>BSBN01000771.1:4800000-6255354 GCA_027924645.1 Cunninghamia lanceolata
ACTCACTTATACATTTTGTGCTGAAAACAAACCCCTCTGACTTGTGCTAAATATATCCCTCATTGCCTTTAGTTGGAAAACCACAAATACAATGCTAAGTCGGTGGAATTTGAAACCCATTCTAGGTCAGTAGAGGCTAGAATTAGCGCTTTAGTTAGTAAAGGTCCAAATCAACACAAAACACCCTCAAAGCATGTTTTTTTTTAAATTTTCAAAAGGGAAAGGGTCTGTTTTGATGATATAATCAATTCAAAGGTAAAATAAAGAGGATTTGCATGTTTTGGATTAAATTTTAAAAAAAAAGAGCATTTATTGAATGAGTTAAGTAGGATTTTTTTTTAAAAATGTTGTTTTCATTTCTTTCTTTACATAACTTATGTAATGGATATTATAGAGTAAGTTAGCATGCAAATTTCAAACTTATGCATTCTAGAGAGGACTTTGTAGGTGCCTTATGAGAAAACTTGACTAAGGAATAAAAAATAGTAATCATTCACTCAAACTTAGAATCAAGAGCATTTAGGATAGTTATGTTACAGCCTTTGCTCATTAGGTCATGTCCTGCAGGCTAAATGTCTGCCTGAGCTAATACAATGAAGTATGAGTTCAAAGGAATTCCCCCAAAGACTAAAATCATGTCTGCATGGAAGAACATAGGGGACACTGACCTAGGGCACATAGACCTAGAGGATTTCAGGCTCAGGGTGTTTGGACCAAACCCCACTCCTCTAGCCAAGAAGGTTAGAGACAATGGCATTGCAGAGGATGTTGCCTTTCCTACTTCTGTACAGTGCCTTGAGCTCATTGTAGCATGTGTAGAAAGATATGATCCATTGACCAGAACTATTCAGACCCTAAATGGGCAGATCCTGGTAGATTTGAGCCTACTGTTACTTGCAGAAATCTTTACGATACCTATTTTTCCCTTGCTCTCAATACCAGATAACAAAGATGTAGAAGATACATACAAGAAGGATGTGGATAAGTGTAAGTAACAAATTAATGAAAATTGGATGAAGCACAAAAGCTCCACTTTGACCAAGCTACCTCACACATTGTACAGGAGTGATTTTCATGATGAAATTGTGGACCTTGTGCCATTATTGAGAAGAATTTATGGGCTTCCTACCACCTCCACTTTTGAAGAATGGATGTTTGCTCTTATTGAGGAGATAATACATGGAGATAAGAAACTCCATTAGGCCCAAATCCTCAGTGACAATATGCATGAGGCCCTTTTGAACTTTCAATAAAAAGAAACTTTTAGGTGGACTTCCTATTTAGTCTATGCCTTGGCTAGATAGACAGAATACCCTTGATTGTCTAAGATAGGAGAAGTTGGGAATGGAGATCAACAATTAAAGGTTTATGAATGCTATTGTCAACTGACACTCTCTCAATCATGGATTCATTATAAGAGAGTAAATGATGCATTCACCATGCATATCACCAGACTTCTCCAAAACAACACTGGAAAGAGAATAACTCCTGAGGCCATGAATGTTGTGTAGCAATATGGGAGATGGTATTTGCAATTTCACAAGTTCACATATTTGAGAATCCAAGGTTTCACAGGTGCATGATATAGACTACCTCGTTATCCAACTGACAAGGTGGTTCTCCTTGAATTAACAAGACAACTGCTCACATGTGCAGAGAGTTTAAAACATTTACACATAGTCAATATCAAGTTTCTGATCTTGTTAGGAAGAGGTAATTATTCATGCACAACCATGGGAGCAACTAAGCATTCAGATACAAAATTGCAACTGCTGAATCTCCATCTCTATGTAAGGAGGAAGCACTTTGACTCCCATGGGATTATGGAGAAATATGTCAGCAACAAACTATTCTAGCAGGAGCACCTTGAAGATTTTTGGGTAGATTGTGTCGATGATTATGAGGTGTTGAGAAGAAATCACTCTCGGCTCTCCCTAGATTACATCAAGAGATTTTATATAATACAAGTCCCTAACCAAGTTGTTGAAGATGGCAATACAGTTCAAAGGGGGTCATGGGAAGCATTATGTCAACAACCAATTCCTCCCCCAAATTGGGCCAATGCAGAAGAAAGTTCACTACATGAAACCATGAAGAACCCAATTAAACTTAGCAAAATCTAGGTTAGGAGTCAGATTACAGCTTTGACACAAGCAGGGGTTGAATTGACATATATAGAAGTGGCCCCAAAGAAGGAATCAGATGATGAAGAAGACCAGTCTTTGGAGGTGGTAAATGTTCAAGATTAGGCAATAGCAAAAGATACAGATAGTGAGGAGCATGTGCCATTGGCAAAAAAAGGAAAAGCAAAGAAAATAGCTCCCAAGACACAAAAGAAGGATCCTCCTCCTGCCACAAGGACCAGAGCAGCAAAAAGGAAAGATGTGCCTAGTGGCAAAGGAGAGAGTTCAAAAGTTAAGAAGCCAAAGGCAGAAGTAGCAAATGCATCCACTACCACCTTTGCCAACACCACAACTACCCCTGTAATTTCCCAATCTTTAGCAAGTGTAGCCTCTACTTCCCCTACTGCACAAGATATTGCATCTTCTACCCCTTTTAATTCAGCTACAAAAGCGTCATCTTCAATAGTAGCAACTGCAAGCATACCTAGTACCTCCTCTTCGCCTACTTTTTCTACCATCATTCCTCCTATCTCCTTATCACCCACTATTCCTACTGTGTCCCCACCTTCCATTTCATCTATTTCCTTCTCCACTCAAATCTCACTACCACCCATTTCCACAATCTTAGCAGCTTCCTTCCCTCTCCCATCGCTTAGTCTTTCTTCACATGTTACTATCTCTTCCATGTTTTCTCCCCCTTCTGTACCACCCTCGTTAGGTTTGCTTCATTTGCAAACTTATCTCATGTCTATTTGCCTCCTATAGATATAGGCTCAAATTAGGCCCGGGTGGGTGGGAAACTATATGCCATAGCCGGGGTGGGTGGGTGGTGGTTGCAGTCGGGTTTCTTTAATGTTGTTCCAGGTGGGTGGAATAATATGCCCGGGTGGGAGGAAGGTGACGGGGGGCCCCCACCTTATATCTCCCCCCCAAGGTGACGCCCCCCCCCCTTCTGGGAGGTAGATTAGAACCAAACAACATATAACCTCCCTAAAATTCCTGCCCTCCCCGCCGCAGTCGGCACCCTTCTGGGGGGCATTAGTTGGGAGTTCTATCCTTTCCTTGGGGAAGGTTAGCATGCATCACAATCTGTATCCAAGGCCCCCCTCCTTAGGCTCTTGCTATGATGAATCCCCTGGATGGCCTATCATATGATAGAGCTTATCTCCAGTCATCATGGCATGCGTCGAACAAAAGAGAAAGGAAGAGAGGACCGTGACATCGATCGATGACACTCGACCAACCAGGTTGTTTTCTTGTCCATCTCGGCAACTAAACTATATTAGTAGAAAACTTCTATTCCATTTGCATCATAGATAGTGAGTGATACGACTGATGACAAGTTGTATCATGGCTACTATAATGGATGGATGATGTGTGATGGATGGATGAATAGATGGATGGCTCTCCCTCCTTTGTCCATTGAGAGAGCCCTGGGGTATAGAGTCTATATATAGGATATGGGATATGGGACTAGAGATAGTGATCTAAGAGAAGTCAAATAGATAGTGATCCGGTCAGGTAGTGTTCCATGCCTATATATAGATAGTCAAGGAGATGTCGGGATGGGTCCCCTATCTATATATATGGGTCGAGATACTGTGGTCGATGCCTTGGTCAAGATGTGGTAGGTCTCATCAATGACAATTCATTGAGTTATTGATTATTGGGCTACCTTGCCCTATCTCCCTATCGGCAGCCCAGGGCATACTCATCGTGACATTGTAGTTTAGTTCAGTTGCTCTATTCGCTTGCGTCGTAGTGTAGTTATTATCTCCAACTATATGGAGGAGGGGCCCACCCACCCACCCCATAGTTACCCTACCTCCCTTTATTAGTATGAAGGTGTTGTTGAGAAGCACAAAGGTGTTGCTGAGAAGCTCAATAGGAGAAAGATCGATCTCTATCCCAACCCCCAACCTCCATAATACCCCCCACCCCAACATTCACAATCCCCCACCAGAAAGGGAATCTGCCGTTCGATGTGAACTTAACCCCCCATAATAATCTACTGACTAAACTAATTAGAGAAACCTCCAACAACAATCACCCTCCCACCCACCCCAGAAAGGGCCTCCCAGGGGGCTAATTGGAGTGGAGATGCTCATTCCTTATCTACAATAAATAATTCTTTGGTGCATTCAATTATTGTTTCCTTGGAGTCTACCCCTTTAGCTATCCTACAACTACCAAGCATTGAGAAGATATGTGTAGAATTGGAGTCCCAAGAGAAGGAAATAACTAAGGAAGTATTTGAAGACCCTCTCTCAGACTCTACAGACATTGAAGTGTCAGATAGTCCAGTGGAAAAGGACACAACAAACACAATTTTGGGAATGACTCAACATAATATATTAGAAAATCTACAAAACATTGAGTAGTCAGATGATGAAGGGGAAGACACAAATAAAACAATTAGAAACAAGCTAGAAATTCATGATGAACCACTCAATAAAGGAGACAGTTACATTGACGCTCCTAAGGATTCCTCTTCCTCGGCACCTGATTGGCTAGAAAAGGGGATAGACAATAACACCCCACAAGTTGAAATAATGAAACTAGACTTGGATGCACTTTTAGCCAGAGTAAAGAAGCCTAGGAAATAGAAGAAGGCTAAAATCTAGTCTAGAATATATCAAGACACTACAGGCTCAAGAATTGCTGAAGTGGATGTCCCACCAATAGAGGCAAATAAAGGTGAAGTGAGGGCTAAGGATTATACAATTACCACTGTCAATTTGGGTCCATCCACCAGAGGTCAGAAGATAGATGAATTCAAAGGGATTGTATCTACAATTTTGGACCAACTAAACAAATATGAAATCACAAAACAACAGTTAAAACAACAAAATGAAGAGCTTCAGGCGTGCATAAGTTTCTAATGAAACCATTGAATTTAGATGGAGAACCGGAAGAAACTCCTGCACTACTATCAAAAGAAGAGTTGACCAATTTTGATAACATTAAAACAACTGCTGGAGCCACACAAGAGTGGTTTCATAAGGTATGTAATGAAGGTTGTGACGTGATAAGATTTGCATCTCTGTTGCACAAAGATTTTTGTATTTTGAAAGAAGAATGGGAGGAGCTACATGATGAATGTGAACCGTACGAAGAGTATTATTTCCATATGTTCTCTAGAATACAGACCATGAGGAGACTGTCTAAGGAGGTTCTTCTAACAAAAAATATTTTGACAAGGGAAAGGCTGAAAAAGCTTGAGGAGTGGTATGAATAGATAAAATTGAGAACAAAAAATTTCAATAAGGTGAAAGATTCCTTTGAAATAACAAAGGCTAGAATAATGGAAGTGATATATGAAATAAATGATACATTGAGGGACTGCATAAATACTGGTCTTAATGATCTGGCTCCAATCAATGAACAACAATGCAAAGATAAATTATATCAAGTCATTCATGGAGATTCACCATTAAATATGATTCGAAAGCTAGAGAAAGTTAGTGACCTCCAGGCTGCTTTAGTGCCATTCAAGAGGGGTAGAAAATTAAGGGAAGCCATATACTACAAATTTTCCACAGAGATTGACAGCTTGAGATTCAAAGTAGATTACGTTAAGGATCCGAACCTAGCAGATATCAACCCAACTTTGACAACATTAGTGGCATATAGCAACAAGAGAGCAGAAGAAGACAAAATTGATTTGGATGAAGATGAACAATAGAATACTTAAGTCACATGTGAATCTCGTCATTTGTAATTAATTCTATGTTTTGAGGGTCATGTGACCTTATTTTGTCTTTATTACATCTTAGAAATTAACTTTTCCCTATGTACAACTTAATGGGTATTCAATTTGTCTAGATTCAATGTATGTGGAAGCTGTATTTTGTCTTTTTCCTACAAGACAAATGCTAATATGAAAATGCAATTAGCTGATGTATCACATTAAATGCCATGTAATCTAGACCGTTGGTGTTGAGTTAATCTCCACCGTTCATTCAAAAACTTAGTATGGATCTTCCTCTATATAAAGGGCTACCATTTCTCTCATTGTAACAGACTCTTGATGCCAAATTGTTGACACTCTGCCATTTATGATTAATACAAAGCAAGTTTCTGTAGTTTTTCTTAAGAATTTGTCTATTGTGTTATCTGTTTGGTTCTCATGGTTGGCTTCATGATCTGCAATTAGTTAAATGTGTTGTTGCAATGTTAAGTGAATGTTAATGGTATTTGATGAATGCTGAGGTCCATACTATTAGTTGCTTGCTGATTGTAAGTAGCTGTGCATAGTTAGCCTGGGCCATTGAATTGAGCATAGATCAATTGCATTTCATAAGTTAAATCATGCCATAATTTGGGTATTTAATGAACGAATGTGATATGAAAATCTTTAGTTTCCTTTGAAGATAGCATCATTTTTGTAGCATTGTGGTTGGGTAACTTGGTAAAACAGAAAGTGGTTAATGAATACGTGTTTGTCTACCTATTGCATTCTCTAATATTGTGATTTTCATTTAGAATCTTCTCTTAGCCCTTTATCTTTTTACATTTTCTTTACAAACAGATTGTTAGGATTAGGATTTAAGCAACATTTATATTTCAAATCAGTTGAAAGTATTATAAGGGTTTTGCATACTTTGCTAAAAAAGTTCTAATCTTTTATGTAAGACCCCTTGTTGGCACAGCTAGAAATACCAACTAAGTTATTCTTGCAAGCTAAGACCTAGCTGTAGAATCCTTGGAGTAGTCTTACCTAGGGTAGGATACTTTTCAAGAGAGGTGGGATATCCCTTATTTCACCTAAATTGTTGTGTGTCAAAAATACCATCAACAGGTACATGAAGACCATTAATCAAATGTCATTTATTACAACAACCATAGATGCTAATGGTGCAGTCAAGGTGCAGTAGTGCATTCATAAAGTCACCATTCAGATAAAAAGACCAATCCTCATGGAGCAACAGTCTGGCTATGTGAGTAGATGCACAATAAAGTAATGGACAATATCAAGATTAAGGTGCAATCAAGATTAGACTACCCACAGGTCATAGTCAATTGAGGTATTTAACAATCAGGAGGTCCATAAACATATCCAAGGAGGAGACCATATGACCATGTAGGCAGAGATATTAATGATCACTATTGAAAATGAGGATGAAGGCTATTTTATTTGCTTGCCAAATGATGAGAGGACCAAGGAGAGTACAAGGTAAATAGGATGCCTTGTGTATTCATACACATATTTGGAGATGCATAGATTTGGAATAGCCATGTATGATGATTATATCAATGTTATTAAATAATCATGAAAAGGCAATCTCATGGATTGTCAAAAAAAACAACAATACAGTCCTATAGCTCTAACAAATATGTTGAAGTAGTTGGAAAACTCATCAAAAGCCAAGAGAAGAGTAGTAGTTCTATTTATATCATCACCAAGATCAAATATGCAGAGCATTCGGACTGTAGCAGTCATATGAGTAGATAGTATGAACATGCAAATGACAGTATAAGGAGCCTAGGAAGAGAACAAAATAGTTATAAAGAAACGTATGACACCATTCTCTCTGAGATATATTGAAGACAATCATACACAAAAATGAAGTTTCAATCATAAATAAAGAGTATTGATCTTCATGATTACTTGTCATCTCATAGTGTCAGCATCAAGCATGTAGAAAAAGGTAGTCAACCACTATTAGGGAAGCATGAGTCATGAAACAAGGAGCAGTCTTTAGGATAGTGAATAGTCATTAAAAGGAAGGTCTAAAGCTTTATCAGTGAACAGTCACAAAGACTATGATAGGTCTAAATTAGTCTCATAGTGAAAATAGTCAAGGCATGGAATACAATGAAGTCCTTGATATTGATCAGTCAAGACACAATAACAAGTAGACAATATGTCCATACATGTAGTGAGTAGTCATAAATCATGAGGGAGCTTAACAATCACCAAGGGGTTGCAAAAAATAGAGTCAAATGGAACAGTCTTTTATGACTACTTTATAGGCAAATAGTCTTAAGAAGAATTGTATGAGGTAAGAAGCCTATATAGAATCTTAGGAACTTAGGAGAAAAGGTTTTAAGATTCATACAATGTTTTAGATCCTTGTCAAGCATCTAAACAATGTTTAAGAAGATGTTTTAGTCCTATCAAGCAAGTGAATATGTACCAAAAGATCATCAATCTTATTGATATGGTAAAATCTTGTCAAAGATGTCCTAAAACCCCATGATGAAATGTGAAGGGTTCAATTAAAAGGTTGGTAGTGTTTGTATCTATGTTATAATCTTTGTTAGGTCACTACCAACCTTGAATGCCCATTTTAAAATCCTAGATAGTGAGAAGAGACATCTTTAATGAAACAGTGAATAAGATAGTTGATCTCATAATAGAGATCTGCATCTCTGTCATCATTCATAGAGCTTGAGAAATAAATAGAAGAATGACTGTCATACCATGTCAAGGAGGACAAAGGTTGTCAAAATTTTTGCATGAAAGACAAAGAAAGAGAAGGTTGTTCTTGATAGTGAGGAAAAAGGAGCAGGCATGAAAACAATTTTCTAAATGATTGTTAGAAAAATATGTTCAAGGTAGTCATCAAATGGTCATGAAAGAAATCCTCAGGAGACCTCTAGTAGCATAACATTAGTACAAGATGGTGCATTAAGCAATCAAAGTGAAAAGACTGTCATCACAGTCATTGTGAAGGAAAATCTACATAGTCACATTGTTTATCTTAGGGTTTTTAAAAAATTGTTGTAAGAGATAGTGAAAAGAGAAGTGACAAGGTTTTGTTTCTAAATACAAAACTTCTATGCAATCCATTTAATCCTCTAAAAGAGACCCAAAGAATATAGTTATATAAGGCACTGCCAACAAGTGAAAACAATGAGAAGACACAATGCAAGCTGTATTTTGACAAAAGTAGGAGATAGTTATGAAAGAAATATAGAGCCCTTTATCAAATGAACAAAGGATCAAGAAAAGCCTAGAGCTACAGGAGTATATTCAAATGTAGAGATAAAGAGCTACAGGAGTTCATGTTTGTTCAGTACTAAGAGTATAAAGATCAAAGACATTATAAATAGAAGTGGCAGTTATCATTACTTCAGTAACAAAGCATCATGCCATCAAAGGAACAACAACAGAGAGCAATTTTTTTTGGACTGTCACAACATAAAGAGCATAGAAAGAGGGCTACTAAGATGTCATTAATCTTCAACAATGATAAGAAAACACTATCAAAACCTAAACCAGGTCTGTTACATTTCCAGAAAATTTATGATAAAAAAGAACTAGTGAAAAGTTTTGAAGAAAACAAATGGATCAAATCAATAAGGGATAATTGAATTAGCTAGATGAATAGTCCTATTGATTGTGCTTGGGCAGCCTAATAGTAAGAAGGGGAAACATAGCAGTCATAATAACAGAAGGTGACCTTTTCACTATTTTCATGTAAAGACAGAAAAAAGAGAGATTTTCACAATCATCTAAAAGTTCATAGAGTGAAAGAAAGCCGATACAGTAACTATTGAAGGAGTATGAAGACTGCACAAGGACAGGAGAAGCATATTCCATAGTGTTCACCATAATAATGTAGCCATAAAGAAGCCAGAAAGTATTTTTTTGTCCACATAAATCACAAAAGGTTATTACAAATGAGAAAACCTAGCTAGGGTTTAAAGAAGACAAACAAAACCCCTACCCTGTTCATGAAATAACAGCAAGATGAAGCAAGTTTCCTCTATTTTTTGGTACTTAGAAATCCCTAGCAGAAAAAGAGGATTTTTTACAAACACATAAAGAAGATTTACATAGCTACACTAAACAAGACAAGGTTTCCATAAATCTATACATAGGAAATGACAAAATACTGGTAAAATAGGAGGTGAATGAAGTGAAATAGACCAAGGTTGTCCATCGTTCTACCATGAGAAGTAAGCACATGAGAAGAATCATTTTCCATCATTTTGCTCTTTATAGAAAGTATACCCAGAAAGCTCTTCAAAATAAAAACTCAAAATCAAACGAAGGGAAGCCTTTTCATCTTTTCTGCAACAGAAAATTAGGATTTCTATTGTTTTTATATGGAGGAACAACAATGGTGAATTTTGTTTACCAAGGAATGGCATCAGGAGAAGCTTCCCTTTCATCATTTTGTCCAAAAAACTAGAGCAAGGTACACTAATATGAAGAACAAAAATGATTGTAACAACGAGAGTATGATAGACAGAAGCAGAAAAAATGAAGCAAAGAGAATTTTTCATCATTGTTGCTACAAAAAGGCATAGTCAAATAAAGAAAGAGACTTACTATGAACATTTACATGAGCCAGTATAGCAGTCAATGGTAACAAAGACCCTCAGAAGCCTTCAGAAGCCTAGGAACAACCCTCTACATGGCCTCAAACCCTCAAAAGCACCATGATAGCAGCGGAGCCTATTTTTAAATGACAAAAAGAGTGAAAAGAATGATTGGTTTTTAGGGTTTCAAGTTGTTTTGTTCAAGCCTGAGCCCTAAAGGGGGGTTTTTTTGACTTTTCCTTTTAAGTTAAAACCATGAATGGTAAATCACATAATGAGCTCGTGGTTAAAACATGAAATCATAAGACCTAGTGAAATATGTGGAGTCTGTCGGAGTCATAAGGGTTTATGGGTGCTTTTTGTGAGTTTAATGTTGATTTTTAGACCTTAAAGCATTCAAACAATCAAGTGATTAGAGGTTTAGGGTTGAGGAAGGCTTGTGGAGATGAAGTCCTTTGAATTTATTTATGGACTTAGGGTAAATTTAACAATTTGAAACCTCTTTGATGACATGGTAGGATAGGAGATTCTTTTGCATGAAGGAGAGAAAGAGGGTTATTTTATTCCCTTAAGGGCTAATGTAGACTAAATAAACCCTTCTTATTTTTGCATGAAGTCAAGGAAAAAATAATGTATGTAAACACATATTAAAGGTAATATTATAGAAGTTACCTTAATATTTGTCATGTAAATCCAAGAAGTAAACAATCACATAACACTTATTAAAGTAAATCATATCAATTATCTTTAATATTTGTTCAAATAGTTTATTCTTGTCCTAAAATCATGCAAAAATAGAGGAGTTGAACTACAGTGTTAACTCATGCAGGAGGGGAATCTTTTTCTATTTTTGCCTTGGGGTCAAACTCGGCTATTTTTGGATTTCTTTTTGGGGCAAATATCTTTGGACATCAGTTATGACCTATTTTAGCTCATTTTGGAGTAGTTTTGGGGCCTTAATTTTAGACTTTTCATTTGTGCTTAGCCAGCAACTTGGAGTTGCTTTTTCAGAGTCATTCATGCACATTTTGGAGTCCAGTTGAGATGGAGTTGACTTCCCATTCAATTTTGGGGATAGATTTTGTGTTATAGGGAAAATATCTCATGCTTTTTTCTTAGTTCTTGCTTTCTCCCTAGCTTTGCACATTGTAGAGAGAGATTCAGACTTGTAACTCAGCCATTTTTACAATTTTATGCAGTCGCAACAGTTTATTTTCTAGTAGTTCATTATCATTTTGTAGAGCATTCCTCCTATTTATCAGTACAATCAGGTGTTCATCTACTCAGATTCAAGTGTCTTGTCTCATGTTGAGTGATTTGATAGGAATTTACCGTGTTTTATTATAAAACCTCTAAGATTTCTGTATCATTCTTTGAATGCAAGTATACAAAGTTTAATTTTATTATAGGTTGTAGATTATGCAAGTTATTTCATGCTTTTCTATGAAACACTTTTCTAGTAAAATTGAATAGTTTGAGTTGTAAGAATAGGTGTGTTGAAGAGTAATTGTGAATAATATTGCAGATTAGAGTTAAAATATTGGTGCATCACCCCCTTTAGGATAGATTTTCAATTCAGTTTCAATTTATTCAAGTATTCTTCTATCTCTTTTCCTCATTAGTTTACAGATCCAAAGGGGCATTTAAAGGGAGTCAGCTCTTTCAGAGGTTCATTCTCAAAACAGACAAACCCATAATCTGAGAATGTTCCCATGTTGCACAGGATTGCCAAGCTTGTAAAGGCTTAGCATTCAGGGTACAATCCTTTGTGACAACAATTTTTGGCATGTCCGGTGGGACTCTGAACAAAGTTTCAGGCCACTCAAACATATTTTTCTTTGTTGTTTGATGTGCACAACAGAGTTTCAATCTAGAAGAGGTAAAAACAACATACTTGGCGACTCAAAATTCTAATTTTTTGCAGATCTAGTGAATATAGCACATGAGAAAGATCTAAATGAGGGGAAGTTCAACTTCATTTGAGTATCTACAACTGTCACCTCCAAGAAGAAGAGGTAGAACAACAATAAGAACACCTAGTCCAACAAGGAGAACTCAATCTACTCTTCCACATCTCAGGACTACAGGGTTTGATCAAAGAAATTTGGTGATAAATCTTCAAATATAGACTCCACAGACTCCTCAATGTCCACCAATGGTGAGAAGGTTTCCTTTTGTGCAATTCAATACTAGCAACCCATTGTTGCTTTCAGCAAATGATGACATACCAGTGGCAACCCTGAGAGGCTTACCATTCTTCACAGGTTGGGACCAAACTACTCCAATCGAGCATATTAGAGATGTGACAACATTATATTCAGTCCATCACATAACACAGGAGAATGTTGCAATGAGACTGTTGGCTGCATCTCTAAAAAGTAAGGCCCTTCAGTGATTTAGAGGATTGGCTGTAGGTTCTATTACATCATGGGATCTATTAGGGGATGCTTTAAACAAGCAATTTGAAGACAAATCAAACAATCTATCATTGGTTGAACAACTTAGCACAATAAAGAGAGCTCCACAAGAGCACATGTCAGATTTCAACTTCCATTTTCAGTGGACTTGGGATAAAATACCAGTGGTGGTAAGGTCTACTATTGAACATGCATTTTTGTACTTTCTTAGAGTTGTAAATAGTGATATTACAGTAATGATCCAGTTAATGGGTGGTAACATATTGTTGGGTGCATATGAGGTTGTCATAAGAGATGAAAACAACCTAATTCAGGCTAGTAAAATATCCCCAAGGCTATCAATGCCTATTTTTCCAGAGATACAACCATCAATCCCATTACAAATACCCCCTATTACTATTGTACCTATTGTACCAACTCTAAATTATCAAGTTTTAGCCCAAATTAATGCTATCCTAGCCCCAACTCAGGAGTCAAAAAAGCAAACTGAGTTATTAGAAAAGCAAACAGAGTTGTTACAGGGACAAGCAGAGCTGTTACACAATATTGGAAAAGAATTGGTAAGCATAAAAAAATAGCTAAATCAAATTTATAGACCTTATCAGGCCCCTTACCAAAACCAGCAACAAAATAACCAGAATAAGCATTAAAATAACATCAATAATAAACAAAGTAACCAGCAGAACATACCTTCATATCAGCCTGAAAACCAAGGCCAAAGAAGGAATTTCAACACAAGGCCTTATCATCCTTACAATTAGCATGCTGCTAGTTCATTTGGAGAGTTAATACCAGTGCAAAAAAACATAGAACAAGAGTACAATTGGTGTTACCCCTATAACCAACCACACAACCAATCAACTTGCTCAAATGACATGATTAATTAGGCCTTAATGGTGTAAAATAATGTTGTTGTCCATCAAAGTCCTGTACAAGAAGTTTCAGAACAACAAGTTTATAATCCTGAATAGGAGTATCCTGATGCAACATTCATGAATTAGTAGGGTGAGGAGTTTTGTAGGGTTAATCATGCACAAGGGCAAAACCAATCTGCCCAATCCATAGCAGCTAACACAAGAGCCAAAAAGAGAGTTGTTGATATAGGACAACAAGCTGGAAGAGGCCAAAATCATGCTCAATCAAGCTAACAAGGAGCTACTGGTCCATCATAATAGTCAAATGTTCATGTTTTACCAAGGGGACAGCCTGTTCCAAATTAGAATCATCCAAGAGGGAAGCAACAACAAGTACAATAGCAAGCATATCCTACTACTTCGAGGGGACAACCAAAGGTTGGTTCATGTTCTTTTAATATTTTTGATTATATGAAAAAGACAAATGTAAGCATGTCTATGTGGGAATCATTGTCTCTTCCAGGCCAAAAAGAATTATTACAAAAGGCCTTATCTAATACTTCTATGAATAATGAGACCAGTCATGACCAACCAAGAGACCAGCCTAGGGTAGTGCTTGCAAATGACCCACCAGTTCAGAATGAACAAGAAGCCAAAGAGGTCAAAATGACACCATTTTATGTTTCACTGAGAATGTTGATAATTGAACTGATAAGGAGCATCAACATATGCTGGAGTTTAGTTCCGGTTAGGCTCTGTATACTGATCTGTTGCACTTCATCTTTCCTCTTCTTTTATGCTGCTCTTCTTTCACATACTGGATCTTCCTTTCTGCTTTTATTCGGCTCTACTGCTTTTATTCGCACATCACTTACAACCACAACACATCTCATAACTAATTCCATCTTATATATATATATATCGGCACAAGTGATTTCATCACCTTTCTAGTCGGCACCCAGAATAGTCAATCTTTTCACAAACTCTAATCTGTCGGCTGAATCCTTGCACATCAAGTAATGTGGATCAAGCATATACTTGTAGAAGTCATCAACCACATCGGCCAAATATAACTTATGCCTTAAGAACCTTTTCCATCATCAGTAACACATCCGGAATACTGTCTGATGTTCTGCCAGTCAGTTCTTCCTCTGTTCACACTGTCACTTGGGAACCTGACACTCAAGCATTCATATCTCTTTATCCTTTCCACACCAGAGGCTCAAACCTTGGAATCTATCAGTCAAGATACTCCTCTTGACTTTCCCAAATCCACACTTCACTGAGATACTTCTACTGAGAGATCCGGACCTGTCTGTCGGACCTTACTGACTGCTCTATTCTTGTTTACCGGACCACAACATTCTTCACTCTGACTTCCGGTATAGACATACCATGTCCTGCGGATGTGTGGGATGAACTTTGTTGCCATCAATGACAACATTCATGAATCCATATAGTGTCTCTTGCCAACAATCTCCCCCTTTGGCATTGATGGCAACACTTAGTGAAAAATGACTAAGTGTTTACACTATGCTCCCCCTTGGCTGATGCTCTATTTTTATATACATTTTTCGGAGCTCCCCCTTAGTTGGATTCCTCATTTTTCACTACTCTTCACTCCCCCTTTGACATCAATGGCAAAGGGTAGGGTCCGCATATCAAAACTTTCAAAAATTCAACTATACTTAGCCGCATAAGTATATACATATGGCATACTTACATATACTGAAGTATGTCTGCAAAAGTTGTCTTCAATTGAATAAATTCTGTAGCCCAACTTTGCTTCATTCTGTCCAAAATTGAAATATGACCGCTCAACATGAATGCAAACGCATCTGCCCTTTTTAGATCTATTGGATCATTGGTCTGGGCTGTGATTTGAGCTTCACTTATGGCCTCATGCATGGCCTCTAACTTAGGGATAATGATCCTTCTAAGTTCACCCATCCGGCTAATTATGTTCTTCCTTTCCTTCTCAAAATTCTTTATTGCATTTGTGATTGCAATAGACTGACACTCTTGATTTACTATGGAGGATGAGAGAGGATCAAAACTTTGAGACAGACTTAATAGTTTATCCTCTTGTTCTTTTATTTTCCTCTCAATATCTTTGGTCACTGTGGGCCAAGATAAGCAAAATTTGTACATATTTCTGCCATCTTTAAGAGCATTTTCCAAGCTCTTTATCCCAATATCCATAACTTTCCTATCATTTGTTATCAGACCCTGTACTTCAGAGAGTCTCTTATCCAAAAACTCCTTCCGGACCTTTTCTTCAGCTGACTTCTCTAGAGAATCAAAATGTGTGCTAACACTGTTGACTAGAGTTTCGAGATTACCAGAGGAAGAGACTGTGGGATCCTTTTGAAAAGATGGCATGATCTTTTCCAACACTCCGGATGCTGCCTCTATAAGCTCACAGTCTTCCATGTGAGATTTCAGTAGTTTCTCTTTGACCTTCGCATTTGCAAATGAAGCTATTTTCATTGTTTGCACTGGAGATAGAGAGTCAAAATTTAATGGCCCTTTTAATAGTTCCGGTTCATCAATCTCCATAGTTGCTTTTGTCAAAAAGTCCTTGACTGATTTTGCAGTGTCTCTTGTCGGAGACAAATTTTTCTTTTCTTCTGCAATCATAGAACTGTCTTTTGGAGCTTTCTCCCCTTCCACAACCTTTGTACTGATATCCTCTTTTCCCTTCACCTCTGCTTCTTTCTCTTTTATTCTTTCTTCTCCTTTAGATCTGGAGTCAGCAGGGGAACCCAGAGGAGTGATGTTGGTCTGGTCATGGGCCACCTCTTCCAGAGCAGAGGATTCCAAGTCCTTAGCTGCTTCTGCACCGGTATTCATTGCCTCTTCTGTTGTTTTCTCAGTAGATTCTTCTGCAACACTTGTGGTTGAGGAGTCAGTACCCAAGTCCTCTATAATAGGAAGATTAAATCTTTTGAAGGCCTTCCAGAAGATCTCTTCTGTGTCCTTGGCTACCTTGTCAGTTTCACCAAGCATAAGTTGATTCATCCTTGCTTTGCTTCTGAACTCATCCTTACAATCTTTGAATATCATATTCATTATCTTGGGGTCGATTGAAGGATATAGCTGAATTGCTAACTATTCCCATATTTCTAGGTCTTTGGCTTGGGCATTGTTCTTTCTTATTTCTAGTTCCTTCTCCAAGCTTTTGGGGATCAAAGATATAATTTCAATGAATGCTTTGTTGTAGATATTCAGGTACCTGACTGTGGCATCTTGCAATATCTTCTGATCTGCTTCACCATAATCATCATAGAACTCAACCATTGGCTGAAGATTTCCATCCACTGTGACTGATTTGATTATGTCATCAATGTGAAGAGTGGGTTTTTCAACATATTCCTCTGTCTTTTCTTCTTCCTTCTGTCCGGTAGAGGGTTGACTGGATGTTTTCTTCTTTTTCTTCATTTTCTTGATTTCTACATCAGATTCAATCTCCTCTTCATCCCTTTGACTGGCATAAGCTCTTGTAGCTTTTGTCTTTGTCTTTTCTCTCCTTTGCCAAATGATTGTGCTTCCGGTTCTGATGTCCTTGAGCCTTTGGCAGTGGTAGGTGCAGATCTCTTTGATGATCTAGTCTGGGTGGAAGGTTTTACTGGAGCACTTTCCTCATTTTTCTTTTCTGCCTTCTTCTTCTCTTCCTCAGCTCTTTCCATCTTTTTCATGTGGGCATCAAGTGCCTCCTTTGAGATGCCAAGGCCTTTGGCAACATTTTCTACTTCTTTTCTCACCTTCCTTTTGATCTCTGGTTCTCTGAGTTCCACATGAATCTTTACACTCAGCTCCTCAAAGGTTCCAAACCTTTTTGCCTTTGGATCCTTTGGCTGACTTAGCATGTGTTGAACATGCAGCTCCACAATTTGTTCATCAACTTCATACCCCATGGGCATGATCCATACAGTTCTTGGTTCTACTACCTCCATTAGGCATTGATTAGTCTCTACCATAAAACATATTGTGTCTTTGTATTTCTCAACAAGAGACTGGGGAATCCTTTCTCTTGCTTGCAACATGTTCTGAAAATTCTTGAAATATCCCCACAGGGCTGTATTTCTTGCTTTGGCGTCCCCAAGCCCATGCAAATAGTCTCTGATCTGAATTGCTACCAGTTTGTCATTTTGCCATACCCATCCATTTGATCCGGGCAACTCATTTATGAAGTAGAAGAATAGGCATATTATTAGTCCACCATATTTAAAGGAGTTCTTCTTGTCCTTTTTGATCTTCTATATGTTTTCCATTAATTGGCTCAAAAGAAGTTCACAGAGATCATATTCTGCATTCTTTCTCAGCATCTCATAGGCAGTGTATACTGCAGTTCCGGATACTGAATTCTCCCTATTGGAATGATATATCTTGTATCCTATTATCATAGATGCATACTTGATATCCGGGTCAGTAATATCTTCAATGGTCATTGCCCTCTTATCAAATTTTGATCCGGTGGCCTCAGTTACAATGTTGTTTTTGACAGATTTGAGGACAGGAATTCCTCCGGAGGAGTGTAAACCAGTTACTGCCCTAATTGCTTCCTTGGTGATTTTACAAGGTCTGTTAAGCCATAGAAAGTTGTCATGTACCCTACTCAACACATACCGGACCCATTCATCTTCAAAGTAGGGGAAATGAATGAACTAATCAAAATGTTTCTCCTAGATGCCTTTATATTCTGGTTTAAGCTCAAAAGCATCATCTATCAATTGTTTGTGATAGATATCTCTTAGTTTGAATTCCCCAAACTCTTCAACATTTGCGTGTATGTAAACCCTAATATCTTCTATGTGCAAAACACCATGCGGAACACTAGAGAAGGCTCCTAGGGGTTCTACCTCCAAGGATTTGTATGGATGCTTATTAAATATGGGGCGAGGTCTATCAGAAATCTTTACTATATTTAGAGTAGCCATCATCAAGGAATCTTACTGAGAGATATCAAGAACGAAGAATACCTTTTTCACTGTTTAGGGCACACGATGAAATCTGAATTGAGCTGTATGAGGAATCGTCTTGATCTTTGGGAGAGGTTGTTACAGAGCCCCTTTTCTCTCTTCTTTGCATGTGAGTGTACAAATGATGAGCGAATGAACTCTTTTATTTCTGAGAAGCCCTAATTTTCATTCGGCAATAAATGCACAACCTAATTCATTCCGGTTTGCCTTGTTTGTCTTATTTGGAGACAAAACCCTTTCTGGATCACTGAGATAGATTTTGAAGTTATTCTAGGAGAGTGGTGATAATCTATCTTCCTTTCATTAGTCATTTGATCTCTTTGCAGATCAAGACACCATAGTTTGGATCATACCAGACCGAACTTGTAAGGAATCTATTTTTACCGGAAGACTATTTTATTGGATCAATTTTGGAAGGATTGGATTCTTCAAATCTTCTTGCGGATCTCTCAAATCTTTACCATACCCCTTTTAGATGTTTCTTGTATGAGCCCTTTTAATCCGTAGCTCTCCTTGTGTTAGTTCCGGCACCAATTGACTGGCTGGGGGAACAAGGTTTTCTTTGTGTCTCCCCCTAAGCCAGAGCTCACCTTTTAATTTCTGGAAGGAATATCAGCACCAGAGTCTAGTGCGGAACCATCCCCTACATTCTCTGTACTTTTTTTATCACCCAAATCTTGTTCATCTCACTTTGAACTTCATCTGCATTTACCTTTTGTTTTCCCTTATCTTGATTCTGATTATAATATACCGGACCTCTTTTATCCTGATTCTTGCTTCTACAAAATTTTGCTATATGACCTGATCTATTGCAATTTTGGCAAACAATATTTCTTTGCATATTTAATTGATATCCTCTTGATCTGCATTGATTAGCCATATGACCCATTCTATTGCATGCAAAGCATCTACCATTGAATGAATTGTTCATTTGCATATTTCTACATTCATGAGATTTGTGACCATACTTTTTGCAGTTGAAGCATTGTCTGGAGAAGGATGTATTAGTCTGATTCATTCTCCTTCTGCACTGATTAGCTTTATGACCAAAATTATTGCAGTTGTGGCAGTATCCATTGAAGGATGGATATCTTTGAGCATTAGGCTGCCTTACCGGAGGACTTCTAGGCCTGTTCCTTGGATTTTCTGATCTAAAATTCTTCTGACCGGATCCAGAGCTTTCTCCTTTCTCATATCCCAAACCACACTTGTTATCTACCCTCTTTTGGCTTTGAAGAAGAACTTCAAGTTGGGTAGAACTTATCTTGAATTTCTCTTTATATTCATTTGCTGTTTGAAGATCCCTTTTGAGAGAGACAATTTGATCCTCAAGTTTTTCTTCATTATCTTTAGCATCTTCAAGATTAGATTCAAGATGTCTAATAATTCTATCCATCTTGTGGCAATCTTCTGATTTCTCCTTGAGAGATTGTCTTAGATTATCTTCAGTTTTTCTTTTCTCTTCAATCTCTTGGGTAAACTTTATAACTCCTGATTCCATTTCATGTCTTACCATAATGATTTCTTTTGATAGCTTTTCACATAACTTGGTTTTCTCCTTCAGATCTTCATTTGCATCATTTGCTTCACTTGCCAATTGCTAAAGTAGCTCCTTTCTCTTTTTCATAGAGAGACTTAATTTATCTTTTAGTTCTCTTATGAAATCATCAGCCTGTTTGAGTCTTTCCTTTAATTCATTGACTTCAGAGTTTGACTGCTCAAGATCATCAAGGGTAGTCTTGAGTTGCTCCCTTAAACCATATGCATCCATTTGGATTCCTAGATCTTCCTCAAGCTGTTAGACTCTATTTAGGAGGAACTTGGCTCTGATACCAATTGTTGATAATTGAACTAATAAGGAGCATCAACATATGCTGGAGTTCAGTTCTGGTTAGGCTCTATATACTGATCTGCTACACTTCATCTTTCCTCTTCTTTTATGCTGCTCTTCTTTCACATACTGGATCTTCCTTTCTACTTTTATTCGGCTCTACTACTTTTATTTGCACATCACTTACAACCACAACACATCTCATAACTAATTCCATCTTATATATATCTGCACAAGTGATTTCATCACCTTTCTAGTCGGCACCCAGAATAGTCAATCTTTTCACAAAATCTGATCTGTCGATTGAATCCTTGCACATCAAGTAATGCGGATCAAGCATATACTTGTAGAAGTCATCAATCACGTCGGCCAAACATAACTTATGCCTTAAGAACCTTTTCCATCATCAGTAACACATCTGAAATACTGTTTGATGTTCTGCCAGTCAGTTCTTCCTCTGTTCACACTGTCACTTGGGAACCCGACACTCAAGCACTCATATCTCTTTATCCTTTCCACACCGGAGGCTCAAACCTTGGAATCTATCAGTCAAAATACTCCTCTTGACTTCCCCAAATCTGCACTTCACTGAGATACTTCTACTGAGAGATCCGGACCTGTCTGTCGGACCTTACTGACTACTCTGTTCTTGTTTACCGGACCACAACATTCTTCACTTTGACTTCCGGTATAGACATACCATGTCCTGCGGATGTGTGGGATGAACTTTGTTGCCATCAATGACAACATTCATGAATCCATATAGTGTCTCTTGCCAACAAATAATTGGTAAAAACCTTGTGCACAATTGTATGATTGATTTAGGTGCTAGTACATCAGTGATGGCAAAACAAAAGTGGATAAGTTAGGACTAAATTATGAACCAATGTCTAAACCTGTGACACAGCTAGGTGCTGCATCCATCAATACCATTGGGATGATCAAAAAATTAGATCTTACCTTGCATGCTTGCCTAAATTTTGTAATCTCGCAAGATATATATGTCATGGATCTTCCCCCATACTTTGCCTTGTGCCTTTCCAAAGAGTTCATAGCAAAGTTAGGAGGTTATTTGTTAGATGATTGGTCACATATGTGCTTTAGGACAAGGCATGGTACAAGAGTGACTGTGAAGTTTGAAATTTTTTCCAAAGATCACATTGAACCTTATGTTCCTAGTGTTGTTAATGCAAATTTGACCTACCATGAAACAAGAACAATGATTGAGAACATTTCTGATCTATTTTTAGAGGAATGGGCATCTGAAAACCATGAAGATGACCCTTATAAGCAAATGGAAGAAGTTGGTTTAGGCATCTATATGATCCATGAACAGAATCAGCCTATCCTCAACCTTGTGAAAGGTGAAAATTAGCAGCAACAACAAGCATAACAATCGGAAAATGAGCTGTGGTGACTGTACTTTGATGGGGCAAAAAGCAAAGTTGGTACTGGTGGTGGATCTATGCTCATTTCACCTAAAAATGAGAAGTACTATGCAAAATTTAGATTTACATTCAACTATACAAACAACATAGCAGAATATGAGGCACTTATTCATGGCTTGGAATGGGCCAGGAAAAAGAATATCATATGTTTGCAGGTATTCGGTGATAGTGAGCTAGTGGCAAATCAGGTCAAAACATTAATGCCACAAAAAATGACTTGTTAAAGTCATATAAACACCAAGTATGGAACTTAATTGAAGATTTTGATGCATTTAACCTACTGTCCATGCCTAGGAATCAAAACAAACAGGCTGATAAGTTGGTAGCCATGGGGTCTAAATTTGATATACCCAAAGAAATAAAAAATACTGAGCAACAACAGTATGTGAAGGTAGTTGTGAGACCATCAGTTCCTAATAATAGCATACATTGGCAAGTTTTTGAAAGTGATGACTAGATAGAAAATTTTCTCATTGTGGAAGCTAATTTTTCAATTGCTAATCAACAGAAATTACAGCAACAATTTGGGGAACAAATTGTATAACTTAAAACAAATAAGCTACCAAAAGGCTTGGTGACTCTGGAATCAATCTTCAATTCAGATGATCAGTTAAGGAAGGAGAGAGCCAACATACTTATCAAAGAGGACCACTATGAATTAGTGGAGATTTTCAAATCCAAACTTCTCAAGTTAATAAAGGTATGTACAGCTGAAGATAAGCATGCTTTTGTGTTATTATGCCAAGAATTTGATGATATTTTTGCATGGGAGTACAAAGACCTCAAAGGTTTTAACCCCGAGCTAGCTCAGCATACTATAGAGCTAGAATCAAGTACAAAACTAGTGAGGTAGAAGCAAAGGCCTTTTAACCCCAAGCTGGAGGTTATGATGAAAACATAATTGAACAAGCTGATTCAAAGCAACATCATTTTTGCAATCAAACACACTTCTTGGGTGTCCAATCTAGTGCCTATTAGGAATAAAAATGATGAGATTAGGTTGTGTGTTGATTTTAGGGACCTAAACAGGGCATCATTGCAAGATCACTATCTGCTACCCTCAATGGAGCATATTCTGCAAGTGGTTTTAGGTTCTGAAAGATTTTCTCTGTTGGATGACTTTTCAGGGTACAACCAAATTTTGGTTAAGGAGGAAGACCAGTATAAGATGACATTCACAACCAAATGGGGTATTATGGCTTATCAAAAGATGCTATTTGGGCTGTCAAATGTTGGAGCAACCTTTCAAAGAGCCATGGATATGGCATTTAAAGGCATCATGAATAAGTTTGTTTTAGTTTATCTAGATGACATAATTGTTTTCTCCAGGGATGCAAAAGATCACTTTTCTCATCTCAGACATGTCTTTGAAAGATGTAGAGAATATGGAGTCTCACTGAACCCCAAAAAGTGCATATTTATTGTTCATGAGGGTAAGCTACAAGGTCAAATTTTTTCCAAATAGGGGATAACAATTGATCCAGAAAGGGTAAGTGTTGTTTTAGCCTTACCCTTACCTACTCATAAGAAGGGACTGTAAAGTTTATTAGGAAGAATCAATTTTGTTAGACAGTTTATTCTGAATATTGCAAGTTTATTGAAGCCTCTAACAACCATGTTAAAAAAGAATATTGGTTTCAGCTAGACTAAAGAAGGAAAGGACAGCTTTGAAGACATCAAAGCATCTATAGTAGCAG
Organism: Cunninghamia lanceolata; assembly: GCA_027924645.1. Classification (NCBI taxonomy): domain Eukaryota; kingdom Viridiplantae; phylum Streptophyta; class Pinopsida; order Cupressales; family Cupressaceae; genus Cunninghamia; species Cunninghamia lanceolata. The sequence goes on from BSBN01000771.1 coordinate 4,823,627, forward strand.
CTCCAACATTAATAAACCCAGACTTTTCAAAAGATTTCATTCTGTATGCCTATGGAGGAGTTGACACTATCTCTTCTATGTTGACTCAGCAGATCTAGGAAGGCCAGGAGCAACCAATAGCCTTTTTCAACTAGGGTTTAGAAGGCTATGAGAAAAGGTACACATTTGTTGAAAAGCATGTACTTGTTGTAATAAGAAGTCTTAAAAAATTCAGGCACATGTTGTCAAACAATAAAATTCAGCCAATGGTTGCCCATCCAAGTGTGAAAGAATTCTTGTTGAGCAAGGATCTAGCAAATAAAAGAGTTGGTTGGGTTACCAAAGTAATGGAGTACGATGTTGATATTAAAGTCATTAAGTTGGTTAGGGGTAAAGGATTGTGTGAATAGCTAGTTGAAACAACAGAAAATGATGTCAAACTGCCAGAAGAAGTGGTTTTAATGGATGATATTGTTGTTGTACCTATTGTTCCAGCCAATAACACTAGCTGGACATGAGATATGATGCATTATATGCAGACTGGGGAGTGCCCAACAGGGCTAAGTGTAGAAAAAAGAAGGTATTATAGGCTGCAGACCATCCCATATGTTATTGTCAATGACATCTTGTTTAGAAAAGACTGCAATGGAGTGTTCTTAAGATGCATTGAAATAGATTAGATCGACAAAGTTTTGTATGAGTTCCATGATGGACCAGCTGGTGGTCACTTTGTAGCCCGCACAACAGCCTTAAAGATCATGAAAGCTGGATATTACTGGTCATCTCTTTTCAAAGATGTGCATACTTGGGTAAGAAAGTGTGTGAAATGTGTTGTATTTGCAGGTAAACAGAAATTAGCAGCCATGCCACTACAACTCATCACAATTGCCAAGTGGGGCCTTGATTTCATTGGAGCAATTAACCCACCTTCAAGTTCTGGTCACAAGTGGATATTAACAGCCACAAATTATTTTACTAAGTGGACAGAGGTAGTAGCTTTGAAAGAAGCTAATGAGTGTTGTTTTGAACTTCTATGAAGACTTAGTAGCCAGGTTTGGTGTACCTGATTCAATCATTTCAAATAATGCATTGGCTTTTGTTGGCCTAAAAATAATTGACTGGGCCATCAAACATGATGTTTACCTAAGCACTTTGTCAAATTACTACCCTTAGGGGAATGGGCAGGCTGAATCCACTAATAAAAACCTCATCAGGATCATCAAACATACAATAGAAGACAATCATAGAACCTGACAGTCAAAGTTGAAATCAACCTTATGGGTTGATAGAGTGACTCCTAAAAGATCAACATGTCCATCTCCTTTTGTGCTTGTTTATGGCAGGGAAGCTACGTTACCTATTTCAACTGAGTTACCAGCTCTAAGTCTCATGAAAGAGCTTGAATTCATGGAGGATGGTCCTATGGGGGTATGGTTGGCTGAGCTATTAGAGTTGGAAGAGACAAGGAAGAAGACAACATAGAAGTTGGAGATGTACCAAATGCAAATGAAAAGAACATTCGATAGGAGGGCAACTTTTAGAATTTTCAAAGAAGGAGACATTGTTCTTAAGTGGGATGAGCTAAAAAGTGGACCTGGTAAGTACAATAAGTTTGATGTTATGTGGACAAACCCATTCATGATTGCTTAATACAAATAGTACAATGCTTTCCAACCGAGCACTATGGAAGGAGAGGTGTTATCTATCCCAGTCAATGGGATTCACCTCAAGCACTATTTATGAGAAGTAAAAGTTGCAAATGTATCAAGTAGAGTAGGTTTTTCAGTTAATAAGTGTTGGATGCACAGTAGTTTGTTTTTAGTTTTTGTTTTCCAAGAAGTGCAGATGCACAGTTAGCTAGTCTTGTTTGGAGCCAATGTTATTTTATTTTTAGTTTTGTTTCTGTTGCTATCATTTTTCTAGCAGCTAAGTTGTCATGAAGTTTTCTGAGTTGTAACGGCTAAGGAAAGACTCTATTTCCCAATGGATAAACTAGGCAACTGGCCTTGGAGTTTTAGTAGGCAAAATTGGTGTAGAGGTTACAAGTAGCCAATTTGGTTAGGCTGTAACAATAGTTTTTGTTGCTGCTTTGGAGAAGCAGATAGTTTAAAAGAAAGGGAGAAGAAAATTCAGGTTCATAGGCTAGCCTAGAAGGCCTACTATCTCGATAGAGAACCCTTGCAGAGATCATAGTACCAAGATCATGTATCAGCTCAATTAGAGCTGCTACATGAGCCAGATAAGGTGACAGGATACTCCAGCAGGGCAGGAGGTATCCTAGGTCTAACAGGTGAAGTTAGGACTAACCTAGTCATTGCAAATCATGTTTCAGTTGTGTTCATTACAGTTCATTCATTATAGTTTGATGCAGTTCAGAAAGGTACACATAACTTTGTCACGTTTTTCATGATTATAAACATTTATCACATGCAAGAATATTTAGTTATGTTATGCAATTGATTTACAAGAAAAAGAAACTATACACAAGTCATATTGCATGAAATAACTAATTATATTCAATGGAGAAGTGTTTATATGGTCCCACACAAGCTGTGGGAGTAATTTTATGTGATTCAATGCACAAAAATAAGTACATTTAAACTAAAGGAAAGCATATAAAGTAAAGATGGGACCCATCATTGCTTGAGTGAATGACGAATCCCGTTGTGTGCACTAGCATCTCCAGCTGTCCTAGTGGTGGCTCTAATTGAACCTGTAGGAGGAAGTGAAAAGTGATGTTAGAGCTCAGGGTTTTATCTCTACTTCTATATGTAATAACTCAAAATGCACTTATTATTTTACATCTGATCAATAAAATGAAGAATATAAATAGACATTAGATGCATATATCAAATCAAGATGAAGCAGGAAAAAGAAGATCAGATCAAGCAATTAAAGGAGAGGCTATCAGCCTACATGTTTTATCTAACTTGTTTGTTCACTGTGCAGGTATAGGTACATGAAGACCATTCATCAAATGTCATTTATTACAACAACCATAGTTGTTGATAGTGTAGTCAAGGTGCAGCAGTGTAGCAATGAACTCATCATTCAGATCAAAAGACCAATCCTCATGGAGCAGCAGTCTTGCTATGTGAGTAGACGCACAATAAAGTAATGGACAGTATCAAGATTAAGATGCAGTCAAGATTAGACTACCCACATGTCATAGTCAACTAAGGTATGTAACAATCAAGAGGTCCATAAACATATCCAAGGAGAAGACCATATGACCATGTGGGCAGAGATATTAATGAACACTACTTGATAAGTCATAAAATGACTGATAGTGCAGTGAGAAAGGAGAGTGCACAGTGATCAAAAGAAATGAGCAATCTATAGAAGATAAACCTGTGATAAACACTGTTGAAAATGAGGATGAAGGCTACATATTTGCTTGCCAAATGATGAGCAGACCAAGGAGAGTACAAGGTAAATAGGATGCCTTGTGTATTCAAACACATATATGGAGATGCATAGATTTGGAACAGCCATGTATGATGATTATATCAATGTTATTAAACAATCATGAAAAGGCAGTCTCATGGATTGTCAAAACAAACAATAATACAGTCCTATAGCTCTAACAAATATGTTGAAGTAGTTGGAAAACTCATCAAATGCCAAGAGAAGAGTAGTAGTTCTATTTATATCATCACCAAGATCAAATATGCAGAGCAGTCAGACTGTAGCACTCATATAAGTAGATAATATGAACATGCAAAGGATAGTATAAGGAGCCTAGGAAGAGAACAAAACAGTCATAAAGAAACATATGACACTAGTCTCTCTGAGATATATTGAAGACAATCATACACAAACATGAAGCTTCAGTCATAAATAAAGAGTACTGATCTTCATGATTACTTGTCATCTCATAGTGTCTGCAGCAAGCATGTAGAAAAAGGTAGTCAAGCACTGTCAGGGCAACATGAGTCATGAAACAAGGAGCAGTCTTTAGGACAATGAATAGTCATTAAAAGGAAGGTCTAGAGCTTCATCAGTGAACAATCACAAAGACTATGATAGGTCTAAATCAATCTCATAGTGACAACAGTCAAGGCATGGAATACAGTGAAGTCCTTGCTATTGATTAGTCAAGACACAATAACAAGTAGACAGTATGTCAATACATGTAGTGAGTAGTCACAAGTCATGAGGGAGCTTAACAATCACCAAAGGGTTGCAGAAAATAGAGTCAACTGGAACAGTCTTTTATGACTACTTTAGAGGAAAACAGTCTTAAGAAGAATTTTATGAGGTAAGAAGTTTGTTTAGAATCTTAGGAACTTAGGAGAAAAGGTTGTAAGATTCATACAATTTTTTAGATCCTTGTCAAGCATCTAAACAATGTTTATGAAGATGTTTTAGGTCTGTCAAGCATGTGAATATGTACCAAAAGATCATCAATCTTATTGATATGGTAAAATCCTATCAAAGATGTCCTAAATCCCCATGATGAAATGTGAAGGCTTCAATTAAAAGGTTGGAAGTGTTTGTAGGTCTGTTATAATATTTGTTAGGTCACTACCAACCTTGAATGCCTATTTTAAAATCCTAGATAGTGAGAAGAGACATCTTTAATGAAATAGTGAACAAGATAGTTGATCTCATAATAGAGATATGCATCTTTGTCATCATTCATAGAGCTTGAGAAATAAATAGAAGAATGACTATCATACCATGTCAAGGAGGACAAAGGTTGTCAAAAGTTTTGCATGAAAGACAAAGAAAGAGAAGGTTGTTCTTGATAGTGAGGAAAAAGGAGCAGGCATGAATATAGTTTTCTAAATGACTATTAGAAAACTATGTTCAAGGCAAACATCAAACAGTCATGAAAGAAATCCTCATAAGACCTCTGGAAGTATAATAGTAGTACAAGATGGTGTGTCATGCCCACATTTTCCATGTGGTCACAACACACATCGCACGTGTCATAGCCACATCTGTCATGTGGTTATGACACGAGATATGAAAAACTTTTCTCACACTGTCCTAAAAACCCCCTTCGCATGCGTACGCATGCTCGACGGTGTTCTCTCATGGCGAAACACTACAATTTTTGGCGGGATATAAGTACAATTGCGTGCAACCAGACGCATACAGATCAACAAGAGGGTCTGTATGGCACCGCTAACGTCATTGCAAGAGTGAGATTACCAAAGTTCCTAAATCTAAACCTCGGCAATTTTCGGTAGCATAATGCCTTACGGCGTTAGTGGGAATTATGCTGCACTCATTTACGCACGTGGTTCGCTGATAGATTAACAACTTCCCACGACGCCTTGTTCCGACTAAACCGACTAGTGATCTCCCTATTTAGTCATTTTTCAGCCAAGCACGGTTGTCTGTCTCCTCTCTTGTTTCCTGAAACATACTCCTCCTACGACTTAGCATTTTCAACAAGGCGGTTTGATTGCTCTCTCTTCCCTTTTCACTGGTTCTTAACTTTGATTGTATTTTTATCGCCCTTACCTTAACTATTCCTCTGTTAATTTAGTGTGTTTATATTTCGGTCTCTCTCTCTCTTTCGGTTTCTATGCTTTCTTTATGTGCATCCTATCCTTTCTTCATGATTTACGTCAATCAGGGTTATCACTGCAGCTATTGTTGATATTAAACCTAACTTCAGGATGATCTAGGTCACATAGGCTGGTTTACTACTTTGCTGGACTCGGTCTCCTAATCTTCCCCGATCTAGGTTCCTCCTCTTCGTATGTACTTATTAAACTTGTTCCTAAGCAGATTTAGCAGAAGGGTCCGTCAACTTAGTTCTCTTATCCCATGTGGGAAATGTCGCGCATTTTCTCCTCTGTGTTTTCCAATGTTAGTTTTTCTTCTTCGGACTCTCTTACAGGTTTACTTATGAGGTCGTTTACTACAGTTGGGATTAACATGGCCACATGGAATGTCTGTGGTGGCTTCTTAAGTTTATTTCCAGTGTTCTTTTAAGCAAGGTGATGTGTAATTTTCCTCTTCATTTTCCGGGTGATTGAAATTACGTTGATAGTTGAAACTTCCGAGAAACTCTTTCCAAAGTATCACTGAATATTCCTTTACACTCTTTTTATGTTATAATTTTATTTTCTCTTGTTTATAATTACTGTTGTTACTATTACTAATAATGACTATTAATACTCTGATTGTGACTCGTATAACGTTGTAAATAGATGTAGGAGACTCTCCACTTTATAAAACCCTGAGCATGGGAATATAACTTCTTTGTTGTTGTGTTCAACACTTAATAACAAACTAACTGTGAAAACATAATTTGCTATTTTACTTTTGTAGATCCACGTGTCACATTTTGTTAAGATTTGAAACAAAGGCCCAATAAAATGGCTCTTATAACTATTTCCATACAATTATATATATACATCTATATATATAATTTTATATTTATATTTTAATGTCTATGCAGTTGACGAAATTGTTCTTTTAATTATTTAACAAACTCCACGTAATCCCTTTTATATTCAAATATATATATATATAGATATATATATATATATATATATATATATCTATATATATATATATATATCTATATATATATATATATGAATTATTTCATATTATTGCTATATGCATAGGCATATATAGTATTTATATATGCCTATACATATGGCAACTTAAAATTTCTTTTTTCATTGCAATAAAATCCAACCTATGTGTTAGGGCCCAAGCCCTAACTCTTTTTTTTTGTTTTATTTCCCACAGCCACGGAGGCGATGGGCGGCGGTGGCCGCGCAGAGCGGCGAAGACAGGGGCGGCGGTGGCCGCGCAGAGCGGCGAAGACAGGGGCGGCGGAGGGGGTAGGGCCTGTGTAGGCCGCGGGAGTCATAAGGGGAAGGGGGATGTGGAGTGGGGCGGAGCCCCACCCCACACCTCCATGCATTAGTTTAAGCCTGCGGTGGGGGTTTCTCCCCACCGCCCAAACTGCAAACCGCGACTGCGTTTTTTTTTTTAAACCCGCGGTTTAACTTCGACAGTCAACAATACTATATTTATTTATATATATATACATTTTTATATACTTAGATTTCATAATAACACAATTTATTCAGTTTCTATATTCTTCTATAAAAATGATAATTAATAAAACTGTGATATATCTATATGTCTATATATATATATATAAATATATAGATATATATATTTATATATATATATATATATATATATATATTCTCTTTTATGTATATCTATCAATCATAATTTTCTCAAATTCACTACCCTATTCATTTTCTCAAATGCAACCTGATAGAATGAGAATTAAATAACAATTTTATATCTATATATATATACCTATATATATATAGATATATATAAATATATTTCGGTAACAATGGTAAAGATATATCAACTTAAGATTCTTAAATTTACACCAGAAATATATACATGCTAGATTTCCTCTAATCCTTCCAACTTAACAGAATCCATTACTTATGAAGAATAAACTTAAACAATTAATTCCTTTAGAACAATGAACCATAACTAACATTTCAACTAGTTAAGCAATTCCAAACTTTCAAATGTCAACAACTCAGATTAGATTGCAATAATGAACTTTTCCTTTCAGTAATACTTGAAACACAAAAATTGCTATTGAACAAGGTTTACAAACATCAACTTGAAAATTTAAGCACATTCATATTACAGATTCTCAATCATGGATACAACAACTAACTTCACAGATATGAACTTTCTTCTCCCAAACAGTATACAACTGATAGCTTATGACAACCAAATAAAAGTCCAATAATAACAAGATCAGGGAGGTGATTTTCTTCACTCCCAGAATAACAATAAATTACAACAATAACAAGAGAGGTGTTCTCTCTTCAACTATATGAAATGAACCAGGCCTAATTCTCATGACAAAGAAGGTTAACTGCTTCTCCATAAATATCCAACCAGAAGCTCCAAGAGAAAACCTGCGTATCAAAGACAAACAAAGAAGAAAACACCACTCATCTAGCTCTCCTCCCTTCCGTAGACCCGCAAGTGGGTCACCCCCGAGCTAGGGAGACCATACTCACACCTGGGTACTCAAACACTCCACTTCACAACAGAAACAACAACAATCCCAAAGCACACATACACCCGTGGGTATTTTACACAATACGGAAACTCAACTATAGTGAGTTTCATAAGGGGCAGGAGAGTGGACACACTCGACTCCAGAGTGTCACCCTGACAGATAAGTTAACCAATATAAATTTCTCTTGGTCTCAAACCAAGTGTGATCACAATTTTTAAGAAATCTGTATATGACTCTCAAGTCAAAAATACAGTCACAGATACATGCCCTCAAGGCTTTCAACATCCCAAAAGATGGAAACAGGTATGCACCCGAGGAGGATCTCTCCTCCCCTACCCCAAACTTGATGAGCATTTCTCCCAAGTGGGAGAAGCTCTGTCAAAACAACCCGACAATAACCCCACAGAAAACAACTCGAACACAAATTCACACACTTTACATACACATTTCAGTTATACGAAAACAAAGGTAAAATTTAGACCAACCTTGCAAAGCCCTCCTGGAATGAAGCTGTTGCAGAGTCCACAGAGTTCACTTCCAACCTTAGCCACCAACTCCCTCTCCCTTCTCTATCTTGCAAACTAACTTCTCTATTTTTGGTAAGGCCAAAAAATGAAAGTTTTCCCAAAAAATTCAACTAACTCCCTCTCATCCCAAACTTTGAAAATAAATAACCCAAATTCTCTTTTTTTTTTTTTTTAGTTTTGAGAAATGGGGAAGTGACACTTGTCACCTCCTCACCCTTCCCCAAAACCACTATTCTGCTTGATGGCTTATGTCACTCTCCATTCCCAAGGGTACTCCTAGTCCTCTCCTCATGTGATTCCACTTTCTCATGGGAGAAATAAAAAAAAGAATTAAATGGGAAAAAGACAGGTGACCCATGCCTCTTTTTCCTTTCTTCACATGGGTGTCCTCACAGCACATGGGGGAATCTCACTAAAGGAGAGGGTGATCTTCAATAATGGATGGCATCTCTTATCTTGGGAAAAGTAGAGGGGATGGGTTGGGTGTTGGTACAACCCATCATGTCCCCTCCTACCTCCAATTTTCGCCACTTAACTTCAGGAGAAGGTTAAGTTGACTAGATGGAGGTTACTCAAGGGTTACCCATGCCAAATGGGCCCCTGGACCCATGGGGTATAACCCAGGGTCAACTTTAACCCATACAAGACACCCCTGGTCAAGGTAAGGCACAAGAAAAAGGGCCTCATAATTTAAATAAAATAAGAAATTCAAATTCAATCTCTTTACAACACAAATTATAAAATAATGTTACATGGGGGTAACCTAACCCACTCGACCATACGAAAGACCACATTACATCATTACATCAAACACAAAGAGATCTTGGTTCCTCGTGGAACCAGATCGGCTTAACAGGGAATAACAAAGAACAAGGTGTGGAATGATCTCCGAGTTCTGTGGTTCGATTAGTAATTCCTGCACACTAAATTACAAGATCAGTAACCACATAAAATCATCATAGCCGAAGCAACTTAAAAAACAAAAACATGCATTATCATGACATAGTATTAATTAACATAAATGACATCATATTCCAATTTTCCATCATCACCTACTTCATTTTTCTGAAATGTAAACTTATCCAAACATCACCCAATTAGTTTTTCCGAAAACATAATAAAGTTTAATAGTTTGACAATTCCGGGAACTGCTATCCCACAATTATAAAAAGTAACAATAATAGTCATGTAAATAGTCATAACAACAGTAGTAAAAAGGGCGGTCCTCACATGGTGCAGTCAGCAGTCACAATGAAAAGACTATCATCATAGTCATTGAGAAAGAAAATCTGTTCAGTCACATTGTCTATCTTATGGTTTTTAAAAAATTGTTGTAAGAGAGTGAAAAGAGTAGTGACAAGGTTTTGTTTGTAAATACAAAAATTGTATGCAATCCATTTAACCCTCTAAAAGAGACCCAAAGAATAAGGTTATATAAGGCACTGGCAACAAGTGAAAATAATGAGAAGACACAATGCAAGCTGCATTTTGACAAAAGTAGGAGTGTGAGGCCGGTTATTTTACCTCCCATATTTTGATCTTTATGCTATGCAGTAGATGACATTATCAGACCTTAGTGACTATGTTTCATTATGCAGACTTGCTATTTTATCTCATTGATTTGATACATGTGATTTGATTCGGTCATATTGGATGATATGTTGTGGTTCAGTATATGGGATTTATATTAGATGTTATTTTGTTATGAGATTCTAGTTATTTATGTGATGTGAACTATTTGACATGTGAGAGAAAATGCAGTTTAATTTGTAGTTATGTATTGATGTTTATTTTGATTGTGTGGAGTTAATTTCAGTTGCTTCGGCTATGACTTATCATGACAGGACTGACACTTGATCGAGATGTGCAGGTTTTACGTTCCCTAGCCACGGGAAATCGGAGGTAGGATTCACACCATGTTATTCCCTATTAAGCTGATCCATTCCCAAGAGGGATAAGGATCACGTTTGAATTTGAGTGTGGATTTATTGTGCTTAGTTTAATTTTATTTATTTTAGCCTTAGTACTCTTTTTTATTTGAATTGAATAATAATAAGTGTTGTAAAATTTTATTTGATTTATGCCACTTGGTATTTTTATTATTTTTTTTGGGCCATTTAAATGTGGATTTTTAACCCTTTTCATGAACCCTAGGGTCCCAAAAGTTACCCCCATGAGTCTAGGGTCAACTTGGACTACCTAACCCTAGTTTTGACTCACCTTAGGTCACCCTAAACCATGGTTGAGTAAAAGTGACGAATTTGGAAGGAGGGAAGATGGGGGATGGGCCTTGCCTTCGAAGAACTCATCTCCCATCCCTAGTTTTGGGAATCATTCCCAAGGAAGACTTGGGAGGTCTCCAAGAGTCCTCCCAAACTCCCAAGTGAGTGGGAGCACCACTCAAGACTCTTGTCTTCTTGAGGTGTGAGTGGGAATCCAACTCACCATTTGTCCCCCTCCCACTTGTGTGGAAGCACAAGTGGATGAGGTGGAGATGGAGGTGGAGTGAGAGGACATTTGTCATCCTCTTACCTTCTCACTCTTACAAGTGGCCTTTGGAGGAGGAAGACATGGTGACAAATGTCACCTTCTCATCCCTCCTGGCCAAGTGGATGGCCTATAATAGCTCCTCTTGTAGAGGAGTGGGGGTTCTTCTCTTCTAGTCTTTTTCCTTGCAATTTGAGACTTCTAGCAAAATAAAATTTTCCTTTCTAGTTTGGAGGAGTTAGAGAAGGTGGAAAAAAAAATTCTGAAAGTTGGAAGGCTTGGGAAGGCTTGGAGCTCTTCACCAATTCTACTTCCATTGTCAAGGCCTTGAAGGTAGGCCTCTTAACTTGCTTCTTACCTTGCTTATTTGATGATTCTTGTTTTAGATTTTGATTGTGTGTTGTTTGCATTGTGATGTTTGCATTGTGATGTTGGGTTGGGTGTCATGGTGAGAGCACCTCCAATGGAGGTAATGCTCAACTTGTATGGGTAGGGGAAAGGAACCTCCTTGAGGTCTCTCCCACAGTATGTGTTTATGCCTTGAGGGCTTATTATTTGAGGAGGAGATAGCTGAATGGCAAGAGTGCCATGTAAGTTATTTGTGATACTGGTGGTTTGTGGTGTTTTGGGGATTTTGGCTTGAGGCCATGAGAAGAGTTTTGCTTTCTTTACTATCATTTGGGGAGCCCTTTGAAGTTGAGGGGTCCATTCCCTACCCTCACCAAACTCATTTACATGAGTTGAGTATTGTGTTAAGCCTTTGGGTTGTTTTGAGTGGATGTGTTTGATTCTGTTGTGGATTGATACACCTGTGTGGACCCCTACCTCCCTAGCTCAGGGGTGACCCACTTGCAGGTCTACGGTAGGGAGGAGAGCTTTTCCTTTAGAAGTGGCTGGTTTTGTTGTCTTGATGTTGTGTTCTTTGCAGGTTGTGAGAAGAGAAGTGAAGTTGTTATGGAATCCCTGTTTTGTGTGGCCTTTGTAGCATGTCAGTGGCTGGTTTGGCCTTGACCTTAGTGGCCTTGTGGCTTAGTAACTTCTAGTAAATATTGCTATGATACTTGCCATGGTGTTGGCTGTGCTAGATTATGGAATGTAAATATTTTGTTAAATTATTACTGTTTTATGAGAAGCATGTGTTGAATCAGTTTTGTAAATGTTGTTGTTCTCAAAAAGGGAGAGTGCATTTTGTGAAATGGATGTGAGAAATGATACAAACAAATTTCTGTTGTTGCCCTTTAAAAAAAAAAGAATAATGCAATGTAGATATGTGGTCTTTTAAATTTAATACTGTTCATCTTCCTATTTTGTGAGTTAAGTTTTTTTTAGAAAAAAAAAAAATGGAAGATGTTAATTGTATTTCTGTTATTGACCTATCAAAAAAAAAATATGCAAAAGTTGTTATATTGCTGTCTAGACTTTGCTGTAGATAAAGGAAAGAGAAAAAAATTGAGCTTGTTTAAGTTTGTGTTTGAAAAATTTCCATTTCATTAGTTGTTGTTGAAAGAATACAAAACTAGGTTAGAATGTATTCCCACTTTAAATGATGTTCACAAAAAAAAAAGAATGTATCTTCTGTATAAACTGTTTTGCTCCAAACAAATAATTAGTTTGTTTCCTTTTTTTTTCTAAAAAAAAAAAAGTTAATGCTGGTTACTTATTTGCATTTCTGAATTGGAAATTTAGTTCTTAAAATATATATATATATAAAAAAAAGATAACAGTATGTATTAAAACCTATATTTGTATTGTGTGTATATGTTGGGCTGTATTTAAAAACAAAAGTGATATTTTCCTGGAAATATATATATACATATATTTACTGTATATATTATTTAAGATAGATTTATTTCAAAAAAATACATATATATAAATATATATACTTACGAATATATATTTATATATATAAATTTACAAATATAAATATATGCCATTTATAACATTTAAGTCTTTCTTTTTATATATATTAAAAAAAAAAATAACAAAAAAAAGAAGAGAGGGATCGGACTGTGGGCAGCGCCCATAGTCCGACGGGGTTTTACAAGTCACAGGGGGTATGGGTGGGGGCTCTGCCTCCCCCACACCCCACACACCATAGCACCTTCCAACACTACCCCCTCTTCCCCGCGGGCTCCTCCCTCCTCAACCTCCGAAACCCTCCTTCGCCGCCCCCCGCGGCCCCTCTGCTCCTCCCTCCTGCGCGCCTCACACAGCACCTTCTGCCACACTCTCCACCACGCCGCCCTCACCCTACCTCCGCCACCACCCTTCTACACACAGCACCACCAACGGCTCCGCCACTGCCCTACTCACCACCGACAGTCTGCCACCCTCTCCACCTCTCCTCCCATGGCTCCCTCAACCCTACACAAAAGCAAACACAAAAAAAAAATAGGAAAGAATAAGATGGGATTAGGGCACACAAAGAGTAAACTTAGAAAAGAAAATTAGGGTTGCTTAAGGGATCTTAGAGTTTATAGATTAGGGCAAAGTGAAGTGAGGAATGAAATTAGGGTAAATAGAGGAGAGGGATAATAGAGTTTGATTAGTGTTGTTTTTGAAACACTTAGGGTCAATTTTCATTTGGGTTTTTTTTTTAAATAAATTAAAATCTACCTTAGTTATTTGAGAGGGAATGGAAGGAAGTGGATTTAAATTTTATATTCCTTTAAACCCCTTATTCCCTTATTTGTTAGTTATAACAAAAGAACCTAGTCCTCCCTTATAAAGGTAAACCTATTATTTTTATATATATATTATTATTATGAAATTACGATAGTGGGACATGAGTTGTAAAAAAAAGGAAGATAGTAATTATAAGAATAAAAATTAATATATATATATATATATATTAGGATTTTATTAAAAGGAAATTTATATACATATTAAATTATAGATTAAAAGGAATAATATATTATGTATATATATAGATGAATAATTATATACACATATACATGTTTTACTTAGAAGAAATTGAAAATTTAGAGTTCATTTCATTACAAATGACATACTAAGAAATGGAACAAAATATATAAAACTATGTAATTTTTTTATATAGACGAGGAAATGTGTAGCAATATCGAAAATAGATCGAGGAAGTCTATTCGGGTCCAATTTGCTATCATTTAGTTCAAACGTTAAAAATCAACCGACGTCTTGACGTTTAAATTGAAATTATACTAATTCATTAAGTTCCTTTCCATCCTTTCACCTTCAACCGTGCGCCATCATGACATCATATAACTTCGCCTTATCGATCCGAGATTAGTTAGGGTTCGAGTCGGTGAAACTAGTTTCACCTAAGAAACTAGGGTTCTGATTTATAACAGTCTAACCCTAGAAGCGACACACTTCGTGTCGTATACCCCTATATAGCCTACACTTCATCTAATATGTTGTCATGTTTATGCCTCAGGCGTATTGCCACCGAGCACGCAGATGCGTGTGAGGGGGCTCTTAGGGATAGTCAAAAAAAAATTTGCAGTTCGTGTCGTGACCACATGGCGAATGTGGTCGTGACATGCGTGTTCGTGTGTCGTGTCTGCATTGGAGATGCGGGCATGACATTTGGTATCAAAGCCTAGGTTTTTAAAACATTGGGCTTGTATTAGGCACATTACCTTTTCCGCAACTGTGACTTACTTGTGGTTACCTCATTTTGTAGGATGCCTCCCAAACGAGTTCGGTGAGTGTAGACCTACCGTACTCCACCCACAGAGGTTCACACAGATTCATCAGCTGTGGGACTGGGTTAGCTAGATCCACAGGTATAGCCACTACTACAGCCATAGCCAGTTCCTCAGGTACCGCAGGCACCACTGGCCCCACCAGATATGGGACCACAGATTTTACAGGCCTTACAGGCAATCTTAGATAGGCTCCCACCGGCAGTAGTAGAGCCACGTGTAGAGCCCCGCGTAGAGCCGCGAGAGGCACCACATGCGGAGCCTTACGTCGAGCTGCCAGATACAGAGGAGGTTGGTTCAGCCAACAGGGCCCGTAGCAGGAGTCCCACACATCATGCTAGGCATGACGAGATAGTGTGAGTAGAGCACTTTGGTCACAGGCCTTATGAGTATCATGCAGATGAGCCTATCAGGGGGCACAGAGATAGAGGAGATCCCATTAGAGACATACTGAGGTTGAACCCTCCTACATTCATCGAGACCACAGAGGGAGCTGAGGCAGAGGCCTGGCTTATCAGTTTAGACAGGTGCTTCGCATTGCGTCCTTACGAGGGCAACATGAAGGCCCGTGTGGCAGTACACTTGTTGCGAGACACAGCAGCTACCTGGTGGCACACTGAGGAGTGCAAGCACCACCTTTCTTTAGACACCCTCACATGGGAGACCTTCATTGAGCGCTTCAATGCGCGCTACTTATCAGACCATTACAGATAGCGTCGTATAGACGAGTTCCATGACCTTCAGCAGAGGGGACTTTCAATGGCTCAGTATGAGGCTAGGTTTACAAAGTTATCCAGATATGCAGAGAATCTCCATGACGAGAAACTCCTAGTGCATAAGTTTATCAGAGGGCTTAACCATAGTATAGCAGGGCCTGTTCAGATGGCGGACCCCCAGACTTTGAGTGATGCTGCTGAGAAGGCATACATTGCTGAGGAGATTCAGGGATGAGGGTAGAGTTCACGCCCTCAGTTTCAGGACTAGGGATAGCAGCAGCATCAGCAGAGTTTCCGTAGACCATCGCAGCCACCTCACAAAGGAGGATTCAGTTCAGCATCATTACCTCCTAGACCCTCATAGCAGCAGTAGCCACAGTAGCAACAGAGAGCTAGGACTCAGCAGAGGTCACAGGGGAGACATAATAGAGGTTGACAGCAGTAGGGCCCGCACAGAGATCAGAGATAGTGGGGACCACCTACGAGACCCACGAGGTCGCAGCAATCTTATAGGGGCTCATAGGGGTCTACTGGCAGATCAGGACAGCAGCAGTCGGGTAGGACCCAAACTGTACAAGTACAGGTTAGGGGCCCTTGTTATGTTTGTGGTGGAGCTGGACACCTAGCTAGAGAGTGTCCACAGGGTTTTGCAGCAGGGGGACAGCCTCGTGCAGGAGGATCCGAGTAGACAGTGGGTGATGTGGGTAGATCCCACCGTATGTTTGCAGCGGTAGATAACTGCCAGGTAGATTTTCAGGCGTCAGTGATTGAGACATCAGGTATGATTGGGGGTAACCCCATTTCTATTCTCTTTGACTCTGGTGCTACTGATTCATTTATATCTCCATCGTTAGTGGAGCGTTGCAAGCTGGTGGCCTCTAGGCAGGGTGATAGGTGGGTAGTTGAGTTGGCTTCAGGAGCCAAACTGATAGTAGATGCCTTAGTCCATGATTGTGAGATTGCTTTGGGACCCTTCACTACAGCATGCAACCTTAGAGTCATGACATTAGGATCCTATGATGTGGTGTTGGGTATGGATTGGCTTGCAGCTCATTGAGCCAAACTGGATTGTCACCGTAAGGCGATCAACTATTTAGACGACCACGACACATCAGTTGAGATTGTGGGCATGTAGAAGCCCACCGCAGTGCGTATGATATCCGCTCAGCAGCTTAAGCACTGCATGCGGAAGGGATGTCAGATGTTCGCCATCACAGTGAGCGACAGATCAAATGATGAGCCAGAGGCATCTTTGGATGATCATCCCATCCTTAGAGAGTTTGCCGATGTATTCCCAGCAGAGTTACTGGGAATGCCTCCCCAACGTGAGGTAGACTTTCACATAGACTTAGTGTTGGGTGCCAAGCCAGTGTCTCATGCACCCTACAGGATGACCACATATGAGCTCATTGAGCTCAAGCTATAGTTGGAGGACTTGTTGGAGAAGGGGCACATCCGACCGAGTGTTTCACCTTGGGGCGCTCCTGTCATCTTCGTGAAGAAGAAGGATGGGTCTCTTCGTTTGTGCATGGACTACAGGTAGTTGAATAAGGTGATGGTGAAGAACCGTTATCCTCTGCCCAGGATTGATGATCTTTTCGACCAGATGCAGGGAGCCAGGGTGTTCTCTAAGATAGACCTGAAGTCTGGGTATCATTAGCTATGTATCACAGAGGCAGATATCCATAAGATTGCCTTCCGAACTCGATATGGACATTATGAGTTCACTGTGGTTCCCTTCGGCTTGACGAACGCCCCTGCAGTGTTCATGAGTTTCATGAACGGGGTGTTCCGTACCTATCTAGATCGGTTTGTGATCATTTTCCTCTATGACATTTTGATCTACTCACGGACCAAGGAGGAGCATGAGGAGTACCTTTGTCAGGTTCTACAGTGTTTGCGAGAGCAGAAGCTTTATGGGAATTTGGTGAAGTGTGCATTTTTCAGGACAAAGGTTCAGTATTTGGGGCATATCCTTTCCG
This sequence comes from Cunninghamia lanceolata, assembly GCA_027924645.1. Classification (NCBI taxonomy): domain Eukaryota; kingdom Viridiplantae; phylum Streptophyta; class Pinopsida; order Cupressales; family Cupressaceae; genus Cunninghamia; species Cunninghamia lanceolata. The sequence goes on from BSBN01000771.1 coordinate 4,841,048, forward strand.
ACGATGGAATCTTAGTAGATCCATCGAAGATCAGGGCTATCAGGGATTGGCCAGCACCCACTAGTGTGACAGAAGTCAGGAGTTTTATGGGGTTAGCTAGTTATTACCGTCGTTTTGTCGAGGGTTTTTCTCAGATTGCGCACCCCATCACTTCCCTTTAGCGGAAAGGGAAGAGCTTTCTTTGGACTGAGTAGTGTGGGAGGGCCTTCAGGGTCCTCAAGGAGCGTCTTACCAGTGCTCCTATTTTAGCAGTTCCTGATCCTGTAGCAGATTTTATAGTTTGTACGGATGCATCCCTTGAGGGATTGGGAGCTGTACTTATGCAGGGTGGTAGAGTGATCGCGTATGAGTCGCGAAAGCTCAAGACCCATGAGCTGAACTACCCCATGTATGACTTGGAGTTAGCAGCAGTGGTTCATGCTCTAGTCCGTTGGAGACATTTCTTGTTGGGTCGTCGCTTTGAGCTCCATTCTGAACATCACAGCCTTCAGTACATCTTTACACAGCCAAATCTGAACGCTCGTCAGCGATGTTGGATGGAGTTCCTATGTGAGTATGACTTTGATGTCCACTACATCAAAGGGAAGGAGAACGTGGTTGCCGACGCATTGAGTCGGAGGCGCCACGAGCTCTTGACCTTGACATTGAGTGTGGACTTGAGGGATCGCATTTTGTAGCATTTGCCAGAGGATGGATGGTTTCTTGAGGTGCAGCAGGAGATCAATTCATAGAGGGCCCTTGTGGGCAAGTTTGCAGGGTATACACTTGACACAGATGGTTTACTTCGTCATCGACAACGCATCTATGTACCTCGCGCAGGTGGCCTACGTATTGTAGTGCTATCAGAGGCTCATAGAGCACCATACGCGGCACATCCGGGGGTGAAGAAGATGCATGCCGATCTACGACAGTTGTACTATTGGGCAGGTATGAGACGAGATATAGCAGAGTTTGTTGCTCGTTGCCTTGAGTGCCAGAGGGTCAAGGCCGAGCATCAACATCCAGCAGGTCTCCTATACCCACATGATATACCTGAGTGGAAATGGGACACCATTTCCATGGATTTTATTGTTGGTCTTCCTATATCTTCGCGTCGCCATGATGCCATCATGGTGACAGTCGACAAGTTGACCAAGGTGGCTCATTTCTCACCTGTACGCACGATGTACAATGCGCCAGCTGTGGTGAAGGTATTCTTGGATGATATTGTGAGACTACATGGGGTACCCCGTCACATCATCTCAGACAGAGATCTAGTGTTCACTTCAGCATTTTGGAGAGCCTTACAGCAGGCATTAGGCACACAGCTCAATTTTAGCTCCGCTTATCATCCTGAGACAGATGGACAAACAGAGTGGGTGAATCAGGTATTGGAGGACATGCTTTAGATGTATGTTATGGACCATTAGTCTAGATGGGAGGAGTATCTTTATCTAGTTGAGTTTGCCTACAATAATAAGCATCACAGCTCGATAGGTATGCCTCCCTTTCAAGCTTTATACGGCAGACCATGCAGGACACCATTGAGTTGGGATCGAATTGAGGACAGAGTCGCCATTGGTCCAGAGCTAGTTTAGGTTATGGAGTAGTAGGTTACACTGATTAGACAGAGGTTGCAGGAGGCACAGGATAGGCAGAAGAAGTATGCCGATGCTAAGAGGATTGATCAGAGCTTCTCAGTGGGTGACAGGGTATTCCTTAGAGTGCGGCCACACAAGAGTCCAATCCGTTATGGAAAGGGCTCTAAGCTCGCACCACAGTTCGTAGGACCCTTTGAGATTTTGGAACGAATAGGACCAGTTGCCTATCGTCTAGCATTGCCACCTAGCCTATCACGTATCCACGATGTCTTTCATGTTTCTATTTTGAGACGATATATATCTAATGTATCTCACGTACTGGAATGGAGTGCTTTACAGGTAGAGGCAAACGGGCAATTGGCCTTGGAGCCAATTTGCATATTGGCTCGTCGGACGCTGGGCCTTTGGGGTCGAGAGCTGGACCAGGTTAGGGTCCAGTGGGATCGATATGACGAGGTCACGGCGACTTGGGAGGATGCAGCTAGTTTGAGGGCACTCTATCCTCACCTTTTTGACGACTTCTAGGAGGAAGTTCAGTCTTGGGGGGGAGGATGTGAGGCTGGTTATTTTACCTCCCATATTTTGATCTTTATGCTATGCAGTAGATGACATTATCAGACATTAGTGACTATGTTTCATTATGCAGACTTGCTGTTTTATCTCACTGATTTGATACATGTGATTTGATTCGGTCATATTGGATGATATGTTGTGGTTCGATATATGGGATTTATATTAGATGTTATTTTGTTATGAGATTCTAGTTATTTATGTGATGTGAACTATTTGACATGTGAGGGAAAATGCAGTTTAATTTGTAGTTATGTATTGATGTTTATTTCGATTGCATGGAGTTAATTTCAGTTGCTTCAGCTAACTTATCATGACAGGACTGACACTTGATCGAGATGTGCAGGTTTTACGTTCCCTAGCCACGGAAAATCAGAGGTAGGATTCACACCATGTTATTCCCTGTTAAGCCGATCCATTCTCGAGAGGGATAAGGATCACGTTTGAATTTGAGTGTGGATTTTTTGTGCTTGGTTTAATTTTATTTATTTTAGCCTTAGTACCCTTTTTTATTTGAATTGAATAATAATAAGTGTTGTAAAATTTTATTTGATTTATGCCACTTGGTATTTTTTTTTTTTTGGGCCATTTAAATGTGGATTTTTAACCCTTTTCATGAACCCTAGGGTCCCAAAAGTTACCCTAGGTGGTCAACCATGAGTCTAGGGTCAACTTGGACTACCTAACCCTAGTTTTGACTCACCTTAGGTCACCCTAAACCATGGTTGAGTAAAAGTGACGAATTTGGAAAGAGGGAAGATGGGGGATGGGCCTTGCCTTGGGAAGAACTCATCTCCCATCCCTAGTTTTGGGAATCATTCCCAAGGAAGACTTGGGAGGTCTCCAAGAGTCCTCCCAAACTCCCAAGTGAGTGGGAGCACCACTCAAGACTCTTGTCTTCTTGAGGTGTGAGTGGGAATCCAACTCACCATTTGTCCCCCTCCCACTTGTGTGGAAGCACAAGTGGATGAGGTGGAGATGGAGGTGGAGTGAGAGGAGGACATTTGTCATCCTCTTACCTTCTCACTCTTACAAGTGGCCTTTGGAGGAGGGAGGACATGGTGACAAATGTCACCTTCTCATCCCTCATGGCCAAGTGGATGGCCTATAATAGCTCCTCTTGTAGAGGAGTGGGGGTTCTTCTCTTCTAGTCTTTTTCCTTGTAATTTGAGACTTCTAGCAAAATAAAATTTTCCTTTCTAGTTTGGAGGAGTTAGAGAAGGTGGAAAAAAAAATTTTGAAAGTTGGAAGGCTTGGGAAGGTTTGGAGCTCTTCACCAATTCTACTTCCATTGTCAAGGCCTTGAAGGTAGGCCTCTTAACTTGCTTCTTACCTTGCTTATTTGATGATTCTTGTTTTAGATTTTGATTGTGTGTTGTTTGCATTGTGTTGTTTGCGTTGTGATGTTGGGTTGGGTGTCATGGTGAGAGCACCTCCAATGGAGGTAATGCTCAACTTGTATGGGTAGGGGAAAGGAACCTCCTTGAGGTCTCTCCCACAGTATGTGTTTATGCCTTGAGAGCTTATTATTTGAGGAGGAGATAGCTGAATGGCAAGAGTGCCATGTAAGTTATTTGTGATACTGGTGGTTTGTGGTGTTTTGGAGATTTTGGCTTGAGGCCATGAGAAGAGTTTTGCTTTCTTTACTATCATTTGGGGAGCCCTTTGAAGTTGAGGGGTCCATTCCCTACCCTCACCAAACTCATTTACATGAGTTGAGTATTGTGTTAAGCCTTTGGGTTGTTTTGAGTGGATGTGTTTGATTCTGTTGTGGATTGATACACCTGTGTGGACCCCTACCTCTCTAGCTCGGGGGTGACCCACTTGCGGGTCTATGGTAGGGAGGAGAGCTTTTCCTTTAGAAGTGGCTGGTTTTGTTATCTTGATGTTGTGTTCTTTGCAGGTTGTGAGAAGAGAAGTGAAGTTGTTATGGAATCCCTGTTTTGTGTGGCCTTTGTAGCATGTCAGTGGTTGGTTTGGCCATGACCTTAGTGGCCTTGTGGCTTAGTAACTTCTAGTAAATATTGCTATGATACTTGCCATGGTGTTGGCTATGCTAGTTTGTGGAATGTAAATATTTTGTTAAATTATTACTGTTTTATGAGAAGCATGTGTTGAATCAGTTTTGTAAATGTTGTTGTTCTCAAAAAGGGAGAGTGCATTTTGTGAAATGGATGTGAGAAATGATACAAACAAATTTCTATTGTTGCCCTTTCAAAAAAAAAGAATAATGCAATGTAGATATTTGGTCTTTTAAATTTAATACTGTTCATCTTCCTATTTTGTGAGTTAAGTTTTTTTTTAGAAAAAAAAAATATGGAAGATGTTAATTGTATTTCTGTTATTGACCTATCAAAAAAAAATATGCAAAAGTTGTTATATTACTGTCTAGACTTTGCTGTAGATAAAGGAAAGAGAAAAAAATTGAGCTTGTTTAAGTTTGTGTTTGAAAAATTTCTATTTCATTAGTTGTTGTTGAAAGAATACAAAACTAGGTTAGAATGTATTCCCACTTTAAATGATGTTCACAAAAAAAAAAGAATGTATCTTCTGTATAAACTGTTTTGCTCCAAACAAATAATTAGTTTGTTTCCTTTTTTTCTAAAAAAAAAAAAAGTTAATGCTGGTTACTTATTTGCATTTCTGAATTGGAAATTTAGTTCTTCAAAAAAAAAAAAGATAACAATATGTATTAAAACCTATATTTGTATTGTGTGTATATGTTGGGCTGTATTTAAAAACAAAAGTGATATTTTCCTAGAAATATATATATATATATATATACTGTATATATTATTTAAGATAGATTTATTTCAAAAAAAAACATATATATAAATATATATACTTATGAATATATATTTATATATATAAATTTACAAATATAAATATATGCCATTTATAACATTTAAGTCTTTCTTTTTATATATATAAAAAAAATTAACAAAAAAAAATATAACACAAAAAAAAGAAGAGAGGGATCGGACTGTGGGCAGCGCCCACAGTCCGACGGGGTTTTACAAGTCATAGGGGGTGTGGGGGAGGCAGAGCCTCCACCCACACCCGCGGGTGTGGGTGGGGGCTCCGCCTCCCCCACACCCCACACACCACAGCACCTTCCAACACTGCCCCCTCTTCCCCGCGGGCTCCTCCCTCCTCAACCTCTGAAACCCTCCTCCGCCACCCCCCGCGGCCCCTCTGCTACCCTCCGCTCGTCCCTCCTATGCGCCTCACACAGCACCTTCCGCCACACTCTCCACCACACCGCCCTCACCCTACCTCCGCCACCACCCTTCTACACACAGTACCACCCAACAGCTCCGCCACTGCCCTACTCACCACCAGCGGTCCGCCACCCTCTCCACCTCTCCTCCCATGGCTCACTCAACCCTGCACAAAAGCAAACACAAAAAAAAAATAGGAAAGAATAAGATGGGATTAGGGCACACAAAGAGTAAACTTAGAAAAGAAAATTAGGGTTGCTTAAGGGATCTTAGAGTTTTTAGATTAGGGGAAAGTGAAGTGAGGAATGAAATTAGGGTAAATAGAGGAGAGGGATAATAGAGTTTGATTAGTGTTGTTTTTGAAACACTTAGGGTCAATTTTCATTTGGGTTTTTTTTTTTAAATAAAATAAAATCACCTTAGTTATTTGAGAGGGAATGGAAGGAAGTGGATTTAAATTTTATATTCCTTTAAACCCCTTATTCCCTTATTTGTTAGTTATAACAAATGAACCTAGTCCTCCCTTATAAAGGTAAACCTATTATTTATATATATATATATATTATTATTATGAAATTACAGTAGTGGGACATGAGTTGTAAAAAAAAAAGGAAGATAGTATTATAAGAATAAAAATAATAAATATATATATATATATTAGGATTTTATTAAAAGGAAATTTATATACATATTAAATTACAGATTAAAAGGAATAATATATGTATATATATAGATGAATAATTATATACACATATACATGTTTTGCTTAGAAGAAATTGAAAATTCAGAGTTCATTTCATTGCAAATGACATACTAAGAAATGGAACAAAATATATAAAACTATGTAATTTTTTTATATAGACGAGGAAATATGTAGCAATATCGAAAATAGACTGAGGAAGTCTATTCGGGTCCAATTTGCTATCATTTAGTTCAAACGTTAAAAATCAACCGACGTCTTGACGTTTAAATTGAAATTACGCTAATTCATTAAGTTCCTTTCCATCCTTTCACCTTCAACCGTGCGCCATCATGACATCATATAACTTCACCTTATCGATCCGAGATTAGTTAGGGTTCGAGTCGGTGAAACTAGTTTCACCTAAGAAACTAGGGTTCTAATTTAAAATAGTGTAACCCTAGAAGCGACACACTTCGTGTCGTATACCACTAGACAGCCTATACTTCATCTAATATGTTGTCATGTTTACGCCTCAGGCGTATTGCCACCAAGCACGCAAATGCATGCAAGGGGGCTCTTAGGGATAGTCAGAAATTTTTTTTGCAATTTGTGTCGTGACCACATGGCGAATGTGGTCGTGACACGCGTGTTCGTGTGTCGTGTCTGCAGGCATGACAAGGAGACAATTATGAAAGAAATATAGAGCCCTTTATCAAATGAATAGAGGATCAAGAAAAGCCTAGAGCTACAAGAGCATATTCAAATGTAGAGATAAAGAGCTATAGGAGCTCATGTCTATTCAATACTAAGAGTATAAAGATCAAAGATAGTATAAATAGAAGTGGCAGTTATCATTACTTCAGTAACAAAGTATCATGCCATCAAAGGAGTAACAACAGACAATAGTTTTTTTGGAATGTCACAGCATAAAGAGAACATAAAGAGGGTTGCTAAGATGTCATTAATCTTCAACAATGATAAGAAAAGACTATCAAAACCTAAACCAAGTCTATTATGTTTCCAGAAAATCTATGATAAAAGAGAACTAGTGAAAATTTTTGAAGAAAACAAATGGATCAAATCAATAAGGGATAGTTCTATTAGGTAGATGAATAGTCCTATTGATTGTGCTTGGGAAGCCTAACAGTAAAAGGGCAAAAAGAGTAGTCACAATAACATTAGGTGACCTTTTCACTGTTTTCATGTAAAGAAATAAAAAAAGAGAGATTTTCACAATTATATAAAGGTTCATAGAGTGAAAGAAATCTGATACAGTCACTACTGAAAGAGTATGAAGACTGCATAAGGAGAGGAGCAACACATTCCATAGTGTTCACCATAACAATCTAGCCATAAAGAAGCCAGAAAGCATTTTTTGTCCAGAGAAATCACAATAGTTTATTACAAATGAGAAACCCTAGCTAGCGTTTAAAGAAGACAAACAAAACCCCTGCCCTGTTCATGAAATAATAGCAAGATGAAGTGAGTTTCCTCTATTTTCTGTACTTAGAAAGCCCTAGCAGAAAAAGAGGATTTTTCGCTAACATATAAAGGAGATTTACACAGTTGCACTGAACACGACAAGGTTTCCATAAATCTATACATGGGAAATGACAAAATACTGGTAAAAAAGGAGGTGAATGAAGCAAAGTAGACCAAGGTTGTCCATTGTTCTGCCATGAGAAGTAAGTACAGGAGAAGAATCATTTTCCATCATTTTTCTCTTTATAGAAAGTATACCTAGAAAGCTCTTCAAAACAAAAACTCAAAATCAAATGAAGGGAAGCCTTTTCATCTTTTCTGCAACAAAAATTTAGGATTTCTATTGTTTTTACACAGAGGAACATCAATGGTGAGTTTTGTTTACCAAGGAATAGTAGTAGGAGAAGCTTCCCTTTCATCATTTTGTCCAAAAAACCAGAGCAAGGCACACTAATATGAAGAACAAAAATGACTGTAATAGTGAGAGTATGATAGACAAAAGCAAAAAAAATGAAGCAAAGAGCATTTTTCATCATTGTTGCTGCAAAAAGGCACAGTCAAATGAAGAAAGAGACTTACTATGAGCATTTGCATGAGCTAGTATAGCAGTCAATGATAGCAAAGACCCTCAGAAGCCTGGGAACAACCCTCTAAATGGCCTCAAACCCTCAAAAGCACCATGATAGTGGTGGAGCATAGTTTCAAATGAAAAAAAGAGTGAAAAGAATGATTGGTTTTTAGGGTTTTAGGTTGTTTTGTTCAGGTCCGAGCCCTAAAGGAGGGTCCTTTTTATTTTTCCTTTTAAGTTAAAACCATGAAAGGTAAATCACATAATGAGCTCGTGGTCAAAACATGAAATCATAAGACCTAGTGAAATATGTGGAGTCCGCGGGAGTCATAAGGGTTTATGGGTGCTTTTTGTTAGTTTAATGTTGATTTTTAGACCTTAAAGCATTCAAACAATCAAGTGATTAGAGGTTTAGGGTTGAGGAAGGCTCGTGGAGATGAAGTCCTTTGACTTTATTTATGGACTTAAGGTAAATTTGACAATTTGAAACCTCTTTGATGACAGGGCAAAATAGGAGATTATTTTGCATGAAGGAGAGAAATAGGGTTATTTTTTTCCTTAAGGGCTAATGTAGACTAAATAAACCCTTTCTTATTTTTGCATGAAGTCAAGGCAAAAACAATGTATGTAAACACATATTAAAGGTAATATTATACAAGTTACCTTGATATTTGTCATGTAAAGCCAAGAAGTAAACAATCACATAACACTTATTAAAGTAAATTATATGGATTACCTTTAATATTTGTTCAAATAGTTTATTCTTGTCCTAAAATCATGCAAAAATAGAGGAGGAGTTGAACTGAAGTGTTAACTCATGTAGGAGGGGAATCTTTTTCTATTTTTGCCTTGGGGTCAAACTAGGCTATTTTTGGCTTTCTTTTTGGGGCAACTATCTTTGGACATCAGTTATGAGCTATTTTAGCTCATTTTGGAGCAGTTTTGGGGCCTTAATTTTAGGCTTTTCACTTGTACTCACCCAGCAACTTGGAGTTGCTTTTTTAGACTCATTCATGCACATTTTGGAGTCTAGTTGAGTTGGAGTTGACTTCCCATTCACTTTTGGGGACAAATTTTGTGTTATAGGGGAAAATGCTCATGCTTTTTTCTTAGTTCTTGTTTTTTCCCTAGCTTTGCACATTGCAGAGAGAGATTCAAACTTGTAACTCAACCATTTTTATAGTTTTATGTAGTAGCAGCAATTTATTTTCCAATAGATCATTATCAGTTTGCAAAGTATTCCTTCTATTTATCAATACAATTAGGTGTTCATCTACTTAGATTCAGGTGTCTTCTCTCATGTTGAGTGATTTGATAGGAATTTACTGTATTTTATCATAAAACCTCTAAGTTTTCTGTCTCATTCTTTGAATGCAAGTATACAAAGTTTAATTTTATTATAGGTTACAGATTATGCAAGTTATTTTATGCTTTTCTGTGAAACACTTTTGTAGTAAAATTGATCATTTTGAGTTGTAAGAATAGGTGTGTTGAAGAGTAATTGTGAATCATATTGCAGATTAGAGTTAAAATATTGGTGCATCACCCCCTCTAGGATAGATTTTTAGTTCAGTTTTAGTTTATTCAAGTATTCTTCTATCTCTTTTCCTCATCAGTTTATAGATCCAAAGGGGCATTTAAAGGGAGTCATCTCTTCCAGAGGTTCATTCTCGAAACATACAAACCCATAGTCTGAGAATGTTCCCATGTTGCACGGGATTGCCAAGCTTGTAAGGGCTTAGCATGCATGGCGCAATCCTTCGTGACAACAAATACAAGATAATAAAAGATAATACAAGATAAACTCTCAAGAGAAAAAAACTCAACCTCCAAAAGCATCCAAACTCAATGTATTATTCAACAATGAAACATTACAATACACTTATAGAGTTTCCATGAATAATTCTAAAATATCAAGGTCCTCCAATGCATCCTCTATGTGTCCAAACAACCACACATCACATGCCATGCTTCACATACGCACTCTTCAGAAAAGCTCAATAGAAATGATAGTGAAGTACAAAATAGCAACCAACCTCAACCACTAAATATGTACTTTATTTTATAGAATCAAGCTTACACAAATAAAATTGTGGTATTGGAAAATCACGTCTCAAAACCATGAGAACACAAAACCATTAACCCCCAAATTTGATGAAGGGGGTAAATCATAAAATGCACAACAACAAAAATTGCACACATAAAAATAGAACTTTCTTTATTGATTTGGACAACTTATTATATTATAGAAGCTCAAATACAATCAGAGGAATCAACCCTCCACATACTGCAACACATTACAGCCTCCTCTTGCAAGACTCTAGAATCATCCATCTTCTGTAACCCCAAATCAGCTAGGGTTTCTGTTTTCCCACCTATTCTTGACTCTATGCTTCCCCCCTTAACTCTACTACTATCTAGGGTTCCCAAAAATGGTTATTAATAGCCTTTTTGGTGGCTAACAACCTAATTTTGAAATTTGCATCTCCCTCCAAAAATAGGTCAACTTCCGAGAGCCATAACATTTGATCCAGGTGTCTGATTAACGAACCGTTTTATGTGTCAGAAAGCTTGCAGAGTGCTCTACGCACTACGAACATGCTTTGTTGGTTCTGACCATTTTTGGGCCCGTACAAGACTATTTAGTGTCTCAAACCTGAGTTTGAATAATTTTTAGGCATTTTTCAGGAAACGAAAACTTTAATATATTTCAGCTCGCAAATAATCTTTGCATGATTCCTTCGCCAAATGTCTTATTTTTTAATTATGAAGCTTTCTATAAATTTTCACTTCAATCCGTGCCCAAATGCAAACTTTCTAAAAATAGCAGGTTGCTATTTTTAGCAATTTGGAAAAATTGAAAGTTGTACATCATTATTCAAGTGATTATGGAACCAGAACCACAAATTTTGAAAAGAAATGGAAAGGAAATCAACAATTTTGAAACACATCTTTTTTGGGGTGATGCAAGATTGCCCTTACACCACTGAATGCTCTTGCATCAGACACCCAGGGTAATTTGAGAAATGACCCTATCACGTCTCATGTGTTTGTGTGAGGAAAACCCAAATGGTCAACCTCTGCCTTAGACAACCAAGAAGAATCTTCAACATGCCTTCCTTTCCATTTCACCATGTATTCTTCATATTGTCTGTTCTGAGTACTTCTTCCCACATGGCTATCCAAGATCTCTTCTATCTCCTCGATTGAAGTAGATGCTGGAATACTCCACTGTTCTTCTGTTGGTCCATCCTCTGTTGCACCTTCATGATATTCTGATAAGTCAACAATGTTGAAAATAGGGGAAATGTTGATCCCACTCGGCAACTCTACCTCATATGCATTTCCTGAATCATGTTTCTTCAAAATTCTGCATGGTCCAAATTTCTTCATTTTTAGCTTATTGTATGTTCCAATTGGGAATCTTTCTTTTCTCAAGTGAACCCTAACTTCATTTCCTACTTGGAATTCCTTATATCTCCTCTTTTGATCTGCTTAGCCTTGTACTGAATATTCATCTTATTAATGTGCTTTTTCACCTCTTCATGCAAATTCTTCATGTGTTCTGCAAAGTCTTTAGCCTCGGCACTTGTCTTTTCTCCTTTGTCTAGATTCCTTAATTCTGAAGCATTTCTTGGACTATTCCCATATACAATCTGGAATGGTGATTTACTAGTACTCCTATTTACAAAATTATTGTAAGCAAATTCTACCTGTGGTAAAATCAAATCCCATTCCTTGGGCTTATCTCCTACTAAGCATCGTAGCAGGTTACCCAAACTCCTATTCACCACTTCGGTCTACCCATTAGTCTATGGATGGTGTGCAGAACTGAAGTTTAAATCTATTTTCAACTTCTTCCACAATGTCCTCTAGAAGTAACCAACAAACTTGGTATCTCAATCTGAAACTATGCTCTTTGGTAGACCATGTAATCTCACCACCTCGCTGAAAAATAACTCTGCAATATGAACAGCATCATTAGTCTTCTTGCAAGGAATAAAATGTGCCATCTTCAAGAATCTGTCCACCACCACAAAAATGGAATCATGTCCTCTCTATGTCCTTGGTAAACCAAGAACAAAATCCATACTAATATCATCCCATGGCTTCTCTGGTATAGGTAGTGGTTGGTATAGACCTGTATTCTGACTTGCTCCTTTCACCATCTGACATACTCTGCAACTCTACACAAATTTCCTCACATCCTGCTACAACTGTGGCCAATAATAATTTTCACCAACAATAGCAATGGTCTTATCTCGACCAAAGTGTCTAGCCAATCCTCCACTATGCTTCTCCTTAATCAGGTTCTCTCTCATGGAACTCCTTGGAATACACAACTAGCTTCCTTTAAACAACATGCCATCTTGGATTATGAAATCCAACCATTTTGTCCTATCTAATGTAACAGGTTCCAAACAAGCTTTCCAGGCCTCTGATAAATCTGGATCTTCAGGATACAAACTTTTGAGCTCATCGAACCCAACAATCTCTATCTTCATTTTTGTCAACAAATTTTGCCTTATGCTCAAGGCATTTGCAACTCTGTTGGACTTTCCACTCCTGTGCTTCAAAAAAGAAGTATAGCTCTACAAAAACTCAACCCATTTTAAGTGCCTTTGATTTAACTTTCCTTGACTATTAAGATACTGCAAAGCCTGATGATCAGTATATAAAACAAACTCCTTTGGCAACAAATAATGTCTCCATTTCTTCAAAGCCTAAACTATTGCATAAAACTCCTAATCATAAACAAAATACTTTTCTTGGCATCATTAAGCTTCTCACTAAAATAGGCAATGGGTTTACCTTCTTGGCTCAAAATAGCTCCTATACCACTACCACTAGCATCACAATCTACCTGAAATACCTTATTGAAATCTGGAAGTGCCAAAACAGGTTGTTCTATGACTTTCTGCTTCAATGTATCAAAGCTCTTGTCTACTCCTTTAGTCCATATAAACTCTTTTCTATCCCCTCTCATTGTCTCAGTTAGGGGTGCACAAATGCTACTAAAATTCATGATAAACTTTCTATAAAAACTTGTCAAACCATGAAAAGATCTTACCTCAGAAGCACTCCTTGGCATAGGCCATTCAATGATAGCCCTTACCTTCTCTGGGTCCATCTTAAGACCTTCCTCTGAGATAATAAATCCCAGGTATACCAACTCTTTCTTTGCAAAACTACATTTCTTTAGATTAATCAACAACTTCTCTTCTCTTCGCTTCTCTAAAACTCTTTTGATATGCATCAGATGCTCATCCCAAGTCTTACTGAAAATCAAAATATCATCCAAATAAATAATAACAAAACTTCCAAAAAATTCTTTCAGTACCTCATTCATGAGCCACATGAATGTGCTCATGAGTTGGTTAGCCTAAATGGCATGACTAACCACTCATACAAACCCTCTTTTGTCTTGAAAGCTATCTTCCATTCATCCCCTTCTCTGATTCAGATCTGGTGATACCCACTCTTCAGGTCAATCTTTGTGAAGTACTTGGCTCCACTCAAACAATCCATTATGTCATCAATTCTAGGCAATGGGAATCTGTACTTGATTGTGATCTTATTGATGGCTCAAGAATCAATATACATCCTCCATTCTCCATCTTTCTTTGGTGCTAGTACTACAGGTACCGCACATGGACTTAGGCTCTCCCTTATCAGTCCCTCCCTTAACAGCTCTTGAACTTGTCTGTTCAGCTCTTCACTCTCTGCAGGAGTCATTCTGTGGGTTGCCTTATTCAGCAAAATAGCTCCTGGTATCAAATCCATTTGGTGACTTATGAATCACCGGTGGTAAACCTTCTGGTACATTATTAGAGATAATATCCTAAAATTCTTCCAACATATTTGAGACTTCTTCTAGTACATCTTCACATTTCTCTTGACTAATCTTAGGAATCAATGCAAAGCAATGACGCTCATGCTTCATAGCCTCCAAAAATTTCCTACCATCTACCAAGCAAATTCTGGCAGTACTACATACCTTTTCTTCCACCTCCTTCAAGGGCTTCAACTTATGATGAACTCCATCCTTTGTTACGGAATATGTTTTTGCACAACCATCATGGACAACGCTCCTATCATACTGCCACGGCCTCCCCAATAGCATATGACATGCATCCATCAGTATGATATCACACAACAACTCATCTTGGTAGTCCCCAACCTTGAACTTCACAAAACAATGCTTGTTGACCAAAGCTCTATGGTCCTTCTGCAACCATGCAATCCGATATGGATGTGGATGCTTTCTTCTTGTCAACTTCAACTTATCAACCATCTCCTCTGAAACAAGATTGTCAGTGCTTCCACTGTCAATAATAATATCGTAACACTTACCTTCACATTTGCACCTTGTAGGGAATAGACTCTTCCTTTGATTGGGTTCTTTCTCCTCATTCAACAAAGTTCTTCTGACAACTAGGGTTTCTCCCCTTTTAGCATCTTTAGAATGCTCAGACTGCACATCTTCATCTACATGTGCAACTCGTGCATTGCCTTCAGGTCTTCTATTTCTCCTTCCTTGATGTTGTGGACACTTGTATGCTCGATGCCCTTCTTCTCCACATTGGAAATAGGTTCCTCTGAAACCTCCTCTTCCACGTCCTTGCCCAGGTCTGTCTCTTCCTCTTCCTCTTTGCTCACCATTGTTCTATTCATGAGGATGGTAGGTATTATCCCCTCTCCGATTTTGACTGGTGCTCGCTTCTTCACTTTTCTTTTGATCTTCATTACGGCCTCCATAGGGCCTTCCACTAGTCCTTCCACCCTGACCTCTTTCCCTTTGCTTGCTATCAAATCTTTTATTCAGCTTCTCTTCCACCTTTAGGGAAAACTGGTACGCATCTTCTATGGTGGTCATTCTGACCAGGCTCAGCTCCTCTTGAATACTCAACCTCAACCCATTAATGTAATGGACTACCTTCTCCTTGTTGGCCTCTACATGGCCTGTCCTGATAGTAATCTTATGAGACTCTTCTATATACTCCTTAACAGACTTGTTACCTTGCTTCAGTCCATGTAGCTTCTTCAGCAACGCCATCTTATAGTCCACAGGAATGAACTGCTTCTTCAGTTTCTCCACCATTCGATTCCATCTGGTGATCTTCCCTTTTCCTCTCCTATTTCTCTCCAACTGGACCTCCTTCCACCAAATACTGGCATGGCCCTTCAACTTTATTTTTGCAAACTTGACCCGATCTGGGTCCTCCACATCTTCATACTCAAAATACTCCTCCATGTCATTGATCCAATCAATAAGTTGTTCCAGATTCAAATCTCTAGAATATGTAGAAACTTTGATCCTGGGCCTCTTTCTGATCTTCAAAATGGCCCTCAACAACCTAACTTCTACAGGATCTCCTGCAGCTTCTTGTTCTTCCTCAGATAGTTATTCTTTAGCTTCATCTTTGCTTTCTTCTCTTGTTCTCAGATCAAACCCTCTTCGCAGCTCCTCTTGCAATGCATCGATTTGCCTTTGTAGGGCTCTAAAACCCTCTTCCATTAAAGCATTCCTCCCAATATGATTTCTTCATGGAGGCATCTTGATCTCCGTAGCAAACCCACAACCTCAGGTCCTGGTGTAAACTGCCTCATGGTTGGCAATCTGTCTACACACTCAGGAAACCTTGCTTTGATACCACTTGATGAAGGGGATAAATCATAATAAATGTACAACAACAAAAATTGCACACAAAAAAATAGAACTTTCTTTATTGATTTGGATAACTTATTACATTACAAAAGCTCAAATACAATTAGAGGAATCAACCCTCCACATGCTGCAACACATTACAACCTCCTCTCGCAAGACTCTAGAATCATCCACCTTTTGTAACCCCAAATCAGTTAGGGTTTCTATTTTCCCACCTATTCTTGACTCTACACTTCCCCCCTTAACTCTAATATTGTCCAGGGTTCCCAAAAATGGTTATTAATAGCCTTTTTGGCGGCCAACAACCTAATTTCAAATTTTGCATCTCACTCCAAAAATAGGTCAACTTCTGGGAGCCATAACTTTTGATCCGGGTGTCCGATTGACGAACCGTTTTATGCGTCAAAAATCTCGCAGAGTGCTCTACGCGCTAATAACTTGCTCTGCTAATTCTGGCCATTTTTGGGCCTGTACAGGACCATTTAGTGTCTCAAAACTGAGTTTAAATAATTTTTAGGCATTTTTCGAGAAATGAAAACTTTAATATCTTTTAGCTCACAAATGATCTTTGCGTGATTCCTTCGCTAAAGGTCTTATTTTTTAGTTATGAAGCTTCTTCTAAATTTTCACTTCAATCTGTGCCTAAATGCAAACTTTCTAAAAATAACAGGTTGCTATTTTTAGCAGTTTGGAAAAATTGAAAGTTGTACATCATTATTCAAGCGATTATGGAACCAGAACCACAAATTTTGAAAAGAAATGGAAAGAACATCAACAATTTTGAAACACATCTTTTTTTGGGTAATGCAAGATTGCCCTTACACCACTAGATGCTCCTACATCAAAATTAAATATTTCCCACAAATATTAAATATTTGTACTATGTCTCCCACACATAAAATATCTAACCAATGTTACATGCAACTTTACAAGTGGACCCAAATAAAAATTTAATGTAACTAAACATATCACTAAATATGTGCAAAAGGTACAATACTCTTTTCCTAACATTAGATTTTATGATGAATTTTGATAGCCTCTAATGGAATAGGCAAAGGTATTTGGATCAGGGTTACATGATTATTGAGTAATTCTTTAAATTGAGCCCAAAGCTTCATGTCATAAGAGGAGTAAATTGTTCGTGCCTCATGTAAATAGCCGTGTCAGTTATTTAAAAGTTTTTGACCTTGTGAACCAT
Source organism: Cunninghamia lanceolata (assembly GCA_027924645.1). Classification (NCBI taxonomy): domain Eukaryota; kingdom Viridiplantae; phylum Streptophyta; class Pinopsida; order Cupressales; family Cupressaceae; genus Cunninghamia; species Cunninghamia lanceolata. Next base: position 4,858,018 of record BSBN01000771.1, read on the forward strand.
TCATTTCAACCCTTATGCCTTAGTCGACCATGCTATTCATGCACATATAAACTCAACTGACTTAACTTTTATCAATCATTTGTATCTCTATCATGTAGATTTTTGCATAACTATGATATTTTGGGCATTTTAAATGGATATATTTTTAGTTTCATGTGACACTAGATTAAATTTTGAATACACATATAGCCCCCAAACATCTATTTGCATGTCTCATTTGGAAATTGACCTTAAATTAAATATTAATAGATAGATAATTTCAAAATTAGAAGCTAAAAGTTCGGTGGTCACTCTCTAAATATTAAATCATAGACATCAAACTATAAGAATAAGAGGATTAAAATCAAGGACAATCTTATTTTTATTTGTACAAAGAAAATACATCAGATCATATTTGAATCTTTCACATATATGTTTTGAATTGAATAGGACATCCATGCCCATTTGCTTTATATTTAGGGTCTATTTCAATTTTTTATATATATTAAGAAGTATAGAAGTGACATATTATATGTTAAATTTGACCTAAGTTCTTATTCAAGTTTGTTCTTATTACTTTTTTATCTCTTAGAATAGGATCCAATTCATAGATTTTATGTCTTTTATCTTGGATAATATGTATAGGTTCAAAATTGACCAATGTCAGTTTCCTACAAATGGATCTAAATCTTAAACTTTTTGAATTTAAAATTTGAAATGAACATTGTTGCCCTTTTTCTACAATTCGCTGTGAACTAACCTAACATATTTGTGTGAATGCATATGTTATGTTGTATTTTAAGACATTCCTTATCAACATCAAACTAGATGAGAGGAAAAGGCCTACACCCTAGAACAGAGGAACATTCAAATGATAGCATCATAAACATATTTATTGCATTGTTTCTAATTCTGAACTTAATTCATCATGCATGGAATAAAAAAATGTCCTAAAGGCAACTACTAATGTGATATTTACTAAGAAAAGAGGTATTCAAACTAGAGGAAGATGTGGGGGACTGGTTCATAATCATTTTGGCCTAAAAAATTCATTAAATGTATTATTCCACTAAAAACATTATTCCAGATAGGTGTATGATTTTTTTAAAGTAATTCAAACAATATAAAGTCTCTAGTATGTGTTTCCCCATGAAGTTGAGACTAGAAGCCTATTTTCTATTCCATTTGGATTCCACTTTCAATTCCAAGTGTCATAACATGACTCCATTGTCAACCAAGGAAATCAAATTTGAAACACGAATTTAAGAACTTGAGCTTCAATCCCAAAGGAATCTTTTAAATTCAATATTTCAAAAAAAAAATCACTAAATTGGTACAAAATAGTTAAGTGTGTTTCTTTCTTCTATCACTTCAACAAAAGGTTGCTCATAATATATTTAAAGTATCAAAATATTATATAACTAAATAATTATATTATTTAAGAATATTAATATTTTGATCTATTGAATTTGAGTTTTTTCTTTTACTTTCAAACATTATCTCTATAATGCTTCATTTGTTATGACTAATAAATTCTCCAACTGTTACAATTCAGATTGCATTTAAGTAATAAGAAATGCAAAAGGTACTTATAACAACATATTACTTGGCTAGTATCTATGTCAAAGATGAAAAATAAAAAATTGAGGTAAAAGTTGCATATACTTTTAAGAGTTCTCTAATCAAGAATGCTCAAAATAAGTTCACCTATTAGCTTCTCAATAGTATAATCAAATTTAAAATACCAAAGGTTATGTTTATAGTGGTTGATCTTTAAGATGATATATCAGATTCCAAGCATGTAAAAGAGTTAGGCTCAAGTTCAAGTAGACTATGTATGCAATTTTGTAATCATAAGAAAATTTGTTCCCTCTACAATTATATCACAATAAGCTCAATAATCAAAGACTAAGGTATTTTACTATAAATTAGAACCCAAAAAAACTGCTTTGGGTTCATGTCAATTCAAATACCTTTATTCCTTCTACCCTTATACATGTTTGTCTTTTTTTTTAGCAAAAGAGGAATAACCTCAGACATATATTAATATATAAAGTTTTAGAGTACAAAATTGGGGAATGCTTATCAACCCCTCAAAAGGCCATAAGAGTTCATCAACTGGAAACACAACTCAGCTGAGATTATTTAAAAACACATCATTTGCAACCCTTAGGAATATGAATTCCTTGAAGTTGTATCCACTACCCATCTAAGTACACCATGAATTAAATCCACATATGGTCTTGGGATTACCGTGCTAGACATGTGCGGATGTGTCCCTTTTGTCTGAGGAGAAGTTGGCACCTCCAAATTTAGTTGGGTAGAAACAAGATACTAAAAAATCTGCAGGAGGTTGTTTAAGATACGAGTCATAAATGATATCTTTAATCAATTTGAACAATTATTAGTAAGATTGACAATTTTTTTTGACATATTATAGATATAAGTTAGCACTATGTTCACTTTATGACATTTGGAAGAAAGGCAATAGTACACGAGTTGTGAATGGAAAACAAATGATTGTTACACTCATCTCTCAATAGTTGAATTGCACCACAAATTATGATGTTTATGCCTATAAAATATGTCTCACTTTCATATATAGTGGATAAGTGGCTTTAAATCAAATGATCATTTATGAGAATCATTTTTTTAGACTTTAATGAGCATAATGTTGGTAATGTAAATTATAAAGATCCATAATAGTCCTAGTTCTAATAGACAACCGCAATTTGACCATACTGATTTGGTCTAGAATGGAACCATGTGACTCCAATTTGAGAGGCAATTCAAAAATTAAATATGTAACCTTAAGAATATAAGTATCAAGTTCTAGATGTTGTGATCATAAAAACAAACTTATTATATACCTCATACCCAACAAAATAGTTGATTTAGCATGTATTTAGCATTTTTATGACCTTCATGTACATTAACAAATTCCTCTAAACTTCTTTGGTATAACACACCTATTTGTAATGGGTGATTGTCGCCCTAATAAACTATCTGGGGAGCAAGCTTGGAAAGGATAGCTCACCTATTGCTTAAATTTTTTATGGATCATTACTGTATGTTTTGATATTGATAAAAGTAGGTTTTTGAAAGGGTCTGAACCCTTTTACAAAGAAACAACCATCAAGCATATGATACAAGTACCATTAGATATGGTAAAAACAAGATAAAAACAACAACCTTGTTGCCACACAACAACAACAACAAAGCACACAACACCCAAGGATAAGAAACCTACACAACACCATATCCTCACCTAGATATCTGCACACCCTTGACTTGAGTGTGGGAATCAAAGGCAAATTTAGGAAGACCTCTCTTCCTTTTTTTAACTATCATCCAATTACTATATGTTTAGTAGGATGCCTTTTTTTCTTAAAGAAACATGGCAAATTATACATAATTATATTGATGAAAATCCCATATGATCTCCTTGATAAGACTGTCAGATTATTTTTAAGTATTGTCACATCACATGTGCTATATGTAGTTGATTTACTTCTTATTAAATTAATTAAGGGCTTTGTTATTATCGCATCAAAAATAAACATTTATTGATTATTTGTAATTGACTATGTTGGTGATCCTATTGTTAGGACATATATCTCAAGCTATGTCTTCAAAATATGGTGTAGATGCTATCACATGGATGGAGTAATACCTAAACAACTACTTGACTACAAAAATATCTACAAACTAATCAATGTAGCTTAGGAGATTATTGGAACATTTTTTCATCTGGGTACAAGTACAAGTTATGCTTTATTATATGATAGAAAAGCTATTTACTCTTACCAAAGACTCCTATTTCTAGAAATAAAGGATATTGAAGTTCATGGGCACTTCATTCAAGGAAAAATATTTCTGGATCATAAAATTACTCTCTAAATCTACTAGATTGATTATTAGATGGAAAATATACTATGATCAAGAAGAATTGGGCTAGGCTCCCAGTAATCATAAAAGAAATCCTATATGTAGTATAGCACCAAACCTCAGTGTAGTACCAAATTCTCTAAACTAAAATTATTGCTTGGTTGTAAGGATTTACCATTGAGGAGTGTGCATGATAATGGAACCTTGGAATGTAAGACCTAACAAACATAACATAAGACCTCTATGCAAAATATAACCCTCTGGATGTAAGACCTAAAAGGCATAAAATAAGACCTCTAGGAATTATATATGGATAAATCTTGGATGTAATACTTAACAGGCATAACATAAGACCTCCAGGCATTATATGTATAAGTCCTTTAGGCATATTGTAAATTATTCTCTCTATAAATCTTTTGCTACAAGTAAAAGAATTGTATTGTATAAGACCTACGAGCACTATGTAATGAACTTGGGGGAGGTTGGTTTGAGGAGTCCTAGGCTCTAATAAAAAACATTAGAAGACCTTGTTTAAGCATCATATTTAAAACATTGGGATTATACATTATGACAAGATGACTTTCATGTAGTTTGAGATACATGATCCTTATTTTGGCATATATTTATGTCCATGTTTATCATTTTCAAAGAAGATATATGTTACTAGGGTACATTTTTTCTTTTATATAAATTGACAAGTGATGCTCCCTATTAACATTAAGGGGGAGTGTTAGAACATAATGTTATTAGGGGTCATACCCTTATAACGAACATTTATATATTGTTCTAATATAAGGTTGTAGACACCTAAAATCATCTCACTGCCATAACTCGATCATTCCTCTATAATTAATTGAAAATCCCATTTATTTGATTAATTACTCTAATTTTTCTTCTAACATTTTATTATTTAATTAATAAAATCAATATTCATCCACTATTCACCTATAATTAATTGAATAAATTAAGACTATTTATTCAATTAATTAACTTTTCTCTATATTCCAACCTTAGACAAATAAATCTAAATATTTATTTATTTGATTTCCTCATTCCCATCCCAAAAATTAAAAAAATATATCCTATTTATTTAATTCCATATTTTTTTGACTTTTCATTAAGTTGGCTAAACTAAATTAGTCAACTAATCACACACTTGCACAATCCTGAAAATGATCAATCCATTTAAATATTGCACAACCTCCAAAAGTGTACATGGATCCTTTAATTTGTACATAGGCATGGGTCTTTATACATGGGCATGGGTCAAAGATTTTCCCATACCTCTAAAGTACTCCTAAGGCACCCCTTTGATCCTCACCCTCTACTTTCTCCAAGGGAATCCTCAACCATTGATTCCCCTTGAATCTTAGACCCCTCTATGTGCACCAATCACATGGTGACACTTTGAGGCTACTCATCACTCTAATCCTCTTAGCCATCCTCAACTCTTGATCCTTCAAATCAATCTTAGCCATTGCATCCTCCCCAAAATATATAAATAAAACCTTTCCTAAGCCATTTTCATCAACCAAGAGAATGCAAAGTCATGTTGCTAGTAGGAGCACCCACATCCCTCTTCAACAATCCTTGAGAACATCCACTTTTCTTGGTGCAACAAGGATAGGTGTTGGTGAGAACTCTTTATTGTTTTCATTAATGTTTATCAATCCTTAGCTTAATCATGAGGTTACATGTAGATGTAAATGAATAGGTTAAATTAGTTTAGCTTGTTTTACACATGTTTGCATTTGTATGTATACATTCTTGGCATGCTTGGTGGGACCCACATCCCTTTTACTAACCATGTTTTGGTGATTTTAGCCTTTTGTGACTTGTAGGCTCCATTTGAGTGTATGTAGGTATATTTCATCCCCTACATTTACGAACAGGCATTTATGTGCATGCTTAGGAATTTGTAGCTCATATTTAGGCACCTTTGTAGATGCTTAAGAGTTTATATTTTGATGCCTAGTAGCATGTCATGTTGAGCCCTAAATCTTTTTGTTGGGTCTTTTATAGAGGATTTTTGGACTATAATCTTGTAGTTTTGCAAGGGCATCTCATTTCAATACTTTATATTTCATCCTAATCCCCTCTTGCTACATATTAACCTTGATTTTTGTAGGTCCATATCATGTTTTTCAAGCCTAAACATGTTTAGGTGTCTGAGTGACAAAAACAAGCATTCTAATGCTTGAATCAACACCTCTATGCCTAGACTTCCAAACAACTTTTTATCATCTTTTACACCTTTTACATTCAATTTTTTGACATTAACTGATCTTATAAGGTGTTATGTTGACCATTTTTCAACTCACCCTAGGTATTTTGTAGACCTAACATCATTTTTTGTAGATCTTTGTCAAAAAAATTTGGCCACAACATGGTTGAGTGCTCATGTTCATGATTAGGCACCTATAACACTTATTAAGGCATTTATATAATTAGGTTCCTCTATTCATACTTAGGCACCTATAGCTATATTTAGTCATTTATGTAATTAAGCATTTATGATCATACTTAAACTTTTGTAGCTCTGTTTAGTCATTTCTGTGTCTATAACAAAGTTTATCAATTTTCTTCGGATTTGAGGCTTGGTAACCCTTGAAATAATCATTATCTTGCTATTTTTTGTGAGCTAACATCATTTTGTGTAGAAAATAATTTATCCAAGACATTATCAAACTGCTAACATCTTCTTTGTAGCATTGCTTGTCAAAGGACATATCATTTTATCCCTAATATAGGCACACTTACATGTTTAAGGGAATTAACTTGTTTTCCATGCTTGTGAGGGATACTTAAGTGTATGCTCTTGATGCAAGAGCATCCTTGGATCAAGAGCAATCTTGCATCAACCAAAAACATTTGCATTTCAATTTGTTTGTATTTTGTTTCTTTTCATTTTCTAGTTCAGTTCAGGTAGTTCAGTCAGTAGCAGTTTTAGTTTTTAGTCTGGTATTGGCATTTCACACCTTACGGATCTAGACTTAGCATCTATATTCATTCATCTACATCATATCAAGAATTTAGAGCATTTGGATTAGTTACTGAAAAGATATCACTACCAGAAGATTAATTGTTTTCTCAGAGCAGAGCATCCTGATAGTCTTAGATAATCAACTGAAGGAAAAAGCTTGTGGATCATTCCTTGACTTGCGGATCCTAATGACACATCAATAATGATCCTTGGTTCATGGCTGACCCTTCCTGGAGGTCCGCACATTATTCCATTCATTTAAGGAAGTGTTCTATGCATTTAGGTCTGACCTATCTATGAACATGTTACAGCTCTTCATTGGAGTTTGTGACCTTCCTTGGCCGACGTGGAGGAATCTATTGTTCTAGAGATGATATATATTGATGTAATAAATCCCTAGGAAAGTAGTTCATAACATAGTAATAATTGATAGTTCATATTTTGTGCAAAGGAGCTTTAAAGCTTTATCTTGCGCATGTATGTAATCAGGCATGCGAGCCCTAATTGTAAGCCCGTATGTTGCCGTCCAATCTATATTTGAATTCTTTGATATACTGAATGACTGAATCTCCATTTGCTTTATTTTGTTGAGTTGTTTCTGTTGTGTTTACTCTTGTTGGACAGTCCAAACAGTTGATTCTGTGAACCCTCCTACCATGACTACACCAAGTGGTATCAGAGTGAAAGTTTCAAATCTTTGGGAGTGAATTGGGTGAAGTTGGTGAGGGAATTCTGTAAGATCTTGTTGTGAATAAATCGACGAATTGAGGCAGGTTACTTGTGTCGCAACTAATCACCAATTGAGAGGCAGTTGTCACCTTGTAGTCCGGTCACCAACTTGAGGTAGTTTGCACTTGATCCGAGGAAGAATGTTGCCAAGGAGAGTTGTTGCTATTAGAACAATGGCTAGTAGAATAGATGAGATGATGGAAATGATGAAAACAATGCAAATTGATTTGGATGCTGATGAAGAAGATAGGTGAAGAGGATTGACGCTGAGACCTAATGTTGAAAGTGATGATGAAGGAGAATTTCAATCTACTAAACAAACTGGAAAAACCCTAGGAGGTGATGAAGAAGAAGAATCAGATCAAGTAAAGATGTTGTGAGCTATTTTGAAGATTGGGAAGAGACCTAGAGTTGATGTGCCGAACTATACTGGTAATTTGAACCTTGAAGAATTAATTGACTGGATAAATAACATGGAAGAATACTTTGAGTATGAAGAGGTGGAATATTCAGAGAAGGTGAAATTTGTAAAGACAAAGTTGAAAGGACATGCTACTATATGGTGGAAAGAAGTTCAGTTAAAAGAAATAGAAGAGGAAAAGAAAAGATTACAAAGTGGGACAAGATGGTGACAAAGTTGAAGAATCAGTTTATACCTGCTGACTATGAGTTGGAACTGTTGAAGAGATTGCAAAACTTGAGACAAAAGGTGAAATCTATGAAGGGGTACACTGAAGAATTTCATAAAATGATCATAAGGATAGGACATAGTGAAGCAAACAAGGAGAAAGTGGCTAGATATATCAATGGACTGAGATTGAACATTCAAGAGGAACTAAGTTTGGTAAGGATGACATCTTTGGAAGAAGCATATTAGTTTTCCCTAAAGGTTGAAGAGAAGCTAAATAAAAGGCATGATCAGAGACAGAGAGGTAGAGGAGGTAAATTTCAGAGAGGCAAAACATTTTTCGGAGGAGAGAGATCATATCTAGAGTAGAACAAGTTTGATAGCCCATTTAAGAAGGAGGACAAAGATAACAATGCTTATCGGAGAGATGATAGAAATTTTTACCAAAGAGCAAACCCTAATGCATACCAGAATGAAGGATATAGGAGAGAAGGAAGAGGATTTGATAAGAGGACATTTAGAGGTACTTGTTTCAAATGTGGAGGTGAAGGACATAGAGCATTTGAGTGTAATCAGGGTAGTACAAGTAAGACGACAGAAAATAGTGGAAGAGCAGCCTATGTGGAAGAAGAACCTGTTGGATCACCTAGTTCTGTTGGCAAACCTGAGAAAGGAGAATCATTGGTGATGAGGAGAGCACTATTTCAAGCAGAAACAAATGAGGAACCACCGCAAAGGAAGAGTCTGTTCAGAACAAGATGCAAATCAGGAGCTAAGTGTTGTAAAATTGTAAATGATAGTGGTAGTTCAGATAACCTAGTTTCAGAGGAGATGGTGACTAAGCTGAAGTTGGAAAGATTGAAACACCCTAAGCCCTATCAGATAGCATGGATTTAGGATGATCATAAGGTATTGGTGAGTGAACAATGTTAAGTGAAATTTCATATTGGATCTTATCATGATGAAGTCTTGTGTGATATTATGCCTATGGATGTTTGTCATATTTTGTTTGGTAGACCTTGGTAGTATGATAGAAAAGCTATACATGATGGGAGAAAGAATACATATACTATAACAACAAACGGAAAGAGAAATACCTTGATTCCTTTAGAAGATGATCCTAAAAGTGAAATATGTGGGAATGCTAGAATCTATTTGGTAGATGGGAGAAAATTTTTGGATGGTTTGAGGCATGAGAATATGTGTTATGCCTTCATTCCTAAGAAGCCTGAAGCATTGAAGGAGACAAAAGAATTACAACCGGAGGAGATAAAGGAGTTGTTGATAGAGTATGAAGACATCATATTAGATAATGTACCTGAAGAATTGCCACCTATAAGGAGTATCAGTCATCACATGGATCTTATACCAGGAGCAAGTTTGCCTAACAAAGCAACACATAGAATGACACCAGAAGAGAATGAAGAATTGAATAGACAAATACAAGAGTTGTTGAGAAAAGGTTTGATCAGAGAAAGTTTGAGTCCTTGTGCAGTACCTCTAGTTTTGGCACCAAAGAGAGATGGAGAATGTGTTACTTATTTTTCCTGAATCGGCAGAGGGTTTGCCAGTTCCTATGCACAGGCTGATTCGGCCAACAGAAACGGGAGGTTGCGTGAGCTGCCTCCCCTTCACTTCTGGTTCTGCCGCACCAAGGGGGGTATCCCTATAACTAAAGGTGTAACATTGATTAGCTCAATGACAGGAAGATTTAGCTTGATAGCAACAGGCAGAATACTCTCATGTATGGACCAAGATGTGGATGATACATCATAAGGGTGGAAATATTCTTGGACATATGTGTCTAGTTGTGGATGAGAGTATGTAGGGGTCCTAATCCTACTCCTACAACTAACAGGTGGAAGTTATGAAAAGGTGGATATGATGATTTGGATGCAAGACAAGGGGTTTTGGGTCATAATTACTAACCCAGGAGCATACCGGTGCCTATCTCAGGGCAAGGAGTCAACTAGACGTATGCAACAGATGGTTTACAACTAGCATTCAAGTTTCAAGGGGTTGGATTGATGCTTGCCTTACAAACATCACCCAAGAATGGGTATTTAGCTACCTCTACTTACAGATATCCCTACTGACAAACAACCTTCTCCATGCTTAACCTAAAATAATTTAATCCACTCCTTGAATGGAAGTTAGAGATGAAGCATGTGATACAAAAACTTATACCCTAGAATCTGAGAAACCCTTAGCAGCCAGATTCAAAAGAAGGAAATGCATGCAGCGAAGGAGACAAATAGATAAACACATGCTTAAGAGCATTTTTCATCTATATCAACATGAAACTGAACATACATGCAAAATACATTCATGATGCAACTCATAAACTCCAAAATGAGATAAAACAACCCAGGATCATGCCCTGTTCTTCATTATTTACACAAAAATGCCCAGGTCTTCAACAACCTCAAAAGAGTAACACAGTTTGCTTTTTATAGCAAAACTATGAACTTAGCAAAATTAATTACAAGGCTAATCAAAAATTTGCCAGATACAATGCATGATCAGATTGGCGCTCAAAATAGTTAATGCAGCAGAGGGATAAGGAGAAAGGAGTAGATGGAATCGGGATCTGGGCCGCCGCCCCAGGACTTTCATCTTCAATTTGGGTGGTTGACTTGTCAACTTGACCCATTCCTCCCTGCACAATCTGCCATTAATGCTTCAGCTACCTGCAGCCTCAGAAAATGCAACAACAGCGTGTCCACAGAGTTTTCCCACTCAAAACAATGCATGTGGATGCAAAGAAAACCCATGCTGCAACTTAAAACTTGGCTGTCGATTTGAAAACCCATCGCCGAGATCAACGGCGCCACAAAACGCATGAAGAGCGGCCAGCCAATGACATCGTGCCACGTAGGCACCTTGACTTTCTATCGCTGACCTTTCGCACCTTTATTTTGCCCTTTTCGCCCTTGTATATGCAGAAACATGCATATACAATCATCTGATATACAAGCTGGACCTCAAACACTTACCTGTCGCATTTGATTTTCCCATCGGGTCCAAAATGCATATGTTTCACTGCACCTGTCGCTTTGTATATGCAAAAACATATACAAGCATCTTATATACAAGCCGGACCTCAAATTTTATTCACTGCACTTCATCCTTCCATCGCGTTCGGGTTGTATGTCTTTTCTTGTATATCGGCTTGTATGTGCAAACATACAAGCAAATACATATACAACTAGTGGGCCCCAAACCTTGTATCTTCCCCGCTGCACTGTAGCAAATGCATCTTTGCACCTTTGTATGTGCCAATATACAAACACAAATATACAAACCCTCATATACAACTGCGGAATATGTGACGGGATATTCCAAGAATGCATCTCTTCTTTGTATGTTTGAAATGCATGCTGGCGGCTTTGTATGTAGCTCGATATACAAGACCACTTGTACATTGCACTGCAGCAAAAACATGTCTGCCACCCTTGTACATTTTTCCTTTGTAGCTCTACATGCAACCCGATATACAAAACGAGAATATTCCCAAGAATCTGCGAAAGATTCCCCCTTTGTATATGTACATTCCAAGCCCGATATGCATTCAGAAATGCATCTAACTCAATTTTTCAAAGGGCGAAAGAATTTTCTGACCCGCCAATGCACATTCTGACCTGCATGTATATACAAACATCTTTGTATATATACAAAGACACTTGTACCTTAACTGATTTTTTGCATTTTTCAATTGAAACCAGACTGCTCATATAGGCGGTAACATAGGCTCCGATTGGGGACGTGCAAGCGCAAGACTGCAGTGAGGACCTCAGATCTCTTGGATGCAGACCAGTCCTTATCCATTGGGCAATAGAGTCAAAACTGCACCAACCTGCATCACAAAACACATTTATTTAAAATTTACTTAGCGGCCCAGGGCCACCAAAAAGGAAAAACTAGAGTTTTCCTTTGTCAAACACTTGATTCTGTTTTGATTTCTTCAAATGAAGCATGAAAGCATTTAACCACTTGCAGCACTCAGCATTGCAATTGTTTGTGCTGTCGCTCATTTCCTTTTCATTGACAAATCTACAACCAGCTTCATCAGCATACATTATCATGAGTTGTAGAATATTGTCATCATATGAGTCACTGATGTTGCTTGGGAAAATAACAGACTCACATGAAACAAATGAACCCACATCAAAATTTTGCCCCTCTTCAAAAAATAAGAGCTCCTCTGTATTGAACATGCAATATTCAGGCACAAGCAACATCTCATAATCATATTCATTTTTATAAACACTTAGATATCCATCATCAGTGTGCTCAACAATCTTTTCATTAATGTCCACCTGGAATGTCTCAAAAGAAGGCAGAAATAACTCATAATGCAGCCCTATACTGAAAGCTTCATAGCCACCCCTGCAACTAGCACTATCCCCAACTGTATGAGCACACACATCTGCAATCTATCCATTCACCTCTGAATAGTGACCCTATTTTTCCTCTTCACCAATGCCTTGATAATCAAAATCAAATTTTTCAATCTCTACACTATGAAAGTGGTCAGAATCTTCAAGGAAACACTCATATTCATCATCCATGTATATTTCATCATCTGAAAGGCTCACATATGCATCTGAATGCTGACAATCACCAATGTATTCACTGCCATCCCTTGAAATTGTATCTCCTGTATTCAGAGTGAAGCTCTGCATATCCACCTCGTATAAACATTCAGGAATATCTAGGATATGCCTATTGCTGCAGGACACAACTTCAGGTATATTTTTCATTTGATCATTTGAATGACATTCTGTGTCTGCAGGCTTCTCTTCTAGAGGTTGATAACAGTCTTCATTTTCATCATTACAAAATGTGCCTACATCTTCTATAACATTTTCTTCATGCATCACATCATGACTACACATTATTCTGAAATATATTTCCCTCTACACAGTCATTTATCAATGAACACACTGGAACAGCAGAAATATATTCAGTTTGATAACTATTTTTACAACTTGTGGCCATGAAACCTACTGGCATTCCATATTTCTCATTGTTTTCTATATCCATAGCAAATTATTAAGCCTGGTGAAGTGTGGCTGGTTCCTTATCTCTCAATAGATAACTCATTTCCTCATCAAATGCAGCCAAATAAATTGCTAAGCACAATGCATTATTCGGTCTCATGTATTCAAGGATTTTCTTAAGCAACTTAATAAATCTAAGGTTAAAGGCTGGAACCAGCTCCTCATCTTCCTTTTGAATATTCATAAAATGTATGATCAATGAGGCCACATCAAATCTTTCACCAAACTGCCCTAGGAATGTAATTTCTAAATCTATCCATGAAGAAACTGAAAGTACAGGCAGATCTGAAAACCAAACTCTAGCATCATCTTCTAATGATTGAACAAAGAGTCTCATTACTACATCCTCATCCTCTACCTCATAATCTTCTATCAAATTACAAAATTTCTACAGATGTTTGTTTGCCGATTCAGAATCTGATCCACTATATTTTGGCAAACATCTTCTAATTTTATTTGGAATAGCATTTGGGTAACCACCTATTCCTGTGAAATTTAGGGCTTTATACCTTTCAATAAAAAATGGTCTCCTTTGAGAGCATACCCAGGCCTGCTGTTTTAAACTTAACATTTTGAATCAAAGATGAATACCTAGATATATGTTGCAGCAATGAGATAGGTTCATTCAACAGAGTCGCCACCTCTCACAGAGAGGACAATATATCAACAAGGCCATTTTATTTTCTGGATTCACCACGCCAGCAGAGCACCACATGGTCATTTTTGGATCTTGCTGCAATGAATTCACTTTTCAAATAATTTGACTCTTTCTCTCCCCAGCAAAGTCGCCAATTCTGTTAGTGACTCGGATGGATAAAATATAACAATTCTTTTTTCATCAATTCTTCCCCAGCAGAGTCGCCAATTTTGTTACTTATTTTTCTCGAATCGGTAGAGGGTTTGCCAGTTCCTATGCACAGGCTAATTCAGCCAACAGAAACGGGAGGTTGCGTGAGCTGCCTCCCCTTCACTTCTGGTTCTGCCGCACCAAGGGGGGTATCCCTATAACTAAAGGTGTAACATTGATTAGCTCAATGACAGGAAGATTTAGCTTGATAGCAATAGGCAGAATACTCTCATGTATGGACCAAGATGTGGATGATACATCACAAGGGTGGCAATATTCTTGGACATATGTGTCTAGTTGTGGATGAGAGTATGCAGGGGTCCTAATCCTACTCCTACAACTAACAGGTGGAAGTTATGAAAAGGTGGATATGATGATTTGGATGCAAGACAAGGGGTTTTGGGTCATAATTACTAACCCAGGAGCATATCGGTGCCTATCTCAAGGCAAGGAGTCAACTAGACATATGCAACAAATGGTTTACAACTAACATTCAAGTTTCAAGTGGTTGGATTGATGCTTGCCTTACAAACATCACCCAAGAATGGGTATTTAGCTGCCTCTACTTACAGATATCCCTGCTGACAAACAACCTTCTCCATGCTTAACCTAAAACAATTTAATCCACTCCTTGAATGGAAGTTAGAGATGAAGCATGTGATACAAAAACTTATACCCTAGAATCTGAGAAACCCTTAGCAGCCAGATTCAAAAGAAGGAAATGCATGCAGCGAAGGAGACAAACAGATAAACACATGCATAAGAGCATTTCTCATCTATATCAACATGAAACTGAACATACGTGCAAAATACATTCATGATGCAACTCATAAACTCCAAAATGAGATAAAACAACCCAGGATTAGGCCTTGTTCTTCATTATTTACACAAAAATGCCCAGGTCTTCAACAACCTCAAAAGAGTAACACAGTTTGCTTTTTATAGCAAAATCATGAACTCAGCAAAATTAATTACAAGGCTAAACAAAAATTTGCCAGATATAATGCATGATCATATTGGCGCTCAAAATAGTTAATGTAGCAGAGGGACAAGGAGAAAGGAGCAGATGGAATCAGGATCTGGGCCGCTGCCCCAGGACTTTCATCTTCAATTCGAGTGGTTGACTTGTCAACTTGACCCATTCCTCCCTACACAATTTGCCATTAAAGCTTCAGCTACCCGCAGCCTCAGAAAATGCAACAGCAGCATGTCCACGGAGTTTTCCTGCTCAAAACAATGCCTGTGGATGCAAAGAAAACCCACGCTGCAACTTAAAACTTGGTCGTCGATCCGAAAACCCATCGCCAAGATCAACGGCACCACAAAACGCATGAAGAGCAGCCAGCCAATGACATCGTGCCACGTAGGCACCTTGACTTTCCATCACTGACCTTTCGCACCTTTATTTTGCCCTTTTTGCTCTTGTATATGCAGAAACATGCATATACAATCGTCTGATATACAAGCCAGACCTCAAACACTTACCTGCCGCATTTGATTTTCCCATCGGGTCCGAAATGCATATGTTTCATTGCACCTGTTGCTTTGTATATGCAAAAACATATACAAGCACCTTATATACAAGCCGGACCTCAAATTTTATTCCCTGCACTTCATCCTTCCATCGCGTCCGGGTTGTATGTCTTTTCTTGTATTTCGGCTTGTATGTGCAAACATACAAGCAAATACATATACAACTGGTGGGCCTCAAGCCTTGTATCTTCCCCATTGCACTGTAGCAAATGCATCTTTGTACCTTTGTATGTGCCAATATACAAACACAAATATACAAACCCTCATATACAACTACGGAATATGCGACAGGATATTCCAGGAATGCATCTCTTCTTTGTATGTTTGAAATGCATGCTGGCGACTTTGTATGTAGCTCGATATACAAGACCACTTGTACATTGCACTGTAGCAGAAACATGTCTGCCACCCTTGTACATTTTTCCTTTGTAGCTCTACATGCAACCCGATATACAAAACGGGAATATTCTCAAGAATCTGTGAAACATTCCCCCTTTGTATATGTACATTCCAAGCCCGATATGCATTCAGAAATGCATCTAACTCAATTTTTCAAAGGGCGAAAGAGTTTTCTGACCCGCCAATGCACATTCTGACCTGCATGTATATACAAAGACACTTGTACCTTAACTGATTTTTTGCATTTTTCAATTGAAACCAGACTGCTCATATAGGCAGTAATAGAATGGAGAATGTGTACTGACTATAGAACAATAAACAAGATCACAGTTAAGTATAGATTTCCTTTACCTAGGATGGATGATATCATGGATTGTTTGAGTGGAGCAAGATATTTCACAAAGATAGATTTGAAGAGTGGATACCATCATATCAGAATCAGAGAAGGAGATGAATGGAAGACTGCTTTTAAGACAAATGAAGGATTGTATGAATGGTTAGTGATGCCCTTTGGATTAACAAATGCACCCAGTACTTTCATGAGATTGATGAATGAAGTTCTGAAGAAATTCTTGGGTAAGTTTGTGATTGTATACTTGGATGATATTCTGATTTTCAGTAAGATAAAAGAGGAACATTTATGACATATTAGACAAGTCTTGCAGAGGTTGAGAGAAGAGAAATTGTTGATAAACATCAAGAAGTGTAGTTTCATGAAGGAAGAGTTGGTATACTTGGGATTTGTGATTTCTATGGAAGGATTGAAGATGGACCCTGAGAAAGTAAGAGCAATTATTGAATGGCCTACACCAGAGAACATTGGAGAGGTTAGATCATTTCATGGATTGGCTAGTTTCTACCAGAAGTTCATCAAAAATTTCAGTTCAGTTTGTAACCCTATGACAAAGACAATGAGAGGTGACAGAAAAGACTTTAAGTGGACATCAAGAGTGGATAAAATTTTTGAGTTGTTGAAGAAGAAAGTGATAGAGCAACCTATTTTGGCTTTACCAGATTTCAATAAGGTATTTCAAGTTGATTGCAATGCAAATGGAAGTGCAATTGGAGCAGTGTTAAGTCAAGAAGGTAGACTAGTAGCATATTTCAATGAGAAATTGAATGATGTGAGGAGAAGATATTTAGTTTATGATCAAGAGTTCTATGCCATAATTCAAGCCTTGAAGAAGTGGAGACATTATTTGTTGCCTAAGGAGTTTGTATTGTATATAGATTATCAAGCTTTACAATATTTGAACAGTCAAGGTAAGTTGAATCAGAGACATATGAGATGGGTAGAGTTCATGCAGAGTTATACTTTTGTGTTGAAGCATAGGAGTGGAAAATCAAACAAAGTTGCTGATACATTGAGTAGGAGAAGAAACTTGTTTATAGAGAAGAGAGTTGAGGTGTTGGGTTTTGATGAATTAAAGAACATGTATGAGGGAGACATTGATTTTGTAGAACCTTGGAAAGCATTTAAGGAACCTATTGTGATAGATAGGAGCAAGTGGTTGGACTATTTCATTCAGGAAGATATGTTGTTCAAAGGAAGTCAGTTGTACATACATAGAAGTTCAATGAGGGATAATTTGATCAAACAAAAGCACAGTGGTGGATTGGCAGGACATTTTGGCATTGATAAGACAGTGGCTTTGGTAAGTGAAAACTACTTTTGGCTTCAGATACATAAGGATGCTCAGAGATTTGTGTAGAGCTGTAGAGTTTGTCAAGTTGCAAAAGGGAGTAGTCAAAATACTAGATTGTATAAACCTTTGATAGTACCGAAGAGACCTTGGGAAGACATAAGTATGGATTTTGTAATGGGATTACCTAAGACACACAAAGTACATGATTCAATATTTGTAGTGGCTGACATATTTTCAAAGATGGCTCATTTTATACTTTGTAAGAAGACAACTAATGCAGTACATGTAGCTAACCTATTTTTCAAGGAGATTGTGAGATTGCATGGATTACCTAAGAATATAGTTTCAAACAGAGACACAGTTTGTTGGATACTTTTGGAGGACACTTTGGAAGAAGATGAAGATAGATTTGAAGTTTAGTTCAAGTTTTCATCCACAGATAGATGGCGAGACAGAGGTAGTGAATAGGAGTTTGGGAAACTTGTTGAGATGTTTGGCTGGAAAGAAGACCGGAAGTTGGTATTTGATTCTTTCACAAGCAAAGTTTGCATACAATAATTTAGTAAACAGGAGTACCGGAAGAACACCTTTTGAGATTGTTATCAGAGTGAATCCTAGAGGAATTGCAGAATTGAGAGATATCAGTATGGAGGAAAAGTGAAGTGCAGAAGTAGAGGAATTTGTGATCAAATGAAGACAATGCATAATCAGGTGAAGAAGCATTTGGAGGGTATGAACAGTAAGTATAAGGAAAAGGTAGATGAGAAAAGAAGACATAAGGAATTTGAAGTGGGAGAAGAAGTGATGGTGTACTTGAGAAAAGAAATATTTCCAGTTGGGACATATAAAAAGTTGAAGATGAAGAAGTTTGGACCTTGTAAGATACTCAGGAAATTTGATTCAGGAAATGCATATGAAGTAGAGCTACCAGAGACATTGGGTATATCACCTATTTTCAATATTGTAGATCTTTATCAATATCATGAAGCAAAGTTCAATGACAGCATGGAGGAAGACTTGAAGAGGTAGTTACCACACAAAGCACCAGAGAAAATAGAAGAAATTTTGGATAGCAGAGTTAGACGCAGCACTAGAGGAAGACAATGCAAAGAGTATCTTGTGAAGTGGAAAGGCAGATCAGAAGAAGACTCATCTTGGATTTCTTAGGCTAAGGTGGACCATGTTGGTTCTTCCCTAGCCCTAGCAAAGTGAGGGACTCACTTTTTCAATAACCTTGGATGTTTGATGTAGGAGCATCCCTGGTTCAAGAGCAATCTTGCATCAATCAAAAACATTTGCATTTCAGTTTGTTTGTATTTTGTTTCTTTTCATTTTCCAGTTCAGTTCAGGTAGTTCAGTCAGTAACAGTTTCAGTTTTTGGTTTGGTATTGGTATTTCACACCTTGCAGATCTAGACTTAGCATCTACATCATATCAAGAATTCAGAGCATTTGGATCAGTTACCAAAAAGATATCACTATCAGAAGACCAACTATTTTTCTCAGAGCAGAGCATCCTGACAGTCTCAGACAATCATCTGAAGAAGAAGGCTTGCAGATCATTCCTTGAATTACATATCATAATGACACATCATTCAATAATCCTTGGTTCGTGGCCGACCCTTCCCGGAGGTCCACACATTATTCCATTCATTTAAGGAAGTGTTCTATGCATTTAGGTCTGACCTATTTGTGAACATGTTACAGCTCTTCATCAGATTTTGTGACCTTCCTTGGCTGATGTGGAGAGATCTATTGGTCTAAAGATGATATATATTGATGTATAGATCCCTAGGAAAGTAGTTCATAATAGAGTGATAATTGATAGTATAAATTTTGTACGAAGGAGCTTCAAAACTTTATCTTGCGCATGTATGTAATTAGGCCTGTGAGCCCTAATTATAAGCCCGCATGTTGCCGACCAATCTATTTTTGAATTCTTTGATATACTGAATGACTGAATCTACATTTTCTTTATTTCTTTGATTTGTTTCCGTTGTGTTTACTCTTGTTGCATGGTCCAGACAGTTCATTCTGTGAACCCTCCTACCGTGACTGCACCAACTCTCTCCTTGCACCTTTAGGTAATCTTGGATATCAAAATCTTAAGTTGGTCTCTTTTCCTTGTTTTCATCCCAAGGTCTTACCATGCAAATGCTCTCCCTTTGAAACACAAGATGATCTTAGGGATCAAAATCACCTAAGTTCCTTTCCCTTTAGTGGGCATACCTAAGTATTTCATCACCTTATGGGATGAACCAAACCACATGTTTTGGTGCAGTATACAAATGGGGAAGAGTGAAATCTATACCTCAAAGGAGTCATCATCATGTCTAGTTCAGCCTTATCACCCCTTCTCGTAAGGAGGCAAGGTGGAGTGGGATTGGGCTTGCCCATGAACACATGCTTGTAGATGGGTTCTAGTCCATGGATATCATCCTCATATACCTAGTGTATATTGAGGACATCCCTAGAAACCTTGTTTAGCCTAGATAAGATCATCAATTCTATTTGTATGTAGTACATTAGTTAATGGTTAGCACTGAGAAGTCACTCACCTTGTGCCTCTAAAACTAGATGTCTATGTCATGTATTCTCTCCCCTCATACCTTTTGAGTAATATTGCGTGATAAACAATTGTTATCTCCTTATCTCCTCATCATGAGACTTACACATTGTGACTAGACAAGGCATTAATGATGGTCCTATTGAATACAAGCAATACTGAGAGGGGGGGTGAATCAATATTCCACAAAACCACTTCTTTACATGTCCATTAATCCAATTACCAAATTCAATAACATGAAAGAAGAATAAACATAAGAACAACAACCATAAAGACATAGCACATAGACACCAGGATTTTTACATGAAAAACCTAAAAAGGGAAAACCCATGGTGAGTGTTAGCTCACAATATATTATGATAACAATACTGAATTACATGAAGGCTCACTGCCTTAGGGCTCACTACCCAAGGACTCACTATCTAAAAGAAGTGCTCACTGCCAAATAGAAGAGAAGAGAACATAGAAAGAAATGGCTCACTGCCAAGAGAGGACTACTACAGGTGCATCTACAGACTGTTGTGGTCTAGTACCAATTAGCTCAGTATACAGATTCAAAGGTCTTCATAGTGTCTGCCCTGCTTTTCTATTCTACTTCATATATACTATGTTCTTCTACTTTCCTTTCCCTAATCACAAAACTGCCTTAGGTTGCACAATCATGAATTCATAGTCTATTCACACTTATTCCTTGATTTAACACTGAAATCCATCAAGTATATATATTTGCAACAAGATTCATCTCACAACCAAGTCGGCAAGCCAAACATGAAATGTGTATACAAGTGTTATACCTTGTCGGCTTGATCTTGTGCACAAACAGAGATGTGGACCCAAAAAAACATACAATTGTCTTTATATAGATCAGGATCAATCATTCATTCACTTAGATTGATTGTTCAAACAATATATCTTCACCGCATATAGATCTAACATGCATGTCAGCTTATCCCTTAAGTACACACTTGACCAGTTCATCTGTCACATCATAACTTCCAATGTGGATGATATGAGATTCTAAAAATCATATCCAATATCCTTTATAGCTCTCTTGTCACACCTTTAGAACCACATAACATAGTATTTAACTACAGACAAATGCGGATCTCTAAACTGTCACTCAATCACTATGAAACATTGTCAAACTGTAAGCCGATGAAGAACAACTTGTGGAAAGTGATCAAAGGAACTTTAGAAGCTATAACTATAGATTTAAGTAGTCATAATAAGTATCTTTGTTACCTCAAAACTGCAAGACAAAATATGTAACAACGGAGGAATGCAGACCCTTTTACTTTGGTACTGTGCATGGTTCCTATCTTAACTTTGTTCACCCAAACTTCGGTATTTCGCCATATGACTTCCAGAGAAAGTCAGGACTTGAACACTGGAATATATCATCACCAAATAGCTATGATTGACATATCTAAACTGCATGTAATGATCTTAAGCTGCGGATGCATACTGACCCAATCTCTATCACTTACTCTGTCTACTACCCATACTAGTCATTTTAGGCTTCCAGACCAGAATCCTTTTATGCCTTGTTGTCAAACCAAATTGATCTACCGAAGTAAAGTCTCTTTTCCCTATTAGTGGAATCTCTTTGCCTTGTTGCCATAAATGACAACATTCAATCATTCATCAGAGCAGTGTCTCTTGCCAACAATCTCCCCCTTTGGCATTGATGGCAACACTTAGTGAAAAATGCTCGTCTGCTCCCCCTTACTATATACACCCTATTTTTATTCTCCCCCTTAGGTGTTTTTGCATTTTTCACTGATTCTCTTCTCCCCCTTTGACATCAATGGCAAAGGTGTATGTACAGGAGTCAAAATTTTGTCAAGACAACAAAACTCTAAAAACTGTCATACTGTGCCACATATGTACAAATACAATCTTCAACTTAATTTGATGTAGGTTGTAGGATGTCATTGAAGATTCTCTTGATTTGAGCCAGCTCTCCATCCCAACTCTTCTTTGCATTTTCCAAAATTTGAATATGGCCATTTATTAGGAAGACTAATTTCTCTGCCTTTTGTATATTAGTGAATTTACCTATAGTGCTTCTGCTGCAAGATTTGACATTGAGTCTAGCTTAGGACTTATTAGTCCTCTCAACTGACACATTCTATTTTTCATTTGATCACTCTTATTCATTAGATTACTTAAGTCATTATGAATATTGATAACTTGTATCTCTTTTCTACTCACTGACTCAACTACCAGATCAAATGACTTAGAGATATTTGTCAGCTGTAGTTTCAGATCCTTGATCTTTTCTTCTAACTCCTTTGTGGCTTCCAACCATGATAAACAAAATTTGTACAAATCACAAGCTTATTTAATAGCACTTTGTATACCTTTATTCCATCATCTAATAAAGTTTTATCATTGATCAACATGGTCTTCAACTCAGTTAATCTCTTCTCATCAAACTCTTTTCTTACTTTCATTTTCTGTAGACTTTTCAAAAGATTCAAAATGCACACTTACTGAGTTTATGAGTCCCTTGAGTTGATTTGTTTAAGACATTGATGTATCCTTTTGATATGATAGAATCAGCTTCTCCAAAATGTTGGATACCACACCAATGAGTTTAATGTCCTCTATATGTGACTTCAATATTTCTTCTTGTGCCTTTGCTTGCACAATTGATACCAATTTCAATTTTTGCATAGGGGACATTGAGTCCAAGTTTATTAGACCTTACAAAAACTCAAGCTCATCCAAGGCTTGTTTTTCTCTTTTCAAAAATTCCTTAACAGACTCAGCAGTGTCTCTTTCTATATCAGAGACTTATTCTTTATTTTTCTCTGGAGGATCCAGATCCATACCCTCATTTCCATCAACATTTTGCTCTAGTACAGGGCTCATCTCAGTTTGTTGATCATCAGCTTTGTTCTTCTCCTCAATCTTCTCCTTGTGTATTTGGTCATCAGTTTGTTGTTCCAAAGAAAGACTTGTCTGAATTTTGTCCTTGACAACTATATTAGTAGCAGGGGCTTCTTTATCCTTTGGCTCTTTGTCATGTTTATCTAACCCTTGGTCCAAGCTCACTTCGAGAATAGTTGTGTCATCTTCAACCTTTGTTTCTTCATTGTCATATATGGTTGGGAGATGAAATTCCTTCAACACTCTCAGGGTGATCTCTTCAGTTTCTTTGACTACTTTCTCTATGTCATCTACCATTAGAGTGTTCATTCTCCTCTTTGTTCTGAATTCTTTATGAAGTGGTTTGGAGATTTTTGTCTTTTCTTCTAGTCTGATTTCAGGACATAGTTTTATTAATGTATGTTCTCTAAGTTCAACGACCTTAGCCATAGAAACTTCTTTCCTTGCAGACATTATACTTACCAAGCTTTTTGGGAGATTAGTAATTATTTCAATGAGAGGTTTATTGTATATGTCCAAGTATTGGATGACAACAGCCTCAATGACATTTTGTTTGCATCATCAAAGCATCATATGGTTGGACAATAGGTTTTAGATTTCCATCAACTGTAATGGCCTTTAATACTTCCTCCAGACTCATTGTGGTTTAGTCTTTTACAAGTGCTTTAGTCTTATCCTTCTTTCTCCCTATATCCTTACTGGAGATCTTCCTTTTAGTGGCACTAGAGGGTTTGCCTTGCTAAGAACTAGAGAGTGGTGCACTCTATGTCTTCATCTTCTTCACCTCTTTATCGGTCTCAGTTTTCTCATGATCAACTACACCAACACTGACATACACTCTTTGACCTTTGGTCTTCTTCCTCTTGCTTTTTTGCACTTCTACAGTTGTTGAGAAGGGAATACTAGAGAATTTAGATTTTGTTCCAGAGGAACTTGCACCTCTTGTTCTTCTTTTTGGTGCAACAGGTGCCTCTTGTTGCACCTCTTGAACTTTCAGAGATTTATTAGCTTCCTTTTCTTGCTCCTTCTCTTTTTCTTTAGCTAATCTTTCTGCTTCAGTGCTAGCTCTTGTGGCTAATATTTGTTCTTTGGTGAATCCTTTGCTTTGTGCATATTCTTCTACCATTTTCTTATTTTTTTTCTAGATTTCAAGCTTCCTTAGTTCAACATGAACTTTTATAGATAGCTCTTCATATGTGCCAAACCTTTCCTTTGAGGTATCCCTAGGTTTGCTTAACATGTGTTGGGCATATCCATCTAAGACATCGGCTACTACTTCATACCCCATTGGAATAATCTAGATTGTTCTAGGCTCAACAACCTCCATCATGCATTGATCCTTGTTGATAATGAAGCATATATCATTTTTATATTTTTCCACAATTGTCTTAGGGATCCTTTCCCTAGATTGCATTACCCTTTGGAAGTTCTTGAAATAGCCCCATAGGGCTGTAGTCTATGCATCATGACTTCCTATACTACTTAGATGATCTCTAATTTGCACTGCAACCGATTGACTATTTAACCAGAACAAATTCTTCATACTTGGTAATTCATGCATGAAATAAAAGAATAAGCAGATGATCAACTTACCAAACTTGAAGGGGTATTTGTTATCCTTTGTCTTCTTCAGGTTTTCCATTAATTATTGTCGTAGAAATTCACAAAGGTCATAGTCTACATTCTCCCTGATCATCCGATAAGTAGTGTATATAGGAGTACCAGAGACATAATTCTCCCAGTTTGTGAAGTAGATTTTGTAACCTAGCACCATGGATGCAAACCTTACAGCATGGTCTTCAATATCATTGATTGTTAATGCCCTTTTGTTAAATTTGGCTCCAGTGGGTACTATCATTGTTTTATTCTTTACAGATTTTAAAACTGGTACTATACTAGTGGAGCTTAATCCAGTCATAGATCTCTTATTACCTCCTTTGTGATCATGAATGGTCTCTCCAGCCACATGAATTCATCATGGATCCTACTCAGAACATACTCGACCCATTTGTCCTTTGCGAATGTTGGGAAGTCTTTGTACTGAATGAATTTCTTCACTTATAAGGCCTTATATTCTTCCTTCAACTCAAATTGGTCAGCACTTAAATGTTTTAGATATATATATGACAATTTACTATCACCATGTTCTTCTAGGGCAATATGAATGTAAGCCCTAACTTCCTCCACGTGCATTACACCGTATGGTATTTCTAAAAATGCACCATTTGGATCAACCTCTGTTGATTTGAATGGATGGTTCGTGAATTTTGGTCGGGCTCTCTCAGTTATATCAATCACTTGTGGTGTTTCCATTTCCGTAAAGACTCAAATAAATCCATGGTAGGGTTTCTAACTAAAAATACCTCTTTTGCTGAATTAGGGTTTCTCTTGAGATTGATTTGGCTTGCTTTGAATCACTTTGGAAATCGTTGTAGTTACTTGGAATTTCACTTGAGTTCTTCTTAGACACTTGATAGCTCAAATGTAAAGTGATAAACCTTTTGAATCTAAGCCTTTTAACCTTTGATTTCCTTATTCTAATTGCCATAAATGTAGTCCTTCAAAAAGCTATCAAACACTTCTCTGTTAAGCCCAGTCAATCAAGATTTCTATGCAATGTTCTGCATTTGATCCTTTTCTAGCGGAATTTCTTTCAAAAGATCAGTCATATAAAGATTTTCATCATATCTTCATGTCAGATCCCAACACTAAATATTTGGCTAGGGAATTTGGATTTTCAATACAACTCCCCCTAAGGTAGAGCTCCCAATTTACTTTCCAGAGGAAGTATCTACACCAGAGACTGGTGCGGATCCATCCCTGACATCATTAACATCATTCTTCATCCAAACCATGCTCATTTCCTTCTTGATGTCCATTGGATCAATCTTGTTCTTACCTTTATCTTCTCTCTACTATGTTTTCCTCTTCTCTGTAGGATAGTCTTTTTTCTCATTCTTGGATCTACAAAATTTTGCAACATGTCCAAACTTATTGCAATTGTAGCATACCACATTTCTCTATCCTTGATTTCTTCTATTGATTGGATTCATTCTTGTTCTACATTGGTTAGCCATATGCCCAAATCTATTGCATGCAAAACACTTTCCATTGAAGGATTGAGTATTCCTTGCATTGTTAAAACCATTTCTTACCAGACTTCTGCATTCATTTGATCTATGACCAATTTTCTTGTAGTTGTAACATTGACCAGAGAATGATGGAACATTCTGATTTATTCTACTCCTACACTGAGTAGCATTGTGACCAAACTTATTGCAATTAAAACAATAGCCATTGAAAGATGGGTACCTTTGAGCATTTGGTTGCTTGACTAAAGGTCTTCTAGGTCTTCTTCTTTGATTCCAGAACTAGTTGCCTTTGTTTTTCTTCATCACACTGTTTTCTTTACTTGATCTAGAACTTTCTTCTTTTTCAAATCCCAAGCCTTTCTTGTCATCTGAACTCTTTTGACTTTCAATCAACTCCTCAAGCTTTGCAGAGCTTATTTTAAATTTTTCTTTATAGCTATTAGTTGCTTCCAAATCATATTTTAGAAGTAACACATCTTTTCCTAATTTTTCACATTCCTTAGACTTAACTTTCAACATTTGATTCAAATGTTCCTCAACTTTTTCTTTCTCTTCAACCAACCTTGATAAATTACTTAGAGTTTCATTTGCTTCAATCATCTATTCACTTATCTCTCTATTACTATCCTTTGCTCTATTAACTTGATCTCTTAGCTTCAAGATGCATTCATCTGCTTCTTTGACATTTTCCTTCAAATCCTGGATTTCTGCTTCATACTTATCAAGATCTTCAAGAGTTGTTTTTAATTCTTGATCAATTGTGGTCCACTGCCTGGAGCAGGATACCTTCTAGCCACCATGAGTATTCTTTCCCAGATCTTCCTTAAGCTCTTAGACTTCTTCCAAGGAACCTTGCTCTAATACCAATTGTTGAATACAAGGAATACTGAGGGGGGGTGAATCAGTATTCCACAAAACCACTTCTTTATATGTCCATTAATCCAATTACCAAATTCAATAACATGAAAATAGAATAAACATAAGAACAACAACCATAAATACATAACACATAGACACCAAGATTTTTATGTGGAAAAACCAAAAAGGAAAAAATCATGGTGAGTGTTAGCTCATAATATATTATGATAACATTATCGAATTACATGAAGGCTCACTACCTTAGGGCTCACTGCCCAAGGACTCACTGTCCAAAAGAAGTGTTCATTGTAATAGGTTCACTACCAAATAGAAGAGAAGAGAATATAGAAAGAAATGGCTCACTACCAAGAGAGGACTGCTACAAGTGCATCTACAGAATGTTGTGGTCCAATACTAATTATCTCAGCATATAGATTCAAAGGTCTTCATAGTGTCTACCCTACATTTCTACTCTACTTCATATATACTCTATTCTTCTGCCTTTACTTTCCTTTCACTAATCACAAAACTACCTTAGGTTGCACAATCATGAATTCACACTCTATTCTCACTTATTCCTTTTTTAAACACCGAAATCCATCGAGTATATATATCCGCGACAAGATTCATCTCACAATCAGGTCAACAAGCCAAACATGAAACGTGTATACAAGTGTTATACCTTGTCGACTTGATCTTGTACACAAACATAGATGCAGACCCAAAAAAACATACAATTGTCTTCATATAGGTCAAGATCAATCAGTCATTCACTTAGATTGATTGTTCAAACAATATATCTTCACTGCATATAGATCTAACATGCATGTCAGCTTATCCTTTAAGTACACACTTGACCAGTTCATCTATCACATCATAACTTCCAATGTAGACCATATGAGATTCTAAAAATCATATCCAATATCCATTGTACCTCTCTTGTCATACCTTTAGAACCGTAGAACATAGTATTCAACTATAGACAAATACAGATCTCCAAACTGTCACTCAGTCACTATGAAACATTGTCAGACTGTAAGTCGATGAAGAACAACTTGTAGAAAGTGATCAAAGGAACTTTAGAAGCTATAACTCTGGATTTAGGTAGTCATAATAAGTATCTTTATTTCCTTAGAACCACAAGACAAAATATGTTACAGTGGAGGAATACAGACCCTTTTACTTTGGTACTGTGCACTATTCCTATCTTAACTCTATTCACCCAGACTTAGGCATTTTGCCATATGACTTTCGGAGGGAGTCAGAAATTGAACACTGGAACATATCATCACCAAATAGCTATGATTGATATATCTAAACCACATGTAATGATCTTCAACTGTGGAGGCATACTAACCCAATCTCTGTCACTTACTCTATATATTGCCCATACTTAGTCATTTTAGGCTTCCAGACCAGAATCCTTTTATGCCTTGTTGTCAAACCAAATTGATCTACTGGAGTAAAGTCTCTTTGCCATGTTGGTGGAATCTCTTTTCCTTGTTTCCATCAATGACAACATACAATCATTCATCAAAGCAGTGTCTCTTGCCAACATGTCCTACATGCATATACACTTCTACTTGAATATTAGAGGATTGTTAATGTTCTCGGCATGTCTTCTTGTCAAAACCCATGAATGCCTTAAAAACCAAAACATCCAAATACCCAATCCACCTCATCCATTTATCTATTAATCATCCACATCATCCTTCAACCTTGTTTAAGGCATTGGGACCATTTATCCAATCAATCACATAATCCAAGATCCTTGTGCCTAATCCTTAAGCTAATTCGTCCACAATCCAAATCAATTCATCAAATCCAATATGAAGCCCATCCTTGACCCAATCCACCTAATCATCTCCCTAATCCATCAAGTAATCCCAATCTGATCAATCTCATAATCCTTAAATACAGTGTCATCCTAATCAACTCCCATCAATCCACCTAATCATTTTAACTATTTCTCAATCAAATTTAATCAAAATTTTATCAAAAAATTCATTATCCATCTATCCATATAAATCAAAACCCAATCCCAAATCCTTATTCCAAAAATAATAATTGGTTAAGGACTTAAGATCCTTTCACACTCATCCAACAATCCCAAGCATAATCCATCTACTCATCCTCCAAATCCAAACCATCATCAAACCCATCACCAAAGGGTCAAATCCCAATAGAAATTAAAAGGGCCCTTGGCCTATTCAAAATCCAAATCAATTCAACATCAAATGTCATATATTGTTGGCTTTGATTAATCTAAATCAATCTAATCAATCATCAAGTTTCATGCATCCTTGACCTTGATTAATCTAAATCAGTCCAAACCAACTATCAAGTGTCATATATTGTTGACCTTGATCAATCCCAATCAATCCATCTAAGCATCAAGTGTCATGCATTCTTGACCTTGATCGATAAAAATCATCAAGCTACCATGTCTTTTTAAATCCAAAATCTGAAATCATTTTTATATGAAATAAAATATTAAGGTCCAAGCCTTGGACATCCAAATTCATCATACCATCCAAAAATTACATCATCCAAACTCATCAACAATCCAAATCTAAAATCATGAACCCCTTTTGTTTTTATGATTAGATCCTTGTCATAACCATACCCAAAATCCTTTCAAAACTAATGATGATGATAGTCTTGTTGACCAATATGAGTATACTTTGTGACGCATCATTATAAGAAAGCTCACCATTAGCATTCATCACCCATCCATGCATAATCAAATACCCTTTAACCAAGAGTTGGCTAACATAATCTATCCCTCCAATCCTAAACACATATTTATTGGTCATCCTTATAGTGCCTTTGATAAGGGAAATCCATTTTATCCCCCATCCATACCCCAAATTCCATCCTTGTGTGAGATCCCTATCACCTCCACCCCTATCCAAATCCTTCATCTTATTATCAATCAATCTAGAAATCAAATCCACAATTCAACCATACCACCTCCAGATCAACCTTTTCCACTTTTCTCCAAGGAATCCTAGAAAAGGATCTAAACCAAAATCATAAAAGAAAAATTAAGGAATCATGCAACCCCACTACTTCAAAGCCATCTAAGTGTGTCGTTGACAATGATTTCCACCACCTCACACCTACCCATAATCCTAACACCATCAAATCCCAAAGTCATGAGCATAAAAATCCCTCACCCGTCCATATACCCAATTAGACAAGTCTATCCAATTGCCACATAGATATAAACACTCCTCCCTCATTGCACCATCAAAGAAAATCCAACTATGTCAAGAGCCTATTCCAAAGCATACTGAAACATCTCCTTATACAATCAAGATCCAAACACCCCATCTAATCCTTTTCATGATCCCTTACTATCTCTTATCAACCCCATCCCAAAACCATCACCCTACCACCTTGGTCCCATTACCTTTATCTATTGTGGCCCTCTCTTAGTAGAAGCAATCCCTCCCCATCTACACAACAAGCATTCCATTGTCAATCGTATGCTCAAAAACATTAATTATCAAGGCAAAGGCCTGGGCCTTCATGAGCAAGGAATCTTGGATCCCTTCAACCTTAAAGTAAATTTGCAATTATAGTGCCTTGGTTACATATCTCAAAGAAAATAATCTAAAATTGTTGGTACCAATCTTGTGCCTTCTAAGGAAGCTCCTCTTAATCTCAAAACTGGTGCCTCCCATCGCTCCTATAAAAAATTTATTGCCATCTCCTTCCTTCATCATACCAATCTAAAAAATATGCCACTATCCCTTTGTTGAAGGCACAAAACAACTCAGAGGGGGGTGAATCAATTATATCAAAAACCTTAAATTCTCTTAAACAAAATCACATTTACATTCACTTATTTTAACCCCTTGATCTATTATGAGGATTAAACATGAAATGCATAATCAAAACTTAAACACATGAACACCATACACACATGAACACCAGATTTTTACATGGAAAACCCTAAAAGGGAAAAACCACGGTGAGTGTTAGCTCACAATATAATGTAGCAATAATACTAAATAACAAAAGAGGCTCACTGCCCAAAAGAATGCTCACTACAAAAAGGTTCACTACCAAAGGGGTGGCTCACTACCAAGATGGGTGTCTCACTGCCATGAACTGATATGATAGCATCTACAACATGCCTGAGTTCAGTTCCATTGAAGCACAATACATATCACCTTCGTTGCCTTACAACACAAACACTTTCATCTTCTCATCTTTGCATCCACACTCACTACACATGGATTTATTACATTTATTTATACCAATCATCAACCTTGGAACATACACCAAGGTCGACAATACAATCTACGACCTTTGGAATAGTCTCCAAGGTCGGCAAACATACATAATTCAAATTAGGTTTGGACCTAAACAAACTAGCAGAGCAAATGAATGAAGTTAGAACACCTCACAACTTAGCTCAGACCCAAATACATCTTCACATGCTTCAACACACTTCTCCAATCCATGAAACACATTCGCAAAGAGTGTTATCACCCAAGTTGGCCAA
Organism: Cunninghamia lanceolata; assembly: GCA_027924645.1. Lineage (NCBI taxonomy): Eukaryota > Viridiplantae > Streptophyta > Pinopsida > Cupressales > Cupressaceae > Cunninghamia > Cunninghamia lanceolata. Next base: position 4,889,639 of record BSBN01000771.1, read on the forward strand.
ACTTGTGCAAACACCAAGAATACTTAGGCACATGCTTCCAAGAACTCAATCATAAATTACAGATCAAGCACAAGCCTTTAACACAATTTGGAGACATCCACAAACAACATAAAATCACTTGGGAGCCAACAAATCCATCTACAACAAGTTTCACTTGAAGACAACTTACAAACAACACTGCTAAGCTTTGCTACTCAATAACTTGCTTTCCAGAGCACTAAATCACAAATCCTTTGGAATGAAAATAACTAAGGACCTTATAAACATATGTCCAAAACTGCAAGACCAAAAACCAAACTACGGAGGAATGTAGAGCAAAATACTTTCTCCCTATCACATGGCAAATGTTGCCAGACACAGTCTTCAAACTAGTGAATATAACTTCTACTGCACAACGATTCAGACCACCAAATTCTAGATTTAGTATCTCCAAATACTTCTCTAAAACATATCCAAATCTCACACTCTGGTCTTCAACATAGAAGAAATGCAGAGCAGAAACTCAGGCAGTATCCTACAAGGCAGAATACTCTGCAACACACTGTTTCCACTTGGAGAGCAAATTTTCTCAAAAGCACTTGGAAACTCAACAACATGAACAATATGCTAGCATTATCAGCACTTCTTCAAGTCATTCAAATCACCTTAACATGACAACTCAATCAATCAACAATTAGTCAATATCAGAAGACACAATTGACACCAATGGCAACACAATCATGTTGACATCAATGACAACACCGATTAGCACATACTTGTAACAATCTCCCCCTTTGTCATTGATGGCAACATATTATGTGAAAAACCATCATGAAAATTTTTTGCCCTAATCTCATTCTGCCCCTTTCTTTATACATCTTACTCTCTCTTTTGTTTTTCACATGAACTCTCTCTCCCTTTGACATCAATGGCAAAGGGTGACACACCTTCTTCAAGATTTCTCCCTTGAGTATGATACAACACATACTTGCATTGTCTTTAGCTACTCTGAATACTTTCCTTTGACTACAACACTCTTCAAAGTCACTACCCTCTCCCCCTAGGAGGTAGCCTCCATCATCAATCTAGAAAAGAATGACTCTTGAACCACATTGGACTGATGCATTTCCTCATGCATCTAGTTCAATATAGGAAGGGAAATAACCCCTAACTTCTCCTAGAGATACACAAATGTATCCTTAGGAAGAGCCTTGGTGAATATATCAACAACTTGATCTTTTGTAGGCACATACTCAAGCTTCACTTCTTTCTCTACAACCTTCTCTCTCAGAAAGTGATACCTAATAGAAATATGCTTTATCATTGAATGCATCACTAGGTTCTTTGAAATGTTAATGGCACTAGTATTATCACAGAAAATAGGAATTGGATCCTCATACTCAACTTGGATGTCCTTCAGAGTTTGTCTCATCCACAACACTTATGTGCAACATGATGTTGCTACAATGTACTCTACCTCTACAGTAGATAAGGATACTGAATCTTGCTTCTTTCTTTTCTATGACATAGATCTACCTCTAAGAAAGAACAAACCACCACTTGTACTTTTCCTATCATCTACACATCTGACCCAATCTGCATCTGTGTAGGCACTTAGGTTGAAATCATTGTTCTTAGGATACCACAAACCATGATCTGGAGTGCCCTTCAAATACCTAAATATTATTTTTACTGCCATAACATGTGACTCTCTAGGATCTACTTGAAATATTTCCACAAGATAGGCTGCATGCATGATATTTGGTCTAGTAGCAGTTAGGTATAGCAGTCCTCCAATCATTGATCTATATTTTCTCTAATCAGTCTTAGGGGATTCATCATCTTTGTTGAGCTTGCAACCAATTGTCATGGGAGTACAAACTGGTTTGGATTTTTCCATTCCAAACTTCTTCAACAACTCCTTGACATACTTAGATTGTGAAATGAAAATGCCCTTATCTGTCTGATTAATTTGCAGTCCAAGAAAGAAGTTCATCTCACCACACATTAACATCTCAAATTATTTTTGCATCTCATCTACAAAGTTCTTACACATACCTTCATTTCCAACAAAGATTATATCATCTACATAGACTTCAACAATCAGGATTTGATCTTTGCTTACCTTAATATACAAGTTATTATCTACAGACCCTTTACTGAATCCCTACTGCAAGAAATATATATCCAATCTTGCATACCAAGCTATAGGAGATTGCTTCAATCCATACAATGCCTTCTTCAATCTGCATACCATGTCTGGTTTGTCTGATAATTGAAATCCATCTGGTTGCTCTATATAAACTTCCTCTTCCAACTCACCATTTAGAAAAGTAGACTTTACATCCATCTGGTATACTTTGAAATCTTTATGTGTTGCATAAGCCAAAAACAATCTAATAGCTTCTAGTCTTGCCACCAGAGAAAAAGTTTCCCCATATTCTATTCCTTCCACTTGTGAGTAGCCTTTGCATACAAGTCTAGCTTTGTTTCTTACCACTTCTCCATTCTCATTCAACTTATTCCTAAAAACCCACTTTGTTATAATCACATTCTTATCTGCAGGCCTAGGGACAAGTTTCCAAGTCTAGTTCTTTTCAATTTGCATCAATTCTTCTTCCATTGCCTTGACCCAATGTTCATCTTTACATGCTTCAGAGACAGTCTTAAATTCAACCTTTGAAATTAAACATAGGCTTACCTATTCTTCTGCAATTCTTTTTCTTGTCATAACTCCTTTGTTTTTGTCACCAATGATTTGATCCTCTGAGTGATTCTTTTGCACACACTTGGGGGTTTTAGGAACTCCTTCTAGAGCTTCTTCTTCCTCACTCTAAACTTAATTTTCTTTCACTTCTTCAACTGCTTTTGTATCAACAAACTCATCTGACTCATATCCATCAGGCTCTGAGTTCTTCTGAATATCTTCATCTACCTTCACATTTGCACTCTCAATAATCTTCCTCAACCTTTTGTTGTAGCACTAGTAGGCTTTTCTCTTAGTGGAGTACCTAAGGAATATGCCTTCATCACATCTAGCATCAAAATTTCCTAACTCTTCATCTCTTCTGATATAGCATTTGCTTCCAAAAACTTTGAAATACCTAACAATAGGAGTTCTTCCATACCATAGCTTGTAAGGTGTCTTTGTTCCATTTGCTTTGACTTGCACTTTGTTTTGAATGTAGACAACAGTATGAATAGCTTCTTTCCAATAAACTTTTGGAAGGCCAATTTCTTTGATCATTGTTCTAGCAGCTTCCTGAACTATTCTATTCTTCCTTTCAACTACTCCATTTTGCAGAGAAGTTTTGGGGGAAGACAATTGTCTCTTTATCCCATGTTCTTCACAAAAAGCATTGAATTTATTTGAAGTAAACTCACAGCCTCTATTAGATCTCAGACACTTGATTCTCAAATCCATTTTATTGTCAACCATTGCTTTAAATGCCATGAACTTGTCTAGGTATTATGATTTTTCTTTAAGGAAAGTAACCCAAGTCATTCTTGAATAATCATCAATAAGAAGCATGAAATACCTATCACCTTGTAGACTTCTTGTTCTTGTAGGACCTTCTTGTTCTTGTAGGACCACACAAGTTTGTATGCACCAACTCCAATAGATTAGTAGAGGATTGTTCCTTGCTCTTGAAACTTATCTTTGTTTGCTTCCCAAACTAACATTCTTTTCAAATGGCATTAGCAAGCTTCACAATCTTAGGTAGGTCTCTTATAGCTTAGACCAAGCTTATTCTCATCAAATTATCAAAGTTAATATGACACATTCTCCTATTCCATAACCAACTTTCATTTGTCTAAGCCAACAAACAACAATTGTCAGTACCTTTCAAATGATAAACATTACCATGAGTCTTCTTACCAGCAACAATTATAGTTCCAGAGCTTTTCCTTATCTCACATCCATTATCCTTAAACATCATATTGCATCCTTTTTCAAACATCTGTCTAGCACTTAGAATATTGTGCTTTAAGCCTTTGACATAAAGAACATCATCTGTATTATGCTTTCCATCAAAAGTGATTGACCCTTTTCCACAAATCTTACTAGCCACATCATCACCAAACCTAACTAGTCCGCCATCATACTTTTCCAATTTGACAAACTTACTCTTATCTCCTATCATGTGATTTGAACATCTGCTGTCAATGATCCATTCATCTTCCTTTTTAGCATGAAATGTAGACAACTCTCTTGGACTTCCTTTCTTCTCACATCTTGCAAGGTTAGCAGAAACAAGTTCTTCTCTTAGGGCAATAAACAATCATTTACTAGCATTACCATCTTCAAAACTAGGTTCATCATCAGTTACACCATCATAATCTCTAACATAGTAACTCTTTCTTACCATCTTACCTTTTCTTTCATTGTTCTTGAACTTCAAATCTCTGTCAAGACATCTTGAAGCATGGTGACCAATCTTACCACAACTAAAACATTTGAAAGGTAACTTACCTCTGAACTTTCCACTGCCTCTTTTCATTATGCTTGCAAATTTTTCCTCAAGCTCATCAAAGTCCTTCATCTTATTCCACAACATACTTATCTGATCTAGAAGTATTTTCTTCCTTGGCCTTAAAAGCAATCTTAATTTTCATAGGGCCATCCGTAGTACCAAATTCTCTCATCTCAAAAGTAGTTAGTTTACCAAGCAATTGATCTTTTGAAAGCTTATCCATATCAAACAATTCTTCAATGGTAGACATCTTGTTACTATAAGATTTGGGAAGAGTTTTGAGTACCTCATCTACAACATCCTTATCATATATCATTCCACCAAGACCCTTGATGTTGTTGACAACTTCATCAATCTTCTGTATGTAACTTGTTATGTTCTCATCTTCAGACATCCGCATAGTTTCATATCTAGTCTTCAAGTTCTGCAACTTAGCCTTCTTGATAGATTCATCACCTTCATAGATGTTTTTCAATTTCACCCAGATCTCATGAGAAGTTTCTAGATCCACAACTTTTGCCATTTCAGTGTTAGATAAAGCATTTAGTAGAGCATTTTTAGATTTTCCATTAGTCTCATAGGCCCTAATCTCAAGTGCAGCCTTTGGACCACTCGCAGGTATTTTGTATTCATCTTCAACTATTTTCCAGACATTATAACCAATAGAAACAAGACAACTTTGCATTTGTACCTTCCAGAAGGCATAGTCAGATCCATCAATCCAAGGAATGTCTTTCTTGTGTGTCATCCCAGATCTACCTTAAGTTGTTAGGATTTCTTCCAAGTAACCTCACTTTGATACCAATTGTTGAAGGCACAAGAAAACTGAGAGGGGGGTGAATCAGTTGTATCAAAAACCTTAAATTCTCTTCAACAAAATCACATTCACATTCACTTATTTTAACCCCTTAATCTGTTCCATTGAAGCACAATACATATCACCTTCACTACCTTACAACACAAACACTTTCATCTTCACATCTTCACATCCACACTCACTACACATAGATTTATTACATTTATTTATACCAATCATCAACCATGAAACATACATCAAGGTCGGAAATACAATCTACAACCTTTGGAACAAACTCCAAGGTCGACAAACATACATAATTCAAATTAGGTCTGGACCTAAACAAAGTTGTGGAGAAAATGAATGAAGGTAGAACACTTCATGGCTTAGCTCAGACCCAAATACATCTTTGCATGTTTCAACACCCTTCTACAATCCACGAAACACATCCACAAAGAGTGTTATCACCCAAGTCAGCCAAACTTGTGTTAACACCAAGAATACTTAGGCACATGCTTCCAGGAACTTAATCATAGCTTGTGGATCAAGAACAAGACTTTAACACAATCTAGAGACATCCACAAACAACATAAAATCACTTGGGAGCCAACAAATCCAACTACAATAAGTTTCACTTGAAGACAACAAATCTCACTTGAAGACAGCTTACAAACAACACTGCTAAGCTCTGCTACTCAATAACTTGCTTTTCGGAGAACCAAATCACAAATCCTTTGGAATGAAAATAGTTTAGGACCTCATAAACATATGTCCAAAATTGCAAGACCAAAAACTAAACTGTGGAGGAATGCAGAGCAAAATACTTTCTCTCTATCACACTGCAAATGCCACTAGGCATAGTCTTCAAACTGGTGAATATAACTTCTATTACACAGTGATCCGAACCACCAAATTTTGATTTAGCATCTTCAAACACTTCTCTAAAACATATCCAAATCTCACACTCTAGTATTCAACACAGAAGAAATGCGAAGTAGAAACTCAGATAGTATCTTGCAAGTCAGAATACTCTGCAACACACTGTTTCCACTTGGAGAGCAAATTTTCTCAAAAGAACTTGGAAACTCAGCAACATGAACAATATGCTAGCATTATCATCACTTCTTCAAGTCATTCAAATCACCTTAACATGATAACTCAATCAACCAACAATCAGTCAATATCAGAAGGCACAGTTGACACTAATGACAACACAATCATGTTGACATCAATGAAAACACCAGTTAGCACATACTTACAACACCCTCCTCCATCTTATCCCACCCATCCTTTTATCTACAAAACTCCAATACCTATCACCCATCTTAACCATCCCTCACCTAAAATCCCTAATCAAGACCAACAAATGCACACGTCATTTGATTTATTCAAAAATGATGAATCCATTGCCAAACTCATGGAATTGTAAGATGATATCTCCCCATGGGACCACACCATTGACCTTGGAAGCACTTTGGATGCCTCCACACATAAAGAAAAAACACCTACAAAAATCCAAGGATCTCCATGTCACCAAGCATCAATATGGAAAAACAAATCCAAATCTGATCCAAAATCCCACTCAATCCACATGGTCATAAAGGCCCACAAATTAAAAGGACAAAATAAAAAACAATGTGGGTCTCCAAACAAAAAGACCCCATAAATTCAAGTGGGCCATCCAACTCTACACCTCCAAAATCCTATTCCATCCCCAAATTTAAAAATCCATATCCCCCATCCCATACCCAATCACAAAATCCCAAATCCCAACACCCCCCTCCTAAACATCCTAAGACCATTTGGGTCCCCAAATCCCCTAAACGACAATCCCAAAATCTCCCATCTTGACCCCAAAATAAAAAATCAAGCATCTCCATGCATCCCAAATCCCCATCCTCCAAAAACCTACATAAATAAATCCCAAGCTTCCACATTCATCATGGTGTGTGCAACTATTGGTCTTGGTTCCCCTCAACCCCATTACATTTCTTCACACCTCCATCACCCCATCCTGTCATAATCAAATCCCTTATCTAACATATATCTACCATTACATCCCTTTAATCCATACTTTCACATAATACCATCTATCCTCCATCCACCCTTTCTTCCATTACATTTTCCTCAACAACATTCTCTCCCATTAGAGCTTTGATGGAACCTTGTTTGCATCTTAGAGAAGCCCACTTAACCATCAATAAGGTCTTTACCAACATTTGTGCATGTCACAACAACAACATGCTTCATGTGCAACAACCATTCATAATGGGATTGTATCACCTCGGTATGGAAAAAAAACACTTGAGTCCCCCATTCCTTTCTAAATCCATCCAAACCTAACAATAAACAATCCTCAAAGCAAGAAATCCAAAAAAAATCTAAAAATTGTTAAAAACCAAAAAATAAAAAAAGTATAAAAAGTAAAGAGAAAAATGTCCAATGGTGAAAACCATTCCTATGGTGCCTTCCAACCAAATACCATGATGGAAAACCATTCATGGGCATCATGTATATTCCATTATCAAAGAGCACACTGCACTTGGGGAAAAGCCTTGCCTATCTTATCACTCCCATCCATACTATCCACTATATATCCATATCTACCCCCATTGTCTCCCTTTCCATTCACCTGTATTTCCTTTGATCTTGATAATGACTAGGGAACAATACAATTACAACATTATTTGGACACCTCTTGATATACCCAAACCCTTGCAAACTATCCTACCCATCCATTATATCCATAACACAATCCCTCATCATGAGTGACCTATCTAGAGTGGGGCATGTTATTTCTAAATGACCTAGTCCTTCAAGATCATATTCAAACCCCTCCATCCATTCATCATGAATCCCTCTTCTATTCTATCAGCTATCAATAATCCCTCAATCACCTCATCCAATCCACCATAATCCCTTGTCCCTAGCCTTGATTTTCCCTTGTTATTGGTATCAAGCAAATGGCTATCTAAATTTAATCCAATGCAAACCCTCTTATCAATCCAATGCTCCTATCAATCCAAACATCATACAAAAATTTTAATCCACACATACCTTGCTAAGAAATCTAAGTAAATCCTACCAAAACATCCATTAATTTTGTTCCCAACCTTGTTGTAAGCCTTGATCCACTCCAATAAAATCATCATTATGTTGTCCTCAAAATCAGCTGCGCTCATTTTGTAAGATGACCCCTACGAAACTTGTCTGTTTCGTGGTCTACACTTTGAGTTTGCAAATTGAGGCAAGTTCTCTTAGCCTCAAGTGAAGTCATTTGATACTGTAGAATAGCTTGTGACAATCCCCTAAGTCGATTCCTCGAGATTCATGAAAATTGATTAGGTTGCAAGCTTGTCAAAATATCAATTTTGACCATTTTAAGGTGTTAGAAAAATTTTCAGTTCATGTACAAAGTTGGTAAAAATTACCGCTCTTGCAGGTTTATTGTTCATCTTTGAGTAAGATGCATGAACGGTGAATTTTGCCGCTCATACATCTTGTTTTATCATTTTCTTTTGCGAATGTCGAGACGGCGGAAATTTCTGCTTTGACATTTGTCCTTTTGTTTCTAAGTGCAAGGGCGGAAAATTTTGCCGCCCATGCATGATGTAGTTGTGATATGCGGAGTCAGTAAATTTTACTACTCGGGCAAATCTCGACAAACCGAGTTAACATGGAGTGCATTAATGGCACTCATGTGAGTGATTAATACAGTCTTTTAAAACCTTTTTAAAGGTGTTTTGTCACTTTTTTTGTTTATTTATCTTTCTTAAACTCTAGAGACAAACCATCAAAACTTCAAAAAGATTGTTTGGATTGAGTGGATTGCGTATCAAATCATTTTTGTCTCCATGGTTGCGTCTAGGGTTCCAATCGATTTACAGGTAAGTCTTTGATTTTTGTTTTTGTTTTTGTTTCCTTCTAGGTTTTTTCTTGTATGATGAAATGATTGCTTGTGTCTTTTGAAATTGTATTGTTTAAGTTTTTAAGAGAATCATTCTTCATTTTATTTTCTTTTTCAAGTCATTTTTAAACCTTAGTCTTTGGAAGACCTAGATTTATTTTGTCATCATTTTATCAGGAGATTTTCACCGTTTTTGAGGAAAACCAATTTCTGAGTTAGGTCTCGGTTATATGATTCATGTATCGTCAAGTATTTTAGCTGATGATACACGATTTACCATGTCGATAAGTCCTTAGAAGATATATTTAACCATGCATGCTTAAGTGGTAAAATTAACCACTTAAGCATGAAAACTAAAACCTAGTCTATATGTCGAGTCGGTAATTTTTGCCACCAATACAAACTTTTTACTAAGTTTGTATCACATGTCAGGTCGGTGAAAACCTCCGCTTCCACATGTGTTGAAGAAATTTCACAATTAGATGCAAGAGCAGTCATTTTGACCAACTTAACATCTTATGATCATTCCTCCAATATGCACTGGTGGGCCTTTTCACCACTTGTGCATGCACTCAATAAACTTGCATTTTTACCCTCATGCAAGGGCGGTCAAAATGACTGCCCCTACATCAAAACCCAATTTTTTTCCTCCATATGCAATGTTAGTCAATTTCACTAACCTTGAATACTAAATATATTTACCCTAATATGTAGGAGCAGTCATTTTGACCACCCATGCATATTTTCCTATATTTTTCCTAACACTGGGAAAATTTGCCTTTCAATACCCTTTGGCCTTCTTTCGCCTATTTCCTCGATTTACGCACTCTCAATCCCTTCAATGCATGTTCCTATGTTCATGATTGTCAATTCGTAGTAACCCCAATTTGCCCATTTTCCCCCTAACTGTGAGATCATGGCTTTTTGCAGTTTCATCAAATATTTGTGGTAGATGTCATTTCTTGTTTTCTGCACAAAGCTGATGTCAGATCCCCATCAAAGGCTAAAATCATCAAGTATAAGTACCAAGGGGTTTTCACCGTGACTTAATTGCAGTCCAATGTGGACAAGATAAGAGATACAGAGATTGGTCATGTGGACATGGCCAAATTTGTGGATAGAACAAAGCAGCCCCATCCTCCTCAGTATATGTAGAAAATTATTGATAGTAAGATTCACTTAGTTGCCTCTTTTCCTACTGCTATCCACAATCCTAAATTTGTTCTTCATGTAGCCAGTCACTATAATAGGGATACCAAGACTATGTCTGATTCCCAAGGAAATGTGATCATGAGATTGGATGCAGAGTTTCTTGACAAAATATTCATGTGTCCTCCAATTGAAAATGTTGGTGAAATAGATTTTGCTTTAGGGAAAAAAGAGTTTGATAAGGATATGGAAGCTGCAAAGAAACATATTAATGGTAAGTGGTTGAAGACTCCTATGAGTAACTTGTCTAGATGGCCTAAAGATCACTGGAGAAGTGACTTTGTTGAGGAGGTAGGTGATTTGATTACACTACTAAGTTAGGTCAGAGGTCTCCCTTCCTCATCTAACCTTCATGAATGGATGTATACATACATTAAGGTGATTCTCAAGGGCCAACAGAAAATCTTTTGGGGAGAACAGATTAGCAATGCTCTGCATGATCAACTAGTGAAAGTTAATAAAACTTTCAAGTTCTATATGACTTCATATCTGGTGTATGCTGCTACAAGTATGAGGAATTTTCCTAGTTTAACTCAAGTTGGTGATCAGAGATTGGTTCCAATCTATGAGTATTATCCACAGATTACTCTAAAAGGATCAATCCATCATTTCTACAGAGTTAATGATGCCTTATTTTCAGTATTCATGTGTTTGTGGAATAATGAACTTGAGTAAAAAAGAGTATCAGATGAGGTCTGGGAAGTGGTCAACTCTTTTGGTTGTTTTTTTTACAGTTTCCAACTTTCACTTACCTCAGAGTGGGATACTATCCTGGATATCCGTATATGATCCCATGGTATCCCAGTGATAGAATTATTCTGATGGAATTGATTGTTGTGCATAATAAGCATATGGAGCTGAAGAAGTCAGGGATTAAGTTTCCTATAGAAATTGGGAGGTACTCTGTTCAATCAGCTACCAAGGCCAAAGCAGTTGAATTAGAAATGCAACTGGTCACCATGAAGACTTTCAAGAAAAGAGATCATTTTGATTACAGAAGAGTGCAGGAGAAGATCAAGAGAAGGTCATTTTTTCATATGCCAATGGTTGAAGATGTTTGGGCTAATCTCAGAACACTGAATGAGATTAGGAAGCTAGATTATTGTAGACTCCATTTGAGTCAGATTGAAGAATTGGGTCTGTAGATGTTCCGGAGGGAATGGAAGATGAAGGGGATGTTTTGGATCCCAAGTACAGTGTTGAGAACATTGAAGCTTCACCTCTACCAGAGGTCAAATGGTCTGTCAAAGAGGAAAATTCAATCAAGAAAAGATTTTAGTCAATTCTAGCCAATACAAATGTGTGGTTAGGAAGTAAAGGAATTAGTCTGAAAGAATTTCTTACTGGATCAGAAACTGAGATTCATGAGCAAATAGGGAAAAAAGTAGAAAACTGAACAAAGAACAAAAGTGATACTCCTTCTAAAGTGCATAAACCAAAAATTAAGTTTGTATCTAAAGGAGGTAAGAAGAAGGAAGTTGTAGGAACTTCTACTGCCACATAACTAGGTGTTGAGGATACAAATGTTGATAAAATGGAGATTGAAGATATTGAGATTAAACAGCAAGATGTTGAGGAGCCTGATGATGTTGAGCAAGCAGAAATAATTGAAAAACCTCATGAGGAAGGTGATAGAGAATAAGAGAAAGAGGAGAATGTAGAATAGGAACAACTTGGTGATTCACAGCAGTCTCCTTAGAAGGATCTTCCACCCAAATCACAAGTTTCTACACCCCTACCTCATGCTCCTATTTCTGGTAGTTTTCCAGTAGTTTCCAATGTTCCTATTTCACCTATTTTTGTTGTGTCTTCTAATAATACCCCTCCCTTTGTAAGAACAAGTTTTGGGAGTTTGATTCTTTTGGTTCTATTCCAAGTTTATCTTCCCCATCATTTGATATTGGTGAACAATCTATTCTGGAGCATTTTCTAGATGGTTCAGAGAAAGTTGTTGACACAAGTGTAGTTTTTACCAACACTAGTCCTATTGTTACTATAACAGATGTGAGCATGGATCTAGCTAAACAGGTAATTGATTCTTCTCTGAATGTTGGTGCCTCAACACTACCTCCATGGTTGTCTACCTATACTCCCAAGAGGAAAAAGCAGGCTATCTCACTTGATGAAATTGATATTGAGAAACTACTTCCTGCTAACTCAAAGGCCCAGAAAAAGAAACCTAAAACTGTTTCTAGGCTTATTGATGAAAAAGGAATCAGGTATGTAGAAATTGCTAAGCCACCAAATGATGCTAGTATAGATACCTTTGATATGAGTGATTATATTGTCTCCAGAGTTGAGTTAGGTAAGCTAACTCATGAAGGTATCAAGGCAGATTTTCAAACCACTGCAAGCTCATTTATTGTGAAATATGATGAGGTAAAGAAAGAAAAAGAGCAGTAAAAAGCAAAGGCAGGACAACTTGCTGTTGTTCTTCATAAAATAGTGAAATCATCTGAGATCGTGGAACCTATGGCAGTGACTATAGAAGACCCTTTGATTCAAAAGGTTGAGAAAGTTCAGGCTAGAGGAAGAGTGGTTGGTGATATTGTGGAATGGTTGTTGGCACAAGGAAGAGTTCTATTGAAGACCACAATGGAAAGAAAAGGAAAGATGGACAAGGCAAAAGCTAAGCTAGATTACATTATTGATTTACTTTATCAAGAACTACAAGATCAAGAGGAAAGTTTATAGGAATGGATTGAGATGAAGAAGATCAAAATAAAGAATCTAATTGCCATTGGTGTCATTTCAAACCGAGAGTCTTATCTTAAGACCAAAGAATCTATTACTTATCGCATCAATGTGATAAAAGGTTTACTTGATGACTTGTGCCAAGTATGTGAAAACAGTGAAGACAGTAATGTCTTGAATCTACACAGGTTAGAGGAACTACCATGCACTCTGACAGGTGAAGGTCACAAGTTTCTCTCAGCAGAGGAGATGATAGATGCTTTCGAGAAGATGGTTCAGCAAAAGTTTGAAGATGAAGTGCCTATAGTAGTTTCAATGGATAGCCTTTATGATCATCACTCAACCTTTGAAAATCTAAAAGATAATCTTGAAAAACATGAGAAAGTGATAAAGGCAGTCAAAGATAGAGTTCTAAGAGCTCATACCATCTTAGATAATACAGTGAAGCCTGATGTCTGTGAAATGGCAATAGTACAAACTATGTATAAAAACTTTTTGAAGAACAACGATGGTGGCAGTTGAAGTTCCTTTTAAATGCCTTAGTTTACTTTCAGTCTTGTAGATGTAATTTGAATCTTGTTGTGGACATATTCACATGTATTTTCTCAAAATGTAATTACATGTGAGACAAGAGAAGTCACAAGTCAAATAGGACTCTTTTGTTTGAATAAGTCAAAGTAGTTAAATTTTCCTATTTTCTCTCTAGGCTCCTCCCTATAAATAAAGAGGGCCTCTATTGTAATTTCTATCTTTTATCTATTGCAAAGAAACTCTACCAGATTGGAAAACATATCAAGACTTTGAGATTTTCATGTTTATTAAATTTTCAATCGAATATCAATATAAGCAAGCAGTTTGAGTATCAAACTTTGAGTTGGATCATATTGTTTTATGATATCAATGTTCTTATGTCATTGGTGTTACATTATATTGAATCACTGTTGGAATCGTGGAGTTTATTAAAAATTGAGAGAAGTGTTCTTGTTCTGGTTAAACAGACTTTTTGCTATTTTCTCACTACAGGAGTTTGTGTTTATGTTTGTGAGAATAGAATTGTTTAAAGACTTTATGCTATAAACTTTTGTGTTCAATCTAGTTATATCATATTGGGTGAGAGTGGAGACTTTGAGCTACATTTGAATTCAATCAAGTTTATTTGTGGGAAATAAGTTAAACAATAGAAGACTTTGTATTTCTATGGTTTGTCTTGGTTCAAGAATTATTAAATATCATTTCTTTTGAAGTTGTCATTTTGGAAGAGAGAAACATCTATTCTGAAAAAAGAGAATAGGATGCAATGAAAACACCCCAAGAATAGTTTTATTTTATTTAAGTATTAAAAGTTGTTTGTTAGAAAGAACTCATCATCTAGAGGGAACCTCCCCTTGCTGAGAGGAGAGACTCAGTCTCATCATAGCTGTGGTGATATAACCATTTTGCCATTAGTTAACTAAATGACAAAATATTCACCCAACAATTTTTTGGTGACTTTGTTGGGGAGAATGCACAACTTAGAGCATCACACTTTGAGTTGAAGCATTTCATCCTCATCCATTGCTTTAAGTTGTTCCTAAATATTTGTTGAGTACATTGCATTCTGGCAGACTCAAGGAATACCAGAAGTAAGAGAGCTCAAGGTATTATTGATCATGTATTTGAGTTAATGCAGTAAAATAACTTTGGTCTTTTACCTCCACAACCTCAGCTTTAGTGAACAAGGAGTTTTCCCCCTACCAACGCTAGGTTGCATATACCAAGTGAAGCTTCCAGCTCCAATACCAATAGAGTTTTATCTGTTGAAATTCCACAAAGGTTTGTCATCCCACCTTTCAATCAGCGCACAATGGTAGCTCAAGGACCATGGGGTAATACTTTTGGTCCTTTGAATTTAATGCGACCACTGCATGAACTACCTCGTAGTTTAAGGAAAAATTTTCCTAAATTCTATGGCCATGGGAAAGTCCATCCTGATGAACACATTGCAGCTTTTTGCATAGCTTATGGTGTGATTGGGGTGGAACACAAAGATGTAGCTGTGAGACTTTTTGTCGAAACACTTCAAGGTTTGCTGCAGATTGGTTTTACCATCTTCAAGCCCAAACCATAACCAATTGGAATACTCTCAAAACCAAGTTTGAAGCTAGGTTTAAGCTTGTGAAAGATGCACATGCTTTGTTAGCCCAAATAACACAGATGAAGAAAGAACCACATGAGCCCATGCGAAATTTCATTGCCAAGTTCAATAAATTGATAAATAGGATTCCAGTAACTGCTCAACCAATGGCAGAGAATCTAAAAATTTTCTTCATCAACTCTCAGCTTCCTAAGGTAACCTTTTTATTAAGGTGGGCTGGTCCCACTGATCTTCCCACAGCTCAAATTTTGGCTACAAAGGTTGAAGATGATCTTATTCTTGTGGGTAAGATAAGAAGAGATTCAAACAGAAATAGAGGTCAGTCCTCTACTAATAATTCTTCCACAAGCACCACAAATCCTATGGTGCAAAAGTTAGCAAATGAGTTGTTAGCATTGAAAAAGCAAATGTCCCAAGGTATGTCCATTCCTTCTTATACAGATATACCAAGAAGGACATTCCCTAACAATTCATATCAGGGCAATGCTGCCAAAAATCAAGGGCAACCAAATTGTCTTCTGCCTACACAAGAGAAGCTTGCCATTGAAGCACCACTAGTCAACTCAGCAGTTGGCTACTATGAAGTGAAACATGCTAATTCTTTCCAACCTATTTTGGATCAGGAGAATTATGCTAATCTTTTTATAGAAGGAGAAGAAGAATTAGATGGCGACTCTACCATTGGTTTTCTGAACTACCAAGATGAAGCAGAAAGAGAAGGAGAGGTATATGATGGAGCATATGTTGTTTTTACTAGGTCTCAAAATCAATCAAATCAACAAGCTGATAAAGGGAAGTCAAGAGAAGAGCCTCAACCTGTGATTTCAATTACCAAATGAGGAACTCCATTGCCTTTTCAGTCAATGGACCTGGTTGTCAATAAACAAGTAAGTTCGTCTAACAATCCTGTTTCTTCTACTTCTGTTCCTCAGACCAGTACTACCCCTACTAAACCCCAGAATGAAGGACTTCCTACCTCTGTATCTAATTCATTTCAGCTCTTTGACATAATAGATCATGCTAGGAAAACCAACATCCAAATGTCTAAGGTAGAATATCTACAAGCTAACCCTGATCAATTTGATAGGTTAGCTAAGTATGTTAAAAACAAGACTGTTCCTACAGGGCAAGATTCTCTGAAAATTGCCCATGACTCCTCAAAGAATAGGTCCACCCAAAATAACCTAGTCACTACTCCCCTTGTTGCTCCAGGGAAGATAGAACCCTTCTATGTTTCTCTATTGGTCAATGGCCACAAGTTAAGCAATTGTATAATAGAATCTAGGGCATCTAACAATGTCATGCCTACCAAGGTGGCAGATGCTCTTGGTCTCACTTTAACTAAGACCTTTGGGAGATGTTTTTCAATGGAGAATAAGAAAGTGCCTTTGTTAGGCCAAATCAAGGATGCCCAATTCACATTTCCAGCCTTTCCAAATAAGAGGATCAAGATGACCATCCTAGTTGCTGATGTTCCAGCTTCTTATGGCATTTTGCTTGGATGCAATTTTTGTAAAGATGTGGGCAGAGAACTAAACATGGATTTATCTAAGCCAAAGATACCTGTTAAAGGTGTCATGCAAAAGTTGCTTCCTGAGGAGGCAAAATATATTGTTACCCAAACTAAAAATCCAAAAGCCCAAATTTTGTTTGAGTCTTCAGGAATGGGTAATTATTTCTTGTCTACTGAAAATATTTCTAGTTCATCAGAGGAGAGTTTAGATATTTAAGATGGAGAATTAGAAGGTAATTCAGATGAAAGTTCAGATGAGAGCATAGTGATGTCAGATTCTTCTCTCTCTGATGAAAAAGAATCTACTGGTCGTAGAAACATCAAAGTGGGAAATTCAAATGATGTTTGAATTTTAGAATTTGATGGTAGTTGTTCTTCCACTAGATCTGGAGCTGGGGTAGTTCTAATAGCTCCACAAGGTGATATCTTTCCTTTCTCCTATAAGCTAAAGTTTGACAATACTAGTAACATCGCTAAATACGAGTCATTATTTCTTAGAATGAAGGTAGCTCGTGTTAAAGGTATTAAAAATCTTCACGCACAAGGTGATACTGAGCTTGTTGTTTGTCAAGTGAGAAATCTCTATCAAACCAAAAATGAAAGGCTCAGACATTATCGCAATCGTGTCTGGGATTGCATTAAAGGTTTTGATGCTTTTGACATCTCTGTAGTGCTGAGAGAGTTTAATGATCATGCTAATTCATTAGCTGTCTTCGCCACCCTTATGGTCCCTCACAAGGATTTTAAAGGTGATAAATACAATATTGAGTTGGTTTTCCGACCAAGTGTGCCAGACAATGCTAACCATTGGCAGGTATTCAATGGTGATAATCAGATCATAGCTTTCTTAGAGAAGACAAATAACTTTGATGAGCTCTATTTTGAAGGTAGTGATTCTCCACCACGTGAATATGTTTCTGAAATAGATTCACAGACTAGTGAGGAGATTCTTTAGCTAAAAGGGAATAAAATGTTGAAAGGTGTGGTTTCTCTGGAAAAGTTATTTGACAGGCATGATAGATATATCAAATGACAACAACAACTTGATCCAAGTTCATCCATGGAATTTGAGCAAGTAAATTTAAGTTCTGAAGCAAATCCCAAGATGGTTAACATTGGGAAATGTTGCACTGTTGATGAGAAATTCAAGTTCATTACACTTCTTTGCCATTACATTGATGTTCTGGTATATTCATATGATGATCTGAAGTCTTTCAGTCCCAAGGAGATCCAGCATGAGATTCCTCTCAAGGTAGGATCTTTGCCTCACAAGAAAAAGTAGAGGTAGTATAATCCCAAGATATTAGGTACTATTCTTTCTGAAATCCAAAAAATGCTTAATGCTAGAATAATATTTCCCATCCATTATTCCACTTGGATTGCGAATATTGTTCCTATGAGAAAGAAGAATGGAGAAATCCATATTTGTGTTGATTTGAGAAATTTGAACCAATCTTCTTTAAAAGATAACTACCCTCTGCCTATTATGGACCAAGTGTTACAAAATGTAACTAGTTCGGAGATGTTGTCTATGTTAGACATTTTTTTAGGCTATAATCAAGTAGAAGTTAGTGAAGCAAATCAATACAAGACTGTCTTCACAACACCCTAGGGCACATTTGCATACCGTAGGATGTCGTTTGGTTTGATTAATGCTGGCGCTACTTTCCAAAGAGAAATGGACCTCACTTTTAGAGATGAGATGGGGGAATTCATTATGGTGTATCTTGATGACTTCACCATTTTCTCTAAACAGCATCAAGATCATGCTTACCATCTACAACAGGTTCTGGAATAGTGTCATCAAAATGGTATTTCTCTTAATCTTAAGAAATCAGTTTTTGGGGTTACAAAGGGTAAGCTTCTTAGTCACATTGTTTCTAGAGAAAGCACTGAAATTGACTCATAAAGGGTCAAATCTATCTAGAATCTTACTTTGCCTACTAGTAAGAGTGTAGTTCATTCTTTCTTTGGGAAGGTGAATTTTCTGCCAAGGTTCATTTAGAAATTCATAGAGAAAACCTGTCATATTGTCAATATGATGAAGGGTAAGACCACTTTCCATTAGAGTACGAAAGGTAAAGTAGCATTTGAGGATATTAAAAGGGCCATAGCTCATGCTTCAGTTCTAGTTTGTCCTGACTTTACTAAAGATTTCATAATGTACAGTTATGCTTCTGAGCATACACTTTCAGCCATTCTTGTTCAGCAGAATGAAGAGGGTGTGGAATCCCCCATTTCATTTATGTGTTGCCTACTGAAGACTCATGAACTTAAGTACTCAAATATGGAGAAACATGCTTACGTCGTGGTCAAGGTGGTAAAGCATTTCTAGTTTTACATTTTGAACTCACATACTATTGTTTTGGTGCCAGATACAATAGTGAAGTCTATCTTGACACAACAATAATTTGGGACTAAAAGAGGCAATTGGATTGCCAAGATTCAAGAGTTTGATCTTGATATCAAACCCACCAAGCTTGTGTGTGGGAGAGGTTTGTGTCAGCTGATTGTTGACAATGTTCAAAAAGAAACAGGAGATGAAGAGGTAGAGGTTGAGGATGTTCCAACTATTCTCTTCGTTACTACAACAGATGAGTGGTATTCCAATGTCGCTTATTTTCTCGCGTATGGTGAGTGTCGTTCTCATTTATCTTATAAAGAGAAGAGAACTATCAAGCTAAAGGCTGCAAACTATGTCTTGTGGGATAATGGTTTGTATAAAAGAAGCCTTGATGGAGTTTTTCTCCATTGTGTGGATAAAGCACAACAAAGCAAACTTTTAGATTATTTTCACAATTTGGCATGTGGAGAACATTTTTCTGCACCTATAACAACTCATAAAATTTTGCAAGCTAGGTACTATTGGGCTACATTGTTTCAAGATGCGTACAACTGGGTACGTAGATGTGAGCTCTGCCAGCAGTTTGTTGGGAACCCTAAGTTAGCTACACTGCCACTAAAGCTAGTTGTGATTGAAGAACCTTTTTAGCAATGGGGCAAAGACTTCATTGGTGTTGTGAACCCACCATCAAGTGCGGGACACAATTTTGTTCTCACTGCAACAAATTACTTCACCAAGTGGATGGAGGCAATTCCAATCAAGCATGCTACTTCTGAGGTAGTCTGTAATTTTCTCAAGGAGAATATTATTTCTCAATTCGGAGTTCCAAACAAAATTATAGCAAATAATGCTACATGTTTTTCTTCAAATGAGATCACTAGTTTTTTCTTTGAATATGGGATCATTCTTTCTCATTCATCAGACTATTATCTGCAAGGGAATGGTCAGGCAGAATCTAGAAACAAGAATCTGGTTACAATTATCAGGAAACTGGTGGAGGATAATCAGAGAACTTGGCATAAAGCTTTGTTTGATGCTTTATGGGTAGATAGAATTACCCCTAAGAGGGCAATAGGTATGTCACCATTCTATCTTTTATATGGTTTGAATGCAGAAATACCTATTACTTTAGAATTGCTGACTTTGAAGTTGGCAAAAGCAGTGGAAGATAGAACTTTTGAAAGTTCTATTGACAAAAGAATAATGTACCTCACTGAACTTAAAGAGCAATGGGTTATGGTAGTTGACCGTATTGCTAAGCATCAAAGTTAGGTCAAGAAACTTTTTGATAAGAAGGTGAAGGATAGAGAATTTCAAATTGGGGATCAAGTCTTGTTATGGGACAAGAGGAGAGAGCCAAAAGGAATGCATGGGAAGTTTGATTCCCTATGGAGAGGCCCATTTGTTATTCATCAACTTTGTAGTGAGAATAATTTCTTGTTGGAGTATCAAGATGGAACACCATTTTTTATGCCCCATAGTGGACAATATCTGAAACATTTGAATCCTTGAAGTATCAGATAAGTTCATTTGTATAGTTTTGTGTTATTTTGTTTTCATTTTTGTTTGTCTTTTTTGTGTCTTTTTGTTTTGGTAGCTTGAATCTATGACCCAATGACATGGATGAAGGCACTTAAATACTGGATTCTTCTCCCTTTGATCATTTTAAAGAACGATCTAAGGAGTTCCCCAGTTAGAGCCAGCTGTTGTCCTCAAAATTAGCTGCGCTCATTTTGTAGGATGACCCCTACGAAACTTGTCCATTTCGTGGTCTACACTCTAAGTTCACAAATTGAGGCAAGTTCTCTTGGCCTCAAGCAAAGTCATTTGACACCATAGAATAGCTTGTGCTAATCCCCTAAGTTGATTCCTTGAGATTCATGAAAATCGATTAGATTGCAAGCTTGTCAAAATATCAGTTTTGACCATTTTAAGGTGTTAGAAAAAATTTTAGGTTCATGTGCAAAGTCTGTAAAAATTACTACTCTTGCAAGTTTATTGTTTATGTTTGAGTAATATACATGAGCGGCGAATTTTGCCTCTCACACATCTTGTTTTATCATTTTCTTTTGTGAATGTCGAGATGGCAGAAATTGTTGCTTTGACATTTGTCCTTTTGTTTCTAAGTGCAAGGGCAGCAAAATTACCGCTTTGACATTTGTCCTTTTGTTTCTAAGTGCAAGGGCGAAAAAATTTTCTACCCATGCATGATGTAGTTATGATATATGGAGTCGGTAAATTTTACCACTCAGATAAATCTCAGCAAATCGAGTTAACATGGAGTGCATTAATGGCAATCGTGTGAGTGATTAATATAGTCTTTTAAAACCTTTTTAAAGGTGTTTAGTTATCTTTCTTAAACTCTAGAGACAAACCATCAAAACTTCAAAAAGATTGTTTGGATCGAGTGGATTGTGTATCGAATCATTTTTGTCTTCATGGTTGCGTCTAGGGTTCCAGTCGATTTACAGGTAAGTCTTTGATTTTTGTTTTTATTTTTGTTTCCTTCTAGGGTTTTTCTTGGGTGATGAAATGATTGCTTGTGTCTTTTGAAATTGTATTGTTTAAGTTTTTAAGCAAACCATTCTTCATTTTGTTTTCTTTTTTGAGCCATTTTTAAATGTTAGTCTTTGGAAGACCTAGGTTTATTTTCCTATTGTTTTATCAGGAGATTTTCACCATTTTTGAGTAAAACCAATTTCTGAGTTAGGTCTCGGTTATAGGATTCATGTATCATCGAGTATTTTAGTCGATGATACATGTTTTACCATGTTGATAAGTCCTTAGAAGATAGATTTAACCATGCATGCTTAAGTGGTAAAATTAATCGCTTAAGCATGAAAACTAAAACCTAGTCTCTATGTCGAGTCGGCAATTTTTACTACCAATACAAACTTTTTACTAAGTTTGTATCACATGTCAGGTCAGTGAAAACCTCCGCTTCCACATGTGTTGAAGAAATTTTACAATTAGATGCAAGAGCGGTCATTTTGACCAACGTAACATCTTATGATCATTCCTCCACTATGCACTG
Organism: Cunninghamia lanceolata; assembly: GCA_027924645.1. Classification (NCBI taxonomy): domain Eukaryota; kingdom Viridiplantae; phylum Streptophyta; class Pinopsida; order Cupressales; family Cupressaceae; genus Cunninghamia; species Cunninghamia lanceolata. The sequence goes on from BSBN01000771.1 coordinate 4,911,724, forward strand.
GCGGGCCTTTTCACCGCTTGTGCATGCACTCAGTAAATTTACATTTTTACCCTCATGCAAGGGTGGTCAAAATGACCGCCCCTACATCAAAACCCAATTTTTTCCTCCATATGCAATGTCAGTCAATTTCACTAACCTTGCATACTAAATATATTTACCCTAATATGCAGGAGCGGTCATTTTGACCGCCCATGCATTTTTTCCTGAAATTTTCCTAACACTCAGAAAATTTGCCTTTCAATACCCTTTGGCCTACTTTCACCTATTTCCTCAATTTATGTGCTCTCAAGCCCTTCAATGCATGTTCCCATGTTCATGATCGTCAATTCGTAGTAACCCCAATTTGCCCATTTTTCCCCTAATTGCGAGATCATGGCTTTTTGCAGTTTCATCAAATATCTTTGGTAGACGTTGTTTCCAGTTTTCTTCACAAAAATGATGTTAGAGTCGTCCCCATCAAAGGCTAAAATCATGAAGTATAAGTACCAAGGGGTTTTCCCCATGACTTCATTACAGTCCAATGTAGACAAGATAAGAGATACAGAGATTGGTCATGTGGACATGGCCAAATTTGTGGATAGAACAAAGCAGCCCAATCCTCCTCGATATATGCATAAAATTATTGACAGTAACATTCACTTGGTTGCCTCTTTTCCTGTCGCTAACCACAATCCTGAATTTGTTCTTCAGGTAGCCAGTCACTATAATAGGAGACCAGGACTATGTCTAATTCCCAAGGAAATGTGATCATGAGATTGGATGCAAAGTTTCTTGACAAAATCTTCATGTGTCCTCCTATTGAAAATGTTGGTGAACTATATTTTGCTTCAGGGAAAAAAAAGTTTGATAAGGATGTGGAAGCTGCAAAGAAACATACTAATGATAAGTGGTTGAAGACTCCTAGGAGTAACTTGTCCATATGACCTAAAGATCTCCTGAGAAGTGACTTTGTTGAGGAGGTAAGTGATTTGATTACACTGCTAAGTTGGGTCAGAGGTCTCCCTTCCTCATCTAAGTTTCATGAATGGATGTATACATACATTAAGGTGATTCTCGAGGGACAACAGAAAATATTCCAGGGAGAACAGATCAACAATGCTCTGCATGATCAACTGGTGAAAGTTAATACAACTTTCAAGTTCTATATGACTTCATATCTAGTGTATGATGCTGCAAGTATGAGGAGTTTTCCTGTTTTAACTCAAGTTGGTGATCAGAGATTGGTTCCAGTCTATGAGTATTATCAACAGATTACTCTTAAAGGATAAATCCATCATTTCAGTAGAGTTAATGATGCCTTCTTTTTAGTATTCATGTGTTTGTGGAATATTGAACTTGAGCAGAAAAGAGTATCAGATGAGGGCTGGGAAGTGGTCAACTCTTTTGGCTGTTTGTTTTTACAGTTTCCAACTTTCACTTACCTCAGAGTGGGATACTATCCTAGATATTCGTATATGCTTCCATGGTATCCCAGTGATAGAATTATTATGATGGAACTATATAAACAGTTGATTGTTGTGTATAATAAGTAGATGGACCTAAAGAAGTCAGGGATTAAGTTTCCTGTAGAAATTGGGAGGTACTCTGTTCAATCAGCTACCAAGGCCAATGCAGTTGAATAAAAAATGCAACTAGTCACCATGAACACTTTCAAGAAAAGAGATCATTTTGATTACAGAATTGTGTAGGACAAGATCAACAGAAGGTCAGTTTTTCATATGCCAATGGTTGAAGATGTTTGGGCTGATCTCATAACATAGAATGAGATCAAGAAGCTAGATTATTGCAGACTCCATTTGAGTTGGATTGAAGAATTGGGTCTTGCAGATGTTCTGGAGGGAATGGAAGAAGAAGGGCATGTTTTGGATCCCAAGTACAATGTTGAGAACATCGAAGCTTCACCTCTACCAAAGGTCAAATGGTCTGTCAAAGAGGAAACTTCAATCAGGAAAAGATTTTAGTCAATTCTAGCCAATACAAATGTGTGGTTAGGAAGTAAAGGAATTAGTCTAAAAGAAGTTCTCACTGAATCAGAAATTGAGATTCAGGAGCAAACAGGGAAAAAGGTAGAAAACCGAACAAAGAACAAAAGTGATACTCCTTCTAAAGTGCATAAACCAAAAATCATGTTTGTATCTAAAGGAGGTAAGAAGAAGGAAGTTGCAGGCACTTCTACGACCACAGAACCAAGTGCTAAGGATACAAATGTTGATAAAATGGAGATTGAAGATATTGAGATTGAACAACAAGATGTTGAGAAACTTGATGATGTTGAGAAAGCAGAAATAATTGGAAAACCTCATGAGGAAGGTGACAGAGAAGAAGAGAAAGAGGAGAATGTAGAATAGGAACAGCTTGGTGATTCACAACAGTCTCCTCAGAAGGATCTTCCACCAAAATCACAAGTTTCTACACCCCTACCTCATGCTCCTATTTCTGGTAGTTTTCCAGTAGTTTCCAATGTTCCTATTTCACCTATTTTTGTTGTGTCTTCTGATAATACCCCTCCCTCTGTAAGAACTAGTTTTAGGACCGTGTTTGATTCTTTTGGTTCTATTCCAAGTTTATCTTCCCCATCATTTGATATTGGTGAACAATTCGTTCTGGAGCATTTTCTAGATGGTTCAGAGAAAGTTGTTGACACAAGTGTAGTTTTTACCAATACTGGTCCTATTGTTACTATAACAGGTGTGAGCATGGATCTAGCTAAATAGGTAATTGATTCTTCTCTGAATGTTGGTGTCTCAACACTACCTCCATGGTTGTCTGCCTATACTCCCAAGAGAAAAAAATAGGCTATCTCACTTGATGAAATTAATATTAAGAAATTACTTCCTACTAAGCCAAAGGCCTAGAAAAAGAAACCTAAAACTATTTCTAGGCTTATTGATGAAAACAAAATCAAGTATGCATAAATTGCTAAGCCACCAGATGATGCTACTATAGATACCTTTGATATGAGTGATTATATTGTCTCCAGAGTTGAGTTAGGTAAGCTAACTCATGAAAGTATCAAGGCAGATTTTCAAACCACTACAAGCTCATTGCTTGTGAAATATGATGAGGTAAAGAAAGAAAAAGAGCAGTACAAAGCAAAGGCAGAACAACTTTCTGTTGTTCTTCAGAAAATAGTGAAATCATCTGAGATCATGGAACCTATGGCAGTGACTGTAGAAGACCCTCTAATTCAAAAGGTTTAGAAAGTTCAGGCCAGAGGAAGAGTGGTTGGTGATATCGTGGAACGATTGTTGGCACAAGGAAGAGTTCTATTAAAGACCACAGTGGAAAGAAAAGGAAAGATGGACAAGGCAAAAGTTGAGCTAGATGACATTATTGATTTACTTTATCAAGAACTACAAGATTAAGAGGAAAGTTTAGAGGAATGGATTGAGATGAAGAAGATCAAAATAAAGAATCTAATTTCCATTGGTGTCATTTCAAATCGAGAGTCTTATCTTGAGACCAAAGAATCTATTACTCATCGCATTAATGTGATAAAAGGTTTACTTGATGACTTGTGCCAAGTACGTGAAAATAGTGAAGACAGTAATGTCTTGCTTCTACATAGGTTAGAGGAACTACCATGCACTCTAACAGGTGAAGGTCACAAGTTTCTCTCAGCAGAGGAGATGATAGATGCTTTTGAGAAGATGGTTCAGCAGAAGTTTGAAGATGAAGTGCCTATTGTAGTTTCAATGGATAGCCTTTATGATCATCACTCAACCTTTGAAAATCTGAAAGATAATCTTGAAAAACATGAGAAAGTGATATAGGTAGTCAAAGATGCAGTTCTCAGAGCTCGTACCATCTCAAATAATACAGCGAATCCCAATGTCTGTGAAATGGCAACAGTACAAACTATGTATAAAAATGTTTTGAAGAAGAACGATGGTGGCAGCTGAAGTTCCTTTTCAATGCCTTAGTTTATTTTCAGTCTTGTAGATCTAATTTGAATCTTGTTGTGGACATATTCATATGTATTTTCTCAAAATGTAATTACATGTGAGACAAGAGAAGTCACAAGTCAAATAGGACTCTTTTGTTTGAATAAGTCAAAGTAGTTAAATTTTCCTATTTTTGCTCTAGGCTCCTCCTTATAAATAAAGAGGGCCTCTATTGTAATTTCTATCTTTTATCTATTGCAAAGAAACTCTACCGGATTGGAAAACATAGCAAGACTTTGAGCTTTTCATGTTTATCAAAATTTCAAGCGAATATCAATATAAGCAAGCAGTTTGAGTATCAAACTTTGAGTTGGATCATATTGTTTTATAATATCAATGTTCTTATGTCATTGGTGTTACATTATATTGAATCATTGTTGGAATCATGGAGTTTATTGAAAATTGAGAGATGTGTTCTTGTTCTGGTTAAATAGACTTTGTGCTATTTTCTCACTATGGGAGTTTGTGTTTATGTTTGTGAGAATAGAATTGTTTAAAGACTTTGTGTTATAAACTGTTGTGTTCAATCTAGTTATATCATATTGGGTAAGAGTGGAGACTTTGAGCTACATTTGAATTCAATCAAGTTTATTTGTGGGAAATAAGTTAAACAATAGAAGACTTTGTGTTTCTATGGTTTGTCCTAGTTCAAGAATTATTAAATATCATTTCTTTTGAAGTTGTCATTTTGGAAGAGAGAAACATCTATTCTAAAAAAAGAGAATAGGATGTAATGAAAATACCCCAAGAATAGTTTTAATTTATTTAAGTATTAAAATTTGTTTATTAGAAAGAACTCATCATCTAGAGGGAACCTCCCCTTGCTGAAAGGAGAGACTCAATCTCATCATAGCTGTGGTGATATAACCATTTTGCTGTTAATTAGCTAAACGACAAAATATTCACCCAACACGTTAGGATATATCATTCCCAATCCTTATGTTATTTTTAGGATATATTTTTCCCATATTAACATTATCCATGATCATCAATCAATCAATCTTTAGCTTTTCATCTTGACTAGGGGCAACATCATATTTGTCTTTATTTTGTGCATGCTTTCTTTCTTTTTTGTGTGCATTATCATTTTATCTTGAATCTGCATTAGTCCCTACAACTTACCTACCACAATGACATCATGGTATTCCATATCATGATTTTATATGGCATAAGGTTGTTTGTGACAATTTGAGTTAGTCCTATGCATGGGACACATCATCACCATGGTCTTTATACCTTGGTACATAACGTCCAACAATATATTAAATAAGGTTTCTCAATCTAACACAACATGACAAATCATTCCACCACATCCAATCCCTCTTTCCTCCAATCTCTAAACCAATTCATCCTTCCATTTCTATCCTCTATAATTAATTGCTCCTATCCTTCAATCTTCTAGCATCTAATCCCCCAATCTCATCTCTCAGGCCATCACCTTTCTTACATCCTTCTCAATCATTTCAAGAGCACACCCATGCCCTTCATTTTTGCCTACCCTTTCAAGGGGGCATCATCATCCCTAACGACATTCCTCCTCATTACTCTTCCTTTGAGTGGCTAGGGCATCATCCATAGATCCAATAATTTTATTCCAAAATCAAAATCTTCTCATCTAACCAAGCACTATGTTTATCTTTCTTTGAAATGATGTTAATGTTGCAACACCATCTCAAAGAGGGGCAAAATGTAGACACCTAAAATTATCTCATCACCATAACTTGATCATTCATCTATAATTAATTGAATAAGTCTCATTTATTTAATTAATTACTCCAATTTTCCTTTCAACATTAATTAAATACTATTTTATTATTTAATTAATAAAATTACTATTCATTCACTATTCATCACTATTCACATGTAATTAACTAAATAAATTAGGACTATTTATTCAATTAATTAACTTTCATGTATAGTCCAACCTTAGATAAATAAATCTAAATATATTTTTATCTAAGTCCCTCATTCTCATCCCAAAAATTAAATAAATATATCCTATTTATTTAATTTCATATTTTGTCCACTTTTCATTAAGTTGTCTAAAATCAATTACTTGTTAGGGTTAGGGTGCCATCAACCTTGTAAATCCTATGTCATTTAATAAATCCTAATGTTATTTGTAAATGCATTCATAAGGGATGAAGGATTCATTGATAGTGGTAATTAAGTTTTACTGGTACGGTAATTAATTATTTAGTGGAGGTGGTTTACTATTTTCTGGATTGTATGACAAACTAGGTGCCCAAAATGCAGAGTTAATTTTAGTTAGTTATGACAAACTATAAGATGTTGTAAGAAGCTATAAGAGTCTATGCTTAGCATGCTCATGAGATTCCCAAAATGAGGCATTAGATTTTTCCCAAGTTTGGATGCCGCATCTTCTGTATTTTCATGTATGTAATTTCTATTTATTAGGTGTTTGAGGAGGTAAACAGTAGAATGAGTTGAGGTTGCATAGGTATATAGGTGTTACTGATTTAGATGTTGGAGTGTAGGAAGTGTTTGTTTTGTATTCTTGTTTCAATATAATACATATTTGGCCTATCTTTTTGGTGGAGTTTTTTCTCAAAAGGATTTGTCTATGTTAAGCATTGTATTATCTGTAAATCTCTTATGTTTGCTAATTTTACATGTTTAAATCTCCATTTGGCACTCTACTTTTAGATTTCAGATTTGAAGATTAAATTTTAGATATCTATTTTATATTGGTTTGCCTTCATTTCTAATATTTGGTATCAAAGCCTAACCAAATTTGCTTCTTGGGTGGAAAAGTGAAGGTTTCCTATGTTGTGGTGGGAGTTCTGGTTGAATTTGTTTTGTAGATTTGTGTGTGGAAGTCATCATTGCATCTACATCTTGGTTAGATGTTGAGAAGTTCAATGGGACTATGAGCTGTGGAAGCTGGAGATGGGGGATCTCCTTGAAGAGAGGGATCAATTGTTAGTTGTAGCAAAGGAAAAGAAACCTATTAAAATAGATCAAGATGAGTGGGACAAGATGGATAAGAAAGTACAGGGGAAAATCTAGCTTTGTCTTGCAGATTTAGCTTTGTTAAATGTAGCCGAAGATCTCATTGCATATGCTCAATGAGAACATTTGGGTGAGATCTACCAAGCCTGGTAAATAAATTATATGTGAAAATAAAATTATTTTCTTTAAAATTGAAGGAAGGTGATTCAGTTGTTGAGCATTTAAATTCATTTAATTTATTTTTGAGTTAATTAAATTTACTTGATGTTAAGATAAGTGAGAAATATAAATACATTATGCTTCTATGTTCTTTTTCTGAGTCATGGAAGAATAGCATTCCTACTATTAGTGTTAATCTTGAAGATCCCAAGTTCGATGCTCTTGTCACAACTTTTTTGTCACAGGAAATAAGGAAGAAAAATGCTATTGATAGTTAAATGGACACTCTTCATATCAGGGGAAGGTGTAATGAAAGAGATGGGTCTAAAGGAGAATAGAAGAGGCCTAAAGACAAGTCTAAGGGTAGATCTAAAACTCATAGTAAAAAGAATAGAGTGAAGTTTTGGAATTGCAGAAAGAAGGGACATGTAAAGAAGGAATATAGAAATAAAAAGAAACAATGAGATTCCACTATATCCTCGGAATCGAGTGATGAATCCCAATTTTATTCATGTAATATTATTTCTAAAAAACATTGGTTGATTGACTCAAGATTCTCATATAACATGACTCCTCATAAGGGGTGGTTTTCCACATATATGAAGAATATGATGGAGGTGAAGTTTACCTTGGGGACAATAGTTCATATTTGATAGTTGGACACAAGGTATAGTTATGTTTCAGTGATGTAGGATAAAAATCCTCCCTAGTGTTTTACATAATCCTAGATTAGCAAGAAATTAAATTTTTGTATCTAGGTTAAATGATTCAGGAGTGCATGTAACATTTGATAAGCATAGTTTCAGATTGGTTAGAGGGAGCATGGTGGTAGCAAGGGGGCAAGATTGGGAACTCTATTTAGGCTAAATGACACTACTATTTGTAAATCCACCAATGTGACTAAAAAATCTAAAAATACATGTATGTTGTGGCAATGTACATTGGGCCACATAAGTGAATAAAGTTTAAAGACCATTATGAATAAAAAGTTTTTTAATAGTTTCTCCTATTCTAATAAGTATTTTGATTTTTCTGAGCATTGTGTGTTTGGGAAATAAAAAAAATCATTTTCTTCAAGAAATAAAAAAGAAAAGAGTAAATTAGAAATTATTCATACATATGTGTTTGGTCCTATGGATATTGATTCTATTAGAAAATCTTGGTATTTTGTATCCTTTATCGATGATGTTTCAAGGTTTAACTAGATTTATTTTATGAGACATAAATATGAATTTTTCACTATGTTTTAAAGAATTTAAAGTCTTAGTCGAGAAGCAATCTGAACATAAATAAAAATTTTAAGATCGAACAATGGAGGGGAATATTACTCTAAGGAATTTGATGAGCTTTGTAAGTATGCAGGTATAATCAAGTAAAATACTACTCCTTATACACCTTAATATAATGGGGTTGCAAAAAGGATGATTCAAACTATAATGGAAAGAGCCAGAAGTATGTTAAGTGATGCACAGTTAGATAGATGATTTTGGGAAGAAGATGTTAATATTACTTGTTACTTGATTAATAGATCTTCTTGCAAGGCTCTTGATTTGACACCTTATGAAGTGTGGACAATTAAGAAACCTTATATTTCACATTTAAGGGTTTTTGGTTATGAGGCTTTTACTCATGTGTCTAAATAAATTTGGTCTAAGTTAGATCCAAAAGCATATAAATTCATCCTCATTGGATATGGTGAGAATGTTAAAGGTTAGAAGCTTTAGAATCCTCTAACCAAGAAAGTTGTTTATTCTTGAGATGTAATTTTTATGGAACTTAGAGCTATTTCTAATCCTGAACAACTAAAAGATAAAGAAGGGAAAAAGATAGTGCATTTTAAATTGAAGAAAGAAGATGCACACGTGAAAGAATAAAATGATGGATTTTAGGATGGAGAGGAAGAAAAGGGTTCGAGTGGGAGTTCTAAGTAGGATAAATCTGAAGTTACTGAAAAGGTTGAGCATGCAGAAGAACAAGAGGAAGAATCCATTACTCATCCTTAAGAAGATCTACAAGACAATATAATCTAGTTGACATGTATAGTCCACCAGATTTTCATTGTGTATTTGCTTTGTTAAGTATTGATGATGAACCTAGATCCTACAAGGAAGCTATTCTTTCATATGATAGTGAGTCTTGTTAGCAAGCCATGTTGGAGGAGATTATGGATTTATACTCATGTGACACTTGGGATCTTGTTCATTTTCCCAAAGGAGGGTCATTGGATGTAAGTAGGTATACAAGAAGAAATTTGGAATAGACAGTTCATTAGAGAAGTACAAGGCTAGAATAGTGGTCAAGGGATACTCCTAGAGAGAGGGAGTTAATTTTGGTGAAATTTTTGTAGGATTAAGGTGCCATCAACATTGTAAATCCTATGTAATTAATTACTCCTAATATTGTTTGTAAATTTCCATAAGGGAAGAGGTATTCACCAAGTAGCAGTCTTGTTTCAGCCACATGTTTGATCCTAGTACCTAATAGATCTAGGTTATCTGGGGAGTATAGGGGGTACCCCCTATGGGGTCCGGGGGAAATTCCCCTAGAAGCTACATTTTATATATAAATTTCTCTTATAAATCTAGACAATTCATCATTAGGTCATAGATTTGATTGTAGAGGTTATGTTGGATTTTCTTACCCTAGAAGGCAACCCCTTTATGAGTATATTGTATTACAATTGTGTTGTAGTAGAGAGTTGAGACTGGAAAATAGAAGTCATTGGATTGAAGACAAAAGATGATATTAATAGTGTTGTAAACTCTATTGAAGTTAATACAAACTGGTGCATCTCTTCTTGTGTGAAGTTTTTCCCGAAATGGTTTCTCCACATAAACATTGTGTTGTGTTTGATCTCATGTTTTGTTATTTCTTTATGTTGATTTAATATTATCTTCATTTAGGTTCTACACAGATAAATATCTATATTAAAGTTGTAATCATATATTCATTCGTAGTTGTTTACCTTCATTTCTAACATTTGATATCAGAGCCTGTCCAGTTCTGTGTCTTGGGTGAAAGTGTGAAGGTTTCTTGAGCTGTAATGGGAGTTCTAGTTGAACTTATTTTGTAGATTTGTGTAGAATCCATGGCTACATCTTCATCCCGATTAGACATAAAAAATTCAATGGAACGGGTTATGAGTTGTGGAAGCTAAAAATGGAGGATTTCCTTGAAGAGAGAGAACAATGGTTTTCTGTATCAAGAGAAAAGAAACCCAATGATGTCAGTCAAGATGAGTGGGACAAATTGGACAAAAAGGTAAGAGGAATAATTTGATTATGCCTTGTAGACTATGTCCTATTGAATGTCTTTGATGAGAAGACTGCATATGCTTTATGGAAGTGGTTGGGTGAAATTTATCAATCCAAGATCCTGGTAAATAAATTGTATCTCAAAAGAAAGTTATTTTCCCTTAAAATGAAGGAGGGTGATTTGATAGTTGAGCACTTGAATACATTTAATTTGATTCTGATTTAATTAGCTTGTATGGATGTTAAGATAGATGAGGAAGATAAGTGTATTATGCTTCTTTGTTTTTTGCCCAAGTCTTGGGAGAATCTCATTCTTGCTATCACTGCTAACATCCAAGATCCAAAGATGGATTCCCTTGTTGCAACTCTATTGTCACAAGAAATAAGGAAGAAGGATATGGATATCTCAGTGGATGCTCTTAATGTCAGGGGTAGGTCTAAGGAAAGATGACCAAAAGGAGATCAAAAGGGGCCTAAGGAATCAAAAGGTCAATCTAAATCTCCTGGGAAGAAGAACAAAGTTAAGCATTGGAACTGTGGTAAGAGGGGGCATGTGAAGAAAGAATGCATAAACCCAAAAATATAGTGTGATTCCTCTATCAAAAAGTCCTCAAATGTAGGTGATGAAGTTTTACTTTCTACATGTAATGTTATGTCGAATGAATAGTGGTTGATTGACTCAAGTTACGTGTATCATATGAATCCTCATGAGGAATGGTTCTCCACATATGATAAATATGATGGAGGTAATGCTTACCTCGGGGACAACTCTACATATTTAATTGTTGGCCAGGGAAAGGTACAATTGTGTTTCAGTGATGGGAGAATTACAACCCTCTCTGGTGTTTTACATATTGGATTGGCTAGAAATCTTATCTTTGTTTTGAAGTTGAATGATTCGGGAATGTATGTAACATTTAATAAGCATGGTTGTAGATTGGTGAGAGGAAGCTTAGTGGTAGCCAAGAGAATAAGGATAGGAACTCTGTTTAGGCTTGAGGCCACTATAGTTTGTAGATCCACCAATGTAACTGAAACTACTAAAAATACATGTATGTTGTGGCACCACATATTAGGCCACACAAGTGAATTTTTTTAAAAAATAATTATGAATAAAATGTTGTTGGATGGTTTCTCCTATTCTGATGAGCACTTTGATTTCTATGAGCATTGTGTGTTTGGTAAATAGAACAAAAATTATTTTCCTTTAGGAAGCAACAGAGTGAAAGAGAAATTAGAAATTATTCATTTAGATGTGTTTGGACCTGTGGATAATGATTCTATTAGAAAATCTTATTATTTTGTTACCTTCATTGATGATGTATCTAGATTCACATGGATTTATTTTATAAAGTATAAATATGAAGTTTTCACTAAGTTTAAGGAGTTTAAAGTCTTAGTAGAGAACCAATTAGGAATTAAGATAAAAATATTAAGATCTGACAATGGAGGGGAATATTTCTCTAATAAATTTGATGAGTTCTGTAAGTATGCATGTATCATAAGAAAAAATACAACTCCATATACACAACAACAAAATGGTGTTACAAAAAGGATGAACCAAACAATAATGGAAATGACTAGAAGTATGTTGAGTGATGTACAATTGGATAAGTGCTTTTGGATAGAAGCTGTGAGTACTGCTTGTTACTTGTTAAATAGATCTCCTTGTAAGGATCTTGATTCAACACCTTATGAAGTCTGGACACGTAAGAAACCTTCTATTTCACATTTAAGGGTTTTTGGCTGTGAGGCTTTTGTTCATGTACCTAAGGAAAAGTAATCTAAATTGGATCCAAAAGCACAAAAATGCATCTTCATTGGATATGGTGAGAATGTAAAAGGTTATAAGCTTTGGAATCCTCTAACCAGAAAGGTTATATTTTTTGGAGATGTGATTTTTAGGGAACTTAGAGCTATTTCTAATCCTGTATAGCCAGAAGAAAATAAAAGGAAGGAGATAGTGCAATTCTATTTACAGCAAGAAAATGCACATTAGGAAAAACAAAATGATAGATTAGGGGATGGAGAAGAAGAAGAAGATTCAAGTGAAAGTTTAGATGAGGAAGACTCTGTTGTTATAGAACAAGTTGAGCATATAGAAGAACATGAGGAAGAATCTCTTACTCTACCTTTGAGAAGATCCATAAGACAATGAAACCCAATTGACAAGTATAGCCCACCAAATTTTTGTTGTGTATTTGCTTTATTGAGTACTGACGATGAAACTATATCCTATAGGGAAGCTATTCATGGAGATGATAGTGAGTCTTGGTAGCTAGCCATGTAGAAGGAGATGATGACTTTAGACTCATGTGACACCTGGGATCTTGTACGCTTTCCCAAAGGAAGGAAGGATGTAGGATGTAAGGAAGGCCATAGGATGTAAGTGGGTCTTTAAGAATAAGTTTGGAGCAGATAGATCATTGTAGAAGTACAAGGCTAGACTGGTACCCAAGAGATACTCCCAAAGAGGGAGTTGATTTCAGTGAAATCCTGTCTCCTGTTGATAAATTATCTTCTATTAGATTTCTTTTATCCATTGCTACAAATTATGATTTTGAAATTGAGAAAATGGATGTTAAGGCTATATTTTTGCATGGATATTTAGAAGAATAAATTTATATGCAACAACCTACAGGTTTTGAGGTAAAGGGGAAAGAACACTAGGTATGCAAGTTACAAATATCTCTTTGTGGTTTAAAAGAGTCTCCCAGAATGTGGTACTAGAAGTTTGATTCATTTATTTTGAAATTGAGCTTTGTTAGAAGTGAAGAGGATCATTGTTTCTAAATTTGATGTATTGATGATGATATTCTAATTATTTCCTTGCATGTGGATAATAAGTTATTTTTCAGTAACACTAAGGATATGATTAGTGAGTTGAAAGCTCAATTTTTAGGTGCATTTGACATGAAGGATCTAGGGGCAGCTAGGTATATCATAGGAATGGAGATCAAAAGGAATCGAGGTAACATAAATCTTTAGTTATCACAAAGTAAGTATGTGAATATTATTTTGAATAGATTTAACATGTAGGATTGCATACCAGTTAGAATTCCTTTACCAGTTGGTACTAAGATTCTGTTAGATGTGTCCTAAGAATGAAGATGATTTAGAGGATATGTCTGATGTGCCATATGCTAGTGATGTAGGAAATTTTATGTATGTAATGATCTGCACTAGACCAGATATTTCCCAAGCAGTGCAAGTTTTGAGTAGGTGTATGTCTAACCTTGGTAGACGGCACTAGAATTATGCAAATAGGGTATTAAGATATTTGTATGGTACTTCTAATTACTATCTATTTTATTTTGGTACTAACATTGTGGATAAGACATTGGACATACATGGTTTTGTTGATGTAGATTGGGCAGGAGACTTGGATAGTCAAAGGTCCACTAGTGGCTATGTGTTTACTTTGTTTGGAGGAGCTATGAGTTGGATGAGTAAAAGGAAGCCCACCATTTCTTTATCCACCATTGAAGTAGAGTACAGGTATATGGTTGCTACTCATGTCTCTAATGAGGTAGTTTGGTTATGGAGATTGTGTACAGGTATTGGTTTTGATTACAAGATTATTCAAATTGGTTGTGATAGCCAGATTGCAATATGTTTGGCCAAGAACCCCATGTATCATGTACGGAATAAGCATGTGAATGTTCAATACTATTTCATTCATGAAATGATTGCTAATAGTCAGATTGAGTTTAAGAAGGTTAACACTCAAGAGAATGTTGTAGATTCACTTACTAAACGTGTGAGCACATAAAAGTTTATGTGGTGCAGGGAGGTCATGGGCCTCATTCCTAGTGCTTAGTTGTTTTATGTTTTCATATGGATGAATTTACAATGTATATTGTCAAGTGGGATAATGTTAGGATTAATGTGTCATAAACCTTATAAATCCTATGTAATTAATTACTCATAATATTGTTTGTAAATTTCCATAAGGGAAGTAGTAATCTCCAAGTAGTGATCTTGTTTTAGCCGCATGTTTGATCCCAATGCTTCATGAATGTAGGTTATCTAGGGGGTGTAGGGGTACCCTCACTATGGGGTCTAAGGGTCTCATCCCTCTGGTGGGAGGTCTAGGGGCTACATTCCCTAGTGGGGGTCCAAGGGCAACACCACCAGAAGCCAAATTTTAAATATAAATTTCCATTGTAAATCTAGACCATTCATCATTAGGTCACAAATTTGATGGTAGAGATTATGTTGGCTTTTCTTACCCTAGAAAGAAACCCCTTTATGAGGATATTGTATTACAACTATGTTGTAGTAGAGAGTTAATCTTGGAAAAATAGGTGCTACTAGATTGAAGAGAGAAGAGGAGATTGATAGTGTTGTATTGTAAACTCTATTGAAGTTAATATGGACTTGTGCGTCTCTTCTTGTGTGGAGTTTTTTCCTAAAAGGGTTTCTCCACGTAAACACTGTGTTATGTGTTTGATCTTTTGTTTCGTTATTTCTGTATGTTGATTTAATACTATCTCCATTTTGGTTCTACATAGATAAATATCTATATAATCATATTTTCATTCACAGTTATTTACCTTCATTTGTAACAATTTTCTCTCATGTTGCTAAATTATCATCAATTAGATTCTTTTATCCATAGCTACTGCTAATGATTTTTAAATTGAGAAAATAGATGTTAAAACTATTTCTTTGCATGGAGATCGAAGAGAAAATTTATATGTAACAACCTAAAGGTTTTGAGGTAAAAGAGAAAAAACACTTGGTTTGCAAATTAAAATAGTCTCTTTATGTTTTGAAAGAATCACCCCAGATGTGGTATCAAAAATTTGATTAAATTTCTTTGAAGTTGAGTTTTGTAAGAAGTGAAGAGGATCACTATATGTATGTCGATGACATGTTATGTTTTAGAAACACCAAGGGTATGATTAGTGAGCTGAAAGCTCAATTTTCAAGTGCATTTGACATGAAGGATTTTAGGGCAGCAAGGTGCATATTGGGAATGGAAATTAGGAGAGATTGTGAACATAGAAAGCTTTGGTTATCTCAAAGTAAGTATGTTGACACTATTTTACATAGATTTAATATGTAGGATTGTAAGTTAGTTAGAATTCCTTTATCGATTAGCACTAAGATTAATTTAGATATATGTCCCAAGTGTGAAGATGGTTTTGAGGATATGTCTAACATTCCATATGCTAGTGTGGTTGGTAGCCTAATCTATGTAATGGTTTGCACTAGGCAAGATATTAGTGAGAGTATTGAGTAGGTTTATGAAGGATTGTAAGTTAGTTAGAACTCCTTTATCAATTGGCACTAAGATTAATTTAGATATATGTCCCAAGTGTGAAGATGGTTTTGACGATATGTCTAACATTCCATATGCTAGTGTGGTTGGTAGCCTAATCTATGTAATGGTTTGCACTAGGCGAGATATTGCCCAAACAGTGAGAGTATCGAGTAGGTTTATGTCTAACCCTGGTAGAGAGCAGTGGAATTATGTGAAGAGGGTACTTAGATATTTGTGTGATACTTCTAATATTGTTTAGTTTATTCATGTATTGATAGTGTGGATAAGGCATTAGACATATAGGGTTTTGTTGATGCAAATAGGGCTTTGTTGATGCATATTGGGCTAGTGATTTAGATAGTTAGAGGTCCAGTAGTGGCTATGCTTTTCTTTGTTTGGTGGTGTAGTGAGTTGGATGAGTAAGAGGCAGATTGTGATTGCTTTATCCACCATCAAAGAAAAGTATATGGCTGCTACCCATATCTCTAAGGAGTCAATATGGTTACAAAGATTATGTGTAGGTATTGGTTTTTTGATTGCAGGACAATTTAAATTGGTTGTGATAGCTAAAGTGCAATCTATTTAGCTAAGAACCCTATGTATCATGCTCAGACTAAGCATGTGGATGTTTAGTACCACTTTATTTGGGAAGTGATTGCAAATGGATAGATTTAGTTGAATAAGGTTGACACTCATGAGAATGTTACAGATTCTCTTACTAAGCTTGTGAGCACATAAAAGTTCATTTGGTGCAGGGAGGCTATGGGCCTCATATCTTGTACTTAGTTGATTTATGTTTTCCTATGGATGTATTTAAAATGTATGATGTCAAGTGGTAGAATGTTAGGATTAAGGTGCCATCAACCTTGTAAATCATGTCATTTAATCATTCCTAATATTGTTTGCAAATGCATTCATAAGGGATGAAGGATTCACCAATAGCAATAATTAATTTTTACTGGTACAATAATTAATTTATGACTAGTAGTGGTTTATTATTTACCAGTTAGAGCATCTTTTACTTTGGGAATGTAAATGATGAATAATGTCAAACTAGGCACCCATATTGGAGTAGCTATTCTTGGGCTTTTATGACATGCATAAGAGAGAATCTTTGCATAGCTATTGATATTCTATGACATCTTGTAAGATCATCTCCTATTTTCAAGGGATTGTATGACAAACTAGGCACTCAAAATGGAGAGTTAATTTTAGTCAATTATGACAGACTTTAAGATAATGTAAGTTGTAAGATGTTATTTTTAGCATGCTAGTGAGATTCCTAAAACGAGGTGCTAGAATTTACCCAAGTTTGGATGACACATCATATGTATTCTCATTTATGTAATTTCTATTTAACAAGTGCTTGAGGAGGTAGATAATAGTATGAGTTGAGGTTGCATAGGTACACATGTGCTATCAGTTTGGATGTTGAAGGAGTGTAGGTAGTGTTTTCTTGTTTCAAGATAAAACATACTTGACCTCTCTTCTCAAGGTGGAGTTTTTTCCCAAAAGGGTTTCTCCATGTTAAATACTATTATGAGTAAATATTTTGTGTTTGTTAATTTTCTTTGTTGCTGATTTTATATGTTTAAATCTCCATTTGACACTCTAATGTTAAATTTCAGATTTATAGATTAAATTTTAAATTTCCACTTTATAGTGGTTTTCCTTCATTTCTAACATTAGTCAACTAATAAAACACGTGTAGAATCCTAAACATGATTGATCCATTCAAACCTTGCACAACGTCCAAAAGTGTACACGAGTCCTTTGATTTGTACATAGGCATGGGTCTTTGTACATGGGCATGGGTCAAATATTTTCGTATACCTCCTAAGGTACCCTTTTGATCCTCAACCATGATTTCCCTTGAATCTTGGACCTCTCTATGTGCACCAATCACATGGTACCACTTGGAGGCTCCTCATCACTCCAATCCTTTGGATACGCCTAATCCTTGATCCTTCACATCAATCTTAGCCATTGATGATTCTCCCCAAAAATCTATAAATAGGACCTCTCCTAATCCATTTTCATGAACCGAGAGAATGCAAAGTCGTGTTACTAGTAGTAGCACCCACATCCCTCATCAACAATCCCTGAGCACATCCACCTTGCTTGTGCAACAATGATTGGTGTTGGTGAGAACTCTTTGTTGTTTTCATTAATGTTTATCAATCCATAGATTATTCATGAGGTTACATGTAGATGTAAATGAATAGGTTAAATTAGTTTAGCTTGTTTATAAATGTTTACATTTGTATGTATACAAAGGCTATAAAACCTTATATATATTATATGGTTTATAAAGAATATACCATTTAATAATTAATAGCCTAATAACTATTTGATGTAGGAGCATCCCTGGTTCAAGAGCAATCTTGCATCAACCAAAAATATTTGCATTCATTTTGTTTTCTTTTATTTTCCCAATTTAGTAGAGTCAGTTTAGTCAGTAGCAATTTCTTTATTTTGGTTCGCATTCTGCCGTAGTTTCATTTCAGACCTTGTGGAGCTAGACTTAGCATCTATACATCTTCATGCACATCATATCCAAAATTTACATCATTTGGTTAAGTTTACAGAAAGATGTCGCTATCAGAAGATTGACTATTTTCTCATAACAAATCATCTTGACAGTCTCTGACAATCAGCTAAAGGAGAAGACTTACGGAGCACTTTCACAACTTGCGAAGCTGAATTACACATCATTCAAGGTACTTTGGATCATGGTCAACCTTCTCTAAGATCCACACATTATTTCATTCACTTGCAGAGGATTCCCATATGTTTAGGTCCAACCTATCCGTGTACACATGTTACATCTCTTTTATTGGAGTTTGTAATCTATTTGGCCAATGCGGAGGAATATTGTGATCTGGAGATGATATAAATTCATGTAATATATGCATAGGAAAGTAGTTCATGATTAGTTCATGGTTTGATAATTTGAATTCTTTTGTAAAAGCACCACAAAGTCATATCTTGCATGTATTGTAACAAGAGAATGAGGCCTGAGAGCCCTAATATGTAAGCCCGCATGTTGCTAGCATGTTTGTATTTTGAATCTAAATGACTAAATCTACATTTTCATTCTTTAATTGAGTTGCTTCAATTGTGTTTACATTTGTCGCATGATCTGGACTCTTCACTTTCTGGACCCTCCTAATCGTGACTGCACCAAGTGGTATAAGAGCAAAGTTTGAATCCTTTGGGAGTGAAGTGAACGAATTGAGAGAAGTTTGTGAAGGCATTCCGTAAGATCTTGTTGTGAACAGATCACTAAATCTGAGGCAGACTACTTGTGTTGTCAACTAATCACCGAACATAAGGCAGTTGTCACCTTGTACCTCGATCACTAAATCTGAGGCAGTCACACTTGATCCTAAGAAGAGATGCTACCGAGGAGAATACCTGTTATTGGCACTATGGATGGAAGAATGGATAAGATGATGGAAATGATGAAGACAATGTGAGTTCTCTTGGATGTTGTTGAAGAAGATCGAATAAGAGGACTTACACCTCAACCTAATGTTGAAAGTGATGATGATGAATAATTTCAATCCGCTGATCAAAATGAAGAAACCCTAGGAGAAGAAGAAGAATCAGATCAAGTGAAGATGTTGCGAGCTATTTCGAAGATTGGGAAAAGACCTAGAGTTTATGTATTGAATTACATTGGAAATTTGAATCTTGAGGAGCTAATTGATTGGATAAATGACCTAGAAGAATACTTTGAATATGAAGAAATTGAAGATCTAGAGAAGGTGAAATTTGCAAAGACTAAGTTGAAAGGACATGTTGCCATTTGGTGGAAAGAATTTTAGTTGGATAGAAGCAGAAGAGGAAAGGAAAAGATTACAAAATGAGATAGAATGGTGATAAAATTGAAGAATCAGTTTATACCTATTGACTATGAGTTGGAACTGTTGAAGAGATTGCAGAACTTGAGACAGAAGGAGAAATTTGTGAAGGAGTATATTGAAGAATTTCATAAGATGATCATAAGGACAAGACATAGTGAAGAAAGCAAGGAGAAAGTGGCCAGATAAATCAATGGACTAAGATTGAAAATTCAAGAAGAACTGAGTTTGGTAAGGATGACAACATTGGAAGAAGCATATCAGTTTGCCCTAAAAGTTGAAGAGAAGTTGAACAAGAAGCATAAGCAAAGATAGAGAGGTAGAGGAGGTAAATTTTAGAGAGGTAGAATATTTTCTCGAGGAGAAAGATCATTTGCAGAGTAGAACAGACAAGATAGCATACTCAAGAAGGAAGACGGAGAAAAAAATGCATACTAGAGAGATGACAAAACATTATACCGCAGAGGAAACCCTAATTCATATCAGAGTGAACGATACAAAAGAGAGGGAAGATGATTTGATAGAACATTCAGAGGAACTTGTTTTAAGTGTGGAGGTGAAGGACATAGAGCATTTGAATGTCATCAAGGAAGTACAAGAAAGAAGACATAGAACAGTGGAAGAGAAGACTATGTAGAAGAACCTGTTGGATCACCTAGTTCAGTTGGCAAACCTGAGAAAGGAGAATCACTTGTCATGAGGAGAGCACTATTTCAATCAGAGACAAATGATGAACCACCACAGAGGAAAAGTTTGTTTTGAACCAGATGCAAATCAGAAGGTAAATGTTGTAAAGTTGTAATTGATAGTGGTAGTTTAGATAATTTAGTTTTAGAGGAGATGGTGACTAAGCTAAAGTTGGAAAGATTGAAACACCCTAAGCCATATCATATAGCATGGATTCAAGATGATCATAAGGTACTGGTGAGTGAACAATGTTTGGTGAAATTTCATATTGGATCTTATCATGATGAAGTATTGTGTGATATTATGCCTATGGATGTATGTCATATATTGTTGGGTAGACCATGGTAGTATGATAGGAAATATATACATGATGGGAGAAAGAATACATATACTATAACATCAAATGGAGGGAGAATTACTTTGATTCCTTTGGAAGATGATCCTAATATTGAAGTATGTGCGAATGCTAGAATCACTTTGGTTGATGGAAAGAAATTTCTGGATGGTTTGAGACATGAGAATATGTGTTACGCTTTGATTCTTAAGAATCCTAGAAACTTGAATGCAAAGACTAAAGAAGCACAACCTGGGGAAATAACTAAGTTGCTAACAGAATATGAAGACATCATATTAGATAATGTACCTAAAGGATTTCCACCAATCAGGAGTATCAGTCATCACATGGATCTTATACCTGGAGCTAGTTTGCCTAACAAACCAGTACACAGAATGACACTGATAGAGAATGAAGAACTAAATAGACAGATACATGAATTGTTGAGAGATTTGATCAGATAAAGCTTGAGTCCTTGTGTAGTGCCTGTAGTGTTAGCACCAAAGAAAGATGGAGAATGGAGAATGTGTACAGACTCTAGAGCAATCAACAAGATCACAGTTAAGTATATATTTCCATTTGCCTAGGATGGATGACATTATGGATTGTTTGAGTGGAGCAAAATATTTTACAAAGATAGATTTGAAGAGTGGATACCATCAAATCATAATCAGAGAAGGAGATGAGTGGAAGATTGCTTTTAAGACAAATGAAGGATTGTATGAGTGGTTAGTGATGCCTTTTGGTGACAAATGCACTGAGTACTTTCATGAGATTGATGAATGAAATTTTGAAGAAATTCTTGGGTAAGTTTGTTATTGTATATTTGGATGATATTCTGATTTATAGTAAGACAAAAGAACATTTGTGGCACCTGATACAAGTATTGCAGAGGTTGAGAGAAGAGAAATTGTTGATAAATATTAAGAAGTGTAGTTTCATGAAGGAAGAATTGGTACACTTGGGATTTGTGATTTTTGTGGAAGGATTGAAAATGGACCCTAAGAAAGTTAGAGAAATTGTTGAATGGCCTACACCTAAGAGCATTGGAGAAGTCAAATCATTTCATGGATTAGCTAGTTTCTACCTAAAGTTCATCATAAATTTTAGTTCAGTATGTAACCATATGACAAAGACAATGAGAGGTGACAGAAAAGACTTTAATTGGACATCAGGAGCAGATAAGAGTTTTGAATTGTTAAAGCAGATGGTGACAAAGCAACATGTGTTGGCATTACCAGATTTCAATAAAGTATTTCAAGTAGATTGTGATGTAAGGATAAATACAATAGGAGCAATATTAAGTCAAGAAGGTAGACCTGTAGCATATTTTAGTGAGAAGTTGAATGGTGCAAGGAGAAGATATTTAGTTTATGATCAAGAATTCTATGCCATAATTCAAGCCTTGAAGAAGTGGAGACATTATTTGTTGCCTAAGGAATTTGTGTTGTACATAGATCATCAAGCTTTGCAATACCTGAACAGTCAAGGAAAGTTGAATCAAAGACATATGAGATGGGTAGAGTTCATATAGAGTTATACTTTTGTACTAAAGCATTGGAGTGGAAAATCAAACAAAGTTGCAGATGTACTGAGTAGGAGAAGGAATTTGCTGACAGAGATGAGAGTTGAAGTTGAAGTGTTAGGATTTGAGGAGTTGAAGAACATGTATGAAGAAGACCTTGATTTTGTAGAACCTTGGAAAGCATGTAAGGAACCAGTTGTGACAGATAGAAGTGGTTGGACTATTTCATTCAAGAAGATATGTTGTTCAAAGGCAATCAGTTATGCATACCTAGGAGTTCAATGAGGGATAATCTGATAAAGGAGAAGCATAGTGGTGGATTGGTAGGACATTTTGGAATTAATAAGATAGTGGCTTTGGTGAGTGAAAATTACTTTTGGTCTTAGATATATAAGGATGTAATTCCAAGTTTGTGCAGAGTTGTAGAGTATGTCAAGTTGCAAAAGGAGGTAGTCAAAATACTGGATTGTACAAATCTTTGATAGTACCGAAGAGACCTTGGGAAGACATAAGCATGGATTAAATAATGGGATTTCCAAAGACACAGAGAGGACATGATTCTATATTTATAGTAGTGGATAGATTTTAAAATATGATACATTTCATACCTTGTAAGAAGACAACTAATGTAATTCATGTGGCTAACCTATTTTTCAAGGAGATTGTGACATTGCATGGATTACCTAAGAGCATAATTTTAGATAGAGATACAAGATTTCTTAGATATTTTTGGAGGACACTTTGGAAGAAGATGAAGACAGACTTGAAGTTCAATTCAACATTTCATCCACAGACTGATGGACAAATAGAGGTAGTAAATAGGAGTTTGGATAACATATTGAGATGCTTTGTTGGAGAGAAGGCAGGACATTGGGATTTGATTCTATCACAAGTAGAGTTTACATATAATAATTTAGTGAATAGGAACATAGGAAGAACACCATTTGAGATTATGATATGAACTAACCCTAGAGGAGTAGTAGAACTGAGAGACATTAGTATGGAGGAAAAGAGGAGTGTAGAAGTAGAAGAATTTGTAGTACATATGGAGACACTGCATAATCAGGTTAAGAAACATTTGGAGGAGATGAATAGTAAGTATAAGGAACAGGTATATGAGCAGAGAAGACACAAAGAATTTGCAGTTGGAGATGAAGTGATAGTATATCTGAGAAAAGAGATATTTCTAGCAGGGACATATAACAAGTTGAAGATGAAGAAGTTTGGACCATGTAGGATACTCAGAAAGTTTGAGTTAGGAAATGCATATGAAGTGGAGCTACCGGAGACATTGGACATATCACCTATTTTCAACATTGCAGACCTATATCAGTATCATGAAGTAGAATTCAGTGATAGCATTAAAGAAGACTTGAAGAAGTAGTTACCACAACAAGCACCAGAGCATATTGAAGACATCTTGGACAACTGAATTGGACGCAGCACCAAAGGAAAGCAATACAAGGAATATTTGGTAAAGTGGAAAGGCAGACTAGAAGAAGATTCATCTTGGATTTCTCGAGCTAAGGTGGACTGTCTTGGTTTTCTTCTAGCCCCAGAAAAGTGAGGGACTCATTTTTTCAACAACCCCAGGTGTTTGATGCAGGAGGATCCCTAGTTCAAGAGTAATCTTGCATCAACCAAAAATATTTGCATTCATTTTTTTTCTTTCATTTTCCCAATTCAGTATAGTCAGTTCAGTCAATAGCAATTTCTGTATTTTGGTCTGTATTCTGTCGTAGTTTCATTTCAGACCTTGCAGAACTGGACTTAGTATCTAGACATCTTCATGCACATCATATCCAAAATTTAGATCATTTGGATCAATTTACAAAAAGATATCACTATCAGAAGATTGACTATTTTCTCAGAACAGAGCATCCTGATAGTCTCAGACAATCAGCTAAAGAAGAAGACTTGCAGAGCACTTTCATGACTTGTGAAGCTGAATTACACACCATTCAAGGAACTTTGGATCATGAGTGACCTTCCCTGAGATCTGCACATTATTTCATTTACTTGCAGAGGATTCCCATCTATTTAGGTCAGACCTATCCGTGTACACACGTTACATCTCTTTCATTGGAGTTTGTAATCTGTTTGGCCGACGTGGAGGAATATTGTGATCTAGAGATGATATATATTCATGTAATAGATGCATAGGAAAGTAGTTCATGATTAGTTCATAGATTTATAGTTTGAATTCTTTTGTAAAAGTGCCTCAAAGTCATATCTTGCGCATGTATTGTAATTAGAGAATCAGGCCTGAGAGCCCTAATCTATAAGCCCACATATTTCTGACATGTTTGTATTTTGAATCTATGATATATTGATTGATTGAATCTACATTTGTATTCTTTAATTGAGTTGCTTCTGTTGTGTTTACTCTTTCTGCATGATCTAGACTATTCACTTTGTGGACCCTCCTAACCATGATTGCACCACTATTAGATTATTAATTATTTACAAATGGTTGTTTTGAATAGGTGTCATTAATACCCCTTCAGGTATTTTTCTACCCCTTCTATATTTAAGGATATTCTCTCTCATTAAGAGACAAGTGAATTTGGAGATTTATAGTGAATTCTATCACTATCCACATAAAGTATTATAGACCATGTGGAAGTAAGAAGTGTAGCCCTAGATTTTGTTATAATTTTATAGACACGTTTGTGAGTATTTTATAATAAAATTCAATGCTTTATGAGTTTTTTACTCAGAAGGGTTTTCCCGTGTATATGTTATGTAATGTGTTAAATATATGTTTCAATAATTCTCATTTATTTATTTTACATTTTATTTATAATTATTAGTATCCTCAAATCATATTTTCTAATAGATAGCAAGCTAAGTGGGCTTAATCTTGGGTGAAACTCCATGGTTAAGTGTTCTTGAATTAGAGTAATACTAAGATGGGTTACCTCTCAAAAAGTCATGATGCTCTACCCCTATGAGCATCAGCTAGATGCAATGAGTGCTAAGTGGACCATTATGCTCATGAGATATGGGTTTGTGTGAATACTACTCATGAAATATGGTTCAATGAATTTGACTCAAAAACTACATAGTTGAATCCTAATAAAACATCATAATTTGATACACTATAAAAATACATCCTATTTGTCATTGGATGAGCTAAAGGGTCTCTATAATGAATGGTTCATAAGATGCAACACTTGGTAAAGGTTTTACAAGTGGAGTAGCAATCTAAGTGGTATTGATCTTGTGGGAACTCCATGGTTAACAACGCGCTTGAGCTAGAGAAGTACTGGAATGGGTGACCTTGTAGGAAGTCTCAATGCTTCCTATGAACATCACCTAGATGCAATGAGTGATAAGTGGACCATTCATACTCATGAGAGATGGGTTCATGTGAGAATTAGATATGGCTTCATGTGAACTACTACTCATAAAATATGGGTCAATGAATTTGACTCAAAAACTACATAGTCAAATCCTAATAAAAAGTCATTGTTTGTTGCATTGCAAAAAATACCTCCTACTTGTCATTAAATAAGATAAAGGGTCTTTCAAATTAATGTTTCATAAGGCACAACACTTTCTAAATATTTTTCAAATGGGGTGGAAAGTTAATTGGGATTGATCTTAAGGGAAACTACAAGTTAAGCATGTTTGAGTCAAACTAGTACCAATATGAGTAACCTCCTAGGAAGTCTCAATGTTTCACCCCTATGAGCATCCCATAGATTCAAATAAGTGATAAGTGGATTATTCATGCTCATGATATATGGGTTCATATAAGACACTACTCATGAAATAGAGGTCAATGAATTTGAATAAAAAATTACATAGTTAAATCATAATAAAACACCATAATTTGGTACACTAAAAAAATACCTCATACTTGTCATTGGATGAGCTAAATGGTCTCCATAATGAATGGTTCATAATATTTAACACTTTATAAAGGTTTTTTAAATGGGGTAGTAAGCTAAGAGGTATTAATCTTGAGGGAAACTCCATGGTTAAGTGTGCTTGAGTTGGAGTAGTACTAGGATGGGTGACCTCCTAAAAGGTCTCAATGCTTTACCCTTATGAGGATCACCTTCAAATAGGGTGGAAATATAAGTGAGCTTGATCTTCGGAGAAACTCCATGGTTAATAAAACTTGAGTCAAAGTGGTACTAAGATGGGTGACCTCCTAGGAAACTCCATGGTTAAGCTCACTTGAGTCAGAGTAGTACTAGGAGTGGTGCCCTCTTGACAAGTCCTAATACTTCACCCCTATGAGCATGACCTAGATGCAATGAATTCTAAGTGGACTATTCATGCTCATGATATATGGGTTTATGTGAACCACTACTCCTAAAATGTGGGTTAAGGAGTTTAGTCAAAAGCTATGTAGTTGAATCATGATAAAACATCATAATTTGTTACACTACAAAAAAATACCTTGTATTTGTCATTGGATGAGCTTAAGGGGCTCTATAGTGAATGGTTCATAAGACACAATACTTGCTAAAGGTTTTAAAAATGTGGTAGTAAGCTAAGTGAGCTTGATCTTGAGGGAAACTCCATGGTTAAGCATGCTTGAGTTGGAGTAGTACGGGGATGGGTGACCTCCTAAGAAGTCTTGATGCTTCACGCTTGTGAGAATCCCCTATATTCAATAAGTGTTAAGTGGACAATTCATGCTCATTAGATATGGGTTTGTGTGAATAACTACTCACTAAATATGAGTCAACAAATTTGACTCAAAAACTACATAGTTGAATCCTAATAAAACATCATAATTTAATACACTACAAAAAAATTCCCTACTTGTCATTGGATGAGTTGAAGTGGCTCTATAATGAATATTTTATAAGGCATGACACTTGATAAAGGTTTTGCAAATGGGGTAGCAAGCTAAGTGGTCACGGCCTTGGTAGAAACTCTATGGTTAATTGTGTTTGAGTCAAAGTAGTATTGGGATGGGTGACTTCCTAGGAAGTCCTGATGATTCACTTCTATGAGCATCACCTAGATATACTAAGTGTTATGTGCACCATCCATGCTCATGAGAGATGGGTTCATACAAGCCACTACTCATGAAATATGGGTCAATGAGTTTGACTCAAAAACTATGTAGTTGAATCTTGATAAAACATCATAATTTGATACACTCCAAAAAATACCTCCTACTTATCAATGGATGAGCTAAAGGTGCTCTATAATGAATGGTTCATAAGGCACCCCAGTTGTTGAAGATTTAAAAAAATGGTGTATCAAGCTAAATGGGCTTGATCTTGGGGAAACTCTAGGAAAAAGTGTGCTTGAGTCAAAGTAATATTGGGATGAATTACCTCTTGGGAAGTCACGGTGTTTAACCCCTGTGAGCATTGCCTAGATGCAATGAGTGCTAAGTGGACCATTCATGCTCATGAGAGATGGGTTCATGTGAATCACTACTCATGAAATATGGGTCATTGAGTTTGAATCAAAAACTACATAAATGAATCTTGATAAAACATCCTAATTTGATACAAAGTAAAAAATGCATCCTACTTGTCATTGGATAATCTAAAGGGGCTCTATAATGAATTGTAAGGCACAAAACTTGTTAAGGTTTTGAAAATCAGGTAACAAGCTAAGAAGGCTAGATGCAATGAGTGCTAAGTGGATCATTCATACTCATGAGAGATGGGTTCATGTGAACCATTACTCATGAAATATGGGTCATTGAGTTTGAATCAAAATCTACATAGTCAAAATCTTGATAAGAATTATTATTTAATACATTGTGTAAATACCTCCTACTTGTCATTAGACAAGTTAAACGAGATTTATAATGAATGGTTCATATGGTAAAAAAAATTCTACTGATTTTGCAAATGGGCTAGCAAGATAAGTGGGTTTGACCTTAGGGGAAACTATAGGCTAAGTATGCTTGAGTCAAAGTAGTACTAATATGAGTAACCTTGTAGGAAGTCTTGATGCTTCACCCCTATGAGCATTGCCTAGATACAAATGAGTAATAAGTGGACAATTCATACTCATGAGAGATCTATTCATTTAAACCACTACTCATGAAATATGGGTCAATGGATTTGAATCAAAATCTATGCAATTAAATCTTTGATAAAACATTCATAATTTGATACATTGTGAAATATACCTCTTATTTGTCACTAGATGAGCAAAAGGGGGCACAACACTTGTTGAAGTTTTTTCAAATGGGGTAGTAAGATAAATAGGATTTATCTTGAAGTAAATTCCATAATTAAGTGTGCTTGAGACAATGTAGTACTCAAATGGGTGACCTCCATAGAAGTCTCTATGCTTCTCCCCTGTAAACATGACCTAAATGCAATGAGTGTTAAGTGGACCATCCATGCTCATGAGAGATGGGTTCATATGAACCACTACTCATGAAATATGGGTTAATGAATTTGACTCAAAAACTACATATTTGGATACAAATAAAACATCATAAATTGGTACATTGTGAAAAATACCACCTACTTGTCATTAGATGAGCTAAAGGGGCTCTATAAAGAATGGTTCATTAGGCACAACACTTGCTAAAGGTATTACAAATGGGTAGCAAGCTAAGTGAGCTTGATCTTAAGGGAAATTCCATGGTTAAGCATGCTTGAGTCAAATTAGTATTAGGATGGGTAACCTATGAGGCCTACCTTTTCACTCCCTTAGTTTAATCATTTTATATTACTATTGGTGACACATTTTAGACTTTTGGGGACTGTTGATCCCGATATGCAGGACTATTAGACTATATGCTTTTGCCTTTGATTTATTATGTTAGCATGATTATGATGAGACTAGATCTTGATTTGATTCACTGACAATGATTTGACATGTGATTTGCATTATGGTATTATTGAGATGATAGTTATGTGATTATGTGATGGATTTATTATGTGATTTTATCTTATGATGGATTATAGAAATGCAAGATTATGAATCTAATTATGATGTGATGTTTATAATTGTTTTATATGATTATGTGATGGTGTGAGTATATGTTTACTTTTCTTCGGCTATGATATACATGTTGGATTGATCTTTTGTTTAAGTGCGCAGGTGTTCTAACCAAGCCACGGATAATCAGAGATTATCCCACACATTTTGTGAATTCCCATGTTAAGCCAATCTAGTTTCAAGAGGAACCAAGATCAACTATGTTATGCATGATAAAATTTTGTAATGTTTATTGTGTGGTGTTGCTTGGGATAGGTCTACCCTTTTATATTTGATTGTATTTTGGTGTTGTAAAGGTGTAATGGTTAATTGATTTTATTTTTGGAGTTTTATTTTTTGTGACCCCTTTTTATGTGATTTTACTCACCCTGTGGTGTTCAAAATGGGTTAAAAGTAACCCTGGGTTGTACCCCTAGGGTCTAGGGACCTTTTGAGCTTGTCTAACCTTAGGTAAACTCCCATTTGGTCACTTAAACTTAACCCTAAAGTGATGAAAATGGAAGTTTGGGAAGGAGTGGAAGGTTGGGTCAAACACTCAACCTCATCCACACCCCTTACCAAGGCTTGGGGGAGTCTTCAAGACCCTTAAATTGTGGAGGGCTCAACTCCAAGGCTCTCCCACATTGGTGAGGGTACCTTGGGGTTTTGTGGGTTTTCATGGTGGGATATGATTGGGGCACTTGTAGTACCCACTTCCTTCTTTGGCTCCACTTTTCTCTCCCACATGTGTGAGAGAGCACAAGTGGAGGAGGCAAGACTTGGTGGAATGGGAGGGTGACATGTGTCACCCCACATTCCATGAAGCTTGCAAGTGGATTTGAGGAGGAAGGAGAAGGTGACATGTATCACCTTCTCATTCCTTAAGGCTCATGAGGAGAGCCTATTTTAATCCCTCTTGAAGAGAGGGAGAGGGTTGTTGATTTATTTTCAATTTTGATTTTTATTTGAATTTGGGGAGAGAGTTAGAGGAATTTTTGGAGGCTCATTTGGAGAAGGACTTGGAGGTGGAGTTGGAAGGTCTCTTCTTCAACTATCTTCCTTGTGGGCTATTTAAGGTAGGATTCAAGGCTAATGCCTTTCCTTATGTAATTTACATTTCTAGTGTGATGTTTGTGTGTGTGTATTTTTACATTTTGTTGTTGTGGGGAATTTTGTTATGGGTGTTGTGAGAGCCTCTCCACTTGGAGAAAATGCTCAACATGTGTGGGGTGGGGGAGGAGTGAACCTCCTCGAGGTCACCTCCTAGTTTAGTATTTTAGCCTTGAGGGCAAGTTATGAGATTGAGCATTTTTTAATGGCTTGAGATCCATGGAGAAATATGTGAAAAATTGTTATTTATGTGATGGCTTGAGGCCTTGTGAAAATTGGTTTTTTGAGACATTTGGAGTGGCACTCTTGAGTTGAGTGATGTCCACTCCCCTACCCCTTTAAACTCATTTCTATGAGTTTTGTT
Organism: Cunninghamia lanceolata; assembly: GCA_027924645.1. Taxonomy (NCBI): domain Eukaryota; kingdom Viridiplantae; phylum Streptophyta; class Pinopsida; order Cupressales; family Cupressaceae; genus Cunninghamia; species Cunninghamia lanceolata. Next base: position 4,942,130 of record BSBN01000771.1, read on the forward strand.
TTGTGCAAACCATGGGAGTTCTTCTTGTTGATTGCTTTGTGTGCTTTGTTGTGATGTGGTGTGAAAGCTTCTTGTGTGTGGATGACCTCCAAGCTCAGGGGTGACTCATAAGTGAGTCTATGGTAGGGAGGAGAGCAATATTTTGTGGCTTTTCCCCCCCTTCCCATATTTGTTATTTGCAGGTTGTTGTGGCCTTGGAGCTTGGAGGAAGAGCATTTTATAGTTGATGTTCATTGTCATTTTGGCTATTGTGAGCCATGGCCAAGTTTGGTCTTTGTGTATTTGTTTTCAAGCTAGGAGAGAAGAACTTTTCTCTCTTGAAATGTAAAGTTACATGTTTTAATTTTTGAGTTGTATCTAACTTATTTTGAACTTGGAAATAAAATTTAGTGGCTGTTTTATTTTATGAGAATATGGAAGTGTTGCAAATGAAAGGAATATTGTATGTGAAACTATATATTTGTTGTTAAAATATGTTTAATTGGTTCTCCTTTATATATGTTTTTTTTAAGAGAAAGAAAATATACATAGTTGTTCTCTAAAAAAATAAAAAATATGCATGTAGTTACCCTTAGATTTATTGACAAATAGAAGCAAAAATATAAAAATGCATTTGCTGTTTTGTTTAAAAAAAAAGATATGTTGTTCTTGCTAATTTAGAAATATGATTAGTTGGAGAAAATATATTTTGTTGATGCTTCTTTCTAAGGGAAAGGAATTTGCATATGTATATATATATGCCCCATTTTATTATTACTGTCAAAATTGTTCTATAATGTTCTCTTAATCATGTGTTTATGCAAAAAAATATATATGTATTTATATAATATATATATATACAAACTAGGTATATATATATAATATATACATAAATGCATATATTTGGTCTTGGTTGTATTTTGTATGAGAGTTGCACTTTTCAACATTATATATATATATATATATATATATATATATATATTTGACTAAATATGTTTTAAACCTTTTTGTTCATATTGTATATATATCATATATATATAGCAAATAAAATAACTTTTTAAAATAACTGAACTTCATTTATTTATATCAGACTGTAGAAATTTTTAGCAGAGATGAATGGAATTTCGTTTGGCAGGCCGAACCCCTGAGTCACGTTAGGGTTTTATTGTTTTAAAAAAAATTAGGGGGGATGACGGCCATTTACCTCTATTTTGGGCCATGGGAAGTTGGGGGTATCCGCCCCCCCATTCCCCCTATCTTAAACAAAAAAAAAATGAGGCAACGCCTCCCTCTTTCGTGCCAAAACCACTGGCAGCGCTTCCATCAGTTTTGCCACTTCTCTTAACTTCGGTTGTTTGGCCTCAATGCAATCTACAATATGTTTTATTTATCATTCAGTTATAAATATATATATATATATATATATATATATATATATATATATATATATATATATATATATATATATATATATATATATATATATATATATATATATATTTCAGGCATATATACACCTTGCTTCAAAAACAAAAAAATGTCTCTGGTTTAAAACTAGAATATATATATATATATCACAAAAAACATATATACAAAATGTATATACCTCCATGGAGACTCCATCCATGGCTTCCTTATCTTTCAGACCTGCAAGCAAAAAAAACAACCAAGAAGAGAGAGAGAATGAGAGAAAATGGAGAAAAGAAAAGTATGAGAGCAAAATAGGGTTAGGGTATCTTTTCTTTTCATAAAGATATTAATTTTATATTTTGAGAGACTGTTAGGGCTTGAGGGAATTTAAAATTAGATTTTATTCCCTTCCCTCTCCCTTGACTTGACACTTTTTGTTATTTTATTTAATTTGGGCTGTTAGGGGAAATTTATTTATGGGTGTTTTATTTATTTAGTAAGGCTAATTTTTGCTAGTTGTTATTTTAATTGATAAGGGATGGGAATTATATTCTTTTAATTGAATGCATTAGCTCTTTAGAATCTACTAAAAAGAGCTAGAGAAAAATGTTGTTTTAATTTAATTAATTGGGATTTAATTTTTTATTTCTGGTTATCCTTTAAATTTATTTTAATGGAACTTTATTTGTATCTTAAATCATTTTATGATATTTAAACCTTTGTAGGAATTTAATTAGAGAGATGTATAATTAATTTAACTTTTGTAAACGCATTTAATTTTAAATTGATTTATTTTAATTAATCGCATGTGGACATTAATCGAAGAGGTTAATTTTATTCAATTTAGTTGATTTAATTTATTAAAACTAGCATGTAATAAATAACTAATTAATTAACTCGTTTAATCCAATTTAGTGAGCTTAAGGGGAACCTTTGATTTAAATTTTGTTATTAGAATAATCCCTATACATACCCGAGAGGCGTTATGCTACCGGATTTTTCTGAGATTTAGGGCTAGAAATTCTTAGCAATTTAAACCTTGCGTAGAGTAAAATTTGAATGTTCCCGCACTTGTTGATTTTAATTAAGTTGTTATTTAATTCTGTTATGCTTTAGAATTAGGCTTTTGATTTCAACTCATGTCGAAATCCCCTCACTCACCTAGGAAAATTTAGGGTTTCGATCAATGATCCTAACCCTAATGGTGATGCTTCTCGCGTCGCATTGACCCCCTTAGTCAGCTTTCATCATGTAGGGGAATGCGCATGTGATTGCATTACCCCGAATTTGACTAACATGTTTACGCCTTTTGTGTATTGCCACTAAGCACGCTAACGCGTGTGAGGGGGTTTCTAGGGATGCGTGAAATTTTTTTGATATTTCATGTCATGACCACATGACAAATGTGGACATGACATGTGTGTTGTGTGTCGTGACTGCATGGGAAATGTGGGCATGACATAACCGAACTCTTAGGAAGTCTCAATGCTTCACTCTTATTTGCATTGCCTAGATGCAATGAGTGTTAAGTGGATCCATTCATGCTCATAAGAGATGGGTTTGTGTGAACCACTACTCATGAAATATGGGTCAATGAGTTTGACTAAAAAACTACACATTTTAATCCTAATAAAACATCATAATATGATGCACTATGAAAAATATATTCTACTTGTCAATAGATGAGAAAAAGTGGCTCTATAATGAATGTTTCATAAGGCACAACACTTGTTGAGGATTTTACAAATGGGGTATCAAGCTAAGTGGACTTGGTCTTAGGAGAAACTATATGGTTAAGTGTGCTTCAGTTGATGTAGTACTAGGATGGGTGACCTCCTAGGAAGTCCTAATGATTTACCCCTACGAGCATCACCTAGATGCACTAAATTCTAAGTGTACCATCCATGCTCAAGAGAGATGGTTTCATATGAGCCACTATTCATGAATTATGGGTCAATGAGTTTGACTAAAAAAGTATGTAGTTTAATTTTGATAAAACATCATAATTTGATACACTCCAAAAAAAACCTCCCACTTGTCATTAGATGAGAAAAGGGGCTCTATAATGAATGGTTCAAAAGGCATAACACTTGCTAAAGGTTTTGCAAGTGGGGTAGCAAGCTATGTGGGCTTGATGTTGGGGGAAACTCCATGCTTAAGTGCACTAGAGTTGGAGTAGTATTTGATGGCTCACCTTCCAAAAAGTTATGATGCTTCACCCCTATGAGCATTACCTAGATGCAAAGAGTGCTAAGTGGACCATTCATGCTCATGAGAGATGAGTTCGTGTGAACCAATACTCATGAACTATGGGTCAATGAGTTTGACTCAAATACTACATAGTTGAATTATGATAAAATACACCATAAAAAATATCTCCTACTTGTGATTGGATGAGCTAAGGGGCCTCTATAATGGATGGTTCATAAGGCACAACACTTACTAAAGGTTTTTCAAATAGGGTAGCCTAAGCGGACTTGATCTAGGGGAAACTCCATGGTTAAGCATGCTTGAGTTGACGTATTACTACTATGGGTGACCTTCCAAGAAGTCCCAATTTTTCACTCCAGTGAGCATCAACTAAATGCAATGACTACGAAGTGGACCATTCATGCTCATGCAATTTGTCTGAACCATGTTACACATATGGTTCCTAGGGTTGTCATTGATGTCAACATTGTCACTAGGTTGTCATTGATTTCAACACTATCATGGAGGTGTGATGGTGTTTATGGTTGGATGTCATGTCTTATCTAGCAGAGAAGATACAGTTCATGGTTGGATGTCATGTTGAATGTAATGTGGATTACTGAAGTTCATGGTTGGATGTCATGCCCTGATCAGTGTAGAGTTGAGTATGAAGTAATAGTAATATGGGAATTAGAAGCACTAAGAAGATCAGATATATTGCTGATATTAGAAGATGTTACTAATTTCCTAAGGCATGAATGTTCCAAGTTTCATGATGATTGGATTATCAGAAAAGTGTTTTGCAGTTTGAAGGCAGTGTTGAAGACAATTACTATATGGCAATAGATTGCTCCGCATTTCTCCGCATTTGCAAATATTTCTATGTAGTTTTGAAACTGTGTTATGGGTGCAATGAAGGTGATAATTCCAATGTTTCAAATCATTTGTCCTTCTGCTATGAAAGTTATGCATGATAGAGTACTGACATGTGCTCTGATAGAGTAAGATAGTGTTGAAGCCCTATTAGATTGCTCCGCACTCCCCAAGAAATGAATGGTTCCCCTTGTGTTTTTGAGGACATGTTTATGGATGTGTATTACATTCTTCCTTGTAGTTTCAAGGTTCTTGGTGGTCCACAGCTTAGTTTTTCAAATGATAGCATGTTGCATGTTGCAGTGTGTTCTGGATGACTTATTATTCGTAGATTTCATGGTTGAAGATGTGTGGCACAAATCCTTGATGTGTGGAGGTAATGGAGTGTTTAGAGATGCTTTATGAGTCATGTGGACTTATTTAGAAGAGTTTCATGAAGATATTTCTTGTTCCTAGTACCACATAAGGTTTTCAAGTTGTTGTGGCCGTTATGCTTCAAGTTTTCATATGTTTTGCTTAAGGTTGTCCTATTTTCAAATGAGCAGATTGTGTGGATGTAATTCCTTGGTGTTTGAATCTATGAAGGATGTTTTGGACCTGGTTAAGCAAGTGTTGGTGTTCACAAGGCATGGGTATTCTACTAATGTAACATGTGGTTTTGTTTCAGACCTATCTTCTACACGTTTCATGTTGTACATTGTTTGGCCGAATTGTAAATGTATTTTTCATATTGTCTCTAGCCAACAAGCAGTGTAATCAATGTAAAATCATGTATAAATTGTAAATCAAATTGAGTTAGGCAAAGTATGATTGCAAAGTGATTGATAGAGATCACATGCAAGATAAGGAGCATAATGAATGTATTATGATGTGCGACTGAAGGAGAAAGAGAAGAAGTTGTATGTGATGTCCTAATTCATCTTGAAGAAATATTTGAGACAGTGATCAAGTATAGAGTGTGCCTACCTAATCTGATCATTAGAAGGAAGTGTGAAGAGGTAGAATTGCAATCATCAAAGGTGTGAGTTTCAATGTCAGTTTTCAGACAGTAGAAGGATTGTTATACTGTAATCTTTTGTAAGTGTGTTCTTAATTCAGGGAGTAGTAGTTTCCTTGGGAGTGACCCTAAATCAAAGTCTTCAAGGAGTAGTAGCTTCCTTGGGAGTGACCCTAAATCAAATTTTTTTGGGAGTAGAAACTTCCTTGGGTTGTAGCCCTAAAATAAATTTATTATTTTGAGCTTCATATATTGTGAGTTAATCCCCACCGTGGTTTTTCCCTTCTAGGGTTTTCCACGTATATCTGGTGTTATGTGTTGATGTGCATCGTGTTAATCTTCCATGCTTATGTTTATACTGTAATGCTTAAGTTTTAATCTTCTCTAGAGAAGTTAAAATTTGTTTAGATACTGATTCACCCCCTCTCAGTATCCTTGTGTGTCCAACAATTGGTATCAAATCCAAGTTCCTCAGAAGGAAGCTTAACTGCTTGAGGAAGGTTTGGGATGGCACTTAATGGATCTAGCAAGATACCTAGATTTGATGGAACAAATTATTCTTTTTGGAAGCTAAGGATGGAAGCCTATATCAACTATCTAGGGTGTGGTGTTTGGGAATCTGTCAAGTCTAGTTACAACATTCCTGGTACTATTCCTATAGACGCAAATGAAGTCAAGTTGTATGATAACAATGCTAAGGCAAAGTTTTCTATTAGGAGTGGATTAGCTAATTCATAACTTTCTAAAGTAATGAGTTGCTATTCTGCTAAAGAATTTTGGGTTAAACTTGAAACCATTTATGAAGGAGACAAGAAAGTAAAGCAAGAAAAGATGCAAATCTTCAGGAGCATATTTGAGAAACTAAAAATGTTAGAGGATGAAGACATCAAGTTGGATATATGCTCCAAGTGAATGAAGTGGTCAATGGCATCACAGGTCTTGGTGGAGAAGTGAAAGAAGATGAGATTGTGAAAAAGGTTATGAGATCTCTTCCTAAATCTTACAATCATAAGGTATCTTCTATTGAGGAGAATGAGGACTTGGATTCATACACTGTAGATAAATTATTTGGTTTCGTTACTGCCTTTGAAATGAGAGAGTTTGGCAGTGATGCTCCAAAGAAAGAAGTTTCTTTCAAAGCCAGTATGAAGATAAAGGAAGAAGTTGTTGATGAAGATGAGAGATCAAATGAAGCTGAAGTAAATTTTGTGAGAAGACTAAAGAAAGGCACTAGAAAATACAAAGGTAAGTTACCTTTCAAATTTTTCAATTGTGGAAAAGTTGGTCATTTTGCTTCTAAATGTCCTTTTAAAGAATCAAGGGGTAGTAACAAAAGAGACAAGTTCAAGAGAAGTCTGTATTCCATAGAGAGAAGTTATTCTTCAAAAGATGAGGATCATGATTCAAGTGATGAAACACTTTTCATGGCCCGGAGTGTTGGTAACAAAAAGGATGATGTTAGAAAATTTGAGAAGACCGATGCCTTGCAAACAAGTCAAAACAATGAAAGATCAATGGTTGTATGGACTGCCTTTCATGCAAGAGAAGAATCCAAGGCTTGGGAAATTGACAAGGGATGCTCAAATCATATGACCGGTGACAAAGAGAAGTTTATCAGTCTTGAGAAATGGGATGGTGGTGCTGTCAAGTTTGGTGGTGATGAGTCAACTCATATATGTGGAAAAGGTGCTATAACTATTGACGGAAAGAATAGGACCAAGGATGTCATCTATGTCAAAGAGCTAAAACACAATCTTCTCAGTGTTAGTTAGATGTGCAGCAAGGGTTGTAATCTCACCTTTCATGCCAAAGGCTGTGAAATCAGAAAGGCAGGGTCTAGAAAACTAGTTGAAGAAGGTATCAAGATATATGGTGATATCTCTATCATCTGAAGGAGGTAAATGGAAGAACATGTTTGTTGGCTCAATCTAGTGAGTGTTGGTTGTGGCAAAAAAGAATGGTACACAACAATTTTGATAATATGATAAAGATCAATTCTACTCATGCAGTGAGAGACACGCCTAAGATAATCAAGCCTACAATAACAGTATCTAGAGAATGTCAAATGAGAAAGCAGACAAAGACAAGTTTCAAAAGAAAGGAATATTCTTCTTCAAATCTATTAGAGCTGATACATACTAATCTATGTGGCCCTACAAGAGTAAAGAGTCAAGAAGGTGAGAGATACTTTATGTTTCTTATTGATGATTATTCTAGAATGACTTGGGTTACTTTCTTAAGAGAAAAATCAGATACCCTTGATAAATTTAAAGTGTTCAAAGATATGGTTGAGAATGAAGTAGATGCTAAGATAAAATGCTTAAGGTCTGATAGAGGAGGTGAGTTTACTTCAAATGAATTTGAAAGATTTTATGAAGATCATGGTATTAGAAGACATCTGTCAACTCCTAGGACCCCTCAGCAAAATGGGGTAGTGGAAAGGAAGAATAGGACTGTGCAAGAGACATCTAGGGCAATGATGAAAGATGTAGATCTTCCTAATATGTACTAGAAGGAAGCAGTTCACACTATTGTCTATCTAATTAACAAAGTGCAACTGAGGGTCAACAACACTAAGACCCCTTATGAGCTTTGGTATGGAAGACCTTCCACTATCAGATACTTCAGGATCTTTGGTAGAAAATGTTATATCAGAAGAGATGAAGAAGACCTAGGAAAGTTTGATTGAAGAAGTGATGAAGGAATCTTTCTTGGATACTCAACCAGAAGCAAGGCTTATAGATGCTACAATAAGAGGTTGGGAAAGATTATTGAAAGCACAAATGTCAAAGTAGATGAAGACTTGTATCAGATCTCACAAGAATTAGAGGACTCCATATTTGACATCTTCCCTTGCATTGAAGATGAAGATGAAGAAGTGAAAGAAGAAAAGGAACAAGAACCAAAGAAATTACCTAAGACTCTAGCAAAGTATGTTCAGAAGAACCACTTAGAAGATCAAATCATTGGAGATAAGAATGAAGGTGTATTGACAAGGAGAAAGTTTTCCAAGACACATGAGCAAGTAAACTTGTGTTTGTAATCAAAAGTAGAACCTAAAACCTTTGCTGATGCTATCAAAGATGATGGATGGATAAAGGCAATGGAAGAAGAATTGGATCAAATTGATAAGAATCAAACATGGGAATTGGTTCCCAGACTAGCCAATAAAAATGTTATAGGAACAAAGTGGGTGTTCCAAAATAAGTTGAATGAAGAAGGTGAAGTTGTAAGGAATAAAGCAAGATTGGTATGTAAAGGATACACATAAGTTGAAGGCATTGACTTTGAGGAAACTTTTTCTCTGGTAGCAAGGATGGAGGCAATCAAGATGGTCCATGCTCTTTCTACTCATAAGAACTTCAAGGTATATCATATGGATGTTAAGTTAATATTTCTAAATAGATATCTAGAGGAAGAGGTTTATATTGAGAAAACAGATGGTTTCCATATATCAAAAGATTTAGACATGGTATGTATACTCAAAAAGGCTTTGTATGGTCTCAAGAAAGTACCTAGGCCCTAGGGCTTGGTATGCTAGGTTAGACAAGTACTTACTTCAGTAGGGCTTCAAGAAAGGTACTACAGATAGCAACCTTTATATCAAGGAAGAAGGATCTATATGATTTTGATAGTTGTAGTATATGTTGATGACATCATCTTTGGTGAAGATGATGATATGTGTAAGAGGTTTGCAGAGGAGATGCAAAAATAAATTGAGATGTCTATGATTGTGAGATGTCTTTCTTCCTTGGACTTCAAATTTCTCAGCTAGATGGTGGTATCTTCATTTATCAAGCTATGTATGTCAAAGAGTTGTTGAAGAAGTTTGGTATGGAGGATTCAAAACCAGTGAGTACTCCCGTGGTCACTGGATGTCACTTAAGCAAAGATGATGAGTCTCCAAAAATGGATCAGAATGTCTATAGATCTATGATTGGAGGATTGTTGTACCTAACTACTTCTAGACCTGATATTATGCATGTATTATGTGTAGTTTCCATATATCAAGCTAATCTAAAGCAAACACATGAGAAGGCAGTGAAAAGGATATTCAAATATTTGAAAGGAACTCTAGATTATGGCTTATGGTATCCAAGAGGTAATGACTTTGAATTAAATGCCTATAGTGATGCTAATTGGGATGGATGTGTTGATGACAGAAGAAGTACAAGTGGTGGTGCTTTCTTTTTAGGAAGCAGGTTGGTCTCATGGTAGAGCAAGAACCAAGATTCAGTGTCCTTATCTACTACAAAGGCAAAGTACATTGCAGTAGCATCTAGCTGGACACAAGTGTTGTGGATGAAGCAAACCCTAAAGGATATCAAGGTATTGTATGAGAAGCCTATTCCTATTTTGTGTGACAATACAAGTGCTATCAATATTTCCAAGAATCTGGTGATGCATTCCAGAACCAAGCATATAGCAATTTGGTATTACTTTTTGAGAGAGAAGGTGGCAGATAAGGAATTGAAGTTGGAATATGTTCCAACAAACAATCAGATTGTAGATATTTTCACAAAGTCATGCAAAGGACACCTTTTGAGGATATACGATAGAGGTTAGGGGTAATTGCCCCTCCTTGCTAGATGCATAGTGGTGCATCTATCTAGGGGGAGTTCATATTATATCTGTTTCCTGGACTACTGCTGCTTACCTCTCAGGGGGAGCAGGTAGCGGTTGCTGATGATAGGGGGAGTTTGTTTTCTACAAGAAGTCATGCTCTAAGAAAGAATGTGTAGATATTTGGTCACTGATGAGTAGGTAGTGGTTGCCCTTTGTTGTTGATGTCAAAGGGGGGGAGAAGTAGAGATGTGTTGCCATCAATGCCAAAGGGGGAGATTGTTACACATATGGTTCCTAGGGTTGTCATTGATGTCAACACTATGATGGAGGTGTGATGGTGTTCATGGTTGGATGTCATGTCTTATCTAGCAGAGAAGATACAGTTCATGGTTGGATGTCATGTTGAATGTAATGTGGATTACTGATGTTCATAGTTGGATGTCATGCCCTAATCAGTGCAGAGTTGAGTATGAAGTAATATTAATATGGGAATTAGAAGCACTAAGAAGATCATATATGTTGATGATATTAGAATATGTTACTAATCACCTAAAGCATGAATGTTCTGAGCTTCATGATGATTGGATTACCGGAAGAGTGTTTTGCAGTTTGAAGGTAGTGTTGAAGACAATTACTATACAGAAATAGATTGCTCTGCATTTATTCGCATTTGCAAATATGGCTATGCAATTCTGAAAATGTGTTATGGGTGTAGTGAAGGTGATAATTCTAAAGTTTCAAATCATTTGTCCTCCTGCTGTGAAAGTTATTCATGATATAGTACCAGCATGTGCTCTGGCAGAGTAAGCTAGTGTTGAAGGTCTATTGGATTGCTCTGCATTCCTCCAAAAATGAATGGTTGCCCTTGTAGTTTTGAGGACATGTTTGTGGATGTGTATTACATTCTTCCTTGCAGTTTCAAGGTTCATGGTGGTCTATGGTTTAGTTTTGCAAATGACATGTTGCAGTGTGTTTTAAATGACTTATTATTCCCAGAGTTCATGGTTGAAGATGTGCGGCACAAATCCTTGATGTGCGGAGGTAAAGGAGTGTTTGGAGATGTTGTACGAGTCATGTGGACTTATCTAGAAGAGTTTCATGAAGATCTTTCTTTTTCCTAGTACTGCACAAGGTTTTCAAGTTGATGTGACCATTATGCTTCAAGTTTTCATATGTTTTTCTTAAGGTTGTCCTATTTCCAAATAAGTGAAGTGTGCAGATGTAATTCCTTGGTGTTTGAAGCTGTGAAGGATGTTTTTGTTATGTAGGAAAAGTGGGAATAGGGTTGATTTGATGATATGCCTAGATCCTCCTTTCACTACACACATTCAAGGACATTTAATTGAGTTGAATTATATTTTTTGCAAGAGGATTCACCTACATGTTGGTTGTCACTTGTAATGTAGGAAAATTTGGAATTTACTGATTAATGTATTAATTTAATGCCCAATTATGCTTAAAACCCTAATTATGCAAAATCCTAAGTAAACAAATGAATCTCGACAAATGCTCGCACATAGGGATGTTATATTTAGTGTAGATACATACCGGATTTTGAGATTCAAGATGCGGAAAAGTCAAGGGCTAAAGAGTAGGTGCCTAAGCCCAAGGTAGAAACTTCTTCAAGGATTTTCAAAAGTTGTTTGCTATTGTTCACCACTGTTCTAGAGGTTTTCAGGCCTGCAAATCCAGAGGGCTTTAGGGCGGGTGCCCAAGCCCTTGTAGTGCTTTTCTTCTCAAATATGGAATCTCCACACTCTATTACAGCCTCCTACAACTCCACACTTTGTTACAGCCTCCTACAACTCCACTCTGCAAGATACAACACCTGTCACCTGCAATCACAAGGGATGGGGTTAGGGGTTGTAGTGTTTAGGAGCTTGCCTCAGTCAAGCCCTGGAATAGTGTTCAATCCTTTCAACACTGTTGTTTAATAAAGAGTGCATATCCCTGTGGGATAGAGGCAAAAACAAATTGATAAATTGATAAATGATTGATTCAACACAAATAGATATCACCTCGGAGGTGTATCTCGCATGTAGATGAATATCCTTCAACACATGAGAAGATGAAGCCAAATCTGCATAACAAACACAATAACGAGACAAGTTTGCTATGCCACAATGAATTCTTTGAATGCTCTAAAATTGTAAGTTTGCCAAAGTATCATAGCCATCTTCTAGTTTACAAATGAAACCCTAAACATGCTTATATATGTATTCCCACTACAAATTTTGTAATTCAAACTTGAGATGCTGACAAGGGAGACCTTTAACAGTCACATTATCATCATTTAAAATTTAGTTCCCAACCAAATAGGGCAGGGCTAGGGCACGAACGCCCAAGCCCTAGGCCCCATTTTCAAGGCAAAATCAAGTTCAACAATGTCCTCTTAGCCCCATTTGACATGGGTTTCTGAGACTTTGCACTGGGAGTTAAAATGAACACGCATGATGAAAAACAAGGGACCTGGGAGCTAAACTTAGGAGATAAAATTCCTAGGGGGACATTTTACAACATAAAATTTAGCCCCCATTTTAATGTATGTATGATCTTATGACCCATACATGCATTAAAGTATGATCAAAACATAGCAAACATGCCAGGCACTTGAAGCTAATGCATACACAAAGATCGAGGAACTATTACTAGCCCCAGTCTCAAGTAGACATTACAGAAAACACACTGTAGACATGCCAAACATAGTGAAGACAATAACAGGCACACAAAACATAGAGAAGATAGTAACAGGCACACAAGACATGGAGAAGACAGTATTGAAGACATGCAAAGCATGATGAATATAGTGAATGCAGTGATTATTTATTTTTCATTTTCATATATATAAATGAATGTAGATACATGGAAAGCAAAAATGCAACACACAATCCCAAAATATAGGAGGGGCATTTCGCCACACCCTTGAGACTATAAGAACATGCATGCCATACAAAACCCAAAGCATAGGAGGGGAATTTCACCACACCCTTGAAACTATGCTTGGGAGAAAACATGTCATACAAGGCCCGAGTGTAGGAGGGCCATTTCGCCACACCCTTGAAACTACACACGAGGGAAAACACATGGAAGACACACAAAAAACACGAGTGTTGTATAGCATGCCAAAGACATACTATACATCTAAAACATGACAAACAAGGCGATGGAAGGAACTTATTGCTAAGCCCCCACCATCTCAAGCATGCTACAGGCACACCTGATGGTTGGGTTTATGGCACAACAACTGCCAAAGACATGCTTAAGGGAGGATACACCAACCCCGCCTACTCGGAGGACTTTTGAAATAAAAAAGATGTGCACAAGCTCAAGAGATACACCATCCCCACCTCTGCAAAAGGGCTTTGAATAGAAGGATATGCATGATATCTTGCCTCTACAGAGGGATTTATGATTGCAATATAGAAAATATGTGCACTCGTACTGGAGATACAACATCCCGCCTCCGCAGAGGGCTTATAAACACGCTTCGTTAGTACCAAAATCATCAGACAACTTACTTTATATGCCCCCACCTTAAGGTGGTTGATATCGTGTACCAATATCAAGCACTTTAAGGTAGAGAGAAAACACACAAGGGAACAAGAGTTTTCACAAAGCTTATGCCCCCAAAGGTGACATGTGCTCACGATCACCGAATGTTCCCACAAACACACACTTCTTAATCTAAGTAATGCATGAAAATAAAGAAGCCAAGGCTACACAAATGGGTTTGAGTCCAAGTATAGCTGTCGGGCTTATACTGCAGGCATCTCAGAACTGAGTGTAACAACAAGGCGAGACACCCAAAATAATCAAAGTGCATGGAGTAGATGTATTGTTATGATTTGTTAGCAAAGATAGGACAACATCAAATATCACACAGAGTGATTCTACTAGCCAAGCGTCAGATATATATATCAACCCCGTCTTCATATATGGACTAGTTCCATTTTCGCTTTGCTTGCTAAAGGGACATGCAGACTGTATCAGTAAATGTTTGTTTTTCGTCATCCACTGACTAGATAGAATCACTAGAAGGTAAACAATAAAAAGAGAGAGGAGAACAAGTGTCTTAGGTACAATCACGTATGAGGATTCCCCCAGGTCATCAACCGCAATGCTATGCCCCTACGACACAATAGACAATAATAAAAATAGAGGAGAAGCAAGATAGAAGAATGATGATACAAATAGAAGAATGGTCACAATAGAGGCGGTCTCTCAGTATCCTTGACCTTACAAGAGTCATCCAAGGAGGCCTAAACAACACATAACACATCACGGGGGGAACACAACACAAGAGGGGAGGTCACATAAACGAGAAAATAATGCTACGACATAGGTGATCACCAGGGTTAGAAATACTTACCCATTGCTAAGAAATGCTCAAACTTGTGAGCATCTTAGAAAGGTGCTCCATCAAGTTTTGTAAAAAGTGTGAATAGTTCGCCATTGTTTGATTCATATTTTCAAGATAACCCATCGGTGTTTGTTTGTCAAATCATTGTATATTCAAAATCTTCTATTGTTTGCGAGGAGGGGAATCATTATTTCCCATTGATGATAAAATCCTTGTTCTTTTCCTATGCTTTGATTTCTTATTCTGGTGAGTCAGTCTTTCATGGTGAAAAGGACTATCTTCCACCATAGCAACCTTTTCCTGTACCATAATCTCTTGTTTCAGCTGTTCAATTTGTCTTTCCAATGCATTTTGGTTAACTCTCGATCCTTGAAGGGATAACAGAGGAGGAACCTCAGCATAAATACCATTTCTTTGTGGGTGAGGTGAATTTGCAATTTTCTCCTTATCCACTTCTATCATGCCCACTATTTCATCATAATCCAAATATTCGTCTTCCTACTCTACTATATTTTGTTCCATCATATTGTTTTGATTATGTCTAGGGAATGGATTAGAAAAGATCTATAAATTCTGATTCAGAGGAGCAACCAACTTATTTACACTGTCATTCACACCAGTTACTTGTATAACATTCGAGTTGATGAGGTCTTGAATTTCATGTTTAAGATGCATACACCATTTAGTATCATGCCTTTGTTACCAATGATAGTGACAAAAAGCATTAGCATTGAAGTAAGGTCCTTGCATTCTCCTAGCATCAAATGGTTTAATCGAAGGAAGCTTCAAGAGGTTATTACTCACTGCTTGATTTATGATAGAATGTAAGGGGTCAGATATTGGATTGAATTGTCTTTGTTGTTGTCAATTATGAAATGGTGCCCTCTTCAGAATAGTGATAGCAGACACTTGTGAAAAATTGTTTGAATTCTGCCCATTAACCTTGATGAAACTCTTATTATTCCTCTTAAAGTTGTTTTGTGAAGGTCCAACTATGGATTGACCAACTTAAGCCAATGAGTTTTGGTTTTCATACTGACTAGACAAAAGTTGATAATCACAAAGGGTTGTGCATAAATGTTGAAAAGAGTTATAGTTCATCAAGAGGATCTTATCCCCAATGTTAGGTTGTAAATTTGTAATAAATACCTTCTAAACATCCTCATCATAAACATCTGGTATTGAATTTGTGCATAAAGAGCTTGATACCGACTAATAAACTTAGTTAACTTCTCTTTCAGACCTTGTTTGCAATGAACTAAATCAATCAATAATACTTGAGGTCTAATGTTTGCTTGAAAATGTCGTAAGAATTGATCAACTAGCTGAGAGAAAGAGTGTATTGAATTCGGAGGTAAAGAGCAAAACCGCTCCAAAGAAATATCTTTGAGAGATCGCGGGAAATTTTTTTCTAACAAGTCCTCTTCAAAGTAGAAATCACTACACAGCTGTGAATGCTGCCACATGAGTATTAGGATCACCTTTTCCACCATATTTTTCAAAGCAAGGAGTTTCCAACTTCCCAAGCATAGGAGTTCTCAAGATTGCATAAGATAGAGGATTACAAGCATGATAAGTTGGTATATTAGGTTGTGAAGAATTTTTCAAGCTCATCACCATTTGTTGTAAAGAGGTCATGCCTTGCAAGAGTTGGTTTAAGAGGGCAGCATTAGGAGATGCGGTTTGAGAATTTGAAGTCATGGTCATGAAATTTTGAGGAGATTGATTGTGAGTGGTAATGAAAGGTGGTTGAGAGTAATTGTGAGTGGAAGGTAGTTGAGAATAGTTGTAGGTAAGAGGTGGTTGAGAATAAGTGGGATTGAGTGGTGGTTGAGAGTGATTATTCATAAAAGAAGTCACCTTAGGTGCTAAGTTTTGATAGTTGAATCCCACAACTTTGTAATTTTGTGAATTTGTGCCATTAGATACTCCAATACTAGGTTTAGCATTACTAAAAGCATGTGCATTAGTAGTTAGAATTGTCGATGTAAATGTAGACATTCCAGTAGTCGGTATAGGTGTCGATACTTATGTATGAGATAGTGATGACATGTTATTAATAACATTCGCACATTCAGTCACTGGCATAACATTATTATGCACTATATGAACTAAGCCTCAAAATTCATTAACACCATCTTGTCCTTCTTTTAACAATTATCTTATGTTATGAATCGTAGGTATAGCTTCTTCCGTTATCCTTTCATTTTCCATAAATGCTTAAAAATCGGCTAGTTCTTTATCAAGTTTATTTATTTGCTCATCAAGTACATGTGGTATCACCTCAATAGGTTCCTCAACATCATGAAATATTTTTTCTTCCATTGTAGTTGTAGGAGGAATGATATCTTGCAAAATTTGTGTTTCTTCTTTTGTAAAGAAAGTGTTCAATGGGTTTTCAGATGTAGGAACACCGTTGGTTTCAGGGGCACTAGAACCCATTAGTCTAATACTTCTCCTTAAATGGATATTTATATTAGGGCAGTGGGTTATAAGACTCGTGCAAAAGCATACAACACTCAATGTACAAACTAATAGAACAAACCCTAGGATGAAAGTATGTTTGAAACCTAAAATGCTTGATTTTTTTCACTTTTTCCAATGCAACTGCCTAGAAGAAGAAGTGTTGTAATAAAATTGCAAAGGGGTAGTAAATTAAATCCTTATTATCAGTCCAATAATGAAGCAATATATTTCACAACACGCCTATCATGCAAATCTAGATGAAAAATAAGTCAAAATCTAGTGAAAATGCAAGAAATTTAAACCCTAATTGTGAAATTAAGGCATGAAACTATGCAAAATTATGTATGAATGAAATCTAATCAGATTTAAGATGTGAAATATCTCAGAGAGAAGATCTGAAAATGATGTCAAAAGTTCTACAATGTTCAATGCAAGTGCAATTTTAAGAAAAGACGAGTGAATATGCTAGTTTTTGTTGAAATTGACTATGTGAAGATGCAAAATTTGAGATGTAAATGCAAAGACACAAAATAATGAAACACTAAAATCAGAAATAAGTCCTAAAAGAGTGCTTTTAAAATAGTAGTAAAATCTAAAACAATATTTTAACCACAAACCCTAGCTTTTGGAAAAACTAGGTTATATAAAAAATGCACAATTTCAAGTAAAATCTAACAATTTAAGCATGAAAATGCAATGCATATGATTATAGAATGATGTACTACTGTAATTTATATCATATTTGATGTAAAAATCAAATATTAGATGAAATGCAATGAAATTAAAATAAACTATGCAAAAATACAAGCCTGGGATGCGAATTTTTTTCAAATTTTTCAATTTTTTTGTAAATTTTCAAATGAAATAAGATGAAAATGAAATTAATAAATATAAATCTAAAGTACAACACTTAGCAAGGTCCAAAATTCAATAAAATATGGGTTCACTGAAATGTTATGTAGGAAAAGTGGGAATAGGGTTGATTTGATGATATGCCTAGATCCTCCTTTCACTACACACATTCAAGGACATTTAACCGAGTTGAATCACAATTTTTGCAAGAGGATTCACCTATAGGTTGGCTATCACTTTTAATGATAGGGAAATTTCAAATTTACTGATTAATGTATTAATTTAATGACCAGTTATGAGTAAAACCCTAATTATGCAAAATCGTAAGTAAACAGACGAATCTTGATAAATGCTTGCACACAGGGATGTTATATTTAGAGTAGATACATACCAGATTTTAAGATTTAGGATGCAGAAAAGATGGGGGCTAAAGAGAAGGCACCCAAGCCCAAGGTAGGAACTTCTTCATGGATTTCTATAAGTTTCCTGCTACTGTTCATCACTATCCCAGAGGTTTTTAGGCCTGTAAATTCGAAGGGCTTCGAGGCAGGACCCAAACCCTTGCAGTGCTTTTCTTCTCAGATTTGGAATCTCCACACTTTGTTATAGCCTCCTAAAACTCCACTCTGTAAGATACGACATCTGTCACCTACAATCATAAGGGATGGGGTTGGGGGTTGTGGTGTTTAGGAGCTTGCCTCAGTCAAGCCCCAAAATGGCATTCAAGCCTTCCAACACTGTTGTTTGATAAAGAGTGCATATCCCTATGGGATAGAGGCAAAAACAAATTGATAAATGATTGATTCAACACAAATAGATATCACCTCAGAGGTGTAGCTCACATGTAGATGAATATCCTTCAGCACATGAGAAGATGAAGCCAATTTGCATAACAAATACAATAACAAGACAAGTCTGCTCTGCCACAATGAATGCTTTTAATGCTCTAAAATCGTAAGTTTGCCAAAGTATCATAATCATCTTCTAGTTTACAAATGAAACCCTAAACATGCTTATATATGCATTCCCGCTACAAATTTCGTAATTCAAACTTGAGATGTCGACAAGGGAGACCTTTAACGGTCACATTATTGTCATTTAAAATTTAGGTCTTGACCACATAGGGCAGGGCTATGGCACGAGTACCCAACCCCTAGGCTCCATTTTCAAGGAAAAATCAAGTTCAACAATGTCCCCTTAGCCCCATTTGAAATGGGTTTTTGGGGACTTTGCATCGGGAGTTGAAATGAACATGCATGATGAAAAACAAGGGACCCAGGAGCTAAACTTAGGAGGTAAAAGTCCTAGGGGGACATTTTATGACAACATTTTTGGACCCGGTTAAGCAAGTCTTGGTGTTCACAAGGCATGGGTCTTCTGCTGGTGTAATGTGTGGTTTTGTTTAGGACATATCTTCTACACGTTTCATGTTGTATATTGTTTGGTCGACTTGTAAATGTATTTTTCATATTGTCTCTAGCCAACAAGCAATGTAATCAATGTAATATCATGTATAAAGTGTAAATCAAAGTGAGTTAGGAAAAGTATGATTGCAAAGTGATTGATAGAACTCGCATGCAAGATAAGGAGTAGAATAAATGTATTATGATGTGCGACTAAAGGAGAAAGAGCAGAAGTTGTAGATGATGCCCTGATTCATCTTGAAGACATATTTGAGATAGTGATCAAATATAGAGTGTGCCTACCTAATTTGATCATCAAAAGGAAGTGTGAAGAGGTAGAATTGCAATCATCAAATATGTGAGTTTCAATGTCAATTTTCAGACAGTAGAAGGACTATCATATTGTAGTCTTTTATAAGTGTGTTCTCAATTCAAGGAGTAGTAGCTTCCTTGGGAGTGACCCTAAATCAAAGTCTTCAGAGAGTAGTAGCTTCCTTGGGAGTGACCCTAAATCAAAGTTTCTTGGGAGTAGCAACTTCCTTGGGTTGTAGCCCTAAAACATAGTTATTATTTTGAGCTTCATATATTGTGAGTTAATCCTCACCATGGTTTTTCCCTTCTATGGTTTTCCACGTATATCTGGTGTTATGTGTTGATATGCATTGTGTTAATCTTTCATGCTTATGTTGATATTGTAATGCTTAAGTTTTAATTTTCTCTGGAGAACTTTAAAAAAAATTAGATATTGATTCACCCCCCCTCTTAGTATCCTTGTGTGTTCAACAAACCAATACTCATGAAATACAGGTCAATGAGTTTGACTAAAAAATTATGCAATTTAATCCTAATACAATATCATAATTTGATACACTACAAAAAATACCTCCTACTTTTCATTAGATGAGCTAAAGAGGCTCTATAATGAATGGTTCATAAGACACAACACTTGTTGAAGGTTTCATAAATAGGGGAAACAAGCTAAGTGGGCTTAATCTTGGGGAAACTCCATTGTTAAGCATGTTTGAGTCAAAGTAGTACTAGCATGGGTGACCTCATGAGAAGCCTCAGTGCTTCAACCCTATGAACATCACCTAGATGCAATGAGTGCTAAGTGGACCATTCATATGCTCAGAAGAGATGGGTTCATGTGAACCACTACTCATGAAATATGGTTCAATGAGTTTTGACTTAAAAACTACATAGTTGAATCCTAATAAGACATAATTTGATATATTGAAAAAAAACACCTCCTACTTGTCATTGGATGAGGTAAAGGGTTTATATAATGAATGGTTCATAAAGTGTAACACTTATTGAAGGTTTGGAAAATAGGGTAGAAAGCTAAGTGAGCTTGATCTTGGGGAAGCTTCATGGTTAAGCACACTTAAGTCAGAGTACCACCGATATGGGTGACCTCTTGGGAAGTCCTGATGCATCACCCTTATGAGCATCACCTAGATGCAATGACTGCCAAGTGAACCATCCATGATCATGAGAGAGGGGTTTGTATGAACCATTTCTCATGAAAATATGGATCAATGAGTTTGACTTAAAAGCTACATAGTTGAATACCGATAAAACATCATAATTTGATACATTGTGAAAGGCAACTCCTTATCATTGGATGAGCTAAAGGGTCTCTATAATGAATGGCTCATAAGGTACAATACTTGCTAAAGGTTTAGCAAATGGGGTAGAAAGCTAAGTGGGCTTGATCTTGAGGGAAAATCCCTAGTTAATCATGCTTGAGTCAAAGTAATATTAGGATGGGTGACCTCTCTCGAAGTCTCAATCTTTCACCCCTATGAGTATCACCTAGATATAATGAGTGCTAGTGGACTATTCATGCTCATGAGAGATGGGTTTGTGTAAACCACAACTCTACTGATAGCACAATAGTGTGTCCCACTTTTTGGCCAAGGTGGGACGCTCAAAATTAACATTTTCAACATTTTTCAATTTGTGTCAATTATAAGGAACAAACAATCAAGAATTTAAGGATAATGTAAATTAATGAGTTGTGAAATTTTCTATGTAGACTCAAGCTATAATTTTTTTATATTTTTAAATGATTATTTCTATCATTTTTTATTTTTATTTTTAATCAATATTTATTTTTCTATTATTTTTTATTGAGTGACATCATTCTATAATGCATAACTTCCATTACAAATATTTTTTTTTCATGATTTATTGGAATTAGACCATTAACTCCACTATCTAGTGCATGGATATCTTTTGATAATTTTTTATCAATTATTTTATTTATTATTAATTTTTGAATTAGTACTAACAAAAATTTTAGACCTATTTTATTTCATAACACATTTCTCTAAGCTTATATATCAAAATTATTTTTTAATTTTTTCATTAAATAAGGACATCTATCTCCCATTTATGGGAAGAAAGACTTACAACCTTTTCCAAACCTAAGAGTAGAAGCTAGATGGGTCCCTTTGAAACCCAGGTGGGTCAAATTGAATTTTGATGGGGCATTCAGGGGCAACCCTGGAGTCTCAGGTGCAGGGAGCATCATCCGAGACCATAGAGGAGAAACGGTTGCGTCGTCAGTGAAAAAACTACAGGTGGGTTCAAACAATGAAGCCGAGGCACAAGCATTACTGTTGGTACTCCATACATGCATCAAACTTGGCATATAAAACATTTAGATTGCAGGGGACTCTTATTATTGACGCTCTAAGGAAGCATAATACCCCTAGTTGGAGAATTCACAATATACTCCTAATAGTATGAGAAGCATTGTCAAAGATGGGTGACTATAGAATAAATCACACATATAGAGAAGTAAATAAAGATGTCAATGCTCTTGCCAACTTGGCAATTGATATGCATGTGGACTTCTTCGAGGAGCTTCAGTTCAGGGTGAAGGATAATAATTCAAGTTCATCCTTGCCAAATGATCATTCATGCATGTAGGAGAGCAATTATGAATCGACACTGGAAGGACTCTGGCCCTTGTGAGATGTCTTTTGGGAGGGAGAAAGAAATAAATGTACCAAATGTCATTGGGCTTTCATTTATCACAAGACTTTCATTATTTCTCCTAAAGCTTTAAGCATATTTCTTGCTACCTTTTTGTAATACCCGTGGAATCCACAGCAAGGCTTAGGGTGGTGAAACATCAAGCAACTTTCATAGGGGAAATTTAGGATCAAAGGCTTAGGAAAGTGTTTACCTTTGCTTCCCTCTTTGTGCCCCATGCCATTAAATTGGCATTGAGCGATGTTTTCATGGTGACTAGCCACCATTATAGAGTTAATTGTGACATCTCATCCATGTTGGTAGGAGTAATGTTGGATCTAGGGGAAGAGAAAACTATGGTCAGGGAAGTAGCAAGGACCACCATTAAGCCACATTGGAGGCATGGGTTAGATGATGTCCTAAAAATTGTAGTCTTGGGTCTCAGCTTTTGGCCAACTCAAGGGGCCCGGTTGGCTATGCTTTTGTTGCAAGTATGTGCTAATTGGTGTTGTCATTGATGTCAACATGCTTGTGCTATCATTGGTGTCAACTGTATCTTCTAATGTTGTTGTTGGTTGATTAAGTTATTGTGTTAAGGATACTGTTTGACATTTTGCTCTGCATTTCTCCTGTATTGAAGACTGGAGTGTGAGGTTTGGATATGTTTTAGAGAAGTGATTGAAGATGTTAGATCAAGAATTTGGTGCTCCAGAACGCTGTGTTTTGAGAGTTATGTTCACCAGTTTGAAGACTGTGCCTGGCAATGTTTGCAGTATGACTGAGGGAGCATTTTTCTCCTCATTTCTTTGCAGTTTGGTTTTTGGCCTTACAGTTCTAAATAAGTTTTCATAAGGTTAATATCTATGTTCTATCCAAAGGATTTGTGTTTTGGTGTTCCAAAATGTAGTTTTCTTGAGTAGCATAGCTTGGCAGTGTTGGTTGTGAGCAGTCTGTGAACTGTCTTCAAGTGAGATTTGTTGTAGCTAGATTTGTTGGCTCCCAAGTGATTTTATGTTGTTCATGGATGTTTCTAGATCGTGTTAAAGGCTTGTGCCTAGTCTGCAAGTTATGGTTGTGTTTTTAGAAGCGTGTGCTTAAGTATTCTTGGTGTTTACACAAGTTTAGCCGACTTGGGTGCTAACACTAATTGCAAATGTGCTTCGTGGATTATGGAAGCGTGTTGAAGAATGTGAAGATGTTTTTAGGTCCAAGCTAAACTATGAAGTGTTCTACATTCATTACTTTGCTCTACAGGAATGTTTATGTCCAGACCTAATTTGAATTCTATATGTTTACCGACCTTGGAGATTGTTTCAAAGATTGTCTAGAGTGTGTTTTCGACCTTGTTGAATGTTTCAAGGTTGATGATTGATATAAATAAGTGTAAAGGATTTGTGTGTATGTGGGCATGTGAAAAGATGAGGATGTTTGTGTTGTGAATTTGAATCAAAGGCATCAAGGACTTTCATGTGGTAGAAGACCTAATGCAGTGAGCAGGGGTCATCTACAATTTTTAGAGAGGTTGCAAAGGTGATGATTGTTGTGCTTCAATGGAATTGAACTCAGGCATGTGGTAGATGCTATCATATCAGTTCATGGCAATGAGCCTTCTCTTTTGGTAGTGAGCCTTTTTGGCATTGAGCATTTCTTTGGACAATGAGTCCTTGGGCAATGATCCCTTTGGTAGTGAGCCTCTTTGTAATTCGGTATTGATACTACTTTATATTGTGAGCTAATCCTCACCGTGGTTTTTCCCTTTTAAGGTTTTCCATGTAAAAAATATGGTGTTCGCTTGTGCATGGTGTTGATGTGATTAAGTTTTTGTTATCTATTTTTCATGTTTAATCTTCATAACAAAATAAGGGTTTAAGTGAACTAATTATGTGATTATGTTTGTGAGGGTTTAAAGTTTTTGATACAACTGATTCGCCCCCCCTCTCAGTTGTCTTGTGCATTCCAACAATTGGTATCAGAGTGAGAGTTCCTTGAAAGAAAGCCTAACATCTTGAGGTAGATCTAGGATGATGCATAGGAAAGATGTTTATCTAGTTGTTTTCTAAAAATGAGAATAGTAAGATATCTTATCCCTCTTGGATATGAAGTCTGGAACTCAGTTGTAACTACACTCAAGACTATCAAATCTAAGAAGATTGTGGAAATGGATCGGAAGATTTTTGATGATATGGAAGCTGACTTTGGGAAAAAAATAAAATCAGATGCTGATAAGCACAAGGATAAGTTGTCTCTTAAGTGTTTCAGTTGTGGCAAGATTGGTCATTATGCATCAAGATGTTTGATAAGAATTTTTAGAAGTAAGAAAAAGGAAAATGAAAGCAGGGTGCCTAAGAAAAGCTACTGTGCAAAAATGGATGTAAGTATATCTGAACCTGATGTTGAAGACAATGAAGATAATGATTGCTTGCTCACTAATTCAAAGGATGACACTTGTGGTGCTGACCCTGAAGGATGTATGAAAGAAAATGCTCCGGAGGTAAGTCTTAATAGTGAAGATACTTTTCAAGAAAAGAACTAATGGGTTATTGACAGTAGTTGCTCAAATCATATGACTGGTGATAGAAGCAAGTTTGTTAGTTTTGAGAAATGTGATAGAGGATCAGTTATATTTGGAGATAATTGTACCACTGAGATATGTGGAAGAGGCTCAATCAGTCTTGATGGAAAACATAATACTAATGATGTTCTTTATCTTAAAAGTTTAAAGCAAAAATCTTTTGAGTGTTGGATAGTTGTGTAGCAAAGGATACAGTCTTGTATTTTAGGATGATGGTTTTGAGATCAGAGAGAAGTCCAGAACTATGATAGCTGCTAGAAAGAGGATAGAAGGAAACCTTTATCATCTCAGAGAAGGTGATAGTTATTTCTCTATGACTCAGATTAGTGAGAGTTGGCTCTAGCATATGAGATTATGTCACATCGATCTTGATAATCTGATAAGGATAAGTTCAGTTCAATCTGTGAAAGATCTGCTAGAGATTACAATACCTATCAATATCATATGCAAGGAGTGTCAAGGTGGAAAGCAAGCAAGAGGAAGTTTACAAGATGAAGAAAAATCTTCTACCGAATTGTTGGAGTTGGTTCATACAGACCTTTGTGGTCCTACAAGAGTAAGGAGTTTCCATGATGACAGGTATTTTATGTTATTCATTGATGATTATTCTAGAATGACTTGGGTCACTTTTATTAAAGAAAAATCAAAAGCCCTAGATAGGTTTAAAGCATTTAAAGCAATGGTCAAAAATGAATTGGATATGAAGATCAAATGTTTGAGGTTTGACAGAGGTGGTGAGTTTACTTCAAATGAATTCAATGATTTTTGTGAAGAACATGGGATAAAGAGACAATTGTCTACCCCCTGAACTCCTCAGTAGAATAGAGTGGTTGAAATGAAGAATAGGACTATTCAAGAAGCTGCAAGGACAATGATAAATGAAGCAAATCTAGTGGAAGTATATTAGAGAGAAGCAATTCATACTGCTGTCTACATATAGAACAGAGTACAAGTGAAAGCAAATAATACAAAGACTCCCTATGAGCTATGGTGTGGAAGGATTCCCACTACTAAATATTTTAATTTTTTTGGAAGCAAATGTTTTATCAGAAGAAAGGAAGAAATAGGAAAGGATGATGCAAAGTATGATGAAGGTATTTTCCTTGGGTATTCTACTAAGAGCAAAGCTTAACAATGCTATAATAGAAGACTAGGGAAGATTGTTGAAAGTACAAATGTTAAGGTTGATGAAGTTATACAGAAGTATTTAGAAGTTAATGAGTATGTATTAGACTCAGATGGGTTCTCCTGTAGAGAAAACAAAAACGCTACAAAAGGGGAAGTACAGACTGTAGAAGAAGAAGAAACTAAAGAAAAAGAAATGCAGGTTGAAGAACAAGAAGCTCTGGAAAGAATCTCTAAAATGCCCAAGTACATGCAAAGGCATCACAATGAAGAACAAATCATGAGTGATAGAAGCAAAGGCGTATTGATAGGATGCAGATATGTTGAACAAATAAATCTGTGTTTGATTTCTAAAGTTGAACCTAAAACAGTGACTGAAGCTTGTAACGATGTGCATTGGATCAGGGCTATAGAAGAAAAGATTACTGCAGAAGATGAATGAATGAATGCTAGCATTGAAGAACACAAAATTGCTCTTGAAGATCTAGAGAGATCTGAAGAAGAAAACATGGATTTGAAGGAAAATGTCAAAGAAGCAAATGAATGCATCAGAAATTTAAGAGAGCAAGCTAAGAAGCTTAAACAAAGACAAAGAGGACAGTGAAAAATTGAGGTTACCAAATGAATCCATGATTGATCTAAAAATTAAAGTTGAAGAAAAAGTAAGAATTGAGGAATGTCTGAAAGATAAAACTGAAGATTGTACAAAGCTTGATCAAGTTGTGAACCTGAAGTCAGACTTGGAGAAGGAAAAGAGTGTTGCAAGTATGGGCCTAACCGGTGTTGTCATTGATGTCAACATACTCTTGTTGCATTAATGATAAAGATTGGATGAGCTGTGTGATGAGGATATTGAGAAAATTAGTCCTAATTAGGAACAGAGAAGAACAGTGAAGATAGTGAGCTAAAGATCCTAGATAAGATGAAGATCAGAGGATGCACTTCAAAGGGTTTGTAGATATGTGTCTTAAAATGATCCAGTAAATATTTTAGAGGTCCGCATGAAGATCTCAAGAAATTATGGCCACTTAAGTAAAACTAGTTCTAGCAGATGTTCAGAGGTGACAATGTGACATAGATAGGTCCGGTGAGATCCGGAAATGAAATATCCTATTCTGCAGATTTTATATAGTGTTTAGGAAGTCAACATGAATTGACAACTCAATTGGTTTGTGGTTTGGAGGTTCGCAAGCATCTATTCCATTATGACAGTAATGACAGACTGTGTTCTTAAGGTTCCGGATGAAGGAGAGAAGGATTTCAGTAAGCAGATGTAGTGTGGATGTTCTTGGTGATTCAGGCAAGCTTGTGGAGGTCTTTGGATCGTGTCCAGTTCGTGTTGGTGGTCTGCATTGGATTTTGAGCTAGTAAATGAAGAATTACTTCCGGATGATGATGTTCTTCTTGAGCATGGCCGACCGGATGAGTTACACACCCTGCGAATGATCTTGGAGATGTTATATGAAGAACGGCGTGTTCCTAAAGGAGTATTGGAGTCTCGGATCTGTGTGGCTGATAATGTGTTGATCCGCGTGAAGTCTTTTTGTAATAAGTCATGTTGTATTTATGTATTTGCTCTGAAATGTATGCCGACTTGGATGATTATCCCAAAGTCGATGTCTTGTATAAATAAGGAATTGTAAAGTCATTTCAAAGGTATCTTGTGGTGGATGAGAGAGTGGTAGAGAGGAGGAGAGCGAAAAGTAGAGTAGAAGTATTGGGCTTAAATGGAACTGACTCAAGCATGGTGAAGATGCTATTCTTCAGTCCAAGTATGTAATACTTATTATTTTGTAGATAGTGTGTCTCCTGTAGGCAGTGGGCCTCTTGTGAGCAGTGTGCTCGGGCAGTGAGCCCTTATTGGCATGTGCCATTTTGTTCTTTCTATTCTTCTAACAGAGAATACAATCTTGGGTTAGTCACCCAGTGGTTTTTCCCTTAACCAGGTTTTCCACGTTAAAAATCTTGGTGTGATATGTGTTAATATGTTCTTGCTCT
This sequence comes from Cunninghamia lanceolata, assembly GCA_027924645.1. NCBI lineage: Eukaryota > Viridiplantae > Streptophyta > Pinopsida > Cupressales > Cupressaceae > Cunninghamia > Cunninghamia lanceolata. Next base: position 4,969,903 of record BSBN01000771.1, read on the forward strand.
TGAATTGTTGCATTAAGTTTCCATGATTGATTTATCATTATACTGTTGATTTAAGAAAAGGATTTAAGTGATTAATTGCAAGAAAGTTTTAGACAACTGATTCACCCCCCCCCCCCTCTCAATTGTCTATCCTAAGTCTAACAAAGAGCTATGAAGAAAAATTCAAGATAAGTTCTACAAAATTTGATGAGATGATTGCTAGTCAGAAGAGCCTTAATGACAAAGAAGGCTTGGGATCTGAGAAAGATGAAAGTTCCAAATCATGTCAAGTAGTGAATGTTGAGAACAGGAAGGACAAAGGCAAATAGATCTAGAATCAAAGGAATGCAACTAGAAGACCGCCAGTCAGGCAACCAAATGCTCAAAGGTACCCATCTTTCAATGGTTATTGTTATTCATGCAATAAGCTCAGTCATAAGACTACTTAATGTAGGAGCAGAATGAATCAAAATGTTTCATCTTTCTTTGGTCAGTGCTTTACATGCAAGAGAGTTATTCATAGAGCTAGTGAATGTAGAAGTTAGATAAGGAATGGCTATAACAATGGAAGGAATGCTCAATCCTTCAATGGCAACTACTTTACATGCAATGGATTTGGACACAAGGCTAACCAATGCAGGTCCAGAATGAATGAAAGGAACAATAGTCAGAGGAATGTTGTGTGGTACGATTGCAATAGGCCTGGACATATTGCAAAGTTCTGCAGAAGCAAAAACATGAAGAAGGATAATCCAGTAGAAAAGAAGAAATCAGTGCACAAGGTTGATCCGATAGAAACCAGGAAGGATATGAACAAGATATGGATCAAGAATGATGTCAATAAAATCAAGGATGAGCCAATGCCAGCCTCTAGTACATATGTTTCCTCTGGGAATTGAGTTGGAGGCTACCTCTTAGGGGGAGTAGGTAGTGGCATTGAAGATGTTATAGTCAGGGGGAGCAAGAATTGGTACAGGGTTGATGAATACTCCTAAGGGGGAGGTATTCAGAGCAGTTGAGATTAGTGCAAGTATGTGCAGTATAATTCTTAGGAGGAGAAGGCTTGAAGAAGGTGTGTCACCCTTTGCCATTGATGTCAAAGGGGGAGAGAGTTCATGTGAAACAAAAGGAGAGTAAGATGTATAAAAGAAAGGGGGAGAGTGAGATTAGTGTAGAATTATGTCATGATGGTTTTTCACATCATATGTTTCCATCAATGACAAAGGGGGAGATTGTTGCAAGTATGCGCTAATTGGTGTTGTCATTGATGTCAACATGTTTGTGTTGTCATTGGTGTCAACTGTATCTTCTAATGTTGTTGTTGGTTGATTAAGTTATTGTGTTAAGGATACTGCCTGAGTTTTTGCTCCACATTTCTCTTGTATTAAAGACCGGAGTGTGAGGTTTGGATATGTTTTAGAGAAGTGGTTGAAGATGTTAGATCCAAAATTTGGTGCTCCAGAACGTTGTGTTTTGAGAGTTATGTTCACCAATTTGAAGACTGTGTCTGGCAGTGTTTGCAGTATGACTGAGAGAGTATTTTGCTCTGCATTTTTCTGCAGTTTGGTTTTTGGTCTTGCGGTTCTAGATAAGTGTTCATAAGGTTAATACCTATGTTCTATCCAAAGGATTTGTGATTTGGTGCTTCGAAATGTAGTTTTCTTGAGTAGCAAAGCTTGGTAGTGTTTGTTGTGAGCAATCTGTGAATTGTCTTCAAGTGAGATTTGTTGTAGCTAGATTTGTTAGCTCCCAGATGATTTCATGTTGTTCATGGATGTTTTTAGATGGTGTTAAAGGCTTGTGCTTGGTCCACAAGTTATGGTTGTGTTCTTGGAAGCGTGTGCTTAAGTGTTCTTGGTGTTTGCACAAGTTTAGCTGACTTGGGTGCTAACACTAATTGTCGATGTGCTTTGTGGATTATGGAAGCGTGTTGAAGCATGTGAAGATGTTTTTAGGTCCAAGCTAAGCTGTGAAGTGTTCTACATTCATTACTTTGCTCTGCAAGAATGTTTAGGTCTAAACCTATTTTGAATTATGTATATTTGCCGACCTTGGAGATTGTTTCAAAGATTGTAGATTGTGTTTCCGACCTTGATGAATGTTTCAAGGTTGATGATTGATATAAATAAGTGTAAAGGATTCATGTATATGTGGGCGTGTGCGAAGATGAGGATGTTTGTGTTGTGAATTTGAATCAGAGGCAGCAAGGACTTTCATGTGGTAGAAGACCTAATGCAATGAGCAAGGGTCATCTACAATTTTCAGAGAGGCTATGAAGGTGATGATTGTTGTGCTTCAATGGAACTGAACTCAGGCATGTGGTAGATGTTATCATATCAGTTCATGGCAATGAGCCTTCTCTTTTGGCAGCGAGCCTATTGCAGTGAGCATTTCTTTGGACAGTGAGTCCTTGGGCAGTGAGCCTCTTTGTAGTTCGGTATTGATACTACTTTATATTATGAGCTAATCCTCACCGTGGTTTTTCCCTTTTAGGGGTTTCCACGTAAAAAATCTGGTGTTCTCTTGTGCATGGTGTTGATGTGATTAAGTTTCTGTTATCTATTTTTTATGTTTAATCTTCGTAACAGAATAAGGGTTTAAGTGAACTAATGTGAATGTGATTATGTTTGTGAGGGTTTAAAGTATTTGATACAACTGATTGATCCCCCCCCCTCAGTTGTCTTGTGCATTCCAACAACTTCTACCATACAATGACCCCTGGGTTCCATTCATTGTCGAAGATGTGGGGAAGAGTGTTGCAGAGCAGAGGGACAAAGCCCGTTGGGGGGTAGATTTCCTAAAAATGCTCGCTTGGGTTGCGGACAACCAGGGAGTGGATTGACACACTGAATTCAACTTGGGCATGGAGATAGAGGCGAGTGAGATGGAGGACGAACCAACTCAGGAGAACCTGGGTGACAAATAATCTGATGTTGTTCATGCTTCTCTGTTATGCTGCATAGAATAGATACAAAATAGATATATATGCAGTGTTAATAGCTATAGTTTGAATAGAAGACTTCTATATGTAACGGAACTTAATTAATAGAATTCTCTCATAATGAGAGCTTTTGGTTGATGGCCCTCCATTGGAGGAGCCTTGGTTATTTGTTTTTTGGTTCCATCTTTATTATGGGAGTGACCCCCAAAAATGGTCACAATTAACTGATGAAAAAAAGGACATCTTTGAGTATGCAATGCATTTTTTTGAGATTTTCTAATAATGTTTGTTATTTTTCTTAGTGTCTTGAATATACCTATCATTGTTTTTTTTATAATAGACCTACATTCATTATAATTTTCTTTTTAACTATAGCATTAAATAAAACATATTATGGGAGTGACCCTCCATTGGAGGAGCCTTGGTTATTTGTTTTTTGGTTCCATCTTTATTATGGGAGTGACCCCCAAAAATGGTCACAATTAACTGATGAAAAAAAGGACATCTTTGAGTATGCAATGCATTTTTTTGAGATTTTCTAATAATGTTTGTTATTTTTCTTAGTGTCTTGAATATACCTATCATTGTTTTTTTTATAATAGACCTACATTCATTATAATTTTCTTTTTAACTATAGCATTAAATAAAACATATTATGGGAGTGACCCTCCATTGGAGGAGCCTTGGTTATTTGTTTTTTGGTTCCATCTTTATTATGGGAGTGACCCCCAAAAATGGTCACAATTAACTGATGAAAAAAAGGACATCTTTGAGTATGCAATGCATTTTTTTGAGATTTTCTAATAATGTTTGTTATTTTTCTTAGTGTCTTGAATATACCTATCATTGTTTTTTTTATAATAGACCTACATTCATTATAATTTTCTTTTTAACTATAGCATTAAATAAAACATATTACATATTATAGTTTTTGGAAAGGTAATGTTAAGGGCTACATACTTACAAATTGAAATTTCCAAATAACTTCATTTGATTCCCCCAAAAGTGAAACAAAATTGGTTTTTTGTCAACATTTTGTTAGGTGCAAAGGAGACTCCATCAAGGGTTTGATTTAAGCCTAGAGGGTTCTATCCAAGGGGATTTGATCTAAGGGGTTTGATCTAAACCACTTCAATCAAGCCCCCTTAAATGGAACACCTATGAGCTTAAATCATTAAGGTGATTTTAGGTAAAAATTAGGATGTTCCACAAGTGGGACACACTAATTGTGAGATCACCCACTCATGAAATATAGGTCAATGAGTTTGACTCAAAAACTATGTAGTTGAATCTTGATAAAATATTATAATTTGATATGCTACAAAAATACCTTCTACTTGTCATTAGATGAGCTAAGGGGGTTCTATAATGAAAGTTCATAAGGAACAACACTTGCTTAAGGTTTTGCAAATGGAAGAGAGAAGTGGGCTTGATCTTTAGAGAAACTCCATGGTTAAACGTGCTTCAGTCAAAGTTGCATTGGGTGACCTCTCGGGAAGTCCCAATGATTCACCCCTATGAACATCACCTAGATCCAATGAGTGCTAAGTGGACCATTCATGCTCATGAGAGGTGGGTTTGTGTGAATCACTACTCATGAAATATTGGTCAATGAGTTTGACTCAAAAACTACACAGTTAAATCCCAATAAAGCATCATAATTTGCTACATTGTGAAATATACCTCCTACGTGTCATTGGATGAGGTAAATAGTCTCTATAATGAATGGTTCATAAGCACAACACTTGCTTAAGGTTCTGCAAATATGGTAGCAAGCTAAGTGGCTTGATCTTGGGGAAAACTCCACAGTTAAACATGCTCAAGTCAAAATCGTATTAGGATGGGTGGCCTCTCAAGCAGTCTCGATGCTTCACCCCTTCGAATATCACTTAGATGCAATGAGTGCTAAGTGGACCATTCATGCTCATGAGAGATGGGTTCATATGAACCATTACTCATCAAATATGGGCCAATGAGATTGAAAAACTACATAGTTAAATCTTGATAAACCATCAATTTTTAACTTATAATTTTGAGTTTTTACTTTCTTTAAAGACTTAATTATGTGCTTCATGGTTGTAGACCATAGTGGCTTAAGCCTCCATGTTAATTGCTTAATCCTCTATGTTAGTGGTGAAAGTTGCATACTCATGCCCTTTTCCCTTATGTTTTGGCTTTATTTAGACTAGGATATTGTAAATACACTAATTAGCTTACCAAGCGGCATATTCTTGTGTAATATCAACTCATGGCATTCCATATCCTAGTTCCCTTATCTCTAATTCCCATATTTGTATTCTGGATCCTTAGGCTCATTTTTCATCACCCTAGATTAGATTTGCAAGTGCAAACTTGACCTAGGTCACTTTTGAAGTTGTAAGTCAACCCCAAACTTTTAAAAATCAAAATTTCAAATTCCCACCTTGTCAACTATTTCACTAGCTAGTTAGTTGACTTAGCATGTGTTATGTTGATTTGTGTGCTTGGTGGTTGTATTTTAGAACACACACTCATTCATTTGAAGATCATCCATAACATCTTAGGGCATTCCTATTAAGTACATCTAGAATTTGATATTTAGGAGAATTAAAAAAATCTAACATTTACATCTGAGCACATTATCCTAGGACCATTGCATACATCGTGTTTGTCCTCAATCATTTCATTTAGAGTCGTAAAGGCAGCCCACTAGGGGTTTGATCGAAGAGAACTTGACCCTACTATTCAATAGATTCCCAAAAAGTGTTTGTAAACGCCCCCTGTCCTTATGCATATTTAGACAACAAAGATCAAGGGAAGTGAATCCCAACTATTCACATCCTGCAAGATCAAATCTATGTGTTATAGATCAAGTCCATGCACAAGTTCAAATCTGCACTCACAAAGATCAATTTTGTATTTGCATAAGTAAATGATCTAAAGAAAAAACAATCAGTTTACAAAACCTAAGATCTTCATCTAAGTGAACCCTAAACTTCCAGAGCAATGATGAATCAACTTCTAACATCTATCATAGCGCATCTTCATCAGATTTTAAGCTACATATCACTTAATTTATTTTAATTCCAATTATTTCAATTATCAGTCCCAACTCATTACTGTGAAAAATCTATTGCAGCTACTGATTATTAATTTCCTATCTTATGTAGATTATTTGGCTGCCGAAAAATTAATTTACAGCAAATATTAAATAATAACACAACTGCAACTTCACGGAAAATCACGGAAACAGAAAAATAAAATGAACACAATGTTTTGGACAAATTGTCCCTGGAAAAACCCCGAAGGGAAAACCAGTCAGCAAATAAGAATTTTATTCGACTACAGAAAATCAAGAGATACAAAATTGCTTGCCTCTTACTGGCAGAGCTCTAGAAATTTCTTTCCTGTAAATTCCCTTCCCTCAATTGTTCCTGCTGAAATTGCTCCGGCAATATTTTCCTTCTTCGGCAATTCCACTGCTCTCCAACGCTATCACTGCGCCCTTTGCTCTCACTGCAAATCAATTTGCTATTGCTGCAAATTTATTTATTTGCTATCGCTGCAAATACTTCTTGGATCTGTGTTCTCCAAATGCCCATTGATCCTTTTTTATAATCCCCTCATTGAAAACCAATGGCCATGATTTAATCTAAATCAATGGCTAGGATTAATTAGACTTTAGCAAACCCTAATATCTAGAAGTCTCTCGAGAAATCAATTTTCTAGGTATAGAGAAAAATATTCCGGCTGTGTTTCCAGCCTCGTAATCACCACCGGAGACTAGAACACCTGTCCAAGCTACATTTAAAATTAACACTCCCTCTTAGCGAGGAAGGTGTTCTGAATAACACCCAACTTCTCTCTGAAGAAGATGAATTTCACCTTCCCCAATGCCTTTGTTAAAATGTCTGCTACCTGCTGATCTGTAGGTATATACTGTAGCTGAACAATCCTCCGCTATACACAATCCCTGATGAAATGATATCTGATGTCTATATGCTTAGACCTATCATGAAACACTGGATTCTCAGATAATCTGATGCAACTCTGATTATCACAGTGTATCACGGTAGTCTCAACCCTCTGACCAAACAAGGCTACCAACAACTTCCGAAGCCATATAGCCTCACATGTTGCCATACTAGCTGCTATGTATTCTGCTTTTGCAGAACTCAGAGCAACAGACTTTTGCTTCCTGCTGTACCAAGAGACAACTCCTGATCCCAAACTAAAGCAGCACCCTGAAGTGCTTTTCCTGTCCACTGTACTACCTGCCCAATCTACATCAATATAGCCTATCAACTTGATACCATCACCTCGAGCATATCTGATCCCATACTCGATTGTACCACGCAAATACCGCAACACATGCTTTGCCGCTGTCCAATGCACTCTCTTCGGCTCAACCATGAACTGACTAAGAGCGTTAACTGCAAAGGATATATCTGGCCTAATGTTGACCAAATACATGAGAGATCCAATCAACACCCTGTATAAGGTGGGGTCCACATCCTTTTCTTTGGATGCGTCTACCTTCTTCCAATTCGTGATCATAGGTGTAGACATGGCTCTGCAATCTTGCATCTCAAACCTCTTCAAGATTTCAATGCAGTATTTCCCTTGTCCAAGGAAAATCTCTCCATCTGTCTACCACAGTTCCATGCCTAGAAAGTAGTGCATAAGCCCCAAATCCTTCATCTCGAACTCTGCTGCAAGGTCCCTCTTGCACTCCTCTATGAGCCCTAGTGAACCTGTTAAAAACAAGTCGTCCACATATAGAACAAGAATGAGAACTTCACCCCCAACCATCAAGTAGTAAAGGTTAGCATCCGCCTCACTCTTCACAAAGCCTATTCCCTGCAAGTATCTATCAATGCGCTCATACCACGCCCTGGGAGCCTGCTGGAGTCCATACAAAGCTTTCTTCAATCTGCACACGTGGGTTTTGCTGTTGTGTGCTACAAAGCCCTCTGGTTGTTCTATGTATACCTCCTCTGCCAATTCACCATTAAGAAATGCCGTCTTGACATCCATTTGATGGATCTGCCATCCCATATGCGCTGCAAGTGAGATTACGGCTCGTATAGAAGTATACCTGGCCACTGGAGCGAATGTCTCCTCATAGTCTATTCCCTCCTTCTGAGAGAACCCCTTGGCCACGAACCTTGCCTTGTATTTCTCGATGCTACCATCTGCACCATGCTTAATCTTATAGATCCAGCGTGATCCAACCACTGCCCTATCTGTCGGTCTAAACACAACCTCCCACACATCGTTCTGCATTATTGAGGTATATTCCTCAACCATCGCATCTTGCCACACCTGTTGCCATGCAGCCTCCTGATAGCTGGAAGGTTCACTATCTACCAACTGACTAACCAATGCCACATAGTCATTATACCTGGCTGGTTGTTTCCGCTGTCTATTACTCATCCTAGGAGCTCCCACAAACTCCTGAGTATCCTTATGTGTCTGTTGAACCTCACGGTTTCTCCTGTCAACTATAGAGGATGAAATATCAAACTCCATATCTTCTTGATGCATCTCTTGGATTTGCTATATCTGTTGCTCCATACTCCTCGAACTCTCAGCACCTGAGCCTGTGCTTGTACTAGTAACTGTACTCGTGCTTCGCTGCCCCTGTTCTGGTTGAACAATCCTTGGAGTTTCTGTTGGCTGCTCATTCTGATCATCTGCTGGCAAATCTCTAGACCTCCTATATGCCTTGTCCTCCATGAATTTGGCATCACACCTGACTATAATCCTCTTGGTCCCTAGAATAAATATCTGATATGCCTTTGAGGTCTCGCTGTACCCCACAAAGTACCCTCTCACTGCAGTCTGATCTAACTTGAAACGTGTAGCCCCTGGAATGTGACAAAATGCCAAACTCCCAAATATCCTGAAGTGACTGACATCTGGCTTCTTCCCTGAGAATGCCTCCTCTGGTGTCATCTTGCCCAATACCTTATGTGGAACCCTATTCTGTATGTATACCGCTGTACTGCATGCCTCTGTCCATAAGTAACGTGGCATATCTTGGTCATACAACATAGCCCTTGCTGCCTCCGATATAGAACGATTCTTCCTCTCAGCAACCCCATTCTGCTGTGGGTTGTAAGGAACAGTCCACTCTCTCTTGATTCCTTCCCTGGTACAGAACTCCTGAAACTCTTTCCCTTTGTACTCGCCTCCATTGTCTGACCGAAGAACCTTTACCTTCCTGCCTGTCGAATTCTCCACAAGAGCTTTGAACTCCTGGAAGTGACTGAAGACCTCATCCTTGGTCTTCAAGAAGTATATCCAGGTCTTCCTGGAGAAATCATCAATAAAAGTAACAAAGTACTCATATCCTCTGAGAGACTTCGTTGACATTGGTCCACATATATCTGAATGTACTAGATCAAGAACCCCCTTGGATCTGGTGTCACTCCTTGGAAAAGCTGCTTTCACAAACTTCCCCAACACACATCCCTTACATACATCATCATGCTCTGTGCTCACCTCTAGAACACCTATCACTGTCTCATGAAGCAATTTAAGTGCTCCATGATGTATATGGCCCATCCTCCTATGCCATAGCTCTCCTTGATCTCTAGGATTACTGCTGCTCACTAGTGCCTTAGGAGTATCAAACTGCAACCTATAAAGTCGGTCACTCCTAACTCCAATAGCTATGGGTGATTTCCAATTCTTATGCTTGATTAAAACATGCACCCCTCTAAAGAGTACATTGTAGCCTTTATCCTGAAGGACAGATACGGAAATTAGATTCATGCCCAAGCCTGGCACATGCAACACATCATGAATGGAAATAGGCTTGCCATTCTCCCTCTGAAATAGAATAGTCCCTCTCCCAACTGGATCGCACTTGGACTTGTTCCCCATCTGAATCTGGAATCTGATGTCCTCCTCCTTGTAGCTGGAGAAGTACTCCCTAACTCCTGTCATATGAAATGACGCCCCACTGTCTATATACCAAACACCCTGTGAGGTTGAGCTAGTCAGGCAAGCTATGAGTGCAAACTCATCCTCCATTCTACTAGAAAGCTCATCTACACTTGCTGAAGCTGTCGTCTGCTTCTTGCCTTTCTTTTCATTTTTCTTCCTTTGTGGGCAATCGCTGACATAGTGGCCGAACTCGTGACAGCCATAACATTTGATCTTAGACAAGTCCTTCTTCTTCTCACTTTTTGGATTTGATCCTTTGCCAGACCCCTTCTTCGCTTTCTCTTTTCCTGCTAGGGCAACGTTTTCCTGTTCCACCTCACTTTTCTGACTATTACTATTGGTTCCATTGACAAGACTTAGTCTAAGCTCCTCCTGAGTGAAGTCACTCCATAGTCGATCTCAACTCGATAAGGTGTCTCGTCCATTAATAACTTGAACAAAGACATCCCACTGCTTAGTAAACCCATTCAGGGCTATTCGTACTAGCTCATCATCCTTTGGTTTGTCTCCAACAGTTGCCAATTCATCCTTGACAAGTCTAAGTCTGGTGAGGTAACTTGTGACATCTTCTCCCTTATTCATCCAGGAATTCCTTAACTTTTCTCTAAGAATCAGCTTCCGGTTAAGGGTAGCATTCTGGTACAGATTCATAATGGCGTCCCACATCGTCTTTGTTGTATCTAACTCTGCAATATGCGGAACAATATGATCCTTAACACCGTCAAGAATCAGCCTCCTCGCCTTGGCATCTTCCTTCTTATATGCTAAGAGCTGTGTTGCATCTGTAGGTACAGGTACAACAGTGGTCACATAATCCTTGATACCATTCTCTTCCAGCAATAAATAAATTCTAGCTTTCCAAACACCAAAATTTGAGGCTCCATCCAATCTGTCCTGATCTCTTAAACCTGCTGAGGCCATCTCAAAAGAAAATAATAATTTGAAGAGGTCAAACTAGGTTTTATAAACCATAGATTTTTTATTTATTATTTTTCCTTTCTCCCTGTGCCTGTTCTACCCTCAGATCCGCTCTGATACCATGTGAAAAATCTATTGCAGCTACTGATTATTAATTTCCTATCTTATGTAGATTATTTGGCTGCCGAAAAATTAATTTACAGCAAATATTAAATAATAACACAGCTGCAACTTCACGGAAAATCACGGAAACAGAAAAATAAAATGAACACAATGTTTTGGACAAATTGTCCTTGGAAAAACCCCAAAGGGAAAATCAGTCAGCAGATAAGAATTTTATTTGACTACAGAAAATCAAGAGATACAAAATTGCTTGCCTCTTACTGGCAGAGCTCTGGAAATTTCTTTCCTGTAAATTCCCTTCCCTCAATTGTTCCTGCTGAAATTGCTCCGGCAATATTTTCCTTCTCCGGCAATTCCACTGCTCTCCAACGCTATCACTGCGCCCTTTGCTCTCACTGCAAATCAATTTGCTATTGCTGCAAATTTATTTATTTGCTATCGCTGCAAATCAATTTGCTATTGCTGCAAATTTATTTATTTGCTATCGCTGCAAATACTTCTCGGATCTGTGTTCTCCAAATGCCCATTGATCCTCTTTTATAATCCCCTCATTGAAAACCAATGGCCATGATTTAATCTAAATCAATGGCTAGGATTAATTAGACTCTAGCAAACCCTAATATCTAGAAGTCTCTCGAGAAATCAATTTTCTAGGTATAGAGAAAAATATTCCGGCTGTGTTTCCAGCCTCGTAATCACCACCCCAAACTAGAACCCCTGTCCAAGCTACATTTAAAATTAACAATTACTCTAGGAAAGATTTGTTTTATCGTTGTGATTTAATTATCCGAAAGATAATTTATGTAGAGAAATGTATTTTATTTCTTCAAAGCTAGCTTACTTGTTAATAATTTGCAACTTGGAAAGCCCATCTTCCAAGATTTATTTTGTTTGGAATTCTTGAGTTTTCTAGTTAGCAATTAGCAACTTATATAGAACATGCCAACATTTAGTCACTCGATACTTTACACATAAAATTAATTTTTCCAAAACCACCACATTGAACTAGTTGATAAAAATTGAATGAAATAAGAACTTTATCGAGTTCATAAATCATCCTTAATTGTTAAAACTGGACAATTAGCTCCATCCATGTGAATTTATTATGATTTCAAATCACTAGAAATCGCTAGTAGGCATATCTTTATTTAGTCCAATTTGACCATATCTTAGAACTCCACTACCACCTTCTAAGTATATCCATGCCTGCACTTAGCTTAATACTTTACTCTCATATTGTTTGTCACCAAACTTACTACTCTACTGGCTACTTTCTAAGTAATATTCATGCCTGCACTTAGCGTAACATTCTACTGTAACTGTTTGTCACCAATTTGATACTCCATTGTCTCTTGCTCTAGAGCCATTTACTCCAAGCTTTTTTTCCTTCAATTTAAATGTCACTATAAATCATCACTTCAAATTTTATCACAAACAGACTTTTAACTTCCAGCTCTTTACTTGCAATTGTAAGTGCAATCAGCATTTGTTGTTTTCTAAATTTATTAGTCACCACGCTTCACCATAAAAAGTGATATAATTACATGTGAGAACAATCTTCAAGAAGAAAGCAAAACATAAGTGATGTAATTGCTATGTCACTTCAAATTTGATTACCAAAAATACTGTAACTGTCCAATCATTTTGAATTATAATATTTAGTGTTGTTTATCACCAAAATTTCATTTTGAATTTCTATTATTCTTAAAAAATTATTACATTGTCACATGTTAGACACTATACACATAAATACAGGATATATACAAAAGAAAGAAGCAATCTTAGCCTCTAAGCATGTCAAAACATGCTTTTGACAATGATAACCAGAACAGCAAATAAGCAACTCAACAAACATAAATGGAAGCAATTACAAATGTTAAGAAATTAGTATGTATCAAAATATTCGTGACATCATAGATGCTAAAATGCATACTAATTACAAATGTCAAGAGATTAGTATGTATCAAAATATTAGTGACATCATAGATGCTAAAATGCATACTACCTGTTTAGATAACAAGCAGCCTTTGACTTCTTAAACAAACTTCTTACTAATGAAAACTATCATTACCATCATTGCCCTATCACCACCACCACTAATGTGGCTTATGTATTGTACACTGATTCAATCTTGATCTCAGGCAACAACAATTTGGGCAGAGAGTGCCTGAACAAGTTCCTCTTCAATGAAGACATCTGAAAATAAGACCGGAAGAACAATCAAACACAATATTCCACATAAATTATTTAATGGGCAAGAGAATGATTGAAAGTACCTTCTCCAGATATAAAAGCATAGCATCACTCTTCCTCTACTACTAGAAATTCATAAACAATATATATTGCCTAAATTTTTTACTTTGTAATGCTTGTATGTCATCATCACTAAGGATCTTATTTAAACACAAAAACTTAAAAAGCAACTGTCTGCGGTATTTGACTGGAAGAAATGTTATCGTGAGAACATAACTGAGGAGGAAAACTTCAAAATTTCAAATTACTTAGATTGAAATAGGGAGGATGCCTGAAAAATACATAATATGCAATTAAAACAAAAATAAATTCCATATCTTTGCACAACCAGGAATTCACGATCATTACAACATGCATAGCATCTAAAATGATTAACCCTTCTCGTTGCATGCTGAATCATTCTTATATACATGCAATAGTTTCCTATGCAGTGAAAACAAAGTGCATCATTGTACTAGAATAAAATAGACTATAACAACAAATACCCATAATTTGCTCCAGTTTTAAACATAAAGTTGATTCCAACTGGGTTCCGGGAGACTCCAACCATGCAGCCAAAGTTTGTTTCTGCTCCTTTAAACAATCAGCTTCTAAAATAAATTTTTTTCACATAAAAATATTAAATCGTAAATTACATACACGCAGGCCAGACATAAAGTTATATTACAATGAAATAATGCAATGCAAGCTTAGAGCTCAATAGGAACTAAGCTCTATTTGGCAATACTAATAATTGAAAGGAGACATAAGCTGACATAAAAGCTAGCCTGAAGGTGCATTTTTAGGAACTCACCTCGAGAGGCAATACAAAACATATAATTCATTTACCAATAAAATCATAACAGCTACAGCTGTTTGGTTAGCTTTTTTCTGATGATTTGTGCTGCGGAATTCCATCTCTCATGGAATTTAGTCTCTTGCTTGTTTTGTGTCTGGGACTTTCACTGTGTTTTTTAGTCCCGTTGTAAAAGAGTTTGGGCCCTTTCAAAAACCCACCTTTACCCATAATATCAAAAAAAATGTTCTGATCCCATTCGGTAGAATAGCAGCATATGTTAATTGACATGTCCAAATCAACTATACAATGCATGCCAGTTTACAAGATAATAATGATATACAATATAATTTAGCACTGATATAAGTCAACGATTCCTTGTAGAAAAAAACTGCATGTACATGTTTCCTTGACAAATCCCATTCTTGTCCATCCAAGTCTGTCATTTCACCACATCATCTGCCTATCAAATCATGCCAACAAAAATGCTGCTAAAAGTGGAAACTACATAAAGAACTACAATCAAGGTAGGTATTCAACTTACTGTAGAGGACTCACAATGTGCATATACTTGGTTACTTGAGTCGGATATAACTCCTTTTGTGAAGCATGTTTTCCTTGGGAGAAAGAACTGCTCCTTTACGGTATACAAAAGAGTCAGAAGAGACCGCTTCCTTCTATGTAATTCATGTTACTTCTGCTTTTAGTCTATATTTACTCAAACCAATGAGAAAGGAAAATACGAGTTTGCTATCAATATCTTCCCCATAAAAAATAACAGACATGAGATCCTTCACATCAGAACTTTCAAACACCCCCCTCTCTTGACAAAAGTAAAGTTAGGCAGTGGACTGCTCCATCAAACTGCTCAAGGTTTCACATCAATGTCTGATATGCCTCACAGCAATAAGCAATTTACAGCTGAATTTTCAATTTGAATTAAATAAACAATTAATAATTTCTATATGTTCAAGGTTTATTCTACAATAAGAAGCACTCTATATACAATTATTTGAAGATTCTATACAAGAGAGGTTAACAGTTCAGGACATCTTCCTTGGATGAATGATCCTCTCAAGTAGAGTCAGAAAGATTCTATGTGTTTGAGTTGAAGTACAGTGTTTCTTAGCAAGGAAATTTTCTTTCAACTATTTGTCATATGCTCATCATCTTCAGGAGAAAACATATGCGTATTAAATATACAAAAGAAACAAAAGTTTCATTGACTTTATATTTAAAATGGTATTATACATTTTGAAATAAAATTACATTTGATTATGTACAGATTTTTACACTCAAAGTTTACAGTGCTCAACAAATTAATGTATATAACACTGAAACCAACAATTAGCTATCGTGCAGGAGTAACCCCTTCTTTGAAAAAATATTAGCCACTGAAGGTGGAAGCCAGGGAGCATTACCAGAATTATGAGGATCTTGGCCTGTAGTTTGGACATCCAAAGACCGCTGACTACTCTGTTTTACCTTTCTTCCCCTTGCTTTGGAACCAATACTACCCACAAGCATTCCGAGTTTCAAAACAGTCAAGAAACCCAAAGTAACAATCACAGGGCGCACTGCCCAGTGCACAGATTCGAGATGATGATATTTTTTCACTATGCCAACACAGTTGAGGAATTGTACAAGCTCTACCTCAGCTGGGTCGGCCAAGCAAGGCACGTTTCCAAAAAGACGGCCTGGAAACTTCACCATAAGACACCCATTTGGAAAAATCCACGAAATCCTCCCCGTGTCCCATGCATTTTTTTGGTGAGGCCACTGAAACCTTGGAGAGCCAATACCAGGTTTAATCCTCACAAATTGTCCAACAGAAAATGATTCAGACATCTGAAGTTCAGAACAGTGTCCTTTCCAAAGTGTCTTGAGCCCTAGAAAAGCCACTTCAACTTTCCCATCACGGCTTATTGAGTGTAAAACACCAACAGGAGATTGTTTTTCCCCGGATCCTGAATTCTGCAGATGTGATCCATGTAACCGAACCCAATCTCCTGCACCAAAGCCTAAAGAAACTCTCTCTAGATGACTGGAATGCATCCTCAGAGGGTCATGCAAGCCATGCACTCTTACAAGCACATACAAATCACTATCCATTCCAACTATTGTCCCCTCCACAATACTCATGTCCTTTGGTTTTTTCAAACTGGAAAACTTTCTTGACCGCACATAATCCCCAACTTGAAGTTTGTCCTTTAAAAATAGCCAGTTGCAGTTCTGAACATCATTTACTTTCAATTCACTCTTGTCTCTAACACAAATCCATCCACTGTCTCCAAAAATTGCATTTGGGCTGTTCCAATTAATAAAAGCCAAGGCAAAATGTTAGATATAGAAAGTAATCTATAGAAGTCATCTAATCTAAGAAAGCTATGCAACAGTAATACAAAGCAGCTGGGAGGATGCCTGCATTATTCAAGCAACCAAGTATTCTGATTATACGTCAAAAAAGCCAAATGTACAAACTTTCAACCTAGAATGTACAAAAAAAATCCAAACATTAATAGAATTCTGGCAAGCAGAAAAGTAACAATGCAGGGTTTGCAAGGTTTTTCACAGAAGAGAACACCAGTAGAAGTGGCAATCGAGAATTCAAGAAATTAAATCATCACAAACAGGTGGTTTTAAGACCTGAAAGGGATTCTTTGTGAAGATTATCAAAATCAGCGAAATTTGAAGTTGTCGTGGTTTCTGCTCTGAGGGTATTTTATCACAATTTCATCCATGTTGAGTATTTTGTGACTCCAAACATTGAAATTATGGCTGGTTAGCTCGTAGGTTTCAGGCAAGCCACAAAACCATATTTTGGATATTGGCCATTGTTAGGGTTTCACGTTTCAACCTAGGATTTCTATGAAAAATTCCAAACATCAACAGAATTCAGGCAAGCAGAAAATAAGCAATGCAAGGTTTTTCAGAGTTTTTCCTAGGACTAATAGTTTTTTACATAATTTTTTCTGGGAATAATTATATGTAAGAGCAGAATGTTGGAATTATTTTTCAGATTTAAGCACAGAAGTTGCAAGAAGTTTGACAGAAAACTGTATCCATATCCAACCACCGAACTGGATTTTTTTGTGACAAGGGTTTATTGTTTCTGACAGCTAGGGTTTCTAATTTCAACCATGCTGTTCTGCTGCACGTGCTATCTGTCTGCCCACAATGCTATTTTGTGACAGTTGGCCACGTTTTGCAGCCTGTTTCTACCCTCAGAGAAACCCTATTTTTATAATGTTCTACAGTCAACCTTATGACACAGTCAACCCTTCTACATTCCTGATTTTACAGCCTTCAACAGGTCGAAGTCAGCGTTCAACAGGAAATTCAGCCCTTCAACAGGACAGTTGGCCTTGTAGCCCTACACAGTGATTTGCCCCGCACAGCAAATTTTGCAGTCCTCTGCTTCTTTGTCAGCCCTTTAAAATCTTCTCCTTCCAAATTGAATTGTTAAGCATACCCCCTCCTAATGTTTCCTGTCTCTAATATCAAATGTTAGATAAATGAATGCACAGAGTTTGAGAGAATTGTGTTTTACACATTCCAATGTGTATATGCTGTGTTTATTAATGTACTGGGTAGTTACATTGGTGGTTGTATAGTGTAAGTTACCCTTTTAGACATAACTAATGTGATATTATATAATTATCATAAGCAATAAATGCCTATGTGTACAAAGTAGTCTAAAATTATATCTAATATGAATCTGTCGTCGATAGAAGCATAAATAGAGACATAGTTAGGGGTCAGCACTTTGTTGTTCCTTGTCATTAGAAAGCAGAGAAAGCACAAATAGGAACAGAAGCCAGTTGGATTTGAGAGCAAGGTGCTAGCACTCTTCGTTTCTCATAAATTTGCAAGTGAGATGCTTACCACAAGTACCTAATGTCATAATTCTTATGTTATTGTTCTATGAATGGTCTGAGCTCTGCTACGGAAAACTCTTAGAAATATTTGTGGATGATACATGATATTTTTTTTCTTTGGCAAAAGGTGAAACCACCTGAACTTAGATATTAAAATAGTAATAAAAATGTCTTTACAGTATACATCGAACAAGAACCCAGGACAGAAGAAGTGCAACAGATTCAATATGCCCAGTTACAAAACACAGTAAAGTAAAAGATGCCAAAAAAAGCCTATAACAAATCATATATTGGCCGCCAAGGTAGGATCTGGATTGACAGGATCAACAGGAGCAAAAGGAGCGTCAATTTGCACTGCCGGAGCCGCATTCTGAGTAACATCCCCATGGAGAACAGGCTGTTGGGGTGGTAGATGAGGGACATGTTACAGGAGGAAATGTAGAGCTCTGAAAATGCATTTAACTCTGGCTGCAAAATCAGGACAAAGTTCCAGCTAGTGGGAGTTCACTGAATTCTCCATCGTAATCAAATAATTGTTTTGCAAACTAGTTTTAACTGCATTATATGCACAAATGACCGCTGTATCTTTCTGAATTTCTTTATGGATAAAAAGACCCCCTATCAGTGCTTTGCCATTAAATGGATCATACCCTTGAACTGCAACATTGAAGCTGTCCTCTGTACTAAGGTAGCTTTGCATATACTGAAATGCCAACTTACGCAGGAGAGCAGGGCATTGGAGAAGATCCATAGCATTTGAGAACAACAGTGATACCACCTCCGAAAAGTGCACAACACACAGGAAGTCCTGTAGAATATCTTTGCCTGTAACCACCTGGATAGCATCTTCAACAGCTTCACAGTCAATTATGGAAACCTTGGCCAACATTTCTCAGTCAAATCTCCCTGTCTCTAGAAGCTCCCATTTCAGGATGGGAAAAAATATGTGCTTAGATGATACATGATCTTGGTGTATGTTGTTTATTGCATTTTAATTCTTAGCCATTTGAAGATGGCTTATTGTTGTGCATGGAATTGCTTAAAAAAGGTAGAGGGGCTGAAAGTTTTACCAAGTTTCTTTTCAACTTTAGGACTGATTATGAATTTACTGCTGTTGTTTGTTTTACATAAAATGAAGTGAGAAACTTGAGCATGAGTTGTTTCTCCACTATGGCTTCCTTCCTGTTACCAAGCAACTTTGCAACTGATTATGAATTTACTGCTGTTATTTGTTTTACATAAAATGAAGTGAGAAAACTTGAGCACGAGTTGTTTCTCCACTATGGCTTCCTTTCATAAGTGCCAAACTAGTATATGCATGTCTTGTACTATTTTCTATACAAGGACTGAACATATACTTGTGGTGACTTTTGAGTTTTCGAGCCTACTGTGGAATGTTTGACTCGATTCTTGTGAAGAAAGAGCTGTTGGGTTATTGTGCTCTTTCATGGGCTGAGAGTGTTATAGGAATCTTGTGACGTGAAACTCTTCTAGAGGCCTTACAGTCCATCTGTAAACTGATCAATGAAATATTTAGATGTGAAGTTATCATTCTCAGTTTTCATTAAGCCTTACCATGGTTGTAGCTCTCATACCCAATTATCTAGGAGGTGATTTCATGACTGTAGATTTATTATAGAAAGCCTCCTTGCTTAAATAATTTACCCAAAACTCCTAAAGGTTTGACCTAGCTTCTGTCGTCATAGGAGGACAGAATGAAACAACTAGCTTGTTAAATGTTGGAACCTTGAACCTGTTTGGACCTTTGGCATATACTGAGATGACTGAAGAATGTATGTGACCTAATCACATGATTTTAGTCAATTATAATGAGAATGAGGTATTGCAATTGGTATAATTTGTAACGATTGTAGAAACTTAGTAACATTCCTCTTTAGTGCTCCTAGAATTAGAATAGCATAATGAACTTGGTTGTAAATATGCCTATGATAATATTTTCCTCTACCAGACATGGAAATTCATCATAGTAGAAACTGAAATGTTTATTGAAAGCCTTTAGCTCCACGATATCCTGAGTGCTATACTAGATGCCTTACAGCAATGATAGCTACGTTGGGGTTTTTCAGATGTCATAATGAATAATAAAGCGAGAATGAAGGATTGGCTTGTACTAACCATGATGTTATTAATCACAGGAGCAGTTATATTGATAGGATGCAAAGTGTTTGACAAAATTTATAGGGTTTGGGTTTCCCGTGAGGTTCTTGTCTACTTCCTGAATATGATTTAATTAAATCTCATGCTCTGAATGATGAAATGTCTTATAGGGCCAGTATAGTCTTTATAGCATAATAGGAGGTCTACTATAACTTATTGCAAATTGATTAATGAGTTTAATAGGTGCTTATGCATAAGGCAGTTATTGATCACTGTTTGAGAAGATGTATTTTTTTTTACTTTGATGCCATTCCTACAAAGCAGGGGAGTTGAGCTCTGCCACTTTATTTTATCTGTTTTATCTTGACTGTCATAGAACAGCTTGTGTGGTTGAGTGTTGAAGCTTTTGAGAAAATTCTTCACCAATGGAAATGAGTTTATGTAGTTGTACTTAACCTTAGAGGTGGATATGACTTGCAGGTTAGACTCATTCCATGTTCCTGTCAATGGGTGGGATTTTGCAAATTTAAGTCATCTCTTTGCATCAATTGAAAAGGCCAGTTTGTGTATTTTATCATTGGATTGTACTTGATCTTGTTGGTTGTTCATGACGAGCCTGAAAAAGTGCTTCTTCATATTTATATTATGTATTGTTAATTGTCTGTTGGGTTAAGCATTTAGTTGAATGCAAAGGTCACTTGGATTGTGGTTTCCCTCCATTAACTCCTCTGAGTGAGGGTCTGGTGCTGGTATTGATATTGGCGTACCTGAGTTGGCAGATAAAGCACCACTTTACGTGGTTTCCTCCCACTGTGCAAATGGATATGAAGAACTCCTTAGCTTTTGATCGAAGAAGGAACATCATTTGGAAAAAATTCTGGTAGCATAGCTCTGATGCAGCATTTATTTTGTAATACCACTTATGTTGCATTGACAAGCAAATGAATGTTAGATCCATATGAAGAATGTATTACAAACGTAATTTGATTCTTCCTATTGCAAATCTGATTTACTACTGTTTTGGCAAATCCTAAATGAGAAAGTTCGTTACAATTTTGAAACTAGCTGTGACATGGTTGGATTTTGCAAAAAAGAACATTCACTTGCTTTTCATCAAGATAGTGATTGTGAATGTAAATGAATTGAACCATGTAAGTGCAAGTAAATAAGCACATCAGTGATGAGCAGTACTTGGCAACTGAACACATGGCTATCTCTTTGCACACTTTACATGGGCTGAGTGTTGGTTTCACATTTTCAGATGATTTCCTTAATTTGATATACATGAGCAAGGAATAATAGCACTTCTTAAGCACCATGATGGCTGTGTCAATAGCTAAATGAAAAAGAATGGATGAAAAGTTGTGCATGCATGTGGTTTATGTGGGATGTGAGTGCTTAGCCAATAACTTGGGAAACATTGCAAGATAACCCACAATATTGGGCTAGTCACCCTTGGCCATCCCTGGTCTGTACTTCCCCTCATGAACTTAAAATTTTCCATAGCAATGCCATACTTGATCTATCATGAAGTCAACTTTTCTATGCAGTTTACGTTAGATTATTTAAAAATTTTACTGGTTCAAAACAGTGCTTAAGACGTAATATTCTCTTGAGAATAGTGCGATGAGAAGACGAGTATTTGGAAGTATTAAAGCATGAGAATTAGACTCTTAAATGTTAGGAATTTAAGCATTACACCATAATTTCGAAATAGATAAAATATTTAGGGGTGTTTCAGTAATAGATTTATCATTTAAGTATTTATTTACACATTAATTAGTTAATGATTAGTAGCTATGGCGAGCTCTAGCGGCAGTTGTCCCTCTCCTTTATAAGTTTTCAATCCAAGAATGAATCTGGTTCAGGTTTTGGGTATATTCCAGATTGCTTCTCATTTATCTTTCAAAGTTAATTGATCTGGTCATTTTTGTATTCCATGGCTTTTCTTTGTAATTAACCTTATGGCTTTAAGGCTATAGTTGGTTTCTTGGATACTGTTTTGCCCTGGTTTGGTTATCATCTTTGTAAAAATCGTTTTTGATTTTAATATAAATATAGCGGCTCCTTGCCACCTTGATCAATAAAAAAAAATTAGTTAATGATTAGTAGCTATTCAAGTAAGGTTGTTGAGTGAGGTTGTAACCAGAGTTCACATACTTGGACTTGGCAGACCAAAAATTTCTAACTCAGCAAAAAATCTACACAACTTAAAAAAATACTTAAATTTCTTAAAAACATAAATTTATGAAAAATACAGTTACAAAATGTATCAAATGAGTTTGTAAAATGTTGGGGAAGTGTTTTCTATTAGATTTGAGTACAAAGAGAGTACAAAATCACATCATCATGAGAATACAACCATCTTTAAACTTTGATGCATTCTTCATTGTTCAATGATGAAACTTCTACAAGGAAAAATGGTTGGACTTATCAGAATTTCATGCTTCTTGTGCACCATGCAAGGCTGCCCACAACTCTCTGAAGTCTAATTAATTATATATTGAAAGGTGTTTGTGTTGTGTCTCAAAAAAATTGGATGTTTTTGCACATATTGCACAAGGCAAGAGTACATGAAGATCCTGATTTTTTGATACATTCTATTTGTTAAAAGACTAACATCAGGATAATATCCAATTAAACATTGCTAGTGTATTTGATCAAGCAAGGTAGACTTCACCTCTTTTGCACAATACAAAGGTGCATTGAGATCCTGATTATGCAACCCACGACAAAGGAAAGTTTGAAAAGGCAAATAAAAATAAAAACATTTCCATGCATAGGCTACATTGGCTTTTATTATCACATTTGCCTTTCTTCTTGCCATGCTCAGATGCTATGTGATCTTTTGTTGTGGGTGTCTAGGGCTTAAATAGGAAAAAAACATTTGTGTAGTGTGAAAACTGTATCTAAAACATGTTTGCACATACAAACCATGCATGGCAAGTTTAGGGTCGTATTTGTAAATTCGTTGAGTACTTGCATAAGTTTGGCCCTCAAACTCACCAACTAATTTGCATTCTTGAGTTGTGTGTTTAAATTGTAAAAATTCGACCCGCAAAAAAACCTACAAGTACTTGGCAACTCGTTGAGTATTCAGCGAGTTTTCCAACAATGGTTGTAACAAAACCCACGTAGAAGGTTATTTCCTAGATTATATGATCACAACAAAGATTTGTTGTGAGATAACAAACTATGTTTCTGTATAAATATTTCCTCTACATTTAATAAAATTAATCTTGATACTTGCATGCAATTTTTTCTATCATTTGGTATTAGAGCATCTCTGATTCAACCCTTGTGATGAAAGATTAGTTGTTTCCAAGAGGTAGACTTGTTTGTAATTAGCGTAAAATGGATTTGTAATGTTTTGATTAGTTGTGAAGCCAACTATTTTGTTAGTTTGTTTGTTAGCTTTGGGTTAGTTGTTTGTGTTTACTTACAGCACTTCCCATCAGCTTATTCATTGGCTCCCTTTATATTGAATAATTATAAACAAGGAAAGCATTTGATTTTAGCTTGGGCTTCCCTAATCTACATGTATATAAGCAAACTCTATTGAATAAAGCTTTTGTTGCGTTGTATTATGTCACTCTATCTAGTATGCACCATTAGTTTCTATTATTGTATGGATAACTTAACCAAATAGGAGTAAACATTGGCATCATTGCTTACATGAAATTGGGTTAGATTCATAAAGAACTAGCGTTGGTCAATACCTATTGACAACTATATTGGAGACCAATGAAATTAATGCCATTAAACCCAACAAAGATGGGAGAAGAGCAAGAGTGTAGTCAAGGGGAAGATCGTGAAATCTAATGATCCCACTGGTGGAACAACAAGAACAAAGGAGAAGGCCGCAGGGAGTAGTCGGCTTCAAAAATCCATCAATATATAGAAGAAGTTTAGAAGTTGGAGTCAAAATGTAAATCGAAGCCATAGTTAGGAAAAAAGACATTAGAACATCCCATCAACTACGGACAACCTACAAAGTATAGAGGAAGAGTGGGTTGAGGTTGCCAAATAACTTCCCTTGCTGGAAGAAGGGCGTGTTCATCTTGCAGATCAAGTTCGGTTAGAGAACCGAATAGAGCCTCCTCTATATGACGAAAGCCTTTGTCCTGAGACAGACTTAGAAGAATTCCATAGATAGAGAGAGGGAAGCATATGAAAATAATCTTCGTGATATCAAAGAGTTGTTGATCAAAGAAGAAACCAAGCCAAAAACATCAGGGAAAATGATTGGAGTGGATAAAAGAGAACTTGAGGGCAATATGAGTGGGTGGAAGACTGAAGCCTCCAAATGAGTTGAGGATTCTCAAGTGTTTGAGAGTGCCAAGAGAGTACTAGAACACTCGAATCAGAGCTTCTTGAGGAGAAGGTTTCAGACACTGAATTTGCATCAAGGATTGTAATGTCCCCTTCCTAATCAGTTCAGTTTGATGGACAGTTAGCCTATTCAGTGGGTTCCCGTAGGCTAATATGTTAGGGTTAGGGAACTTTGAGATGATGGTTTATCTAGCAGGATGGTAGTATCAGATGTGTTTTTGAGCTCGGTGGTTATGATGTGCACAACGCCCTTTTCTGAGGTGATTTTGGTTGAGTTCTCCAATACTTACTATTTTTAGTAAGTCAGTTTCAGGCACTGACTGACGTTTGGATATGTCGGTGTGAG
This sequence comes from Cunninghamia lanceolata, assembly GCA_027924645.1. NCBI lineage: Eukaryota > Viridiplantae > Streptophyta > Pinopsida > Cupressales > Cupressaceae > Cunninghamia > Cunninghamia lanceolata. The sequence continues at coordinate 4,994,499 of BSBN01000771.1, forward strand.
TGGTGGATATCGACATTTCAATATTTAATATAGTCAAATGATTTTAAATTAAATAACGATGAGTTATTATTTTATAAAGTTAAATCAAAGATTTAACTTTATCGTTAATTAATACATTATTCATAAAGTGACTATATGAGCACCTAAGGGATAAATTAAAGTGGAAAATGAAATATAAGTATTTGGGGATAAGTGCCACTTTATGGGAGACATAAGGAGTTAAAATAAAATTAAATCTTTTATTTCCCCAAGCTTGGGCGTGGGGTTTTGGAGGACAAATAAATGAGCTTTTGAATGCTCATTTGCATATGCTTGAAAAAATATTCTTACACAAGTTCTTGCTGGTTGAACGGAGTTCTTCCTTTTGCTTTGTGAGGACGGAAACCCTCATAGAGATCATCATCTACGGGAGTGAAAGACCTCTCTAAGGTGATTGCTGATAGTCTTATTCGGAGGCTATGCTTGTATTGTCAATGCAGATTTTCCATGTTCATTTGCAAGGGTTTTAGAGTGCAAAATAATGAAGATTCAATGAATATTATTTTGCGAAGAAATTTGTAGTTTTGTGGATTGATTTTGGAGTGTTGCAAAATGCCCAAAGTTGGCCATACCATCTAGGGCCGACTGTACCATTTTTGCATCTGTTTGGGTTTTTTTGTGGACATCTTCACTTTCCTTGGGCATGGGCTTATGCAATAAATCTGCAAGCTATGGGAGGGCATTTGTGAGCAGATTGGAAGTGATTTTGGTTTGTTTTGCTGTTGTGGATATTTCCAAACAGGGTCGTACACCTTCAGGATAGGGCGTGAGCCCTCTAGGCCCAAGCGCCTAAGTTTAGGGCCCCATATCTCTTGTATTAGAGGCGCCTAGGAATCCTTTATTGCTGTTCATCATTTACAAGGTGGAGAAACTAGGTTTTATGGTTTGTGGTGATAGTTTTGTACCTCCACTTCACTGCAAACTTCATTTCAGACCTGCAATAGAGTGAATCAGCAAATGGGTATGTTGTTTAATGCATTGTAATGAGATTTCCCCATCTGGGTATCTCTTCATTTGATAAGATGTTGTACTTTCAGTTTGTTAATGAATATGGGTGTTTGAAAATAGTGTATTGTGAAGTTATTTTCAACTTTGTTTAATTTACCCTGCATATCCGTCTTATTCTATAAACAAACACAAACAACAGAAAAAAAAAAAAAATCAGGGTGGGACATTACAATGGTATCAGAGCTTAGCTCTTCTTGCCATCCTATGCGGTTGTGACAGTGAACCATGTAGTGATTCCATTGAGTGATGCAACCCAACACACATCAGTATTATTTGAGGAGAAATAGGTCAAACCCAAACCTTGAAGTACCAACACATATAGATCCTTTTGCATGTGTTGACAGGGTTGAGGTAGACATAGGTGATAGAAAGCACAGTGAACCAAGCACTAGAGAGATTTTTAATGATCTTGCTAGGGTACACCAAGAAATGCAACAGAATATGAATAAGATTTGTGCTCTATTGGCTAGGCAAATTGAAGGAAATAACAATAATAATAATAAAGGAAAGAGAACTGGCAATGGGGGACATGGAGATTGGAATGGTGTAATGTCTCCATTTCTGGAGTGATCACCTAGCTGATAGTGGAATTAGAATATCTTCATTCCCGTAGGCTAGTTCGTCAACTCAAGGGAATATTCTGGCAATGATAAATGAAATTAATGCACTCACATTAATTTATTCAATTGTAAACAATAAAATGATAATAATTTATTATTATTATTTATGGAGAAAATAGTAAATTAAATAATATTATTTTAATATTATTTAATTAAAAGCCAAAATGACAAAATGGGTCTGGACCTATTTGAGCGCCCACCTTGAAGGGATGTAAAAGGACAATGAAATAGGTCCTCGCTCATTGGGTTTGAAATAAAATATTGGTTTTTGTTGCAACATTGAAACATAAAATTCAAAATAGGTCCCAACATTGGATCCAGTGCCATCATGGAGGCAAAAAATTCACAATTCAAATCTTTAATTTGAATTGGCTATAAAAGGAGAGGTGCTCCAAATTCGATCATCACAATTATCTTGAAACTGGTATGTTCGCATTTTGCTTGTCATTTCTACAGTGGATTTGGACGAAAGCCCAAATTTCACCATTGGAGGGCGAATTCATGCTGAGTTCATCATTGTGCTTTATTGCAAGTTGTGTTTCGAAATTCATAGATCTATCTTTCGTATTCGGAGACCTTGCTGTGAGCTTCATCATATATCTTTCCTCGCAATTATTGAAGATCGATTGGTGCTGAGGATATTGGTCAATTTACTTATGCACTGATTTCGAACCCGAGGAAATTTGACAATATCAATCGCATTTGTTAAAGGCACTTGTCGCTGGCAGGTTGGGAGATTGTTGGTGTTTGTAGCGCCGATTCAGACCCGTATATTTCAACGTTGCCACCACTATAGGAAACACCACCCTGGGACAAGGAGCGAAGCATCGAGGGAGTTCACTGCTGAGTGGGCGGAGTGTCAAGTGTTTGCAGAGTATTGTTGAGAACATTCGATCACATATATTCCTCTAGGGATCTTTATCTTAGATCAGCGACTATCTTGAGGAAGCATTTCGCCATTGTGAAGACTTATTCATTGGGCGGCGATTCCTATAGCAGTTGTAATATCAAACGATGAACAGTCCTAGCTATTGTCACTAGTGTGGCTTCAGTTGTGTTCGCTGACCTTGTGCATGATTCACCAAACTCCAAGGGACCGATCTACATCACTGGGACAGCGTCAGCCTTGGAAAGAGCTAACAGTAAGGAGATCGCATTCATACTTAGCTTCGCTGAGTATAAATATATATTGACATCGTGTGATCATCGTTGAAGACTGTCATCACAATCGTGAGCCTGCCTGGGCCATCAGATTGGTATGTTATTAATTACACTTATAAATTTTGCAACAATATTACATGATTGTATTGGTGGCTATCATAGGTCTGAGATCTGGATGTAATAAGAAGATTTGTAAGTCTGATTTGTAACAGCAACATGCTGAGTTGATTCCTTATACATGAATTGTCATTCTAACTTGCAAATATATTTGTAATGCTCATTGAAAGCTACCATATCTATAGGTCATAGATATGTATCTTGATAGTTCATAGATTTTGTGTCGAAGACATTTGAATTTGTAATAGATTAGATCAGTTAATGCATAATTGAAAGAACTCAAACAATTTCACCTCAAATACCAAGAACTGCACATTACAAATGGAAACAGAAGGAATGGCAATAACGGGGATGGTTCAATCAATAACAGGGCAGAAAATCAGTGTTCTATGGCTGGAACAGCGAACGCTAGACCTCGTATGCCTATTTTTCCCCCACGGGATAACCCTCTAGTGGTTAATGAACCCACACAACATGAATTACAAGATCAGATTATGAGAGATTGGAGGGATTCAGGAGCAAAATTCGAAGTTGAAATGTCTTTTCGAGATTATATGGACCTCAGATTGAGGCATAGACCCCATAGAGGTGGGGGTGGCAGACATCATAACTAGGAATTGTAGAAGAAAGTGAGTAAATTATCCATTCCTTACTTTGATGGCTCGGGGAAGACTATAGCTAGGGCATGGGTACAAAGGTTAGATAGCTTTCTTCAGCTTAGTCCTATGCCAGAGGATGAGGCTATTACATATGCCACTCTTCATCTAGATAGTAGTGCCCATGAATGGTGGCACCATGGTATGGTCACTTTGGGCCATGATCAGATTACCTCTTACATGGAGTTTACTGAGAGGTTGATGGGCAGGTTTGACAGGAAGGATCCGGAGTTGCAGTTTAAGGAGTTGGCTCAGTTGAAACAGTAGGGTTCAGTGAATACATACATTTATGAATTCCAAAAGTTGTCTGTGATGGTGACCGACATTTCTGAGAGGGGGTTGACTGTTCTCTTTATTGATGGTCTTTCAGATCCATTGAGAGGTTGGATTAAGGCCCTTAATCCACTTTCCTTACAGGATGCCTTAAAGAAGGCGAGAGATATGGAGTCATCTACTTTGAGGAGTAAATTTCAGACCAAAGGTTTCTTTCATAAGAAAGACAAGGACGAGAAACCATTTCAGAGAGACTCCAATCCACCAAAGAAGGGACCATCGAGATTAGACAGTGATCATCTCAATGAGCTCAAACGGAAGAAACTGTGTTTTCATTGTAGGGAGCCTTGGGATCCATCGCACAAGTGTGCTACCCAAGCCAAGGCTAAGTAGATAGAATACTTTTCAGCAGAAGAATCAGTAGATGATGAGGCAGATCAGCATGCTGATTCAAGGAATTCAAAGAGGGAGAACTCTTCAGATGATTTCGAGGAGCAAGAGGATGATAGGCCCATAGCCCAACTCTCTAGCATCCAAAAAGAGGGTTCATTCAGGATTCGGGGAGTTCTTGGAGGACAGAGGGTAGTTACTCTTTTGGACATAATAGCCACTCATAATTTCATCGATGAGGGGATAGTAGCTAAAAGGGGACTCAAGATAGAGGAATTCAAAGGGTTCAAGATAAGAGTAGCGGATGGTTTTGTTATCACCTATAAGAGGAGGATTCCTAACTTGACTATTCAGTTGAGTGATTATGAGTTCCATACTGATTATTATGTGGTGAGCATGGGGGAGATGGATGTGGTTCTTGGCATGAGATGGCTACATGCTATTGGAGAGTTTTACCTCAACTTGCGTACCATGGAGATGAAGTTTGAAGTTGATGGGAGGAAGCATGTGCTTAGGGGAATGTCAGATGGTGGTTTACGTGTGGTGTCTCTCAGAAGGATGGAGAGACTTAGACATGATCAGGTAGAGTGGGCAGCAGAGTGCTTGATTATGCCCACAGTGACTGAGTAGCAGAAGTAGAACTACCACCCCGATATATAGGCTTTGTTGTCCAAGCACAACAAAGTGTTTAGTAGCATTCCACCTAGGATGCCTCCTGAGAGGGGTATTGAGCATGTGATCGAGTTGAGGAAGGGGCCAAGCTGGTCATTATTACTCCCTATAGGCATCCGAAGAGGTTGAAGGATGAGATCGAGAAGGCTATCAAGAGCTTCTCGAGATGGGGCACATTAGGCCAAGTAAGAGTCCCTTTGCTTCAGCAGTAGTGTTGGTGAAGAAGAAAGATGAGACATTGAGGATGTGCATTGACTATAGGGCACTGAACAAGAAGATGATCAAGAATCGTTACCCCATCCCACATATTGATGAGCTCATAGATGAGCTACATGGTGCTTGCTACTTCTCTAAGATAGATCTGAGATCAAGGTACCACTAGATTCAAGTTAGGGAAGAGGATGTGGAGAAGACAACATTCCAATGCCATTATGGTCACTTCGAGATTCTGGTTATGCCTTTTGGCTTAACCAATGCCCCAGCTACATTTCAGTCCTGCATGAACAAAGTGTTTAGGAATCAGTTGAGGAAATTTGTCCTCATCTTCTTTGATGATATATTGATTTTTAGCAGGACTTGGGAGGAACACCTACAACATATTGACGGGGTGTTAAGTATTTTGGAGAGGAAGTCTCTATACACCAAAGAGTAAGTGCTTGTTTGGCATGACCAAGCTCTTGTATCTTGGTCACATTATCAGTTCTGAGGTTGTTAAAGTGGATCTTGAGAAGATTAGAGCAATCATGAATTGGCCGCCACCCAAGAATCTCTCCCAGCTCAAGGAATTCTTTGGTCTTTGCAGTTTCTACAGGAGGTTCGTCAAAGGGTTTTTTCAAGTAGCTGCCCCACTTATAGATTTGACCAAGAAGGGGGCATTTGTTTGGTTTAATGATGCACAACAGTTTTGATCGGTTCAAGCAGATAATGAGCACTTGCCTAGTTTTGGCTATTCCTGATTTCTCCAAACCATTCAAGTTGAATTGTGATACTTCGGGAGAGGGAGTAGGTGCAACATTGATGCAGGATAAGCATCCCATAGCGTTTGAGAGCAGAAAACTGTGGGGTGCCGAGAGAGGTTACAACATTTATGATAAGGAGATGCTGGCTATTATGCATGCTTTAGCCAAATTCAGACAGTACTTGGTGGGAGGCAAGTTTATTGTTAAGACCAATCACAACAGCCTCAAGCATTTCCTAAATCAGAGAGACCTCAATGACAGGCAACAAAAATGGGTGAGTAAGCTTATGAATTTGACATAGTTTATGTCAAGGGGAAGAAAAATATTGTTGCCGATGCATTGTCCCGAAGGCCACATTTGTGTTCCTTAGTGGAGATTTCAAATGATTGGAAAGAGTTAATTTCAGCAGAATATGCTAAGGATCAGTGGGCCACGGGTATTATAGAGGATACCATCCAAGATGACACGTACACCATTGTATATGATCTCATCATTTACAAGGACAAGATATTGTTGGTACCTAAATCCGAGGTTAAGAAGAAGATTTTGAGAGCTTTTCATGATGTTCCTATGGCTGGTCACCCCGAGTATTTCAAGACTTATAGGCAAATCCGGGAAAGATTTACATGGAAAGGACTCAAAATAGAGGTACTTAAGTATGTTCGTGAGTGCCCTACTTGTCGACAAAATAAGCATGAGCATTCTTATCCTGTTGGTTTATTACAACCGCTACCAATTCCCAATCGGAAGTGGGAATGCATCTCCATGGATTTTATTACAGGGCTGCCCAAAGCCCAAGGTAAGGACTGTAGCTTCGTTGTGGTGGATAGATTGACAAAATTCACCCACTTCTTTGCTATTTCAACCACATACACAATAGCACAGATGTAATGTCCCCTTTTAGGATATTCTTGATTTCTTAACCTGCACACAAGAATAACTACTAGAAAGAGACATTAGCAATATTAAAGATCAATTTAGTAATGAAATCAATGCATCATAACAATGAACAAGAATGTAATGTTATTTGTGTGTACATACACTCAAATCCTGCAATCAAAGACATTAACAACATATACATATTCTTTTGTAATCATTAGGGGTTAGCAACATCATAATCATAATCAATAATAATGAATATGTACATATATCCAAATGTATATCCTCATACTTTAAGCATGTTTATGCCTCATGATATACTTTGGGAATGGCAACGTCGACCCTGGTCGTTAATCTAGCCCAATCATCTACCCTAGCGAAGGAGGGGAAAATATTACATTAAGGCGTTGGATAACTAATCTCCACTGCCATGGGCCCAAGGGTTTCATGAACGCCCATCAATACCACCACTTGGCCCAAAGTGTCACGAACACCCGTCAAGACCACCATTTGGGAGTCACCCACCGTGTGAGACATTAATAACAAACTAACTTCCAATACCATAGGCCCAAGGGTTTCATGCTCGCCTGGCAATACCACCACTTGGCCCAAAGGTGTCACGAACGCCCGTCGATACCACCATTTGAGAGTCACCTACCGTGTTAGACATTAATAACAAATATCGCCCTTCCCTAACAACCCAAACGTCCTCATAGGGGCAAAGGTGAAAGATTAAAGGCGTGGCAAGTCGCGCTCATCCCTCGTATATCATGAGTTAGGTAAGTATAACTACTTAAGGATAATCGTATGAGTTAGAGAGATCATACCAATATGAGATCTTTCCCCTTAGATGATTTGAGATGCTCAAGTGATCCTATGATCACTAATATATCACTTACTTTGTATATATCCTTGTCTCTCACAAGGCTGTTATGAGAATCTGAAATTCCCTTTGTATTTCTGTTGTTCCTATAATAGGAACTAAGTTTATTTAATGATACTATCCACCAATTATGGCTGGATATGAATGATGGAGATCGCTGCTCCTATCTTGCTGAATCTGCTATATATATTTAATTTGTATTTCTTGTCTAGGCTGCTGAATTGGAATTTGAATTGTATCCCTTGACTTTCAACTTCTCTTTACATTTATATTCTTATGCTTTGACATGAGGGGAGACATCCTTTAGATAGACACAACCTTTTAAGAAGACATAACTCTCGGTGCTGCCCTTTGAGACTTAATAATTTCTGTCTTTGAATTATTTCCTTACTCGCTGCCCATTAATCACCTTATTCAATGCTCTTAATAAAGTGCTATCCCCTTATAATGAATCGCTGCTATTCATTAAGTATTAATGATGATCGCTGCTTATTAGTTTTCAAACCACATACTCTTTAAATAGAAATCGCTGCCTTTATAATCATCGTTGTTCAATAAATGATAATCGCTGCCTTATATCCTTTGTTAGTCTTTAACTAAATCACTATTCAAAGTGATCATAATCGCTGCTAAGGAATCGCATCATTTTATAAACTTAAGACAATTTATTTTATTTCACGTTATACGGTGGTTTACTCTCTGCATCTCATATTCATGTTACTTATATAACATTTTTTTTTTAAAGATAATGCGCCTAGTAGACTTTTTAATGTGACCGGTGACGCTGGCACGACACGCCCTCCAGCTCCACGGGAACGCTTTTTGCCCAGAGCTATGAATCGGTGGGGCCACAACACGGGGAACCTCATCCCCTAGCATGAACACTTGCATTAACGCTACAAGTTCAAACCAGCGAAATCGTTGGCCCAGCGAAGGCGTAAAACCTGCGAGCTCATTGGCCCAGCGGGGGTTTGAACCCTGGTGGCTACTACTACAACCGAACGACTTAACCACCGAACCACGCCCTTAACAGCAAACTTATATAACATATTACTATATATAGTATATATTTATTTTTATATATATTTATAGCATTAATATATTATATTTTAATAATTATAAATTATAATAATATTTAAATGGTTAATATTTATATTTATATTAATATATTATATTATAATTATTATAATAATATTTATATTTGTATTTACATTTATTATTTATAAATACAATAAATATATTATATTTTAATTATATAAAAATATTTATAATATTATTTAATATGGATTTTAACGTCAGTCAATACATTATCGATTCAATTATAAATCATTAGTATAGGGACATGACAACAGATTGTTGATTTGTTCTTCAGGAAGGTATTCAAGCTACATGAGTTACCTAGGAGCATAGTGAGTGACAGGGACAGCAAGTTCCTATGCCACTTTTGGCAAGAGCTATTCAGGTTAAGTGGGATTGAATTCACTCCTAGTATTAGTTATCACCCACAGACGGATGGGCAAACTGAAATTGTTAAGTGGGTGGAAGGATACCTCAGGAACTACATTGCAAGGCAGCAGAAGGCATGGGTTAAGTGACTCCACCTTGGTGAGTATTGCTACAACACCACTTACCATATGTCCATACAGATATCACCATTCATGGCACTATATAGCTATGAGGCACCCAACTTCTTAGATTTGTTATTTGGGGATAGTAGAGTGCCTAAGGCAAATGACTTGTTACAAAAGAGCCAAGATATCAGTAAGTCCTTGAAGGAGAACCTCCAAAAAGCTTAGAATCAGCAAAGGCAATATGTAGATCAGCATCGAGTTGAGCGTTCTTTTGAGGTTGGTGACATAGTCTATTTGATGTTGCAGCCTTATAGACAGTTCACTCTCAAGAGGAGTGGTGCAGAGAAGTTGAAGCCATGGTATTATGGCCCATTTAGAGTTTCTCAAAGGGTTGGGGAAGTGGCTTATGAGTTAGAGTTGCCGGCAGAGAGCAAATTTCATAATGTCTTCCACATGTCTCACCTGAAGAAGGCATTGGGGCACTATTGGGTCCCAAAATGACTGCAGCACAAGTTAAGGGCAATTTTGGCCAGCTAACAGGAGTGAGTAGACTCCTCTGCTCTTTGAGCTCAGCTTAAACTTTGGAGGGATATTCCAAGGGGTATACCTAAGCAGGTATTAACATCAAAACCAAATGAACAACTAAAATATATGAACAACCAAACCCAAATCGTTGTCTTGGCCCCAAAGATTGTCACTGAACCAAGAACAACTGGCTGCCACAAAACCCCTATATAGCTGATTCAACTGTGCGAATGTACATGCACAGGAAAGATGGTTTTTTCCCCTAAACCATAGGTGAATGATTTGTTTGTTTTACAAAAGTGATTGATCCCTCTCCAATATGGACTGGTGCCTACTCCATTGGGCAACTGAGTCATAAGCAGTAAAGAGGGAAGAAAATGACTGAACCAGTATCAACAGAAAACTAAAATGTATTCACATACATTTCTCAGATTATACTTCATACATTGGACATACTTAATTATCCAAAACCAAACTACAATGACCCATTTGCAACAAAGAGATGACTCAAAACAAAGCATGTATTAATTTAAATGTTGTCACACATTATCAAATCTCTATTACAATCGCACCAACAAATGTGGTGAAGGAAAAATACAAAGCTGCGACTGCATTCTCTTGAATCATTAAAAATAGCCATGGAGACATACCATTGCATAAAATATGCATTACAATTCATTCCTACGCTGCATCAAACACATTCCTCCATTCAACACCCTGACTGGCTTGATTTGAAGCCCTAAAATTATCCTGACACATTGCAGACCAGACAATTGGTTCAACGACCAACCCTTAATCTATTAAAGACTTATGCATATATAGCAATTCAACTCATTCCATCATCCTAGGTGCTGCACTCAGTCAATGAGTACACACCTGCCACATTAAATTCAGTCCACTGCAATGTCAGAAAGTCTGCACGTTTGGAAAGAAAGCCCACACCCTGACAATACTGATCATGTCAAAAGAAGATTGCCCATATGCCTGGTGTACCCGGAGCAATAATGAGGGAAGGTCTAAATCCTTCTTGACACCTGCAACACCTAATGTTATCCTTTTTGTCCTCTATGTATGCAGATACATTTAAGATTTTCACTGTTTGAACAACCTGCACAACTTCGGCCTGCAACTCATTAATGTTGAGTACAAAACTGCATTTATATTATATTTTATAAAGCACTTTGAATTTCATTTGATTTTTTGCTTATGATCTCTATTTTGCCCTTAGTCGGCGAATTTCTTTTTTCACGAACCTCTACACCATCTTTATTTTCCTTTCTTTTTTCTATCTCTCCATCCTTGGCACTATTTTGCCTTATCGGCAAATTTCTCCTTTCTCGTACTTCATCTTTGGCACGTCTTTCTTCCTTCTCTTTATTGGCAAAATACTGATTTTGCGAACCATCCACTTTGCTATTTCATTCTTCCTTTTTCTCCTCTCCCCTATCGGCAACTTTTCCCTTTTTCAAACCTCTCTTCCTTCTCCCTTTGGTCGCTTTATCGGCGAATTTATCCTTTGTCAAACCAAGTCGGTGAACCCATCAGTTCACGAACTACTCATCCACCCGATCAAGGCTTGCCTCTTCTCTTCTTTCTACTTTTTCACCTTATCGGTGAATTTTTCTTTTTTCAAACCAAGCCCTAGTCCTCCTTTGTCAACAAATCGCCTTGTCGGTGAACTTACCTTTCCACGAACCTTGGAAAAGTGCTCCATTTCTTCCTTCACTGCCCTGTCCTCTCTATCAGCGCCTTTTTGCCTTATCAGCAAATCTTTAATTTGGCGAACTTGGCTTGTCGCCGCTTTCCCATTTTCTCCTTTAGTCGGCAAGTTCTAACTTTTGCGAACTAGCCTTGTTTTGCCCTTTGTCAGCAATTTCTTGCCTCTACGAACCACTCGGCCTTGGCTTTCTTTCTTCTTTGTTTCTAGCTACTTTATTAGCGATTTACCTTGGTGGCAAACCACCTTGTCGGCGAACCTGAAGGTTCGCTAACCATTCTTCATTCTGACCAAGGCTTGCTTTTGCTTTTGTTTTTTCCTCTGCAGGGGAAATTATCCCGTGGCTAACCTTCCTTTGGTCATCCCTTTGCCTTAGCCTTTTATTCCCTTTACCTTTGAATCTTTTCTTCGCTGTCGGGGAAAGTCCTTATCAATGAACCCTTTGTCAGCGAAACCATGAGTTCGCGAACCAAAGGGTTAGTTGACCAAAACTTCAACTTCCCTTCAATTTCTCCCTTAGAGTTTCTTCTTTACTTTATCTTTGTCCCTACTCGGCGGACCCTTTCTCTGTCGGCAAAGTCGGCAAAACTTTGAAATGGTGAATGGTTGTCTGCGAAATTGGTGGTTCGCGAACTAGCTGATTCACAGACAAAAGACTTCGAGCCTTCTATCGGAGAATCTGTCGTCAACAAAACCTCTCGTCAGAGAAATTGGAAGTTTGCAAACCTAAGCTTTTGCCGACAAAGCTTACTTCTGAATTTTTCTTTTTCTTTCCTTAGAAACCTTTTGCGTCTCCCTTCACTATATTTCTCAGTCGGCGACTTCACTGATCGGCGAATTTGCCACCAGTTCGCGAACTTCACAATTTGTCGATGAAGACTCCCCTTTCCTTTGCCTTTTTCTTTAAACTTTTCCCTTCGCCTCTTAGTCAGAAAACCAGCCAATCGGCGAACCCTCAAACCGGCAAACCAGAACTTTTGCCGACAAAGGGCCCAAATTGAAAAATTTCTAAGGAAAACACAAATAGACTAGCGGGACCTTATACTTGGAAGTTTTTTGAAATAAAACCCTTATGGGATGTCTCAGATCGGATCTAAACGAGGGTTTTTGGCACACATTGGAAATTTTGATGGATTTTTGGGGCAAAATAAGACATTTTGGGGGCTGAATTTTTTGGGCACCAACAGGCACAATGTGTTTCCTTCTACTAAGTTGCCGCCTCTTGATGAAGAGGGCAAATTGATTCTTATTCCAGAGGCAATCATCCACACCAGGGAGCGTACTCTGCAGAAGAGGGTTATTAGGGAGTATCTGGTGAAGTGGAAGAATTTGCCAATAGAGGATGCTACTTGGGAGAATGAGCAGATTTTGCAGCATCTTGAGTTGAGATTGCTTGAGGACAAGCAATTTTGGGGAGGATGGACTGTAATGTCCCCTTCCTAATTAGTTCAGTTTGATGGACAATTAGCTTATTCAGTGGGTTCCCATAGGCTAATATGTTAGGGTTAGGGAACTTTGAGGTGACCGTTTATCCAGCAGGATGGTAGTATTGTTGTACCCAATCAAAAATTTTGCTTCATTAAGGCATTTTGAGAAAGTCTAAAAAAATTTTCGTCAAAAAAGTCAGTCAAAATTTCTAAAAATAGAAATTTCTATTTTTAGAAAGTTTATAAAAATAGACGTCAAATTAGGTTTTTTGGGTTTCTTGAGATATGGATGCTAGCAAAATTTTCTAAAAATAGAATCTCTGATTCAGGTGTCGTGTCTGATTCTAATTGGTTGATTTTGCTTCACGATCGGCATGGTCCAGACGGAATCTACAAAAGGTCAAGTTTTCTCTACTGGGTCAATTCTACTTTTTCAGAAGGCGAAGCACGAGCTCCGAAGCCAGCAATGGAGGACGTTCATCTGCTAGAGCTCATTTTCAAGTTTTCAATGCAGAACTGACGAACAGTCATCAATCTGACGAAGAACGCAAAACGGAGCAAAATGGATCCAGAGTGAGGAGGAAAAGTTAAAAATCATAAAATTTTCTAAGGCACTAAAATCCAAGCGCCCCTGGAGGCCAAGTGCGCACACTTTTTCATGCCTTAGATTTTTTTGCGTTTTTCAAGAAAATGCCGGAAATACCTCTGTCGGTCAGTTCCGGGGAGGATAAAAGCAGTCAGTTTGGTCAACAGGCCCTAAAAAGCTGGAATTCACGTCAGATATACCCAGGCTGTTCAATTCATTCATCATCCAGTGGCAGTTAACTGACAAATCGTCGAAATTAACATCAAAAAGCAGCGCCCAGCACGCGAAACGGAGCAAATTGCAAACAGAGTTTGAAAATCATAAATTTGGCTAAGGCACAAAATTTCAGGCGCCTGGAGGCTAGGGGCACTCACTTTTTCATGCCTTTAGAATTTTTTACGCGTTTTTCGAGAAACACCAAAAAAGTCTTCGAAAGCCCGTTTCCGGGTGGTCAAACTCAGTCGAATGCTGATAAACGCTGGGATTTCATCTCAGGTATGTTCAGATAGTTCAAATCACCTCTCGTCCTGCCTTAGCAGTCATCTGAACGATCGAAAAAGATGATCAAACAGGACCTGTTGGCACAAAAATCAAGAAATGGACAGAAAATTTGAAAATATCAAAAAGTTTCTAAGGCACAAAATTTTAGGGGCCCCTAGAGGCCAGGGGCGCCCACTTTTTCATGCCTTAGAATATTTTGCAGTTTTTCTAAAAAACGACAAATCTCTCTCCGTCGGCCCGGTCAAATTCACTACATATCAGTTTGGCATGTTTTTCGAGGCAGACAAAGGGTACAATCAGCTCAATTTTCATCAGGCTTGCCTGTTTGCCAGATCATCAGACTCAGTTTTGTTCTGACAGGCGGAAATCAACAACCAAACAGGGGTCAATAGCCACCGAAACGCGCACGCAAATCAAAAATTTGAAAAAGTTGAAATTTTTAGAAAAACGGCTAAGGCACAAAAAACTAGGCACCCCTGGAGGCAGGGCGCCCACTCTTTCATGCCTTAGAAAATTTTCATGTTTGACAGTGTTTTTCGACAACCGTTTCCAGATCTTTGTCCGGCGACAGTCTTCAGAGATCAAATTTACGGTCAAACGTCATCAGATCGCCAGTTTGAGGCTGGAGATGAAATCACGGTTGATAAATCTTCAAGGTGCCATGATCAGTCAGCTTTTTGAGTTAGCGGTGACAGTTTAACATCTTGTTGAAATCAGAGACAGGCCATACTGGAGTCAAAACGAGTGCAAAAATGTCGAAACGAAAGGAGAAATTGGCTAACACTTTTGCACCCTCGCATGTTTGATGACATCATCAAAGAAGATATTTTTAATCATCTCACATATGAAGCCATAGGCAGCTATAAAATAGGGATTCCTCCTATTCAAAGACATCTATTTGGATTTGCGCTTTAAAAGTTGCTTTCTTCATGGATAAGATTGAAGCTTTATTTCTTCACAAAGAAAGCTGTTTTTTTGCCCTAAAGTTCTATAAAAACAAAGCTTTTGGCTTCTTTTATTCATTATCTTTTGCAGGTTGCATCCAGAGGAAGGATTTTTATTTTTCTTTCCACGAAGATTCGAAGGCTCAAACGAAGTGTTTTTTCAGCATTCTTCATAGTTTCAAGATGAAGAAGCAAGGAGGCACGCTTTTTTAGGGTCCTTTTTTTCTAGGGGATCGTTTTTCAGAAACAGAACTGAAGCTTTTTTAAAATTCATCGAGATGGGTCCATCCAGAATTTCATCCTATTGAAGCTTGAAAATTTTGTTTTTTTCGAGAATCTATTTTTTTGTTGGTTTTTCGAGAAATCCTCCGCTTTTTCAAAATCCGACAATCTGGGTTGCTTCGAAACGGAATTGTCTACAAAACCCATGTGCCAGTTTTTTTGCTCAGAATCTACTTTTTAGAAGAAATCAGCATGTAATTTTTAGCCTTTTGTCCAAGATTTTTTCGACATAAGCGTGTTCACAGTCATTTTTCAAATCTTTAAGTATACAGTACTCTCCAACAGAGATCAGGCCTGAAACAGCATTGGTTCATGATTACCTAAGAACTTTCGAGACAGACTTGCATAAAGTACTTCCACTATTCAATTTACATCCTTTGGAAGATGCAGGAAACAACGCTATCAGGTATCTGGGTCACTCCGGATTGTTTGCAGCAACATCCTTCCCCATCACAGTGCAAAGTATCGAATTCATAATTGCTTGTATGATGCATTACAATTCGGTCACAAGAGAAATCCAATCAAGAGATGGACGTGTGCTCTACAGCCTAAAGCCGAACGACATTGAGAAGTGTTTTTCAATACCGATCTGGAGAGAAAACTTGGTTGTTTCAATTGAAGAATGCAAGAGGGTGTGGAACAATGATAAAGAAAAATACCGGAAAAAGATTGCTCAGAGGTGGTTGAAGGAAAAGCAGAATGTCATGCCAAAGAATGTTGGAGGTGGAGAGTTCAAGGAGGAACATGCAATAATGATTACTCTACTAATCCAGATCACGGGTCAAGCAGATGCTAACAAGTTTCAGCCTTGGATGTTTTACATCATGTCCCAGATTGTTGATGGAACAGAATTCTATGATTCGTCGGCACTCATCAGTGATAGTCTCCACCGGCAAATAACTAATTTTCAAAGGGGTCATGAATTCCACATGTCATATCTTGTGTATTTGATGGCTTTTCAAGGTCAATTCAGAGGTTTGAATATGGTTGAAACTCTGGGCATTCAACATGTATATCACCATTTCCCGCAGTTAGAATTTTCTTAGGCTGAGGGACATTACAGGTGGGTAAATGATGCATGTAGTGCGAGATATGGATAATGAGTTGCATATACAATTTTTAGCTGATGCCAGAATGGCGATGGCAGAATGGGCTGATTGGTTTATCCAATTTCCCACTTTCTCCTACATCAGAGTATATGGCTACTCAAGAGAGCCAGCCATGTTGCCAAGATATCCGACGGATGAGGTAGCATTCATGGAATTTTTGAGGCAAGTCTATGAAGTTCATACATTTCTACGTAGCAGACACAAGCCGGCTTTCAATTTTCCAATTGGGATGGGAATTTATAGATGTAGATCTGGAGCAGATGCCAAAGTGATTGGTAGTGAAATGTCCAGGTATGGTCTTAAGTTTTTCGACAAGAGGTCTTCATATGATCCTCGTGGTGTTTTTGCATCACACCTTGGTCAAAATTGTGCGCATATGCATGCAGTTGAAGATTTCTGGACTAATTGTGCTGATGAGTTTGAAGTGCGAGAACGCAGTTTCAGCAGGTTTTACTCTTAGGCAGTTGACTGATATTTTGTCAGAAGATGTAGAAGGCTTGTCAGATGATGGTGGAGTTTTACTTCCCACATATCTCAGAGATCAGGTTGAGCAACAACCATTGCCACCAATTAATTGGTCAGTTAAAGAGAGCACCTCAATCGAGGAAAGAACGAGCCAAGTTGTCAAAAACAGTTTGATATTCTTGAAGAATAAGCGGAAAGAACCCATTTCGGTTGCAGAGCCGCCAGTTTTTCAACCATCAGAACCTTCCACTTCCAAACCAAAATGAAGGGTTAAAGCTATGAGTGTTCTTCCAGAAGGAACAAAGATGGCCAAGTTGAAGAGGAAAAAGGTTGAGTCTCCAGTTCATATTCAATAGGAACAACCAGTAGTTGCATCAGAAGTTCCTATTGAACCAACACCGCATGTAGAAACATTGCCTTCAAATCATGTTTCTCCGCCTCCATCATCGAGTTCTTCTCCCATTCACATTGATTCAGAGTCAGATTCGCCGGTTCATAACTCTGATACACATATTGGTTCATCAAGAGTTGATGAAGTTAGAACCGAGTTTCCAAGAGAAGATGGCTCATCTTGGCTTAAAAACATTCTGGGAAAGAAGAGGAGAAAGCCTTCATATCAGTTGAACTTGACAGAGCTTAAAAGCGTTTACCAAGATACACCAGACAAGAAAATGAAGAGGCAAGTTCACATTGAAAAGAATGCGGATGGAGAAATGATCCTAGAAACTGCAACACCTCCAGAAGATAAGGATGTTGATGATATCGAAGTTGATGACTTCAAGGTTGTCAAAGCTAACCTTGGTAAGAGTACCCGGCATACAGATGTAAATCTCTTCGAGGTTGCAGTGGATAATTTGAAAGAGAGGGTGTTGAAGGATGGAGAAGATAAAGCAGCCCTCAAGGCTGAAGTTAGGCAGCTGCGGCTGTACATTTCCAATCTTTTTCATGGCACACCACAGGCTAATTTACTGCTTCCACTGAATCTGGGATCACCAACCGATCAGTAGCAGTTCAGTCAGTTGGCATCTATGGAAAGCACGTGAAGGATTGAGTGGAAGAATTTGTGATTAAAGGGAGAGTTGTACTTTCAGAGTTTTATCAATTAAAGTATAACACTCATGATCTGCGTCAAGGCATTAAGGGGTTGCAGCAGACTATGGCTGAAAATAGACCGGTGTTTGAGATCATTATCTCTGACTTGAAGATAGCACATAATTCTATTGATTCAGCTGAAGATAAGAAGATTGTTTCTACTTGGAAAGCACAGTATCTTTTCACAGTAAAAACTTATGACAGTATAATCTCATAGTTAGCAGAATGGAAAGAAAAAGTGGTAAGTGTTCTCAAGTTCGTTAGATCTTTTGTTTCTCAGATCCCGTGTTCGTATGAAAAAGAGGATGGTACCTTGTATGATCTCAGGGAGGTGCAAACAAAATTCCAAACTCTCATCCACAACAATTTTAATGGTGATATCAGTGCCGGCAAGATGGATTGTTTTGCTGCAATGACAGTGAAGTTTGATAAAGCTGTGGGCGAAGTTCATGAATTCCTTCAGATGGTTGCAAACGGTGAAGAAAGAGAATCAGACTATCATTCTAGAGAGTATCAGTGTTCCTGGCAAAGATGCGGACACTCGCTTTTTAGAAGATATTATTTCCCAGAATATCAATGGATGACATCCCCAAAAAGCAAGAATGTAGATGAGGATGTGACTCAAGCAGCTTTAACTCAGATGCTTTTTGTTTTAAAACATTTGCTTTCATCCTAAGCTCATCCATTCTTTATTTAGAAAGAAATCACTTTGTATTAGTTGGAGTTTTCTTTGCTTTAAAACAAATTGCTTTAAAGCGTTTGTTAGTTGTAATCTGTCTTAGAATAGAAATAAAGCTTGTGAGTTGGCAAGTTAGGGTAAATCTAGGAGATTTTAGGGTTCCCTACTCCTTTGATTTTAATATAAATAAGGGCAGCCTTGCCCATTGTAAGAAGGCTACTTTTGTGATAGCAAATTTGCTGTGCCTATTCTAGCCTGCAGATCTTGTTATTCCAAGTGTTTATTCACTCTGTGTAATCTGTTTCCAATGTTTGATTGCATTCTGTATGCCTGCCTTTTGTTATAGTATTGTTGTCCTAGAGTTGTATCAACTTTATGATATTGGAATAGAAGTCTCATGCCTACCTTTTGCTTTGATTTCCTATCTCAAATCATCTAGCTTTGTCATCAGATGTGTGGCTTGTGTAAATTTTATTTCAACTTTCATCATTAAAGTACAATGAGTCTTGTGATGTGAATCTGGGAGAATTTTATTTAAGTTTTTGTGTTAAAACAAATCATTCCTCGTCCACTTTTTATTTCTGTGCTCTATGTTTACTCAGAGAATTAAAAACATCATTTAGTTTAAGCCTAGTTGTAGTTAGAAGTTTATTAAAAGAAAAAACCTCTACTATAGTGAAATAGAGTTTTATAACCTTGTGCTCGCAGCTGAGAATCAAAAAGAAGATAGACAATTTTGTTTTATTTATCTTTTTAGCAAACATCAGCAAAAAGAGAACTCCCCCTCATAATAGGAAAGCAGTTTATCTGTGCATAGTTGTCTGTTTCCAACTCGCATTCCAGAGGTGCGAATTGAAACGCCAACAAGTATCAGATGTGTTTTTGAGCTCCGGTGGTTATGATGTGCACAATGCCCTTTTCTGAGATGATTTTGGTTGAGTTCTCCAATACTTACTATTTTTAGTAAGTCAGTTTCAGGCACCAACTGACCCAATTGGCAGGGTTACTATTTTTGGATATGTCAGTGGGAGCGGTGGATATCGACATTTCGATATTTGATATAGTCAAATGATTTTAAAGTAAATAACGATGAGTTATTATTTTATAAAGTTAAATTAAAGATTTAACTTCATCATTATTTAATACATTATTCATAAAGTGACTATATGAGTGCCTAAGGGATAAATTAAAGTGGAAAATGAAATATAAGTATTTGGGGATAAGCACCACTTTATGGGAGACATAAGGAGTTAAAATAAAATTAAATGTTTTATTTCCCCAAACTTGGGTGTGGGGTTTTGGAGGACAAATAAATGAGCTTTTGAACGCTCATTTGCATATGCTTGGAAAAAAATATTCTTACACAGGTTCTTGTTGGTTGAACAAAGTTCTTCCTCTTGCCTTGTGAAGATAGAAACCCTCATAGAGATCATCATCTGCGGGATTGAAAGACCTCTCGAGGGTGATTGTTGATAGTCTTATTCGGAGGCTATGCTTGTATTGTCAATGCAGATTTTCAGTGTTCATTTGCAAGGGTTTTAGAGTGCAAAATAATGAAGATTCAATGAATATTATTTTGAGAAGAAATTTGCAGTTTTGTGGATTGATTTTGAAGTGTTGCAGAATGCCCAAAGCTGGCCGTACCATCTAGGGCTGGTCGTACCATTTTTGCATCTGTTTGGGTTTTTTTGTGGACATCTTCACTCTCCTTGGGTGTGGGCTTATGCAATAAATCTGCAAGCTATGGGAAGGCATTTGTGAGAAGATTGGGAGTGATTTTGGTTTGTTTTGTTGCTGTGGCTATTTCCAAACAAGGTCGTACACCTCCAGGATAGGGTGTGAGCCCTCTAGGCCCAAGCGCCTAAGTTTAGGGCCCAAGAGTATTGGAGGCGCCTAGGACTCCTTTATTGCTGTTCATCATCTACAAGGTGGAGAAACTAGGTTTTGTGGTTTGTGGTGATAGTTTTTACCTCCAGTTCGCTTCAAACTTCATTGCAGACCTACAATAGAGTGAATCAGCAAATGGGTATGTTGTTTAATGCATTGTAATGAGATTTCCCCACCTGGGTATCTCTTCATTTGATAAGATATTGTACTTTCAATTTGTTAATGAATATGGGTGTTTGAAAATAGTGTATTGTGAAGTTATTTTCAAGTCTATTTAATTTGCCACTATATCTGTTATGAAAACAAACTTTTGCATATTCGTCTTATTCTATAAACAAACACAAACAACAGAAAAAGAAAAAAATTAGGGTGGGACGTTACAAGGACAAGCCATAGCAATTTCACCAGTGAGCCCGAGTGGAAAGAGGCAGAAGTTTGCCAAGTTCATGGTAGATGGATCTGAAGATCTAGTGTAACATTGCAAAACTTGTGAAACCATTTGGGCAGAAAATGGTTAGAATGATAAAACTAAGGGCTGCAATCATTCCTAGCCACCCTTAAAGGTGTAGTGATTGACTAGTACACAAAGATTGAGCCAACAAGTAGAAATATGTGGGAGAAATTGAGAAAGGCCTTTGAAGAAAAAATTAGATTGCCCTAGGACAACAATGAAATCATTGCCAAAATTTATGAGAATGTGAGAGCTTACAATCGAAAGATCAAGAAATTATTAGTAAAATTTGAGAAAGAACTAGCCAATAGATTGAAAAAAGATGGTTCATCAAAAGTCTCATTCCTTCATTATGGACAAAAATGAAAATAGTACAACCTTCATCGTACACAAAAGCGTACAACAAAGCTATGGATATAGAAAGTGAGGACAAGATATTTTCATGTTCAAAAAAAAAGTTGATGACGACAATGACTCATATGCAAGCACTAATAGTGAACCAGGATCAGTACAAGCATTACGAAGAGATATGCTCTATATGATGAAGGAATTGAAAGCATACAAAGAATCCGATCGAGAGCCTAAAGATTTATGGTGCACGAATTGTAGAGTAGAAAGCCACAACAAAACAAATCGCCCTAAAAAGATGTCCCATGATATTTGTCAAATAACACGCCATTCGACTAAGAAGTGCCCATATAATTTGAAAAGAGCGAGCACACACATACTCTTTACACAAGGAGAGTAGTCTACTCCATCCAACACACCACCAAAGCTGCAAAAAAACAAGAATGCATCTCCTGGGAGCTATTGAAATCAAAGAAGATTCAATAACAATAGTGGGGGAGGTAGGAGTCAAATACAATGACTCTAGAAGTCGGCCTATCATACAATGTTGAGAATGCAAGGAATAGGGCCGCTTTACAAGTTATTACCCAAGAAGTCATGGCAATATGCAACTACTTTGTAAATGGTGTGGACCCAAAGACCATGATGATGTTGGATGTCCAATGTAGAAAGTGAGTATCAATATGATTGATGTAGAGAGAAATGATGAAGTAATCGCTGTTACTCTGCCCAAGCAAAGAAGGTTGTGTACAAAACCCATGTATAGAAAAAAAAAAGACTTTGCAAAGCAAGAGCTAAGGTGGAGCATGCTATGGATAATGAACATCACCACTCAAATACACATGTAGGTATAGTAACAAATTGATTGGAGTCAAATAAAATTATTGCAAGGCAAGTACTTTAGATCATTGTACTAATTAAAGTAGTGGATTTATTGAAAAGTATTCCTAAACTTAGGGATGGTATAGCTAATATCATACCTAAGAGGGATCAGATGGTGCATGCTACTGCCCATTTGGAATCTGAATGTAAAGAACCCTACTTGTACTATGCAAAAAATTTTGGATTCTTTCTTTCGCTGTCCTAAATTTCTGAGTTTACTTTAATGCAATTCTTTCAATATTTTTTGCAACATAGGATCAACTTGCAATATATGAACATGAAACATCACATATTATATAGCAAATCAAACATCAGAACCATCAAATGTCATACCCGGAAATTCTTCACTTCTTATTGATTTCAATGAGCTGATTACAAAAGTCTATTGGCTGTTCTGATATATCAGAATTGACTGATTTTAGGATCAGACCTTATACAAGTCAAAGATATGAACAAATGAATGCCAAAACCCTAGCCAAAGGATTGATAATGATGCCAAATGAAACAATAACCCAACTAGGATTGATTGTATGACTGTAGGTGATCCTTTATCCCTGCTGTACCCTCTGATGTCACTGCTGTACCTGCTGATGTCACTGTTGTACCTGTTGTAAACTGCCCAGATTTGCAAATAGTGACCAAAAGTGCCAAATATCATCAAAATCATGAAATCGTATATGCCCAAATGAGTGTGATTTGGCTTAGCAAGGTACAACTTGTCTCCAACCTTCAAAATATGCCAAATAATGATGCCAATTAGCTCTGATATGAATTTTCCAGTCTGCAGATGTAAAAATCAGATTATTGAAAGATGCCAAAAACACATAAAATTCACTCCTTATCCAAATCGGCTGTCATAGAAGTCTTCAATCATTGAAAATATTCAAAATCCAACTCCATTGCTAGCCATGACATAAATCAAATTGTCAATTGAAGCCCAATGATGAACTCTCCACGAATTCACCTCACAATGTGGGATGGGATCATCTCCAAACCACTACAAAGCAAGGGATCATCTCCTTGATACCACTGAAAATGCAATTGTAGCCAAGATACAATTCACATACAAACTTTTCCAAGAGATCAATATTTGCAAATTGAAAGCAAAACCATCTATTTATCCTTCTCTTCACCTAGGCGTCCCAATTAGCTCAATTTTGTGAATATTTGAAATCCACCAATCAATTACAAACCTTCACTTTGACAATTTTTAAATGAATTGTGCTTATTAGCTCACAATCATTTAAAATGATAAAATAACATGGTCCCACTATTAAAAAAAATATCCAAGATTTTATTAAATGTCTTCTCCTTGAGCTCAAACGCCAATCTCCTTGGGCAATCAAACACAATTTTATTAAATATTCACTCCATCCAAATCGCCACATTAAAAAACTATATTTTTCATTGAATTTCCTCTCCTCAAGATGGGCGGCGATTTCCTTGGAGATTAAAAACAATTTTATTAATTATTTTCTCCTTTTCATGGGCGGCGAGCCTAGGAGAAAATATTAATTTATTAATTTTCAAAACAAACCTCTTCTCCTTGGGCGGCGAACTTGTCTTGGGCAAGTAAAATAGCAATTTTAAATGTTTTCTCCTTCTTTGCATTGGCCCCTGATCCAATGAGATAACTATTATTTTATTTTATCTCTTTTCCCTCTAAACACCAATTCCCTTGGAAAAATAATAAAATATTGAAAATACAATTAAAGATTGCATTTTCCATTTTCCACTTTTTAACTTTCAATTTGATCAACATTTATATTTTCCATCCTTGGCTAGAAAATCAAATGTTTTGGCTTTATGAAAATATCACCATACAACACTTAGCCAAAAATCCAAATAAAACAAGTATTGAGCCAACATTATAGTTTTCCATCCTCTAAAACCAAGCTCAATCCAGAATCATGTCTAGCTCAAAATGGGAACATTACACTGAAAGTGGCCATAAGGAGGACCCAATAATCAAGCCACCATTGGTAGGAGATTAGGTGATTGATCTCACGCTCTTCATGATGAATTTGGCAAGGAATCTAGTAGTGGTATATATGGAGTTTCTTGGAAAAAACCTAACAAATACAATTATTGATAGTGGATCCGGCGTGAATGTACTTCTAGAAGATACTTGGTGAAGCTTGGATAAGCTAACTATTTGGTTGCCAACTTTCCTGTTGGTAGTAGCAGATCAACAAGGAATAAAAGTGCTTGGAGTCCTAATGGGGCAAAAAGGTAATCATTGGAACTCAAGCATTTTTGTTAAACATTGTTTTCATCTCATTATGCAAGAATGCATACAATGCATTATTGGGTTGAGGTTGACTGGTCACAACCAAATCGAACCACAACTAGAAAAAGAGCATAATTTCCATAGAAAATTAAGGCCGGAAATATATAATTGATTTGAAGAATCAGACAGAGAGTGAGGAAGAAACTTCCTTGGATTGATCCAATTGAGACTCTAGAGACAAGTGCACAGAG
Source organism: Cunninghamia lanceolata (assembly GCA_027924645.1). Classification (NCBI taxonomy): domain Eukaryota; kingdom Viridiplantae; phylum Streptophyta; class Pinopsida; order Cupressales; family Cupressaceae; genus Cunninghamia; species Cunninghamia lanceolata. Next base: position 5,019,103 of record BSBN01000771.1, read on the forward strand.
AAGATTGATCAAGGACCCATTGAGGCAAACACCGAAGGAATCTTGGAATTGCATCCATATTCTAACAATCAGACAAGTTCTCTCAATGGTCTATTCCATTGGCAAATGGAGGGAAATATTTCGGCCTAGCTGCAATTTTATTGAAGCCATGGAGACTATTGAAGATGAACAAGTAGTAAGAGATGAAAAGAAGCAAATGAAGGAACCACTTAAAATTCAAGAAACTTAGAAGAATGATTCAAAAAATTTGAATAATACAAGTGTGAAGAAACCTATTAATACAAATCTATGATCAATTATGCGGGCCTAATAGAACAATGACAACCAAACTCAATCAATGAAGGTATGAGTAAGTATGGTGTTAAAGTTTTTTGTCACGTCTCAAAACTTTGATACTAACTGTGGTTACTTTTTATAGAAATATGATATAGACAATCATGTGTGTGTTAGATAAATAATTTTTATTTGAAAGATTGATGAATAATTTAATATGAAAAGATGTGATGAAATGAATGTAATAACTATGTTAGGGATGCTTCGGCTATTTGGTTACTAATCTATTAATGGGAAATTGGAGTTTATTGTGTAATGCAGGTTGTCGAAGACAAGAGATGGTTGGGGGAAAGGAGATTAGCATCCTGGCAGGGTTAAGATGGAGGGAATATCTCACACACACTACACGTAGAAACATATAGTTGCATTAGTTGCATATTGAATGAGTCCATTTGGTGTGTGTTTTAATTTCTTTATTAATTAGATAATTTTATTGTATAGTTTAGTTAATTATGCTTTAGTTTATTTTCCTTGTTAATTAAATATTGAATGTGCATAAAATAGTAAAATGAATAATTTAATATTTATTTGTTTAGTTGAAAAAGATTTAATTTTAAATGCTATTTTAGAAATAGGAAATAGAATTATTTAGATAAACTATTTTATTTATTTAAACTTAAAATTAATTATTGCCTTTTGGAATTATTTATTTATTAATAATAGAATTAGTCATTTTTGAAATTTAAAAGAAAATAGAGTTAGTAATTACTTGAAAATTAGAAATAATAAAATTAGAAAAAGACGATGGAGATAAAAATAAAAGATGGAAATAACTAAGAAATAGAAAGAATTCAGAAATTAGCAAAAAGACAAAAAAGAAAACCCAAAATAGAAAATGGAAAAAGGATAGAAAAAAAATGAATTAGAAAGATGAAAAACTTCTTTAAAAGAGAAAAACCATTTCATTTTTCAAGATCTCATCTTGCATTCTGAGAAGAAAATTAGCTCTTTTCATTAGAAAACTAAAAATAAACTAGAGATCGGAAGGAAATTTTGGAAGCACAGAGGAAGGAAACAGATTGTGGAGGCATATCAAATTAGTGGGATTCAAGTTAGTGGGAATAAGCGAATAAATTCTAGGTTCCTATTTAAATTCTATCAAATTACTGTGGCTGTGCATGAATGTAAATTGATTTTTCCTTGTACGAGAAATTATGTTGTGATTTTTCTTTTAATCATTCTTGCTGTGAAATCAAATGTTGTTTTATATAAATATATATACAGAAAACTGTATATATATATATATATATATATATATATATATATATATATATATATATATATATATATATATATATATATATATATGAGTGTGAAATAAACGAATTGTGAGAATTTATATATTTATATATGATATCTTTTTTTTTCCTACTTTTTCATTGGAATTGACTGTCAGTAATTATGGCTGAGCATATTACAAACTAGAATAAGAATTATTGAGGAGGCAATACCACAAGGCATCGTAGCCCCTATGGGACTGCGATTCCATGGGGTATCGACCCCCTTTGCTTGCCTTATCTCCAGCATAGGGAGGAACCATTAACATTTGAATCCTTTCCTTATAAAAAGATACAAGTAACAGTTATAAATAAGTGTTTAAAGCCATTCGAAATTTCTCCAGCCGTCCACTATGGGAAGCTATGGCCCCATATGGGAGCCGCAGTCCCTTAAGGGACTGCGACCCCCATATGGGGGCGTCATATCCAGCTTTCACTGTTTGTTAACTCCTTTAAAAATGTTAGTAAATAATGATAAATTTTCACTGTGTACATTATTGTTAATACTGGCTATTGTCAGTTGTTGTTGTTACAGTTTTCTCTATTTCATTCTATTTGGCATTGTTTATATTTATATATATATATATATATATATAAATATATATATATAAATATATATATATAAGGCAATTCTTGTGATAGTTATTTTCTGTGTGAAAAATGCTTCAATTGGATGAATATTTCTGCGAATGAAATATGTATTAAAAATTGTATTTGTTTATAGAGATGTAGGTGATCCATAGTGTAAAATGGGCATAATAGGAAATAATGACATGGTTGTTGTATATATTATTTGTATAAAGAAGAATGGTAGATAATTTTCTTAGAACAGGTTATTGAGAGAAGAAATGATGAGCCAATTGGAATATTTATTTAAATTGCCAAAATAGTTAGAAAAGCAAGAATATAATTTATTTTTCTTGAATGCGAAAAGGATTAATATCACTTTCTGGTTAAATATTTGATTAAAAACTATACTATGTAAACTGAATTAGAAAATGAAACTATAGAAAACACAGAAAAATATGATCTTTTCTTTGAGATTTGGTAAAGTATTGCATTTTCGGGACAGGGTGCCGAATGTGGACCCCAGAGACTGGTGATTTTACTTTTTCTAAAGTCATCATTGTTATTTTGCTTGGCCAAGCTATATATTGCACCATTGAAACAGATGGTTTATTTTAAAAGCCTAGAACATGTAGTAGTCTCTGCCACATCCTGTTGCGAGTGTTATGTCCTCCTAGTTTAGGATCACATACAGGCAACAAGCATGCACCGAGTGTTCCCTCCTGCTTCTCCGTGACAGGTTACTAGGCTCCTTGAGCAAGGTCAGAGCTTCCTTCGAGTTAGGAAGGAACCCGGGGAAGTCCAGTGCTTCATGGTTGGGTGGAAAAAGCACCTCAACCATTCTCTTGTCCTCGGCTCGTGGTTGATCGGGAGATCAAGGCAATCAAGTTCAGATTTTATCATTGATATGGATATTTGTACTTATTATTTTGTATAGCTATTTTGAGCCAAAATGTATATGTAATTTGATTCATTATATGAAGATGTAATATTCTCTTTTGTAACACTATGAAAAATGTATTGTAACACCAAGTTTGGGTATTTGTACTTATTATTTTGTATGACTATTTTGAGCCAAAATGTATATGTAATTTGATTCATTATATGAAGATGTAATATTCTCTTTTGTAACACTATGAAAAATGTATTGTAACACCAAGTTGGGTGTACCAATTGGATTGTAAAACATTATTATTTATATGGTTAATTGATATATCTTTTGGATCATTGTCATTCCTTGTGCATTTGGAACATTGGAAATTGCAAATTAATGGTTAATCTATATTTGGAATGTTCTTTGCTTTTTGGATTCTAAGTTTAATAAGTTAATTTTAGCCTCCTTACATTTTTGATCTAGAGTCCATTCATACATCATGTCCTGATGAATGACACAAAGGACCTCACCCATATTGCATAAATCAACAAGTTTGGCATGTTAATGAAGTTGAAAATAGAAATGCAAAACAAGGCCCACAAGAAAGAAATAATAAAGGAAAAGGTATTGTTTTGCAACGGGTAGAAAAGAAGAAAGCTAAAAAATTCACCATATAGCCATTTATTATTAATCATTCCACCATATGCATGAAAAGGATTTTTTTTTCACTTTGAATCTAATGTACGGTCTTCAAAATAATTGAAAGAGTCTTCAAATCAAGCCATACACCCTTCTTAGATGCGGTCTCACACTGAACAACATATATCATCCACCATACTACCCACTTTTGCTCAATATTTTGTCATACAACGACATCAACCTATTTAGTTTATAGCTTCTCCTATACAACATCCTACACGTCCTCATGCCACCACACAATCTGTGTTTCATATGCCCCTCCTCCCGTACAGTTGAAACAAATTTTGTTGTTGTACACTCCTCAGGACTATTTTCCACTATATGGGCTTCTCAATATTCTCCTGTACATTGGTCATCTACAATACAATTTCATTTCCCTACCAAACCTTCAACTATACCATTTTTTGCTGATATACGTTCTTCAATTATTTTTTTGACAGTATAGCTTCTTGTTGGAATATCTCCCACCATACAGTCTAATGTAACTAATCCCTCTATCAAATCTCCTGTAGTTTTACACTAGTATGCTTTAGTATAGTTTGGTCGTCCTTCCACCACAATACACTCAACTACAGTCATACAGTACAAAGAATCCATTGTCCCCAATTATCTACAACCCATGATATAATCCTAAAGAAATGTACTATTTTATCCCACCATACAGCCCTATGATAAGATTTAGGTTGTAGAGACTAGTAGTTATGAAGGGATTTCACCTACCTTAACAGTCCAGAGGAATTCATCAAATGTTATGATCATTGGTGGATACATTCACCAGACACCTTGCACAAATCTACCCACATTCAACACAATGTAATCAACCAATTCCCTTTTTGATTTTGAGCTCAAAAACAAGCTGCAGATTTCAAGCTAGGTGTGCCAAAAGATCAGCATTCCAAGGATCTCCATTAGTTCTTCAATGTTATGGCTGAAATAGCAAAAACTCAACAAGTTGGACCTTCATCTTCTCTAGTGTCACCAGAACAATGCACAAACTTCCTTGATATTACTTGATTTGAATCATTTATGTTCTCTGCTTGTTGGCTAGGAATCCAACTTCTTTTGTCAGGGGGATGATGTAATTAGCATAAAACGACTTTGTAATAGTTGTAGCAGTTCCCAATGGCTTTGTTCTAAGACACAACCATTGGCTCCTTTTATATTCAATAATTGTAGATAGGGAATGCATTTGATTTTGGCTTGGGCTTCCCTATTCTACATGTATGTAAGCAAACCCTATTGAATAAAGCTTCTATTGTGTTATATTTTGTTACCCTATCTGATATGCATTTTTAATCTCTATTATTGCATGCAATTGATAACTTAACCAAATCAGAGTAACACCATTTTTGTTGCCTTGATTGATGGTAGCTCCATTTATTTTAATTATTGCATGTAGCTATAGTGAGCAATTGGTTTGAAGCAATTTGTTACTTTCTTCTTTGATTTGTGTGCTTTGAATAGTTCAAAAACTTGGACTTCGTAAAAAATCAATAGACCTAAAATTTGACTCGGACTTGACTTAGTAAAAACTTAACAAAAGTTGGCAAAATTTTTGAGCATTAAAAAACACATAAATTTGTAAAATAAACTTTACAAACACACATAAAACTGAATTTACAAAGGTTACAAGTAGTTTTTCCTTCATTTATAGATCAAAAAATGAGTTCACTTCACATCATAGTGTCATAATTATAAATTACAAATTCATGTTAATATTTTACAAATTTCATCTATTTATAACATGGGCCCACAACAATTTTTATTTTTTTCTTTCTAAAACTAGAATGAAAGTGGGAGGGTATCCCCCAATGGGGTCAAGGGGTGCTACCCCTTGTGGGGGTTTGGATGTAAAACCCCCAATGAGATTGAGGGGCATTGCCCCTCATGGGGCTTTGGAGGCAATGCCCACAACAAGATCAAGGGGCATTGCCCCTCATGGGGGTTTGGAGGCAAAGCCCCCAATGGGATCAAGGGGCATTGCTCCTTGTGGGGGTTTGGAGGCAAAGCCCCCAATAGGGTCAAGGGGTGGAGCTCCCACCACTAAAGCCCAAATTAAGGCCTTTAAGACCACATAGACCTTCATAGTGCATGTCATTTTTCAAATGCAACTGAAAAACTCTCTAGAATCGATCAAACCTCACTTCAAATTGCACAAATCTGCCTACAAATGATTGCAACTGCTCAATACACCCAAAGGAAAGAAGCTCAAATGAAAATAGTGGACAAATAAATTTTTTTGATAGTTTAGAAGAGATTTTTTTCTGTTTTTACAGCAGCCAAGTTTTACCTCGGACTTGCAAGTTTAGATGATTACTCACTAAGTTTACCAGCAAGTACTCGCCAAAAACTAATTGTCAAGTTTTTTGATGAGTAACTTGCTGGTCCAAAATGACTCATGAGTACTTGAGACTTGGCAAGTAACTCACAGTGTTTTTAAACCATGGTGATTTGTAAGTGAAGAGCTTGAATGTTGGAGAAAGTTTTTTTTTTTTTTTTTTTAAAGAAGATATTCTATGCTTTGAAGATATTCTATGCTTTGAAGTGTTGCAAAGGCATAACAATGATTTGCCTTGTGGTGCTTCTTTATAACAATTTGCAACAACATTACTAAAACTGCAATATCTTCTTCAATTATGTAATGTCCCCAGTTAATTATTTTTGCAATATTCTGATTATTTTTGTAATTTTCTGATTTTCTAGACAAATAAATAATTGAAAACAGAAAAATCAAATAAATGCTAGGGCTGGAAATTAATGGTGAACATTACCAAACCCTTATATTCTTATTTTATGATCAAAACACACTTAGATATGAACATATAAATAATGTAACAGCACATTGAAGACCACAAATAAATTCTGAAATTTTATTTCAACTGCTAAAAATAAGGTACAATGACATAATCAGTAAATGTACTCACAAACTCTAAAATCAGCACCAAAGTCCTCCAAATTGATTCACCCTTGCTCAGAAATTAATGGCAGCAATAATGTGTAAGAACCAGGGATACGTAGGGACGCGTCCCCAGCCCTCATAGGCTCGTCCCCGTCCCCAATGGCGTTTCCAGGACGAGGACGTGGTAGGGGACGTCCCCTTTGCGTCCCCAAAAAACAAACAAAAAAAAGGAAATGTCCCCAACCGCGTCCCCAAATTAGGGGATGGTGGGAAACGTTTAGGGGATGCCTGGCCTGGCCATCCCCGAGATGGCCAGGGGACGTCTTGGGGACAGCCAGGGGTCCCCTATGGCAACCAAAGTTTAAAACATCATTTAAAATAAAAACATCACACTTTTAATATTAAAAAAGCCTGATACCTTCATAGCACTATTAGGAAGACTAGTCATTCATTACCGAACAATGCATATAGAGGTTCATTGTCACCATATCAAGGAACAAGCGCACAATAAACAAATTAACCAATTGAGTTGATCCATTGCAACACAAATGTCCAGTCACAAACATTTTCACGAAGGCATTTGACGAGAATAGGAATGAGGCATAGATTGTTGTACTTTGAATTTTGAGACTTTGAGTTTAACTTTAATTTTAGAATTTGAACAACGAAATGCTTTAATACTGTTGTCATGAATCTCATGATTAATTTTATTGTTGTTTATACTACTGTTATACTTTATACTACTTTATACTATTGTTATACTACTGCTGTCAAGATTTATTCACATATTGATATTGTTGTTATCAATTATTGACATCTCTCTCTCTCTCTCTCTCTCTCTCTCTCTCTCTATGTGTGTGTGTGTGTGTATTGTAAAATTCATATATCGTCGTCCCCCCGCCGTCCCCAAAAAATGGCCCTCGGATTGTCGTCCCCGAAACGCGTCCCCTGTCGTCCCCGAAACACCGTGGAACACCACCATAGTTTTCTGATTGCTGTCCTGAATTTCTGATTAAGTTTTCTTGACGGATTCAAGAGTTTTCAAGTGTTTTCAATGCTTAAGTGTTTTTGCAATGTTGTCTTATCAATAAAGAACCATTTGAAACATGAAATACAATAAAATAGATGACTGAAATTTCAAATCAGACCACAGAAAAGATAGGAACAGCAATATAGATTGGTTCAAATTGAAGATTTGAATTGTCCTTCATTACAACAACATACCCGGATGACAAAATAATGATATGATGGCAATCACACAACATATGAGAGCTTGTATACAACTGTTATGACTGATTACAACTCAGATTTGATTATGCTTGCACAATGATGTCTTCAATGACCACGAACACTTCACAAAAGTTCAGTGATGACCTCCAAGGGTAGCAGCCAATGTTGTTTGATAGCCAATGACAAATATGACTAATTTTCTATTGTTCAAACCCTGATTTTCTAATCTGCAAACGCTGATATGAAAACTGATAACAAAAAGCTTGCCAAACAAACCTTAGATGATGGCGATGACTCCTCCAAATGATGGCAATCAACCCTAGGATGGAGCGATGGAACCCTACGTGCAAGATATGTCAATGAAATGCCAAATATTGTCTTCAAACCCTCCAATCTACAACCCATTATGAATTTGTTGAGGTCTGATATACAAATCTGAGTACAAAGAATGAAATCAATCACCTATAAACCCTCCAAAGCATGACGCTTCACCTCCAATGACTAGCAATGAGTGTTATGATGAAAATATGCCAAGATAACCTTCAAATCTGAATCAAATCGCCCAAAACCTGCAATGAAACTTCAAACCCTAGCTGATATGATAATCTCCTTTCAAACTCTAATTGATATGAAGCTCCAACATGTAGAAAACCTGCAATTATGCTCAATGATGAATCCCGGATGGATCTACCTCACAAAGTGGAATGGGTTTTCATCCAAACCACAAATTCTAAGGGTTTTTGTGCTTAGAAATTCGCTGAAACTCAGTTACAGCCAAGAGAAAACTCTCCAAATATCAAATGACAATATGACAAGATGATGAAAATGACCTCCAAAGCCATATTTTATAATCCACAACTTGGGCGCCCAATTCCACTATATTTTTATGCATTTTCAAGTCCACCGCCATAAAAATATATTTTATTTTAATTTTCTTTTATTTTCCTCAAGTTGGGCGGCCAACATGGAGAAATAAAAATAATAATATTTTATTAATTTTACCCGTTAGACTTGGGCAGTCACTTTAGGAGCAAATATAATAATATTTTAATAAATAAACTATTATTTTAATTGTCATTTGCTTTATTTATTTTTTCTCTTTTTTCTCCTTTTTTCCCACTCTCCAAGTGGTTCGCTCCTACCTTTGGCAAATTATTTTAATATTTTTGACTTCTCCAAAAGTAACACAAAAATACTCCAAGTCATTTGCCGACTTCATTTTGCCAAGGAAAAATAGTTGAAGCTACATAAATCGACTTTTCATTCTCCAAGCTTCAACATAGTCATTCCCTTACCAATTGAATTAGCCTACGATAATGGTGAATAGGCTAACTCTCTCCTCACTAGGTGATCATGCCGGAAATAGGGACATTACAGTCTTGACTCCTCCCTTCCCGGGATTGCTTGCCCTCAAGCAATCGCAAATCTAGATGCTGTAAAATCTGCTCTCCTTCCCAAGTCACATCCTCCAATGGCAAGTCTCTTCATCTCACCAAATACTCACGAATCACCCTGTTCCTCAACCGCCACTCCCTCATATCCAAGATACTGTCAAGAACCAATACCAAAGTACCCTCTTCATCAAGAGGTGGAAGATCTGGAGAAGAAACATGTTGTCCAAGTGCCTTCTTGAGGCAAGACACATGAAAAACATTATGAATCCGAGTATCTGCTGGCAACTCAAGCTCATATGCTACCTCTCCAACTCTCCTCACAATCCTGTAAGTACCATAGAACCTGGGTTTCAATTTTTCTGCACCACTCCTCTTCAATGTAGACTGTCTATATGGTTGAAGGCACAAAAATATCAAATCACTAACCTCAAAAGTCCTCTCTATCCTATGTCTATCGGCATACATCTTTTGTTGATTCTGGGTCTACTGAATGTTATCCTTAAGTGCCTTAAGGATATCCTGACTATCCTACATCAACTCCTTAGCTCTGGGGGCTCTACTATCGTCAAAGGCCAAGTCTAAGAAAGATATAACATCATAACCATACAAGGCCCTAAATGGTGACATGCCAATCGACATGTGATAGGTGGTATTATAACAATACTCGCCCAAATGTAACCACCTAATCCAAGCACGTTTCTGCCCCGCAACATAATTGCGAAGATACCCCTCTACCCACTTATTGACAATCTTCATCTGTCCATCTGTCTGAGGGTGGTAGCTAGTGCTCGGTGTCAACTCTGTACCAACTAATCGGAATAGCTCTTGCCAAAACATGCTGAGAAATCTACTCTCCGATCACTAACAATGGTCTTAGGAAGTCCATGCAATCTAAACACCTCTTTGAAGAATAACTCTGCAACCTGCAGTGCTGAATAATCTGATGGAATCGTAGAGAAATGTGCATATTTGGTCAACCTATCAACTATCACAAATATGCAATCCCTACCTTGGACTCTTGGTATACCAGTGATGAAGTCCATCGAAATACTCTCCCACTTCTGCTCTGAAATAGGCAATGGCTGAAGCAAACCTACTGGGAAAGTATGCTCTGACTTGTTCTGCTGACAAGTCATACACTCTCTTTAACATGCTGCAAGACATCATCCTTGAGACCCTTCCATGAGAATCTCTCTCTAATCTACCTGTAGGTCTTGAAGAATCCTGGATGCCCTGCTAAAGGAGTGTCATGGATAGTTCTCATAATCTTCTGCTTCAACTTTGATTCGGGTACCAAATAAATCCTATCCTTATAATATATCACATCATCCATTACCTTATATCGATCATCCTGAATCTTACCATCCATGAGCTCGCATGCAAATGTGTTCTTGGAATACTCAACTAAAAGTTGAGACTTCCAATCAACTAAAATCTCAGTCATATAGCAAAGAGTAGGTCTCCTGCAAAGTGTATCGGCAACAATATTCTTCTTGTCCTTCACATACTCAATGTCAAAATCATAGGCTTGGATCTTACTCACCCATTTTTGCTGCCACTCATTCAAATCTTTTTGCTCTAAGAAGTATTTTAGACCATTGTGGTCCGTCCTCACCACAAATTTCGCACCTACCAAATATTGTCTAAACTTTGTCAACGCATGCACGATAGCAAGCATCTCCTTGTCGTAGGTAGAATAGAGCCTCTCTACATCCCTCAATTTTTTGCTCTCAAATGCAATGGGATGTCTATTCTGCATCAAAACTGCACCAATGCCCTCTCCTGATGCATCACACTCTAACACAAAGGGCTGCGTGAAATCTGGTAATGCCAACACTGGACAAGTACTTATCACCTGCTTAAGCTTGTCAAAAGTAACCTGAGCCTCATCTAGCCATCTGAATGCCCCCTTTTAGTGAGATTTGTAAGTGGTGCTGCCAACTGTGAAAACCCCTTTACAAATCTCCTGTAATAACTACATAGTCCCCAAAAACCTCTCAAATTTGAAATGTTCTTTGGTGGTGGCCAATCCAGAATAGCTTGTACCTTCTCCTGGTGAACTCTGACTCCATCAACTCCAATTACATGTCCCAAGTAGAGAATCTCAGTCATCCCAAACTCACATTTAGAAGCCTTAGCATATAATGACTGTGCCTCCATGATAATTGTTGTCATATTTTGCCCTACCCAAAATATCCCAAAAATCCCTCCTTCCATCAGAGAAATCCGATCTGAGAAAGCCTAAATGGAAGGATGTTTCCTTTAGAAAATCCCAGAAAAATCGCAAAAATTCTAAGTGTTTTGTCTCTTAGGTAAAATTCTTTGCCGATTCACCGGTTTGCCGATTAAGGAGTGTGCAGGTAGCAAAACAGCTAAGGAAAAGTAAGTGAGCAAAGGTCTAAGGCAAAAGAGTTATGAAGCGAAGGAGCGCTTTATCGGCAAAACTTTGGGTTTTGGAACCTCTTGGTTCGCCGATCAACAAATTCACCGACTAAGCAAGACAACAGCCAGCGGGATGACTTCAAAGAAGGGGCAAAGCGGCTAAGGCAAAGATAAATAAAAAAGAAAAGTGTTTGCCTTTGTCAACAAACTTAAGGTTCGGCGAACCTTAAGTTCACCGATCGGCAACTTTGCCGACAAAGGAAAAGAAGGGGCCCGAAAGTAAAAGAGAGAGCCTAGTTCTCAAAAAGGAGATTTTGCCAATAAGGCAAAAGCAAAGGCAAGTTGGTTCGCAAAATGAAGATTTTGCCGATGAGGCAAAATAAAGGCCAGAAAAGTAAAAATCAATGTAATATCAAAGCATGTACTATAATGTATTGCTTTAAAATATTTTGAAGTAAATTTAAAATAATTTGAAGTATTAAAAAGGCTTTTAAAAGGCGCGACTTTTTTGGGTGCCTTAAGATGCGCTCCCAAGTGATGCCATTGCTGCAGGTCGAGGTTGCAGGTAGCTGAAATAGTGGAAACAATTCAATGCGCATGTACCAGAAATGAATGAATCAGATGAAGTACCCTTAGCAACCCATGCTTCTATAGGTCCTTCCAAGAACAAATCAGTGCACAAGATATGGGCGGCCTTCCAGGCTACGGATTCTTCAACATGCCAAGCATGGACACTCCTCAAATTCTGCAAATTTCTTGACGGGCTTCTGGGCCAAATTGAATGTAGCATGGGCGCATAAATCAAATCGATTGACCAAAATTCAGCGCCTATAGCTTGTTGCAGGATGAATTCAAAATGCTATATATACATGAAAGAAAGATGTAAAAACTATTAACTGTTTTTTTTGGGCTATTATACAGGTTGGATAGTTGTTGTCATAGACCTTGTAACGCACCTACAAGAACCAACTGGATTTGATACATTGTGCTCGATTTTGAGCCTTTGTTGTCTCTGGTTGATTGTTCACCCATGAATGTAGATGGCTATTTTGTGTCTACCTTTTTGTGACATTATCTCTCTTTTGTAATGGCTTCCTAGCCTTCATGATTAATACAAACTGTTATTTTGCCTCTGTAAATTTTTTACACTTGTGTTTATTTGAGAATTGTATGCTTGCATTGTGGTCAAAACAGTCCCTTTAATAGCTTCAATTTTCTACCCGAACCTCTATGATGTTTATGTGAGTCTGTGTGAGTTTGTTGCAGTTTTGAGACCATTGTTGTGTTAAGACAGATACAAATAACATATCAAAACTGGTGTATCACCCCCTTTCAATTTCAGTATTTTCTCCCCCTTTTCCTTGTGAGCAAGCATTAGATTTAGTTTATTTCTCTAAGCCTTAAGCTCAGAAAGAGGAACCAGCCTTCTCTGGAGGTTTGGCCTCAATTGCAAGGTCCCACACCTTGAGACCAATCCCATGTTACTCTGAAATTGTTGGAATTGTTAAAGCTTCAACAAAAGGGTGCAATTTCAGGTGATAACAATACTCAATACCTCATCAAGATGCCAAAGATGCTCCTCCCATGTCTTACTATAAATCAAGATGTCATCGAAGAACACCAATACAAACTTACGCAACTACTTACAAAAGATGTGATCCATGCATGATTGAAATGTAGCAGGAGCGTTAGTAAGACCAAATGGCATGACCAAGAACTCATAGTGCTCGTAGTGACATCGAAATGTTGTCTTATGGATATCCTCCTCATGGACACGAATCTGATGATACCCTGAACGAAATTTAATCTTAGAGAAGTACACTACCCCATGTAACTCATCAAGCAACTCATCGATCCTGGGAATGGGATACCTATTCTTGATTGTCTTCTTATTCAAGACTCTGTAATCAATGCACATCCTCATGGTGTCATCCTTCTTCACCAAAACAACTAAAGAAGCAAAAGGACTGGAACTAGGCCGAATGTGTCCCATGTCAAGTAACTCCTTAATCATCTTCTCAATCTCCTCCTTGGAATGCCGCGACTAACAATAAGGTGTAGTAATGATAGGCTTGGAGCCCTCCTCTAGCCCAATGACATGCTCAAATCCACAATCTGGAGGCCTACCAGGAGGAATGTCTCCAAACACCATGTTGTGCTTATCAAGCATTGACTAGATATCTACATGATACTCTTGATTATTGGAAGAAGATTTGGAAGATATAAAAACATTGGGTTGCCCATGCAACATGATCATGCCTAAACAAAGTCTCCATCCTCCTCGCTGAAACAATCCTAGGTCCTCCATCTAAAAGTGCTCTCAACACAATCTTCTTCCCATCAGACATGAACTCAAGCTCCATCTTTTGGAAGTCCTGTATGTATCTACCAAGTGATTGTAACCACTGGACTCTGAAAACAATGTTGATCTCTCCCAATCCTACCACAGAAATCATTAGTCAACGTATAGTCACCCATCTGAATGTCAAGTTGGGGTACCCTCTTAGTGCAACTCATGGTAAAGCCATCTGCAACTGTCACACTAAATCCTGCAAAATCCTTGGCCTGTAATCCCCTCTTCACAACTAGACCCTCATCTATGAAGTTGTGAGTAGCTCCACTATTTATCAAACAAGTGTCTCGTTGTCCCTTAAGGACTCCTTTCAACCAAAAGGGATGATATTTAGGCACTCCTGAAATAGATGCAATAGTAACATGTCATGTATCATTTGTAGTGTTAGACTCAAGCTCTAACTGTGGTGGTTGCTCCGCATGATCAACATCACTATCCAAACTAGTATCCTCAATGTCCTCACTCTCCACATCGAAAGTGACCTCTATAAGATGTGCCTTGCCTTTCCCAAGGCATCTATGTCCTGGTTCCCATGGCTCCTTACAAGAAAAGCAAAGTTTCTGACTCCTTAATTCATTCTTCGCTTCATTGTCCATCCTAGCAGGTGTGTATCTAGGCTGATTGAACTTTTTTTTATTTGAATTAGAGCCCTTAAAGCTTTTCTTTTGTGGCTGAAATAATGAAGGTGTAGTATCAAGGTCAAGTGCAAGCTGAATTGCATCATCAAGTGTACTAGGCTTATGAGCCTTCACCAAACCCTTCAACTTATTATTCAACCCTTCTACAAACAACATTGTCACTCTTCTTTCTGTCATATCAAGAACCATAACAACAACCTTTTGGAACTCATTGATGTAGGAATCCACACGTCCAATTTGTCTCATATGTGTCAAATCCCTATAATAGACTTCTACATCTTTTCTGTCAAACCTAGCAATGAGTTTATTTGTAAACTCCTCATAAGAATGAATCATTGCATGGTTTTGTATCACAAGTCCATGATGCCACCAATCATAAGCTACTCCCTCTAGATGCATGGTTGCAAATTGAATTTGACAACCAGTTAATTCATTGGCAGCCCATGGTGGAGGTTGAAGATGGTAAGGAAACCTTGTTTGGATGTGAGGTAGTACAATTGAAAACAAATACAATTCCTAAAGGATTAGTGCCACTTGAGAGAATGTTTGAGAATGTTGATCGTTGGAAACGCAAAGGTAAACCAGTTGAAGAAGAAAATGTTGAAGGTGTCAACCTTGGGACTAAGGATGCACCAAAGATGGTATACATAGGAAAGAAACTAAAACCTCAAGAGAAACAAATGTTGATTGCTTTACTGAGAAAATTCAAGAAGTGTTTTGCATGGTCGTATGATGAACTGAAGGAATACAGAGAGGACTTGTTTCAACATACAATTCCACTTCACCCTGATGCAAAGCCTTTCAAACAGAAGCAAAGACCCATAAACCCTACCATAGCTCCCAAGATGCAAAAGGAATTAATGAAGATGAAAGAGGGGGGCATAATTAAACCTATCAGACATTCTGAATGGGTATCCAACGACATTTTGAATGGGTATCCAACCTTGTCTCGATAAGAAAGAAGACAGAAAAATCAGGTTGTGTGTGGATTTTAGAAACTTGAATATCAAATCTCTTAAGGATAACTATCCACTCCCAAGCATGGACCATTTGATGCAGAAAGTGACTGGATCAAAGTTGATGTCCATAATGGATGGATTCTCGAGGTACAATCAAGTAATGGTCAAGGAGTCAGAACAGTACAAGACAACGTTCACAACTCTTTGGGGTACCTATGTCTATGCGAGGATGCCATTTGGCTTGAAGAATGCAGGGTCAACATTTCAACAGGACATGGATGTGGCTTTTGTCAGTCTCATTGACGATATCATGGTGGTCTATCAAGATGACCTAACAACATTCTCGAAAGAAAAAGGTGAGCATTGCAAGCACCTTGAAATAATCTTCAAGAGATGTTTAGAGTATGGGATTTCACTTAATCCCAAGACATGTATATTTGGTGTTGAAGAGGGGCAAGTTGCTAGGACACATTATGTCAAAGGATGGGGTAAGAATAGACCTAAAACGAGTCAAGGCTATTGACTTTATCCCTCGACCTAAGTCATATAAATGAATATAGTCTTTCTTCAGGCAAATAAACTTTGTTAGGAGGTTTGTTCCTAATTTTGCGGAGAAGACTAAAGCCATTTCAAAAATGCTTAAGGGGCAATCAATTGTATGGGATGTGGAACCAATTGAAGCATTCAAGGACATCAAAGAAGCCATCAAGGAAGCACTGGTACTGATAAGTCCAAATTACTCTAAACCCCTTCAGCTATTATCTTTTGCTTCATTTTATATTGTTGTTGTTGTTTTGCTCCAAAAGAACGACGAGGGATATGAACAGCCTGTGTCATTTTTTATTAAATCATTACAGGCAGCTAAGTTGAAGTATTCTATAATGGAGAAACATGCTTATGCCTTGGTTAAGGCTGTGAAAGATTTTAGATCATACCTTACAGGTACTAAAACCATAGCATATGTGCCACACACAACAATGAAAGATATATTTATGCAACATGAGGCTTCAAGTAAAAGGTGCAGATGGATCAACAGGATCCAAGAGTATGACATGCATATACAGGTCACAACGCTGGTTAGAGGCCAAGGTTTGGGTAAGCTAATGGATAATTCACATTTGGAGGCAGTAGAAGTAAATGAGACGAATGTAGAAGATGCTCCTTCTCATTGTAGATTGATTGATGATGCGTGGTACAAAGATGTAATATTTTACCTTGAAATATGAATTGTCCACCATGTATGGATGAAAATCAGAAAAGAACCCTCAAGCTAAAATCTCAGAGACGTGTGCTATTCTGAAATGAATTGATGTGGAGGAATCATGAATGTGTGTTGCTCAAATGTTTGGACCAAGAGCAAGCTGATATAGTCATAAGGGAGTGTCACCATGGCATTTCTGGGGGACACTTCAAAGCTAAAACTACTGCCCATGAGATCCTCAGAGGTGGGTACTGTTGTGACCTAATCGCAACATCGACCCATTGCGAATGGGGACCCCCTCTTTTTGGGTTTTTTGAGTAGAATGGTTGGTTCTGGCAGCAATGGAGTTACAAAATCCTTCATTTGGAGCATCAACAGGCTAGCAATGAAGTTGTTAAGTTGCCTTAGAAAGATTAAAGAGCAATGAAGCATCAAGAATTGAGATGGAGGCCCAAGATTTAACTAAGTCCGAGAAAAGCGCATGTTTTAAGGGACTTTGCATTACCAGTTTATGCATCGACGTATGAAGAACACGCTCATCATGTTTGGCATACATTTACTTCATCCCTCCGTATGCATTCAATGCAAGCATGAAAATTGTGCTTACTCACCTTCCTTAGGTGCACGTTTGAAGAGTATTTGCATTGGCATTCTCAGACATTATGCAAGCACGTCTAAAATGCCCGCTCTAGGCGCACGTTATTGATCACCTTGCAATGCGTAAAGTTTCAACTATGCATAGAATGTAAAAAAGTCTGCCCAAACACTTAGCGGTGATTAGATTTGCATAGTGTAAGTTATACATAGAGCATCCCAAGAAGTCCGCTTCAAAACACATGCCCATAGTCATTATTTTCAAAATCATACATGGTGCGTTTAAATATCTGCCTCAGGTGGACTTTCGCAGTTCCGTTGCAATTCTTGTTTTTCAAATGTCATACACGGTCAAAATAGTCTGCTCGTTCCATAGGCGCTCGTCATATCATTTTCATGTCACTTATATTATATGTAGAGCATTCGAAAACCTCCACCAAGGCATATCGTTCATGCGATTTTGCAATTTGCAAACAAATTTAATATTGCCGCCCAAGCGGACTTTCGGGGGCACTTTGCAAATCATATTCTAACTTATACATGATTAAAAAAGTCGGCTTAAACGCTTTGCGGAGGATGGTTTGCATTTTAAATTATATAAGGTGCGTTTAAACATCCACTAGTTGTTCTATGGGCGTACATTGCCTTCCAAACATTATACAAAGAGCATTATGAAGGCCGCTCCAATTTACCTCCAGCCTTGTCTTGCATTGCACATTGTTCGACTCATTCATAATCATTTCAAACGTCCACCTAGGCGCAAGGCAATGTTCGATTTGCAAAGTCTAAAAATTTAATCTATGCATAGACATTTAAAATGCCCGCTCCAACCTTGCAATTCGCATTCATACTTAATGATTTGAAAAGTCCGCTCTATGCATGACATGCCAAAATGTCCGCTTATTCTCCTTATCGCTTATTCCTCCAATCGTGTAATTTACATCACTCAGCTCATAAGTAACAGGTTTAAAAGTTTGCCTTAGGCGCAAGATGGGAAATGGTTCACATAATACACAATTCAATCTATGTGTAAGGCATCGTTGCAAATAAATTCAATTCTGGCATGTATGCAACGGTTACATTGTTTTTTCTAAAAATGACGCCACACTTTTAGCACAATAAATGTGCCTTTTCCAATTCTGGGCTCATGTGCATATTTTAAGAAGCCTGCGTTTTGCAAACTTAGCCTGATACGTTGAAACATAAGGGTTCGCTTAGACTCTCAGATGAAGTAGGAAGTCTTCGAAGGTCTACAAGCCATATGCATGTATCTGAAAATCGGTGCCTCTTAACACACATACGCAGATTCAGTGCTAAGGTCGCTACAGGTCAGTCAAGGTAAGAGCGAACATTTAAATATTAAATGAAATCGTTTAAAACTCTAAACGCCCATTTGACCCTCAGCAAATATATATGCACGACTTTATTTCCTTATTTGAAGCATTCATGGTGAAAATAATGTTAGGAACAGCTTTCGGCAACTAAAAAAGGCGAGTTGGAGCTGGATCTATCGATATTGTCTAGAAACCAGTCAAGTTTATATTTTTGCAAAATTCGCATTATTAGCTTTTCTTGTAATAGGGCGAGGTAATTTAAAATTACATATTTAATTTATCCCACATGCATTAGGCGGTGAATTTTATCACTATTTGCTTGTTTATCAAGCATCACACCAAGATGCTGACGTCATGATGTTCATGCAGGTGAACGATGAATGCGAAGGAAAGGCAAGCGGTGATGAAAAGTGATATGAAGGGAACGTGGCTGGAGACAAAGATTACTTCGAAATGGCGAAATCTAGGCGACACCAATCTGGAGAGAACCAACATGGATGAAATCAGGCAAAACTTGTATAAGCCTAATCCTTCAGATTTGATCAGGTGAATGTTGAAAAATGGAATTGTGCAGGCTGCCTGCTTTCCACCTACAATGCTGAGTCCAGAGCTGATGTTAGAATGCGCTAGGCACTATGATCCTGCAAGATGTATTGTGATAGGTGATGGCAAAGTACTGGCTTATTTGAGAAAAGAGGCAATCACAGAAGCCTTCGATATTCCTTCACATAAGACCACCACATTTTGTGATAAGGAATCTGCATTACAATTGTACTTATCTGGACCAGAGAAATGCATGGAAGTGATAAACAGCAAATGGTTGGTACAGCCGAGACCGCACATAAGTAGAGTGCCTAAAAAGCTCTACAAATCAGATTTTCATCAGGAGATTGGCTACATGGTCATATTTTTGAGTTGCATTATGGGTTGCCCACAATCGGCGAACTTCAAATCCTGGATGTTCTTCTTTATCGAGGAGATCATAAGTGGAAAAAGGATGATTGATTGGGCTGAAATGATCAGCAGCAATATTGATGATCAACTCAAGAATCTACAAGAAACTAAGACATTTTACATGAGCTCGTATGTGATATACATGCTCGCAAGGAACGAGAGATATCCAGGGCTGAATTGCAAAGGGAGAGTTGGTAACAGTGATGGGCAGTTTAAGGTTTATGATTGCTACCATCAGTTGCACCTGCAGGCTATTGCTCATTACAGTTGGTGCAATGACGCTTTCTCCATGTACATTGTCAGATTGTTGCAAGGCAACATAGGCAAGAAATTATCAAAAGAATCTATGAATCTAGTGGAAAAATATGGAAAATGGTTTATTCAATATTCGAGATTCACATACCTCCGAGTTGAGGGATACTCATCATTGCCCTACCGTTTGCCTAGATATCCTACAGACAGGATGGTATTGTTGGAAGTGACGAGACAGCTGGTGGCCTTCGACAAAATTCAAAGGAAAAGAAAGAAAACTACAACTAAATTTCCAATTAGCATCGGGAGGCTGGAGACTTGTTTGTCATTACAAGCAACTGAGAATTCAAAAATAGAACTGCAAGCCTATAATTTGGTGTGCCATAATGATGCACGCAACAATTTTGATCCATTTAATGCAATCAGGCAGAAATTTGGAAGTAAATATGAGTATAAACCGCAACTTGAAGATCATTGGGATGATGCACGTGATGATATGGAGATAAGGAGGAAGAGCTGCTACAGATTGTCTTTGGACTTGGCTAGGGCAACAAGGATAATTATTATTCTGGATCAACTTGAGGAAGATCACAAAAGATTGTCACAGAGTTCATATGATCAGGAGAAGAATAAGCCATTCACCATCAATTGGTCAGAGCAGGAGGTCACACGTAATGATGATTTGATGGTACCAATTGTGGCGCATACTAAGAAATATGTGGATTTCCAAGTTTGAAGGGTTCAAGAGAAGAATGTTCAGCTCACTTACAGTTTAATGGGAGGAGGTAGTGCACAGCATTCCAAGGAGACCTCAAGTAGTGAGTCAAGTAGTGACTCTAGTGACCCAGAAGGTGCAAGTGCTGATTCAAAGGAAGATTTTCAGCCAAGAAAGAAGGTGAAGAGCAATGACCAGAATGTAGCCAGTACCTCTTCAAGGCAAGAAGGCAATAGTGTAATATATATTGAAGGAAATGAAGCAAAACAAAATGAGCAAGTAGCTTTGGAGATACAAGCTAGAAAAGACAAGCATGAATCCTTGGAATCCACGTTGCAAGGGAATCAAACTGAAGAGGTCCTGTCAAATCCACCTAAGGAGCAAGATGAAGTCATAATTGAGACAGAGAATCAAAATGATAAGGAGCTATATGAATTTGATGAAGAGGCTCTTCCTGCTTTTCAACAAAAGAAAATGCCAGAAGAGAATCAGGAAGATTTGTCCGAATTGCCGGAGTGGCTAAGAGAGAGAGTCAAACAAAAATCTATTGTCGAAAGAGAGCCCATCCTGAGTTTGGAGGATTTACTAAGTAGAGCCAAACCGGACAAAGGGAAACAAAAGGTTACTAAATTTTCAAAGATCACAAGAGATAGCTCTGGGTCAAGACAGGTGCATGTTGCAGTCCCAAGAATGAGTGTGGAGACAGGTGAAGATGTTTCAGGTGGCGATGACATTAATACGGTTGATTTGGGTCCAACCACAGTGGAACAAGAAATGGAAGAGTTAGAAGATTCAGTCACAACTATCAAAGAAAGATTAAAGAAGGAACGAAAACAGAGGATCCAGTTAGAAAAGGATAATCAAGCATTTCAGCATTATATCCAACAATTGATGAAGCCGGCAAATCAAGCAGAGGGGATCCCTACACCGCCTGCCTTACTTTCGCAAGAATCTGTTGCACATTTAGAAGGAATGAGATCTTCATCTCAGGCATTGCAGGAGTGGGCAGCAAGTTTCAAGAACAAAGCTGATGAATTCATAGATGAAGTTGTGAAGTTGTATAAGGAGGCCTCCTCTCTTTTGGATAGAGTTCAGGCTGTTCTGGTGCCTTGTGCAGAATTCAGAGTTGTCAGAGAAGAAATTATGCCTCAATTGAAGAAGTTGATATATACTCCAAATGCCACTTTAATAGATGGAGTGATTGAGCAAGGTTCATCATATGATTTTCCTTCTTGGTATTGCACTCTAATCATAAAAGAGCAGATTCTTGGGAAAGTTGAGAGCGAAAGCATCCGAGCAAAAGAAACACTTCAAGAGATTCGAGCCAAAATACTCGTTTCAATAAACAAGATATTTGATCCTAATGGAGAAATTGATGAGTATTTGTTGAAGGATAAAATGCATACATTGTATTTCCAGCACACCCAAGTTGTTTCCAAGGAGCTTTTGGATGATGTTTGCGCACTTTCCACCTTCATGGGCATGTTTTAGGCATCCATGGCTGGATGGGAAATGACACTTGTCAAATGCACGGAAGAGCTGCAAATTGTAGAATGTACCATTCAGAGACTGCCAAGTGTCCCTATGGAGGAAATTACACGTGTCATGTCCAGATTCGTGGAATTTATTACAAAAAAGGAGAGGAGTAAAGGAGGGCGCCCCACTTAGTGAGTGCCTCATAAATGCAGTGCCTAATAATAGTAAATTTTGTCACCACTTGCCTGTGTGGTGCAATAGAGGCCCTTGATTTCTAGATTTAATCTTGGTCATTCATTGTATCTTGAGAACTATATAAGCCTCATTTTGCTCTCATTTGAAGGGGGAATATGAAAGATCCCTGATGGATCCCTTTGCTGAAATGAAGTATTGTTTTTGTGATTTTATTTGTTTTATGATTTTTATTAATTTTTTTGTTTTCTTTCAGACTAGAGAGGAGATGCAGAAGGGGTTTCAGTTTTCTTGAGATGTGTATTTGCCAAGATAGCAAATAGGTATACATACAGCTGCAATCTCAAATAAAAATGGACTAAAAATAAATATTAAATGATAGAAAGATACTAGCTAAGAATTTGAGGCACATACCCATCAGATCTGTATTTTATATTCAATGTAAAGCCTGGTTTGCAACCCTACTTGCATACAAAGATAGTATTGGCCTAGAAGAGGCTGTGCATGCAACTGAAAATGAAGGATCTGAAGAATAAGGCTGATTTGGTACTGCTGCAAGCTTAGATCTACAATAAAATGCCCTGGAATCTGTCCAATGATGCGCAAATAAAGACCCAGAGTAGGCCTCCCACAAGCATGAACTGGGTTATCGTCCGATTCACCAAAATCCTTGAGAGTTTCCGTTCCCAAGAGACTGAATGCTGCTGCCCCCTTCCTCAGAGTTCAGAGCTGCCATGAAGCTTCAAAATAAGATGCAAAAGATAACTCCAAAAGCACTTCCAAGTTACTTTATTCTTTTCCCAAAGTGGGCGTCCACTTTAGGGTTGAGAAGGCATCAAAATGGAATCATTTAATGATTCTTTTCCTTTATTAAAAATACTCCCAAGTTGGGCGCCCAAGTTGAGGGCCCAACTTCTCATGAAAGGAATGACCACCTTTTAACACAACATGTGTTAACTAGGAGGGGGGTCACTTTATTAAAATCTTATTACAAAGTGATATTATTAATCACTTTAATTTATTTTTATTAAATATTAAAGCTACACTTTAATATTCAATAATTATCCCACATCCATCACCTGGCCAATCTGAACTGAAAACTGTTGTAGCCCGCACCACAGGTGATGTCGCCACATGGCAGGCTAACTGACAATGCCTCCCTATAATTTAGGGATACCTCCTAAAAAATAGGAACTGAGACCAAAACTCCCAAAATGCTCCTGGAGGTCCCCTAATGCCTCCTGGTCAACTCTCGGTCAAACCCTAAAAAATAGGAACCCTTCCTAAAAAATAGGAAACTGCCGCAAACTGTCAGGAAAGGCCTGTAAAGCTCTCTGCCAAGCTCTACTGCCTCTGGATAGGTCCCCTCACCACTCTGCTGACCTACGGGAACCCAGATGATAGGCCAACTCTCAAGTCTCTGCTAGACAGAGCTAAAGAGGGGACATGACAGAATACTCTAAGAAATTGTTGTAAATGCAAATTCATTGTTGAAATTCTCCATGGTGATTTTGTGTTGTTTCAGATGGATGCATGATTTCTAGGTGTTCACTCATAGAATGAGATTAGCTTAGTTTATTTTCAGCAATTTTGTTTTATGTTCATGGAAGTTGTTACTATTGATTCATGTTTAGAGTCCTTATAGTTCATACCATTTATAATTTGTCGATGGCAAATTGTAGTGCATGGTTAGTCTAAACCTTATTTGAGCTTAACTTCAATTACTTTATGATCATTTACCTTCACGTTTGTGGGGATTTATGCGCATAAGTAATCTGAAAATCTTACTTTTTCCCTTAGAAGATTGCATCACCTTTGTGTAGTTGTTATCTTATGGCGAAGCAAAGTGTGGTTGGGATTCCAGTGGATTAATAGTAATTGCTTGCATTTAAATTAGAGTTCTCTATACCCATTTCTTTTGCATTTTTTTTAGAATCTTGTTAGAATTAGATTCAAGAGTTTTCACTGCCATATCCTAAGTTGACCTATTGTTAGACCTTTTGAAGAGCTACATAGCCTATTATTCGAGAGAAACAAGTTTCTTATTGTTGAACATTTGTGTAAGTCCCTTTGTATTAAACAACAAGTCACATCTTACTACTAAGCTATCCCAAGTTGTGAAACCAAAATAACCAATGGAGAACCTTGGAGTCTACTCATTTGATCACTTGGCTTAGCATTTGAGAGATTTTGTTCAAGAGAGGATAGAGTACATAAGTATTTTATTTTGCGTTGTATGTGCAAGGAAAACACATCAACAGGTACTGGTGGCGTACTTTGTTCAAGGATGTAGCACAGAAGATAAGAAGATGTGATGCTTGCCAATAGTTTTTTGGTAAGTTAGAATTTGCTGTAGCACTTCCCTTTTTTCCCCTCGCAGTTGATGCACCTTTCCAGCAGTGGGGAATTGACTTCATTGGAGAAATACAAGAAAAATCCAGTAATGGATATAAGTGGATCCTTAGGGCTATTGATTACTTCACCAAGTGGGTAGAGGCAGTCCCTACTTGAAATGCAACTTCCAAGGTGGTAATTGATTTCTTCATCAGCAACATAATAATTAGGTTTGGAGTGCCTGCTAGGATTTTGGTGGACAGTGCAATGTGTTTCAGGTCTCAAGAAATGTTGAATATGTGTTCTAAATTCAGTATAAACTTGGTGCATTCGTCTCCATATCATCCCCAAAGCAATGGATACGCTGAGTCAAGTAATAGAAGCTTGATGATGATTTTAAACAGGACATTGGATCAGAACAAAAAAAATGGGATGATAATTTGAAATATGCTCTATGGGCCGATAGGATAATTTTCAAAAGATCCATTGGTAGAATCCCATTTGAACTGGTGTATGGAGCAGAGGTTAAGATGCCCATCAACATGGAGTTACCGGTCTATCAACTGCTGCATGATGCAGAGGAGGATCAATGTGATGCACTTTCCCAAATCATGCAATTGACTGAATTGGAGGAGCGAAGGAGGGCTACACATGATAAAAACTTGGACCATAAGCAGACAATGAAGTGTTTGTTTGATAAAAATACTCTATCAAGGGACTTCCGGACTAGTGATTTGGTTCTCCTTTGGAATGCTAAATTAGAGGACAAGGGGAAGCATGGTAAATTTGATCCATTGTGGCTTGGGCCATATGAAGTGGCTGAGAAGTTTGAGCTCAATGTTTACAGCTTGGTGAATCTAGAAGGAGAACTCGTGGAGATGTGGTACTTGGTATGCATTGGCTACGATCCATTGGAGAGTTCTACATGAATCTACGTAATATGGAGATGAGATTTGAGGTGGATGGTAGGAAGATAGTGCTCAGGGGTATGTCAGATGGTGGTCCCAAGGTAGTCTCTTTCAAGAGGATGGAGGGACTAATTCGATGTGATTAGGTAGAGTGGGCAGTAGAGTGCATCATAATGCCTACCATTACAGAGCAGTAGAAGAGTAGTTACCATCGAGACATCCAGGATTTGTTGTCTAAGCACATCAAAGTGTTCAATAGCATACCTCCTGGGAGACCTCCTGAGAGAGGCATTGAGCATGTCATAGAGCTAGAAGAGGATGCCAAACCCATAATTACCACACCGTACAGACATTCGAAGAGGCATAAGGATGAGATTGAAAAAGCTATTAAGAAGTTGCTTGATATGGGACATATAAGGCCGAGCAAGAGTCCCTTCGCTTCTTCAGTGGTGTTGGTTAAGAAGGATGGGACAATGCGTATGTGCATTGATTATAGGGCACTAAACAAGAAGACAATTAAGACAAGGTATCCCATCCCATGGATTAATGAGCTTATCGATGAGTTGTCTGGTGCTCGTTCCTTCTCCAAAATTGATTTGAGATCGAGCTACCATCAAATTCGCGTCCGAGAGGAGGATGTAGAGAAGACATCTTTCAGATGTCACTTTGGACACTTCAAGTTCCTGGTTATGCCTTTTGGCTTAACCAATGCTCCTACCGCTTTCCAGTCTTGTACAGACAAGGTATTTCGTAATCAGCTCTTAAAGTTTGTTCTTATATTTTTTGATGATATCTTGATTTTCAGCAAGACATGGGAGGAGCACATGAGGCACCTTGATGAGGTGCTGAGCATCCTAGAGAGGGAATCATTGTATGCCAAGGAGTCTAAGTGTTAATTTGGTATGATGGAGCTTCTCTACCTTGGCCACATCATTATCTCTAAGGGTGTTAGAGTTGATCCTGATAAGATCAAAGCAATTATGGATTGGCCTCCACCCACGAATCTCTCATAGCTTAAGGGATTCTTTAGCCCATGTGGGTTCTATAGGAGATTCGTTAAGGGATTTTTCATAGGCGGCTGGACCACCTACTAATTTGACCAAGAAGGTGGCATTTGTGTGGTTCGATGCAGCACAACGATGCTTTGATCATTTCATATAGGTAATGAGTACTTGCCCAATTTTAGCCATTCTTGATTTCTCCAAATCTTTTGAGTTGGAGTGTGATGCTTCAGGAGAGGGGATAGGTGTTGTCTTGATGCAGGAAAAACATTCAATTGCTTTTGAGAGCGGGAAGTTAAAAGGTGTTGAGAAGAGCTATTCTATATATGAGAAGGAGATGTTGGCCATTATGCATGCCTTGGCCAAATTTAGACCCTATTTGGTGAGAGGTAAGTTCATTGTTAAGACCGACCACAATAGTCTCAAGTACTTCCTGAATCAAAAAGATCTTAATGACAGACAGCAAAAATGGGTAAGCAGGCTTCAGGCATATGACTTTGAAATTATTTGTCAAAGGAAAGAAGAATATTGTTGTTGATACTTTGTCCAGGAGACCTCATTTGTGTTCTTTAGTAGAGATTACAGTTGATTGGAGAGAGATGATTTCAACAAAGTATGCTAAGGATTCTTGGGCTACACACATCATTGAGGCTACTATACAGGATGACAGGTATATTGTAATTAATGAGTTGATTATTTACAAGGAAAGAATTTATTTAGTACCCAATTCTGAGCTTAAGGTGAAGGTTTTGAGAACCTTCCATGATGCACCTATGGCTGGTCACCTGAGTTTCTTCAAGACATATAGGCAGCTCCGGGAGAGGTTTACTTCGAAAGGACTAAAGAATGAGGTTTTTAAGTATGTTCGTGAGTGTCCCACATGCCGACAGAACAAAAATGAGCATACATATCCAACTGTTTTGTTGCAACCCCTACCTATTCCCAAGGAGAAATGAGAATGAATCTCTATGGATTTCATCACAGGGCTACCGAAGGTGCAGAGTAAGGATTGTATTTATGTTGTTGTAGACAGGTTGACAAAATTTGCTCATTTCTTTGCCATTTCAACAGCACATACAGTAGCACAAGTGGTTGATTTATTCTTCAAAGACATATTTAGACTTCATGGGATGCCCAGGAGCATTGTCAGCGACAGAGACAACAAGTTCTTGAGTCTCTTTTGGTAGGAACTTTTTAGATTGAGTGGGACTACGCTCACTCCTAGTACTAGTTATCACCCATAGACAAATGGGCAGACGGAGATTGTGAACAAGTGGGTGGAAGGATACCTTAGAAATTACATTTCAGGGCAACAAAAGGCATGGGTGAGATGGTTGCACCTTGGTGAGTATTGTTATAATTCTACTTACCACATATCCATTAAGATGTCACCATTTATGGCATTGTATGGATATGAAGCTCCAAGCTTCATAGACTTGTTGTTTGGAGATAGCAGAGTGCCTAAGGCCAGGGATTTGTTGCAGGAAAGTCAGGACATAATGAAATCCTTGAAAGAAAACTTGCAGCAAGCGCAAAATCAACAGAAGTTGTATGCAGATCAGCATCACATTGAGCGTACATTTGAGAAGGGTAACATGGTTTACTTGAGGCTACAACCCTACAGACAACCCACTCTCAAGAAGAGTGGGTCGGAGAAGCTTAAACCACGGTTCTATGGCCCTTTCAGGATCTCCAAACGGGTTGGAGAAGTGGCTCATGAGTTGGAGTTACTGGCAAATAGATCTTGTGAAGTGGAAAAACTTGTCGTTTGAGGATGCTACATGGGAGAGTGAGCAGATTTTACAGCGTCCAGAGTTGCAATTGCTTGAGGACAAGCAATTCTAGGGAGGAAGGACTGTAATGTCCCCTTCCTAAGCCAGGTATCTTGGTGACAGTTAGGCTATACTTCAGGTTCCTGTAGGCTAATGAAGTTGGTTAGGGAACTCCATAGTTCTTGGAGACAAGCCAACACAGCTTATGTAGACTTCCTCTTTGTGGCATTGGGCTCAGTTTGCAGAGAGGTTCGCGGTGACACTTTTCGAAGCATTTTCGGACACGTGGTCCATGCTCCACATTTCTTGGAGCTCACATCTATTTTTAGAAAGTCACCATTTCGGCACCGACATCGTCCCTTGGTGAATGTTTCATTTTGGCACACTTGGTTTCAGCATCCGATGTCTTCATGGTGCTTTCCGCAAGGTAGGAGTTATTTTAAATCAAATGCTTAAGTTATAAAGTGTTTTATTTCCTCTTGGTACGGGCGCCCAAGGTATAAGTGAAAGTTTATTTTTTTTAAAAATCATTGTATTTTCATAAGTGTGGCGTTCAAAAAGAAAGACATAAGGGATTTTAATAAATAATAAATATTTTATTTTCCCAAGGAGGGCGTGGGTTTTTTGGTGAAGGATAAAAAAAATTTTGGAGCTCATTTGTTGGATGCGTTGATGTTGATGGAATGTTATGCTGCTGGTTTTTTTCTAGGAACTTTGTGAGGATGAAAACCCTCATAGAGAATATCATCCTCGGTGGTGAAAGATCCTCCCAAGTTGATTGTTGATAGGCTCACACAAGGTCTATGCTGGTATTCATTGTTTTGGCATTGCAGATTTGATAGGAAGGGTTTCATTGTAAAATCTTTGAGATTCTAT
Organism: Cunninghamia lanceolata; assembly: GCA_027924645.1. Lineage (NCBI taxonomy): Eukaryota > Viridiplantae > Streptophyta > Pinopsida > Cupressales > Cupressaceae > Cunninghamia > Cunninghamia lanceolata. Next base: position 5,048,317 of record BSBN01000771.1, read on the forward strand.
GAATAAAGATTTAAGGAGTATATTGCAGATTGGTTTAGTGATTTCCAGTTTGCGGACTTTGGATGAATTAGAGTTTTATTGACAGCCATTGGAGGTCATACTAGCTGCTGCAAACAAGGCCGTACCATCCCTAGGAGAAGGCGTGAGCTTTTTAGACCAAGTCGCCTAGCATTTTGGGGGTCTATTGACTTGATTGGAGGTGCCTAGGGTTTACAAACATAGTGCCATCATTTGACCAAGGGAGAAGAACTGATTTGGTGGTGTTTGGCTTCATTTCCAAGCTCCAGTTTGATGTTTCAGATTGCATATAAGACCTGTAGCTTTCACAGCCTTCTGGGTATGTTATAATATTTCCATAATATTGATTTAGCCATCTGGGTATGTTGAAATATTGTCATAATATTGAGTTATCCATCTGGGTATTTGGTTTATTGATTTTACTTCATATATTTCTGCTGTATGAACATTTCTGGGCATAGAACAGCCTATAAACTTGCTGTCACAAACTGTATCAGACCTGAAAATTGTATTGCAGCTTCTGGAGTGTGAAATAAATGGTTATTTGATGGATTGATCATATGGGCACTTGTGCAAATGATTTTATTGGTTATAATCACCTGTACGTTACTAAAAATTATTATAACAGCAATTAGGGTTTCATGAGTTTGTTGCATTTTGATGAATCATAACATTCAGTGTTGGCTGAAGCAATACATTTCCAAAAAAAAAGTAGGGTGTATATTACAATCAATTCAAATTTCTAGCATACCCTAATAGGTTAGGAACTTATGCCTTACTAAAATCAAGTAGTGTCAAAGATGATCAACCAAGTGACGTTGATGAGATTGATCTTGAATTAGAACAGATCGCAGCTGATGAGGGGCCATCATTTGATGAAGAGGATTTGGCAATCTTGAATGAGGCGTTTGATGATCGTGACGGCATTCAATGGGTAGAGAAAAGGGAACAGGGGCATCAGCTTCACATTTTGTAGTCTAGGAGCCTTAGGTGCTAACTGTGTTTTCAAGTTAACACTTTAATAGTTAGGTTGTAATGGCTACTTGACTAAGAACTTGATGCTCACTAAGAATTTGAGAGTAATTGAATTCCATTTACACTTTCAGTTTGTTGTGTCAATGCCATGTAAATGGAATGCCACCATTGATAAAACTATGACAAACAAACCCCCCACACAGTATATGTGTTATTTTCCTGGCCACATTGAAGAAATAATAACCTAAGTTACCCAATCGGAATCAAAATCGGGTACGTGATTCTAGTACGCCGGTACGACAATTTTTTTGAAGGGGGTTTGGGTACGTTTTGGGTACGTCTGTACCAAAAACATATAATATATATATAGTATTATTATTAATTTATTCACTATATTAATAGAATAATATCCACGATATTAAAATTAACTTTAAGTAATTAACTATATTCATATTGCCCCGATAGCATATGCCATATATCATTAAATAAGATATAGAACACACTTTTATCTTTCGTATGGTGCAGTGAGACAGAGCTCCGTCACTCGCCTGTAATCCACCGACACACAGATCACTTTCGCCTCTTTCGCCAGCAGATTGAGATAGTTGCGATATGTGGGAGAAGCAGCCGATTCTATGCAGAAGCCCCCTCTGCGGACATATAAGTTAAGGTTTTTTCGCAGGGCATCACATTTTTTGGGGGCATTGGGTTTTTTTTGGTAGGGTATCATGTTTTTTTTAGAACGTCGGGATATTTCCTCTTGCGACGAAAGACCAAATGAAAATGCCCTAAAACTATCAACAAAGTAATAAAAACTCCTTTGGAACGTCCACCTACAGCTCAAAACGCTCGGGAATCGGCTTGGAATCGCACGGTTTCAGCGGGAAAATGGCGAAGACGTTCTAGGGACTCAAAACTCGTACCCTGGTTGAATCCGCAATCGATTCGACCCAGTATCTGATTCCGGGATGTTTCGTACCCGGAATTGGCCTTTGGACTTGAGCGATTCGGTAACATAGATAATAACCTTCCAAATCAAATTACATACCAAAAGAAGTTGTTTGGATGGCCTCAAAACCCTGCATCCCCTTGATGAGATCATGAGAAATAGCAACCAACTTTAAAAATCATGCATGGCAATGTAAATGTTTAGAACAAAATTGATACCTTCCTGTAAGTTTATAAAAAGCACTTACTTTTTTAAAGCAAAGAGTATGTCTGCAAATGATGGTCGATTCCGAAAATCATACTCAAAGCAACCTTTGAGAACACTTTCAATGGCACAGGGCAATCCGTTGGGAACTTTTGGTTTTTCATGCCTGATAACTACTGCGGCATAAATTTCCTCTGCTGATTTTCCATACCAAGGCTTGACTCCTGTAAACATTTCTACAATGCTACAGCCAAATCCCCAGCAATCTGTTTCACAGGAAACTGGACCTCTTACATCTGCCTCCCATTGCTCAGGTGCCATATAATTTGGTGTGCCCAGTCTTAATGTTAAATCAGAACTTGACAATGGAGTTCCCAGAAGGAGCATTGGAATACCGAAGTCTCCTACAACTGCTTGATCATGTTCATCAAGAAGTAAATTGAAAGGTTTAAGATTAAGAACTAGGATTCCTTGAGAATGAAGCTCTAACACACCTTGTGCCACATCGGTGCCATACCTGAAAAGAAAGGATAAATAAATTCAGAACCAGGCTCAGGTTATCCTGCTTACATTTATAACACCTAAGATGATGAGAACATCCTTTTAAAAAACCATATATTGCAAAACAAACATTCTTTTCCTATGATGCATCATTGTTGTACGCTTGGTGAAGACAAAACAACAATAATGATGTAGTTTTCTTTATCTTTTCTTCTATGTATACAACTTACAAGCATACAACAATGATGCATCATAGGAAAAGAATACAAATAATAGAAATTTGTTAATAGGAAATGAAAAAACAAAACATTAATCACACAAAGCCCTATCAAAAGATAATTTTTAAGATGCTGAATATTTTGGCAAATGATGTGTGTCCATTAAATCCATTCACGTGTGGAAAACATATCAAGCACATTCACAAGCATGTGCCTCCTTATTTTGATATTTTAAAAACAATCATGGAAACCATTCAAAAGAGGTCCACAGATCAAGAGAACATGTTGATCCATATGTTTGTTGGAAACACTCCAGGGTGTCAGTTTTAGTATAACTATAGTTTTTTTTGGATAAAAGATAAAATATATTGAAAAGAAAATTGACAATTACAAGAAGTTGGGATTCTTAACCAGTACAGTAAAAGATACTAAGCAGATGAGACTTTGATATATGAGAGCTTTTACAAAATTGGGGTTGAAGCCCAAGATACAAAGCCAGATCAAAGGAAAGACTTTAGTCCAGATCAAAACCATATAATAAATCAAATAGTAACCAGGAGTAAAGCAGTCTTTTGTATAAGCATTGAACAAGCATTTGATCAACATATGAGAGTTCTTCAAAAAGAAGTAGAGCTGCATATCTCTAGTTAGCCTGATGTGCCTATGTGCATTGTCTTTTTGCCATTTGAGGGGCCAAAAAAGCAACCCCATTCCACAGCCTCTTCCTTCAATCATGACTTTGTGTTGATGTTCCATATTTTCATAGGAGGGTAGTTATGAAGAGGATAGTTGATGGCGGCAAAAATCGTTCTCAGAAATAAATCGAAAAACAAAAAAAGATTTTTTTTTCAAAAAATGGCGATTTAATCGGGAAAATCGGATTAAGGTTTTCGGGGAAACAAACGTGCAGAAGGGAAAAATTGCGATATAAATAGGGTTAGGGTTAGGGTTTACGAAGGAAAAAATGGACCGACTTTGGAAAAATGGGGCAAAACTGTGTCAAAAACGCAATTACATTGTTTTTGGGCGAGTTTTTTTCGATAAAATCATTAGGAATTGTGAAATATTCGGGTTTAAAATCGTTTTGGTCAATTTTTTGGGTTAAAATCGCCACTGGCCACGAGTCAATTTTTTCCTGTGTTTTGCAACTAACTTGATCCCGCTAATGGCCCTTTTGGCATAAGCCTATTGCTTATTTAATCAAATTGCCTCTCCGAGTTCTCTCTCTGCCTTCCCATTCGACAGCAATTGCTCTATGGTCTCAGTGCAATTAAGCAACTTTTGATGACTTATATGGAGCAGATCTAATAAGTCTGCCTGCTTGCTAAGACACCTTTGTAATTGACTGTCCCTTAGATATTGGACATTGGCAACTAGCATGTCAATGCAATTTTGGTTTACAATTTGTTCCTCATTTTTTGCTTCTAATGCTTTGGTTAGCCCACGAAGGCTATCATTAATGTTGGCAAGTACAATGTATATAGCAGTGCCAAAGGAATTGATTTTGCTTGCTGAATATGCATTGGGAGCAGCAGAAATTGGGCCAGGATGGCGTTTGTAGAGGGAGTGGTCAAGTAATCATCATTCCAGCAGAGTGCAAAAATGTTTGTGGATTTAATAGCAGTGGGAATGAAGAGATTATCCTCAGAGGAGAGGGGGTAACCAGTAAAGCCCTTGGTGTTAGAGGGATGGAAAGAAGGGGGATAAAGGCTTTGGGGTTGGGGGATTGTGGAGGCGAGGACATAAAGCCCTTGGGCTTGGGGGGGGTGTGGAAGGGCAGTAGGAATCAGCATTTTGGGGCAATAGACTTGTCAGTTATAAGGTCAGCAGAAGTCAAAACTCTTGTGGATTAATCAGGCAGGGAGTCATAATGCCACTATGAGGTGAATTCAGATTTAGGAGAGATTTTAGCTCTTGTGGCAATGCAAATGTCCACAAAAGGCTGAACATTGGCAGTATCTTTGTCAGGAGACCTGAAAATGGAAAGTGAGGCACTTTGTTCGTTCTTGTCCAAAACAGTAAAATAAATTTCTTCACTGTCCAGTTTCCAAATAGTGTTGTCAACAGGGTTTGAGCCCTCAATGTGAGTGGTCTTCTTGATGGAGTTCTTCCTTCTTGTATGTTTCCTTGAAGGGCCAGACAAAACACTTACATTTGCAGCATCTCAAATGGATTTCTAGAGCTTTGGAAAGTAGCTTTCTAGTCCTTGTGCCCATTGCAATAGTGAGATTTGTTCGAAAGGCCAGGAGATTGAAATAAAAAGACCTCTTGAACCACCCACATTGAATGCAAACCAGCTGTGATGATAACCTAGGATCAGACAGAGAAGATCATTAATATTCAGGACATTCTCATCACAACATTTCCTTCTACTTATTCTGATAAGTAAAATGAACAGGGGTTTTAACTTTTTTACTGTGTAGTACCACCGTGGGCATTATAGATGAGCAGATCATCATCAAACCTGACTCCAAAAAGCCATAGCCTTGCCTTGTTTGCCTGCCATGTAGATTACTCCAGTCAAGAATTGGTAAGGACTTGTACTAAATTCAAGCTCTTCAATAAAGAATCTATCCCAGATTTTATACTGATGCAGATCAAACATCTGCTTACAGTCATAAGTGTTAGATATTACCTCCGTATCAGGGACATCATCTTGTCCAGACCACTCCATGTAAAAATTCTTTTGAAATGCCATTGTGTGAATATTGAGCAAGTGTGAAGTGGGTAGACTAATGTTTGGGGGTGAAGATAGTGTATATAGTGGGAGAAAAAGCTTTACAAGTAAAATTGGTAAGGCCCTTAGTCTTCATAGAGGTTTCTTATACATTAGGATCACAATTTGGGAAACAGGATTTAGGAGTCATTGCTTTGTAATGGGAGTTGGCAGTACTATCATTAAAGAGTTTTCTGCTTGTTTGTGCTTGTGTGGCAGAGGTCAGCTTCCATTTCTTTTGGCAATTTGTCCGCATTGGATGAACATGATAGATGAGGGGGTGACAATGTGGAGAACTGACCCTCAAGTCAAAGGCCATGGATTCAAATCTCACACTGAATACTAAAAATATCTGTTATGAGGAAAGAAAAGCTTTGCATTGAGTGTTATGCCATTTTCAATTCCATGTGGATGAAGAATGAGCTGGGAGGATCAGAGACTATAGTATCGAGTCATCTATCTCTCAATACCAGAATAAAAAAGTGGAAACTTTGGAAGTAATAGATTGATCCCTTTTATTGAAGAATTATGTGTAGTTGAATTATCTCATATCTGCAACTCTCTTCATATGTGGAAATAAAACATGCATGTGTGTGTCGAATCTTCTGATTAAATCTTAAACTCGTTCATCCAGAAAAAAACAAAATTTAAATTTCTATCTATTATAGCACCTTAGGATATCTGATAAGGATAGTCGGTCTCCTTTGAGTTGAGCCATTTTGTCTCCCACAGAACCTTCATAAAACTTCATAACTATGCAAATCTACACACATTTGAAAAGGATTTCTGGTCAGGATGGCAGAACTTATCACCTTGTCATTATATGCGCACACCTTCAACAAATTAAATCTATAAGTGTAACTACTACTCAAACCAACCAAAACACAAAAACAAAATATTAAATAATCCAGCAACAATGCAATCTTAAATATGCTTGTGAAATGTGTTACCTTCTCATCTTTTACAGATAGACCATATGGCCAACACACATGTTGTTTTCCCTGACACTTGTCAAATGCATTCTGAAATTTTTCCATGAAAGGCTGAACTTGTTCTTCACTCACGAACTTTAACATTTTAACAGCCACTTCTTGCGGTTCATCAAAATCCTCTGTATAATGAAGAGTTGCAATCCATACATCACCAAAAGGACCCCTGCCAATTCTATGAGTAAGCCTTAAGGCTTCAGGATCAATCCGTGGATTAGATTGGATGGGCGGTGCTGCAACAGTTTTAAGGTTTTCAGCATCTCCTTCCAACAACTCATATTCAAAAGTGGATTTGGATGGAGATGAACTACCAGTATGGCTGCTCATATTATACTCCTATATGGATCCCAACCTGTTTGATGGAAAAACAGAACTATGATTGTGTCAACATTGAAAATCCTTCCAATGGCCTTGATATAGAATCTTGAGGAATGAATGAAATAACTGTTCATTTGAAGAAGAGAGATAAATTTGCCACAGAATAAAACAATCAAATGCCACTGCACAAAATACTATGTATTGACTACTGAAGATAGCAAAAGAGAACATTGATACAAATTTGTTGCAGTAAGCTTTGTGCATTAAATGTGGGCTGGAGTGTCTCAAGTGCGATCATGCGCCCCGCTCATTCAGCAAAATAGATTTTTGTGTTTTAAGAAAAGACCAGACTTTCCAAACAATGTAAGCAATCTGACACAAATTACCCTAAATCTAGACAAGCTAATGAGATAAAGCAGTATTATAACAGCTAACCATCTACAAATACAAATCTCATCACAGCTAATGATAATATTCAGGGTGGTCCCAAATCCTCACACTACAAATACATCAATGAGCTCAATTTGCAATCGTCAACACATTATGGTATTTTTATATCAGACATGCAAAGCCATAGGAGGTTGCCATCAACATATAAACAGTATCCTCCCTTATTGCTGCTTGACAGCTATTTGCACAAAACATTACTATTTAGATCCAACAGAATTATTCCATTCAAATACAGTCTATTTTTATAGATTCATTTATTTGCTGAAAGCATTAAACTACCCTTTCTACAAGCTTGTATACAGAAAGTATATCACAAGGGTAGAAAAAAACTTTAAGACACTATCTACTCCTTTTCAGGGGAGGTTCTGCTGCTATTGATTCTGATCAGAAATTCCAATCTTTTCTATTGACTCTTCAAATAGATGCAACATAGAGTCAGCATCCAAGATATTCGCATATCTGGCCCAAAGGTCACTGAAAGCAGAGCATTCCATGGAAACTATTCTCCATAAACCTAATTCATTTTATTCAACAGTACTATTGCAAATGAAATAGCCAGCTAAGAATCCAGAGTGAGTAAAGCACCCATGAAATAGCTTCAATAATATACTAGCCAAAGTCAAGAATTCACATAATTCAGAGTAAAGCTGCCGTGTCAAGTATGCTTAAATAAAATATATTGTTGTACAAAGCCCACATTCATTAAAATAAAGTAAATATTGCAGTTAAAACTTAAAAGTTATTCATTTGTGACCTTGTAACCAGTAATTTAATTGCATTGAAAAGCAGAGAACAAAACACCTGAATATATACTTTGCACAAAATAATCGTTAAAAGTTTGATGCAATTATTACCTTTTAACAGATATAACACTCCAGAATTTGCTACAGATCAGTAAAAATATATGGAATTTCAATGAATGAAGAAAGATATAATTATCCAGCAATGCAATCAGAGTAATACCTGCAAAAATTAAGTGGCTAAAGGTAATGTTCACATAAATCACATTAAAGCTGCAGTACAAAGCTGTAATTTCATTAAAGTAAATCAGCTACTGCAACTACCTTAATTTAAAAGACATTGCAGTACAAAGTGTACAGGTGTCAAATTAATCCTAGAAGAGTGATTATAGTAAGATATCCAGGTAATAATATTTTAAATGGAAATGTATAATGAATAAAAGGCATTTCAACATCATCAATATTCAGAAACAGCAACTGAAAGATTTTTCTTTTTATATGGCAATACTAACAGTGCATCTGATTAATCTAATAAAAGTTAAAACACCTTATATGCTAACTTGACTTCTCCTTGGCCCCTATTTGGAGATTAATTGATCTGTACACAATCAACACTTCCTCGAATATCAGACTTAAGGCTTGGAAAATTTGCAAATGTACAAGTTGTGCCAAATTCAGGAGGGATGAGAGTGAAATTGGTAAAGGGTCAAGCAAAGTCACTTTCCATGTTGGTGGACTTGTGCCAAAATCCATGTCACTTGTTGGTAATGCCAAAGTTGGCATTGAGATGCAATGCCAAATCAAACACCAACATCTTGCACCAAAGAGAAGGTGACATCAAACCTTGGAGCTGCACCAAAACTGAGGGTCAAAGTTCATGCAAGATCTACACCAAATACTAGATTCTAGAATTGTTATTAACTGAAGGTTTGCACCTAAACAGCATTGACTACTCTTAAAATTTGCACCAAATACTATAGTTGTGCCAAGGGCTACTTTGGCAACAAAACTAGTAACAGAGGAAGATTAAAATTCCATGCCAAGAACTTTGTAGATCTGCAACAGGGCCATTCCATGATTCTATATAACTGTGTAAAGTGCCAAGCTTTAGATAGCTGAGTTGAATGCCAGCATCCTGCTGATAATATTGATGATTGAAGATAAGAAAGGTATACAATGAATCAGCTACTTTAGACTGTATATCAGAGAAGTCTGATTTCCCCTGTTTGTTTCAAATCTGATACAAGTGCTAATGTACTCTTACACAGAGATATTAATGACTGAAATCAAAATACATATTATTTTGCACCTACACAATAACATGTCCTCCAGCTGTAGCTGCGTACACCTTCAACTTCTATTAATGATGTCGCAGACTTTGATAAACCCTGGTATTCATAAAAAATTCTGAATATGCACCCAATGCTGACCACAAGTCAGCGATTCCTTTTTGAAGTAGCAAATAAGACAAAGTAGGAGGGGCAGCTGAGTGATTGGGCCCACAAAATGTAATATCCTTAATGATTATTTCCAGAATTACAGTCAAATAGTACCCAATTTGCAACAATTGTAATCAGACATCATAGAGATCTAGGTACCACAAAATAAATTACTCACACACAGCTACTGATGAACAATGGCTCAATTTGTATCCTCGTAATCAATTCACAGGTTTGGTTACATATAGTAAGAAGATACTGAATCCTTACTCCGGGTCGCATAGATGAGAGTAATGTTTCAGTTCTGTAAGTCACTAGTGTGGCCTGTATCTTCAGTTTGGAAATCTCTATTGAGGCCTGTAGATGATTGGCCCTGCAGGATGCGCCTTCCTCACCCTGCGATGTATGATGATCACTCTATTAAATGGGCGCTCCATGATTTAAGGTTGTTGTATGCTGAAGTCCTGTTGAGCGCGACTCCTTACTACACCAGTCAATTCATAGAGGATCCCAGATGATTGTGAGGTGATTGCAGTGTCAAAGACACATTTAAAATTTTAAATGCTTACCCTTGGATCGCTCCTCTGTTGGTATGGCACGCCTCCTGTACTTGGCGGAAGATTCTAAGATTTACCTTCACTCACAACCTGTACAACACATGAGGGATCTGAATCCTTATTCTAGGATGCCAAGAGTATAGTTGATAGTGCAGATCCAATGAATCCCAATGCTGTCTATAGATGGATGTTGTCGCTGGGCAGTGTTTCCTTTATTTCCGTGAATGTATGATAAGCTTCCAGATTCTTACAGTGCGCAACTCTATATAAGGACGGCGAGTGGTTAATCCATGAAGGACACTCGATGAGAAGTACCATGCTAGCTAAAGAGAGTTCAGTGTGTCGAAGACACCTTAAACGCTCTCCCTTAATCGCTGCCCAGTTAGTGTGAGGCAGTTCGTGCAATAAGTAGCTGATCTACCTTATTCTTCAACTTGCCAACGATTTGAGAAGTAGCACCAATCCCTAATTCGGCCAATGATATTCAGGATCTCTAGAGGATGACCAATTTTAGAAATGCAGCTCTCCTAACCGCATCTGAGATGTTTCCTTCTTGGGATGAAGCTCCGCCAACTAAGAGAGATTCAAAATTTAGTCAATTCCAGTGCTACCTCCTGAGATGAAAGTAGCTCATACAAATATCAAGCAAGGTTTTCGTCCTACCCAATATAGCTTTCGTGGGGGTTTCATCCCAATTAGTTGTTCTGATTGTAAACAACAAACTTCAAAATGCAAAAATAGATGATGAAAGATGAAACCTTGAGCGCTCCTTTATACCGATTTGAATAATTCAAATGAAGCAAACCTCATTTGAAAATGAATCTCTTATGGTGCCAACCAGCACTTTGAATTTGAAAATCTTTTATTTTATTATTTAATTATATTAATATTATTATTATTTAATTATATTAATATTATTATTATTTAATTATATTATTAATATAGTGTTTAAAAACATTTTTTAGTATATTAAAATAATATTTTCATTTTATCCCAACGGAGGGGACGTGACAATCCTCCTGCCCCAAATATTGCTTGTCCTCAAGCAATGACAACTTCGGAAACACTACCCACTTCATGCCAAGGTAGCACGTCATGGGGTGATGCTCATCGATCCTAGGCACTGCTCCTGTAAATTCAACAATGAAAAATAAACTATCCTCTTTAGCAATAATACTCACTAATCCTGGCTTCCTCGTTGCCTCTGCCTCCTTAATGCCCTCACCATCATATGTGCAAGCTTCAGCATCATATGTGCAAGCTTCAGCATCACGTGCAAATACCACTTCCGGATCACTATTATGAAGTTTACCTGGGAATTCACGATTGCAGACTGCAATACCCCATGCCGTCCCCTTCGGAAAGTGGCTTAAGTCAAACTGTATGAGTGCAGATAAGTGATTGCAGCAGTCACATATTACCCCAAATTTCATCCTTGATGCTGCTAATAATGCTGGAACGTATGTAGTTAGTGCTCTCCACATGTGGTACCACCCACTCACTTCCCCAAACTCAAATTTTCTCTGTTCTTGCAGGTCTAATGCTGTCCAAAGATGATTCAACTAGCTGAAGTACTCTGTCCTGGCTGTCTCCATGCCTTCCTTCGCTCAGAAATAAAGATACAATAGCTGGAAACCTCCTTGCATCAATCTCAAAACCCTCTTTGAAGACAAAAGTGGAAATTGCACCTTCCATGAAATCAATCTTTTCTTGGTGGCTGTCCCAAAGGTGTGGAAAAAGCTGAGAATGTAGAAAACAGCACTATTAAGATGGAAAACAACACCCATAAGGATCTAGGTATTATAGTTCTTGTCTCCAAAATTCCAAACAGTCATGCTAGGATGATGATTCTTCCTCAAAAGGTCCCTTTTCATCGATGCCTCATATGGTGGCCATTTTTGGTGTGCTACCGTGAACATATTCAAAATGGACCAACATTATCATAGTGGAGTATCAGACCTTGGAGGGAATCCTTATCTACCTTCATACATTGCATGGCTTGGGTTTCCCACATACTCACTTCCATCCTTTTCATTTCGACCATGCTTGGGGCTCCATTTGAAATGCCTTGGAGTATCACCTCCTTCCCATCCACTTTGAATTTGAACTCCATTGTTTGGTAGTTTTGAGTAACTTCTCCAAGTGAGTGCAACCATTGCCCACCCAAGACTATATCCGTTTCGCCCATTCCTACAACGTAGAAATCATCCTTAACGTGATACCTTCCCAAGGATAAGTTGGGTTGTTGTATTCACCCCCTACAATGAATAATATGGCCATCTGCAAGCATAACATTAAACCCATCAAACTCTTCCGCAACCAAACCTTTCATGGAAACCAGATCTACATCTACAAAATTATGAGTAGCCCCACTATCAATCAACAGTGTCACTTTGTGACCTTACAAAACTCCCCGAACTCTAAAAGCATAACTCCCCGAACTCTAAAAGCATAGTACTTGGGTGCTTCGAAAAGAGTAGCAAGGTTGCCTTTCAAAATTGTCCCTTTTTCTTTACTCTCGGACTCTATCTCATCAATCATTGCCTTAGGCTCGGTTCCCTCTGTCTCTGAATCTTCTTCAAGAATAACCTCTATGTAGTGTATTTTCCCTCTTCCCAAGCATCTATGTCCTAGCTCCCATGGCTCTCTACAAGAAAAACATAACTTCTTCCTCTGAAGCTCATTCTTTGTTTCTTCAACCTTGTTTGGTTTGGGGGGTAATGCCATAGGTTGAGGGGTATCTTTTTGGAAGGGTTTCTTATGTTGCTCCATTGGTGCATTCTTGGGGTAGGATTTTTTCTTGGTCACTAAATCTTCCAATTTTAAAGCCCTTCAAATGGCATCTTGTAGAGATGTAGGCTCAAATGCCCTAACCAAACCTCGAAGTGACTCTGATAATCCCTCAATAAACAAAAACATGAGTCTTATCTCCATGACATCTGGCACCATGATTGAAACCCTCTGAAATTTCGCGATGTAATCCTCTACTAAACCCTGCTGCCTCAATTGTGTCAAATCTCATAAATGCATCTCTGGATCTTTCCTTTCAAACCTGTCGATGAGCCTCTGTGTAAAATTAGCATACGTCACATTATGTTGATGCCCTTGTGTGATAATTTCATGATGCCACCACTCATGCGTTGTACCATCCAAATGAAAAATAGCAAACTTGATAGCTTCATCTTCTGTCATAGGGCTGAGTCAGGGGTAAGTATCCAATTTATGAACCCAAGCTTGTGTAGTGGCCTTCCTTGAACCACCAAAAGTTGGGAGAGTTAACTTACTCAATCTCTGCTATAGATCTCTATTGAACTGCTACATGGGTTGTCTTCCTCTTGATTCATTCCTAGCATTATGGAATTGTATGAATGGAATCTGGCATCTGAGATCCGGATCAAGTCTTGAATACTCATCTATGCAGCCACTAAAATCATTTGCTGTTGGGTTTGGCTCTTCCTCTTCTTGTGGTAGCTCAACTCTGGGCAAAAATGTAGGTTGTGTGGGTCTAGGTGTTGATCCAATTGGAATCCTATTATTATTTGTGTGATTTCCAATCCCATTCTAATTTGAGTTACTACCTTCTACTCCATTATTTTACGTAGGTCTAGCGGAATTGTTAGAATTATTCATGTTTTGCATCATTTGGATAAGTATTTGTGTCATTTGTTCCTACCGTTGCATCATTTGTTCCTACTGTTGCGTCATTTGCTCCTGCCTCTATGCCATTTGCTATTGTATTTGCATGAAGGCTCTCCACTCATCCTCCCGATCTGCCATCTTCTTCTTACCTCTACATCCAATTCCAACTCTAACTTGTTGCAATGCTGCCCCTAACCTCTTCTTTTCTCTCTCCAAAGCTCGTTGATCCCTTTGGCTTAGGTGCACATAAACTAAACACACCCTTAGGCTGGCAGGATGGCTTGCTCTAATACCACTATAATATCCTTAATGATTATTTCCAAAATTATAGTCAAATAGTACCCTATTTGCAACAATTGTAATTAGACATCATAGAGATCTAGGTGCTATTGTCCTATTTTGCTCCCCAGCCAAATAGCCCAAATCCATGAAATCTCTAAGTGTTTTCCCCTTTAGAAATGCAAGGAAAAACATCCCAAATCGACTAAGTCCAAAAAATCCTGAGTTTTCCTTGTGTTTTTAACCTTTTCGGAGTTTCGGAGTTCGGAGTTCTCCCATTCTCCTTACCATCCTAATCGGCTTCGAACTCCACCTTTGTTCTTTGCAAAATACTCTTAAGTGTTCAAAGTGTTTCGGAGTTTCGAACTTCGGACTTTTCTTCTTCACTCTTCCTTTCCTTTTGGAAGACGGAAGACGGAAGGCCCGAAGCCTAAGCTTCGCTCTTTCTTTTGAAAATTCGGCTGAGTGTTTCGGGCGCCAGACATCGGGGGTTCGGGCGCCAGAGGTCGGGGGTTCGCCCTTCCTTGTTCTTTTCTGTTGAAAGGCGAAAGACTGGAGGTCCACTCATCGAAGCCCAACGAGTTCAAAGTTCTAAGTGTTGCGAGTGCTAGACTTCGGGGGTTTCTTCTTCCTTCTTCCCTTTCTTCCCGAAGGCACAAGATGGAAGCTCCAACTTCCAAAGTCCGATTTGCGGATTTCGTTGTAGAGAGACGAGCCACATGCCGAGCCGGTGCAACATTTTGAAGGCTTTGTCTCCAATGCCGGGAAAAATTGTGCCATGCAAACACGTGGCACTCACGGAGATGCATCGTGGGGGAAAAGCATGGCCCACCACTTTGAAAAGGCTGGCATGCGAGGCCACGACATGGTGCCTTCGCGCAGCAGCAAAAGTGAAAAAGATGCAAGGCGCGCTGTTGCGCGGTGCTAACACGTGGCCGGGTTTTTTCATAAAATTCTCTAAGTGTTTTGAGCATCGGGGGTCAGACCTTCTTTCTTCCTCCTTCCTTTTGGAAGGCAGAAGACAGAAGGCCCAAAGCCCGACTTCCGCCGAAACTTTCAAAAATTGGCTAAGTCGTTAGACTTTTGGGGCTCAAACTTTCCTTCTTCCTCCTCTGGGAAGACGAAAGACGGAAGGCCCGAGGCCCGAAGTCCGCCGATATTGTGATCTTCCTTTGTATAGCGGAGCTCGAGGAGCGGGATTTTCTCCTTTCTCTTGTTGCAAGTATGTGCTTACCAGTGTTGTCATTGATGTCAACATATCTGTGTTGTCATTGGTGTCAACTATACTCTTGTTTTGATGCTTGCTTGTGTTGAGTTAGTTGCTTTGGATTGGCCTCTATAAGTGTTGAAGATAATGAGAAAGTGTTCATGTTATTGAGTATCCAAGTGCTTTTGAGAAAATTTGCTCTCCTAGTGGAAACAGTGTGTTGCAGAGTATTTTGGCTTGCAAAAGAATAGTGCAGTATTTTGCTCCGCATATTCTCTATATTGAATATCTTTGTCTGCGGTTTGGAAGTTAGGTTAAGGGATGTCTGTAGTTGCTATGTTTCAAGTTTGAGCCTCCGATATGCAAATTTGAGTGAGTTCTGTTCACCAGAGTAAAAACTGTTTTTTTGAGCATTCAGTGGTGACAGGGAGAATGTATTTTGCTCCGCATCTCTCCGCATTTAAGTTTTATTGTTTGCGGTTCTAGAGTTAAGTCTGGGATGATGTTATGTACCTTCAGTTCAAATGGTTCATGATTTTGTGGTCCGCAAGCGATCTTTTCTTTATGACAGTGGCTGACAACAATGATTAAGTGTTTCGGTTTGAAGAATCTTCTAGATAAAGTAATTGGAGGTTGTGCGGAAGTTCCTAATGATTGTAACGTGTTTGTGGATGTCTCTAGATCGTGTTTCTACCTTTTGATTGGACCGCAAAGTATAATTTGGATCATGGTTGTAGCGTGTTCCTTAATGTCTTGGTATTAACTCCAGTCTTGGCCGACTTGGTTGTTCTCACTACTTGCGGTTATGCTTTGGAGATTGTGGAAGCGTGTTGTTGCATGGGAGATTGCATTTAAGTCCCAATTAAGGTGTGATATGGTCCGCATTCATTCTCTTCTCTCATATCTATTTAGGTCCAAACCTATTCTAATGTATGTTTGTAATGCCAACCTTGGAGATTGTTCCAATGGTTGATCATTGTAATGCTGTCCTTGAAGTACATTCCAAGGTTGATGAATTGTATAAATACATGTAACAAAGTTGCGAATAAGGTATGACAATGTGAAGATGCAAAGATAAGTGCAAAGTAAAGAAGTAGAGTAAAGCAAAGCAGAGGAGATTTATTGTGCTTCAATGGAACTAAACTCTGGCATGGCATAGATGCTATTATCTCAGTTCACCAATTCTGGTAGTGAGCCCCTTCTTTTGCAGTGAGCATTCTGGGCAGCGAGCCCTAAGGCAGTGAGCCTTGTTGTAAATTTTGATATATCATTTATATTGTGAGCTAACACTTACCGTGGTTTTTCCCTTATTGGGTTTTCCACGTAAAAATCTAGTGTCTCATGTGTGAATGTGTTTAAGTTTTAGACTATGTGCTTTCATGGTTAAATCATAATCGAAGTAGTTAATGTGTTGATGTTTGAAAGAGTTAAGTTTTTGCTACAACTGATTCACCCCCCCTCTCAGTTGTCTTGTGCATTTCAACATCTCCTCTCTTGCAAGGCGGAACGCTGAAGGCCCGAGGCCCGATCTCTGACAGCTTCCACGATCTTCAAAGACAAAGGAAAAGAAGCAGAATCAAGGGTCCACCATGGTTAATAATGATGAAATCTTGCTGTTAAGGCAGAATACAAACCAAATTGAAAGTCAAATGTCCAACTCCAGCAGGAATTTGTTGTTGGGCATTTATTGTTGCAGATAGATGAAGATGAGATTTCAACGCAGATATTTGTTCAACTACTTTTGAGAAGATATTTTCTGCATTTATGTCAAAGACAAACAGACATTTTTAGACATTCCTTTTGTAAAATATCTTCTAACAGGCCCATAGGGCAAATTTATTGCAATAGGTGATGGCACCTCATTATAAAATGCTATAAAATGCATGAAATCAAATGTATTAGAGTTGGTTGTTGGTCTAAAAAACCACATCTTGTATCAGCTGTAACTGTGCCTCTTTGAGAATAAACAATAAGATTTTTACCTTTTCATGACTTCTTCTGCTCTGTGTAATATTTTTGTTTGATCTCCATCTGTCAATGCTTCTTTCCTTTTGGATTTCATTTAGTTTCCTTTACCTCTGCAGGTAGTTTGTGATTTGTGTATGCTCGTCTGTTGTTTGTTATTATTCTGTGCATATATGGTTGATCTGGGGGCCAAACATTCAAACTTGGTGTATCACCTTTTCATTTCCAGTTTCTCCTTCTTCCCCTTTTCCACAACAAAGAATAGATTAGGTTTAGTCTTAGCACACTCTGAATCTCATATTCAGAAAAGGAACTAGCCTTCTCTAGAGGTTTGATTTCCTTGCAAGGTCCCACACCTGGAAATGACTCCAATGTTTCACTGGATTGTTGCAACACATCGCTTCAACACATGGTGCAAATCCAAGTGACAATAGGTACCAAAAAATAAATTACTTACACACAACTATAGATGAACAACTATATACAATTCTGATGAACAATGGTTCGATTTGTATCCTTAGAATCAATTCACAGGTTCGGTTACATAAAGTAAGAAGATACTGAATCCTTACTCCATGTCGCATAGATGTGAGTAATGTTTCAGTTTTGGAAGTCACTAGTGCGGCCTGTATCTTTAGTTTGGAAATCTCTATTGAGGCCTGTAGATGATTGGCCCTACGTGATGCGCCTTCCTCACCCTACGATGTATGATGATCACTCTATTACATGGGTGCTGCCACGATTTAAGGTTGTTGTATGCTGAAGTCCTATTGAGCGCAACTTCTTACTATGCCAGTCAATTCGTAGAGGATCCCAAGCAGTTGTGAGGTGATTGTGGTGTCAAAGACACTTAAATGCTTACCCCTGGATCGCTCCTCTGCTAGTATGGCACGCCTCCTATACTTGGCAACAAATTCTAAGATTTACCTTCGCTCACAACCTATACAACACATGAGGGATCTGAATCCTTATTCTAGGACACCAAGAGTATAGTTGGTAGTGCAGATCCAATGAATCCCAACGTTGTCTGTAGATGGATGTTGTTGCTGGTCATTGTTTCCTTTATTTCCGTGAATGTATGATAAGCTTCCAGATTCCTGCAGTGTGCAACTCTATATAAGGATGGTGAGTGGTTAACAATCCACTGAAGGACGCTCGATGAGAAGTTTCACGTTAGCTAAAGAGAGTTCAGGGTATCGAAGACACCTTAAATGCTCTCCCTTAATCCCAAGTTAGTGTGAGGCAGTTTGTGCAGTAGGTAGCTGATCTACCTTATTCTTCAACCTGCCAACGAGCTGAGAAGTAGTGCCAATGTAAGATACCCAACTAGTACTAGCTAAAAAATTTCTTACTTAGACAAATTTACTTGCACTTAACTCTTCAATCACTTAATCTACTTAACATCACTTATGAAAGATAACAAAGGCAACTTGCATGAATCAACTTGAAGTTGGGCACTTGTATTATTATTTGATTCAATTCAATGCAAATGTCTTATTACAATGATGATTGCCCACAATGGCATGAACATACAATCTTATTCAAATGATTACAAGGAAAGGCCTTGAAGCTTAGATGTATACAATGCTCTCAACTTCTTCACAACTAGCTTTATCACTCTAACTAATGTAGATCACTTCAATTGAACCTAATGATGTCAACTGGATGTCAACACCTCACAATGCAACAAAGGAGCATCACCTTGTCAGTTGAGGGAGCATCACCCCAACACTTGAAACTCGCAGGCCTCAAGGTCACAAGCATAAAGCTTTGCAGAGAGAAAATTCGCCAAAAGATAAGATGCTCAAATGAATGAGAGCTCCTCCTTTTATAGGCCTTCCAAAGGGAATGAAGGCACGTTTTCCAAGAAGCATATTTAGGAGAATATTCCTCTTGACAACTCATCTTGAATTGGCAATCTTACCCAAAGACTCTGACACGGATCCCAATGCTATCCTTCTAACCAATGAGAATTCAAGTAGTGTAACTACCTTATCCTCTTCTAGAAACACTTAGGCGCAGTTTTAGAGTTCTTTTGACTGGGGTACCAGATTTGGAGGATCTCACCAGGAAGTGCGCCTAAGTTATGAATCCTCATCCTTGGATGATACTGCCTTATGAAGTGAACTCCTCTGGACCCATACTCTATCATTTGATGATTTGGGATGCTCAGCTTATCACCTTATAGGGTAGGCGCACATTTGGAGGATTTACAGAGGTTTTGGCACCTAGAGATGGATTTGACACTTTTCCATAAACAGAAGAAACTTCTAAGTGTTGGATTGACTCCTATGAAATGAGCGCCCAACAATTTCTCCCTTGAAGATGTCTCTTTCTCAACTAGGCGCACTTACTGTCAGTTTAGCTAGGAATTTGCGCCTAGGTTCCAACTTATCATCTTTTCAAGGCAATTTGAAAGCAACTTGACTTCAAATGGATATGATCTTGCCCCCTGATGGAGCGCCTTGTATCCAAACTGGTCTTGAGGACTTGCATCTATCTTAGGCGCACTTTTGAGGTAGTTTTAATTGGTATCTGTGCCTAGGCCTTGAAACCTCAAGATACTCACCCATACTTCATCATCCATCTAGGCACCCTAGTGAAGAGGCTTAGCTAATTTGAGTGCCTCATCTCAAAATCATTATCCAACGCCAGAAGAGACCCTTTTTATACTAGGTGCTCATTGACAAGTTGCTAGAGGAAAAATGCGCCTAGATAACAAGATGTCATTACTTGATCAATTCAATCATTCCACTAGATCTTATTGAAGGTGAGGTTTCACTTGATCAATCTTGAAGGAGTTCATCACTTGTTTAAAGTGCAATAGAGTCTAGGCGCACTATTGGGAATTTGGTGATGAAATTGGCGCCTAGATGCCTTAAGACTCCTCTTTGTATGAGCTACTCACTTCATCCACTCCTATTGATCCTATCAACCATCTCAACTCAAACGCCCATGTTTTTATCCTAGATTTGCACCTTAAGAGGACTAGGCGCACTTTGAGGGTTAAGAGAGCTAGGAAGTGCGCCTAACTCACTTGGACTTCAATGATCCCAAACTCAAATTTGATCAGTTAATTTGCCCAATTGATGTTCAACATATCCAAAGATGACTCCATCCCCTTGATTATTGCCTTCAAAATCCAAGGCGCACATTTGGTAGGTTCATCATGACATTTGCGCCCAAGCATGAAAACTTCATCCACATCCACTCCACTTATCTCAGTACTAGGCGCT
This sequence comes from Cunninghamia lanceolata, assembly GCA_027924645.1. Lineage (NCBI taxonomy): Eukaryota > Viridiplantae > Streptophyta > Pinopsida > Cupressales > Cupressaceae > Cunninghamia > Cunninghamia lanceolata. Next base: position 5,068,717 of record BSBN01000771.1, read on the forward strand.
AGGTTGAAGGAGGTTAATCACATGGAGCGCCTCAAGCTAGATCCCTCACTGAGTGCTATACATGAACTTGAAAGCTAGGCGCCATAATGAGCCTAAATTGCCTAGAGATGCGCCCAAACATCATGATAACATCACTTGACAATGTGACCACTTGAGCTGATAAAATGACTCTCAGACTTAGCCAAATTTTCTAGTCTTGTCATAGTTCTCTTCAAGTAGTTTTTGACTTATTCCTGCAAAAACACAACATTGAGTTAGTCAAAAACCAATTTCATTCCCTTATCATTTAGAATTAGCCTCCGGGAATGAGAAATAGGCTAATCCATTCTTCACTTGATGATCAAGCCGAAAACGGGGACATGACAGTCTCCCCTTCCCGGGATTGCTTGTCCTCAAGCAATTGAAGATTAGGATGCTCCAGAATCTTTTCACCTTCCCAAGTAGCATCCTCCACTGGCAACCCTTTCCATTTCACCAAATATTCCCTTATGCTCCGGTTGCGCAGTTTCTTTTCCCTCATATCCACCACACTCTCAGGTTCAAGTGCAAGCATTCCTTCTTTATCGAGTGGTGGTAGTTCTTCTAATGAAACCACATGTTGTCCTAGTGCCTTCTTGAGACATGACACATGAAACACATTGTGTATGCGGCTTCTTGCTGGAAAGTCAAGTTCATATGCCACTTCCCCTACTCTTCTCAACACCTTGTAGGGTTCGTACTCTTCTCAACACCTTGTAGGGTTCGTAGAACCTGGGTTTCAATTTCTCCGCACCTGACTTCTTCAAAGTACTCTGTCTATATGGGTGAAAGCGCAAAAACACCATGTCACCTACTTCAAAGCTCCGTTCAACCCGGTGTTTGTCGGCATACAACTTTTGTTGGTTTTGAGCTCTTTGCAAATTGTCCTTAAGGACTCTCAAAATGTCTTGAGTATCCTTCATCAATTCTCTTGCTTAGGGAGCTCTACTATCATCCAGTGCCAGATCAACAAATGAAACTGCATCATACCCATACAAAGCTCGAAAGGGAGACATGCCAATTGACATGTGGAAAGTAGTGTTGTAGCAGTATTCACCCAGATGTAGCCACTTAATCCAAGCACGCTGATGATCAGATACATAGTTTCTCAAGTATCCCTCAAGCCATTTATTTACAATTTTAGTCTGTCCATTGGTTTGAGGATGATAACTAGTGCTTGGTGTCAGGTCAGTTCCAGCTAGTCGAAATAGCTCTCTCCAGAATACACTGATGACCGGCTATCTCGATCACTGACTATGGTCTTACGAAGGCCATGTAGTCTGAAGACTTCACGAAAGAATAACTCAGCTACTTGCAATGCTGATGATTCAACTGGAATGGCAAAGAAGTGAGCATACTTTGTCAACCTGTCAACAACTACATAGATACAGTCTTTTCCATTCACCTTCGGAAGACCTGTGATGAAATCCATAGAAATACTCTCCCACTTTTGTTTTGGAATTGGCAGTGGTTGGAGTAATCCTGCTGGAAAAGTATGTTCTGACTTGTTATGCTGACAAGTCAAACATTCCCTGACATATTGCAAAACATCTCCTTCAAACCTTTCCAGGCGAACCTCTCTCGGATCTGTCTGTAGGTCTTGAAGTAGCCAGGGTGTCCTGCAAGTGGAGTATCATGGTATGCCCTCAAAATTTGTTGCTTAAGCTTGGATTCAGGAGTCAGATAGATTCTATCTTTATAATAGATGATGTCGTTGACTACCTGGTACCTATCATCCTGAATGACTCCATCCATGATTTCACAAGCGAATTTTGATTTGGAATACTCAACAAGAAGCTGAGACTTCCAATCAGCTGAAACTTCACTCAGGGCACAAATGGCAGGTTTTCTAGACAAGGCATCGGCTACTACATTCTTCTTGCCTTTCACATTATAATGTCCCCTTCTAGTGAGTCTGAATTTTTCTTTGACCTTGCACAATTCAACTCACCAAAGAGAACATTAGTATACAATTCTTCTTAGAAATCACATGTCCTTATTTATAAACATAAACCATTTGTTATCATAGATTGATTGCATTCATTTCATGATTCCCTAGAAGAGATTTACTTGGGCCTTTGTTAATCAAATCCTCCATCTTATGAGAGTGAATTCGTTAGGGTGCAATGCCAATGGTATAGGTCGTTCTTCCTTCGAGGGGTACTCTAGACCCAGGCCACTCTAGGACCTTCCTTTGACTCGAGGTTCTCTAGACCACTCAAGTCAAAAGACTACCTCTTGCTCCCTAAGGTACCATCTTGAGACAAGGGCTCGAAGGGGTGCTCTAGACCAATGAACCCGTACCTATCCTTGGTTGATTGCCCGCCCCTAATCTTCCCTACTACTCATAGTGGCGAGTTGATTAACATTATTGCCTTCCTCTATTTTAGGAATTCATGCCTTTTATGTACTTATACTCTTTGTATTCATTTAACCCTTCCTTAGTTCATTTTATGATGAAAATGCACATAAATATTTCATACTCATTACATAATCTAACTAAACTAATTGCAATGTAAACAATTCATAATTTATAATGATTTCATGCTATCACAGTCAGCTATTGGTACTGTTACACTATGCAATTCATATGTTCATTGTTCACCATTTATCATGACATTTCACATGCTATCTTTATGATCTTATCAACATATACTTCTTATCTATAACTTATATACTATTCCTTAACACCATATGGGGTCAATAGGGTGTAGCATGTTGTTGTTCATCATAGGCTATGTTTGTCTCCCATCCTTACTCAAGAACTACTTGGTGTATTTTTGAGGCTAAGGCATCCGTGAGGATTCTTGGTACTCTAGGTAGCCAAGACCAATACATCGACTATGAATGATATACTAGACATGTCACCCTTCATTGATCCCATATGTGGTTAATGAATGGTATATAGATTACACAATTAGTGAATATTACATATGACTGTCCATGAATTATATTGCTCAGAACTGGCTGTAAACAAATGCAGTGTTATACTGAACATTAATACAAGCAAGGGAAACAATGTACTGTCATACCTGTGGTATTATATCAGTTCGATTACTGGAGCATGCAAGAATGGCAATTTGCTGTTGGAAAGTCTTCTTATAATGCTTGCTCTAATATCTACTTTATGCCAATTGATTTGGTTATGGACTTATCTGTTGATTGAAGTTAAGTATTTACACAAAAATATATATTATGCTTTGCTTCTGGTTGACCTTCAAACTGCAGATGTTTTCGATGTCTTTTTGGAGAATAATTATTGATGTTATATATCTTTCCTTCACTGCCCGTTTGGAGAAGATGCGACTCTTCAAAGATGAGCGAATGCCTTTCTATGCATCGGGTCTAAGTCTAATGACTTTTATTTATTAATTTCCTTGTCTTGGTCTTAATTTGTCTTGATTCTAATTTTGTCTTCTTCCTTATTTTGTCCTTTTCTGCTTGGCTTAAAAATTGACTAAGTATGGGAAAGTATAGAGGGTAACAAGGAGAATTCCTCAATGTTTATTATTCCCAACATTTAATTGGAAAAATATCAGATCATTACACACATACTCAATGTCAAAATCATATGCTTGTATCTTAGTAACCCACTTCTGTTGTCTTTCATTCAGATCCTTCTGCCCTAGGAAGTATTTCAAACTATTGTGATCAATTCTGACCACAAACTTAGATCCAACTAGATACTGGCAAAATTTAGCCAAAGCATGCATGATTGCCAGCATCTCTTTGTCATATGTTGAGTACAACCTTTCTGTGTCCTTCAACTTCCTGCTCTCGAATACAATGGGATGACGATCTTGCATCAACACCGCTCCAATGCCTTCGCTAGAAGCATCACATTCTAGGACAAAAGACTTAGTAAAATCTAGTAAAGCCAATACTGGTGTTGTACTCATAACTTCTTTCAATTTATCAAATGCAGCTTGGGCTTCCATTGTCCAGATGAAAGCACCTTTCTTTGTCAGATTTGTCAAGGGTGCAGCAAGCTATGAGAATCCTTTAACAAATCTTCTGTAATAGTTGCAGAGACCAAGGAAACCTCTTAGTTCAGATACATTCCTGGGTACTGGCCAATTGCGAATGGCTTCAATCTTTTCTTCTTGAACTTTCACACCATTAGCTCCAATCACATGACCCAGGTATAGAATCTCCTTCAAGCCAAAATCACACTTAGACATCTTTGCATATAAAGATTGATTCTCCATGACGCTCAAAACTTCATCTAAGTGTTGGAGATGTTCTTCCCATGTCTTGTTGGAGATTTTCTCAATTGCTTGTTGAATAAATGGTTCATACAAGATTGGAAAGTAGCTGGAGCATTTGTTAATCCAAAAGGCATCACCAAGAATTCATAATGTCCATAATGGCATCTGAATGTTGTCTTTGGAATGTCTTCTTCTCGAACACAAATTTGATGATAACCAGATCTGAGATCTATTTTGGAAAAGAACACAGCCCCATGTAGTTCACCAAGTAACTCATCAATCCTAGGTATTGGATACCTATTCTTGATGGTCTTCTTGTTCAATGCGCGATAGTCAATACACATCCGCATTGTTCCATCCTTCTTCTTCACTAGCACCACAGATGATGCAAATGGACTTGATGATGGCCTAATGTGTCCCATCTCGATCAATTCTCTGATCGTCTTCTCAATTTCAATTTTGAAATGTCTTGGATGCCGATAGGGCGCAATGTTGACGGGTTTGGTCCCATCCTCCAATTCAATGACATGTTCAAAACCTCTATCAGGAAGTATGCCTGGAGGTATATCCTTAAACACCTTACTGTGTTGATCCAACATTGCCTGGATATCCGCAGGATAAAGTTCTTCAGCAGAGAGAATCTGGTTGTCCTTGATGCAAACCTGTGCTGCCTACTCAATGTCATTATGCCTGATCAATGCTTCCATGCGTTTAGCCTAGACAACTCTGGGGTTCCCATTAGACACTGACTTCAGTTTGATCTTCCTTCCCTCATGCATGAATTCCAATTCCATCTTCTGAAAATCCCGGACTATTCTTCCAAGTGAATACAACCATTGTACTCCAAGCACTACATCAATATGCCCAAGTCCAACTACATAGAAGTCATCCTGTAAAGTATAATCACCCATTTGAATTTGCAGCTGGGTCACCTTTCTGGTACAACTCATCAGGAATCCATCAGCAACTACTATTTGAAACCCTTCGAAGTCTTCAACTGTTAGACCCCGCCTTGCTACCAAACCTTCATCTATGAAGTTGTGAGTAGCACCACTGTCAATTAGACATGTGACTCTCTGACCCTTCACAACTCCTCTTATGCGCAAGGCATGATATTTAGGTACCCCTGAAATAGTTGCTAATGTTATTTTATCAGTTGTTTCTTCCAAGACAACATTAAGAGTTGGTTGTTCATGTACTTCCTCTTCATCCTGAGATGACTCTTCTTCACTCAGTGACTTCTCTTCACTTCCATCATCAGATACTACTTCAATCAAATGAGCTTTACCTTTACCAAGGCACTTGTGTCCTGGTTCCCAAGGTTGCTTGCAAGAAAAGCAGAGTTTCTTCCTTCTCAGTTCATCTCTTTCCGCTGCAGATGTACCTTGAGTCATCCTTTGAGGAAATGAGGGTTTCCTTTGAGTAGAGCTAACACCTTTATAGAACTTCCTCTTGGGCTGGTATACGGGAGTAGTATCAAGATCAAGAGCAAAGTCAATTGCTTCTTCCAAGTTTGCTGGCCTTTGTACCTTTACCAACGGCTTAATCTGACTGTTCAATCCCTCAATGAACAACATAGTGATTCTTCGGTCAGTCATGTCAGGTACCATCACTACTATCTTCTGAAACTCATTTACATACTGCACAACCCTTCCTTCTTGCTTGAGTTGAGCTAGTTCGCGATAGTACACTTCAGTGTCTTTTCTATCAAACCTTTGAATCAACTTGGTTACAAACTCATCATAGGAATCTATCCTATCATAATGTTGAGAGACTAGGCCATGATGCCACCATTCATAAGCCAACCCTTCAAGATGCATTGTAGCAAAATGAATCACCTTCTTTTCTGTCAAAGGCTTAAGAGAAAGGTATGTATCCAACTTGTTCACCCAAGCTCTAGCACTGAGCTTACCGCTTCCATCAAAGGTAGGAATGGGAACTCGATTCAAGGCTTCTTTATACTCCTTTGTATCATCATCCCTTCTAGGACGAAAGCCTCTAGCTCTACCACGCCCGTCCCTATCTTCCCTCTTCTGTCGGTAATATTCATTGAAAGTCATCATTTCCCGAACACGATATGGTAATCTGGCATAGAGATCTACAAAGAGTACTACTTCATCTTCAAAGTTATTATGCTCTTCTGCATCAAACTCTTCATCAGCTTCATTGCCTTGTTCAGGTGGTGGTGGAAGGAAAGTAGGTCTTATAGGCCTATCAACTGTAGGAGTCCGCGTGTGAACTCTTCTGCCTATTGCACTAGCAACATCATCATCCACATGTCTTTCTTGTCTCTCGAGTCTAGCTGCATTACCCTACTGACCTTCAACTCCTTGATTCATGTTTTGAAGGGATTGTAGGACTTGTTGCAATATTTGAGTTGTTTGTTGTTGTCCAACGGCAATGTTTCTAAACATCTCCCTTGCTTCACGTTCATTATCACTAGGTGGACTTCTACTTCTTCGTTCACCCATGTCAGCCTATCTAGCTGCAATTGCTCCTGAAAGAGTCTCCTATTGTGGGTAAGGATGAGTCCACTGGAACTGCCTTCTTTGATCACGTGCAATGTATCTTCTTGTTCTATCTTTTTGTTGATCACCTTCTTGCATGAAAACCCCAAAGGCTAGCAGGATCCAAGCTCTGATACCACTGTAAGATACCCAACTAGTACTAGCTAAAATTTTTCTTACTTAGACAAATTTACTTGCACTTAACTCTTCAATCACTTAATCTACTTAACATCACTTATGAAAGATAACAAAGGCAACTTGCATGAATCAACTTGAAGTTGGGCACTTGTATTATTATTTGATTCAATTCAATGCAAATGTCTTATTACAATGATGATTGCCCACAATGGCATGAACATACAATCTTATTCAAATGATTACAAGGAAAGGCCTTGAAGCCTAGATGTATACAATGCTCTCAACTTCTTCACAACTAGCTTTATCACTCTAACTGATGTAGATCACTTCAATTGAACCTAATGATGTCAACTGGATGTCAACACCTCACAATGCAACAAGGGAGTATCACCTTGTCAGTTGAGGGAGCATCACCCCAACACTTGAAACTCGCAGGCCTCAAGGTCACAAGCATAAAGCTTTGTAGAGAGAAAATTCGCCAAAAGATACGATGCTCAAATGAATGAGAGCTCCTCCTTTTATAGGCCTTCCAAAGGGAATGAAGGCACATTTTCCAAGAAGCATATTTAGGAGAATATTCCTCTTGACAACTCATCTTGAATTGGCAATCTTACCCAAAGACTGACACGAATCCCAATGCTATCCTTCTGACCAATGAGAATTCAAGTAGTGTAACTACCTTATCCTCTTCTAGAAACACTTAGGCGCAGTTTTAGAATTCTTCTAACTGGGGCGCCAGATTTGGAGGATCTCACCAAGAAGTGCGCCTAAGTTATGAATCCTCATCCTTGGATGATACTGCCTTATGAAGTGAACTCCTCTGGACCCATACTCTATCATTTGATGATTTGGGATGCTCAGCTTATCACCTTACAGGGTAGGCGCACATTTGGAAGATTTACAGAGATTTCGGCGCCTAGAGATGGATTTGACACTTTTCCATAAACAGAAGAAACTTCTAAGTGTTGGATTGACTCCTATGAAATGAGCACCCAACAATTTCTCCCTTGAAGATGTCTCTTTCTCAACTAGGCACACTTACTGTCAGTTTAGCTAGGAATTTGCGCCTAGGTTCCAACTTATCATCTTTTCAAGGCAATTTGAAAGCAACTTGACTTCAAATGGATATGATCTTGCCCCCTGATGGAGCGCCTTGTATCCAAACTGGTCTTGAGGACTTGCATCTATCTTAGGCACACTTTTGAGGTAGTTTTAACTGGTATCTGCGCCTAGGCCTTGAAACCTCAAGATACTCACCCATACTTCATCATCCATCTAGGTGCCCCAGTGAAGAGGCTTAGCTAATTTGAGCGCCTCATCTCAAAATCATTATCCAATGCCAGAAGAGACCCTTTTTATACTAGGTGCTCATTGACAAGTTGCCAGAGGAAAAATGTGCCTAGATAACAAGATGTCATTACTTGATCAATTCAATCATTCCACTGGATCTTATTGAAGGTGAGGTTTCACTTGATCAATCTTGAAGGAGTTCATCACTCGTTTGAAGTCCAATAGAGTCTAGGCGCACTATTGGGAATTTGGTGATGAAATTGGCACCTAGATGCCTTAAGACTCCTCTTTGCATGAGCTACTCACTTCATCCACTCCTATTGATCCTATCAACCATCTCAACTCAAATGCCCATGTTTTTATCCTGGATTTGCACCTTAAGAGGACTAGGCGCACTTTGAGGGTTAAGAGAGCTAGGAAGTGCGCCTAGCTCACTTGGACTTCAATGATCCCAAACTCAAATTTGATCAGTTAATTTGCCCAATTGATGTTCAACATATCCAAAGATGACTCCATCCCCTTGATTATTGCCTTCAAAATCCAAGGCGCACATTTGGTAGGTTCATCATGACATTTGCGCCCAAGCATGAAAACTTCATCCACATCCACTCCACTTATCTCAGTACTAGGCGCTAGGTTGAAGGAGGTTAATCACATGGAGCGCCTCAAGTTAGATCCCTCACTGAGTGCTATACATGAACTTGAAAGCTAGGCGCCATAATGAGCCTAAATTGCCTAGAGATGCGCCCAAACATCATGATAACATCACTTGACAATGTGACCACTTGAGCTGATAAAATGACTCTCAGACTTAGCCAAATTTTCTAGTCTTGTCATAGTTCCCTTGAAGTAGTTTTTGACTTATTCCTACAAAAACACAACATTGAGTTAGTCAAAAACCAATTTCATTCCCTTATCATTTAGAATTAGCCTCCGGGAATGAGAAATAGGCTAATCCATTCTTCACTTGATGATCAAGCCAGAAACGGGGACATGACAGCCAATCCCTAATTCGGCCAATGATATTTAGGATCTCTAGAGGACGCGCCAACTTCAGAAATGTAGCTCTCCTAACTGCGCTTGAGATGTTTCCTTCTTGGGATGAAGCTCTGCCAAAACTGAGAGAGATTCAAAACTTAGTCAATTCCAGCGCTACCTCCTGAGATGAAAGTAGCTCATACAAATATCAAGCAGGGTTTTCGTCCTACCCGATATAGCTTTCATGGGGGTTTCATCCCAATCAGCTGGTCTGATTGTAAACAGCAGACTTCAAAATGCAAAAATAGATGATGAAAGATGAAACCTTGAGTGCTCGTTTATACCGATTTGGATAATCCAAATGAAGCCGACCTCATTTGAAAATGAATCCTCTTATGGCACCAATCGGCACTTTGAATTTGAAAATCTTTATTTTATTTTATTTTATTATTAATAATATTAATATTATTATTATAACATAATTATATTATTAATATAGTGTTTAAAAACACTTTTTAGTATTATTAAAATAATATTTTCATTTCATCCCAACGGAGGGGACATGACACAAAAACCCTCCAATGTGAAGTGACTCCCTTTTTTCCTCTCCCACATCCCACTTCAACTTGTATGGCTGCCTTTCCCTAATATTTGATACAGCCAGCTTAGTGTAGACATATGACTAGTCTTGAAAAATGGATAGGACCAGCAATATATGGACTCCTCCTCACTCTTGCTTATTAAAATTTCCTTTCCTTTATAAATAATTAGGTCATTTACTCAGCTGGAATTTGATCATAAAAATTGGAAATAATATTTCATTTATTTAGCATATGTCTCCATACCATGACTACCACCAAAAATATCGATATTATTTTCTATGTAAATCTTTTCGATAATCTTTCAATCCGCAACTCCACCGGATACCAAAGAAAACAAACCTGGAAATGATCTTTATCTCTTCAATGCAAATCACCACAAATCTCTATCATTCAGCACACCTGTGAACTCTCGATGAATTCACTCACAAATTGGCTAGGAGGGTTTTCGCCTTCGAAACCAATCTTTGTTGTAAGGTTTCTGTCCTAAGGCAGAAAGATGAACAGTTGCTCAATCTCCAAGCTGGGGTTTTCAAAATAAAATGTCAAGAATGAAATTCTCTTCTCACATCCTCCTTTTTATACTCCCTTTTAGAATATTCGAAATATTATATTTTATTTCCCCCTCAAAGTGACTTTTAAGAATCTCTTTTAATTTAACTTTATATTTGGGCCCCAAAAATAAATCACTTTTTAATAATTGTCCAGCTTTAATAAAATAATTAATTGAATATAAGTTGCCCGTAAAAATGATTAATTTTAGACAACTTAGTTTAATTAATTAGTTATTCCCATTCCACATCCCAATTAGCCTATGGGAATTAAAATAGGCTAAGGGTATCTGCCAATAACTCATGCCTGTGAAGGGGATATTACAAACTGATCCATGGAAGTTATATGTTTGTAACTAACACCCTCTATGTAACATTGTCTAGATATTGCAACACACAATACACTTGAGTTGGCAATTCGTAGAGGGTATTGAGTAGAAGATTTGCACATGAAGAGAACAGTTGAGAACTATAACTTGAATACAGGGTACAGGCTGTTCAGTCAATTTTATATTATTGAAGATTTCAATTTGTGGAAATACTTGTGATGTTTAGAGGATTATGAAGTCTTGTTCAATATTCTTTTTTGTTTCTCAGATCAGGTATGTGTTAATTTAATTAGTCTAGTAAATTTCTGTGAACAAATGAAGGAAAGTTAATAATATACCCCCTGAATTGTGCATCTGTATAGATATCCAGGTAGACATTGGCTTGTATTCATTAAACAGATGATTAAGACATCCCTTACCTTTGTACAATTTCAATAATTAGCATCATATGTATATGTATATGCATATGCATATGCATATGTATGTGTGTGTGTGTGTGTACATGCATATGTATGTATAATCACAGTTATATTCACAGACAAATAAAGAAAAAAAGAGTTAAAATTTATGTTTTTTCATGCTTAGGTAGAACATGGGATTTTACCAGCTTGTACTGGGATTATCAGAAGCAAAACTGCCTTTGTTTATAACACCACAAACTTCACTCTCCACCATCAAGTGATTGAATATGAAAAGCAATTTACTAAATTTTAAATCTTCATTAAAACCCACACAAGAAGTAGCTGATAACTATTCTATCAAATGTTACATTATACATACTAACATAACTAAGCATATGGATTTCATGATCATTCATACAAACTTAAGGTAAAACCAAAAAAGTTTGCAATCTTTAAATGAAAACTTAAGTAGCAAAAGTATTTACAGATGCTTGTGAATTCTTAGGGCTTGTGTCAAAAGGAAAAGGATGCATGAATGCCTTCCAAATGCAAGAGAAACAACAGGTCATGTTAACCTCTCCTAGATGTTCAACACAAGCCTTGGATTATCTAAGAAGAAAATTTGAAATTATATTAATGCCTATGAATGACCAAAATAGTTCAATGAAACTAGAAAGTAAAGCATGTTGCAAGAGCAAGGGGAGCCAAAAATAAGCTCCCATGTCTAAAAGAAACACGTAGCTAAAAGCTAAAATCACAGTAAGAAAAGATTCGTATACTATTCTAGAGAATTATATATGCACTTCACTTTGAAGCCTATTACCATTCCATTCTATCTAGCTCACATGCATCCCCCAATCCCCTACGCACAAAGAGCAAGAAAATGCATATAGTTACACCAGTAATTAACTCCAGTATGTACTTCCACTCAAAAGATAATGGAACCATCCATCCAGTGGACAGAAATTCACTTCAGTTGCATCACAAAGACTATTCAACATGTTCTTAGACTGGTTTTTCATCCCTCAATACATTTTTTGACTATAAGAGAAATGCCAGTGAGGTGAAATACAAGAGTCCTGTCCCAAGGGCAATCTTCACCAAAGATAATTAAGCTTAACTCCTTAAATTTCTATCTCGATTTCTTCAATGCTTGATTAACTCGTTATAAGTGCAGGTTGAGAAGTATGACACTTCTGATCTTGATTCTAAACAGAATTTCTCTTTGCCTTTTCTATTCTGGACTCTTCAAATAGTTACACTGTAGAGTCAACACCTAACATATCATCTGGCTCATTGCGGTGTAAAACTAGCGTTCTGTAAAATCTAGATGGCCAAACTAAACCTAATTTATTATATTCCAAACTACTTTTGTCCTAGATGGCCAAGCTCATGTTCCTAGTGAAACCTAATTCATTATTTCCAAACTATTTTTGTCCTAGATGGCCAAGCTCATGTTCGTAGTAAAACCTGATTCATTTTATTCCAGACTACTTTTCTCAGAGGAATTAACCCAAGAAAATCCAAAGTAAAACAGCCGTCAAGTAATTTCAAGACAGAAACGATCCAAATCTAAAACTTATATAATTCACTGTAAAGCTGAAGTGCTAAGAATTCACAACATAATTCAGAGTAAAGCTGTCGAGGATGCTTAAATAAAATACTTTGCGATACAAAGCTATCGATTCACTAATATAGCGCAGAAATTGCAGTTATCTTCATATTTATCAAAGTGACCCGTAAAATTTACATTAATTGCACAGCAAGAAACACGAAAGTGCAGGCAAATCTTACTTTTCGAAATACAAATATAAAAAATTTCTACTCAACTATTACCTGTTAACTGCTGTTACTCGCCAAATTTTGCTTCACGTAAGAGATTTCGTCAAATTTAACCGCAGATAATTTTACGGCAAGGCGATCAGATTAATACCTGCGATAATTGAAGTAACCAAAAGATAAACTCCACATAATTCAGAGTAAAAATGTAAATTTCATTTCTGAAAATCAACAAATCCAGTCGCCTTACAATTGTAAACAATTAAAACAGTTTCTAAAATCTTTTATATTAAAAAATAAAAATAAATGTTCCAAACGCAACTATTACCTGTTATGGCTCCTGCAAGCAGTGAAAAGACCGCTTCAGAAATAAGGATGGACCGACAATAAATTTTTACACTTACAGAAGACCATTCCCACACTTTGAGGGGACTTCACTGATTGGGAAACGAAATACGAGGAAAGATATTACTGTTATCATCTTGTTTTTATATGGTGGGTCCCATACATGCTTGGGTGTCGTGGAGATCACTGAAATATTTAATTATTTTAAAGTCATTGAAATTATAAGGCTTCACATCGTGGACACGTGGATTTTGTCCGTCCTTGGGCCTTGTTTCTCATCCGGAACTCTTCAAGGTGTATATTCATTCGCAAGGGCTTGTAGTGCCTTCCCGAGAGCTTGGAGTGCATGTCCACTGTCCTCGACAATAGCAATTACAATAGAATAGAAGGATTTTAGTCTTGGTAAGGCCAATTTAATTTTTTTTAAATATTGATTTTATATAGTTTGAGAATGCATTTTTTGTTTTTTAAATTATCTTTTCTTTAAATAAATTTTGTAGAGAAATTGTTACTAAAGCATTTGTATATTTGGCTTCGACACTATTGTATGCTTTGCATTCCAACATAAACTTTTTTTGACTAAATTATATTTGTTATGCAAAAGATACATATCTTCTCCTCCTATTCTTCTTTTGGTTCCTAAGGAAAGATGGGACTCTGTAGTGATAGAGCAGTTGAAACTGAGTGACACTTCATTAGGGAGTGCGATGCGTACAAGGATATCCGTATGCAGCAGGATAACAGCATGAATGTTGGCAGTTTTAGTGAGTTATTTGAGGAAGAGAGGCTTCACAACACGGCCCGGCCATTGGTCAAGATTCATAGGAGACGGGATGACATCGAAAGGAACCTGAAGAAATCCTAGTGCATTTGGCACTTGGTCCCATAGACTGTTTGGTCTTGTGGATATTATTAAAACTCATTCATTCATTCATTCATTTGTTTGTTTACATCAAAGATTATCTGAGTTAGTTCTTAATTGGGTTAGGAACATCTTTATTCTCTAAATGATATTTGCTCCCATATAGACCTTTTGGTGGTGATTACATCTAGAATTAAATTCTTATTACTAGCACTTGCATTGTGAGAAGGTGCAACAGGTGCGCCCAAGGTGAATTGTGAAAAATATATTACTTATTGTAATGGTCAAATTTGTATATTCATGTTAATTATTATTTTGTTTTGGACTTATTTTGAAAGAATGTCTTAATATGATTACATAGAAATATGTTCCATACTTTAGGGTTAAGTTTGGCTTCTTTCGCAGTCTTTGTCCACCCTTATTTATTTCCACTTTCACACATTTCCATGCATTTGACCATATCTCTACCTTATCTACATCAATCCCACACATTCACATCATTATTAGCCCTAATCCCCATATGCCTAATCTTTGCCACAAAATCCATGTTTCCCTATCCTCGGTTGTTTTGGTTATGTATGGGAGCAATCCCATATAGTGTAGATTTGACCCAAAATTCAAATTTTTTAAATTTCAAATTGCTAACTCTCAGTGTTTCCTCATAGTTGCTGGGAACTGACTTCAATGATTATTTTAGTGGAAAATTATTCAAATCGGCACCTTTGTTCTTAGCAAATAGTATCAAATGTAAGGAAGACCAACTTGCCACAATTTTACCAAAAATCAGTCAAATGGTTGTTAACCTCCACATTATTTATGAATCATTTATGAAAGGAAGTTGATAGCAAAAACACTTCCTACACTAATCAATGAGGAGAGAAATGCATGTAAAATACAATCTAGCAATTTCAAAAAAAAAATTCATATAAAAGATTATACCACAATGATACAGTGTTTATCCTAGGAAAACCTATTCAAGAAAAAAACCCAACCTCCAAATCTTGAACCAATATATTCACAATACTAATTTGGTTACAATACATTAACAAGCTCAAGCCTTCACAAGAGAACAACCAACACAAGTCTAGAGAAAATTTGACAACATAACCCCCTATAAATCACATCATACTACATCAGCATCTTAGGCACCAATATATAGAAGATACAAATCCAAAAACCACAAATGGTAAACCATCAACCATGGGAGAATACCACTCCAAAAATGGCACCCAAATCTCCATGAGGAATTCCAATGTCAACTCCCATGATGAGTCAAAATTTGGTAATAATAGATGATTCTCTAACATTGCCATAACCTATTATAGTCAACTTACCAACTTGTGCACCCCATTTTGTCTCCATTATACCCATTCAAAGATGCCTTATGATGCATCATAACATACCTCATAGAGTTGGTCAAAAGTCAAGTCTACTAGGCAACTATCTATAATCATGCTCTTACATGCATTATAGAATCTATCATAAGTAACCCCCACATCTTACAATGTCATAATGACATTAGATGCTATTACAACTTCTTACACACATTATAAAGTATATGACACATGGCCAAAATTGCCACCTCAAAGTGGGGTGTCCTCTTTCCCATGTGAAGATGAAATAATAAATAAATACAATAAATAATTAAATATGAAACATTGGGATGCAAATTTGAGACATCTTTCCCAACATTCTCCCAATTGTCAAACACCTTGCAAGAGAAAAGAGAACTTCCAACAATCCGTAGACTAATTGCTAGGGGCCAAGAGGCCCGTAGACTCATTGCACCACTAAACTTCTCTATACTCATAGGCTTTGTCAATACATTTGCAACATCCACCAAAATGTCAACCTTTTCAAGTATCACCCTTCCATCCTCCACCATGTCACAAACAAAATGATACTAAACCTCTATATTCTTTGTTTGTGTGTGAAAATTTAGGTTCTTTGCCAATATGATGGCACTCTAACTATCACACCCAAGATGAATTTCTCCTTGACTTAACCGAATATTTGAACACAATCTCTAAAGCCATATTGCCTCCTTACATGCATGAGTAGCTACCATGTACTTTTACTTTTTAGTGGATAAAGTGACAACAGCCTATTTATTTCTCATCCAACTAATTGCACCACCAAACAGGTTAAAAACATAACCATTGGTAGATCATTTATTGTCCATGTTTCTTGCCCAATCTAAATAGCAAACCCTTGGATCTCAAAGTGTTGAAAGTATTCACTAGCTTTGTTGCAAGTGCCACAAAGATGTTGTGTGTGACCCCCATGATGTTACATGTGACCACAATAGAAAATATAATACTCTATAGTACTCCAA
This sequence comes from Cunninghamia lanceolata, assembly GCA_027924645.1. Classification (NCBI taxonomy): domain Eukaryota; kingdom Viridiplantae; phylum Streptophyta; class Pinopsida; order Cupressales; family Cupressaceae; genus Cunninghamia; species Cunninghamia lanceolata. Next base: position 5,085,057 of record BSBN01000771.1, read on the forward strand.
AATTACTTGAAGACTCTCTTCAATGCTACCCAATACTCTCTACCAGGATTAGCCATAAATAGGCTTAAGATTCCCACTAATTAGGAAATGTCTGGTCTAGTATAGACCATGACGTACATCAAACTACCAACTACACTCGCATAAGGAATGCGAGACATATCATGCATCTTTGCAGGTGAAGATAAACACTACTCAACTGATAACTTAGTCCCCACTAAAATAGGAACACTCACTGGTCTATAGTCTACCACACTAAAATGTTGTAACATAGAATCAACATACTTACTATGTCCCGACTATTGGTAATCATTTATGTTTAGGGTTTTAAGCTTGAACATTTGTAGATTTTCCCATTCAAACCCTGAGATTTTTGAATCATAGGGTCTTGCATTGCTTCTTCTATCCTGATGATGACCTTCTGTGGTGGGTTCCTGGTTACCAGGTTTCATCCTTGTGCTTTAGTGTTCTTAGGTTAACTGGCCCGCATGAAATATTTTACCGCTTTTCCCATCGCGCATGAGACAGTGTCAAGTTTCTGTGTGTGCAAGTAATCAAATATGTTAGAGGGCTAGTGAAATCTCATTCGGCCTTTGAAAAATGTTGAAAATTTGAGTTATATGCATATTTTAATGCATATCGGGTCGCATATACAAGGGAGAATCTTTTGCAGGATCCCCGAGAATATTCTGTATTTGTATGCATTTCCAAATCATATCGGGTTCAAGATGGAAGATACATTGTGGGAATATTTCAGGAAGATCCCATGTTTGTATGTGCAGGAATGGATGTATGTCAAATGTACATTCGGTCTTATGCAATGAAATATATACAAGGAAGCCAAATATGCATGTGCTACAATACAATGGTCTGCTGCGACATGCAAAGTGAACAGTGCAATGTACAAGTGACCTTGTATATTCCGTAATATACAAAGGCAGAAAATGCAATTGGTGGGGCCCACCGCAGGTTTATACAAACAGGTTTGTACATGTTCAGCATACAAGGGAAATATGCATTCATTGCATATTCTAAAAAGATTCCCTGCTTGTATGTTTGTGTTTGTATATTCTGCATACAAACAAAATATACATTGAGGAGATACATTCCGGACCCGATGAAAGTTTTAGGCTGCTGTATAATTATTTGGGGTCCGTGACTTGTATAAATGTTTGTATATGTCAATATACAACCCGATGTACAATGATAGGATACAAGCCGGATTCCAAGAAGTGTTCCAATCCAGTAGAAGAAATATTTGGCATCCGCGACTTGTATATTTGCACTTGTATATGTGCCGATGTGCAAACTCATGAAGATACAAGGCCCGAATTTGAAAGTTTTTCAAATTCGATGGATAGATACATTTGACGTCCGCCTTGTATGTTGTATATGCATTTGGATTTGCATATACAAAAGGCGGTAAAGGTGAAATAAAGTGAGAAAGGGTCAATGATAGAGGGTTAAGGTGCCTACGTGGCACGATGTCATTGGCTGGCAAATCTTCATGCATGTTTTTGGACCGTTGATCTCGGTGATGGATTTCAGATCGACGGTTAGGTTTTGAACCTTCAGCGATGGTTTTTTCCTTGTGTCTGCAGTCGTCTTTGAGCAGGAAATTTCCATGGGTGCGCTGCTACAGTTTCCAAGAGGAGCTACGAGTGGTTGAACCATTAATGGTAGGATTGCAAATAGGCATGGGCCGATGGTCGAACGGCCAAGTACCTGGTTTATGACGGAGAGTTTTCCAGTGGCGGCACAGGGCTCGAGCTCAACTACTCCTCGCCCTTCTCTTGCTTCTTCTTGTTCTGTCCCCTGCCACATTTATTATTTTTTAGTGCCATTTCTGGTGCAGTGTACCTAGCGGGAAATTTTGACCTTGCCTTGTAATTAATTTTGCTGAGTACACAGTCTTGGTATAAAATGCCAAACTATGTTACTCATTGTGGTTGTTGAAAATTGGACAAATTTTGGTGATGCAGTAGGAATACAATCTTCTGGTGACTCTGTTTCAGGTGTCTTGTGAGTTTATGAATCGTATGTCATATGTATTATGCACAGAATTATCAATTTCATGTTGATTTACATGAGTAATGCTTCATTGCTTGTGTTTTGTTATTTGTCTCCAGACTGAATGTGTTTTTCTTCTGACTCTGAACATCTAAGGGGTGTTATAGATTCTAGAATATAGGTTTTCTATATTGAATACTTAGTCTCTTACTTCTGCTTAAGGAGTAGATTGAATGTTTTGGATTAAGTGTTGAGAAGAATACATTGCAGTAAGGATGTTTGTAAGCAAAAATAACTAAATACTCTCTCTTGGGTATTGTCTGTAGGGCAGACATTTTAGAAACCCCTTGAAATATGATTACTATCTTAGGTCTGTGGTAAACATTCACATATATATGTCTACTGACTCCGAGCCCTGGATAGGCACTGATCTGGTGTGGTATCCCTATTGTAACCCAAAGTCCTAGTTTTGCATCTAGATATAAATCAAACTCAAACTTCATATACAAACCTTTAGGATATTAGAAGTAGTTTTAGGACCAAAATCCTCTATCTACAACTGAATATAGGCCTAAAGCTAGCCCCTTTGCACTTATCTCACAGTTTTGGTCTACACAATAGAGGATTTATCTGCTTTGTGTCAACATCCCAGCAAATACATAGATGCATTTTATAGATGTTGAATAGGGAATACCCCCCTTGGTTCTGTAGAGCCTAAAGAAGAAGAGGAGATATTTATAAAGTCTATCTCCTATACTGTTGGCCCCTGGTCCAGAAATCTTGTTGATCAATGATGGCTATTTTGTAGGGATTACTGGGAATAAGCATCCAGTTTGGGAAAATAACCAACAGATTTTGGCAACTCCGCTAGGGAGGGATTGATGAAAAAAGAATTGTTATATTTTATCCATCCGAGTCACCAACAGATTTTGGCGACTCCGCTGGGGAAGTACTTTGTGAAATAACCCAGATTTTAAAAGAAAACAATTCCTAGTTATAGGTGGCGACTCCGAACCAATCTCCCAACCGGTAAAGTAAAAATTTGTATGCAAGGGGGATGATCCCAACGTAACCCTTTGTTTGAAGATTTACCCATAAAAATGATGTACAAGAAAAAAGGGACTATTTGAGCCAGTCAAGATGGTTCTCCTAGCCCCAGGAAAAATGATTTTATTCAGGACAATCCAGGAACCTCAGAGCAAACAATACCTTATTTTACAAACACTGAGGCTGAAATCCATAATATATATGAGAGACAGCAGGGTGATGGATTGAGAATGAGGTCAGAGGTGTTTCAAGAATGCCCTTTTGTTGATTCCCCTGACAGATTTGAGGAAGTTGAATCCCTAAGGGATGATAATGATGATCAGAATGTGATAAAACCATCCTCTTCTATGCCTAGAGAGGAGGAACTAGCCAAAGAAATTAAGAGCTTAAGGGTTGAATTAGAATATTTGCAAGCAGTGAAGATCAGAGATGACATGAGACAAAAAGTGCAAGCTCTGAAAGTTGCTCAGAATGATTCAATTCCTACCCTTGAAAACGCAAATATGCAGAGAAATTAGCAAAGAAATGAGGTCCAGGATCAGCGTAATGATCAAAGACAGAATGCAAATAATGCTAGAATACCATTAAATAATGTAAGAAATCAGAATGCAAACAGAAATGCCAATGTTAATCAGCATGGTAGACAACCCATGCAACTAGACAGATTTAGACAGCTTGTTTTTTATGGCATTCCTAGTTATCCAAATCCTATTGACAAACATGTGAGACTGCAAGTGCCTAAATTTTTAGGAAACAATACCATATCAGGTGAAGACCATTTAAAAACTTTTCAGAATATCATGGACAACTTTGAGGTTGAGCATGAAGATGTTTTCATGAAATTATTTATGCAATCCTTAGTTGATGAGGCTAGAGAATGGTACAGGGGTCTGCCTGACAGAAGTGTTTCATCATGGGATGACTTCAGAAGAATTTTCAAAGAACAGTATGGTGACAAAACTGATCCTAGTTTCTTCATTAATGAATTTACTGGCATTACCAAAGGATCAAATGAACAGGTTGCTGATTTCAATGCTAGATTTACTAAGGTATTGAACAAATTGCCACATCACCTGAGGCCTAATGAACCTATGTGCATAGTGTTGTACATAAATGCTTTTGATGCCAAAACTGCTTATAGATTAAGAGATAAGGGACCTCACAGCCTCAGAGATGCCTTCAAAATTGCAACAAATATTGAAAATAACATAAAAGCGTCTAGTAAGACAAACAGAAGAGATGACGTGAAAATTCTGCAAAATCTGAATACTAAATCTCAAACTGCTCAAGGCAATGCATCTACTTCTGAGGATAAATTAGATAAGTTGACAACTATTATCAAGGACCTGAGCTATAGAGTGGCTAAAAATGAAAAGGGAATAGATCCTGACAGACAGGTTTACCCAAGGCAAGAAAGAAGACCATCATTACATGATATGCCATATCATACCAATTGGCATAATGGTAAACCCATCCTCCCGCACAGCAATACAAATCAAAGAGCTCAGAATGCAAAGAAAACACCTGACCCTTTGAATAAAACTGTTAATATGGTTGATGACACCCCATGGTGTATAATATGCCAAATGCCTCACTCACAGTCACAATGTATGATTGCTCAGTCTCTATATAACAATGTTGTGGCCTGTGATGAGTGTAATGAGCTGCATAGCATGGAGGATGATAATGTCAATATGTTGTTTACAAACAGAGAGTATCCTTCTCTTGATGCTGATGCAAGTGCAAATGATGAGATTCAGGCCTACCAGCAGTTTCCCTATGATGAAGATGATGAAGACAACTATGCATATGCTCAGGATTCACCCAACTTTTTGAATAACTTGAGGAGACCTTCTGATGAAGAAATTAGAGCCCTCACAGCTGCAGCAGTAGCTCAAATTAAAAGCAATTACAACCTAAGAGGTAAAGCTCAGGTAAGTGGTACACCTCAACCAGAGAATACTTTTGTGAGCCAACCTGTACATAGTCATAAGGGGACTGAAACATATAAGAAACAATGGAACAATAATAAGCAAGGTTTTAAGCAGAAAACAAGTTATAATTCTCAAAAAATAGAAAATACAGTTCCCCAGGTTGAGAATCAAAATAAAATTTCTCAAGGCAAGAATGACAGTCAAGGAGCCATAAAAACTAAGGCTGGATCATCCCAGGATAAAGGTAAAACGGTGGAGCAAGTTACAACTGTTATTCAAAATTATGCTCCATTCGACATAAGTTAGGTCTTATCGTAGATAAAAGTCTCTGCTCCACTGATGGAACTGATGAAAGTGGAAGAATTCAAAAATAAGGTAGTATCTTTGATTTCAGGAGTACCCTGTCAAGCTAATCAGAATATTGAACCCCAAGGTAAGAAACAAGCTATGTGTATTGATGAAGATGAAATTCCTGAGGTATATCTAGGGATGACCATGACAAAATGCCCTTCACAAGTGGAACCATTTTATGTCTCCCTTGTCATGAATGGAAAAGTGATTAAGAACTGTATGCTTGATTTAGGAGCATCAACAAATATCATGCCTTTGGCCATCATGCAGCAAGCTGGGTTAAAAATAGATAAGGCATGCGGGAAGTGCTATGCAATGGATGCTAGGGAGGTACTTATCATTGGAATCATAAAAAATGTTGATTTCAGACTGGCAGCATATCCTAAAAAGACCTACAAAATGAACATAGCGGTTGTTGATATCAAGCCACAATATGGCATGTTGTTGTCAAGAAGATGGGCAGCATTGATTGGTGGGAGTATGCAGTTAGATTTGTCATATGCTATGATCCCAATGAATGGTAAGGATGTCAAACTGATTAGAGAAGAAAGGTCATCAGAGACAGTGGAGGATCAAGAATCAAAGGAACAGATATGTTTTGTGAACACTAATTGTGACAATTTTAGAGTTGTCTCAGATGATAAAGGAAAAAAATTTTGCATTCAAGAATTGGATCAACAGGGTCTCTGGACCATGTTTTTTGATGGAGCTTGTTTGAAGGAAGGCTCAGGTGCTGGAGTTGTATTTCTGTCTCTAGCTGGTAAGCTTTTAAAATTCTCTTTCTTGTTGAAATTTGCTTGCACAAACAATATTGCAGAGTATGAGGCTCTGTTATTAGGATTAAATGTAGCTTTGAAGCATGGAATTAAGATGCTCAAAGTATTTGGGGATTCAGAGTTAGTTGTGTCCCAAATTAGAGATAAGTATGCTTCAAAAAATAAAAGATTAAAACAATATAAGCATGCTGTTTGGGATACAATTGAATTGTTTGATGTATTTTCAATAAATTGGATAGAGAGATCAAAAAATGTCAGGGCAGATTTTCTAGCTAATGTAGCCATAAGGCTAGATGATATAACTCTATCAGATGTTACAAATGTTGAGGTCAAAATTAGACCTGCAGTGCCAGATAATGTATGCAGCTAGCAGGTATTTGATGATGATAAGGATTTACTGAGATTTCTACATTGCATTGATGAATATGAGAACCAGGAAATGGATTTCCAAAACTTTGTAGAGGTTGTAGATGGAAAAGAAACTCTCTTAGGGAAGGAGGTAATTCAGCTCAAGACAAATAAGATCCCTAGAGGGCTGGTCGCTTTAGAGAGAGCTTTTGACAATAGGGACCAACTTGTTACAAAACCATCTCCAACAAACAAGAATGATTTAGAGGAGATAAACTTGGGGACATCTCAGGCCCCCAAGAAGGTGTACATTGGCAAGCAGCTCAAACCACACATCAGAGTTATGCTAATTGCAGTATTGAAAAAATATAAGCATGTTTTTGCCTGGTCGTATGATGACCTGAAAGATTATAGAGAGGATTTATTCCAGCATGAAATCCCTTTGAAGCCTAGAGCCAAGCCATTTAGACAAAAACAAAGACCTATCAACCCAACTTTAGCTCCTCAGATGCAAAAGGAACTTATGAAGCTTAGGGAGGTTGGAATAATTATGCCCATCAGACACTCAACTTGGGTGTCTAACCTTGTCCCGGTCAAAAAAAAGAATGGTGACATAAGACTGTGTGTGGACTTTAGAAATCTAAATGTATCTTCTTTGAAGGACAATTATCCATTGCCAAACATGGAAGCCATGTTGCAGAAGGTGACTGGCTATGAACTCTTATCCATGATGGATGGATTTTTAGGGTACAATCAAGTGAAAGTAAAAGAATCAGAATAGTTCAAAACTACCTTCACCACTCCATGGAGAACCTATGTATATGCGAGAATGCCATTTGAACTGAGAAATGCAGGCGCCACATTTCAGAGGGCTATGGATGTTGCTTTCGCAGGGTTGATTGATTCAATCTTGGTTGTATATCAAGATGACTTAACTGCCTTTTCAAAAAAGGAGGAGCAACACTGTATGCACCTGGAGCAGATTTTTATTAGGGCATTGGAATATGGCATCTCACTCAACCCCAAGAAATGTGCTTTTGGGGTAGTGGAAGGAAAATTGCTTGGACACATTGTTTCCAAGGATGGAGTCAGGATTGATCCTGAAAGGGTGGCTGCAATTAACAAAATTCAGATCCCTAAAACAGTGAAAGGTGTTCAGTCCTTCTTTGGACAAATTAGTTTTGTTAGAAGATTTGTTCCTAACTTTGCAGAGACCACCAAAGATATCTCTAAGATGCTGAAGAAGGGTGCAACTGTCAAATGGGAAGATGAAGCAACCAGATCGTTTCAGAACATAAAAGAAGCTATAAAGATGGCTCCTGTATTAAAATCTCCTAATTTTTCTAAGCCATTTCAACTGTTTTCATTTGCTTCTTTCCACACTATTGCTGCATGCTTATTACAGAAAAATGAAGAAGGGTTTGAACAGCCTATTGCTTGCTTTAGTAGGTCATTGCAGGCTACTGAATTGAAGTATGACATCATGGAGAAATAGGCATATGCATTGGTCAGAGTAGTCAAAAGTTTCAGGCCATATTTGGTAGGCTCTTGGATAATTGCATATGTGCCTCATGCAGCAGTCAAGGATATTTTTACTCAACAAGAGGTAACTGGAAGAAGATGCAAATGGATAAATAAACTACAGGAGTTCAACATTGAAATACAGATCACAAAATTGGTAAGGGGACAAGGTTTAGCAAAATTGATGACACAATCAAATCTAGAGGCATGCCAAGTGAATGTTGTGCATAATGAAATTATAAATATGTCAAAGTCTGAATGGTATAAGGACATAGTGTATTATTTGCAGAATTTAAACTGTCCTACCCACCTCAGTGATAATCAGATGAGAACCTTGAAGTTACAGGCTATTAAATACATCATTATTCAAGGAAAGTTGTATTGGAAAAACTCTGATGGCGTGCTACTCAGGTGTGTAGATGAAGATTAGGCTAAGGATATTCTAAGTGACATGCACAATGGAGTGTGTGGTGGACACTATGTTGCCCATACAACAGCCCACAAAATCCTCAGAGCAGGCTATTGGTGGCCAACTCTTTTCTCAGATGCACACAGAATGGTAAGAAAATGTGATCCTTGCCAAAGGTTCTCAGGAAAGATAAGATATGAAGGTGCATTACCCCTTAGGACTATAACTGTAGAAGCTCCATTTCGGCAATGGGGAATTGATTTTATAGGGGAAATCTCAGAAAAATCAAGTGGAGGGCACAGTTGGATTCTGGATGCCACTGATTACTTCACTAAATGGATTGAAGCCATTCCAACTAAAAAAGCTACAAGCAAGGTGGTGATGGATTTTATTCTGGAAAATATTATTATCAGATTTGGAGTACCAGCCAAATTGGTCGCAGATAATGCCATGTGTTTCAGATCTGGTGAATTTATTGATTTTTGCAGCAATTATGGAATTGATTTGTTTCATACATCACCATACCACCCACAAGGGAATGGTCAAGTAGAGTCGAGCAACAAAAGTCTTATGAAAATTATCAAAAGGGTGATAGATAAAAACAAAAGGGCTTGGGATTCAAAGCTGAAGTTGGCATTATGGGCTGACAGGGTGACAGTGAAAAGAGCAACTAGAAGATCTCCTTTTGAATTGGTATATGGTGCAGCAGCTAGGTTGCCTGTGAATAACCTCCTACCAGTGTACAAATTCATCTAGGGGAACGAGGAGGAGATTAAGGACCCAATGATTGAAAGAATAAATCAGCTAGTTGCACTAGATGAAATCAGAAGAGAAGCATAGAAAACAAACATCAAGAAACAACAAAGAGTGAAGTATTTGTTTGATAAAAGGGCTACAGAGAGAAGGTTTTAGATAGGTGACTTAGTGCTTATGTGGAATGCAAGAGGCTAGGATAAGGGCAAGCACGGTAAATTTGAGCCCTTATGGACCGGCTCATATCAAGTTGGCAATGTCTATGAGAATGATTCTTACTTTCTCCAAGCCCTAAATGGTGAACTATTGGAATTGCCAGTAGACGGTAAATTCCTTAAAACCTTTTTCTCATAAATGAGTACCTTATGTGCACACTGTAAACTTGATGTAAATATTTGTACATGCCTTGTATAGTCGGTCGTGTTCTGAGTTTTGTGTTTTTTTTGGTCTGCCTCGGAGTATTCTGATCCTCGCTGCAATCTTGTGCCTGCACGTCCCCAATCGGAGCCTATTGGTAATCATTTATGTTTAGGGTTTTAAGCTTGAACATTTGCAGATTTTCCCATTCAAACCCTGAAATTTTTGAATCATAGGGTCTTGCATTGCTTCTTCTATCCTGATGATGACCTTTTGTGGTGGGTTCCTGGTTACCAAGTTTCATCCTTGTGCTTTAGTGTTCTTAGGTTAACCAGTCCGCATGCAATATTTTACTACTTTTCCCATCGCGCATGAGAAAGTGTCAAGTTTCTGTGTGTGCAAGTAATCAAATCTGTTAGCGGGCTAGTGAAATCTCATTCGGCCTTTGAAAAATGTTGAAAATTTGAGTTATATGCATATTTTAATGCATATCGGGTCACATATACAAGGGAGAATCTTTCGCAGGATCCCCGAGAATATTTTGTAGTTGTATGCATTTCCAAATGCATATTGGGTTCAAGATGGAAGATACATTGTGGGAATATTCTAGGAAGATCCCATGTTTGTATGTGCAGGAATGGATGTATGTCAAATGTACATTCAGTCTTATGCAATGAAATATATACAAGGAAGCCAAATATGCATGTGCTACAATACAACGGTCTGCTGCGACATGCAAAGTAAACAGTGCAATGTACAAGTGACCTTGTATATTTTGTAATATACAAAGGTAGAAAATGCAATTGGTGGGGCCCGCCGCAAGTTTATACAAACAGGTTTGTACATGTTCGGCGTATAAGGGAAATATGCATTCATCGCATATTCTAAAAAGATTCCCTACTTGTATGTTTGTGTTTGTATATTCTGCATACAAACAAAATATACATTGAGGAGATACATTCCGGACCCGATGAAAGTTTTAGGCTGCTATATAATTATTTAGGGTCCGTGACTTGTATAAATGTTTGTATATGTCAATATACAACCCGATGTACAATGATAGGATACAAGCCGGATTCCAAGAAGTGTTCCAATCCAGTAGAAGAAATATTTGGCATCCGCGACTTGTATATTTGCACTTGTATATGTGCAGATGTGCAAACTCATGAAGATACAAGGCCCGGATTTGAAAGTTTTTCAAATCTGATGGATAGATACATTTGACATCCGCCTTGTATGTTGTATATGCATTTGGATTTGCATATACAAAAGGCGGTAAAGGTGAAATAAAGGGAGAAAGGGTCAGCGATGGAGGGTTAAGGTGCCTACGTGGCACGATGTCATTGGTTGACGACTCTTCATGCATGTTTTGGGACCATTAATCTCGGCGATGGATTTCAGATCAATGGTCAGGTTTTGAACCTTCAGCAATGGTTTTTTCCTTGTGTCTACAGTTGTTTTTGAGCAGGAAATTTCCATGGGTGCGTTGCTACGATTTCCAAGAGGAGCTGCGGGTGGTTGAGCCATTAATGGCAGGATTGCAGACAGGCATGGGCCGATGGTCGAACGGCCAAGTACCTAGTTTATGACGGAGATTTTTCCAGTGGTGGCAGAGGGCTCGAGCTCAACTACTCCTCACCCTTCTCTTGCTTCTTCTTGTTCTGTCCCCTGCCACATTTATTATTTTTGAGCGCCATTTCTGGTGCAGTGTACCTGGCAGGAATTTTTGACCTTGCCTTGTAATTAATTTTGCTGAGTACACAATCTTGGTATAAAATGCCAAACTATGTTACTCATTGTGGTTGTTGAAAACTGGACAAATTTTGGTGATGCAGTAGGAATACAATCTTCTGGTGACTCTATTTCAGGTGTCTTGTGAGTTTATGAATCGTACGTCCTATGTATTATGCACAGAATTATCCATTCCATGTTGATTTAAATGAGTAATGCTTCATTACGTGTGTTTTGTTATTTGTCTCCAGACTGAATGTGTTTTTCTTCTGACTCTGAACATCTAAGGGGTGTTATAGATTCTAGAATATAGGTTTTCTATATTGAATACTTAGTCTCTTACTTCTGCTTAAGGAGTAGATTGAATGTTTTGGATTAAGTGTTGAGAAGAATACATTGCAGTAAGGATGTTTGTAAGCAAAAATAACTAAATACTCTCTCTTGGGTATTATCTGTAGGGCAGACATTTTAGAAACCCCTTGACATCTGATTACTGTCTTAGGTCTGTGGTAAACATTCACATATATATGTCTACTGACTCCGAGCCCTAGATAGGCACCGATCTGGTCTGGTATCCTTGTTGTAACCCAAAGTCTTAGTTTTGCATCCAGTTATAAATCAAATTCAAACTTCATATACAAACCTTTAGGATGTTAGAAGTAGTTTTAGGACCAAAATCCTCTGTCTACAACTGAATATAGGCCCAAAGCTAGCCCCTTTGCACTTATCTCATAGTTTTGGTCTACACAATAGAGGATTTATCTGCTTTGTGTCAACATCCCAGCAAATACATAGATGCATTTTATAGATGTTGAATAGGGAATACCCCCCTTGGTTCTACAGAGCCTAAAGAAGAAGAGGAGATATTTATAGAGTCTATCTCCTATACTGTTGGCCCCTGGCCCAGGAATCCTGTTGATCAATGATGGCTATTTTGTAGGGATTACTGGGAACAAGCATCCAGTCTGGGAAAATAACCAACATCGACCATATCTTTTTGTTAGCTATATCTCTTATAATCTCCTTACCTAAGATGAACTTAGTAGTCCCCAATTTCTTCATATCAAACTATAATGAGAGTTGAGACTTTAGATCCCCAGTCATCTCTTTATTGCTATCAAATATTAACATATCATCCACATACAAAGTGATAACAAGGAAATAATCACCATCCTACTTAAAATATACACTGTGTTATGATTTGGAGCTTACAAATCCCAACTTTAAAACATATGAATCAAACTTTGGTACCATATTTTGGGAGAGTATTTGAGACCATAAAAATATTTCTTCAATCTACAAACCAATGACTCCTTATATTTTACCAAATAGTGCTTGGGTTGTGTCATGTAGATTTCTTCCTCCAAATCACCATGTAGGAAATACATCTTCACATCCATCTACTCAATCTCATGTCCAAAAGCTACTAAAATAGTTAATAAGAAACAAATGGATGTCAACTTAGCAACTAGAGAAAAAATCAGTGCCACAATTAATTCCTTTAAACTAGGAATATCATTTTACAACCAATCTAGCCTTATACTTCTCAATGTACTACCATTTGAACTAAATTTCTTCTTGAAGACCAATTTGCAACCAATAAGCCTCCTCCCTTTTTCTAATTAAATCAAGTTCCAAGTGTCATTCTTCTTCCAATAAACCATCTCATCATCCATGGCCAACTTGTAGGACTCACTATCATCCATCTTGATTGCCTTAGTCATAGTTTGAGGCTCATTAGTGTTAGTAATCAATGCAAAAATAAATCTAAAATCAAGTGGGCTATACCTATGTAGTTTCTTCCTTTGTTGAGTGGATCTCCTCAAAAGATGAGGTGGACGTTCTTCCAAAATATAAGCTCTCTATACTTTCCTCCTTATTAGGTCCATCTTGAACCTCTAGTTTAGCATTAGGCGCAGTTGTTTCAGTCTTTAGATGTAATTTCACTATAGATTTCACACTCCTATCTAGTTGCTCAACTAAAGGAGAAGGCTTTATCTCTTTGAAGATCACATTCTGACTATACAAGGCCTTCCTACTCACAAGATCCCAAATCTTTTAACCTTTCACATTGTTGCCATAGATAATGAAGATACACTTCACTACCTCAAAATACAACTTTGACTACTCCTTAGGCAAACAAGAATATGCCTTGAAACTAAAAACTTGAAGATGTTGAAGTGAGGACTTTTTGCGTGTCGAAACCTCCATAGGGGTTTTATCCACAAGTGCTAATATAGGAGACCTATTAATCAAGTAACATGTGGTGGTAACTACCTATACCCAAAATTTCTACTCCAGACTAGCCCCACTAAACATACTCCTAGACCTCTCCATCAACAACCTGCTCATCATTTCTACAACTCTACTTTGTTGAGGGGTGTTTGGATTTGTCTTATGTCATGCAATACAATTCTCTTTACAAAATCTATCAAACTTAGTTGAACAATATTCTCCACTAGTATCTTCTCTCAACATCTTGATCTTTCTTCTTGTATAGTTTTCCACAAGATCCTTAAACTCCTTGAATTGACTAAAGACCTAAGACTTATGCCTAAGAAAATAGACGCAAGTCCTCCTAGAGAAATCATTAATAAAATAAAATACAATACAAGGATTTTTCCAATGAAGGCACACCTATAGGATAGAACACATCACCGTGAATAAGATCCAAAATCCCATGAGACTTATGCGAGCTCAAGTAAAACTAAACATGATTCTATTTACCATAAATTTAATTTTCATAAAAGTCGAAGTCAATAGAACAATCAACCAACTTCTCCACAAGATTTCTATTTTTCAAGGTTCTAAGACCCTTCTCACCTATGTAGCCCATGTGCTCATGCCACAACATAATCTTCTTAGTTGGTAGCTTTCTCTTAGAGGTAAGAACATGTTTAGGAACCCACATCACATTTCCAAGTGCTAGAAGTCCCTTTTCTACAAGTGCCTTTGTTGTAAGTCTAGGTTCTATTAGTCCCTTTGCTACACATATTGATCCTATAGGTGAAGATGTTGTAGGTATCAAAATTGTAGGCTCATATGCTACAAGTCCCTTTGTTGTAGATACTATTGAATTGTTACACTGAATGTAGGTGTTAGCATCAAGGTGAAAAAGAGTTTTGATGCAAACTCCCTTTGCCAACATCATAGCTCCATGAACCATCTTACACCCACCACTATTGAAAACTACTGACACACTCACATCATTCATCTTGTTAACAAATAATAGATTTTGTGGCCAACCTAGGATGTGCAAAACTCTTGAAATAACTTTGATCATCCCATTAGAGAATCTAATCTTGAATCAACCATGACCAACAATACTAAAAAAAGAGTTGTCGCCTTCTCATAGTCAGAAAAATATTCTTTGTGAGGAGTCATGTGGAAGGAGGCACCAGATTCAATCATCCATGTATCCTCGCATGCATTGTAATGACTACAAAAAATACATTTGATTAATCCTAAGAAGCTCTAAAATCTAAATCATCATTTGACTCATTCTTTTCTTTTTTCTTCTCCTTACAATCCTTATTGATGTCTCTTTTCTTACCACAATTCCAAAACTTTACCTTGGATTCACTAGAAGACTTAGTTCTCACCCGAGACTTAGATCTACCCTTGTCCTTTTTGTTTTCCTTCTTATTGCCTTATTCCTTTGACTATCCATGAACAACTGTGCTTCCTTAACATATTCAAAACATTTCCACCTCATCTCCTTTGAGAGAAGAGAAGTCACTACTTCATCAAGTACAAACTTTGAAGTAGTACTTCCAATGGCCATCACCAAATTATTCCACGAGTCTAGAAAAGAACATACTAGGACCATGGATCGATCTTCTTCTTCCATCTCGAGAACATCGACAAATTGCAACTAGCTTTCAATGGTGTTAAATGCATTCAAGTGCTTAATAATTGAGTCCCCATCACCCATCCTCAAAGTATACAACTTATGTATAAAAAGCTTGTTCACCAAGGATTTAGCCTAGTACAACTCTCCTAATTTTTCCTAGAGGGTTTTAGCAGTGTGTTCTTTCCCAACATGCAAGAGCATTGCATCTACCAAACAAATCCTAATGAGACTTCTAGATTTCTGATCTAACACATCCTAGTCTTTGTCCTTCATACCTATAGGGTTACTTCCAGAGACTATTAACCATAAATCTATGTCTATCAATAGATCCTCCATCTTGAGTTGTCATAGCTCAAAGTTTGTGCCATTAAATGGTTCCATCTTTGTAATGTCCCCTTTTGAGCCATTATTGCAAAGTGACTTAGATATTTGGAAAATTGGAAAATAACTTAAGCTTAGAGAATGGAAAGTCACTTTGAGTAGTTATATCATGCATTTAGCTATTTTTCCTGGAAAAATGAAGTTGGATTATGACTTGGAGTAATTTTGTGATAATTGTGGTGAAGTCCAAATTAATAAAATAATTTGCCTTGGATTGGAGCGACCCACTTGGAGGATGGAAAGTGGGAAAATAAAGAGAAATTAAAAATAAAACAAATGACAAAATAAAATAATATTTTATTTGTTAAAAATAATATTATTTTTGTCAAAAGTAATCGCCCAATTTGAGATGAGGAACTAAATAAAATATTAAAATTTTATTTCTCTATTTTGGCTGCCCAAGTTGGGGATGGAAAGGAAAAAAGAAATAAAATAATATTTTATTAAGGAGGTGGACTTGAAATGAAAATAAAATATTATGAAGTTGGGCGCTCCACTTGGGCTTTATTAAAAGGGCTTTAGAGATCATAATTCATCATTGTGTATTTGTCATTTGATATTGGAGATTTTCTCTTTGAGCTGCAGCTTTGTTTTAGCGATCTTCTAAGGACGAAAGCCCTTAGAAATTAGTGGTTTGGACGAAAACCCACTCCATTTTGTGAGGTGAATCCATTTGGGGTTTGTCATTGGACATATTTGCAAGTTTTTGTAATTGTTTGGAGCTACAAGGACATATCGTTTCTGCAGGTTTACGACAACTAGGGTTTGAAGGACAAATTGACATGATTTTTGTCAAAATGTCAATTTGATATGATGGATATTCATGGATAATTGATTGCAGTTATTTGAGAAGGTTTTGACATTGATATTGCATGATTTTATGAAGAATTCGTTGGCTTTTTTAAGGTGGATCTGAATTTCCATAATGATGGCCACTAGGGTTTGAACACCATATGACATCATGGAAAGTAATTTGTAGATTTGTAAGGTTGTAGATATAGTTCATAGACTTGTTTGAGGAATAAAGACTCCTAGACTCATTGCCTAGGGTTTCTAACACCCATGGGAGACTAGCGCTCATCATAGAGGGAAGAATCATGGCACTTGTATGAAGATTCCAGTCATTGTTTACATCAGAAATTTATATCAAACCATTCAGATTTGACAGATCAAAGCTTGGAGGTCATATCCACCATTCCATTGGAATCTAACATCCATCATTTGGCACCTAGGGTTTGAGCGGTTACATATAGGATCTAGCACTAACTTTTGGGAGCAGTTTGTGGTTCATTTTTGAGTTGTCCAACATTGTCTTCATCAATAAAAATCAGATCATAACTCAATATGAACAACAGACATCAAATCAATCTTCTATTGGTCACATAGGGTTTCATTTTGCGGCAAGAAGATGTGTAACCCAATCAAGTATGTTGTAGACAATTTCATTATTTCAAATCTTTAATTTGAAATCAAATCAACTATTGTTCCAATCTATATCAAACATCTGATTATGTTTTTAGTTAATATATTTGTCATTATTTCATGCATCAAGTGGTTCTATATTGATATCATAACATGGAAAATACATTCACACATTGAAAACTCATAAAACCCATTGAAAACAAACAAGAAACAAAATAAAAAAATTTAGAAAGTTGGATCATATTAGACAAGGGTTCTTACAATGGTATCAGAGCTAAGCATCTTGATAGCATGGAGGGTTTAAGTTAATCATATGCAGCAAGGAGAAGGCTCACATAGGAATTACTTTCGAAGAAGAGTAGGACACCCAAAAATTCAAGAAGAAGACACTCCTTTTGTAGGTACACAATAGGTTGAGTTGGAAAGAGATAGAGGTGGTAATGGTAATGAAAGTCCTAGGAGACTTAAGCAGCCAAACATGGAGAATAAATTGAATACCATTGCCCAACAACAACATCAAATGATGCAAACTTTCAAGCAAACTCAACAACTACTTGTAGCCATTGGTCAAATGAGGGTAAATCAACCTACTCCTAGAGAGGACAACAATATAGGAAATAATAATGTAGGTAGAACAACTAATAGTGTTTCAGATAGGCCACTTTGTCCTACATTTGTGCAAAGGGGAGAAGAAGAGACATCCGAAGAAGAAGAAGATACATACATAACCGATGATGTGATGGTTTCTTATGATGAGTATGAGTACCACACACTTCCATAAGAGGTTAGAAATGCACTCACTTTGAATCAATATATGAATCAGAAAATAGATAAGAAGAAATTCAAACAAGAAAGAAGACCCAAGAAGCAACACAAGGAGTACAAGCAAGAATTAAACAAAATCCCTCTTCCTAACTTTGATGGTAGTGGTAAGAGTACAACCCATGCTTGGATACACAAATTGGACACATTCTTAACACTCAAACCAATGCCAGAAAGGGATGCAATTCAATTTGCAACCATGCATCTAGAGGGAGTAGCATTGATTGGTGGCATCATGGCCTTGTGACACAAAACCATGCAATTCATTCTTATGAAGAGTTTACAAATAAACACATTGGTAGGTTTGATAGGAAAGATGTAGAAGTCTACTATAGGGATTTGGCACAAATGAGACAAATTGGGCATATGGATTCCTATATCAATGAGTTTCAAAAGGTTACTATTATGGTTCTTGATATGATAGAAAAAAGAGTGACAATGTTGTTTGTAGAAGGTTTGAATGATGAGTTGAAGGGTTTGGTCAAGGCTCTTCAACCTAACACTCTATAGGATGCAATTCAAGTAGCACTTGATATTGAAACATCTCCTCCTTCATTTCAACCCCAAAAGAAGAGCTTTAAGCATGAAAAATTAGATAAGAATTTACTTGAGCAGCCCAAGCCTACAAGGTTTGAAGCACCACCAAAGATGGATCTTAAGACAAAGAATGATCTTGGCAAAAAAAAGTTATGTTTTTCTTGTAAAGAACCATGGGAACCTAGTCATAGGTGTCTTGGAAAGGTAAAGTGCACTACATAGAGGTTCTTGATGATGAGGATGATGACACTAGTTTAGAAAGTGAACATGGACAACCAACACCAAATATTAAGAGTGATGGTAACAAAGGGATTAGGATCACTTATCTTTCAAGAGCTCCAAGGTATAACCCATTCCTATTTGAAGGCATCTTATTTGGGTGTAAGGTCATGGCGCTTCTTGATAGTGGAGCTACTCATAACTACATAGATGAGAGTTTGGTGGTTAAGAGGGGATTGCATAGTGATGATTTTGAGGGGTTTGATGTGACTATAGCAGGTGGTTTAACTATTCCATGCAAGAAGAAAATCAATAAGATTAGCATTCTATTTGGTGAGTATACACTTTGTGATGACTTCTATGTGCTTGATTTGAAAGATAATGAATATTGTTCTTGGGATATAATGGCTACATTCACTTCATAGAGTCATTCAAGACTTGCAAACCATGGAGTTGAGTTTCCAACATAAGGGAAACAAGTCACAATAAAAGCACTCAACTACACGCTGCCATATGAAATTATAGCTAAGAGTATGAGAGTTATGGACAAATAAACACTTCATGAGGAAATCTATGAGGATTTTTTAGTACATATCAGTATGGGACATCGAAAGCATGATGGAATATTGCACACATTTGGGAAATTGGCTAGATATTTGAGGAGGATTGTGGCACTTTTAGCAAGAAGGTTGCAAAAACTCTCTTTTGCAAACCTTGACCAACATGGTATAGCACATGAAGAACCATACCAAGGGCTTAGATTGATTTGGGATCTGGGAATTGGTTGGTATGTTTGAATCTAATGCAGGTTTGATATATGTGATTGCTTGAGGGCAAGCAATCTCAGGGTGGGAGGACTTGTAATGTCCCCTTTTGAGCCATTATTGCAAAGTGACTTAGATATTTGGAAATTTTGAAAATAACTTAATCTTGGAGAATGGAAAGTCACTTTGAGTAGTTAAATAATGCATCTAGCTATTTTTCCTTGGCAAAACAAAGTTGGATTATGACTTGGAGTAATTTTGTGATAATTATGGTGAAGTAAAATTAATAAAATAATTTGCCTTGGATTGGAGTGACCTACTTAGAGGATGGAAAGTCAGAAAATAAAGAGAAATTAAAAATAAAACAGACGACAAAATAAAATAATATTTTATTTGTTAAAAATAATTGAAGTCAAGAAAAACAAATAAGGTTAAAAACATAAACCAAATGCATAAATAACACAAGTTTATACCTTACAATTTTCCTCCTCCTTGATAAGGTAGAGAGAGTGCACCCTTACTCTCTAGCTTCACCCATGGCTTCCAAATGTGAAATGCTCTCAAACTACAACACAAATCACTACAAGCCTAGCTTAGAGATGGAGAGATGAAAGAGATTTTGGCATGATAACGCTACTCAAAGATTGCATGATGAAATGGCTTAGAAGAGGTTGTATTTATAGACATTTTGGAGGGGGATTTGATCGAATGGTTGAGATTGCATGTAGAGATCAATGTATGAGGATGAATGTAAGATGGAGGGCTTAGATTTGATCACAAAGATTGGATGGATTAGAATAAAAATGAATTTTTAATTCACCTTGGCAAGGGGTGTGCATTAATGAAGTTAGATGAGAGGGATTAGAAGTGAATTTTTAATTCACATGGGGAAGAGCTTCATTAAATGAACACTAGGACAAATTAGGTGTTGTAAGAGCTTAGTAATGAAATTTAGGACAAATGTGAATAAAAAATTACCTTATGTGGAATAAAGACATTTTTTATTTGTGAAGTGTGGGGATGAGTGTTAAATGGGGTTTGACCAAACTAATTAATATGGTTGGAGAAAATTAGTAGATGGATTAATTAGGGGTTAAAATTAATTAATTAAGGGTTTTATTTAATTAATTTTAGGTCTAGGGGTCATGTAGGCTAGGGTAGCTAATTAAATAATAGGTATTTAAACAACTAGGTTAGGGGTAGGCTAATTAGTAGGCTAAATTAATCAAATAAGCATAATTTATTTAATTAATCAAGTTTAGTGAGATGGAGAAATTAATCAAATAAATATTTGCATATTTATTTTATTAATTAGGCTAATGTTAGTAAGTGTAACTATTGAATTAATTAAATGAATTCAATTTTATGGATTAAATGATGAAGAAAAGGGTGAATGGATGAAATAGAGAAGAAGTTAATGATGTGGGTGATGTCGGAGGAAGGTTAGATGGTCAAGACATTTTTAGGTGTCTACATTTGCCCCTCTTTGACATGGCATCATGACCTAGCAGGGATAGGGTGTCAAGTCAAAGAATTTGCCCCAGCTACTAGGAATGAATGGAATGGATGAGGGATGTCCCCTCAAGAGGTTAGGTGAAAAAATAATTTTGGAGGGGGGTGAGCTCTTGAAAGGAGGAAATAATAATGAAAAATGGATGGAGGAGGAAAAAATAGGTTGATAGGAAGAAAAATGGGCAAAAAAGGTTAAGATTTGCACCCTGGGATTTCGGTTCACACGACTTTAGGCAGATAAAGCAGCTATCAAAGCTATGCTTGTCAATCGAGTAGGTGATTTCGGATTAGCTCTCGGGATTTTGGGTCATTTCACTCTCTTTCAAATAGTAGACTCCTCGACCATTTTTGCTCATGCTAGTGCCTTTTCTAAACCCCACAATTCTTTCATCTTCTGCAATGTGAGATTTCATGCCATACCTGTGATTTGTATCTCACTCTCTATTGGTGCTGTTGGAAAATCTGCATAGATAGGATTGCATACTCGGTTACCCGATGCGATGGAGGGAAAAACTGTGTTCGAAGATGACATGGCCTTCTATAAATAAAAAAGTGGGCCCAGAGTGCCACATTTGCACTCATTGAGCCACTTGAATGAGAGGAGAGAAGAAGAGATGAAATGCGAACCCACCTTTCCCACATTATGAGCATCTATCAGAGTGCATGTGCACATACATGAAATCACCACTAGCTGGTGACTGGGTATGTGAACTGACTTTTACTTTTATGAATTTTTTAATTTTAGGTATTTATGACATCGAGAAATGGGTAGGTTAGGGTTCAAGTGCCATCAGAGAGCCATTTGGTGCATTAATAGTCAGAATGGTGCCATCCTATGGAATGGCACCATCAACCAAGGGGGGAATTGGGGAGTTTTAGTGCCAAAAGCAAGCTTTATGGTGCCATCATGGGGTTTGGCGCTATCCACACTAGGGGGTTTTTTGCCAAAATGATGCTATTCAGGGAAACTATGGCACCAAACTCTAGTTTGGCACCATTGACCTGACATCTGGGGATTAGCGCCAAATGAAAGTGCAATGGCACCATTCTTCAGAATGGCACCATACTTAGGTTTTGTGGCGCCATTCCATTGGGTTTGGCTAGTGAACTGGGTTTTGAAGGTGAAGCACTACATTGGCACCATAGGCAAAAGAATCAGCGCCATTCTCTCGAATAGTACGATATAGGAAAGGACTGGTGCCATCCTTTGAAATGGCGCAATACTTAGCAAGATTGGTGCTATCCCAGAGATTGGCACCATATCAGGAAGAACTGGCACCAAAAGGGGAAAAATCAACGCTATATCACTGATTTGCAAAAATGCCAAGTTTTTTGACTCACATTTTGTGGATGCAGGTTGATGGGGGGATCATGGCTTCACAGGAGCAGCATGTTCCTACGATTATGTAGCTGGTAGATGGTTTCGACCTAGCTACACTAGCTAGGTTGGGGAGATTGGGCTTGAGGACAGTGGCTGAGATGCCCATCATACGGGCACATAGGGCCATGATGATGGC
This sequence comes from Cunninghamia lanceolata, assembly GCA_027924645.1. Taxonomy (NCBI): domain Eukaryota; kingdom Viridiplantae; phylum Streptophyta; class Pinopsida; order Cupressales; family Cupressaceae; genus Cunninghamia; species Cunninghamia lanceolata. Next base: position 5,107,318 of record BSBN01000771.1, read on the forward strand.
CCTAGTAGAGCAATGGCGGAGTGAGAAATGCTCCTTCCTCCTTCTCACAGGTGAGATTACCATCAAATTGGAGGATGTATATCGCATTCTGAGGTTGCCCATTTGCGGAGCATGTGTGACTTATGACACTAGCAGAGGACGAGTAGCCCTAGATAGAGCTTTTGCCCCAGGCCAGCTAGTGTTGACACGGAATCGTTAGCAGATGAGTTATGGTTGGACCTTGGCAATGGGAGCATATGAGTTCACATTGGTTCTATATGCATTGATTGGGGGTCTGGTGATGCCAGATTGACGTGCATAGGGCTTCCCTTTGGGTTGGGGAGAGGTGATTGAGCAGATGGTGTTGGAGGAGGCAGAGGTAGATGAGGATGACACCATTGGGATGCTGGCTGTAGTAGAAGTTGAGCAGTATCTGGATGGTAGGGGATGGGGGTGAGGGTAGTAGGTACCTATGCAGCAAGCACAAGTTGGGCATCAATAGGTGAGGTCGAGACAACAGGCTACACAACAGAGACAACAACAGTAGGTACCTATGTTGCATGTATAGGGAGGGCAATGGGGATAGATGCCACCACCTCAGGCACCATTACAGTAGCAAGGATAGAGGCAGGGACTTCCACAGCAGACACCCCAGCTATAGATGAGGCCACAGACTCAGCAGCATCATATTCTGGAGACTGAGATGGCATTCACAGGGGCAGGGGTTGGAGAGGTAGGGACCTCGGGGATAGGGTCTGGGCCAATTCTGAGTGGGTGTACGTCACATCAATGCACTTGGGAGAATGATGAGGAGGATGTAGATACTTTATGAGCCCAAGTTTTGAGCCTAGAGGACATAGTACAGAGATAAAATTAGGAGCTTATGTAGCTACGAGGAGCAGTTGCCCTACTGGATGGGAGTAGTGGAGGTGATGGTCAGATTAGCACCCTACAGGCACAGTTAGCACAGGTATAGGCATAGGTGATGTTCTTATAGGCTCAGGTAGCTAGTGTTACCGCAGAGAGGGATGGAGAGAGAGCCCTGCGTCAGGCGGCAGATGCTCAGGTGGAGGCCTTACAGGTAGAGGTGACTCGGCTGTAGGGTTTGGTGTTAGGCTCTAGCATAGGTCAGAAATACTCGTAGTCCCAGGCTCAGATCCAATAGATACAAGGCCAGCTTTTAGAGGTATGATCACGAGTCGAGTATTCTTATGGTGCATGATGTGTTGTGGTTCCTGCGGATTAGTGGATACCGAGTTACAACGAGAGGAGTGGGTTGAGGATGTCTAGGTCACACATATCTAAGAGGTATATCCAGTCAGTACAGCAGCCTCTGGCACCTCCTCAGCAACCACCACAGCAGCAATCCCACCCAGGATTTCCTATTGACTCAGTCAGGGGTTCATCGGCCAAGGGTTGATGTTTTTGTATGTACTGGTGTATTTTGGCCCTTTGAGGCATTTTGTATCATGACATTGAGTGATGTATATTTTGGCAGTGATGTACTTTATTTTTATGATGTTATGGAGGCTTATGTTATGATGATATATGCATTATGACAGATATTTATAATGGGATGTGATGGATATTTATGTGATGATTAATGATATGTTATGGATGCATTTATGGATTGCCTAGATGGATTTATTGTTATAGATGTTATTTGATTATGGATGCATTTATGGTATGTGATGATATAAATGGGATAAATGCTCAGATTAATAAACATATATTATGGTTAATGATAAATGAATGATAAGCAATATAATGATTAATGAAATGGTTGGATAATGCACTGATCAATTATGTGATAATGATAATGTAATGATAAAATGATAAGTGATAATGCAAATGGACATATGATTATTGAAATGATAATGGATAAATATAATGAAATGATCAAGTGATATTGAGATGGGAAATGGGATGAGTTGATGTCATAGGTGGGTGTTAGGATACATTTGATGTTTGTATAAACCCTGGGCGATGCGGTTAGGTGATGGTGATAGGTTGGGATAGGTTTGGGGATATATTGGGTCACTAGACATTGTAATGGAGTAAAAGTTTGGATAGGATTGATTGATTTGTGGGTGTTTTATGTCTATCCTCCTTTCACCAATTACATTCAAGGACCTTGAGTCGAGTGGCAATGCACTATCAGACCCTTGGTCACTTAGGAATGTAGGGAAGATTGGATTTGTATGATTTGATTGCCAATTATGTTCAATTATGCCCAATTATACCTCAAAACCCTAATTATGCAAATACGACAGTAAACAAACAAATTATTCATAATGCTACTACAAAAAGATGTAAAATGACAAATTAAAGTGCACCTATTTTTAGAGTTCGAAAGCAGAATAGTTAGGGACTAAAGAGCAGGCGCCCAAGTTCAATGCCCAAGTTTTTGTCAAGGATCTGCAAAATTGATCTGCAACTTGTTCCTGCTGTCACAGAGATTTTCCCGCCACAGAATCTAGAGGACTAATGAGCGGGTGCCCTAGTCTAGGGTGCTATTTTCAGCTTTGATCTGCAAATTTGACACTTTGAGATACCCTCCTGCAACTTCACTTTTCCTATATCTTTGACCTGTAACCTGCAATCACGAAAAATTTGGGAGGGGGTTGTGGTGTTTAGAGGCTTGCCTCAGTCAAGCCCCAGAGAGACATTCAAGTCTTTCGAACACCATTGTTAGATAGAAAGTGCATGCCCTTGGGAGGTAGAGGCAAAAACTAAATGATAAATGCTCAAAATCACAAATGATGTCACCTTGTAGTGAAGATCTCATGGGAGGAAGAAACTCTTCATGCCATGAGGAGATGATTGCTCAAATATGCAAATACAAACACATAGACAACACAAATTTTCTCTTGCAACACAATGAAAGCCTTGAATCACCAAAAGATCACCATTGCTTGCTAGTAATCATCTAATCATCATCTAAAATCATCTAGCCTACAAATGAATGCCTAAACATGCTTATATATGCAACTACAAACATTCCCGCCAAGAATTTCGTAGTGCAAACTTAGCATGTCGGCATAGGACCTAATTAACGGTCACAAGCCGACATTTAAAATTTGGAACTGACCCAAAATAGGGCAGGACTAGGGCGCGAGCACCCAAGTCCTCCCCCTATTTTGGTCAGGGTTAGGTTCAAGGGATCCCCCTAGGTCTCATTTGTCATAAAACCCAAGGTTCATTTCATCAGGATGCCAGAATATGATGCAAGATGTCCTAAATGCAGATAAAAGACCTGGGAGCTAAACCTTATGAGGGAAAAGCCCCCAAGGGGACATTTTTTGATGTTACATTTAGCCCCCACTTTAATGTATGTATAAACGTGAGGCCAATACATGAATTAAAGTACGATAAAAAAACACAGCAAACATGCCAAGCACGGATAAAACATGCCAATCACTGAGAAGACAGTAACAGACACGCAAAACATGAAGAAGATAGTTACAGTCACACAAAACACGGTGAATACACTAAATGCATAGAAGACAATTAATGCATAGAAGACAAAGATGATATCTTTTCTTTTTCTTTTTCTCATATATAAATAAAATGCAAATACAAGTACAGGAAAGTAAACACACCTCCCATAATGCAAGAAGCACTCATCACGTTGGTCTTTAAACTGCATATATGGGGTAACACACATGCAAGACACACCAAACCTCCCAAAATGTAGGAAGTACTCACGCGCTGGTCTTTAGACTGCATATGGGGCAATAGACACGCCAAACAAAGTAAGCACGCCAAAAACACACACTTTGAAGACACGGAGAAAACACAGCAGACAAGCGATGGAGTGTTCATATTTCTAGGCTCATCACCATCTCAAGCACATTATAGGCACACATCGATGATTAGGCTTCACCACAACAATCACCAAAGACATGCTTAAGGGTTGAGTTAGTCATAGAACCGCTCCCTGCCTCCGTAGAGGACTTTTGAAAATGACAGGATGATGTAATCTCCTCCGAGAAGTACACCATCCCCGCCTCCACAGAGGGCTTAAGATGATTGATTGATTGATTGCAAACAAACTCAAAGTGTAGGAGGGACTCATCGCCACCAGTCTTTAAACTGCACCTAAGGACAAGCACATTCCTAACATCTACAACAGACAGCGTACCTTATATATGCCCCCACCTTAAGGTGGTTGATATCAGGTATCGATATCAAGCACGTTAGGGTAGGAAGAAAACACACAAGGGAACATGGACTTTCGCAAAGTCCATGCCCCCCAGAGGTGACATGTACTTTACGATCGCCAAATGTTTCCACAAACACATCCCTGCAAGAAACATGTTAGTGTCCACATAATAATGATAAACAACAACATCAATGCATATGATTAATCACACAAAGAGCCAAGGTTATACCACAAATTCAAAGATCAAGGAGAACCCTGGGGCTATATCATGAAAATCTCCAAACCGAGTATCACCAAGGCGAGATTCAAAGACAAACAAAGTGCATGGAGCAGCAATATTGTTAAGGTTTGTAAGTGAGATAAAAACATCAAAATCATTACGCGGAAAGTACGAGTGCTTCTACTAGCCAAGCATCAGATAATTTATTACAACCCCATTGTCATATTAGGAACTAAGTCCAATTTTTGATTTCTCGCTAAAGGGACACTAGGTCTGCATCAGTATAAATGTTTTTCATCATCCGCCCACTAGATAGAAACACTAGAGGAAGGGAAACAATAAATAAGAGAGGAGAAACAAGTGTATTAGGGACAGTCATGTAGGAGGGTGCCTCCAAGTCACCAACTGCAACACTATGTTTGTAAGACACAACACACAACAATGCAATCAGAGAGAGAGTCAATATAGAAGAATGATGATACAAATAGAAGAAGGTCACAATAGAGGCAGTCTCCTGGTATCCTGGACCTTATAGGAGAATCAGGGGTCATCCCAGGAGGCCTAAACAACACATAACACATCACAGGGGAAGCACATCACAAGAGAGATAAAGGGTTAGAAATGCTTACCTGTAGGGATCTTCGTGCTAAGTCTCATCATCAAGTAGATCATCATCATCCTCCCACTCCCTAATGTTAGAGGAAAGTGGGACATAAGGTACCATAGCCCAATTCATGTCTTGCTCATTCTTAGGATTATCTTTGTTTGGTTTAATGTTTGGATCAATATTTTCTTGTTGAGATGCAAGGTTTATGGCATAATCTTCTTCTTTCTCTTGCTTTTCTATTTCATTTTCTCTTACCACTTATCTCTTGTAAGATAGGGCTTTGCTCTTTCATAGGTTTTTACAAATTAGAATATGAAGCACCAAGATCAAATCTCATTTGTCTAGGTGGAATGTTTTGTTGTCGACAGCAACCTCCTGATCCTTGTAAGGATGTCGAGGGAGGAACCTCAGCATAGGGACCTTGTCCTTTTGGTCTAGGGTTCACTTCAAATGCTGGTTGCTTGTCTTTTGTTATTTCTTGCATAGAGGGACCAGCCATTGGATGTAATAATTTTGCTTTGTAATTTCTATAGCTCAAGAAGTTAAAGTTTGTTCGTGGCTCCGGTTTCTTTTCAAATTTGTCCCAAAAGTAATCCAGTGTACAATGTTTTCTTGCAACCAAAGGTTTATACTTATTGCGAGGGATAGTAATCACATGTGCATCAAAAGGAAATTTTAGATAGTTATGAATTGTTGAAGGGACAACTTTCATAGCCTTTAACCAAGGGTGTCCCAATTTAATGCGAAAGAGGTCAGAAACGGGGACAACATCAAACCATTGTTCTACATGTTTTTCAAATATAGTGACCAACAATGATATCTTCCCAATTCATGTCTTGCTCATTCTTAGGATTATCTTTGTTTGGTTTAATGTTTGGATCAATATTTTCTTGTTGAGATGCAAGGTTTATGGCATAATCTTCTTCTTTCTCTTGCTTTTCTATTTCATTTTCTCTTACCACTTATCTCTTATAAGATAGGGCTTTGCTCTTTCATAGGTTTTTACAAATTAGAATATGAAGCACCAAGATCAAATCTCATTTGTCTAGGTGGAATGTTTTGTTGTCGACAGCAACCTCCTGATCCTTGTAAGGATGTCGAGGGAGGAACCTCAGCATAGGGACCTTGTCCTTTTGGTCTAGGGTTCACTTCAAATGCTGGTTGCTTGTCTTTTGTTATTTCTTGCATAGAGGGACCAGCCATTGGATGTAATAATTTTGCTTTGTAATTTCTATAGCTCAAGAAGTTAAAGTTTGTTCGTGGCTCCGGTTTCTTTTCAAATTTGTCCCAAAAGTAATCCAGTGTACAATGTTTTCTTGCAACCAAAGGTTTATACTTATTGCGAGGGATAGTAATCACATGTGCATCAAAAGGAAATTTTAGATAGTTATGAATTGTTGAAGGGACAACTTTCATAGCCTTTAACCAAGGGTGTCCCAATTTAATGCGAAAGAGGTCAGAAACGGGGACAACATCAAACCATTGTTCTACATGTTTTTCAAATATAGTGACCAACAATGATATCTTCCCATAAGTGTTTATAAATGTTTCCTTATGTGTTTTAATCATCATGTCTAAAGGGTCATAAGATCCTTGCATTAATTGATGTGCAAAGAGGAACTCTTCTGTAGCGACATTAGTCATGCAATTAGGATCAATAATGGTTCCATCCATAGGGTTTCCCATTATTTTCATAGTGATGTAAAGAGGTCCTTCAGTGTCTCTGATTGTTTTATCATGAGGTGTAAACACAATTTTAGGTTCAGGGACCTTTCTTTTCATGTAAGGCCTAGGAGGGAACCTATTGTTGTTGTTGCAATTAGAGGCCATGTGTTTAAGTGTTCAAATAAATGAAAAATCATATTTTAAAAGTGTTGGTGTTTTCCCAGACTGGATGCTTACTCCCAGATTTCCCTACAAGGTAGCCATCAATGATCAATAGGATCTCTGGGCCAGGGGCCAACAGTGTAGGAGATAGACTCTATATTTTATCTCCTCTTCTTCTTCAGGCTCTGCAAGACCTAGGGGGGTATTCCCTACTCAACATCCATGAGGATATACATACAAAGGCTGGGATGCTGACAGAAAGCAGATAAGTCCTCCTGTAAGTAGACCAAAACTGAAAGATAAGAGCAAAGGGGCTATCTTTGGGCCTATTTGCAGTTGTAGACAGAGGACTGAGGATCCTAAAACTAACTCTAATGTCCTAAAGGTTGTTTTAGATTTTGATTTGGATTTTATTCTTGGATGCAAAGCTGGACATGGTTGTAACACAAACACAAAGCAAGATTGGTGCCTATCCAGGGCCTGGAGTTAGTAGACATACACTTGTGAATGATCAGCATGAACAGCTAAAACTGGATTCAGGGGGACATATGTGATACCTGCCTTACAGATATCTCCCAATACAGAGTGTTAAGTTATCTCTACTTATGGCATCCCTACTGCAGTATACCCTTCCCAATGTTCAATCTGAAAACAGTTTAATCTACCCCTTGAGCAGAAGTTAAGAGATCAGACATTCAACACAGGAATTCTATGTTCTAGAGTCTCAAATATTGCTCAAATATCCAGACTCAGAAGAAAGATACATGCAATACTGGAGACAGAATTAACAAAACACATGCAAACACAGCATTATTCATATAAGATTAACCATGAAATCAGTGGATTCATGCCAAAACGTACAACAAGAGATACATAAACTCACAGGTTTAGCTGTACAGAGCAACCAAAACGAACTGTATTGTGTTACAGAGCCAAAATGTTCAACTTTCAACAACCTCGAATGAATAACACAGTCTGCATTATATAGCAGGAAGTTGTACCCATCACTAATTACATGGCTTACTCAAAATTCGCCAGATACAACGTATCATCAAATTAGCGCTCAAACATTCAACGCAGCAGGTGGGAGAGGAGACAGGAAGAAATCTTGAGCCATGAGCCGCCAGCCATGGATGTACAACTTCAGTCGGGTACTAGATCCGTCCACGCCATCGCCCATACTTTAGCAACAACCGCCATTAATGTCCATCTACCTCGCAGCCATCGGGAAAACATCAAACAGTGCATCGCAACCGTTTCCCGCCAAAATACCTCATCGTGATATTTGAAAATATGCAGGATATCAATTATCCCACATGCACCCCGCGGTGACCTCATCATCACCTTATATACTAGGTCGCGAGCATATATGATGTCGATGTTTTTGCTCCCGACGACACTAGTATAAGCCTTCATCATCATCCTCCAGCAGCATGATATCCTGTTGCTTGAAATATCACCCTGACGTCAGCATCATATCGCAATATAACCTGCATGATAATCGCCTTCATCAGCACAACCTGATCCATCGGAGGAAGATCCTCCTGCTTAGCCGATACCAAATGTCTGGCCGATGAACATCCTGATGACGTCACCGTCATATCCTGCTGACGTCATCAGCATATCTGCCTATCGCGCACCTCCTCATATCCGGATGACGTCATCGTCATGTTTACAAATATCGGGGGATCTCCACAAGATGATCAGTGTTAGAAATATGACCCCCCCCGGACCTTGATGACGTCACCATCATATCGACATCAGGATGATATTTGGAAGATAACTGGATATTTAGAAATATCATCCTGATGCACAAAAATCATGCTGCACTATAGCTCCACTATAAGATCGGGGTGATATATGAATATGATGGATATTTGAAATGATCATCCCCCACTAGACAATGCATGAAGCCGACAGGCGAATATCTCCCTTCGGAAATATCATGATGCAGACAGGCAGAAAAGCGGATATCACCCTGACCAAAGAATGACGTCAGCATCGTCAGGGTGATAAAACAACAAAGAACATGAAGTGATAAAACAACATCAGGATGATCTTAACTAAGATCACCCAATGTTCAAATATGATGACCCCACGGAAGATCGGGTCATACTTAGGACTTTGCAGCATCATCATCAGGATGATCTTAACTAAGATCACCCGATGTTAAAATATCACCCCGGCGAAAGATCATGCAGGCAGAAAATATGATGACCCTCGCAAGCAACACGGCGATAACCGGAAATATGATGATGATGATGATGATGATGACCCTCTCCTTAAGAAAAATAGGTCGGGTTGAACAACTTAGAAAATGACCCCATCAGAAGACCGGGGTGACATCATCATCATATAAGGGCAGGGTGATAATTGGAAGATCACCAGATATTTGAAAAATCACCCCCCGCAAGAAAATCAGGGCACACTGTAGCTCATCAGTAGGATCGGGATGATATCCAAACATCACCCGATATTGAAACATGATGATCCTGATGAAAAACTGGTTGACAGAAAGCATGATGATGCTGACCACCATCGAAGAAAATATGATGCTGCAGCTGAAAAATACTGAGGAGGTCCAACACTTAGAATTTTGGATTTTTTGGGAAGGAGCTATGCAGAAAAACCTTGAACACAAATTATCACTAACAAAAAGTTTTTCAAAAGTACGCAAAAGACAAGTGCAAGACTATATGCAAAAATGACCTAAAATGCTTGATTTTTTGTACTTTTTCAAATCAAATATATAAAAGAAAAGGTGTTGTAAATATTTTGATCAAGGGAAACAAATTATATGTTTATTTTCAGTTCAATTAAATATAAAAACCCTTTACAACACACTTTTGATGCAAACCTAAGATGATGACAAGTCCAAATCTAGTGAAAATGCCCTAAAATATGCAATTTTTCACAGTTTTTCAATCCCAAGACCTAATGAAAGAGGTGTTGTAAGGAATTTTATGAGGTGAAGAAAATAATAACAATTATATCAATCACCTAGAATCATAAAATCTTTTACAACACGCTTAGGGTGCAAACTAGGCCAAACCCTACGGCAAAAAATAGCAAAAATGTGCAATTTTTCACCAAATTTTCAATACAAGAGCCCGATGAAGAGGTGTTGTAAATAATTTTAGGAGGGGAAGTAGATAATTATCCTGATAACAGAAAATTAGTGCAAAAATATTCTTTACAACATGCCTATAGTGCAAATCTAGAGAGTCGATAAGGCCAAATCTAGTGAAAATCAAGGTTTTTCAAGCCCTAGGTTTAAGATCTTGATGTAAAATGCTATATGAATATTTTGCAATCTGATTTATGATGAAAATTAAATTCTCTCAGATATGAAAATGATTTCCAAGCCCTAAGATGCAAAATGCAAGTGCAAATCTAATGAAAAATCAATGAAAATGCTAGTTTTTTGTTGATATTTTCTATGTAAAAATTGCAAATTTTTGAGATCTAAATGCAAATTTATACTAAAATGAAACACTACAACCAAATGAAAATTTGAATGAGTGTTTAATATCAGTAGAAAAATCTGAAACAAGATTTTTCCTACAAACCTTAGATTTTGGAATTACTAGGTTATACGAAAAAGTCACAATTTTCAACAAAACCCTAGCAATTTTATGATGAAAATGCAATGCAAGCTATTGAATTTTTGTAGTTTTCTACAATTTATCTCAGATATAATGCATTAATCAGAAATTTGATAAAATTCAAACTAATTGATGCAAAATAGAAACCCTAGCATGCAATTTTTTAAAAAAATTTCAAATTTTTCAAATTTTTTGTAAGTTTTCCAATGCAATAAGATGAATGATGATATGAATGAATGAAATCAATGCAAATCTAAAGTAAAAAAACTCAGCAAGGTGGAAACAAGTCCAACAACACAGGTTTACCAACATTTAATGGAGTAGAAGTTTGGATAGGGTTGATTGATTTGTGGGTGTTTTATATCTATCCTCCTTTCACCAATTACATGCAAGGACCTTAAGTCGAGTGGCGATGCACTATCAGGCCCTTGGTCACTTAGGAATGTAGGGAAGATTGGATTTGTATGATTTGATTTCCAATTATGTTCAATTATGCTCAATTATACCTCAAAACCCTAATTATGCAAATACAACAATAAATAGACAAATTATTCAGAATGTTGCTACAGAAAGATGTAAAATGACAAATGAAAGTGCACCTATTTTTGGAGTTTGGAAGTAGAATAGTCAGGGACTAAAGAGTGGATGCCCAAGTCCAATGCCCAAGTTTTTGTCAGGATCTACAAACTTGATTTGCAACCTGTTCCTGCTTTCACAGAGATTTTCCCGCCATGGAATTCAGAGGACTAATGAGCGGGCGTCCTAGTCCAGGGTGCTATTTTTAGTTCTGATCTACAAATTTGACACTTTGAGATACCCTCTTGCAACTTCACTTTTCCTATATCTTCAACCTATAACCTGCAATCACAAAAAATTTGGGAGGGGGTTGTGGTGTTTAGAGGCTTTCCTCAGTCAAGCCCTTGAGAGACATTCAAGTCTTCCGAACACTGTTGTCAGATAGAGAGTGCGTGCCCTTGGGAGACAGGGGCAAAAACTAAATGATAAATGCTCAAAATCACAAATGATGTCACCTTGTAGTGAAGATCTCATGGGAGGAAGAATCTCTTCATGCCATGAGGAGATGATTGCTCAAATCTGCAAATACAAACACATAGACAACACAAATCTGCTCTTGCAACACAATGAAAGACTTGAATCACCAAAAGATCACCATTGCTTGCTAGTAATCATCTAATCATCATCTAATAATCATCTAGCCTGCAAATGAATGCCGAAACATGCTTATATATGCAACTACAAACATTCTCGCCAAGAATATTTTATTGCAAACTTACTATGTTAGAATAAGACCTAATTAACGGTCATAAGCCGACATTTAAAATTTGGGATTGAACCAAAATAGGGCAGGACTAGGGCATGGGCGCCCAAGTCCTCCCCCCCTATTTTGGTCAGGGTTAGGTTCAAGGGATCCCCCCAGGTCCCATTTGTCAGAAAACCCAGGGTTCATTTCATTGGGATGCCAGAATATGATGCAAGATGTCCTAAATGTAGATAAAAGACCAGGGAGCTAAACCTTATGAGGGAAATGCCCCCAAGGGGACATTTTCTAATGTTATAGACACCACATTATTAGAGGGGGTTTTGTTGGGATGGGAGGAAATGTGTGGAGTGGTTTGATTAGGATGATTGATTAGTAGGGGGGATATGTTAGAGTGAATGGATGGGAGGAGGTGGGGAATCTTATTCAAATCCTAAGTCCAGATTTTGTGTTGGATGGGTCATGTTTTAGAAAAGGAGATAAATGAGCTAGGTAAAGTACTTGCATTTTAGTTATCTGAGAGCATTTCTAGGTTTATTATAGAAAAATAGGATATTGTTCACCAAGGTATAAAAGGACCAAGGTGAAGATATATATCCGTCTTTGCATGGACTAGACTCACAAGCAAAAGGTTGACTTCATGCATGCCCAAGGTAGTATAACCTTGCCTAGATGAGGGAAGGGGACTCATAATATAAGCTCCTTTAGTACATAGAAGGTATGATTAACCTAATATGTAGGAGGGGAACACTATGCTAGAACCGACCCTATCTTCAAGATATGAATACTATTCTTGGAGTAATGAAATCAACCCATAAGCACAACATACAAAAAGAATGACCATGTCTGTTCTAGGTGTTTTTTCGCCACATACCATGATATAGTGAGATCAAGGTAGTTTTGGAAATGATTCCTAGGACAAGACAAAAGATAAAAATCAATAATAAAAAAGACCAACAAATTACACAAACAACCATTGTATTACTTGCCAAGATAAGTGTTGATGATGGATTCTGCCTATTGTAGGAACGATATATCCGTTAAGGCAACAATTGATTGGATATTGTTGGATAAAATTTGAAAGATGGGAAAAAGGATAGTCAGGTCATGTGTGATGGTTATGGTTGGTTTGTCAATTGATGATTATTGCGTATGATGCGATGTTTTGAGGATATGTTTAGCATGTGTATTGCTTGGTGAATTTAGTAAGCGCAAAAGGTAGGGACCATCCAAATGGGTTGGATGGGTGCATCTTATATACCTGAGTACTGGATACTTCCTTTGTATTCCAAACTGCCTACATACCCTATGTCCACGAGATCAAGTTATTTTCAAATGCGAGTGAGATGAATATGTAGTTCTGGTTTGACTTGATGATGTGGGAATGGTTCGGGATGGATGTGATGATTTGTGGAAGATGACAATGCATAGGATTATTTTTGTATTTTCATAATTTTGTGATTTTTTTGGAATTTTGAATTTTGTATTATTTTTGGATTTTTTGGCTTTTCTAATGTTTTTGGGTTTTTTTTGGATTTTTGAACTCTACAAAAGAAGCATATAAGGATCCTTGTTTCATGGATTAGCTTTGGGTGGGATAATGTGGTGTTGGGTGATGGGATTTGACGTTTTAGAACTCCAAGGCATGGGATGTGTGTGATACAGAATGTTTTGATGGAAAGAGGACTTATTAGATGGTGGAACCAACCACTACACATGGCACCTAAGATAGGTTTTCACCATGGTACTTATCCAAGGCGTCACCGAAGTGATTTTCACCATTGGAAGACTTTATTGCACTCATGTTTTTCTTGATTTTTTTATTTTTTTGTACTTTTTTACTTTGGGATACTTGATGAGTCATGCATACAACCTTTTCAAATGTAGGATATTCATAGGTTCATCAGGAGGCTGCCCCTCAGGTGTTGCAAGCTGATATGCCCCTGACCCATAGATGGTTGTGATGACATATGTTCCCAACCAATTAGGCTCGAATTTTCCTTTTTTAGTTCACTCTTGTAGATTTTTCTAATTCTCCATAAGGACAAGGTCACCTACTTCAAACTTGTGGTTCTTGATTTTCTTGTTATAGCTCCTGCGTAGGCGATTTTGGTAGGCCTGAAGATGATTGAGAGCATCTAAGCATTTCTCATCAAATAATTCTAGCTCATTTAGACTTGCAACTCGATACTCTTCCTTAGTGATTATATTCTCTAATGAAATCCTAAGTGACAGGAGCTCAGCCTCAATAGGTAAGATATCTTCGAAATTGAATACTAGGGAATATGGTGTGGCTCCTAGAGGTGTGTGGATGCTTGTGCGGTAGACCCATAGGGCGGGGTTGAGTTGGAGATGCCAATCACGTCTAGCTTCATTAACTGTCTTTTTTAGAATACGTAAGATGGTTTTGTTAGAATCCTCAACTTGACCATTACCTTGGGGGTAGCAGGGTGTGGAAAAGTGATGGTGGATATGGAATTTCTTGTACAAAGTGCAGACTTCTTGGTTTTTAAATGGTTTCCCATTATCTGTGATGATGGAATGGGGAATGTCGTAACAACATATTATGTAATGGAGGATAAATTTAGCAATTTGGATGCCTATGGTGAAAGTGAGTGGAATGGCTTCAACCCACTTAGTAAAGTACTCGGTGGTGGTGATGATGAACTTGTGGCCATTAGAGGAGGGTGGGTGAATCTTACCTACAAGGTCGAGTCCCCACTGTGAAAAAGGCCAAGGAGTTGTTATCAGCTATAGATCCTGTGAAGGTGCATGGATGAGATCCCCATGTTGCTGACATGGCAAATATTTCTTCACAAATCTGTAAGCATCTCGTTCCATGGTTGACCAATAGTACCCTGTCCTCAAAATTTTCTTCACTAAGGTAGGTCCACTAGAGTGTGCCCCACAAATGCCTTCATGTACCTCTTGCAAGGCCACCTCGGCTTCCCTAGAGTTGAGACATCGTAAAAGGGTACCATCAAGACTTCTTTAATAGAGGGTGTCTCCTATGAGGGTATAGCGGGAGGCTCAGTGGATGAAGCTTTTGTGTTGTGCAAATGATAGGTTTGGTGGAATTATGTTTCCGTGAAGATACATGTAAGTCTCTTGATACCAGGGGGATAAGGGACCAACAATGTCGCATACTAGCTCTGATTGTGGTTCATCATAAGCTGGTATGGGGAGCTCTTCAATCAGGAACTCACAGTTCTTGCTATCCTTTTTCATATTGACCAAGGATCCTATTGTAGCCATAGCATCTGCTGCTTTGTTGTTCAATCTTAGAATTTTCTCAAAATTGATATCATGGAAATAATCTTTGAAGTCATCAACCATTATTTTGTAGGGTAGGAGTTTGTCATCCTTTGTCTTATACTCATTCACCTGTCGGATGACTAACTAGGAGTCTCCATAAACTACCAGCTTTTCAATTTTCCACTGTATTGCCATGCGGAGTCCTGTGATGAGGGCCTCGTACTCTGCTACGTTATTCATGCATGGAAATGTGATTTTATAGGATTTTGGGATGGATTTTGGAATGGATGAATTAGAGGTCCAAAGGTGAAAATCAAAATATAAGGGAGGTCAGATTGTGTGGAGATAGAAAGGATGGACTATGGTTTGGATTGGTGATTGATTAATGATGTGAGATTAAGGGTCTAATAGTCAAAACAATTATCTCTAAGGTCTAAATAGAATTATATGGATGAATTTGGACAAGAATGGTTGTGGATGAAGGTCAAAGGTGAATTATGGTTTTGACAGATTTCGATAAGGTGGATACGAATTATGTTTGGGGTGGACTCAAGGATTCCAAAGCTATTTATCAAACACGTGTGCAATTTGATTTCCAGATGGCACCAAATTCTAGGGATAAGGTGTCAAAATAGAGGGTAATGGCTCCAGAGATTTGGCAGATGGCACCAAAATAGTGAATTAAGGCATCAGGAAAAATGGCAGCACTGATGAATTTTTAGGCACCAAATAGAGAAGTTATGGCGCTAAAATGGGACAGTGTCTTGGATTTTGCTTGGTTATTTTACAAATTTTGGATTTTGGTCTCAAACTTTTGAATTTTGAAGGTCAAATGATTGATTTAGAGGGCTCAAATGTTTAATAGTTCGGTTCGTCAAATGAGATTATCTTGGAAAGCATACAAACACTCCAAACAGGAGAACACAATGGCTAAATGTTTGATGGGAAGTACAAGCATTATGTGTATGTTCAAAAGCCCCTCAAGGTCCAAATTTCCACAGGTATAAGCACAATCGAAAACACTTGAAGATAATGCTTAATCTACCTAAGGTCAATAGTGAATGGTGACTTGTCAAGCTCACAACTTGGAATCTTCGTCGACTCAAGTATAGGGATACCTACAGTGGGTGTGTACACTTTCATCTTTGTGAGAGAGAACAGGTAGGGGCCTCTTGGAATAGAAGGATGACCTAATCACCCTCTCCCTAGAAAGCTACAAGTAGCTTATGCTAAGTCAGGGATTTCTTTCTCATCTCAAGGGAGCCTTATGGTGAGAATCTAAAGAGGATTGTGTGTCCTCTTGCCTTGAACAAATTGCCACAAGGTCAAAAAGGGGTGGGATTCTAACCAAAAGGTGTTTAGTGGGGGATATTTAGGGGACCGACATGTTACGAGCGTCCAACAAGCCACTTAAGGCTTTAACTAGTCATACTAGGAGTCTCATATACACAAGGTACGCCTCCGTTCAAACTAACATTGTACGATAAGCGCTAATACTGGTTAGACTTGACTTTCTCCTTATCCTTTTTTATATAGCGGACTGAACGAAAGTACCTCTTAGGGTCATCCCTTGGGGTGAGTACCTCTTTTCCCACCAAGCCAGGCCCTTTTCTACAAAAATGAAAAAGAAGAGAATATAATAATTTCTCTTCACCCAAGATCCTTATGAAGGTGAGGGGAGAGGATACTTTTATTCTATTCCTTGGGATCTACTTGACAAATACATGCAAGTGCACCAAACATGTCAAACAAATCTAAGTTCTTTTTATGCACCAAAATGAAATGTTCCTAAGCTTTGAGCAAACAAGGTTTGTTTTAAGTACACCAAATTGAAATGTTTTCTATGCTAAACACCCAAGTTCATTTTAGTGCACCAAAGTAAATGTTCCTAAGCTAACAAAAACCCTGCAAGGAAATGTTAGTAGTTTTGATTTTGTTCTTTGAGAAACATTATTTTTCCCTACAAAACCCTATTAGCTGCTTGCATAGACCCCAAAGTCAGTCCCAAAAATAGCACCAAAATAGATAGTAGTGACTCCAGAAATTAGAAAAAATGGCGCTAAAATCTGAGACAATGGCATCACAAAACTGACAGATAATATTCAGACTGATAAAAAAGAGCAAAACTAGAATGTACCACAAATAAGTTAAATGGCACCAATCCTACAGGTAGCGCTAAAATCTACCAAAATGGTGCCAAAATTTCAAGAAATAGCGTCAAAGAGTGTTTATCTTGTGTTTACCTATTCTCTGGACCCGATAGCGCTAAACTATGTGTGTATAGCACCAAAACGATGCAGTTTCCCTAAAAACTACTCAAAAACACATTAGCTTTCAAAAATATTGACCCAAACAAGGTTAGAATCTCTCCCCCTGCCAAGCAACACTAAAAAAGCCAGGATATATATGAGAAACAAGTCAAATGAGTGCTAGAATATACTAGGGTTAGATGAAAAAACCATTGTAAGCACCCCTAGAAAATTTTTGACATTATGCCCCCTTGTTGTTGTGTTAGTCTGATAAAAATAGAGAAGAAAGAAACTTAAAACTTGCCAAAAAAGCCTCTAAAATCCCTAAGACAAATTACTAAGCCTAAAAATAGTTAGCCAAATCGTATAAGAATGGCACCAAAACAACAGGGAATGGCGCCACAAATCAGGATGATGGTGCCACTGCGCAACCCGATGGTGCCAAACAGAGGACCTTTAGCGCTAAACCCTATAAAACACGTCTTTTTCACAAAAACTCAAACTAGTTTAGTTAGTTTGGGACCATGGGGTCCCACCGCGCGTGCCAAATGAAGATAAGGAAAACAAATAATGTTAAAAACATAAACCAAATGCATAAATAACACAAGTTTATACCTTACAATCTTCCTCCTCCTTGATAAGGGAGAGAGAGTGCACCCTTACTCTCTAGCTTCAACCATGGCTTCCAAATGTGAAATGCTCTCAATCTAGAACACAAATCACTACAAGCCTAGCTCAAAGATGGAGAGATGAAAGAGATTTTGGCATGATAACACTACTCAAAGATTGCATGATGAAATGACTTAGGAGAGGTTATATTTATAGACATTTTGGAGGGGGATTTAATCCAATGGTTGAGATTGCATGAAGATATCAATGGATGAGGATGAATGTAAGATGGAGAGTTTAGATTTGATCACAAAGATTGGATGGATGAGAATAAAAATGAATTTTTAATTCACCTTGGGAAGGGGTGTGCATTAATGAAGTTAGATGAGAGGGATTACAAGTGAATTTTTAATTCACATGGGGAAGAGCTCCATTAAACGAACACTAGGACAAATTATGTGTTGTAAGAGCTCATTAATGAAATTTAAGACAAATGTGAATAAAAAATTGCCTTATGTGGAATAAAGACTATTTTTTTATTTGTGAAGTGTGGGGATGAGTGTTAAATGGGGTTTGACCAAACTAATTAAGGGGATTAGTTTAATTAATATGGCTGGAGAAAATTAGTGGATGGATTAATTAGGGGTTAAAATTAATTAAATAAGGGTTTTATTTAATTAATTTTAGGTCTAGGGTGTTGGCAACCTAGTTAAGAGACATTGCTGATATGATGTTGTCATTGATGGCAACAACCTGACATGTTTGGAGACAATCCCTATGACCAAGTTGTGCATAGCCTTTTGATCTTGAAAGACTAACTTAGCCAAAATTGACTAAGTACTGATAGGGTATCAAGACAGTGATAGAAATTTAGTGGATACTCCTCAACACTTGAAGATCACATTATGCGGTTCTAGTATGTGATTCTTAGTTGTCTGATGATGTTATGTTCCAGTGTTCAAGTCATGATCACCTCCGAAAGTCATATGGTGAAATGTCTAAGTTTAGTGAATATAGTTAAGTCAGAAACAATGTAGAGTACCTGCGTAATCTGGTCTGCATTCCTCCATTGATGAATATTTTGATTTACAGTTTTGAGGCATTGAAGATACATGTCATGAGCATCTAAATCTATATTTGTGGTGCTTGAAGTTCACTAGTGCACATTCTACAAGTTCTCCAGTATCAGCTTTCAAGTTGACAATATTTCTCTGTGATAGAACAATAGTTCTAAGATCCGCACTTCTCTATGAAAGAATATTATGCTCCGTGGTTTTGAAGGTATGTTAAGAGGTCAATAATGAAGGTTAGTTATGAATTTCAGAGTCCCATATGGTTCACATTGTAAGTTACGGTATGACAGTCAAACTAGTTGGGTGTGCACTTAAGGGCTAAGCCGACAGTCATGTTAGATCAATATGCGGTGAAGATATATGATTGGAATAATCAATCTAAGTGGTTGGATAATAGGTCCCGACCTATATAAAGACTCTTGTATGTTTATTTGGGTCTGCATTGTTGTTTATGCAAAAGATCAAGCCGACAAGGTATAGCATATGTATACACGTTTCATGTTTGGAATAGCGACCTAGTTTGAGAAAATTCTTGATGTGGATATATATACTCGATTGATTTCTGCTTTGGAAGAATGAATATATGTGGATATAGTGCAAATTCAATGTGTGCATGATCTAAGGAAGTTTGCAGAGAAGAAAAGGACAATAAGGGCAGGAAACAAAGTATATGTAGCATAGCAGAAAAGTAGGGAAGAAATAATGAAGACCTTTGAATCTGTGTATTTTGCTTTCAATGGAACTGCAATCCAGCATGTGGTAAATGCATTTGTAATAGTTCACCACTGGTAGTGAGCCAATTTCGTTATCTCTTCTATCTTTCTTTCTCAGTGGACAGTGAGTCCACCTGTAGTGAGCATTTCTTTGGGCAGTGGGCCCCATGATAGTGAACCTTATGTAATCTAGTATTGCTATCATAATATATTGTGAGCTAACACTCACCATGGTTTTTCCCTTTTTAGGTTTTCCATGTAAAAATCTTGGTGTCTATGTTTTATGTCTTTATGGTTGTTGTTCTCATGTTTATTCTGCTTTCATTTTATTAATTTTGGAAATTAGATTAATGAACATCTTAAAAAGTGGTTTTGTGGAATACTGATTCACCCCTCCTCTCAGTATTCCTTATATTCAACAATTGTTATTAGAGAAAGGTTCCTTGGAATAAGTTTAACAGCTTGAGGAAGATCTAGGAAAGAGTACTCATGGTAGCTAGAAGGTATCCTACTCCAGGCTATGTCACAATTGATCAAGAATTAAAAATAGCCCTTGAAGATCTTGATAAGTATGAAGCAGATATCCAGCAGTTGAAGGAAAATGTCAAAGAAGTAGATGAATGCATCCTGAAGCTAAGAGAGCAAGTTAATAGATCAAAGGATGGGAATAGAGAGCTAAGTGAATAGTTGATTGAAGCAAATGAAACCCTAAATAATTTATCAAGGTTGGTTGAAGAGAAAGAAAAAGTTGAGGAACATTTGAATAAAATGTTGAAAGACAAATTTGAAGAATGTGAAAAGTTGGCAAAAGATATTATACTTCTAAAGTTTGATTTGGAAGTGTTAAATAGTTACAAAGAAAAATTCAAAATAAGCTTTGCAAAGATTGAGGAGTTTATTGAAAGTCAGAAGAGTCCAGATGACAAGCAAGGCTTGGGATTTGAAAAAGGAGAAAGCTCAAATTCAGGACAAGTCAATACTAAGAAGAAGAAAGACAAAGGCAACCCGATCTAGAATCAGAGAAGAAGACCTAGAAGACCTCTGGTCAAATAGCCAAATGCTCAAAGATACCTATCTTTCAATAGCTATTGTTTTAATTGCAATAAGTTTGGTCATAAGGCTACTAAGTGTAGGAGTAGAATGAATTAGAATGTTCCATCATTCTCTGGTCAATGTTTCAATTGCAAGAAAATTGGTCATAGATCAAATGAATGTAGAAGTCTGGTAAGGAATGGTTTTAACAATCCAAGGAATACTCAATCTTTCAATGGAAAGTGCTTTGCATGCAATAGATTTGGGCATATGGCTAACCAATGCAGATCAAGAATGAATCCAATCAATAGAAGGCATCAGGGATAGAGGAATGTGGTATGCTACAATTGCAATAAGTTTGGACATGTTGCAAGATTCTGTAGAAGCAAAAATGAGAAAAGAGACCATCCCACAGTGAAGAGGAAAATAGAGTAGAAAGAAGATAAAGGTAAGAACAAGATTGATCCAGTGGAAATCAAGAAGGAAATGAGCAAGGTCTGGATTAAGAAGGATATTAATGAGGTCAGGGATGGATCTGCACTAGCCTCTGGTGTAGATACTTCCTCCGGGAAGTAATTGGGAGCTCTAGCTCAGGGGGAGCTATATTGAAAATCCAAATCCCCTAGCTAGATAGTCAGTGTTGGGATCTGACACAAAGATATGATGAAAAGATTTATATGACAGATCTTTTGAAAGAAATTCTAGTAGAAAAGGTTCAAGTGTAGAGTATTGCGGAGCAATCCTAATCGATTGTATTCTATAGAAAAGACTTTGATAGCTTTTTGTGAACAAGCATTTATGATGACTTAGGTTTTCATAATAAGGGTTAAAAAGGAGCTCATTCAACATACAATTCACTTTGCATTCAAGCTATCAAGTGTCTAAGAGAAACTGAAGGTGAATTCCAAGCGATTTCAATGATCTCCAGATTCAAAGTGACATAGAGTGATTAAAGTAAAGAAAACCCTAGCTCGGCAGAAAAAGGGATTTCTAGTTGAAACCCTATTGTGAATTTGTTTAAATCCTTGTAGCAACCCCACAAGTTGTTGACATCACTGAGCGAGCTCAACCAAAATTCAAGAAACACCCCTGCAAATCAATAAAAGTCGATCCAATGGGTGCATTTTCAGATATACCACACGGTGTGATGCATGTGGAGGATGTTAGGGCTTACATTCATATTGCCCTAGAAGAACATGATGATAGTAAATTCACAGATTTATACCTAAAACATCTAAGTGGTGACCAATTTGAATTGAGGGAAGAGTACAAGGCTTTAGAAGAGAAGAAATTCATTCAGTACAAAGATTACCCTACATTTGCGGAACATGAATGGGTCAAGTATGTGTTGAGAAGGATTCATGATGAGTTCATGTGGCTCAAAAATCCCTTCAAGATCATTAAGGATGTGATTAGGGTAGTAACATGATTAAATTCTATCGGTAGCATGCCCTTGTTGAAAGCTGTGAAGAATAACACCGTGATAGAAGCAACCGAAGCCCAATTTGACAAGAGGGAATTAACTATTAATGACATTACAGATCACGCAGTAAGGTTTGCCTCAATGGTGATTGGATATAAGATCTATTTCTCCAACCGGGAGAACTCTGTCTTCAGTACTGCTATATACACTGCCTATCAGATGATTAAGGAAAATGCAGACTATGACCTCTATGAATTGCTATGACAATAGCTAATGGAAACCTGAAGAAGTCAAAGGATAGCCAAAGAAAAGAAAGATGAACCTATGGAGGCTCCAAAAGAGCCCGAGAAGAAATTAAAAGAGCCTGCAGTTACCAAGAAGAGAACAAGGGCTTCTACCTCACAAATTGCATTCAGTACTGCACCTGAATCCTCCAATCCCACACCTTCTGCAAGTGTGGAAGCCCCTACAACAAGTCACAAAAGAATGAAGACAAAAGCAAAAAGAATGCATGTAAGTATAGGAGTTGATGAGGAGGAAACATAATCTAATGAAGAGATTAAAAAGATGAAGGTTAAATCAGCAGAAGCCTTAGGTACTGGTCAAAGCAAGTTCTTCGGTAAGGGGAAAGGAAGAAAGGAGGAAAAGAAAGCAGAGCCTTTAAAAGTACAAGCTATAATATTGAAGGCCATTACATTTGATGGAAATCTAAAACCTATTGCCCAATTGTATGATGACTATGATGATGCAGACAAAAGTATCATTGAGACTGCTGCTGTCAAATATCTGGACATATACAACAAAGCTCTTATTGAGATAATTTTTGATCTTCCAGATAGTTTTGGAAGTATAATGTCTATAAGAAAAGAAGTTGATATGGACAAGGACATTGAGCTTAGAGAGCATACATTGATATAGCTATGTCCTAAAATTACCCCAGAAGAAAAAGTAAAAGTCTCTAAAGTGCTTCATAAAGAATTCAGAACAAAGAAGAGAATGAACACTCTAATGGAAGATGACATTGAGAAAGTAGGCAAAGAAACTAAGGAGATCACCTTAAGAGTGTTGAAGGAATTTCATCTCCCAACCACATAGGATAATGAAGAAACAAGTGTTGGAGATGATACATCTATTGTGAAAGCTAACATGGATCAAGGCTTGGAGCAAAATGATACAAATCCTCCGGTAAGAGACAAAGAAATGGAAGAGAAAGAGGAAGAGAAAAGTCTTGAGAAAACTAAGGAAGACCTTGAGGAAGTAGCCTCAGAAAAGGAAGTATCTGATCAAGCTCCTATTACTAATGATCAAGACAAGGCTGACATGGACTAAACAGGGGTAAATCCTTCTCCTAATCAGCAAATTGATGATCACGAAAATAAGGAGGAAACTACAAAACAAGATAAAGTTGATGACCAAGAACTTGATCAAGTTGAGATGAGCCTTGCATCAAAGCAAAATATTGGTCAACAAAAAAATATGGACATGGAACTGCCGGAACAAAATCAAGAAGAAGTCTTTGAAGAAATGACAAGAGACACTGCTGCTGCCCCATGTGATTCTGTCAGAGAACTTTTGGAGAGACAACAAGATTTGGATGAGTCTAAGCCCCTACAAGAACCAATCAATTTAGCCTCAATGTCTCCTATGCAAAAATTCAAACTAGTATCAATTGTTCAAGCAAAGGCATTGAAATAGATGCTAAAGTCACACTTGGACATTGAACTCATTGGTGAAGCATTTGACATCTTGGAAAAGTTGATGCCTTTATACCAAAAAGACACGTCACTGCCACCAACGGTTCAGCTCAAAGGTCTAATCAAATCTGTAAGTTCTTGTTATCACATGGAATTGCACCCTGCTTGGAGAGAGTCCAAGCATTCTAATGACACAATGGGAATGATCTCAAGGTGTGGGACCTTGCAAGTTGAGATCAGACCTCCAGAGAAGGTTGGTTCCTCATTCTAAGCCTAATGCTTAGAGAAAACTATCTAAACCTAGTGCTAATACTTGAGAGGGGAAAGGGTTAGAAGGAAATTGAAATGAAAGGGGTGATACACCCCTTTTATTGAGTGATGATGATATTAGAAGAGACACAACAATGATCTCAATCATGGAGGGAGTTCACATAGACTTATAGGACTGATTGAGGCTTCGGTATGAAGGCCTAACCTATAGAGGAGCCGCTTTACTCACAAAATAGATCACAACTTCAAGTAAAACACAGAAATCAAAGCATAAGAGAGGTGAGATATCATGTATATATTGATCATGAAGGCCAAAAACCATTACAATACAAAATAACTAGCAGCAGGAAGAGACACAATATAGTTAATTACATTAATTGGTAGATTGATTGGAAGACAACATAGGCCAAGATTCAGGCACAGTGAGTCACATTCCAATAACCCTGCAATTACACTAAGAGGTCTGACTACAAGAAATTCGGCAGCATAACAACCCAAAATTACCATCCTTTTTACATCTCTCAAAGATGCATATATAGTATTTTAGCACTTGACCTGATTAGGTTTACAATAAATTGCCCCACGGGGTTTGTCAGAAAGTATCTATGTCTGAAGGGAATGTCTATCTACAAGAATTCAATGCAGAAAATATATGGATCCTAGGCAGATGGGAGATATTTGCATCTTCAATGCAAATAGCTAAGTAATTGATCTGCAGCAATCAATGCAGTGAATATCTGTTAAGAGGCAGCTGAGAAGATTGGATCCGCATTGATGGGAGATGAGACAAAACCCTAAGCAAAGCTTTTACAACGCTTTAAATCGTTGAACCCTTTAAATTTCTGCATCTTTCATCACTTAAAACGTTTGAATAGTTGGGATCCAAATTTTACTGCCTTTGGGATGCCTGGTAATCTTTCTTTAAATTCTGGCTATTGATGAGATTTGCTTTAAGAGATTGACGGCCGCCATATTTCCTTTTAATTTTCCTTTACCTTTCACGTTTTGCATATTCAATCCTTTGTATATGTCTGTGCATATGCAATTATATATGAGATACAATTGTCGAACATACAAACGCGAACCTCACTAAGAAAATCCACAATGTTTAACTTTTGACTGTGTCTAGTTTGTATATGCACCTTTTGTATTTCATATACATGCAATTTATACATACAAAGATGCATACATCACCTCCGTTTCCCTAAACCAATTGAATTTTCTGGTCGGGTCCGCCCATGCATATCCTAGATTTGTATATATGATACATCCTTGTGACATACAAATACAAAAGTGGATGTGAACCACTATCAAATATATCATGAAAAGTGATCAGGTCTAGATTGTATCTTTGTATACAACTTAAGATACAAACAGATATGCATACAAAGATGCAAGAAATAAACCTGATGTACACTGAAAACATTGTATTTGATATAAATACAAACAAAAATGTATATGAGATACATTTTCGACCAAATGATGGAAAACCCCCAAACAGATGATGATGTCACCTTCATATGCATCAAAATGACTAAGTATAAAAATGAGAAATCCTTGCAAAGGAAGGCACTTGAAAGCAAAAGATTTTTGGGTTTTTTTGGGTTTTTTGCAAGGATTCTGCAGACGATTTTAGGGATTTTTGCAAGGCAGAGCATGAGGACATGAAGGATCTAAGGCTTCCCTCCTATTTAGGCTTTCTCTGATCAGATTTCTTTGATAGAAGGAGGGGAACAAGAATATTTTGGGGTCAAGCAAAATATGACAACAATTCTCATTTTGAGTCATTTGAAAAGTCTGCAAAAATAAAGGTTAGAAAAGAATATAATGAGAAAAGGTTAGCTAAATTGAAGAACATGGTGGATAATGATAAAATTCTGCTAGACAATAGAATCAAAGGAATATAAAAGGCTATTAAGGAATCACATGATATATACAAATTTTGCTTATCATGGCCAGATGTTACTAAGGAGTTAGAAGAAAAAATCAAGGATCTAGAACTCCAATTGTCAAATATCTCTAAGTCATGATTTAGCAATTGAATCAATAAATAGTAAAGAGATACAAGTTGTTAACATCCACAATGACTTAAGAAATCTGATGAAAAAGAGGGAAGAAGTTAAAAATAGGTTGTGCCAGTTAAGAGGGCTGATAAGTCCTAAAATAGATTCAATAACTAATCTTGCAGAAGAAGCTTTGAAGGCAAAAGCAATAATTGATACACCCTCAGATGTGCAGAAGGCAAATAAATTAGTCTTTTTGATAAATGGTCACATTCAAATTTTGGAAAGTGCAAAGAATAGATGGGATGGAGAGTTAGCTCTGATAAAGACCATTTATAATGATATTCTACCTCCTACAACTAACTAATCAAGCTAAAGATTGTACCTATATATATGCGGCAGAGTATGACAGTTTTGGAGTTTTGACACAATTTTGCTACTTATACATACACCTTTGTCATTGATGTCAAAGGGGGAGAAGAAGATCCAGTGAAAAATGGCTAAACATATCAAGGGAAGAAGAAAAATAGAGTGTATATAGTAAGGGGGAGCTGACAAGCATTTTTCACTAAGTGTTGCCATCAATGCCAAAGGGGGAGATTGTTGGCAACATAGTCAAGAGACACTATTGTATGATGTTGTCATTGATGGCAACAATATGACATGTTTGGAGACAATCCCTGTGACCAAGTTGTGCATAGCCTTTTGATCCGAAAAGACTAACTTAGTCAAAATTGACTAAGTACTAACAGGGTATCAAGATTGTGATAGAAATTTAGTTGATACTCCTTCGCACTTGAAGATCACATTATGCGGTTCTGGTATGTGATTCTCAGTTGTCTGATGATGTTATGTTCCATTGTTCAAGACTTGATCCCCTCCAGAAGTCATATGGTGAAATGTCTAAGTCCAGATGAACAGAGTTAACTTAGAAACAGTGCATAGTACCTGAGTAATCTAGTCCACATTCCTCCACTGATGAATATTTTGATTTATGGTTTTGAGGCATTGAAGATACATGTCATGAGCATCTAAATCCAGATTTGTGGAGATTGAAGTTCACGGGTGCACATTCTACAAGTTCTCCAGTATCGGCTTTCAGGTTGACAGTATTTCTCTGTGACAGAACAATAGGTATGAGATCTGCATTTCTCTATGAAAGAATATTATGCTCCACAGTTCTGAAGGTATGTTAAGTGGTCAATAATGAAGGTTATTTATGAATCTTAGAGTCTCATATGGTTCATATTGTAAGTTATGGTATGAAAGTCAGGCTAGTTGTGTGTGCACTTAAAGGCTAAGCCGACAGTCATGTTAGATCAATATGTGGTGAAGATATATGATTGGAATCATCAATCTAAGTGGTTTCATAATAGGTCCCGACCTATATAAAGACTCTTGTATGATTGTTTGGGTCCGCATTGTTGTTTATGCAAAAGATCAAGACGACAAGGTATAACATCTATACACACATTTCATGTTTGGCATGCTGACATAGTTTAAGAAAATTCTTGATGCAAATATATATACTCGATTGATTTCAGCTTTGGAAGAATGAATATGTTTGGATATAGTGCGAATTTGATGTGTGCATGATCTAAGGAAGTTTGCAAAGCAGAAAAAGGACAATAAGGGTAGAAAACAGAGTATATGTAGCAGAGTAGAAAAGCAGGGTAGAAATAATGAAGACCTTTGAATCTGTGTATTGAGCTTTCAATGGAACTGCAATCCAGCATGTGGTAGATGCATTTGTAATAGTTCACCACTGGCAGTGAGCTAATTTCCTTCTCTCTTCTATCTTTCTATCTCAGTGGATAGTGAGTCCACCTGCAGTGAGCATTTCTTTGGGCAGTGAGCCTTATGTAATGTAGTATTACTATCATAATATATTGTGAGCTAACACTCATCGTGGTTTTTCCCTTTTTAGGTTTTCCACATAAAAATCTTGGTGTCTATGTGTTATGTCTTTATGGTTGTTGTTCTCATGTTTGTTCTGCTTTCATGTTATTAATTTTGGAAATTAGATTAATGAACATGTTAAAAAGTGGTTTTGTGTAATACTGATTCACACCACCCTCTCAGTATTCCTTATATTCAACATAGGGGTCATGTAGGCTAGGGTAGCTAATTAAATACTAGGTATTGAATCAACTACCTTAGGGGTAGGCTAATTAGTAGGTTGAATTAATCAAATAAGCATAATTTATTTAATTAATTGGGTTTAGTGAGATGGGCAAATTAATCAAATAAATATTTGCATATTTATTTAATTAATTAGGCTAATGTTAGTAAGTGTAATTATTGAATTAATTAAATTAATTCAATTTTAGGGATTAAATGATGAAGAAAAAAGGGTGAATGGATGAAATAATTAATTAAATAAAAATTTAATTAATTAATTATAGAAGAAGTTAATGATGTGGGTGATGTCAAAGGATGGTTAGACAGTCAAGACATTTTTAGGTGTCTACAATAATATTATTTTTGTCAAAAGTGACTGCCCAATTTGAGATGAGGAAATAAATAAAATATTAATATTTTATTCCTCTATTTTGGCCGTCCAAGTTGAGGATGGAAAGGAAAAAAAGAAATAAAATAATATTTTATTAAGGAGGTGGACTTGAAATGAAAATAAAATATTATGAAGTTGGGCGCTCCACTTGGGATTTATAAAAAGGGCTTTGGAGATCATAATTCATCATTGTGTATTTGTCATTTGATATTGTAGATTTTCTCTTTGAGCTGCAACTTTGTTTTAGTGATCTTCTAAGGATGAAAACCCTTAGAAATTAGTGGTTTAGAAGAAAACCCACTCCACTTTGTGAGGTGAATCCATTTGGGGTTTTCCATTGAGCATATTTTTTAGGTTTTTGCAATTGTTTGGAGCTACAAGGACATATCATTTATGTAGGTTTATGATAGTTAGGGTTTGAAGGACAAATTGACATGAATTGTGTCAAAATGTCAATTTGATATGATGGATATTCATGGATAATTGATTGCAAGTTATTTGAGAAGGTTAAATGGCACTGATATTGCATGATTTTATGAAGGATTCGTTGGTTTTTTGGGCAGATTTGAATTTCCATAATGTTGGTCACTAGGGTTTGAACACCATATGGCATCATTGAAAGTAATTTGTAGATCTGGAAGGTTGTAGAGTTAGTTTGTAGACTTGTTTGAGGAAGAAAGACTCCTAGACTCATCGCCTAGGGTTTCTAACACTCATTAAAGACTAGTGCTCATCATAGAGGGAAGAATCATGACACTTGTATGAAGATTCCAGTTGTTGTTTACATCAGAATTTTATATCAAACCATTCAAATTTGATAGATCAGAGCTTGGAGATCATATCCACCATTCCATTGACATCTAACATCCATCATTTGGCACCTAGGGTTTGAGCAGCCACCTATAGGATCTAGCACTAACTTTTGGCAGGAGTTTGTGGTTTATTTTGGAGTTGTCCAACATTGTCTTCATCAACAAAAATCAGATCAGAACTCAATATGAACAACATACATCAAATTAGTCTTCTATTGGTCACATAGGGTTTCATTTTGTGTTAAGAAGAGGTGTAACCCAATTAGGTATGTTGTAGACAATTAAGATTTGAAATCAAATCAACTGTTGTTCCAATCTATATCAAACATCTGATTATGTTTTTAGTTCATATATTTGTCATTATTTCATCCATCAAATGGTTCTATATTGATATCATAACATGGAAAATGCATTCACACATTGAAAACTCATAAAACCCATTTAAAACAAACAAGAAACAAAATCATAAAATTCAGAAAGTTGGATCAGATTAGACAAGGGTTCTTACAATGGTATCAGAGCTAAGCATCATGCTAGCCTGAAGGGTTTAAGTTGATCATATACAACAAGGAGAAGGCTCACATAGGTGTTACTTTCGAAAAAGAGTAGGACAACCAAAAATTCAAGAAGAAGACACTCCTTTTGTAGGTACACAACTGGTTGAGATGGAAAGAGATAGAGGTGGTTGGTGGGACTTTAAAAAATTCTAGTGGTTGTATGGTCACATTTCAAAGTTTTGGTCATCCATGGGCCCTTGGAGGGTTAGGGTTTTGGTTTCCATCTGCTAGGGTTCAGTCTTAGGACTTAAATCTTCCAAAAACCCTATTTATGCAAAAACCCTAGCTTTTCTTTTTATTCATCATTGGCTTATATTCACTTTTCCTAGTCACTTAAGTTACAACTTAAGTCATTGGCGTCATTGATGTGTTGGCCCCTTGTTCCTAGCTAGGCATTTGGACGCATGCACTTTTTGATTTTTACCCATCGTCCTAAGTCTGTGCAAGAAAAATGTTTTCATATTTTATGTGTGCTTTAGGTGGGGTTGAAAATATTTTATCTAAGTGCCTAGGAGGTCCCCCTTTTAAGTCACAACTTGTGGCATGTGCTCAATTTGCTTTAAGTTGTGTGCGACGTGGTCCCATAGTCCAATTTCTATTGGCTGCCCGCCAACCTGCGGGATTAAAATATTTAGTGAAAAGGTTGTGCAGGATGGTGGGCATGCACCGTGTGGTGTGTCTTTGTGTGGGCCTCGACTGTCTCTGTGGTGGCACTCGTGGTGGGCCTAGGATCTAAGGGTCCAAATTGTTTCTGAAGATCAAATCTTAACCATTTCCCACCAACCCGTTGGCTGTCAGTCTGCAGGTGCCAGTACCTTGCAAGGCAGCGGGTGGTTGCCACATCATTTCATCTAGCCTATCGATTGATCCAACTCACTGAGGGATCAATGGTTGGGTTTCAAACTTGATATAAGGTATAGGTTGATGGCACAGAGGAATTGATGAGCTAGTGCATTAGGAGGTCTTTTAAACATGTGATGAGTCTACCTCATCGCCACTGTGGAGAAGGTATGCTTGTGAGGGATTGGTGGCATGCAGATTGATCCTTGGGGATCTACGTTAGGTTTGAGGGGATCTTTCACTTGCTTCATGACAGGGATTAAAATGAATTTTGCTGTATAAAATGGAATGCGTGCTAGATCGAGGTGCCAGGTTTGATCATCTCATTGTGGGAATTGATGGTTCCATGTTGTGGGAAATTAACATCTTGTAGTGTGCTGCCTTTTTTTTTTTTCTAGCAATGTTGGCGAATTGCTGATAGCTTTCCATTTATGACTAGTTTGTCATGGTACTAATTGAATTGGATTGATAGGGCAAATCAACAGGGAGTAATTATCATTGGTGTGGGAAATTTCCATAGTTTGGCTATAAGTAGGAGCCTCCACTGTTACCTCATGTGTCATATTTTGTGCAGACCTTATGGATCTTTATATTATTGGTATGCTCGTCCTACCTCCCTATCCTTGAGTATTTTCTCCTCTTTTTTCATGGCTAATGCTTTGTTCCTACAAAATTAAGGGATTAGAGGTGTTCTTCTAAGGGATGGTAAGTTCTGGTAAAATTGGGGATTTTCAACAACATCTATTGAACCTTTGTAGCCCCTTCTTCACCCCTTGCTTTCATCTGGATGGGGGCTTTGTACCCTAGTCTCTACACTCCTATTGTTCCCTATTTCTACAAGACTCCAAATTAGGCTCAGAGGGGGAGAGGCGTCATTGCTCTCTCCCCCTTTCCCTCAATATTTTGGGTCCTGACAGAGCTTGAACAATAGTGGATCGAGTGGTGTCCCCCTGGATGAAGCAAGTGGGCATCTTGGAGGGAATTATGACTGCTAATTTTCCCTTCCTAGATGGACTTTTGTCACAACCGAAACCAACGATGAGAGACCACCTCTGGTTCTTGGTTGGTTGAGGTGGTTAGGAATTTCCTAATCAGAAATGAGGAGTCACTTTCTCATGCTTGGGACTAGGCATGATGAGTGGGGTTCTAATTTCTGGTGCTTCCTTTCTCTGTTGATCCTTGCGGGCACTCCCTTATCCGCTTGCGTGGCTAGTGAAGTTTGGTGAAGGGTTCTCGTATGGGGAACAAGTATCCACATGTGAGGAGGTGCTAAGCTGTTAGAGCACCTTGTAATCCCCATTTCTTCAAAAACATGGCTTGCCTCCATGTCAGCAACAGGAAAGCATACAAGACAAAATCAGTTATTCTAGTCTGCCTAAGGTGCTGATTTGCTACAGAGGATGTGCTTTAGTGGATGAAGATAGTTATTTTGGCATTATGTTGTGTCTTGATTGTCAAGTGAAAATGTGACATTTGTTGTGTGCAAGTGACCCGATGCTTGTTGGTCCCTTGTGTTATAAAAGGGATTTCAAGGCCATTTTGCAGAGTGGTGGTTGGTTTTTGGTTGGTCTCTTGGTACAATGTTGGTACGAAAACATAGAGATAGAAGTCCTGTTTAGTTTTTTAGCATGTAGAGTTTTGACTGTATGTTCTCTGTAAAGTTATTTGATAGTACTAGCATCTAAATGAATGTAAATGGTGAATTTATAAAGCTAGTTGTCTCCTGAGGTGTGGTTTAGACAAATCATGAAATGAATAAATCAAAGATTGCTTAGTTTGTCTCCATGGAATTTCTTATGGATGTATCTTTCTATGAAAGGCTCTTGTTCAAACAATGAGTTAAATGCTTTGATAGAAACATAGATTTGTGTGCATGTATGCAAGGATATTATAAGTATGAATGATTTAGAAATAGTGAGTATAATGTTGTAAGGTAATGTTATAAATCTCTATGACGCTTAGGTTGAATGCTATCAGTAGTTTTTAGTTACATTTAGTTCTGACTATGTACCCTTAAGGCTAAGGCACCGATTTCTTGCATCTGTAGTGTTCTTCAATGCCAAGGTCAAGCAAGCGCAAACATCTTTCAAATTTTAATATCAGTTGTAAATGTGTGTTGAAGAAAAGTTTGTTTCTATTCTATGGTCTTGAGTAATGCTAAAAGCTTGAGAAACTTAAGCCAGGTCCTCATATTTTTTCATAATCCTCAAGCAAACTTGCATAGAACACATCTGCTAGTTCAATATTTGAAATAAATTGGTATAAAAAATTATTAAATACTATTAAGGGATCACCCTCCCAAGTTTTACAGAGCCTAAGGTGCAAAGAGAAATTTATTCTAACTTTCACCTATGTGTTGGCCAACCCCTCATAATAGCCGAATATTGAAAGTGGCTAAATCATAGGCTATTTCATGAGACAAGGTTGGGACTTAAATAAAAACCAACAGAAATGGTGACTCTGCTGGGGACCTTTGTTTATAAATGATTAGATCAGTTCAGTGATTTGTCATGGGTATTTAGAGTTAGTATATGTAAAATGTATTATCATTCCCTTTAGAGGGTGGCGACTCTGCTTGCTTTTGAACCGATTGATCAAATGAAAAATCAGTTGTGTATGAGAGAAAGGTTTGTGTGACTCCACTGTTGGAGAGGACCTATAATGAAAGAAGGTTGTAAAGAGCTTTGTGTTGTTTAAAGATCATTCCTTTGTGATAAGAGGTGGTGACTCTATGAGAAAGAACCTAACAAAGGTGTGAAGAATATTTAAGTACTCTTAAGTCTTCAGTCATGAAGAAAATTCGCAGCAGCTGTAACAAATTTCTAGGTATTTTACATATTCCTATCCCTATGAAGGATATTTTTATGTTTGAAGGTAGTTTATAAAAGGCATTGAGAGACATATGGTTCCTTATTGAGTGAGAAGTAAGCACTAAGAGAAAGGAAAGAAATAGTGATAGGCTTGCATACTTCTATATAACTAGATTGCAACATGTATTTTGAAAGGATGTATGTTGTTGAGGAAACTCATTTGGAAGATCTTGAGTAAGCTAAGATAAGGTCATGCATTGTAAAGGCTCAAGATCCTATTGTAAATGAAAATTAAGTCTTCAATGTGTAACTGCAAAGTTAATGTGAAAATGTTTGTAAAGGCATATGGAATTTTGTCATCAACCTATGCATCCTTGTACAATTTCAAATGTAATAATGCACAGCGTGCAGCCCCACTTGTGTTATCAGAGGAAAATGTTTGTAAAGGCATAGGAAATTGTGTCATCAACCTATGCATCCTTGTACAGTTTCAAATGTAACAATGCACAGTGTACAGCCCCACTTGTGTTATCAGAGGAGTTTCATTACTAAAATATATAGAGCCATAAATTTCTGCAATATCTTTAGTTTCCCAAATCATATACCACCTAAAATCAGAAACAAAATACCAAAGTTCAGTGGTGGTAAATCTAAATCAGCAAGTAAGTATATGCAGTATTTCGTTGATGTAATAGATGATTATGAGGTAGATCTTGAAGATGTTGTCATGAGATTATTTGTTCAATCTCTAAAAGGAGATGCAAGAGATTGGTTCTCTTATTTACCAGCATACTCTATCTATTCTTGGAATGAGTTCAAAGCAGTTTTCATGGAGCAATTTGGTGAAAGAATCAATGCAAGTTTAGTGATCAGCAAATTTATGAGCATTGAGAAAGATGAGGATGAGCTTGTTCCGGCTTTCAACTTGAGATTTGCAAAGACATTAAGGGATATTCCTGAAGCTATGAGACCAAATGATTCAATGAGTTTAGTTGTTTACTTGGGAGCTTTTAACAGGAAGATGAATTACCGGTTGAGAAGCAAGGATCCTACAACCTTGCATTAGGCCTATGAGATAGCCATGAACATTGAAAACAACTAGAAATATGGGATGCATAAGGGTTATTTGTCTACAAGTGCTTTCTACCCTAAGGCACCCAATGTTGATAGAAGGTGTAAGTCAGAAATTAAAAATGAATGTCAGAACACTTACACCCTTATTGTCCCAGCCTATACATCAGACCATAATGTTGATCATGTGGAACCCCAAGTGTATTGTCAATAGGCTGCATGCATTGTGATCCTATGGTCTCTGTTTAAGCTCTCTTTGACATAAGGAGACATGAGGGAGAATCAAGATATGCTTTATTTTCCAGAATCTTGGATGCCTATATGGATATCCATGTCAGTTTCAAGCCTCAAGAACATGTATGCATTGATTTATTTTGTGGGATATATGAGGTAGGTTTGAGTTTATTACCTCAGAAGTTGAAGCCAAGTAATTTTGCTCAGGTTCCTGACTAGATAGACATGGTGGAAATGCTGAGATTCATGATGACAAGAATGGTAGACTATATAGTGCTGATCACACTAGCCTTGCTATGAGTTATGATTCAAACGATGATGCAAGTGAAGAGGGTTTATTCCAAACAGAGATTATTTCTCATGTTAGTGGAGAAAATGTTTGTGAGAAGCCAAATGATGTGGTGTGTGCACTTGAGGATTGCATTCATGAAAATTCAAAAGCAATAGATGACACAACTGATGAAGAGATGGAGGCATTTTTAGATATTTGGCATATCACACCATGTAATAGAACTACTAGCTACTCCAGTGATGAGATCACAGAGGAGTTTCAGTTGCAGTCTTGTGATTCATATGATTTGGATGGTATGTTCAATGGTATGCCTGATAATGAGACAGTGTGTTCATCATTGAGTATGCAAGAACCATGTGGTCCTAATTACAATATTACCAAGGTTGAGAGCTTTGTCAACAATGATCATGATATCAATAAACCTATTCATATATATTCAGTTCATAAAGTTGATCATGATGATTGTTATTCTGCTAGTCACAATGGCTCATAGGATGTAGAGTTGGAAAGTTTTACTCTAGATGAGGTTAACAGTAGCATACATGATGTTGATGACAT
This sequence comes from Cunninghamia lanceolata, assembly GCA_027924645.1. Classification (NCBI taxonomy): domain Eukaryota; kingdom Viridiplantae; phylum Streptophyta; class Pinopsida; order Cupressales; family Cupressaceae; genus Cunninghamia; species Cunninghamia lanceolata. The sequence continues at coordinate 5,143,007 of BSBN01000771.1, forward strand.
TAGTTCACTCTCAGATAATCAGGTTATGCATTATGATGAATATACAAATGATAGAATATCACCATTGCTAGTTGATAGTATTATGGAACTTGAAGGGCCTTCTGACAGTTTTGTCTCATATTGTGTTGATCTGGCAGAGATTTTAGACACGTGTGTGGAGCAATTAGAGGATGAAGTGAAAGGTGATAGTGATTATAATTACTTCTGGGTTAATTGTGATTGTGTTCATAAAATGGACATGGACAATGATAAGGTTAAGGATATAATGCTGATGAAAACTCAAAGCTTTGTGCTTATCTTCAGGATGGGGTGTTTCCAGACTTGTCTGAGCCTTCTTATGAAGCTGTGTACATGGATGTGAGTGATGATTTTAAGGTTGAATTAGATTATGTCACTGAACCAGAAGTTTGTGTATTTGTGCAATTATGGGATGATGATGATGCAGATGAGTTGCGAGATACTAGAGCAAGTTATGATATGGCTGGGTAAATATGCTTAGATGAATGTCCTCACCAATATAATGTATTGTAGTTGCACGAGACACCTATGTATGAGTGCTTCTCCTTTCATACACCTAAAAGTTGTTTGTACAGTTTGCAACAGTCTCCCTATGAGAACTTTGTGTTTGATGTGCAATCAAATGATAATGTTGAATATCATGATGCCAGCTGTTTGGTAGGATATGAATACTTTTAGTTTCCAATTCAATTGGGAAATATTCTGGAGCACAAAAATAAGGTGAAGAGTGAGGAATGTTATTTTCAATATGAGTATATGTCATGTGATGATAAAAAGTTTCAATTTTTTCCTGGTCACACAATGCAGAATGATAGAAATAACATTGACAGTGGTATACTCGGGAGAATTATGAGAGATGCTAGTGATGGTGTTTATAATCAAGTAGACTTTAGTGGTATAAATAGGATGGGTCTGGTGCAATCACTAGAGAACATGATCTTTGATAGAGGTAGATCTCTTTTCCTATTTTGGGATGATCTGGGACCATCCTGTTGTTAATTTTTGGTTTCTGTGGTGTTTTGTTTCTTTACGTATGGTCTGCATCACCAGGAGATCTTATGGAATCTCCCCTTGTTCTTATGAACAAGCATCCCCAACTAGAGCCACTGGTGGGACTTTGAAAAATTTGTGTGGTTCTATGGTCACATTTCAAAGTTCTGGTCATCCATGGGTCCTTGGAGGGTTAGGGTTTCATTTTCCATCTACTAGGGTTTAGTCTTAGGACTTAAATCTTCCAAAACCCTATTTATGCAAAAACCCTAAATTTTAGTTAGGGTAATAAGGCTAAAATGGTGCTATAACAAAGCAGTCCTATCTGTATAAAATGCAAGCTCATACTCGCACAAACCCATCAGTCTTAAACAACACACCCCATCACTTGAATTGCTTGTACCATAGCCCAAATTATTTCTCATCATCTTCTGATGTTGACTACCCATTTTCAAATCAAATGGGAAGGAGTCGGTCCTAACAAGCTTCATGGGATTGTGATTCTCTCATGATCTGTCATCATCATCTCTAGACTTGTATAAAATCATAGCAAACTAGGCAAGAATAGCCCTAGCAATGGTGTTTCCTTCTATAATCTCTTTTCCATTACCCAGATATGAAATTGCTTAGATGTTTAGTGTGATACTGCAGATCCAAACAAACTGAATGCTTGTTATCTTGACATTCTAGTGGAGGCTATTTATACACAACCTTGGCGGTGATCAAAAGCAATATAGTAAATAGCGGCTAACATATGCATTTACTTTAAAGACAACTATTCTATCTACCAAGGCAATTGTATATTTACTGCAAACTGTGGTAGCATGAATTAGATCGACCTAGATTTTATTCATTTAGTGCAAAGATATTGGATTACCACGTGAGATAGTTTTCAGAGCACTCGCAAGAAAAAACAATGACGTGAGACAATTTTCTGAGCACAAATGCTCACATATAAAAGCCTATCCGCTACTGGCGTGAGACAATTCAGAGCACTATAATGCTCACATATAAAGCCTATCGGCTAATAAGGAGCTCCTTGTAAATTTGTATTCACTTTTTATGATATATATTTCTTATTATGCCCATACTTCAACTGTGGAAGTAGTCTTGGTTTTGTATTAAGATATTGGATACTCCAACATGGTATTAGAACCATGAATTGTAAAACCCTTCCCTTTTTTAAGTGAATCCCGCACTAGGCCCTATCCAAAGTGTCTCATGGAGCCAAACGAACCACGCCATTAAGTCTAGAAGGCTCAATAAAGATAAAATGACCTATCATTTTATCAAATTTTGACATAGGCATTTTTTGTAATTTCTTGTACCCCTGTACCCCTTATACTATATAACTGTACGACCTTGCACTGTACTTATACAAATTTTATTGGTTTGGAAGGTTTTTTTTTTTTTCCAAAATGAGTTTTGTAAAACTAGGAAAATCTTTTTTGAAATTTGGTGGCTGTTCGTGTTTGGGTGTGATTCAACCTCTATGTGATTTGGATGATTTTTTGGCCTATCGACCTATACATTCCATCTCTACATTTCAATTGGTTTTATATTTCAAAGTTTTTTCTAGGATCTACGTTTGCATTTTGAACTCAGCCTTCGGCTATTGAAACCATCGGTCATCTGCAACACACACTATGTTGTTTCTATTCTACAAGGTTTTTAACCCTTTTATAGCCCAACTTGGGCTTCTTTGATTTGGACACCAATCCCTAAGGCTTCATGGCGATTGGTGGCTTCACGGGAGGTTCACAGTCTATTACATTATTTGAAAAATTATTAGTAAAAATCTTGTTTTGTAAAACTATTTCTAATCTCCGACTACCAACGAAAGTTCACATAGGTGGTGCTCAGATTACAACAAATGTGGTCACCACTGAATTGAAGGACAAGTCGTGGTTATTTTCTCTCCATAGTAGTTATCACTATCATCTTGACTCACCCCACCTACTCGCTCAACCAGGCCTTTCTCTGGTTTTCCACTCGTGATGGTTTTGGTTCACGCAATAGTTACGATGGTGACTATGATTTCAGTTGTGGCTAAGGTGATGGTGGCATTTTCTATTACACCCAACAATTTATGCTAACCACTAGCTTTTAATGTTATATTTAACATTTACTTAACCGCCAACACTTGTAATGTTAGCATTTGATGTAGCATTTTTTGTTAGCCCATAATAGTTTATGTAACTACCTAGAGATCCACACTAACCACCAACATTATATGCTAACTACATTGTCTTTTCTCACAGTTGTAGTTTATGTTAAACCGTTAAAATTTAAGTTCAACATTTTATGTAACCATTAATTGTTACATTTTATGAAAACTGCATGGTCTCTAAATTGCTAGCAGCATATGTCAAATTGTTGGCATTTTATGCTAGCCATCAAACTAATTGCTAGGTTCTAGATAGTGTTCATAAGGGGGCTATTTTTTTCTTTTCATCATAACTTGCAATCTAGGAGTTAGAATTTTGCAAATTTATAGTCAATGAAAAGCCAATTTTGTCCACTGCATAGTGTCTGAAATATTTTTTCCCAGATTGTGCTGTTTTCACTATTTTTTGGTCTCTGAAGTCTATTTTTGTATTAAATTTTGACGGGGCATAACTTTCGCCCTGTTTATCAAAATTTTGTAATTTTTTTGAAACTTGTTAGAAAATCACAAGGATTTCAATTATGCATGTAAATTTGAGATTTGGAAAGCCTTTTTAACAAAAATTGTAAAAATCAACGCATGTTATAAACGGATGATTTAAGCTTCCAAACTTGTCTATTTTTTTTTTTTGAGTGGGGGGGGGGGGGGGGGCACTATTTTACAACATTAATCATTTTGGGGGATAATCTTTTGATTCTACATTTGCATTTGTTGGTTTTGCTATAATGTCTCTCAAACTAAATCCTTTCCATTTGATTATTCTTTGTAATCCTCCTAATAAATAAAAAATCAAATGTGGTTATTATGGGAAGAGAATGAATACTAAGGATGATTGCATTCTAAGAGAAATTGATGAAATTAAGCAACTTCTTCGAGATCATAATATTGCTTTACTTGATCATTCTAATCTAGAACCTATATAATCATCATACGGCCTTGTAAAGGGTAAAATTTGGATAGTTGAGTTTTTGGTAGTTTTGTGTAGGTATCCTCCTTTCACCCTTACATTCAAGGACCTAGGGTCGAGTTGCAATGTACTATCATACCCTAGGTCACTATTGAGATGTAGGGAAACTTGGATTTTTATGATTAGATTGACAATTTCCTTCTCTTATGCTCAATTATACCTTAAAACCCTAATTATGCAAATACAACAATAAACAAAAGAATTACAGAAAATGCTTCTGCAAAAAAATGAAAAATATCAAATAATTGTGTACCTATTTTCGGGGTTATGAGGCGGAAAAGTCGGGGACTAAAGAGCAGGCGCCCAAGTCTAGTGCCTGCTTTTTGTCGAGATCTGGGAACAAGGTGTGCAACATGTATCTATCATATTAGAGATTTTCCCGTTGTGAAACTTTGAGGACTAATGAGCGGGCGCCCAAGTCCAGGTAGATGTTTCTTTCACTGACCTGCAATTCCGACACTCTGTTGTACCCTCATGTAACTTCACTTTTTCCAAATGCGACACCTGTAACCTGCAATCATGAAAACTTTGGGAGGGGGTTGTGGTGTTTAGAGGCTTGTCTCAGTCAAGCTCCGGAGAGACATTCAAGTTTTTCGAACACCATTGTCAGATAGAGAGTGCGTACCCTTGGGAGACAAAGGCAAAAACTAAATGATAAATGCTCAATAACACAAATGATGTCACCTTGTAGTGAAGATCTCATGGGAGGAAGAAACTCTTCATTCCATGAGGAGATGGATGCTCAAATCTGCAAACACAAACACATAGACAACACAAATCTACTATTGCAACACAATGAAAGCCTTGAATCACCCTTTGAATGCATAAAGTTCACAATAGCCATCTAGTTTACAAATGAATGCCTAAACATGCTTTTATATGCAACTACAAACACTCCCACCAAGATTTCATAAATTCAAACTTACCGTGTCAGCCTAGGGACCAAATAACAATCATAAACCAACACTTCAAATTTGGGCTTGACCCAAAATAGGGCAGGACTAGGGCACGGGCGCCCAAGTCCTCCCCCCTATTTTGGGCAGGGTTAAGCTCAAAGGGTCCCCCTAGGCCCCATTTGTCATGACACCCGGGGTTCATTCCATCGGGATGTTGAATTATGATGTAAGATGTCCTAAATGCACACTAAAGACCTGAGAGCTAAACCTTTTGAGGGAAAAGCCCCCAAGGGGACATTTTCTGATATTACATTTAGTCCCCACTTTAATGTATGTATAAACGTGAGGCCATACATGCATTAAAGTACGGTCAACAAACACAACAAACACATCAAGCACGGAGAAGACACACCAAGCACATTGAAGACAATGACATGCACACAAAACACGGAGAAAACATTTACAATCATGCAAAACACAGAGAATACATTGAATGCATAGAAGACACATTAATGCATGGAAGACAAGAATGATTTCTTTTCTTTTCTTTTTCTCATATATATGAAATGCAAATGCAAGTACAGGAAAGTAAACAAACCTCCCATAATACAAGATGCACTCATTGCGCAGGTCCTTATACTGTATATATGGGGCAACACACATGCAAGACACATAAAATCTCCCAAAATGTAGGATGCCCTCATCGCGCAGGTCTTTATACTGCATATGGGGCAACAAACATGCCAAAAAAAGCAAGCACACCAAAACACACACTTTGAAGACACGAAGAAAACACGATAGACAAGCGATGGAGTGTCCCTATTTCTAGGTTCATCACCATCTCAGGCACATTATAGGCACACACCGACGATTGGGCTTCACCACAACAATTGCCAAAAATACGCTTAAGGGTTGAGTTAGTCACAAAACCGCTCCTTGCATCCGCAGAGGACTTTTGAAAATGTCAGGATGATGCAATCTGCTCTAAGAAATACACCATCCCCACCTCCGCAGAGGGCTTAAGAAAAAGGATATGCTTGATATCCTGTCTCCATAGAGGGCTTAAATGATTGATTGATTGCAAACAAACTCAGGATGCAGGGTGCACTCATCGCATAGGTCTTTAAACTGCACCTGAGGACAAACACATTGCTAACATCTACAACAGACAGCTTACCTTATATGCCCCCACCTTAAGGTGGTTGATATCATGCATCGATATCAAGCATGTTAAGGTAGGAAGAAAACACACAAGGGAACACAAACTTTCGCAAAGCCCATGCCCCCCGAAGGTAACATGTACTTTACGATCGCCAAATGTTCCCACAAACACATCCCTGCAAGAAACATGTTAGTGTCCACATAAAAACAACAACATCAATGCATATGAAATCTGAAGCATGCAAGATTCAAGATAGACAAAGTGCACGGAGCAACAGTATTGTTATGATTTGCAAATGAGATAGAACACCATCAAAATCACTACGCAGAAAGCACGAGTGCTTGCACTAGCCAAGTGTCGGATAAGATATACAACCCCATTGTCATATTAGGAACTAAGTCCAATTTTTGATTTCTCACGAAAGGGACGCTAGGTCCACATCAGTATAAATATTTTTTGTCATCCACCCGCTAGATGGGAACACTAGAGGAAGGGAAACAATAAATAAGAGAGGAGAAACAAGTGTCTTAGGGACAGCCACATAGGAGGGTGCCCCCAGGTCACCAACCACAATGCTATGTCCACAAGACATGACACAACAATGAAATCAGAGAGAGGCAATATAGAAGAATGATGATACAAATAGAAGGTCACAACAGAGGTGGTCTCCTGGTATCCCAGACCTTACAAGAGAATCAAGGGTCATCTTAGGAGGCCTAAACAACACATAACACATCACGGGGGAAGCACATCACGAGAGAGATAAAGGGTTAGAGATACTTACCTGTAGGATCTTCGTGCTAAGTCTCATCGTTGAGTAAATCATCATCATCTTTCCACTCCTAGATTTTGGAGGACAGTGGGACATAAGGTACCAGAGCCCAAGGTTGTTCATTATTAGGATCATCTTTGTTTTGCTCAATGTTTTCTTGTTGAGAGGCAAGGTTTATGGCATAAGCTTGTCTTCTTCGTCTTCTTTCTCTTTCTTTTCTATTTCTTTTTGTCTTACCACTTATCTCTTGTAAGAGAGGGATTTGCTCTTTCATAGGTTTTTGCAATTTAGAAGAGGAAGCACTAGGATCAAATCTCATTTGTCTAGGTGGCATATTTTGTTGTCGACTATTACCTCCCAATCCTTGTAAGGATGGTGGGGGAGGAACCTCAACATAGGGACCTTGTCCTTTCAGTCTATGGTTCTCTTCAAATGCGGGTTGTTTGTCTTTTGTCATTTCTTGCATAGAGGGTCTGGCTGTTGGATGTAATAGTTTTTCTTTGTAATTTTTGTAGCCCAAGAAGTTAAAATCTGTTCGCGGTTCAGGTTTCTCTTTGTTTTTGTCCCAAAAGTAATCCATTGTGTAATGTTTTCTTTCAACCAAAAGTTTATATTTGTTTCGGGGGATGGTAATCACATGTCCCTCAAAAGAAAATTTTAGACAATTATGAATTGTTGAAGGGACAACTTTCATTTCCCTTAACCAAGGGTGTCCCAATTTTATATGAAAGTGGTCAGAAATGGGGACAACATCAAACCATTTTTCTACATGTTTTTCAAATATAGTTACCAACAATGATATCTTACCCAAAGGTTTTATAAAGGTTCCCTTATGTGTTTTGATGATCATGTCTTAAGGGTCATAAGATCCTTGCATCAAATTATGTAAATAGAGGAACTCTTCGGTGGAAACATTAGTCATGCAATTAGGATCAATAAGGGTTCCATCCACGGGGTTTCCCATTATTTTCACAGTGATGTAAAGAGGTCCGTCAGTATCTCCGATTGTTATATCATGAGGTGTAAACACAATTTCAGGTTCAGGGATCTTTCTCTTCATGTAAGGTTTAGGAGGGAACCTATTATTGTCATTGTGATTAGAGGCCATATGTATATGCTCAAATCAATGCAAAATCAGATTTTGAAAGCTTGTCAAAATTGATGCAAAAGACAAGTGCAACAATGACCTAAATGCGTGATTTTTTTATACTTTTTCAATGCAAATAAGTGAAAGCAAAGGTGTTGTAAGGATTTTGATGAGAGGCATCAAATTATATGTCTTATATCAGTATAATACAACAATAAGATCCTTCACAAGACACTCTTGATGCAAATCTAAGATGATGCCAAGTCAAAATATAGTGAAAATACACTAAAATATGCGGTTTTTCACCAAATCTCAATGTAAAAGAGCATGACAAAGGGTGTTGTGAGGAAAATGATGATGGAAAGAAAATTATATCCATAATAACAGCCTCTTAATGCCAAAATATCCGTCACAACACGCTTTTAGTGCCACTTAAGGTCAACCCTAGTGAAAATAAAGCAAAATAGACAAATTTTTCACGGTTTTTCAATTCCAAGACCTAGAAAAAGGGGTGTTGTAAAGAATTTTAGGAGGTGCAGAAAATAATACTGATGATATCAGTCACTTCAATCTATAAAATGTGTCAGAACACACTTGGAGTGCAAACTAGGCCAAGCCTTAGGGCAAAAATTGCCAAAATGTGCGGTTTTTCACCAAATTCTCAATACAAGAGCCCGTTGAAAGGGTATTGTGAAGATTTTTAGGAGGGGCAGCAGATGATTACCCTAATAAAAACTAATTAATGCAAAAATATCATTCACAACACATCTATGGTGCAAATTTAGAGAGTCGATAAGGCCAAATCTAGTGAAAATCAATGTTTTTGAAGCCCTAGGTTTTAGATCTTGACACAAAATGCTATATGAATGTTTTGAAAGCTGATATATGATAAAAATTAAATTTTCTTAGATCTAAAAATTATTTATAAGCTCTAACATACAAAATGCAAGTGTAATTTTCATGAAAGTTAATGAAAATGCTAGTTTTTGTTGACTTTTTCTATGCAAAAATGCAAAATTTTAAAATCTAAATGCAAATTTGTTCCAAAATGCAAGACTACAGCCAAATGCAAATTTGAATGAGTCTCTAAAATTAGTAGAAAAATTTGAAACAAGATTTTACCTACAAACCCTAGATTTTGGAATTATTAGGTTATATGCAAAATTCACAATTTTCAACAAAACCCTAGCAATTTTATGATGAAAATGCAATGCAAGATATTGAATTTTTGTAATTTTCTACAAATTAATCAGATCTAATGCAAAAATTAGAAATTTGATGAAATTGAATTTAATTAATGCAACATGCAAAACCCTAGCATGCAATTTTTTTCAATTTTTCCAAATTTTTTGTAAGTTTTCCAATGCAATAAGATGATTGATGATATGAATGAATGAAATTAATGAAAATATGAAGCAGAACATTCAGCAAGGTGCAAACAAGTCCAATAACATAGGTTCACCAAAATGTAAAGGGTAAAATTTGGATAGTTGAGTTTTTGGTAGTTTTGTGTAGGTATCCTCTTTTCACCCTTACATTCAAGGACCTAGGGTCGAGTTGCAATGTACTATCATACCCTAGGTCACTATTGAGATGTAGGGAAACTTGGATTTTTATGATTAGATTGACAATTTCCTTCTCTTATGCTCAATTATACCTTAAAACCCTAATTATGCAAATACGACAGTAAACGGAAGAATTACAAAAAATACTTCTACAAAAAGATGTAAAATATCAAATAACTGTGTACCTATTTTCAGGGTTCCGAGGCGGAAAAGTCAGGGACTAAACAATGGGCGCCCAAGTCCAGTGCCCTACTTTTTGTCAAGATCTAGAAACAAGGTCTGCAACCTGTATCTGTTGTATCAGAGATTTTCCCGTTGCAAAACTTTGAGGACTAATGAGTGGGCGCCCAAGTCTAGGTAGCTATTTCTTTCACTGATCTACAATTCTAACACTCTGTTGTACCCTCCTGCAACTTCACTTTTTCTAGATGCGACAATTGTAACCTGCAATCATGAAAACTTTGGGAAGGGGTTGTGGTGTTTAGAGGCTTGCCTCAATCAAGCCCCGGAGAGACATTCAAGTCTTCCGAACATCGTTGTCAAATAGAGAGTGCGTGCCCTTGGGAGGCAGAGGCAAAAACCAAATGATAAATGCTCAATAACATAAATGATGTCACCTTATAGTGATGATCTCATTGGAGGAAGAAGCTTTTCATTCCATGAGGAGATGGATGCTCAAATCTGCAAACACAAACACGTAGACAACACAAATATGCTCTTGCAACATAATGAAATCCTTGAATCACCCTTAGAATGCATAAAGTTCACAATAGCCATCTAGTTTACAAATGAATGCCTAATCATGCTTTTATATGCAACTACAAACACTCTTGCCAAGATTTCATAAATTTAAACTTACTGTGTCGGCCTAGGGACCAAATAACAGTCATAAACCAACACTTCAAATTTGGGCCTGACCCAAAATAGGGCAAGACTAGGGTGCAGGTGCCCAAGTCCTCCCCCTTATTTTGGGCAGGGTTAAGCTCAAGGGGTCCCCCTAGGCCCCATTTGTCATGACACCCAGGGTTCATTCCATCGAGATGTTGAATTATGATGTAAGATGTCCTAAATGCACACTAAAGACCCAGCAGCTAAACCTTTTGAGGGAAAAGCCCCCAAGGGGACATTTTCTGATATTACAATGTAGACTTCTTGTGAGACATCAACATCATTTGGGGATGAACAATGTAGTTTGATGACTTGCATTGAGATCTCATCTCCTGCATTATCACTTGTTACTACATTTGTATCCAATTTCAATACATCTCTGGCTTCCTATAGGTATGAAAAAGGCACACATGCCAACACAACAATTTGAGTATGATACAGAGTCCTGATCATGCCCATGAAGGCATGAATTATATACGTCTCAATTGTTTCTCTCTTGGTAACATGTCTCTTTGTGATTTCCCCTCCTTGACCATCTTCTTCAACCTCTGAACTAAATTTCCAATTGCCTAAACAAACCTTTTAGATCCTTATTAGGGTAGGGTAGCCTAAGAAACTGACAGGACATATCGAGAAAAAATGAGCTGAAAGTATAATTTTGAAACAATTTTAATGAAAACTAACAATGCCACTGTGTAGTGCTTGAAAAAATACGTATTTTAAAAAAATGACACCCAAAAAGGAGCCTATATGTGCACGAACGAGCCTTCTAAAGTTCCATATGACTTGTCTAATCCACTTAAACTAAAATGTCCCTTTCTCTTATCAAAACTCATTGTGAGATTTTCCCTAAAAACATGGGAGATTCACTTCCCAAGAGGAGAGATTCACTTTTATCAAGGGGTTATCTTGTCATTCATTAGATTCCATAACCTTCAAATTAACCTTCTCGGGCCTTCCATACCTTTAAATTGCCTAATTAACCCATTTTGTCCAAATCTATGCTTTCACATGTCAAATCTCCCATGGGAGATTCAACCATTTAAGCCAAAACACACCTTTCTCTTGTCAAAACTCTTGGGGAGATTTTCCCTGCTAACAGGGGTGATTTGCTTCTTGAGGGGGGATTTTGTTGTCTTTTCCATGCATGTTTTCTTCTAGTTTTAGCCCAATTTAACTCCATTTTTATCTCATGATTGTGAGTTCCTCCATGCATAACTAACTATTGACTCTCCCTAACTATTCTTGGACTCTCAATCAGTCTATTTTTAGCTTCCAATCATTCTATTATTATCTTCCAATTAGTCTTCTGTGATCTTCTCTCCAACCTTTGTCCTCTTCCAATTAGAGCTAGATCACTCTCCAATCAATTCTTGTTAACTCCCCAATCACCACCACCTTTGGTGTGGATTCTAAACCTATAAATACCCCTCAACTCTTCATTATTTTTCATCTTCTTCTCATTTGGAAGAGACATCAAACTTCTTTACAAGGTTATTCACAAGCCTTTGAGCCTCTTAGTTTTAGTTTTTGCAAAGCTCCAAAGCTTTCCCTTTGGAGGTAGAATCATTATTGCATTGTTGGTTTGCTTAAGATTTTACAAATTTTCCCCACTAACATTCTTATGCTCTATGGAGAACCTTGTGTGACTTTTATTTTTAGCTATAGCTTCAAAGCTCAAGGCATTTATTTTTCCATAACATGCTTATGCTCAATTCAATTGCTTTTTAATTTTCATAGCTTCAAAGATCAATTCAATTGCTTTCTATATCTCAATTGTTGTCCCTATTGCCAAGAGGAGGACCCCACTATCACAGAGGAAGAAATGTTTTCCAAAATGAACCTCTAAGGACTTATTCTAGGCATTATTGCCTGATTTGTATAGGTTTTTGATGATTTTGTAGTAATTTAGAAAATCAAACCTTGCTCTTGGGGAAGTAAAACTTCATTTTTATTTTTCTTGATAGGTAGTTTTAGATTGCTTTCATAGAATATATTTAATTTTAAAATTTCTTAGTTTAGCTTTATTTGCTTTCCTAGATTAATTTTCTTTCATTGCACTTAGATTTACTTACAAATTTCATTTCATTATATTACAATTCAAAATCGATCCATGAAAATACACAAAAATATAGTTTAGATTACATACAAAAATCATATAGTTTGCATACATTTTTCCATTACTTAGTAATTAAATCATTCAAAATTAAAAAAAAAAAGAATCAATTTTTTTTGCATTCATAGAAAATACCAAAAATATTGGAAAACACGAAAAACAAGAGATCAAACAAACCCTCAATTTTGTCAAGAGGTCAACAAATTCAAAACAATCAAAACAGATCAAAGCAAAAAAACTTTCCTTCTTTTGTCTAGCATTCAATGTGCCTAGGAATTAGGGAAGATTGGGTAAAATCTATCTTAGACGAGATTAGGGAGATCATCCCTCAACCAATTCCTATAGAGGAAACAACCCAAGAGCAAGGACTTATCTCGAGGCTCATTCAAATAAAACAAAGAAGGAAAGCCAAAGAACATAAAAAAAGACTCATTCAACAAGTCATTCAAAATAAACAGAGGAGGTTAGATCACCCCCGTATCATAAACAAATAGAATAGTCTTCGAGCTAGGCTTAGAACAAATGACCATTTAGGTCATATTATAATAACAACCATAACAACCATTGAACACTTTTTCAACATCACAATATTCATCACAACACTCAAACACATACATACATACATACATACATACATCACACAAACAACCCGACTGTGATTTGTGATGTTTTGGTCTCTTGCAAATAGAACAACCTCCCAGTTCCACCTCCACTCAACTAGATCTTGCCATGAGAGTGGGAGTGACTAGGCGGTTGCCCATAGAAAGGATACGGTTCATGTGTCTACGTTGGAGTTTGACTCACCCACGTCGTGTCTAAGTCACATTCTAAACACTTCTAGAGATTCTTTACACTATGATGTTGATATCAATTTTCTAAGTCCACCTCATTGGGACACATTATACTAGACATATCATCCTTGTTACAGAGTCCCACATTGCAGATTTGGAAGAAAATATTGAGGACACATGTCTTCTATTTGATGACAACTTCGATGAAGCTGCATTGCCATCATCTTCTTTAGATATGATTGTTCTTTATCATGCTATTCTTTCATCACAATTTGATCGTAGATTGGAGATCTTTGAGCAGTATTTGAAGACATCATCTTGGGCTTCATCATTGTCTTTGAATCATGTATAAAATTTAGAGACATTCACCCTTCTTCATGCATATTCCTATCTAGAATGGGAAGATATCTTTCACACATCTATAGTTTTGTTTCCTTCTAAGGGGAAAAATGTTGTTTAGTGATCATGGATCATCTTCAGCATCTAGTGTTGAGCATCTACCAGCATTGGAGGAGGCAATTTGAGGGGAGGTTGCATGGTTTCTCTTCTTATCTCAGTTTTGGGAGGGAGCATTTCCTTGCATGGAGTTCTTTCCTTCTCACTTTTTTGGGGGCTCATATAGACCACCTCTCCTTTTCTCTCCTATGGGAGGGAACATTTATTGTACATTAGTGCTAGAAGTAGTCCTTGGGGGTCATATTAAGTCCCCCTTCTTTATTCTTCACTTGTATATTTTTTCATGCATTTTTTGCTCTTTTGGAGAAGAGTTTTATTTTCCATTTGGATTTCTCCTTTACTTTGTTTATGAGAAATTGTTTGCACATGGGTACCTAACATGGCCTTGTAACCGAGACCCATATTTATTTGTCTATTCTCTCTAAGTTACACTTAAGGGGGTGTTAGTGTAAATAAGGACATTACATAACTAGTTAGCTTTTAGATCATCCAAGAAAGTCCTATTCACACTAGTTAAGTCCACACTTAGGGACTTTTACCTTTTTGTCTCACTTCATAGGGACTTTACACATGTCCTCACACTTGTCCCAAGTGTTCTAGCATGTTTCACCCTTTTGGAAGGTTAGTCAATCGTTTACTCCAACCTTTGTACTTCAACCTTGTTCTAAGTTTATAAAAGGAGCTCATTGTAAATTTTCCTTCACTTTTTATGATAGATATTGCTTATTGTGCTCATACTTCAATTGTGGAAGTAATCTTGGTTTTTACATTTAGATCTTGGCTATTCCAACAAATATTTATCAAGGTAGTAAACATATTAGCTATTGCTAAGATAGTTTCCATTGAGAATATATAGTATTGTCAAACCAAAACATATAATTTTTTCATTTATGTATATCATAGCCATGGTAGCTAATTGATTAATTCGAGTCCTTATTCCAAAACTCTTTAGAGCTTTGCCTTAACTACTAATCTTAGTCAAAATGAGGGACTGTGGGGTATTACAATACAAGCTTTAATAGACACACCAATCCAATTCATTTTATAAGACCTGACATCTCAGCTTAACTGTACACTCATATTTAATTTCATGGAGGGCTATAACCACTCTAATGGGCTTGATCATAAGTTTATAAGAGAAACATCTTCATAACAAGGCAACACTATCCAACTACAGCTAGCATAGCTATAATTCTACACCATAGAATAACCATCATTTGGCCTCTAGAAATCTACCACAACAACCATTGTTTCCAACAAGAATGACCATGGAGGTCTGCTCTCCATTAATGGGTGGCTATATAACACATCGAGGCATCATGAATGATCAGATCCTTAGTTCTTTCCCCTGCCACCTATTACCTAGGGTACTTAATCCTTATCACTGGCTCACATGCTTTAGTGCATTATATGGACTACACAAATTACATAGGGACTAGTTTGACTAACTTAAAACATTATAGGACATACATGAACTTATACATATTGGGGCTTGACTTTCATAAATATTTGATTTTGAGCTACTATCTAAGCACACACCTTAATAGAGCCTTCTCCAACTCCTCCAATCTCCTTTCTTAACTTGTTTAATTCTTCTATCTAATCATACACACCTTACACAATTATCATAGGATCAACGACCTTTGATTCTTAACCTATATTGATACTTATATAATCTTTGAGTCATATTTCTTCTTGAATTTCACTAGTTAGTTTGGCAGTCCATTATCTATTCCAAATTTCAACTAAGATATCCTCCAGGTCCTAAAATCATTTCATTCCTTTAGTTTTTTGAGCCATTCAAATTTTATTTGAATCTAATTGGTCTATTCTTTGATCATGCAATTACATTGGCAATTCCACCTTCATTTCAGCATTTCTCCATTTTACAACTTGTTTACCTATTTCTTTGCCAATCATTGGGTCAATTTATGTTGCTCACAATATTCTCCAAGTTCCTCTATTTTTGTGAATATTTCTTGGAAATCCTAATTTATTTACTCCTTATGTATTATTCTTAGGCTTTTCTTGTCATTATTTATTATGATAAAAAGATCCATATTTTCTAGGCTCATGACACTTGGCATCTTAATCTAACATCTAGGTGTTCTACATTCTTTTGATTGCTTATGCACCATTACTAATCACCAACTGAAATTCCCATGAATCTAGTTACCTCCTACTTGGTTGGTCTAGTCCACATCAGTGTCACCTGAACACTTCAAACAAATTCATCAAGGGACCTTGTTTCATGAATAGTCTAAGATATCAAATAATTCAAGATATCTAAAGACTAAATGATTACAACATTAGTTTTGAAAATATTAAATATAAAATCAATAGTTTGGCGTTTGTTGAAGTCGTGGTCTTGACTTATTATGATATCAAGATTATTATCATGAATATAAATTGGTTTGAATAAACATGAAATCAATTATCAAGATAACTATAGTCCATCAATCTCGTAAACCAAAATAAATACAAAATTAAGGAACATTGGGATGTTACAAGGAACACATTATCACCAAGTTTGGAATGTCTTTTGCTGTAGTATGTGACAATGGCCTTGCTTTCTCTTCTTTACAATTCATTGAATGGGCTTATGATATTAAAACAAAGTAATACTTAAATTTTCTTCTAATTATTATCCACAAGGTAATGTGTTGTTGAATCTACAAATAGAAACTTGTTGGATGTTGCTAATAAATTTTTAGACAAGAATCCTAGGGATTGGCACAATATGTTGAAATATACACTTTGCTCTAATAGAACACAATTAAATCATCCTTGGGCACAACTCCTTATTATCTAATTTATTGTCAAGATCCAATTTTTCCCACTAATTTGATAATTCTTAGTTTGTAATTCGTGAAAGTTTATTTAGAAACCAATGATAAGATCAAAGCTAGATTGTTAAATTAATTCAATTAGAAGAGAAAAAATATTTAATACTTAAAAACATTTAGTAAACATTAAGGGATTGTGAAAATATGGTTTGATAAAAGAGCTAAGTCAAAGCTTTTAGGGTTGTTAATTTGGTTTTCTTCTTAGATAAAGCACATGAGAAAAAAAAGAGACCATAGAAAGTTTGATGCTCTTTGGTTAGGTCCTTTTCAAATGTCAAAGATTTTAGGAGAAAACGCATTCAAACTTCAAAGTTTAACAAGAGAGAATGTTCCATTACTATGAATGGACAATTCATCAAACATTATTTTCAAACTTGAATTGTTTTAGGGATTTATCTTGTACCATAATCTACTTTTGTTGTTTTTGAATGTTTTAGATTAGGCTTGTTATGTTCTTTTTGTCCTAGATTCAAAAGTTTTGTTATGTTTTTGAGTGTTTTAAACTAGTCTTGTTATGTTTTTTGTTGTTGTGTGCTTGTCATGATTGTGGTTGTTACCTTTTTCTCTAAATATAGTTTTAAATTTTACATTAAGCAGGTGGCTTTTGAAATTAAAGATATATTTATTTGTTAGTAATAGTGGTGGTGGTTCTACTGTTGATTATTTTTTGTGTTTTAAGATAAAATTTATGTTTGGAGTATAGTTTTGAGGTTTGATAAAACAATGTATGATGTGAAAGTATTCATGATTTAATATGTTTGGATGAACTATCCAATATTTGAAGGTATTTTCCTTAAGCCCCACACAATTTTTTTTTCGTCTGTGAAGGCTTTTGAATGGAGCTATGAACTAGTGAGGTCACAACATGGAGGACCTCATCCCTTGACATTAATACCTAGCATGAACGCCTACATTGATGCTGGAGGTTCAAACCCATGAGCTTGTTGGCCCAACGAAGGCGCATAGCCTGCGAGCACAACAACCTAGTGAAGGCCCAAGACTTGCGAGCACGTTTAGCCCAGCGAAGGCACAAACCTACGAACTCTTTGGCCTAGTAGGGGTTTGAACCCTGGTGGCTGCCACTACAACTAAGTGAATTGACCACCGAACCATGCCCTTAACAACTTAATCCCCACACAAATTACATACTAATTATTTCTGAGATTATTTGGGTGAGTTATGATAGATAAGATATCAAGTAAAATCTTAAAATTCTACTTTCTATGGTCCCCAACCTAGAAACAAGCTTCATTACTTGAGAATTGAGATAGCTTTATAAAGAATAGAGAAAAGAAAAATTAAAAACTAGGAAAATGTGAAGAAGAAAAGGTTATTGATTCAAAAAAGAAAAGGGAAAGAAAATAAAAATTAAAAGAACTCAATTTTCTTGTTGATTCAAGTAACATCTACTAGGACTATAGATGCCTCGTTGGCAATAGAGCTATGCCTAGAGTGGGACCATAGATACTTCAGCGGGGCTATATAAACCTATCTAGTAGTGGAGCAATATCCAGGTGATAAGTAATTATGCCTACTCAAATACTTGCATATTCTAATAGACCACCATTTGCTTCAAATTAGAATTCATGTTCTAGCTTGGTACCTAGTCTATAATGACAAATCTTTGCAATTTTTACAAAATAAATCAATACAAGTGCACACATTATAGTTTAAGAAAATATTAGATTTTATCTTATGGATAATCCTCTTATTTCTTTAGGTATCTATTACTTTGGTATTTACTATTTAAGATAGAGATTCTATATTTTTTAAAACACGATTATTTTAATTTGAAATGCTTAGGAGGATTTTCTAGTTGAGTCACCTTTTGTTATTGCTTGTACAACATGCCCTATTTTTTTTTGAGGAAAACAAGGAACCATTTTTATTGAGGTTTCTAATTTTACATTTTAGGGCACTTTGTAGTGAGTTTAAGCCACCACATGTATTTTTTTAAGTGGTCATTTCAAAACCTAATGTCTTTGATCTTGTTGCATTTTAGGCATCTTTGCATGTTTTTGTTGTGCTGATGATTATGAGATTGGTGAGATGCTTGTAACTCATCATTTTAGTTTTATTATGATTGAATACATTCCAAGAGATGAGAGTCTTTTTTCTTATCATATTGCATAAGTGCACATTTCATGTTTCAAGGATGCAATGTATGTGTATGAATTTTATTGCTTATTTTAGATTTGGAGACATGGAATTGATTAGTGTGTGTAAGGAAGTGTAATGAACTCAACCATAATTTTTTGTGAATACTTTCAGATCTGAAATATTCTTAGAAAAATTGACATAAAACATATTGAAATTACTCACACAAATTGCATGTCAAATTCTAAAATACATCTTGCTAAATTTTCATAAACTATACCAAGAAATTCATATAAATTTACATATATAAGAGATGTCTTCACCAAAATGTGTGTAGCTGATTTGCATTCACCAAATGAATAGAAAATACTAGAACACATCAAAATTTGCAGAAATACATATGAATATTAAAATCTGAAAATGTACTCTACTTGTTGTCACTTCTTTCCAAAATCTACAATTGCAAATACTAAAATATATGCTAAAAATTGAAGTGAAAATACAACCTCTATATGAGATTGCTCTTAGGAAATAAAAGAGGATTCATCCTCTAATCTCTAAGAATCCAAGGGGTTTCATCCTCAAATACAAGTGTTTATCAATGATAAATTGGCAAAAGATAGAAACTAGTGAAGCTACTTGAATTTTATAGAAATGAGAGAGCTCTATTATGCTAAAAAATAATAATAAAATATGGCAATATTCTCTCTTCAAAATATGCCCACTAAATGGGTTGTTATAACCCCCACTTGATTCTTGACTATTTTTAGCTAGTAAAAATGCTTCTCTTACACCCACTTACAACCATCATAAATAATTATAATGATACCCCTCCGAGTAGCCAATTTGTAACTCCATCATTAGATGCCACCTATAACTTCTCAAAATGCAATGTTCTACTACATGCCAAGTATCATAGCCTCCCCCAAGAAATGTAAATTGATAAATAATAATATTATATTATTTATCCTATGCTTATGAAAATTGACAAATTTCAAGTCCGCCCTTCCCAAAATTGCTTGCCAACAAGCAATGAGGCTTAAACTCCGTGATCAACAATAAAGGATGGTGATGGCATGGCAAAGTACATTTCCTTGTCCATTAATAAAAATGTAATAATGAACATGTCACCAATAATTGACTGATCATGACTTTCTACATTTATAACATATTTCTCAGTATATTTTTTATTTGTTAGAGAAGAGACAATTTCCTTCATGGACCACTATTCATCCAACTTATGCTTTAAATACTCACTCCACTTGTCTGGAATAGTTATTGGTAGGTGGTAATCAAATTCTACTCCACCTCCAGAAATAAGCAGACCTAAAGTTAGCATAGTCAAAGCATTTTTTTTGCAATAGTTGTTACATCAGGATAAATATTATGTATGAGTGTACTAACTAGTATGAGATAGATCATAACATCCACATTAGTTTCCTCACTAAAGTACTTACTATAATTTCTTGTAAATCCTATGTTGATGCCATGATGGTGGTATAATATTGAAGTCACTTCAAGATTTTCTCAGGCATGCTGGGGGCGTCTAATGTCTAAGTTAAATTGGCAGGCTCCTCTTCCCTCTTCTCTTTCTCAATGGCTGAAAAGCTGGCCTACTCATTTCAAGGAGGCTTTTTCCACATCCTATGGATTGTTAGTCCTTCGATCTTGCTGTGGTTAATTTGGAAAGAGAGAAATTCGAGAGTTTTTAGAGACACTTCAAAGAGTTGGGAGGTGCTATGGTTGGATATTGAATCCCTTATTTTAGAAATGGTTAATGCAAAGTTTCAGAGGACACGGTGTAGAGACTCCAAGTGGACCAATTGGGATGAATCCATCCTCCCCAACTGGAAAAGGATTGTGAGGATTCAACCTTCCAGCGGAGCCTTTTTCTCCATTCCCAAAGTAGATAGGTCTTCCATCAAATGGCTTCCTCCCTGTGACCCTTTAGTCAAAGTAAACTTTGACGGAGCCTGCAGAGGCAATCCAGGTCCTTCAGGCCTGGGCTACATTATCAGAAACAATAAAGGTGAACTCCTTGTAGCCAAGGCAATGAAATTACCCAATGGAACAAATAATACGGCAGAGGCCCTTGTACTCCTGCACTCTCTTCTCTTTGCAAAGGAAAGAGGGTTTAAATTGATTTCTATTGAAGGGGACTCTCTTGTCATTATTTCAGCCTTCCAATCAAAGAAATCTGATAATTGGTCCATTCATGACATCCTCGAGCAAGCGTGGTCTTGTTTGCAGTGCTTTGATTTGTATGAAATTGCACACTGTTATAGAGAGGGAAATAAAGTGGCCGATTGGTTGGCCAATTATGCTTTAGATTAGAAAGACCAGGAGGTGTCTTTTGATTCTCAATCTGTTCAGAGGCCGATATTGCTGGACTCTTTGATCTCTTTTGACAGTCTGATCATTTCTTTGTCGTGACCCAGGAGCTCTCGATCACCTTCACTCGTGTTGTGGGATTCAAGTACCTCCATTGGAGCCTTTTTTGTCATTGCCTTTTGTTGGATCTTCATATCTTTGCCTCTACTAGAATTACAAATCTTTCAAGATGGAGACTCTGCTGAAAAAGCAAATGTTTATCCCAATCCACAAATGGGAATACCCAACTCAAGGCGGTTCTGACTCAGACATGTTGGGAAAAGTTTTCAAGTTTCAGTCTGTTAAGGAAGAGAAAGCGATTCAGGGGATCGTGGGCTATGACATCTTGCAAGTTTTTCCAAGAATCATCTACTATTCTCAGGGAGCTAAATTTGGAGGTCTTTTCAAGCATTCGAAAACACAGAGGTCCCCTGCTATTAATTGCATTTTCAATGCAATTAATCATGATGGAAATGATGATCTAGATAGAGTAGATGATGAAGAAGAGGAAGCTAATGAATTCAGACAGGATTTCAATTTTAATGTCCAACCTTTCTAGCTATTGCTTGGGCCTGTTTTGATTTTTGTCTTCCCACTATGCTGGGTTTTGGTTTTCTATTGTCAAATCCAACTATGTTAAGATCCTTGATGTTGTAATTCTCATAAAGCATATGCTACTTCATAGTAGAAGTGGCTCTGTATATGGGCCCTCTTTGTATTTTTTTTATATATAAATATATAGTTCAGGTGCTTAGCACCTTTTAAAAAAAAGAAACAAAAAACAAAATGAAATTCATCAAGCCACCAATATAAATTAGAAAGTTGAAATTCTTGAACTTCCCAATTTCCATAATTAAATAGCTGACTATCCCACAATTTATGGTATTCCCTCTCTCCTATATGAAGATAAGTTTCTTCTACATTTTTACCATGATCATAACTTTCATACTATCTGTAACATTATTACCAACATGAATGTGAACCATGTCCATGAGGACATTAAACCTAAACTGTGTGCCTTATCAATCAAAATTTTCAATTCCTTTCGTGTTCCCAATCTACTACTTGCAATAAAAAAAATTGTGACATGACACCCAATTGACCCATAGTACAAATACTCCATTACAACCATAAATAGAGCCTTAGGCTTCTCAATCTTAATACGAGGTAACTGTGTCGTGTCATCAGATTCAGGATGAAGAGAAACTGTTTCATGATGAAAGCTAGTAGAAATTCAAACAAAGCAGATACCCATGGTGAAGGTTGCGATGATTTTTTTTTAATAGAAATGCTTAGGCCATGTATAAACCATGGATTTCTTATAATAGGGCATAGATTTTAGGAATGTTCTCCATAAGGACCTTGAGAAAGAAAATCACTCCATGATACTTATCTTTCTTTGCCTTAGCCTAGACAACATCACCTGCTTTGATAAGAATTTGATAAATGGCTCCAACACTAGTTGCCACCATAACAACTAGTGGAATAGCTAGCCCTAAAGCACATGGGCAGATAATGACCAGAACCGAGATAACAAACATGAGAGAAAAATTAAAGTGATTAGTATTGGGAGGTAGCCATTTTTCTGGATAGGTACCAAGAGCTCCAACGAGATACTAGCCCAACCATGTCACAAATGCTTGTCTATCAACAAATGGAACAAAGACACTAGAAACATAATCAACAGACTTTTGAATTGGAGCTTTAGCCATTTGAGTTGTCTCAACTAGATGGACAATCTATGACAAGACAACATCTGAGCCTATTTTTAGGTCTTTGATGTGAGGTTTTAAAGCTGTTCAGTGTGGTCTGTATTCTTCATAGCAGTCTTATGACTGCATTTATGTTTCTTACTGCATTTTTTCAATATTAAAAAAAAAAAAAAAGACGACGACGACATCTGAGCCTATTTTTGTTGTTACTTTAATGTGGAGCTCCATTTAAGTTCATTGTGTCTCCTATGACTGTCTCCTACCTCCTTTGGCACTAGGCTAGACTTATCAGTAAGCATGGTCTCGTTGATATGGCTGGAACCCCATATGACTGTTCCATCAGCTGAGACCTTTGAACCTAGATGCACTTTCAATATATTACCTCGTTGAATCAATTGTTCATCAGTCTCTTTTTCTCTCACAATCTTTGCCATCTAAATCTCTAATTAGCAGCAATGCAGTTGTTAGTGCAAGTTCTAAGAGCTTCTTGATACCATCTGATGTTTTTCCTTTCGCAACAACTTCCGAATACTTTCCCAACAAAATAAAAGTGATTAGCATGGCACTTGTTTCAAAGTAGGTTGTTGTCCAGTAGCTGCTAACACCGTAAAGGAGGGCACACACATAATTAAAGTAAGAAGCTGATGTACAAAGTGTAACTAATGCATCCATGTTTGCTAATGCTAAACCATTTCTCAGCAATCTATAAGTTGCAACATAGAATAGCTTGCCCATGACAAACTAAATAGGGGTTATTAATTGCCCACTTCAATCGATCTTTCATTAAAAAGGGGCCATAACGTAGCAATAGAAAACTATACATGAATGGTATATGAGGGTAGACTACCCCTATAAAAATAATAAGAAGAATGCTAAAAGATATGCCAGAAGTGAACAACAATAACATTTGCAAGACTCATTAGTCTGAGTTATAGAGTAAGCAAAGTAAGGACTATGTAGTATTACTTTAAAGCGGTTACTACCTCCACTCTCAATGGTATCTACAATAGATCTCAGACTAGTCACTTCTGGATCGCAGAGAATGTCTCCTTTCAAAATCATTATGTCAACCACAAACACCTTAACTCCTTTCATACAACCAAGAATGCCTTCAACATATTTGGCATCGTGTTCAGTAAACATCCTAGCAATCCAAATCAACAATTTATCTTACTGCCCACTATGTATGAGCTGAGCCTCAAACTCGACATCCTCAATTGTTGTGATTATCTCTATCTTTTCTATTCGATTTGGATCATATTCAACCTCTATTCTACCTGGTAATTTACCAAGGGCAAGAGCAGCCATTGTTATTATACCCACATGTATAGTTTGCAGCATTGACAAATTACAGTTACCATTTTGAATGTTGTGAACATATGTTTCTTGAATTTCCATGTTTTCTGGACCAATCATTACAACTTCTAATGGTGGATTATCTGATGGAGGTGTCCAATATTGATATTCTACAAAAGCTACTTGCTGGAAAAGTGAACCTGGATGTTGATATTGATAATAAACATTTTGTATGCCGAGTGGTGTGATTGGTGTCTCTCCAAGGCTATAGGAGGTCTGAGGTGGGTGCCCGTAATTGACCGAGGGATATAGAAAGGAAGTATCTTCATTTTGATAAACCAAAAATTGATATCCAAATTCATTAACAAATGGGGATTGCTGATATCCATTTGTACCTACTATGTGTAGATTATTGACCCCATGGGAATATATTGGAATGCAAAAGATGAGGTATCATTCCTTGTGTTGACAACTACATTTTGTGAAGTGATAATTTAGACACCCTTGTTTCCTTATCTCCTTTGCTGAGACTTGTAAGATTATGCAATGTTCTTACATCTTTTGTGCATCCTGTAGATTTAATGATGCCACAATAACTTGAACCCCCTTAACTGTTTCCGTGCTAGTTGGAGAATCAAACACATTACATTCATTCAATGCTAAGAACTCAACTGCAGCTTCACACATGCCCAACACCAGTGACAATAATTAATTCTCTCCCATCAAAGTTATCTTCTACTTACAGATTTTCTCTCCACTCTATAATTGTTGAAGAAGATTGATTTGATCCCTCTTCAATTAATTTTTTCTGATGCTTACTACCTATGTTATCTATAACAATTAACATATTCATATTATGAGCCAAGACATCTTTTTCATTAGCATTGACCTTCCCATTCATGTCCATGGCAAAAAATTGCTCAAGATTAACAAATTTAGGCAATCCTTTGCAGTAAGTAGGACACATTTTTACTCTTATTTTAGCAGCCTTCAAGTGCCTCATAATGACTTCTATTTTGAGTTACCTGGTTGTACCACAACCACCGCTATCAGGATCCCAAACCATCATGTATAAGCAATCTTGGACTTGAGAGAAAGGATCCATATGCCATTTTCTACAAGTTGAACCCTTCATCTTTCCAACACTGTTAGAATGCTTCTCATAATGACAAAATTCTTGTAATGAAATGGCATGAAACTGGTGCAATAGATTTCTGCTATTAGTATCCTCCTTATTTGTAGAGGTGTAATCCCAATGGCAATCAAAGTGTTTACTTTCTTTTGCTGATTTAGAATTTTTTTGAGAGATTTGCATAAAAACTACCATTCTTGTGACCAAAATTCTTAGAACTAGTGGAGCCAGAATCAACTTTAAAACATTCTTCACAAATGCATGGCCATCATCATAAGTACTTTGCAAATTGTTTTCATATGGGAATGGCCCAATCATTTTAATGCTTGAAAGCTTGACAGGTGCAAATTCTTTTCATATGGGAATGGCCCAATCATTTTAATGCTTGAAAGCTTGACAGGTGTTTCTTGGACACCATTTGGAATCTTTGGAACATCTTTTTCAATTATGGAAACTTCACATTCAACATGTAATACTGATTTCTCATCGACTTCATTAAGACAAACATTTTCCTGGCATGTAAACTCATTATAAATCACTAGAATATCTTTTTAAATCAAGGGATCCTTACCTTTGACTTGCATGGTTGATTTCTTCTACTCCTCTATAGCCTGTTGTACCTTTGGTTCTAATACTTTTTTTTTTTCTTCAACTCTCTTATGCATTCATACATGCCCCTTTTATTTGGATTCCTCCTTTTGAGTACCTCTAAGTACTTGTTGAAAGGCAGTTCAGCTTTGAAAGCTTCAAATTGACCTTGGTACTCCTCAAAGATTCTGGTAGCTTCAAGTTTGTTCTTCCATTGTTCTAGAAACATGTTGTAGTCCCTCTTATCCTTCTGTAATTTCATTAGTGCCTCTTGAAGAGGATCTATTTTTTCTCTCCCTTTATGATACTCGATCTCTCTTTCATTGGAAGCGTCGACAACTTAGTTTACCCTATAGGATGGCAAGATCAAAGCTCTGATACCACTGTAATGACCTCAACCATCAATTTTTGTGAATGCTTTCAGATTTGAAATATTATTATCAAACTTAACATAGTACATATTGAAATTACTCTCACATAAATTGCATGTCAAATTTTGACACATCTTGCTAAATTTTCATAAACTATGTCAAGAAACCCATATAAATTTACATATATAAGAGACGTCTTCACCAAAATCCATGTAGCTGATTTGCATTCACCAAATGAATAGAAAAATGTTGGAACATTGTACAATAATACATATGAATATGAAATTTTTAAAATGTACTCTACTTGCTATAGCTCTTTCACAAAATCTACAATTACAACCTTTGAAGTACTTAAATATATGTTGAAAATCCAAACAAAGACTTGAAGAGCAAAGCAACCTTTGCAAAACCAAAGGGGTTTCACCCTCCAATCTCCAAGAATCCAAGGAGTTTCATCTTCAAATCCTATAGATGAAAATAAGTGCTCAAGTTGTGAAGAGAATTGATAAATTTGAAAAAGATAGAAACTAGCGAAGCTACCTGTATTTTATAGAAATGAGAGGGCCCCATTATGCTAGAAAATAATAATAAAATATTACAATATTATCTCTCCAAAATAGGCCCACTAAACGTGTTGTCATAACCCCCACTTGGTACTCAACTATTTTTAGCCAGTAAAAATGCTCCTCTTACACCCACTTACAACCATCATAAATAATTATGTAGATACCCATCCAAATAGCCAATTTGTAACTCCATCACTAATTGCCAATTGTAACTCAAAATTCTATGTCAAAGAATCTACATGCCAAGTGTCATAGCCTCCCCCAAGAAATGCAAATTGATATATAATAATACTATATTATTTATCCTATGCTCCACTAAAATAAATAATAGCTTATGATCCCCCTTTCTAAACATATTTCCTTAGTACTACCCTTTGCCCAACTAGAAATGTGGAAATGGGCTCATGGGTCCTCATATGATGAATTAAGAAAATGGACATTACAGGGAGCATCACTTTGTCCACTATAGATTACTTAAGTATTTAGACATAGAATTTTAACTTCAAGCATGAAGTGTAGTGTTGATCCCAATTTTGGTTCAAGTTTTGGTTTGTCTACATGTTGGTAAAAAGGTGTGCAACGTGGCACTTGTTTTGAAGAAGGAAAGGGTGCAAAAGGAACTAGTTAAGGGTTTGACAGGTGGCACGAGATGAAAGGTAATTGATTCTTACACATGGCATGAAAGACCTGGACAACAGTCGGCAGTAAACATGTGCATAAATAACAAGACAAAAGTGGACGAAGATGGCATAGATCTAGCAGGACATCTAGGGAGTTGTTGTCAACACTAGGAAGGAGTTACCACAGATATAGGGGAACGAGGATAATGAAGCATGGAGTGCGAATGTAGGGAGTTGTAAGTAGCTGTTTAGGTGCCCATGATAGTGGTAAACTAGGGGAAGTTGAGGGTAGTTATGAATTGTAATTAGTGAAGGGTAATGCCCCACTAGTATATATATCCCTCTTTTATATCTTGAAAAGGGATGGTTGGAATAGGTTAAGGTTGTCGTTATTATTGGCAAGTCTATCAATGTAAGTGTTAATAAGAACTTGTCACTCTGGTTATCTTTCACGGTTATCTTTCACAGAGGACTACTGGTGTGAGGTTTGTATGAACATGGAAATATTGACAAGATCTTTATGAGTAAATATAATGAATAGTCGATATTTTATTTGTGATTGTATTTGTTAAGATTTTATATACTTGTCTTTATTATGGGTCATGTGACTCAAGTCAAGTCTCCTTGGACATCATCGTGACACAATAAAGCTCATCATAAACTGGTAAACTCTCAAGCCTTGAGTGAGCACTAAAGTGTAAACCTTAGGTGATATGTTGGTGTGGAAGTATGAAGTCAAGTAAGGTGCACTAATTTAAGTTCTAAACTCATGCGCCTTGCCACATTTGTGGTTTACATGCCTTGATTTCTCCAAAGAGAAGGAAGCACTGATCACACATGTGCAACACTCTGTGCACGTAACATTTTGGTCCCATTGCTGGGACACATTGCACTCTATTTCTATGATGGTGAAAGAGGATGTTCTACCTTTCACTAGAAAATATTGAGCCCTAGCTAGAATGGGTCAAGGATAATTTTGCTTGCCAACACACAAGTGACGCCTATTATAACCCAACAAGATGGGTGAAACACTATGTATATGATGATTTATATAAGACTTTTTTTAGTGAGCTACCTACACTTTTGCATGCATGGTTGGCAACTTACACATTGAACCACAATATAAACTTGGGCCAAAGATACCACTAGACAAGGGAGTGCCTCAAACAACTCATGACACTAGATACTAATTGGACCCGTGTAATTGATGGCTGGTGGAGTGGCACAATTTTGTAGTTATACTCTCAAGTACACTATCTCAATGCATTCCTGCCTTGAGGAAGTAGAATTTCAATTCCTTCGTAAGCCACACAGATCATTCATTAACCATCTTCCACTTGAAACAAAGAAATTCCTAGTGGATATGGGTGTTGGGACTTTCCTTATGGCTGGCTAAACACCAACATGCTTGATCTATGAGAGAGAGCAAGGGTAGATGAAAGGCATCTGGTGAAGCAAAAGAAGTAGCAAGGATGGACCCGATGGTTGTGAGTCATGGCATCACAAGTACGAAGAGATTCAATAGAGAGTTTTTGCTCAGAGAGACCCCAGAAAAAACTGAGATTTATATTTGAGATGTGCTGAGAACAAAGTAGGAGAGAGGAACGGCGTGAAGATTTACACCCAATGTGGAGTCACCTAGGAGAAGTTGACTTGCACACCCCTACGACCGAACCAGAAGCTGTTGTGACTCTTAATATCCCTGCGAGCCTCTAGTCTCCACCTGACATGCATGCTCATGCACTTGGGTACATTGACACAAAAGAAGTTTTGATTGAAGAAGATAGTGAAGATGTTGCGACACCTTTTGACCAGTTATCCCATTAGTAACTGTTAGGCGATGGTCCATTTGTTTTAGGGAAAATTATATCCTACAGATTCTCAAAACCCCCAACACAAACACAAGCACTCAATATGATTGGTAGTGGACCAACCACTCATCCAATTACTGGTGCACTAGCTGGAGGTATCACTGTATCGATATCCCCAACCTAGTCAGTGCCTAATTCACACACCATTGGGGCAACCTCCACAACAACAACTAGCACCTCCCTGCTGGGACATCACCACTTGTGATTGGGAGTGTAGGGAACCCAACAAATTTCAGGCCTAATTGGATCAACATCTTCTAATGTTGCACTGCAGTATATCTATGAAATGTCTCTATGTCTCCTATAATATTGAGGGGTAGAGAATGTAGAAGAACATGTCCACAAATGTGAATTGCTCTGGCATGCGAAGGGGGTCATTACCCCTGAAAGAAAGGAAAGTTAGTTTGCAACTACCCTCATGGACTGTGCCCATACTTGGTACAAAAAGTATGATCCACGAGTAATTGTGGATTATGACCAGTTAAAGGAAGCTTTCCTAAAAGAGTCCAATATCCTGGAGTTCAAATAATAGAGCATCTCATCTTTGAAGGATATCAAGCAGGAACTAATTGAGAGTGTGCATGTCTATGGTGCTCGATTCAAGACATTGATTTCTAAACTCTCATATGAGATACACCCTGTCTAGCATGTGCAATGGTTCGTTAGAGGCCTATTGTTGCATTTCTGTTGTGCCCTCTCACATAAGACCTTCACCAACCCCCGTGAAGCATTGGCGGAAAAACTTTGCACTAAAGTAGTAGGAAGCATTGATACTAGGATTAGCCCATTTATGGAGGTCCAACTTGTTGCAATAGCCTCACAATGAAAAAAATTCATAGCTATTAATGCCCATGGTACCCATAGTGGTATCCGGTGCATATATTGCAAGATGGAAGGGCACACCAATCCAAACTACCCACAAAGGAATGTGTGCACGTTGCTCAAGTCCTATGAAATATGAAAGGAGGATCATGATGTAAGAAGTTGTTTGTAAATACAACATGCAACCTAGAAAAAAGTATCCAGCTATTGTAAACTTTGTGACACGTACACCCATAACACAAGGACTGTAGGGTCATCCACTAGATCCAAGAAGCCAACACATTAGGACTTCGTTAGACAATAATAGGCAACATTTAGGAGGGTCGAGGGTATATGTGACCAAGCCAAGGACAAGGACTCGCTGGAGGTAGATTTCCATCTCGAACATGCTACAAGTGTGGTTCATCAAACCACTATAAATGATATTATTTAGTTTTCCCCACCCACACATACTATTCGAAGATCACAAGATTGAAAAGTGCCCCGACCTATACGTTGCAATGACAAAAGACAAGAACAAGAAGAGCACAAGTATGATTCAAATAGAGCACGTGTCACATGCTGAGGGGAAAGCATAATCTTCCACACCTTTTGCTAGCCTCGGTCCTGAGGTAAACATCACAATGCGTCACTCTGCAGCTCACATGCAAACATAGAGAACCCCATGGATGCCATATGATGCGTGGAACCACCAGTGGTGAGGATTATCCCAATGGCTGCCAGCAAAAGGAGATCTACATGAGACTATGGCTCTTGTTCGGGAGCTCTAAGGTGAAGTTGAATATCTTAAGGAGGAGGCACGGGCATCTCATCACGACCGACATGTTCTAGAAGTTAAAAAAAATAGACAGGGATGGGATTCAAGAAATATGTCGACAATTGTGCATAAAAGGGATGCTGCCATTACATGGGCAATGGTTGTCACAATAGGTCAAGCAATTGGCTATTGACAAGAAGTTGGTGCGTGCACATAATTGGGAAGTCAAGACTACTCAAAGAACATAATATGACCAGGAGGTATTAGTAGATGCAACCATTGATGGGTGAAGACATCTTGGTAGATATTAGTGTTGAAGTGAACTTCTTGATGGTTGATATCTAGACCACGACGGGGCACCTAGCACTCCAACCCTCTCCCCATGTGTTGTTTATGGTCAATAAGACACATGCCTTACCCATTGGGGTCTTGAAGAATGCTACCATAAGTATTATGGGTCAGCCATGGTGTTATGCATACAAAACTAACCTATGGTTTAAGAGATGCTATATTAGCTTCAAGAATGGTAGCTAATGAGTATTCATCCCTTTAAATGGCGACCATGGAGCACCCTATGTTGAGTCTATCACTACTAATGAATAAATAAACTACATCTATAACATCATTCCTCAAGGCATGGACCAGTTGGATCTCGCTATTGATGGTGTTTTGCATTAGGATGATGCTCATTCCATATCTGACACTACAAGTGTTTCTTGTGACAATTGGGCACGCAGGTCCTCTGAGCTAATTGGGCGAGACTGTGGAACCATTTGAGCAAACCAATGCTTGACACCAAGAGTTCAAAAATTGTGAGTGGTATTTTAGATGTGTGGGAGGAGCATCGCTACTTTGCCAAAATATCAAGGGAACAAAGATATCTAGAACTTCCTACATGCAATGCTAATACATTTCCTTGAAGAAGACACCTGGCTTCCTTGGTGTTTTCCCTAAAGGGGATTGCATTGTGTTGGTGGATGATCCATTGACCTATGCTCCATTCTTTATAGATATAAGTACAAGATGCCATGTGCATCGGATTCGATAGGAGCAATCATGCCAACTCACTACCAAGATACAATGGTGTTACCATGATTGAGGAGTATATTTACAATTGTGAGAAAACCTAGATGGTTGGGCCATTGGTGGTTCCCCCATCCTTATGGACACATGCCCTGTACTCTACACTATGCATTTGGGCATGTGTATGCTATGTGAATGTGAGTTGTGGTGAGACACTGCCAACTAGAGGACTTGAACTCTACCTTTATTCAAACCTTTTCCTTTTCTTCTCCCTCCATAGTGCTACATCAATCTCTTTAGTGCATTAGGTGTGCAATCATGGGGGACAATTCAAGGATGGAAGAGCACATCCACCAGCTATACTAGGGAAAAAATGTGTCTTTATCCAATACCTTTGAAGAGCATAGTATGCACAATGATTCCAACAAAGAAGATGATGTCTGGTTAACAGAGCATTGGTTACATAAAGGAAAACAAAAGGTGGTGTACCATATGGAAGAAGGATCATATGAGGATCACCTCAATATTAAAAATTCCTCAAGATCATGCGATGCGATTGATTCTAAGGAATCATAAAGTGCTCCATAC
This sequence comes from Cunninghamia lanceolata, assembly GCA_027924645.1. Taxonomy (NCBI): domain Eukaryota; kingdom Viridiplantae; phylum Streptophyta; class Pinopsida; order Cupressales; family Cupressaceae; genus Cunninghamia; species Cunninghamia lanceolata. Next base: position 5,175,541 of record BSBN01000771.1, read on the forward strand.
CATGAGCCCCTAAAAATAAAGTAGATATCAGTTTAGAGGGCCATCCAAAAATCACAACCATCAGTGGCTACTAGATAGTTGAAAGGGTTGCTAAGGTTGTGGAGCTGTTGTGTGAATACCAAGATCTCTTCCCAAGGATTTATATAGAGATGAAGGGTGTGCACCCATATTTGGGAGTGATGCACGTAAAGCTACTTGAAGGGGCAAAACCAATGTTCAAATGTCCATATTGCATGAATCCAAATTTGTGTGTGAAGGTTAAGGCAGAGATTGACAATATGCTAGTTGTTGAGATAATTGTTCTAGTCCAAGAATTTGAATGGATCGGTCCCATGGTCATCAACATCAAGAAGGATGGGCACATCCAAATTTATGTTGACTGATACTAGCTCAATTCCTTGTGTCATCGATCCTTTTGATACACCCTTCACTTAAGAAATTCTTGAAGGTGTCATAAGACAAGAGATATACACATTCACTAATGGATTCTTAGGATACTATTAGGTGTACATTGTAGAAGAGGATCGGGCCAAGATAACCTTTATGATGGAGTGGGGTTCCTTTGCTTATACTATCATGCCCTTTGGGCTAAAGAATGTGTTAGCTATTTTCTCGTGTATTGTGATCACCACTTTCAAAGACTTCATCCTCAAATTCCTATAAGTCCATTTAGATGACTGGATAGTGTTTTGGCTGGTAAAGGATCACTATGACTCGTTGTGCCCAATGTTTGAATGTTACCGACAACTTCAAATTGCATTGAATTTGAAAAAGTGTGTATTTGCCACTCCTTTTAGGACGTTGCTAGGACACATCATCTTTCATGACAGACTTCTAGTTGATCCTGCCAAGATTGCAGTTATTCTCCACCTTGAAATCCCACAAACATAAAAGGAGGTACACAACTTCCTTGGCCATACTATACCAAGATTGTCATACCATTGTAAGAATTGCTTAAAAAGAATAGGCTTTTCAGATGGACAACTACTCAAAAAGAAGCCTTTGAGTTACTTAAAGAAAAATTAACTGGCACACCCATTTCACAATTCCTTGACTAAACAACTCCCTTCCATGTCCATGTTGATGTCTTTGAGACTACCACTAGTGTAGTACTTTCTCAAATGAGAAAAGGCTCAATAAATCATCCCATCTACTTTGCTAGTTGGAAGTTAACTCTAGTGAAACATAACTACACTATAATTGAGTGTGAGGGACTCTCCATGGTCTATGCACTCTAGAATTTTTGACAACTATCTATTAGCAACTCCCTTTGTATTTTTCACCAATCACAACCCTAAAATACTTGGTTAAAAATCTTGTGCTCCACAAAAGAATATGTCGATGGATGGTCTTTTTCCAAGAATTCTAATTCTCGGTTGTTGTCACTCTTGGGAAGAATAATTTCGTAGTTGATCATCTAGATCACACATAACCATAGGTGATGAGATAGGTGACATTAAAGGCAACATGTTGGATTCACAACTATTTTGGATTCAACATGCACCCAATGAGCTTGAATACATTCCACTCTTTCTCTCATCTAGGCATGCACTGGAAACATTGAACACTGTAGAGAAGAAACAACTTGCTATCTGCACTGCACCATACCAAATTAATCAGGGAGACTTCTACAAACTTGGCTAGGATGAAGTGCTGCACCATTGTGTCTTAGAGCACGAATGACATGCCATTCTACAAGAAGTGCATGATACTCAATGCCACATATTCTTATAGGTGATGATACTAAAGTGGATATTGTTGGAAAAGGTTAGGTTAACATGGATGGAGGATCATTTGAGAATGTTCTTTGTGTTCCTGACTTGTGTGCCAACCTTTTTTATTCTACCAAATCATTCATCTTGGGAAGGGCAAGAAAGTTGAGTTTTTTCCTAATTCAGTGGTGATTAGAGATCTTGAGGACAGTACCTTGGTTGCAGTGGGAAAGTTTGACCATGAGTCTTAGCTATATGCATTCTCCAATTTTGTGCCTCACTCTCCTTCTATAACTTTACTCACTCATTCAGACTTAGTGAATAAACTATGACATGAGCGGTTTGGCCATCTTAACCACCACTATCTTCAACAGCTTAGTTTGTAGGATATGGTCAAAGGACTCCCTCGAATGAGTTTTTTTAGATGGTGTGTGTTTAGGGTGTAAAATGGGAAGGAATCTAGAGGAGAAGTTTGATAAAGGGAAGTCTTTGAGGGCTTCACAAGTGCTTGAGTTGGTTCATAGTGATCTAGCGGGCCCCTTTCCAATCTTGTCTTTTAGCAAGGCTCACTATAGACTCACTTTCATTGATGACTATTCCAAATATTCTTGCGTCTATTTCCTTTACCAAAATGATGAATTATTTGATAGATTTCGAGACTTCAAGGCTTGTGTTGAGAAGCAATTTGGGAAGTATGTCAAGATTCCATACTGACAATGGTCATGAATATGTGAACCACCACTTTGAACAATTTTGCACTCTTGAAAGGATTGATCTTTTGCATTCAATTGCATACACACCACAACAAAATGGTGTTGCTAAAAGGAAAAATAGGACCCTGAAGGAGATAGATAGCTACATCATTCATGCTCATTCTCTCACTCTAGAGTATTGAGATGAATCCATTATTTGTGCTACTCAGTGTCAAAATTGAGTTCCCCACAAGACCTTGAAAGGTATGACTTATTTGAAGCTTTGTGTGGAAGGGAATTAGTTGTGCGACATTTTTGAGTTTTTGGCTCCCTTGCTTGGGCATGCATTCCTTTATAGAAATGTAAGGCCTTGGAACCTCAAATCTAACCTTGAATCTTTGTTGGATATATTGATGGTGTTATGGGGTATTAGCTCTTGGATCCTAAGTGCATGAACTCTTCATTGAGAGGAGCATTCACTTTGAGGTAAGCTCTCCTAGCTTGGCCTCTCATCCTTCTCATCCTTCCTTCATAGTGGATTCAAATGATAGTAACTCTGATGGCTCTACCTCACCTCAAACTCACAAGTTTCCATCTTCAAAGGGTTCACATTCTAAGGCTGCTCCAAGGATTTTCATCATCTATCTCCATTTTCTACATTGCCTTGATGGGCTCATTAGGCTCTACAATCAATAAGCACATTCTTTTAGGATCCTTCAGACACTTGAAGGACTCAGTTATAACATCAAAATCTTCCACATGCATACATTGCCTCTACTTCAAATCCACAATCTTTTAAGGAAGCATCAAGAATTACTAAGTGGGATTTAGCAATGGAGAAAGATTATAACTCTTTGATTAGGAATAACACATGGGATCTTGTTCCACTTCCTAAGGGAAGAAAATTAGTTTGGTGTAAGTGAATCTATCAAACCAAATTTGCAATGGATGGAATTGTTGACAAGTTCAAATCATGACTTGTGGCCAAAGGTTTTTCATAGGTTCCTAGTGTTGACTACGCTGAGACCTTTTCCCTTGTTGCGAAGAGGAACTCCATTCACCTAACTCTTATTATTTTTGTATCTCATGGTTGGGTTGTACATCAGATGGATGTGAAGATTACATTTCTTCACAGGGATCTACATGAGAAGATTTACATAGAACAACCATAGGGGTTCATTCAAGATTCTTCACTAGTTTGTAGATTGTGAAAGTCTCTCTATGGCCTTAAATAGGCCCCATAGGCTTGGTATTCCAAGATGGACTCCTTTCTTCTCTTAGTTGGGTTCTCTAGAAGGCACTCAAATTTGAATGTCTACATATTGAGAGAGGAGGATTCTCTTCTTTTCTTGGTTCTCTATGTTGATGATTTGGTTGTTATAGGGAGCACTTCATCCATCATCACCATAGTCAAGACTGCTTTGCATGACAGATTTTGGACATGACTTACTCCAAGGGTCTCTTGCAATACTTTCTTAGGATTAAGATCATTCAAAACTCTTCTGGGATATCTCCTGCATAACCCAAGTATGCTCTTAATCTTCTTGCTTAGTTTTATATGGTTGATTGTAAGGCTACACTGACTCCCTTTCTGTTTGGAGTCAAGCTTAAGGTGAAGTGTTCCACACCACTTTTTGATGTCACCTGGTATCGTCAACTTGTTGGTAGCCTCATCTACTTGAATCATACTCACCCTAACATTTCCTTTATAGTTGGCATGGTTTCACACTTCATGATAGAACCACATGAACTTCATTAGAAGGTAGCCAAACACATTCTACACTACATTCAAGGTACTCATAGTTATAGGATTCACTATGCAGCAGGCATAGGTTCAAATTTGATTAGATACACAAACTTTGATTGGGACGGTGATCTTGATGATCACAAGTCCACATCTAGCTACAATTTTCACCTTGGTTCTAGTCCCATTTGTTGGTAGAGTAAGAAGTATCATGCCATTGCACTTTCTTTGACTGAGGCTGACTATTGAGGGGTTGTTAATGCCACCACTGAGGCTATTTGGCTTCATAATATAATCACTAAACGAGGCATCACTTTTCAAATACCATTAGTCATCTACTACAACAACCAAAGTGCCATCCAGATCTCAAAGAACCTAGTCCATCATTAGTGGACCAAACACATTGAGATTCACATGTATTTTTTCATGGAGCTAATTCACCTGGAGTAGATCATTGATTTGCAAAATCATTTGATAGTAGAGTAGGTTGTAGATATCTTCACCAAACCCTTCATTGACATTAAGAACCATCATTTACGAGCTCTCTTGGGGGTGCAAGACATTTCTTCAACGGGGGTCACCTAACCTTCTCTCTTCATTCACTCTTATGGGGGGATTTTTCCTCATTGAGGTTTTATCCTTCTCATACATTTAAGAGCAACTTTCATGTTTTCTTTTCTCTCTTTTGGAGAGGCGTTCTTTCCTAGAGGTTTTCTCCTTTTCTTTAGTTGTAAGAGATTCTTTTGTACATGGGTACCTAATTAGGCCTTGTAGCTAGGACCCATCTTTGCATGTTTGATTTTCCCACCTAAGTTGCACTCAAGGGGGGGTGTTGGTGTAAACAAGGTTATTTCCTTGAGTAGTTTCACTTTTGGGTCCTTTTCCTATATACATTGTTACTTAAGTTTACTTAGGGATTTATTAGGGCATTTTCACTTTATGTCTCATGTCATAAGATTAAGACACTTGTCATAATCTTATGTTGTCCTATGTCTCACCTTGGCCTATATAACCAAGGGTTTCTCATTGTATCATATACATTCTATTTGCATTCTTTGATATGAATAGTTATTGTCATATTGATCTTCTAATTTCTTTGTGCTTTCCATTAGACCTCTAGATCTTGGGTGGCTATCTCCATAGCCAAATATTACATGGTGGGACACCTTTGATGTATTGTTAGGCACTTACCTATATATAATATTATTAAACATAAGAAATGCCATAAAAAAGAACACAATGCCTGGAAAATAGTTGCCAGTATGCTTATATTCATGAAGCTAGAATAAGTATCATAGGGCTCTTTGAGGGGCCAACATTTTTAAGAGAAAATCTCTAATATAAAATATAATTCTAAGATAATTTTATTTCCATTAAAACATCAATATATAAGCATCATAAAAAGTGACTTATGAAGTACAACCCTTGTGGGATGAGCCCACACTTAATATGAATTCACTATGCTATTACAACTTCATATGATGCATATGGAATATATCAACACAATATAATATTAATTAAATAACTAAGCTATGTGTATTATATTGCTCACAATAATAATAGAAAGTTAGGGAAAGGTTGACACACTAACTTAGATAGAGTAGAAATCTACTCTACCTCTTTTGAAAGAAGATAAACTTTCCCAAGGTTCAATATTACCAAATCTTTTTGCATTGCGATAACTTTTTAGGGTGAGTCATGAGTCAACACAAGGTGCCTAGAACGATTAATTAATGTTTCTAATTTATTTCATTTGAGTTAGTTTTTTCCTTTGTACAAAGATAGGCATTCATAAAGATGAAAGCCTTGAAACAAACAACGTTTATCATACTATTCAATAAGGCATAAAACTACTGTAAGCCTAAACTACTCCTAAACTAACCAAGAGGAAAGAGAGATCAAAAGATAAAGTGAGGGAGAGAAAGGGACAAGAGAGGAGGGATGAGAAATGAAAGTTTATCAATTAGGACACCCATTGACTTTCAAGCCTCTTTTGCAAACACAAGAAACTATTTAAACAAATGACAGTCCAAGCACAATGTGAATGCAAGAGGGTGGAAGCATAAATGTGTGTCCCACCATTTGGCCTAAGTTCAAAAATAATATTTTTAGCCAAATTTTTATTTACTATCAATTGTAGCAAGCAAATCATTATGATTTTGAAGACAATGTAAATTAATGATTTGTGAGATTTTGTATGTAGATTTTAAATATATATTTAAAAAAAATTAAAAATAATTTATGTGATTTTTCAAATATTTGTTAATAAAATTTTCTTGCATATATATATAGTATTTTTAATGAGCAATATTTTTCATAACATATAACAAATAGAAATAAAATCAATTCATAATTTCATAACATAGATTATTAATATTGATGTTTAAGGAATGCATATTTAAAAAAAAAATATTGTTGCATATTGTATTTATTATTAGTTTTTTAATTCAAATTAATTATAAATCAAACACACATTTTCCCATAATACGTAATGTCTTTTGTATATATCTAAATTATTATTTTGGTTGTAACAAAGATATCAACATAGAGGGTAGTCACTTTTTTTTTTAAATTCTAATTCTTTTAATTTTTCATGTGTTATTCAAAGGTTTTTTATATTGGGTAAAAACCTATGTTCATTAAAAAATAAAAATATATATATAAGAAAAACTTACTTCAGAATTATGTCCATAAAAAAATTATATAATAAAAACCTCATTTGATTATATCATGGAAACTTCATTTAATTGTAGAAAACATAACCCAAATTAAAAATAATTTATTTTATTTTATTTCATTTGATTATAGGAAACATAACCCAATAAGAGGTGAACATAATAAATAGGTGCCACATAAATTTAAGTGCCTTCCATTGAATTGGAGAACCTTTTAATGGAGGAGACCTTCAATTGTAGGTCCTTAATGTTGTACTTTTATTTGGCAGATGGGTTTTTGGCAGTATCAATTGCATCCACAGCAAGTTTAGATGTGTAATTGCACAATCAATTTATCTATTTCAATGGTCAAACAATCAATAACAATTTTACAACTCATTTACAACAAAAAGTAGTAAATACTTGTCTTATTTTTATTGGCCAATATTGGCCTTTGACTATTAAAGTAGATGATGTTTAAGAATAACCCTTGGAACACTTCACCGATTCTGTCCTCTCTAAATAACAACACCTCTGCTTAAACTATACACCACCAGCATTTATTCCATTTCAAAATTCTTCAACGTCACATCTATGTATCACTACTATGCCGTTTGGAGGGTCTTCTGATGGCAACAACTTGACAGTCATCTCTGCATCATTTCAGTCTGTTCATCTAAACACAGCTGCATCATCTCCAAATAGAAGGAGGAGGTGGAAACAAAAAGTTTGGACCCAGATGTTGAGATGTAAACGACACGTTCATTAGCTACGTCTGCATCGTGCATGCTCGCTGGCCAAATCCTTGGCGAAAACTATGTAAGCTTCATACCCATTTAAAGGTTGTTAAGTGATATCTCCACGAAAGATGACTTCACTGCATTCTCTCTCTCTCGATGAATGGAATAGAGAAATACAAATATTTTGATATCGCAGTCAAGAATGATGAATGCATTATTACGAATAGACTCTGTAGAGCACATGGAGTTTGTTTGTTTGTTTTTTTTTTTTTTTAAATAATATGAATAAGTTTTATTTTACTTTTTATTAAAAAATAATAATAGTATAATATTTTAAAAAAAAAGGTGATAAGAAGGTACACCTTCAAATTCGATGTGGGACAACATGTCCAAAATAAAGATGAGAGATTGGGTGGTGGGGACAGAATCATCAATTGGCCCCCAACTAATAAGAGCACCCTTTTCCTTAGGAGTGTCATTAGAAGGTTGCTGAGAACGAACATGAAAAATGGCCAACTCCAGCCACAAAAACTTGCTAGAGTCAGGCCAACTAAGAGCACCACACCCATGAGAAGAGGTAGAAGGTTGCTATGAACGCTGAGACCAGCCATGGGTTGCATATCTCTGTTCCCTAGGTGTTGAGTGCCATGAGAGTGAGAGCCTTGATCCTTTCTTGTAGATCGACTACATCCTCATCATTGCCCTGTACGAGGGGAATAGGGAGTAGGTAGTACTTTGGAAATAGTGCAAGGAGCATTGCCCTAGTGATCCAAGAGCTCATGTATGTGTGCCACTTCAAGTGCAACTTTACTAGTTTGCACTAGAATATGCATAAGCACATTAGAACAAATCATAGCTTTAGTTTATAAAAAATGAGCATCAGCTGAGCAATTGAAAAAAAGAGCTACATTTCTATCTTTCCAAATACTGAAGAAAATCTCCACCCTAAAAGCATGCCAAATTTGGGTATATTTGAATGGGAGACAAAGCTAGTCCCCTAACAAAATCATATGCCAAGAAAAAGGATTAGGCCAAAAAGATCTAAAGAAATCATGAATCCAATTCCAAGCTTCTTGGGCTCTAGTGCAAAACTAGAAGAGATGCTTGAGAGTCTTAGTGTGTCCATAAAAAGGACAACAATGATTAATAACTCCCAAATGAGTTAAATGTGCACCAAATGGAAGGCCTTGATTAAGAATGCACCAAGAAAAGTGGACTAATTTAGGCTCATGAATATCCAACCAAATAGACTAGAATCGATGATGCCATGTACTAACGGAGGACTAAAGCTACCAATGATGGTTCAACTGATCAATGATGGGCAATTAAGGTGAAAGCCACAAATATCTTTTATGGGGCCTATAATTATGAAATGGTGTGTTGGGATTCCATTTCCAATCCTTTCACCAAGGCTTGAAAGATCTAACCCCAAATTTGTGAATCATTTGGGGGGATAACATCAATAATAGTATGAAAAGTCTCCTAGTCTTGATTGAATAGTCTAAATTTCATTTTAATTTCTGGCCAAGAAAGAAAATTCTTGGTAGCGCTATTAATGAGGTCTAGCAATATTCTAATGCCTCATTTAAAAAATTTCAAAGCATGGATCCATGGCACTTTATCCAAAGGGTGATCTTGACAAGAAAGAACTGGAGACCACCAAATAAACTATTGATTGATTGAAAGACCATTGTAGAATCATTTCCCACCCATAGAATTCATGGCTTAATAGCCTCCCAAGATTTCTAAATACCTTTGATAACAAAAGTGCCTTGAATCTAAATTGGTTCCCACATGATGAGGAGAGTATCAAGATCAAGGCCTTTCCATGTTGGCCACTTAGAAGGCACACCTGAACTGATACAATGCCTAATGAGAATTTTCTAGGCTTCATTTCCCTCTAGGGCCTTGAAAATCCATTTTACACATAAGGTAATACCTTGATGATGGATTGAAAGTAATTCTAAGCCACCAACATCATGGCGAGAAATCTATTGCAATTGAGAGTAGCAACCACAAAGACATGCGTAGATTACCACTTAATATTCAAAGAAACAAGTAACAAAAGATGTTAATATTTGCAAATGAAACAAAAGAGAGAAGCTAGCAATACTAACATGCATCTAGATTGCAACCATAATGTCATGTCTAGATACACATTAAATCTCAAAAAAGCATTTCTTTATAGACAAAAGCTAACATAAGCTACAACAATCACACTCCTTAGCTAGCCAAACTTGGATTTAAAAAGGAAACGACTCTCCACTAGATCAACTACATAGAAGGAGCTCTAATTTTCAATTTTCCCAACCCCTAAATAATACAATAGAAATCTAGCTTATATAAGATTTTGATGCAGAGTAGATGGAGGTTAACAACACAATCTCAAATGAACAAACTTTGCAACTTTGGAACCCTAACTTGGTGGGTTTTCTCACAAACTCTTCAACTTCCCTAATAATACTCTAAACAAAGTTTTTCCCACATAATTCTTGGAGAAGACCTCATACCCAGAAACTCATTGCAAATTTGGATACCCATTTAGACATTTAACAACATATCAAAAACTCAAGGGTGTTCCCTTTGTATGGAACCCTTAAAAAATGGACTGACCTACTTTTTGACTAGACTTAAGGTGGTGCAACAATTCATGTATTTTGGTCATAACTTTCAAACTAGAACTAATCTCCAAGAAAGAAGACTTGATTCAAATACCCATTTGGCCCTTATTTAACATATCTCAAAATTAGGGTAGGTTATTTTGTACAGAGATGCTCAAATTTAGACTGTTCTCACTCAAATTAGGCCTACTAGGGTTTCAGACCTGTTTTAGTAAAATGGACATAACTTGCTCAAAACACAATGAAATTGAGTGAAAAAAAAACAAATAAAAGTAGATTCTCATACTAACACACTCCAATGGTTTCAGGTCAATATATGGTTGGTACAATATGTACCAAATGAAAGAACACGTTTGAAAGTGAGAAAAATGCACATAAACTATTTGTTTTCATTTGCCAAATCTTCAACCACAATGCTTTCCACACCCCAATTCAAGTTTGGAGGGTGTATTTATACATTTTACATCCATCCCAACTATTCACAACTAATTTTCAAGTTACAACTGTTCAAATTCTCACTTTGTACAACATTGACCCTTCACATTCCACATTGTGCAATTTGACAACATTTACAATTTCTCAATATTCTAACTCTTTTGACCCTACCAAGATACCTACCACATGAAAATGGTCTAAGATACCTTATTACATGAAGACAACTCAAAAATAAAACCAAAATTTCTATTTGACCACCTTTTCATATGAAGACTTGGGTGCCCCTACACCATACTCCCAGGCAAAGAAAAAAATTCAAGTTCTGCTTGAATAGAAGGTAGCAACTTGAGAACCAGGTTTGAAATCCCTTGCTTGATTTGCATATGACCTTATTTGAAACAGTGCCATATCACCTTGATCTTCTTCAATGACTTGTTTCATTTTGAACTTAGGCTTCTCATCCCTCAAGTTTACCATCACAATCAAAGCATTTTGTCTCCTTTCTTTATCTCTCACCATTATGTCAGCAAGTATGGATCCTTGATCAGTGTTACCGCCCCTTTCTAAAAGAAGTAAATCAGAATTAACCTTGGTACCTTTAGCATTACAATCACTGACATCTACAACTCTCTTTCGCTGCTCCACTTGTAATAGATGCTTGCCTAACCATCCATCTTCCATTTGCAACTCAATTTGGTCATAATGCTGCTCCATACCTTCTTTTCCCTTCAAACATTGCTTGCTCAACTTTGCAATCACTTTCACAACAATCCTCTTGCCTTTAGCATCAAAATTTATTTCATTTACAACCTTCCAAACAAGTGCATCATTTGAATTGGTACCATCTCCTTCTTTAGACACATCACATTCTTCATTTTGCTTATCATAGGCTGTTGTATATGACAGACCAGCCCCTAGAACAAAAGGTAAATAGTGACTAACACCTTTCCTTGGAAGCAAAAAGTCAAAAAATTTATCAACCACTATGTCTGCATGATCCTTCAAGACATCTTGAACTTTCCACGACAACTCTTCAATGCTTGTTAATGTCAGTCCTCGGTTTGCTTACCATTGCATTACTTACCTCTTCCTCTATCTCAGATGGCTTTTGCTCTTTCTTCATCAACAAAGATTCTTTAATGTCTGGTTCTACTGTCCCCTCTTGCCTTCTCCTCTGAATGATCTTCTTGATAGGCCACGTAACCTTCTTCTTTATTGGTAAATGTCAACCTTGTTCTTGGTTTGCTCTCTCAAGCAATTGCTGCATCTTGAGTTCCATTCTTTCTTGCATTCTTTCTCATTCTTTTTCCATTTGTTCCAAGGCTTGCCTCAAGTCTATTAACTCTTGCTCAATATTAATTTGTTTTACCTTCTAATCCTTCTTCTTCATCTCACTTTTCCCTTGTCTTTTCTCTTGTTTCTTGCTTGGTGCCTCCTTACTCTGCAAGTCTCAACGGAAAAATCTTCTCAACATTTCCATTCTCTTTTTGCGAGCAAGTCTCTTTCACCTTGCTTCTTCTTGTCTTCGTGATACCTCACCTAGGTTTCCTCCTTTCTTCACTACCTAGTCTTTTGACATCTAGGTTCTTCCTTCAACCTGCAAAAAGACAACACACAAACTCTAAAAACTTATCTTGCCTAGATCTTCAGGCTTTGATACCAATTGATGCAGAGCAAGATGAAAGTTAACAACAAAATCTCAAATGAACAAACTTTCAACTTTGGAACCCTAACTTGGTGGGTTTTCTCACAAACTCTTCAACTTCCCTAGTAGTACTCCATATAAGTTTTTTCCCATATAATTCTTGGAGAAGACCTCATACCCAGAAACTCATTGCAGATTTGGATACCCATTTGGATATTTGACAACATATCAAAAAATATGGGGTGGTCCCTTTGTACAGAACCCTTAAAAAATGGATTGTCCTACTTCTTGACTAGACTTAAGGTAGTGCAACAATTCGTGTTTTTTGGTCATAACTTTCAAACCAAAACTGATCTCCAAGGAAGTAGACTTGATTCAAATACCCATTTGGCCCTTATTTAACATATCTCAAAATTAGGGTAGGTTATTTTGTACGGAGATGCTCAAATTTGGACTGTTCTAATCAAATTAGGCCTATTAGAGTTTCAGACCTATTTTAGTAAAATGGACATAACTTGCTCAAAACATAATGAAATTGAGTGAAAGAAAAAGAAAATGAAAGTATATTCTTATGCCAACACACTCCAATTGGTTTCAGGTCAATACATGGTCCATAAAATTTGTACCAAATGAAAGAACATGTCTGAAAGTGAGAAAGATGCACATAAACTGTTTATTTTCATTTACCAAATCTTCAACCACAATGCCTTCCACACCCCAATTCAAATTTGGAGGGTGTATTTATACATTTTACATCCATCCCAACTGTTCACAACTAATTTTCAAGATACAACTGTTCAAATTCCCACTGTGTGCAACATTGACCCTTCACATTCCACATTGTGCAATTTGACAACATTTACAATTTCTCAATATTCTAACTCTTATGACCCTACCAAGATACCTACCACATGAAAATAGTCTAAGACACCTTATTACATGAAGACAACTCAAAAATAAAACCAAAATTTCTATTTGACCACCTTTTAATATGAAGACTTGGGTGCCCCTGCACCAGATTTCCATTTTACAACATTTAGTACGTTTCCTTACTAAGTCACCAGAATTTGTAAATACAATAAATACCTCACGACAAAGAGCTCTCTTCAAATCAGATCTTTCTAGAAGAATCTAATCAAGGCCATCTCTAGGATGTGATTTATATTGAATTCCTTGAATCCCCTGTGTCTCTTAGAATAGGGAAATCTTTATATAAGTGTGCATGTTTTGTCCTTATAGGCCTCTCAAATCATTTCTACCATTGCAAGCACCCACCATATTATATTATTGCCTTTTCAAATAGCTTCATAGGTTCTTCCACCTACCCAAAATAAATTCTTAGGCTAAGTTGAATTAGATTTGATCCAATAGTAGCCTTGTATCCAAGAAATAAGATAATTAAATACAAATAAATAGTTCATGCACATTCAATCTCACTTCCTATGTCCATAAAATAATTAAAATGTGCATCGAATTTGGAGTTGGGAAGAGGCTCTTTCACTCAAGGGTTTGTGTTATTCAACAACAGATTGCACCCTCAAGGAGCTTGCAACCCCTCTACAACATTGAAATATGGTAATATTGTTCTATGATTATAGAATAGTATCATTTTATTGTTATTTATTTCATACAACATCATTTTGGCAAATGCTTGTGGTGTAGACCACCACCCTTTTACCATACGTACACTAGGGTATTTTCCCCATAGACCAGGGATAAATCCTTATATATTGGTATTTTGTTATTGCTCTTAACTCCTAGATGTGCTTAGGGTAAGATCTTGCACACACTTGTGTTTTTACTTTTCTTGCATCATTGGTTGTTTAGTGGAGGTTGGAAAACCAAAACGGGGGTTTGACCGAGGCAAGCCCCTAAACAGCCCCAACAAATTTTCCTTTGTCTTTGTATTATGCAGGTTGGGTAATAAGATCGAACACATGAGAGTTTGTTCTTTTTTGATGCAGGGGCATCCAATTGATCTTCTTAATTTTTGTTTTATTTGTCTTGTTTGTGCTAATGAAGCTTCTGTCGCCACATGGGCAAGAAGTTAAATAAATTGGTATGCTTGCTTTCAGTAGGAGGAAGTGGATAATCAGCGATTCAGGAGCAGTTACAATTGTCAGTTGTAGATATTTGGGAAACGGTCAGCAAAGAGTGGAGTGGTTTGATTGCTATTTTGAGAGGTGCCAAAAGATGACAGGTAACATTCAACAACAATGACAACAGTCAAAAGACAAAGAGATTATCTATAACAGCATAAGAGTTAGTGGAATAATAAGGAAAGATTCTCTCTGAACGATGGTGACGGTTATGCAAAAAGGATAGAAGGCTCTGGAAGAAAAGAAGGTGGCTGATTTGTAGTAGGCACACAGTTACATAGTAGAGGCCGCGAAAGACAAAAGGAGAAGGCCACATACATACGGAGGAGGCCGAAATAAAAGAGGAAGTAGGCAGAATTGATTGGAGGTGAATTGGAGCAGCCGAAAAGAATAGTGAAACGCCGTAGTTGATAACTGTAACTGAAAAATTTGGACAAAATATGGAGATAAAACAAATTAATGCAATACCTTTGACCAAACCTTTCGAATACCTCAGATGCTTTGAAAGATTGATGCAAGCCTGATTGATCGATGGAGATTGTGTTGATGTTGATTTCTCAGATACCCAACATAACGTTGAGATGAAGATTTTATGAGAAGAAGATAGATGGAGAAGATTGGTAGAAAATAGACAGATGATGGAAGAATATTTTGGCAGAGTAAGGATTTCAAACCCAGTGCATACCAAATGGCTTATGAAAGGCCATATGTATAGGCAAGGGATGGTTTTTGATGTGAAGGGAAGAAGATTTGATAAGATTTGATTTTTGATAAAAAAGGAAATAAAACAAGATAAGATAAAAAAATATAGAAAGATTGGCTTTTAGTTTTAAATTCTCAAAAAGGAAATAAATCTTCGAAAAAGATGGGAGGATAATTGATAAAATATCTAATTAAATAAATTAATTAGATACACATGAGTTTTAATTTTGGAAAGAAAGCAAGAAGATCTTTTTAGGATTCTATTAATTAAATAAATATTTAATTTATTTAATTAATTTTGGATTGTGATGAGAGATGATGTGGAAAGATAATTAAATAAATAAAAATTTATTTAATTATAGGAAAATAGATAAACGAGGAAATAAAACAAGATAAGATAGGGAAAAAGATAGAAAGATTGGCTTTTAGTTTTAAATCCTTAAAAAGGAAATAAATCTTCGAAAAAGATGGGAGGATAATAGATGAATTATCTAATTACATAAATTAATTAGATACACGAGTTCAAATTTGGAAAGAAAGCAAGAAGATATTTTAAAGATTTTATTAATTAAATAAATATTTAATTTATTTAATTAATGTTGGATTTATGATGAGAGATGATGTGGAAAGATAATTAAATAAACAAAAAATTATTTAATTATAGGAAAATAAATAAATGACTAATTAAACAATTAAAAATAATTATTTAATTAGAGAGGATTAAAAGGCCATGAATAATTAAATAAATAAAATTTATTTAATTATAGAAAAAGGGAATATGGGATAGAAAGGGAATAAATGAAATTAGTCAAATAAATAATATTTATTTAACTAATTAGGTGATCTTAGGGCAAAACATGCTACAAGATGTCTAGATGATGTAATATTGTGAGAAATAGACATTTTTGGGTGTCTACAATAACAAGAGGGCCGTTTTGCCAGAAGGGAGATCGATAGTCGAGAGGGATGGCTGATCAAAGGAGGCAATCGTCGGAAGAGATCGATGGGCATATTGAAAGTCAAAGGCCAAGGATCGATGATCGAGCATAATGCTGATTGAAGATGGATGAAAAAAAGAAAGCCAACAATAGAATTGCAAGAGGCCGATCATGGGTGTGGACATAGGTGTGTAGAGAAATAAGGTTAAACAGTAGGAAGAAAAGTCAGGAACTAGATTTAAATTTCTTATAGGAAGAGGCTGAGGAGTATAGGCCCATAAGTTATGTAATGTTTGCCAGACAAATCGAAGAAGGAGAAATCTGATTCCTAACCATGGTCTTTTGTGTTAATTAACTTCCATCTTTTTATACTTCCTGTCTTTTCTGGTACTTGATTGTTTTGACTGAAGAAGAAGATATGCTTTGGTAGTTATCTAGTTTAAATAAGTTTCTGTCATCTCGAAGGCAAGTCGCATGTGTTAATGGCCAGTTCTTGTCACATATCTGAGTTGGAATATGAACTGCTTATATTGTGTTATTGTGTAATCCTTATAGTCCTTGCCTGGTTCTTGTCACCATTGTGACAGAAGTCTGTAGTAGTCAGTTTGAATAGGATAGACTAGGTATCCTGTCACTGGTTTGTAGAGGGGTATTAGAGCATGTTTTAGGAAGCGTGCTATTAGATTGGTATCAGAGCCCTAAAAGATCTGGGCAGCAGAAGTTATTGTATTGTTATATGTTCTTGTTCAAAGGTTTTGAGTTACAGATTGACGAAGATTTGGGCAATGGAAGCTTGAGATTGATTTGATTATTTGATGACCAAGATTCTTGAAGAGTTGTGTGCTGTGCAGAGATTGATAGGCTTGGAAGTTAGGAAAAGTGTAATGTCTCCTTATAGGATATTCTTTATTTCTTTACTTACACACAATAATATCACTAGAAAGGGACATTAGAACTATTAAAGGTCACTCAATCAAAATAATATTGAACTTATCTAAAATAGCATAATCCACATTTAGTTCAATTCATAACACAATTCAATATTGAATATGTTCAAGTCTTAATCCTTATTTCCTTTCTATTCCTCAACCTTGGATGGGGATTTGCTTGTCTAGGGCATGATGACACCACCTCATGGATTGGATTTAATCCACCTCTCGCTAACAACACCTCGCCTCTCCTAAGGTTGTAGGCAATAGAAATAACTAAGTATTAACTTGGACATATTCGATATATTTCAACATACCAATTGATCATATTTATCCATAACACATTATGCATTGGCTATGCTCAAGTCTCAATCCTTATTTCTCTTTTAATCCTCAACCATGGATGGGGATTTACTTGTCTAGGGTGCCATGACACCAACTCGATGGCTGGGTTTACCCTGCCTCTCCCTACAGGTTGGAGGCAATAGAAATACATAGGCATTGAGTTTGAACATATCGTTACTTATAATGTGTTGTGAATGGATGTCTTCCTCTATATATTTCATAGTAAGTTTCATCATGCTTATATATACATGTGTAACGATACTCACGATAATCTTTCAATTATATATATTTATCATTACTTATGGTACTTATCACAATAAATATAATGTGATATATATATATATATATATATATATATATATATATATATATAATGATGATCTTACAATTCTTTATATTTAATATCCACTTAGTGATCAAAGATTAAACATGTTATACTTAACAATACTTACCTTGAGAACTTCTAATAATTCTTTTACTTCCTGCTGTACCTCTTTATCTCTGAATATTTTATTTTTTCCGCTGTCCAAAGCAGAACTGTCCCTATCTTCCCATCTTTTTCCATACTTGTATATATGTTGTTGTATATATATGAAATTTCTATTCAACCCCCTCATACCTTCTCATTCCCATCACAAGGTAGATATATATACCTTTATCACGAGATACATCTCTTTCAAAAGAGATGCCTCCTCATGAATCGCTGCCCTTATTTACACTAACTTGCTTTTGTTGTCAGTGTTGCCTTTTCTTTTATAATATAATTATTGTTTATGAAATTAGAATCATTGTTTCCTTGGCAATTGCTGCCATTACACCTTCGATTTGTCTCTCATAATATATTTCTATTATTTATATTATATTAATATTTATGTATTAATATATATATTTATATTTATAATATTTATATATTAATATATATAATTATATTTATTTTTGTTATTTATAAATATAATTATATTAAAATATTCGTATAATATTTTTAATATTATTTATTAAAATAATATATATTAGTAATTATTTCTATCATTCGAATAAATATTTTATGAAAGTAACTTCACCGTCTTAATCATGATGTTTAAATCTTTAATTTAAACAATGCCTTAACATCGAGACATCACAAAAAGGTTGGAAAATGCAGAAGCATTCCGGAAAAGAAAGTCTCAAGAAGAGAAACCAAAGGAAAGAAAGAAAGATGCAGAAGCAAGATGTAGATTTTAAAAGAGAGCTAGCAGAGTTGAGAAGAGATTTGGCACAATACCTGATTGCAAGGTAGCAAAGGTTCGAAGAAGAAAGTTAGAAGTATTTTTGGGTATGGCCAATGGAGAAGAAAGTAAAGTGGCCTGTGAAGATGATTGTTGAGAGGAGAAGAAGGCAAAGAACAAATGCCTTAAGAAGTGAAGGTAAGAGGATGAGAGGATCCCAGAGAGTTTGGGATAATAGAGAGTTGCCTATGGAGCAACCTGGTCCAGAAGAGGCCAAAGAAATTCTCATTGTGGAGAACATGAGAGAAGAGAAAGTGCAAAAAGAGGCACTTAAAGAAAGAAGAAAAGAAGAGGGGAAAGTGTCCATGAAGGAGGCACTTATGAGGACATTTTGGTCATTTATTTTTGTTGCTAATGTTATGTTTGAGTATGTGTGTACAGGTATGATGAAGGTCAAGAATGAGACCTTGAAGATGATAAGAGAAGGGGTAAGAAAATCACCCATAGTCAGCATTGAGAATGAGAAAGAGTAGAGACCAAATGCAATAGTATGCCATGAAGGAATCAGACAACAAAGTGAGGTAGAGGTACCTACAAATGAAGATGAAGATGGCAGAGAAAGTTTTCAGCATGATATAGAAGAAGTTGAAGATCCTTTTGAGTTTCATGATGTATTAAAGGAAGTGACAACTGAAGGAAAGGAAGTCTACAAAAATGAAGGACTGGCGAGCAATGAAGTCAAGGAGGATAGCAAATCTGGACAGCATGCCAAAGATGAGGTACATGTGAATACAAATGTTGATTTTAGTCATAAAGGTGAATTCTCAAATGTGGTTATGAAAGTTAGTAAAGAAGAACATGGGTATGTAATACCAAGTTGGCTTAAGGGGTAACCTAGAAAGAGTAAACAAGATGCTAGAGTTTATGATACTAAACCTCTTCCAAGCATGGGAGGCATAACATAATTAAGGAAGAGCCAAGATGAGAAGACCAGTTGGCAAGAAAAGAATTGTAACAAAAGTGTTTTGAGGCAGCAAACAAACCATAGGTCATGGAGAAAAGGTGCAACAATAAGAAGTCAGTAGTTTGGAACTACAGGAAGCCAAGTATGGAGGGTGAAGTTTGAGACAACAACAAGGGAAGTTGGTGCAGCAGGATGCGGTGAGAAGAAAATCTCTCAAGAGAGTAAAAAGTATGAAGAAGAGAATAAGATTAAGTAGATAGATTTAAGTTTACGGCATGATGATCACATACAAAAAGCTAAGACTTGTAAGAAGAGTTTAAGGAAAATGAAGAAATATTGTTACACCATGAAGATAGAAAGGAAAGTGATTGTGTGAAGAAGCATGCAAGAGAACTGGAATAGCATAAAGGAGATGATGAAGACACAAAGGCATTGATTAACATCATACCTCGGAAGGAAGAGAATGAAGCAACCAAGAGGAAGCTAGAGGAGGATGCGTGCAAGATGAAAGGTAAACAAATTGTTTGTGAAGGTTTTCAAATTATAGATGAAATAGTTGAAAAGAAGAGTTTGATAGATGAAGATGAGAAGAGTGTAGATATGAATGGTGAAGATGACACTTATGAGTATGAAATGAAGTTGTGGAGACTTGTAGATGAGAAAGAAATGAGGAGAAAGAAATATAAAAGGAAATGAGGAAGTAAATAGAGGCAAATTCAAAATCTCAAGTGGGGTAAGAAGGATAAAGGACAAAACAGGACAATAATAACCAGGAATGGTGAAAACAATGAAGAGGCAAAAATAGAGATTGCAACTATTGTAGAAGTTGAAAAAATAAAGACTTGTGAAGATCTTGGAGTTGAAAAGGAATCTAGAAAAGAAGATGGAGGTGAGAATACAATTTGGAATAAGAGGACAATAGATAATCCGGTTGAAGATGAATCCACAAAATGTGCAATAATTGAAATGAAAGGACACGTGGATGGAAACCTGAAGACAAATGAATTAGCGGGAGATGTGGAAATGAGAATAGAGGCTTATGATAAAGGGGTTATTACAGAGCTGCAAGAAGAGGTAAAATTCTTGGTCCTATATGAGGAGATTGTTTTGCTTGATTTTGATTTGTGGGGTAGTGAGGAGTTAGGACAGAATTATGAAGAGAGATATACAAATTTTTGTAAGAATTTTGTGAGTTATAATACACATGGTGAAGTCTGAGAGGAGTTGTTGTTGAAAGATGAATTTGACCAGATTGAAGAGCAATTGGATAGTCTATTTAAAGTCATTTGCATTGATCTATATGTGGTTGAGTGAGAAATGAAACTTTGGTGGAAACTAGTTATGAATGGAGCGATGAAAGTGGCACAACAATACTGGAGAATTATGATAACTGTACCAAAAAGATTGTGGAAGAAGCGAAAGAAAGGATTAGTTGAGTTTACAAAATTACCACATGTGCAGTCCAGCACATTCTTTTAGTCCCCTGGGGTGTATGATGTAGGGGAATCTGATTAATCTTCTTAATTTTTTTTTAATTTCTGTCTTGTTTGTGCTAATGAAGCTCTTGTCGCCACATGGGTAGGAAGTTAAATAAATTGGTATGCTTGCTTTCAGTAGGAGGAAGTGGATAATCAGCGATTCAAGAGCAGTTACAATTGTCAGTTGTAGATATTTGGGAAATGGTCAACAAAGAGTGGAGTGGTTTGATTGCTATTTTGAGAGGTGCTGGAAGATGATAGGTAATGTTCAACAACAATGACATAATAGTCAAAAGACGAAGAGGTTCTTTGTAATGGCAGAAGAGTTAGTGGAATAATAAGGAAAAATTCTCTCTGAACGATGGTGATGGTTATGCAAAAAGGATAGAAGGCTCTAGAAGAAAAGAAGGTGGCCGATTTGTAGCAGGCAGACGGTTACATAGCAGAGGCCGTGGAAGACAAAAGGAGCAGGCCACATACATAGGGAGGAGGCTAAAATAAAAGAGGAAGAAGGTAGAATTGATTGGAGGTGAATTAGAGTGGCCAAAAAGAATAGTGAAAGGCTGTAGTTGATAACAAGAGGGCCAATTTGCCAGAAGGGAGGTCGATAGTCGAGAGGAATGGCTGATCAAAGGAGGTAATCGTTGGAAGAGATCGATGGGTAGATTGAAAGTCGAAGGCCAAGGATCGATGGCCGAGCATAATGCTGATTGAAGATCGATGAAAAAAAGAAAGCCAACAATAGAATTGCAAGAGGCCGATCATGGGTGTTGACGCAGGTGTGTAGAAAAATAAGGTTAAACAGTAGGAAGAAAAGTCAGGAACTAGATTTAAATTTTTGATAGGAAGAGGCTGAGGAGTATAGGCCCATAAGTTATGTGATGTTTGCCAGACAAATCAAAGAAGGAGAAATCTGATTCCTAACCATGGTCTTTTGTGTTAATTAACATCCATCTTTTTATACTTCCTTTCTTTTCTGGTACTTGATTATTTTGACTGAAGAAGAAGATATGTTTTGGTAGTTATTTGGTTTAAATAAGTTTCTGTCATCTTGAAGGCAAGTCGTATGTGTTAATGGCCAGTTCTTGTCGCATATCTGAGTTGGAATATGAACTTCTTATATTGTGTTATTGTGTCATCCTTATAGTCCTTGCCTAGTTCCTGTCACCATTGTGACAGAAGTCTGTAGTAGTTGGTTTGAATAGGAGAGACCAAGTATCCTGTCACTAGTTTGTAGAGGGGTATTAGAAAATGTTCTAGGAAGCATGCTATCACTTTTTCCCATTTTATCTCTTTCATGTTTATTTGCTTTGATTTCTATTTAAGTACCATTTATGGGAAGTCATTTTATGCTTGCACACCGACTAGATGGTGTTTTAGGTTTACACATTTCTACACAGTACAAACTTTTGAAGTTTCATTAGTGTTGGGATGAAAGCGTCGCGTGCCAACATCCCTGCGACATGCTGGCATCTAAGGACAAGGCTTCTAGACTCTAACACTAGGTTCCTCTCTATGTCTCATTCCCTGTTCTATTATCTGTTTCTTAAAATTATTTTATATTTCTATTAGTTTCTAGTTTGCAGTTTATTTTTATAGTTATTTATTAGGGAACTTACTAGTAGAGAACTAAATCAGATCTAGTTGAGTGAATCTATTCTTCCTTAATGGATAAAAGTAGATTACTCTTCTTAGAGGCTGGTTAGGTCCTAAGTGTAAGTGATTAGAATTGGATGCTAGTTAAGATAGCTTAGTTATTTCAATTTTATCATCTACATTTTTTTGTGAACTTGAACTGTGCTCACTAGCATATCACTACTTCTCCTTTTTATTATTATATTTGATGATGTTGGATTTCTTTCTTCAAACTTTTACTGCATTCAACATGAACCATTTAGTGGTGAAGATTTTGACATGCTTGATGAAGCCCTTGATGACTTCGTCCATGAAAAATATTCCTATTATAAACAAAAACAACTTTCTTCTCCAAATATGATTAACACAATCTATGTTTCTAGTTCTACTCAAGAACCTATGAAACCAAAGATTGTAGTCCATCTTCGATTTGAAACAGAAACAACTTGTAAACTGATAATGACTATTCAGGGTGCTTCAAACACATCCTGAATTGATGACTATATTTCACAAGTTTTTAAAACTATCAAACTAAATTTGTTTGGGGCTCCTCATTACCATGTGGTAGCCCTAGAAAAATTACTTCACGAAATGGGTTGAAGATGTTCTACTCCAATCCACGACTACTGACATTATTTGTCGCATTCTCTTAGAAAACATAATATCTCATTTTGTACTTCCTTCCATCTTTGTTTCTGATAATGGTACATCATTTAAGAATAAGGACGTGAAGTAGTTTATGGAAAAATTTAAAATTCAACACTGCTTCTCCATGCCATACTATCCATAGTCCAATGGCCAAGCAAAAGTGTCAAATAAAACCATTGAGAAAATTCTTCATAAAATATTTAATAAACATGGTAAGGATTGACACACTCAACTTTTATATGCACTATGGGCCTATCACAATAGTATTCATACGACCACTAGAACAACTCCGTACAATCTCGTCTATGGTTTCAATGCTATTATGCATCTAAAGTTGAAAATCCCTCATTGAGAATTTCCCTCCAAGGCCTTATTGACGACAATACTTATCATGATTAGTGTCTTTTACAACTTGAGATGCTTGATGACTAACACCTTCATGCTCTCGAGCATCTTCAAGCTAATCAAAAGACCTTAAGTCGTGCCTATAACCAATGTATTATTCATAAATCCTTCGAGGTGGGTGATCTAGTACTTTACAAAAAATAGAGGAGCATGAATGCTCCCACTGATGCTAAAGGTAAATTTAGTTCGAAATGGCTAGGACCTTACATTGTCATCATCGTCTATGGGTCTGATGTATATGGTCTCTCTACGATGGAAGGTAATCTTCTTAAAGAGCCCATAAATGCTATGCATTTGCATTGTTATTATGCTTAGTTCTTTCCTTACTATGCCATTTGTGTAGATGAGTTTTGATTTTATTCATAACTTTCCTTATGTCATTTGATTATGAACACTCTTTCCTTTTCTTGTGTTATAATCTCTTTTCAAATTGTGTATTTTATTAAATACGCAATTTTCCTTTTAAAAGCAACAATTTGTTATCTTTGTTTAGTATTTTTAATACTTTACATGGTAATTATAAGATTGTTGTTTTATGTTCTCAAAACATTATACGTTGTCTTGAATGTTAGTTGTAGTTTTCATTGAACAATAAATGGAAATTACCTCATTCTTTACCATGTTGATTATTTAATTGTGAGAACAATTAATGAATCCATTCATAATTATTTAATTAGATCTTTCATAAGTATTTGATTAGATAATTTTCTTTGTTCAGTTACCAATTTACCAATTAGATCTTTATTGAATTTAATTGTATAAATTTTAGACAACCATTATTTAATTAGATCATTCTAGTATTTAGTTAAACAATTATATAGTTGTTTAATTAAATCAGAATAACATTTAATTAAATAATCCACATCATATGAACAAAATATACATACATCATCACATAACACATGTATCTCAATCCAAAAATGCAAAATATCATGTGTGTGTGTGTGTCTATATATATGTAATGTGCATTGTATACAAAGATGACCACTACATCAAAATGTGGCATATCTTAAAATTATAATATAATCATATAATCTCAACTCCCCCAACGGGAGCCTGAACCCTCTGGCCCTAGTGGTGGTTGTTATATAGAAGGCTCTTAGCAAGATGCTATAGAGCATGAGCAACTATGGCTCTGTGACTGCATGCCCCTCACTTGGCCTCTCAGCTCTATTGCCTCTGTCTTTGCATCCATAACCTTCTACTGTAGCTAAGTGACTTGAGCTTGTAGTTGGATCATCTCATCCATCAGGATCTAAACTTTGGGATGGTCCAGACCTATGGATGGTATGCATTGAGTAGTAAGTTGTGTCTGTAGAGAGTCACGAGTAGTCTCCACACTCTAAGCTCTCCTCACTGCATGATCTTGCTCTACCCTAGCCTGGTCTCACTTTGTTGTCATGAGCGACAACTAGAGCCCTCTCATCCTGTGCCTCCTCTAAGGCCACTCTTAGTTGAGCCACTAGCTCAAAGACCTACACGTGTTGCCTTGCAGTCTACTGAGGCCTTGGTGGTGGTTTTTGTATAGAAGGCTCTTGGTGAGACTGTGACTACATGCCCCTCACTTGACCTCTTAGCTCTATTACCTCTGTCCTCACATCCATAACCTTATGTTGTAGCTAAGTGACCTGAGCTTGCAGTTGGCTCGTCTCATCCATTAGATTTTGAATCTAGGATGGTTCAGACCTATGACTAGTATGCTTTGAGTAGAAAGCTGTGTCTGTAGGGAGTCATGAGTAGTCTCCACACTCTGAGCTCTCCTCAATGCATGATCTCTCTCTTCCCTAACCTGGTCTTGCTCCGCTCTCACAGTAGTAAACTGAGCGACACCTAGAGCCCTCTTAGCTTGTGCCTCCTCTAAGGCCACTCTTAGTTGAGCCACTAGCTTGAATACCTCCATGTGTTTCCATGCAGTCTGCTAAGGCCTTTGACTAGCCCACACATCCTATTGAAGCTAAACAGTGGGGACCATCTTAGCAAAGACTTGAACAATGTAGTCGAGCCACTCTCATGTGCGCACTGCAAAACCAAACAAGGCATGTGCTAGATCTCATCATCATATAAAATTCAAAATCAATATATGAATATACATGTCTAGTGTTTTATCAAGGTAACTAAAGCAAATAACAACCCTCACTTGGGTCCCCAATCTGCCAATTAGGATCTAGGAGCCCCGCCAGTGTCGCTTGGGACTAAATGATAGCTGCTAGGTACCTACCCTTGTTGCAGGTATTGTATTGGACCTTGCAATAGCTTCACTGCTTGACTCCCCTCGCACTATTTAGATGGGGATACAATTGGTTGAAGATGTAGCTCGTGTGACCTGAGGTCAAGCTCTAGGCCTCTCCTCTGTAGTGGCACCAACCTCATCTCACTTTCGCCGAGTCCTTGCCACTACTACAGGTTGATCCTGCTCCTTCTCCTCCTCCTCCTCCTTGCAATCTCCCACTATCTATGCTCTCAGCCATCTCATCCTTTGACCCCTCCTATGCTAGAGGACGTGCATCGCCGACAGGTGCATCATCAGGATAGATCATGGTTAGTCTCATGGCAGTCCACCATGTTGTGTACCCTGCCTCACCCCTACGTTGTCTACATCTATGACTACATCATGATCTAATCCTCTGGGCCTCTAGATTGCTAACCTCCACCTCTATGATAGTGGGACAAGGCTGGTCTCTAGGTCAAATGACACTTCAATGTGAGTGAACATATGTAGGGGGCACACTCAGGATACCTTGTATCTGCCTGAACTACTTGGTGACCCTGTAATATCCTTACTTCACAAAACTTAAAATTCTAATGATTACCATAAAGTAAAAAAGATTCTTGAGGTAAAATAGTAATAAAATTCTTTCCATAATTAACTTGAAAACAAGTGTAATAATTTATACCAATCTTCTTTCCTGAAGGGTAAATAATTTTAACAAGATATAAACTTGTCTTTCCAATTCCAAGTAATTGAAATATATTAAGTTATACAAAACATTAGAACTTACAAGTCATCTTACTAAAAGTTTTTTGCTTCTAGATTGTTGACATCCTTATCACAAGCCTCGGCATGCCTTATGTTGGAGAGAGAGATAAATCATCTTCGGAGTGCTTTGCCTCCAACCATAGACTGACGGTCTCCCACACATCTTCCATTCTGGAAGTGGCCCTACCCTTCACAAAGAGTATAGACTTAGGGTGACCTATGGTATTTACCATCCAAGTATCGGTGTTGTATCCTACGTAACACTATTTATCATACAACCTGAGATACCCTCTAGCCAAGTATGATCATACCAATAGGTTACGTAATCCCAGATACGATGAACCGACAATGCACTTAGAGGCATGTGTATTACATTGGCCAAAGTTTCAATATGAAAAGCGTTTGCAATAAACACAGTCGATTTGTTCACCCACCCCAACTCGACTTGGATAATATCACAATCCTACAGTTGACTTGGTCAAATGAGTTTATCCAATCATTAATTGGTTTAGTCTCCTCGACTAGACAGGTTATCTGAATAATCATTGGGCTTTGTACCTTAGATTTCTAGGGTTTTTTTTTATAAGAAGCTACTTAATGCTTTTAGGTATAATGATACTCATAACTTACTTTGAATAATACCGACTTATAATATCCTAGCATGATAGGATAATCGAGTGATAACTTGATAAGGTGAATATATTAAATTTGTTAAAAGATTAAAATAATTAGAAGTGGCTAGGGTCTTATTCCTCCCCATATCTTGATATGAGTTTACAAAATAACCTAGGGTTAGAAAGAATTCTAATCATACAAGAATACTGAACTTCTCTTTGCTCTCATTAATGAGGTCATAGTAATAATTTTTAATCAAGGCTAAATTTTGTTTCGACATAGCCAAAGATTAATTCCTTGGACAATACACTACAACAAATCCCTGTGATTAGCTCCCTTTTTTTCTTCCACCCACTGTTGTAATGTATTTTCTCCATTTTTTTGAAAAAGTCAGCGCTATTTATTGAGATGGTGCTATTTTTGGCATTTTTTGCGCCAATCAGAACAAGTAGGCGCTAAATTAGGTGCAATTTAGTGCCAAATTTAACACTAAATTTAGCACCTAATTTAGCACCTAATCAATGTTCAAATGTTTGAAGGTCTTATAAAGTGAATATCACATCATCACGAAGTATATCAGATGACACTAGCACCCGGCCGTGACGCTGTGACAAGTTGCCACCTATACAATCTACTTACGAGGTGTTTACTTTGTAATCTTACCTCAGCTAGCTGTCTACCGCTACATGTCCACAGAGCAAGCCTAAGATCCAATGACTGTGCTTCAGTGCAAGGGAATCTTTCTAGGAGGAATATTCACTTCAAGGCAATGAGATAACGACACGTGGCGTGCACCGATTGAAAATCAAGTATAATAAAGGTGCATGGATGCTATATCGCACCATCACGCAGTAGGTATATGGTGGGCCCTCCTCGATTGCGACCCCGCGAAAAGGTGACACGCATCCAATCCGGGCTAAGGATGACATAAAGTGCAGGGAAGGTATTGATGATTTGGCTCATTTTCATTGGGCAATGACTTGTCAACACAGATGACTAAGATTGTCAAATCTAGTCAATGAATCGAAGCCGTGGATTCCAGAAAGGCATGAAGCGATTAACGGTCCAAATTCAAACTTGCAAACAAAGGAGATTTTCAAATGATTGTGGCATGAGCAGAGTTATGGTTGCAGTGATCTCCTTTAATACAGAGAGTGGTATAGGAATTTGATGTTATAACAACATAATTCTAAGCATTTCCTGTCATTTTTCAAGGATCAATGCGTTCAGAGCCGAAGAGTAATCAAAACAAGCAAGGAGAAGCAATTCTGAGCCTCTGTGATGTAAAAAAACCAGTAAGTTATTGTCTCTCCCCTGCACTTAGTCTTTCTATCTGTAAGTACTTTTTGAAGCATTTAGAGCAGCTGTTGATTGCATAAACCCTAGGTTGCTTGCACAAATACAAAATGAGTCAGTCAGGTCAAGCTTCAACCTCAAAACACAGCTTGGATGAGGATATCATGATTCAATGTCCTGAATCATCTAAGAAACCTCTGACAAAATTAGGAGAGGTTGGCAAAAATGACAAAATATATGACCTCTGTGTAGATTGTTGAGATGCTAGGATCCCTATGTCTGCTTGGAGTCTGTTTGAGCATTGGCATAAGTGAATTGATTATAGAGCCCTAATCTACCATGCCTAGACCCTTGACTTAGCCAAATTAATATGCCTTGTTGTCTTCATAAACACAGACTTGATGAGAGCTGTAGCAACTAGGTATGACCCTAGGACCATGTCTGTCTTGTCTGGAAATGGCAATGTTATCATTAGGTTTACAAAGGCCTATATTGCTGTTAGGACTAAAAAAATCTCATAATTTTCTTAGTCCCCATCTGCTTATCCTTGATATATACCATGTTGGAGCTAAATTTTTTTCCCATTTTTCATCAACCATCACTCACTTGTCATCCAAATATCATAGAAATTTGCCATACATTAATCTTGTGATTAAAATAGGTTGTTCAAATTTGTGTGACAAGATCCATGTTGTAGCCCATGACAATTTCATAAAATATGACCTTTGAAATAAGCATTTCCCTGACTATAGTTGAGCAAATAGAAGTAATTAACCCCTATCAGCAAGATCACATATATGTCTTTCTGACCAAATAAGTCATAATCCCCTAACTAATATTTTCATATATATCGAGAAGACCTAAATGAAGTTACACCAATCAAAGAACCCAAAGACAAAGATTGTGCAAAACAACCAGGAAGACTGTGAGGACCGCCCTTTTTACTACTGTTGTCATGACTCTTTACAGTGCTGTTATTGTTACTTTCATATTTGTGGGATAGCAGTTCCCGAAATTTGTCAGACTATTTAACTTTATTATGTTTTCGGAAAAACTAATTGGGTGATGTTTGGATAAGTTACTTTTCAGAAAAATGAATTAGAGATGTTAGAGATGATGGAAAATTGTAATATGATTTTTAATTATGTTAGATTGTACTAAGGCATGAGAATGCATGTGTTATTTAAGTTGCTTCGGCTATGATGAATTTATGTGGTTACTGATCTTGTAATTGAGTGTGCAGGGACTACTAATCAAACCACAGATTTCGGAGATCATTCCACACCTTGTTAATTGTTATTCCCTGTTAAGCCGATCTGGTTCCACGATGAACCAAGATCTCTTTGTGTTTGATGTCATGATGTAATGTGGTCTTTCGTATGGTCGAGTGGGTTAGGTTACCCTCATGTAATATTATTTTTATAAGTAAGTGTTGTAAAGAGATTGAATTTGAAATTTCTATTTTTATTGAAATTATGAGGCCCTTTTTCTTGTGCTTTACCTTGACCTGGGGTGTCTTGTATGGGTTAAAAGTGACCCTGGGTTCTACCCCATGGGTCCAGGGGCCCATTTGGCATGGGTAACCCTTGAGTAACCTCCATCTAGTCAACTTAACCTTTCCCTGAAGTTAAGTGGCGAAAATTGGAGCTAGGAGGGGACATGATGGGTTGTACCAACACTCAACCCATCCCCTCTACTTTTCCCTAGATAAGAGATGCCATCCATTAGTAAAAGTTACCTCTTCTTTAGTAAGATTCCCCCATGTACTATGGGGACACCCATGTGAAGAAAGGAGAAAGAGGCATGGGTCACCTGTCTTGTTCCCATTTAACTCTTTTTTTTATTTCTCCTATGAGAAAGTGGAGTCACATGAAAGGAATAAGGAGTACCCTTGGGAATGGAGAGTGACATAAGCCACCTGGACAGAATAGTGATTTTTGGGAAGGGTGAGGAGGTGACAAGTGTCACTTCCCCATTTCTCAAAAATTAGAAAGAAAGAGAATTTTGGGTTATTTATTTTCAAATTTTGGGATGAGAGGGAGTTAGTTGAATTTTGGGGAAAAACTTTCATTTTGGCCTTACCAAATAGAGAGAAGTTAGTTTGGAAGATAGAGAAGGGAGAGGGAGTTGGTGGCTAAGCTTGGAAGTGAACTCTGTGGACTCTGCAACAACTTCATTCCAGGAGGGCTTTGCAAGGTTGGTCTGAATTTTACCTTTGTTTTGGTAGAACTGAAATGTGTATGAAATGTGTTTGGAATATGTGTTTAAATTTGTTTTCTGTGGGGTTCTTGTCGGGTGTTTGACAGAGCGTCTCCCACTTGGGAGAAATGCTCATCAAGTTTGGGGTAGGGGAGGAGAGATCCTCCTCGGGTGCATACCTGTTCCATCTTTTGGGATGTTGAAAGCCTTGAGGGCATGTATCTGTGACTGTATTTTGACTTGAGAGTCAAATACAGATTTCTTACAAATTGTGATCACACTTGGTTGAGACCAAGAGAAATTTATATGAGTTCATTTATCTGTCAGGGTGACACTCTGGAGTCGAGTGTATCCACTCTCCTGCCCCTTATGAAACTCACTGTAGTTGAGTTTCCGTATTGTGTAAAATAGCCACGGGTGTATGTGTGCTTTGGGATTGTTGTTGTTTCTGTTGTGAAGTGGAGTGTTTGAGTACCCAGGTGTGAGTATGGTCTCCCTAGCTCGGGGGTGACCCTCTTGCGGGTCTACGGTAGGGAGGAGAGCTAGACGAGTGGTATTTTTCTTCTTTGTTTGTCTTTGATACGCAGGTTTTTTTTTTCTCTTGGAGCTTCTGGTGGGCTATTTATGAAGAAACAGATCATCTTCTTGTCATGAGAATTAGGCCTGGATTATTTCATAGAAATGAAGAGAGAACACCTCTCTTGTTATTGTTGTAAATTACTGATATTCTGGGAGTGAAGAAAATCACCTCCCTGGTCTTGTTATTATTGGACTTTTATTGGTTGTCATAAGTTTTCAGTTGTATACTGTTTGGGAGGAGAAAGTTCATATCTGGGAAGTTGGTATTCATGTTTGAGAAGTTGTAATATGACTGTGCTTAAATTTTAAGTGGATGTTTGCAACCTTTGTTCAATAGCAATTTTTGTGTTTCAAGTATTACTGAAAAGAATAAGTTCGTTTTTGCAACTTAATCTGAGTTGTTTACATTTGAAAGTTTGGAATTGCTTCTTTAGTTGAAATGCTAGTTTCCTTTTCAATGTTGAAATGGAAAAGACAGTTTTTAAATATTTGAGTTTTCTCCATAATAATGGATTCTGTTAATTTAGAAGAATTAGAGGAAATCTAGCATGTAAATATAATCTGTTTGTAAATTTACAAGTCTTATATGTTTATAACAATGGAAAATTTATACTTATAATAAGGGAAGAGCTATTTATCATTTGGTGAAATTGGGATATATATATATATATATATATATATATATATATATATATATATATATATATTTATATCTAATTGTTATGACAATTTCTTTATAATAGGTTGATTTGGAGAAAATGCATAGAGTAGTGAATTTAAAAAAAAATTGTCGAAATTGGAATTATACAAATATAATATTTTTCTCTAAATACTTTATAAATATATATATAGAGATATATATATATTTCTCATTTTGAGTAATTATCATTTTAGAAAATAATAGAGAAATTGAAAGTAATTATAATTGTTATAAAAAAAAAAAGGGGATATATATATATATATATATATATAAATATGGAATATATATATATATATAAATATATTATCGTTGTTATATATATACATATATATATATATATATTTATATATGAATATAGAAATATATATATATATATATATATTTGAAGATATTTTATTTTTGATAATAATCAACGAATGGTGAAAGACTGTCAAAAAAATTAAGCCGCGGATAACAAAATACACAGTCGTTATTTACAATGGGCGGTGGGGAAGAAAACCCCACCGCAGGTTTTATGTTATATTTGGAGGTGTGGAGTGGGGCGGAGCCCCACCCACACCCCACGTCGTGGGAATGTGGGTGGGGCTCCGCCCCACTCCACATCTCCCCCCCCTCCTCCATACCCTTATGCCTCCCGCGGATCTTGTCTGCCGCTTTGCGGCCACCATAAACCCCCGTCCGCCGCTCTGCGGCCACCATAAACCCCCGTCCGCCGCTCTGCGGCCACCATAAATTCCCGTCCGCCGCTCTGCGGCCACCCCGACCCCGCTCCTCTGTCACGCCGCCCATGGCCGCCGTCGGCTGTGGTAACTCCAGCACATAAAATGTTAGGGCTTGGCCCTAACATATGTTTGGGTTATTTGGAATTTAAATGCTGTTTATTTTTATATAGCTCTATATATAGGCATATATATATTCTATATGTCTATGTATATAGCTATATATCTAATATAATAATGCGTATATATCTGTATATATATATATATATATATATAGGTTGTGGTAAACCAATTCGTCCTTTTCATAGACATTAAAATAAATATATTATATATATGTATGTATGTATGTATATATATATATATAAATATATCTATATATATATATATATATATATATATATATATATATATATAACATACAGAGGAGTAAATCTATGAACCAAATTATTGGGCTCTCGTTTAAAATCGTTATAAACTATGTTTCATGGATATGGAGAAAAAAAAATATATATATATATATATAAATAACAATTATATTCTCACAGGAGATGTTATTAAGTGTTGAACACAACAACCAAAGAAGCTATATTACCATGAACAGAGTTTTATAAAGTGGTGAACCACCTACATCTATTGACAACGTCATACGAGTTACAAACAGTGTATGAATCGTAATTAAGAGTAACAATAACAACAGTAATTCTAAACAAGAGAAAATAAAATTATAATGTAAAGAGAGTTTAGGAATATTCAGTGATACTCTGGAAAGAGTTTCTCGGAAGTTTCAACTAAAAACATACTAACAATCACCCGAAAAAATGAAGAGGAAAATTACACAACTCCTTACTCAAAAGAACACTGGAAATAAACTTAAGAAGCCACCACTGACAATCCTTGTGGCCATATTAATCTCAACTGTAGCAAACGATCTCATATGTAAACCTGTAAGAGGTTCCGAAGAAGGAAAAACCAACATTGGAAAACACAGAGGAGAAAATGCGCGACATATCTCACACGGGATAAGAGAACTAAGTGGACGGACCCTTCTGTCAATTGTGCTTAGGTACAAGTTGACTAAGCATTTACGAAGAGGAGGAACCTAGATCGGGGAAGATTAGGAGACTGAGTCCAGCGAAATAGTAAACCAGCCTTTGTGACCGAGATCATCCTGAAATTAGGTTTGATATCAACAATAGCTGCAGTAATAACCCTGATTGATGTAAATCACGAAGAAAGGACAGGATGCACATAAAGAAAGTATAGAAAATGAAAGAGAGAGAGAGACCGAAATATAAACACACTAAATGAACTAAGAGATAGTTAAGGTAAGGGCGATAAAGATATAATCCAACTTAAGAACTTGTGGAAAGGGAAGAGAGGGCAACCAAACCGCCTTGTTGAAAATGCTAAGTCATAGGAGTAGTATGTTTCAGGAAACAAGAGAGGAGACAGACAACCGTGCCTGGCTGAAAAATGACTAAATAGGGAGATCACTAGCCGGTTTAGTTGGAACAAGGCGTCGAGGGGAGTGGTTCCTCTATCAGCGAACCACGTGCGTAAATGAGTGCAGCGTAATTCCCACTAACGCCGTAAGGCATTCTGCTACCGAACATTGCCGAGGGTTCGATTTAAGAACTTGGGTAATCTCACTCTTGCAATGACGTTAGCAGCGTTGTATCGACCCTCTTGTTGATCTATATGTTTCCGTTTGCACGCCATTGTACTTGTATTCCGCCGATGAGTATAGTGTTTCGCCATGAGAGAACACCGTTGAGCATGCGTACGCATGCGGAAGGGGTTTTTAGGACGGTGTGAGAAAAGTTTTTCATATCTCGTGTCATAAGCACATGACAGATGTGGCTATGACACGTGCGATGTGTGTTGTGACCACAAGGAAAATGTGGGCATGACAAAGACAATATAATGTATCACCGATAAAAAGTTGTATCGGTGAGAGATATAAAATTGGAATGAAAATTTTAAACTACGTCGATCTCAGAGGTCATACCGATACATATAAGATCGGCAAAAGATATATGTTCTCTCGCCGATAAATTGATACACTAGTTGTATCAGCATGACATATACCATCGGGATAAACTTTTTATATCTTTGCAACTTTATAAGTCACTTCGATAAGAAGAAACTAAAGGAACTCAGTAAGAGTCTCACCAATGTTCCCCATGAACAAAAGACATAAGAAAACCTTATCAACGAAACTTGATATATCGAAGGGACATTCTGTTCTCTCAGCAATGATGATTGTCAACCTGACGACTATAAGATAACCACTGCTCATCAGGAAAACACTCGCCGATGTCCAAAAGTAACTTTGACAGTCAGAACCACCTTAATATCGGGGTGAAATTAATAAAGTCTTCCTAAAATGTTAAAAATAGAAAAAGGCAAGTAATGTGGACCTGAGCAAGATCGATGAGAGTCTCTCCGATAAAGATCAAAGAACTAAAGGAACTCCTCCCATCAAAGAGACATAAAGTTAGTCTTGGCGATTGACCGAAAACATATAAACAAAAGATGGCGCCAAAACAAACATACAAATCGGCATGAGATTAAAATAGTCTTCTTGATGTAATTCATTAATTGATTTGACACTTTCAGAGCTCAAGAAGCCTACTGCATTCAATTCCAATGGCCAACATTAATGGTCGCCTGAGCATAATCTCATACAAATTGCTCTGGTTCATAATGAATTGAAAATCAAAACAAATTTTTGAGGGTTACAGTGGAAGAGCGGGGGATTCACTGAGAGACTGAGAAATTCACAACTCTAAGCACATACAAGTAAGCATTGCAAACCTTCATGTTGTTAATTGATTATAAGGTTAAATCTAGTATTCAGCATAGAGATAGAATGGAGGGTCCTTCCAAAACAAAAAGAAAGCAGCAGACTGAAACTAGACAAACCAAGGGCAAAATGCAAAAGGTTGAGACAGGGAAAGGGGAAAAACACAGGAAAGAAAACTTAATCAAGACCTTATAGACCAATTACCTAGTTCAGGCCTAAGGCTAGAAGAACTACACAATTGAGGGTAGACGTGGAAAAATTAGAAGATAAATATAAACATGTAGGGAACATATGGACCCCTATCAGGGGATATGAGTTGTTTATGTTTCACTATTGCAGAAGGAATAGATTGGAACCCGTCTGTAACCCGTGGAATTTCAACCTAGGAAAGCTAATTGTCATAGATGTTTTTTTGAACATAGAGATTTGTTTGAACCTTATATGGAATACACATATTATTCAGTGGGACAAGTACTAGGAACAAAGGTCCCTGAATTCATGTCCATAGCACCCATGGTCATCTCTGTAGATATCCAGTGCCACCATGCCAGAGCTTTTGATTATGCCTCCCTCCTCTCTAAGGGGATTGATTCAAGATTGATGGCCATTAAAAATGACACTCCAACAATAAGTTTTAAGCATTACTTTGCTCTTATGCATATGGTTTTATACTATGGACAAGAATTAACAATGTGGCCACAACAACTGAAAATTGCACAATTTGATAAGAATGGTCAGCTGTTACCCATACAGTTATGGACTTCCATATGGGATAGTAGGTTTGTGAATTCTAGTTATGCACATTTTGAAGAATTCTTTGTTAAAACACTGTACAGATGCTATGGTTATCCATGTAGCTATTCTTTGCCAGATGAGATTAAAAAGGTTTTTAAGGCCTAAGGATTTCGGTGGACCACCAACTTTCAATCACAAATGGGGTGATTGGTATTGTTTTCTAGATTCCACAATGATCAGGGTATATGGGTTTGAATATATGCCATTCTTATTGCCTAAAACAGTACCAGACAGAATCGCATACTTGGAAATCGTCAGACAATTAGATTACTCAAATGTTATGAACTTAAGTGCCTATGATAAACAATCTTTTATGCCAACTACATTATGTTTTGGGGACTTTACTATGTTCTCCAGGGAAGGATACGACCTCATTCATGACAAATTATTGCACTTTAATTTAAGAAAGGCAATGTCAAGAAAAGGGTTTGACCCTGAAGGGTTTATTGATTCTACAAGAAGAAAACAAAATCTGAGTGGATATACTCATAGTCCATACCCACATGATGATGTTATTAGGAATTTGGAGGATGCAGAGGTCGAATTTGCCATTGATGAGTATAATAAGGAAGTGGAAAGGAGGAGGAGAGAGGCACAAGAGGTAGATGTGTTATCCTCTAATAGTGAAGGATCCCATGATGAAAGACCCCAAGCCCACTCCGATATACTTCCTAAACTTAGAATTAAAGAATATGAGCCTTCAAATAGAGAATTGGAAATTGAGGAAACACCTGATACAGATGCCAGGCAGTTGGCTTACA
This sequence comes from Cunninghamia lanceolata, assembly GCA_027924645.1. Classification (NCBI taxonomy): domain Eukaryota; kingdom Viridiplantae; phylum Streptophyta; class Pinopsida; order Cupressales; family Cupressaceae; genus Cunninghamia; species Cunninghamia lanceolata. The sequence goes on from BSBN01000771.1 coordinate 5,212,579, forward strand.
ATTCTTTTGTTTCAGATGATCAATTTATTCAGTCCCCAGAATTTAAATCTTTCTTGTATAGACATAAAGGCAAAGCAATCAGAGAATCTGTTTCAAATATCACACCAGATAATGAAAAACAATTATTGAATACTCTAAGAACAGATGTTGAAAATGAAATAAAAAATATGACTCTGAAGAAAGGGAGGAAACTCCTAGAAGAATTTGGTGTGATGATTTTTCCGGGCTTGGATTTGAAGTCTTCTTGGTTTTTGATAGTTTTCTGCACAATAATGATGCCAAACATAAACTCAGCTTAGAAGGTGTGACAGAAGTGTACACTGGATTGTGATATAATCCTGATGAAGAATCACTTATGATATGGGCCTTGTACCCTCCACACCAAAATCTTGCTATTATTGACACAGAGAAGGCATATGGCCATGTGATGACACTAAAAGTAGGAGAAATAGATCCTGTGGTCATTGCGGATATTGGTATTACTATTGCTAAGTTAAATAAAGCATAGATTCAAATACTGATTCGAGAAAGGGATATGTACAAACTGCACTGTGAAAGAATGCGCAAAGAAAATGATTTCCTGAAAGATTATGTCCCAACTAGGATGCTAACCCAAGGAGAGAGTTCCCAGGCAAAAGACAAAAATGAAATTCAGATAGCTTAGGCCAGATTCAATGCACTTTCCACCATATTCAAGAGGAGACATGCTAACATGATGGTATGGATGGATAAGTTTTGGGTGACCTATTCTAAGAATCAAAACACTCTACAAGAACACAATAGGTTGGCTGATAGACTCCAGGAAAAATTCCAAGAAATCCGTGACAGAGGCACTCCTGATGATGAAGCCATTACCAATGCAAAAGAATTAATTAGGGCACATACAGTTTTTCATGAGGAACTTCAAGAAGAAGCTAATGAATTTATTAATGTCTCAAAGAGGTGTACCTACATTGGTTAATGATGGCAAAAATCTAAGAAGTTAGTAAGACTGGATAAAGGAATACCAAATGATCTTGCATGAAGCATTGGAAGTAGTGAAAGATGAAGACCCAGCATTGGAAGGGGCCCGCGCCTGCATGGAGAAAATGGTTGCCATGGAATTTGTTGCAAAGACCACTGTGGATTGTGTAGATACTCACCTAAGCCAAAAATACTTGGATCATATTATCAAAATCCATTTATGGCTTAATAAAGCCTAATGAAAATTTGTAATTATTAGTCAAAAGTTTCAAAAGACACTTATGAAGAGGCATGCCTCTTCTGAATATGGTTATATAAACATATAGTGGTAGGAGGTTAGAGGATCATCAACAATTAGGAGAAGAATAGAAGTCTTTATTATCTTTTCATTAGTTCATCTGTCATCAAATTTCAAACTTATGCAAGTAATATCCATATTTTCAAGATAAATATAAATGGAGGCATTTGCATAAATATTGGTTTACTTTAAGTGTTCAACAATTGTGTGGATATATTATACTTATATGTTATCGGATTGTCTCCAAAGTGGCTTCTTATGTTATTCAAATTGAGTGTGGAAATACATTTGATTTGTCAATACACATTTGTTGTACTTGTGTGGTGTTGTTGATTGGTTTTTGTGTGCAGTAGGATTAAAATTACCTTTTGAGTAGTCTACTTTGATTGGTTCCTAACTAGATTAAAATCCTTTCAAATAAATTGTCTTAATTGGTTTCTCTTCACATATGAATTAAAAATCCTTTCACAACTTCACAGTAACATAAGAGGATATCACTGGGATCATTAAGAAGAGTCTAGATAACTGATATACTTGCATGTCTACATAAGGTGCAGACATATAAAAGTGCCCAACTGTTAGAGTTAAGCTGTGAAGTGAATCTACACATCTTATAAAACCCTATCTCCAATATCACAATCCACTCATCAACTCTATTTACCTAATGAATTGGGCACTGGTCAATCTTAGAGCATTTCATACAAGTATAACTCACATTCTTTATATTTCAAGCATTCTTGTTAGAAAGTACTTAACAAACCCTACAAATATCTCATGTTTGTGTGCCATTAGTGAGTAAAATTGCCCAACCAGAATCCATCCATATTTCCCAATCTGCCTTATTGATTAGGTACACCCACCTAGGCCTGGCAATGTCAAAAGCATAGGGGGTTTTGTTGTATAAACCCTATCTTGTTGACCAAAAACATATCAAGGGATTGGCACCCTTTTGTGGTCTAAAAACCTACATTTTTGAGAACCAACATACCACACATAAATTGGCCACTCTGTAATTTTATGATCAATACAAATTGCAAAAATTTGTGTGACAAGATCCATTTTAGCCTAAAATTTGTGTGACAAGATCTATATTATAACCTCTATTAAATCCCATCAATCTGACCTTGATAAATATTTCCATTAGCATAGTCAAGAAAACCTTAATTTCATCCTCATCGGCAAGACCTTGGGCATATCTTTTAAGATCCTAAAGTCATAATCTTATACAAAGTATTTTATCCATGGTTGGGGAGAGACAAGTAAACTCTCAGCGATAAGTGGTCCATAGACAACAAGAATAAATGATTGGCAAGATGTCACTTAACATTTCATCAATGAATATTCATCAGCAAAAACAAGATAGTCAGAACAAGATTTTTAAGTTATACCAATCTTGTGCCTCATACCGATGGATGTGTATTGGGGAGAGATGTGCACACTCACACCAATAGAGCAAAATAGTTTAACAATTGTGTTGGGGAAACATATATAATCAGAGCAAGCTCCCTAGGTCTCTCTGACTGCATGGGTCACTTCGATGATAAAGACCACAAAATTTTGATAAGAGTCTTGCCGACTTGTCCCATCACATTGAATAACAAAGGATGCACATCGGAGGGATATATACAATCAGAGTGAATTCATTTGATCTCACCAACTATGTGGGTTATGCCGATAGTGAAAACTGCAAGGATATTTCAGGAAGAGTCCTACCGATGAATAAAGTAATGGAGAAACATGTCGGGAAGACCCAAAGAATCGGAATGGCATGTGAATCTCATAGTGATGGTTTAAGTTACACCGATGACGGTATGAATCATTCCTCCAACTAGTACATCAGGTAAGCTTTACAATGTCTCCTCGAAAAGGTAAGAATTAAGGGTAAAAGACAGGCACATGGACCAATTTATTCATTCTCCTGAGTTCAAGTCTTTTTTGTACAAGCACAAGGGAAAAGAAATAAGAGAATCTATTGAAGACATCACACAAAATAATGAAAAATAATTGTTGGATGCATTGAAAATAGAGGTGGAAAATAAGATAAGAGAGATGACTCCTGATAAGGGAAGACAATTATTAGTGGAGTCTGGTGTGATGATCTTTCCAGGTTTAGACATGAATTCTACTTTAATCTTTGATAGTTTTTTACATAGTGATAATGACAAATATAGAGTCAGTCCAGAAGGAGTGATAGAAGTTTATACTGGGACAAAATACAATGCTGATGAAAATTCTCTTATGATTTGGGCTTTGTACCCTCCACACAAGAAGCTTGGAGTCATCGATACAGAAAAAGCATTTGGACATGTCATGACATTGAAAGTAGGTGAGATTGATCCTATAGTCACAGCTGATATTGGCATAAATGTTGTCAAATTAAACAAAGCTCAAATTCAAATGTTGATCAAGGAAAGAGATATGTACAAGATGAGCTGTGAGAAAATGACTAAGGAAAATGATTTTCTAAAGGATGCATTTGGAGGATCTACCAGAAGATTGACTCAGGGAGAGGGTTCACAAGCAAAAAACAAAGGCAAAGAATTACAGTTGGATGATCAGGTATCTCAAGTCAGGATTGACACACTTTATGTGCTACTTCAAAAGAGGTATACAAACATGATGGTTTAGATGAAAAGGTTTTGGGATACACATGCCAAAAATCACAATATCATTCAAGAGCATACAGGGTAAATGACAGGCTCCATGAGAAACTTCGTGAAATATAGAACAAAGAAGCTCCTGATATTGAAGCAATCACCATTGCTGAAGGCTTAATTAAGAAACATAAAAGGTATCATGAAAAACTTCAAGTAGAGGGTGAAGAATTTATAGAGTCTTCAAAAGAAGACGTTCCTACATTGTTCAGTGACAAGAAAGATTTGAAAAATCAGGAAGAGTGGACAAAGGAATGCCAATTGATATTACATGGAGCTTTGGAGGTAGCCAAAGACAAGGATCCAACATTAGGAGAAGCCTGTCAACATTTGGAGAAGATGATATCAATGGAGATAGCATCAAGGAATGTTGTGGAGTATGCCGATACACACCTGAGCCAAAAGCACTTAGATCATATGTCCCAGATCCATTTGTGGCAAACTAGAGCTTAAAGTGTTGTTTATTATTGTTAAGTTGTTATTAAGTTCCAAAAGACACTTATGAAGAGGCACATCCTCTTCAAAATATTGTTATATAAGTCAGTCATTTTATGATAGAGAAAGGAGGCAATAATATGAAGTAGAAGCATATTTAGTAAATTACTTTTCATCCATCATCTCTCATACTTTCAGAAGACTTATGCAAATTGATATATATATACTTTGAAGAAAATATAATGGAGAAAAATATTCTTAGATGGTGATCTATTTTAGTGTTTAATTGTTTTGTTAATTTTCATTCTTACATGTTGCTGTGCTATCTCAAGAGTGGTTCTTTTAAATTATTCAAATTCATATAATTTATTAGGATACATTTGTTGTTCATTTGTGGTGATCTGATTGGTTTCTGGTTGAAGTTGATTTAAGTCTATCTGAATGATTTATATCTATTGGTCTTTGCCCTGAGTTAAAATCCTTTAAATTAGATCATTTGGTTGGTTTCCTTCAATTAAAAATCCTTTCATGAAATCACAGTAATGTCAGACACCCCTACTCCTCAAGCAGCCAGCCTAAATGTACAAACAACACATTTTATAGAAGCAACAACACTCAAACTGCAGAAAGAGTACAATGAATTATTGGAGAAATACACAGAAGTAATGGCCAGGCTTAATACTTATGAGAGTCAACCTTAGTTACAAGTTGGCCCATCTCAAACCCCTCTAATTATACAGACTGCAGAGTCATTACTAGTGGACACACAACCTCTGCTTCAAGAAATAAAGGAACTGAAAGAGGAAAATAAGGAGCTAAAGGAAGAAATAGAAAGTAAAGTGGAGGATGTAGACACAAATTTGATCAAGTATAGGATCAATAGGATATTGGCTAGGTTGGAGGAGACCCATAGGTCCTACTCCCAATTAAGGATAGCACTTGAGAAACATGAATCATATAAACAGAGGCTGTCAACCTGGAAGACCAGGTGGCTACCAAGAACTGGAAAAATTAGATATTTTCTCAGGTGCTCTAAATATGATCTAAATGCCCCTCCAAAGATGGAGTTAGTAGCAGGTATGTTAGGAAAATTTGAGGATGTGGATACTCATCAATTGAAATTGGATACAATATTGAAGGATAAAATGCAAGCAATTGAGAAGTAGGACACAAAGTGGTTACCCCACATTCTAAAAGCTGATGGGCCAATAAAAGTTATGAACAAGTGGAAGCAGGAAATCATTGATAATGGAAATCAGTTAATTCTAGCTTGTTGTGATAAGGGAGACTCGGCTTTGCATGTGTTAAGTTGGACGCTTGATAGGTTGCATGTTGTGGACATTACATTTGAATTATTTAATAAAAATGTCAAAAGTATCCTAGATGCAAAATATGTCAGCCACAATGGTAAGATAGTAGAAATCATTTCATTCCATTGGTCAGCTGAAAGTACATTCGGTTAGTGGCAGGACAAGTATGGATCTCTTGGATAACAACTCAACCACTATCTCCCAACCACAACAATGCAGATCCCCAGGCAGCTTCGCGTGCTTCTCAAGGCCAACCACATCTTCTTCTCTTTTCCTTCAGTGCAATTAATGTTTCTTCAATGCCATTTGGTGCCTATCTGTATCCATTGTATTTGAAAGGCAATGTATTAAATCCTGATGGCACACGTTCCTGTTATATAATGGAACTGTATTACTCATTTTATGGTTGTCGAAGACTTGGAAATTTTGGAGAAGTAATGAAAATATAGAGCTTTCTGGGCTGTTCTATCTCTTGTGGTAAGTTTATGAGTTATATGTCGAATGTATGTTTGCAAATATGTTTTTAGTTTCATGTTGATGTTATATGAGTAATGCTTCATTGCATGTATTCATCTATTTGTCTCCATGTTGTGTGTGTTTTTCTTTTGAATCTGAATAGCTAAGGGTTATTTGAGGTTATGGGATATGGGTTTTTCTGTATTAAATGTTTAATCTTTTACTTCTGCTCAAGGAGCAGATTAAATGTTTTAGGTTAAATATTGGGAAGAACATATTGCAATAAGGATATTCATAAGCAGAGATAACTGAGTACTAAATCTTGGGTGGTGTTTGTAAGGCAAATACCAATTTATCCCCATGAAACTTGAATGTCAGCTAAGCTTATGTAAATCATTCACATATATACATCAATCAAATTTGAATAATTAACATTATTGCTCAATTTCGTAAAGGTCTGATATAAGTATTTGTGTAGTAAGATTCATGTCTTGCCTTTGCATATGTGCAACATGTGCATCATGATGAAAAACATCTTCCCCACTAAAATATGTTGTAGTCATCAAATCCTCAATCATAACTTCCTCACAATGAATTGAGGCGATTGTAGAGTTAAGCCTAAGGTTTATTTTTAGAGCAAAATGAGGATTAGGTTGAGACCTTGACATTAAAGAAAAATATAAAGAAATGAAAAGGAAATTGCATCCAAGTAATCCTAATTTTTTCTGCCAACAATTCATACCAAAGATTGAACAATTTAAGGATATTGCAATAGGTAATTTGTATCGACACAAATAATATTACTAAAGCATTACAAAGTTTAGGCCATAAGAATCATCCTTTTTTAAACATGGATTGCAAATAATTCTAAAAATTTAATAATTCTAAAAATTTAGAAGTCTTGGTCATTAACATTATTGTCTGCTATAATGTCATCAAGTGTATCATTGTCAATGTTCATATGTTCTTTCAAGTATTTAATATTATCATCATCCTCATCTTGACCTGCATCATCTTCATCATCATTGAAATTTGACTGTAGACCATCTATATTGTTACCAAATGTATTTGGATCATCATTTTCTATACCATCTATATTGTTGTCTTCCATAACCTCATCTAACTCTGGATTGTTGTCTTCTTGTGCATGAACATAACCATCTTCAACACCATCATGGATGTCAATTTCTTCGATATTCTCTAATCCCTCTCTCTCATTTTGTTGGCCATCATTGTTTTGCTCAATATCCACTAATGCATCGTCAAATACATGCCTTAATCTTGGATCATAATGTATGACAAATATCCATTTCGGGTCCAAAATATCTTCATAGAAAAATACCTGCACATGAATGACATACATATATTAGATGTATGGTATAACAATTTTATTGATTAATAAACACATGTATATATTCACAATAAACTATGAATTAATAGATTAATGATCACTACTGCTTCTTGTTTGAGTTAAAGAAATACCTACTCACAATGAATTGGTAGAACATAAGGCTCCTTATCCTCCGGTAGGAAACATGAGGAATCTATAGAAAACAATCCACTATGGGTATCATGTCTTCGTGTCCTCTCAAATGCTTCATACCATCTACACTTAAAAACACAACATTTAAAAGAGCGGTAATCCAACTCAATAATTTCTTGTATTTTTCCAACATATTGTAGATTCCCTACAATTATATTCTTATCTTTTGAGCTTGATCGACTGGATTGCTTGAAGTTAACCATGATGCCATAATCGAAGGATTGTCTCTTTACATCTACACTTTCTACACGATCATGTCAACCATATGACCACATTGCTAGATATTTCCTCACCTGTGAAAGACCATTTATTTTAGTGAAAACAAATATAATGACGAATATTAAAATAGTTAATAGTGTCAAAACTGTATGAAAACAACATTTTGTAAAATTCCAACTGTACCTTTCTTTCATGTCCTCTAGACATGTTGATTTCATCTTCTGTTATGTTTGAATCTATACTTGCATCTTCTATTTGATTTTGAATTTGTTCAGTAACCCATTCTAGTGTGCAATCTTTGCCCCATTCCCCAAGCAGATCAGTGGGAAGTGGAGTATTTCTTAGGTTTGATCTCTTAAACTATCTCCTTGCTTCTAACACTTCTCTCTTTTGATCATACAGATCGATCCATTTGTTCATAAAGTCCATGTGGTATAGAATGAACTTGTCGAGTATAGCACTTTCGTCTACACCTATTACATGTCAACATGTTTATTTCAAACTCCAACTATCATGCTGTTAATTTGAAAAATAAATTATAGAGTAAATTAATGATTACAAGAAAAACAACCACACTGATCATGAATTTACTTACTAATTTCTAGTTGAACACCATTAGATTGTGGTTTTTCTCCATCAATAATATCTAATGCTCATTCTTCATCCCAGAAGCATGGCCCATCTTCAAAATCCTTACCAAGGAATTCACACAGGAAGAAAAATGCTTCATTCATTACATACCCTTCAGCCATGTAACCCTCTGGATGTGCCTTTTGTCAGACATATCTTTTTAGAGTTTTCATATACCTCTCAAAGAAAAACATCCACCTCATTGATACGACACCCGCCAATTCAATGTCATCGACTAGGTGTATAAGTAAATGGACTTGTAGGTCCACGAAACTTGTAGGGAGCTCCTTCTCAAATACACATACAATTTTTGCAATTTCTTTCTTCCATTTTGGCACTTCACATTCGTGGATCTCCTTGGAGGTCACCCACCTAATATAAAAATAGTAAATGAGTATGAACCTTTAGTCAAAAATTAAAATGCAATATAATATCTCTATGTCTCTCACACATGGACATTTCATATAACCACATACCTTGTAAATGCTGACAATCGACTTATGGCATTCCTTAAGTCAACTGTAAGACAGGAATCCCCCCTAATTGCCAATGGCATGATATGCTATCAAACACATTAATGAAAAGGTCATTAGTAATTTTTTCTCACACAACAAAATATCAAAATATATTTAGTACTTAATTAATGTTACCAGTAAATGTTAAATGATGATATATAATACCTTCATAAAATTATGAAACTCATGTGTTTTAAATCCTATGATATGTCCATCAATTGTAAAAGCTTTAGCTAATGCCGACCCATACCCAGTAGGTGTCCTTATTGAATGGATGACATTTTTTAGTTCGTCTAGCTCTTTTTTATTTAAATCCATGGAGATTCTGCATATGTTTCATTTTCCCTGTTTGGCCACAAATGTTTTCTATCAATTTTGGTACGTGAAAGAGCAATATCTCTCCTCGAAGACAAGGTGTCCTTCTCTTTGCCCGATATATGTAGAAATATAGAATCTGGGACATTTTTGAAGATGTGCATAGGATCTAATAGGTTAGATATTAATAGATACTTCCAGTGAGGGAGCTCATAAAATATGGATTTCCTTTTCATTCCTTCTAGCATATTAACTACAACTTGTTTTGGTTCTTCAATTGAATCACCCCGATCAAAAAAATCCTCCCAAGGTTTCAATTCAGCATCTTCATACTTCTTAAGCCAATCACTTGGACCCATAATCATGGGAGGGTCTCTATTTTCAACTTTTCCATCAAATTGATTCTTCAGGCGATTTCTAAACTTATGATCTAGTGGTAGAAAAACCCTGTTGTTTGAGTAAATAAATTTATGTAGATCTTTAGAATACCACCCTTGAAATTGTTCTGCACATCTTGGACATGCAAATATCCCCTTTGTTTGAAGCCCTGCAATTCAATAAGTAATGTTAATAACATAAAAAAAAGTATAAAACTAAGTATGGAAGTTGTCATGGAAATAAATTATGAGTGTAAATATGTAAATATTTTATCTTACCAGAACAAACACCAAGTCCTGGGAAATCATGAATAGTCCAACATAGCACACCATACAACATGGACCTATTTGATGGGGGACATGATATGTCATACATTTTTATGCCTTTCCATAGCAATTGCATCTCATCAATAAAAGGCACAAGATAAACATCCATGTTTTTAACTTGATGTTTTCCTGGAACAATGAGAGTCAGCATAAGGTGCTCCTTTCTAACACTCATCTATGGGGGAATATTGTATACTATCAATCCGACTGCCCAAACACTATAATTTGAGCTTAGAAAAGAGAATGGGCCCACACTCCATCAATTGCAAGACCAAACCTGATACTACGGGGTTCATCTTTGAATTTTCTTGGCCATTTTCCCTCTATGTGTTTCATTGTTTTGGAGTCAGCCAGAATTTGCATGAATCCATCTTTACTCCTATTCTTTGCATGCCAGTCCATAATTGTGCAAGTGACTTGCAACGAAACATTCATTGAAGTCTAGGTATAATTGGCATGTGACATAAAACCTTCTTTGGAACTGTAGGACCTTGTACATCTGTACGATATCTCTTCTCTTTGCATACAGGGAATTCTACCTTGTTTTCATATTCATCTCTGTATAAAATGCAATCATTTTTACATGAATGAATTTTCTTATATTCAATCCCCAACTCAACCAATAACAGACGCGCCTCTCTGCAAGTTGATGGCAACACATTCTCTTCAGGGAGTATTTTAGTTTTTAGTGCCCTGTAAGATTTCCAGAGAATAAATCAATTGAATGTTTGACTTATGATGAACATTTTTGATATGTCAATCTATACTAGGACTGTTTATATACAATCTATGGTTTTAAATTCCCCTTAAAGAAATATAAACAAAGTTGATGAATGTTTACGAATTATGTACACCAATTGACAATGCAAAGTAAGAAATAGATTTCAACTCACTTTAGTAGGGAAGTGAATCCTTTATCTAACCAACCAAATAGTGACTTGATTTCTAATAATATTAATGTGCATTCTAGTTTTTAAGTTTTGCTTGCACCCGATTTGAACACAGGTCTTTGCTGCTTGCTTGATGGAGTCTTTCAGGTTGTTATCATCAACATTACGTTGGTGGTAATTACCCCTGCTATCATCGTTATTGTCAACCATATGATCATTATTGTCATCATTGTTTCCATCCCTAAAGAAACCTGTAAGCATTTCATTCAATCCTTCTTCATGCACTGCATTTTCACTATCATGATCATCATCATTAAGGCTAGTTGGCATGTCATCAATGTATGCGGATCTCATCAGTAGTTCAAATTTCTCAGCTCATAGTATCCTCTTCAATGTTGCTCTTTTCTGCCTAGTATGGTTTAAAGGATGGTTTGGATCATCCCATCCAAACCTTAATAACCCAGTTGGATCTTGAGTATTAGTATGTGTTTCATCAACATCTTCTACCTATCAACAAACACAAGCATTATTTAATGTTTGGCAACAATTGCACTAAATTCAAAATGTATCAATTTCAAAGAAACATAATCAAATATGGCTTAAAAAATAAAAATATAAATTGTATGAACATATATACATCAATTGAATAATGGAACATTATTTTATAGACTACCTTTTTTATATAATAATTTAAAGAAAACACAATTTTGACAACAGTTTATAAAATATCAGTCCACACTCATTTATTATTCTTTGGTTTTCTGCCCTTAAGAACATCCTTAGGGAGACCTTGTTCTTCCCTTTTCTTTCACATAGGAGTGTGTTTTAAGAATGGGGTAATCAATCAATAACTCATCCCCAATGGTAAGGTCCATAATAGCCTTAACCATTATCAATCTATCAACCTCTCTTTCCATATCTCCATCTTTATCATTTATAACCTCAACAAATTGACAATTCGGTCTTACAATAGGGTCCCTTCCCTTACTACTATTTATAAATCCTGCAATATTTTTGTGTGTGTATGCACGTCCATCTATATACATAAGATGACCTCTATTCATTTCTTTTCCACTTTCCAATTGGAGATGATGTGTATACATATTCTAATTTAGACCATATGCTGACATGCTAGGCTTATATTCTGCTAGCCTTCTCCATTCGCCACTGTAATATGATGGACCATAATATGGCATTAATCTCCTGGTGGTTTGTTCTAAATTGTTTCTATGTTTAGATCCCACATGTACATTTTGGATGATAAAGAGGCCTAAATTTGCTCCATGAATATTGGAGGGTCGTATCATGTAGCTGTATCCCCAAAATTGAAACACCTCGTACACTCTAGGTAGTTGTTGATCACTAGGCCAAGCGCAATATAGTCAACGATCAAATGTCTCTTTGTAAATTGATCTCAAACTCAAGGGCAAGTCATCATCTCCATCACATTCATTCTCATAGGGTATGTAGTCCACCTTCCCCTTGTCTTTAAGCAAATTATTCATCTTTAAACCGATTCTTGTTCTGTTACTTGTTTTCATCAATTCCTCATCTTCGGAGCTGATATATTGGCACATATTTTTGTTAGATGTATCATCTGATGAATGATCATTGCTCTCTAGGTTGGAAGTTGGTGATCTAGGAAACTTTAAACCAAGAACTTTATCCTGCAAGTATCCATTAAGAAAAAAATTAGTTATTTAAATAATATAAAACAATGTTTAAACGAAGTATACATGTTATTTATATCAAATTGGAAAATTCCTTACCACAATTCCTATTGGATTTGAATCGATTGTAGGAGGCATACTTCCAACTAGAAGCTCATCATATATGTAATGTCTTTGTACAATCACTCGTTTGAATTGTTTCTTTCCACGACATATAGAAAATCCACAAACAATAATTTTTTCAATGTATTCATCCCATGTACTATAGTCCTGACCAACCTCTTGTTCAGTGCAATCATTTATTGTGTCTGCAGGATCCATTGTCATATCCTCTTCCACCCACTGTCATCTACGTGATTTAATAGTTTTAGGTCCACATCCACATACATATCTTTTTCTTTTGCTAGTTGAACGCTCAGGCTCTGCATTTGCTCCAATCTCCATCTAAAATAATCAACAACATGCATTAATTTATGTCAAGATTAGATAATACATTATAAATTTCAATAATTCTATGAAAAAAGATGGACGTATCACAAAATGCCATCGGATCATTTTTTCCTAAGTTAAGTTAAAATTTTAGTACTTGATGTCCCGCTTCATCCGTTGTGTCCTCATTTGATATGACATGATCTATTTCCATGGCCTCGTCTGGCCCCTATAATACACAACATAGTAAATAATGTTTAGTACACCAATTATGTCATTTCAACGAATATGCTATCCAACACAAAAACTCACTTTAGTCATATATGTGACATATTCATATCATGTTTTGGCCATCCTAATTTTCAAACTTTTCCCTTGATCATAGAATCACATTTAATCACCATTCCTGTGCATTTTCAACCAATAAGTTTGACCTCACAAGCCTCATGGACAAAAAAATGACTTTATCTCCTCTATGTTGTAGCATTTGTGAATTCATAAACACCTTCCTCCTTTGGTTGAAGTTGCTTTCTCTTCTTACCTCTATTGTATCTGTAGATTTCATTGTCATATCTATTTCCACCCACTTTCCTCTCTACGATTTAGTAGTTCTACGCCATCCACGATCTCTCCATGGCCTCCTCTGGATCTTGTAATACACAACAATGACAATAGTCACATAACAGCTGTGCACCAAGAGGTTGCCAAGCTCTCTTAATGTTTTTGGCTAATGACATGGGGTAGATATGGCTAAACCCCCTTCACTTCAGGCTCTGCTAGACCTAGGTGGGTATACCTTAATGATTGGTGCAGACTTGATTTGACCTTCACAATGGCAAAGAGGTGTGAAGTAGCTATAAGATTGTGAGTTGTTCTTAATGTTGATATTTGCAGTTTTGAGAAAGTAAATAAACTTTAAATAAGGCTTTGAGGGAAACTAATCACAATAATCATTTAAAAGGATTTTAATCCTTGGTAGGAACCAATCAAAATGAATTATTTAAAAAGGATGTTTAATTCACTCCAACCAGAAACCAATCAAGATAACCACACATGAACAACAAATGTGTCCTGACAGATTATATAAATTTCCTATATGTTTGCATTTATCCTTTAACCTTTCTACATTAGCCCTCAATTGTGCAGACCTCCTAGCTTTTGGCCCTGAGCTAGGCAATTGATCAATTAGGTCTTGGTTTAATTTTCATTCATTTTCTTTCAATTCTTGCCCTGTTTTAGTTTTCTATTTCTTATTTTTGGACTGACTAGTTTCACCCTGTTGCTTCTTATTTTTTGTTTTTGCAAGACCTTCCATCTTATTTCTCTACAGAATTGAATTATAATGTAACAATTGTAGGGATATCTTAGATGATTACTTGTATACTGTGGGCACACTGAACTCCTTGACCTCCGCTTTAATCTCCCATTTTTTCTCCATTGCAATTTATGAAAATTACTTTCAGTTCAATCCCTTTTCAATCAAAATTATTCATATAATGTTTGTTCGCATGACCATTAATGTCCATCATTGGAAATGAATGCAACAGATTTTTGAATTTCAAAATGTTAGATTGCATCGATGGGACTCTCCTAGTTTCAGGCCGATCTATGTGCTTCATTTGGTGTCATCTTTGTTTATATATTCATAACTGATCGCCAAGACTCATTGAATGTCTTTTTGATACACAGTGTCCCTTTAGTTCTCTTATTCAGTCGAGAAGACATTTAGTAATCTCACCGATATTGCATAGGTGCCTTTTGTCTTAATGTTTTTGGGAGAACAATATGAAGTTTACCCGATATCAAGGTAATCTAAACTATTAGAAATCCTTTTAGTCATCACCGAGTGTCCTTCCGATGAATAATAGTCATTCCTGTTGTTATCGGGCTGACATGTGTCAACGCTAAGAAAATGGGATGTTTTTCCGATATAATTAGTCTCCCTGACTTGTTTCTTCCATCGCTTTGTTCGTTGGGACAAATCGGTAGGACTTTCACCGAAAACTCTTCTGGTGTTCCTTATCGGAGTAACCCATACAGTCGAAGATATTCGAGGGACTTACTCTGATCATTCATGTCTCCCTGACACATGTGTTCTTTTGTTTTATCGATGAGAGTATATAAGTTTCTCCCTAAAAAAGTGTCCATCGGCGTGATGCTTGAGATTGGTGTAATTTGACAACTTCAGTCCGACTAGCTTGCTTTTGCTGATAAGCTTTTTAATTGGCAAAATGCTATGCACTATCTTCCTGATCATACAGAAAGTGTTATCTTGAGATCTTTGATCGCTATGACTTTATTTATCTCTTCCCGATATGCATAAAATGTTCAATAAAGAACTATAACTTGTTGATCAGCAGGACATGCACATGATTTTTCTGATAAGGATCAGTTGCTCTTAAAATTTTTTTGTTTCAAGGGATTATGCTTAGGAAGTTGGATTTCTGGATCCCTTGGGGATGGTGGAATGAGTGGAAACTTTAAGTTTAGCTTTAAGATTAGGGTTGAGGGTTGAGGGTTGAGGAATTAGGGTTTAAGGTATAGTGTTGAGGGTTGAGGGTTTAGGGTTTAGGGTTTAGGTTTTAGGGTTTAGGGTTTAGGGATTAGAGTTTAGAGTTGAGGGATCAGGGTTTAAGGCATAATGTTTAGGGTTGAGGGTTTAGGATTTAAGGTTCAAGTGTTGAGGGTTGAGGCTTTAGGGATAGGGTTTAAGGTTTAACGATACGGGATTAGGGTTTAGGGTTGAGGGATTAGGGTTTAGTGTTGAGGGATTAAGGTTTAAGGTATAGTGTTTAGGGTTGAGGGTTTAGGGTTTAAGGTTTAAGGGTTGAGGCTTCAGGGTTTAGGGATAGCGTTTACGGTTGAGGGATTAGGGTTTAGGGTGGAGGGATTAGGGTTTAAGGTATAGTGTTTAGGGTTGAGGGTTGAAGGATGCATTACGCTGCACTGAAAGGTTATAGTCCCATTAGAGAATGATGTCCTCGCATGGACCATGTCGAGTGCCCTCATTGATGTTGGTAAGGGATACATGGAAGGCAAATGGATTAGGCAAATAGTGGATTATGACATGGATTCTAAAGAGGAGAAAAGTGGATTATGATGTGGATTATGTAGGGAAAATAGTGGATTAGGTTGGACTTATGCCAAAGCATGGACCATAGGGATGGTATGTAGGATAGTGGATGAATGATGGTAGATTTATTGCGGAATGGAAGGGAACCATGACCAATGGTTGCACACATTGTGATAAATGTTGAAGGTTGTGATGTGGAGGTGGTGTAGGGTGCAATGGAGATGTTTGCTTAGGAGATGGATGATGAAGGGCTTTAGGAACCCACATAGACTTAGGTGTTTTATTACTTTTGTTTTGCTTGTGGGATGGAATATTTTGACACTTTTGAGTGGAATGGGAATTTGAGATGGGAGTAGATGGTTGGGATTTTTTAGAGGTAGATGCCTCATTTAACTTGATTTCTTATTGCTTAGGTACCCATACCATTTTGGTTTTGGACTTTGCTTGTGGAGGTATGGGCTTGGATAACTTTTTAGATTGATTTTTCTTTGACTCTTTGTTTTTATGTCCTAAGGCATGATGACCCTTAGGAGTTTGGCTTTATCAGTAGAGGCATCTAATTTTGCATTTCTGGATCCCTTGGGGATGGTGGAATGAGTGGAAGCTTTAAGTTTAACTTTAAGATTAGGGTTAAGGGTTGAGGGATTAGGGTTTAAGGTATAGTGTTGAGGGTTGAGGGTTGAGGGTTTAGGGTTTAGGGATTAGGATTTAGAGTTGAGAGATTAGGGTTTAAGGCATAGTGTTTAGGGATAGGGTTTAGAATTTAAGGTTCAAGTGTTGAGGGTTGAGGCTTTAGGGATAGGGTTTAAGGTTTAGCGATAAGGGATTAGGGTTTAGGGTTGAGGGTTAGGGTTTAGTGTTGAGGGATTAGAGTTTAGGGATCTTTACTCTTGTTCTTTGCATGCCAGTTCATCAATTGTGTAACTAACTTGCAACAAAACATTCGTTGAAGTCTAGGTATAATTGGCATGTTGGCATGAGGAACATTTTGGTTTGGTACAGCTAGGCGCTAAATTAGGTGCACTTTGCACTGGTTTTGGCAACCCAAAGAGATTACATTTAGGGCTGAAAGTTGGAGCTAAAGTCAACGTTAGAGAAGCTGACTTTAGCATCGACTAATGAATCCAAAAATTAAAAAAATTAAAATCCCGCTTGCGTTAAAACATACCACACAAAAAAAAAACACAAATTCAAGTTAATACATTTAAGCCCACAACACAGTGTACTCTACCTCTATTTTAGGTTTCCTGCTAAGAATTGTAGGCTGCGAAGCGACGACTTTGTTATGTTAAAAATGGAAGTTACTAAAAAGTTTCTACAATGGATTCGTGAATTTGTATTTTATTTATTTTTGGTTCTAGACATCCAGAAGATAAAAAATTGCTTTAGCTAGCTGCTAAATTTGGGGTTTCTAGCTATCTCATCCATTCAATCAAGCTTGTTTGTTTGCCTTTTAGCAAGTAAGTTCCAATTGCTGAGCAATTTACTCTTGACCTAGGTTTTTATCGATTTTGATATAATTTTGAGCTCAAAGAAAGTTTTTCTAAGATGTTGTACTCATGCTTTAGGGTAAATTTGAGTAGTAATGTTGTTAATTATCCTTGCTTGTAGTATAACTTGCATTTACCATTTTTGGAAGGCTTGTCGAATAAGCTCTCTTTGTGCATCATACCCAAAATATGAGCTGTTAGGATTTGTTTTTGGCTATGATTGGTCAAGCACACTATTAATTCATACCTAGCTACGATTGCCTCCATAGACTAGATGAAAATAATTTGCCCTAGGTCGCCTCAAAATGTCAAGCAATAGAGGGAAGGGAGAAAACTCTGGCCACAATGAGGTAATTCACTATGAATTTATAGATTTGTAAATGTTTCCATTGTTTCTTTGATTTTTAGTATTTAGTTTTCTATTTCTAAATTTAAAAGAAGAAATTATATATATATATATATATATATATATATATATATAGGGACATGAGACTGACAAAGATAAAGAGACATTGGCTTCCATATTGGGGTTAGAGGAAGTGAACAAATTAGATGGTATGGACTTGACAATGCTTGCCAGATACATAGAAAAATGATCTAGTAAAACCCCTGAAACATTGCAACCAAATCAACAGTGTCAAAGGGAATCAATTAATTCCCCAACAAGTCTTGAATCGAGCAAAAGATCCAGGAGGAAATCAATATCAATAACCTCTAAGAATGTCAAACAAGGAACAGAGGCTTCCACTATCCCAGCCACTCCTGGGACATAGACTTCTTTGACCAGCAACTCATGTTTTGCATCTTGCATTGGTAGCTACGATACCAAGATAGAATACGATGTGGTTTCAGGGGAAGTCCGAATGACAGATGCTGGAAAAAAGTTTGTGAATAGGTTGAAGGAATCATGCCTTCAATGGTTCAAAGACCATCTACATTTGCCATTCTCAAAGATACCCATGCAGCTGCAAAAAATAGTTATCCATGACATGGAGACTGAATTTGGCACAAGTTGTTCTGTAAAGAAAATAAAGCTACAAATGTCTCAAAATTGCAAGAGATTTCAGTGCAACCAAACAAAGAAGATAAAAAAAATCCCTCCCGAGCTAAGGCTCAAAAAAAGGCCAATTGATGTAAGTCTGAAAGTATGGAAAGAGCTTGTAAAAGCATATTAGAAGTCCAGTGCACGGAGGAAGTCCAGTGAGGAGAGTACACAGGTATTTGAATTTGCTCATAAGATTATATCAAATTTATTAAACAATTTTTAAATTTTATTTGTGTATAATTAAATTGAATTAGTATATGTTTCAAGACAAGGCCTCCAAGGCTAGGCTTGACAAACTTCATGCCACTCATCATAGTGGCCAGAAAGGTTTACAGGCCTTGATCTATACATTTGTAAGTATATTTAATATTTTAAATGATATTTTTTTTATTTCCTAGGAGAAAGTAAATGATTTCATATTAATTAGTTTAACTAGTCCATGTGCCATGTTTTGACAGGAGGAGAAAAACGGCCATCAACCAATGTAATTTGAAAATGAAATGTTACAAAGCAAAAAGTGGACCGATTTTGTAATCTGGATGGAGAACGAGGTATCAATAGTTGGCTTTCAATAACTTAGTTGGATATTGTTGTGTTCAAATGTCAATTTGCATTTCTTGTGTTGAGTTTCAATAATCTTTGGAGAGGTTATAGAGTGATACTTGAGACAAATAGTTATAGTTGTACTCTATTTGTTGTGTTTGGTTTTTATTGGTCTTCTTGTCTTTTTGACTCAAGTGGATTGTTATTCATAGGTCACTTGTCATTATTGTTGGTCATGTGGATGTAGCTATCATTGAGTTTTTAGGTGGTCTCCTAAGTGAACAGACCAAAGGGTTTATCTCAAGTCTTTGTTTCCTAACCTTTTATTGTAAGACTTAAAGGGGGGCATGCATTAGAGTTACGTTTTTGGTTATATTTCAAACCTTTGAAACATATTAGTGAACATTTAAATTTTAATATGCACATTTTTTTTGTTGAGAAGGAGCCATCATTGGCAGTAGGCATTAACTCTCCTCTGCCATAACAACTTTGGGAAGTACTAGTCTTTAATGTGCTTGGTTTTGGGGTATGTGAGGGAGAAAAGGAAGGAGTGGGGAACCATTTTGGGGGGGAATTCTTCTTTTTTACTTGGGGTCAAGGAAGGAAGGTTGATGGTTGGACTATAAGTGATTTAGAGGAAGGGAGACTTTGGGTGTGCTCATCATGTTGGCTGAGTGTCTTGTTGTTTGGGTTGGAGACTAAGAATCAAATCACCAATTGGTCTTCTTCAACTAAGCTAACCTTTCTTTGAAGTAAAGCCCCTTGTCATCCATTCTTGTAAAATTACACTGACCATTTTGGTGAAACATTTCCTTTAACTTTTGTAATTGTATGTGGTCTTGTGAAAGCCTATGCTAAAGGGTTTGGATGAGGAAAATATTGTTAACTGTGAGAGTTCAGACTTAAGATCATGGGACTTATGAACTGTGGCAAACTATTGGTTATTGTGTTTTGGATTTCTATCATGAAGGAAGCTACATTAATTTGGTCACAGTTTGAGGTGGAGTTTCAAACCCTGGCTAGAATTGCTAGAATGCTATCATTGCAACATACCATGAGTCTTGAGGAAACCTGGCCTAGTTCATGGTTATCTTTTTGACATAGTTGTAAACCCTAATGGTGTTGGTATTTCACCTATAAATGTCCAGTCTCTCAATTGTGGATCCGAGGTCTTCTTGGGATTAATAACGCCACTCCTAGGTGGGGTTTTGGGATGGTTTTGGATCCTTGGTTTGGGTCAACTTGCCCCCCAACACTCCCTCCAAGGTTATGAGGTTTGCATTACTGAAGCCACAATGGAATACAATGTTGAAACAACACTACATGATTGTATTTGAATACCAGTCGACTCTTGGAAAGAATGGGTTTTGTCAATTGCATACAGTTGTGTAACATTGCAATAGTTGTATTGTAGTTGTAACTAGAATAGTCTATTGTGAAGGCATTCATTTGATGAGAATGACCTTTGAGTTCATTGTAATGACTTGCACTAACTTAGAAATGTGATTTCAAACTAGTATTTATTAAATTGGAGATTGTTTATAACCAAATTTATCTTAGTATGGACTTCCCTGTGTTTGAATGACTAAGCACTACCCATAGAATAGTAGATATTATGTACTTGTGATCACTGCGTCATTTGGATAGAGGACTCATAAATGGAATATAGGACCTTCTATTTCATTGTCCATAAAATCCTAAGGGTTGATTAAGTTATTGTGCATGGATGTAAATGGAAACTTTAAGCTCTCTGAAGGCTTGCTTATTCTTTGCAAAGTAGCATTAATTTCTTATTTTAACAATGGAAACATCTTGTGGACACTAGTATGGTGTTGACTAAGGAATTATCTTGTAAATACTAGAAAGGTCTATGCATGTTAATCATAGACTGTAACCCTACATTTGGAAGGAAATTGTTACTGTAGATGTGATATATACTATACAGTGGTATCTGGTCTATGGCATGACATCTTTAGTAGGAGGTACCTTCATATTTCTGTAGCATCATGTCTGGGCTAAGGTACCATAAAGTTAAGTGTGTATTGTATGGTGTTATTGTATTGGAGGTTGCTGTATGCAAATCTACAGTGATATAAGGAGACTTGACTCTCGTCATTTCATTACACAAAGTGAGTGACAAAACAACTACCTAGTTTAAAATTGGCCCTTCTTTAAGCAACATATGTAGCAATGAGACTTAGGATTCTTGAAAATGAGAAGCATCCTTCTCCCCATGCAACCTGCTAACTAGGGCCACTATGTTTTTTACTGAACCCTTGAGGCTGATGGAAGGGTACCATTTAGTGTTCCTAGAAGTTAATTGTCTAACTCCTCCTCTTGAGCCAATTTCCTTGTATGATGAACTAGATGATTGGGATGACCATCTTGAAGATGCAATTGAAGAATTTTGTGCTTGTGTAGTGTTGTAAATGTACACTCCATGGGGACAAAACTTGTAGATCTTAGTGTTAATCATGATATAGGCACAATTTTTTTAATTGTTGGTCATGTAAATGTGAGTTTTCAGCTACCACAAGTGTACTCTTAAGGATAGTCTTGCTAAGGAAAGCATGGATGTAAGAGTCGAACTTGAGATACATGATCTTGAATTTCTTCTTGGTATACCTAAAGTTTCTAATCTCTTTGTTAATGAGCTAGATGTCAATTTGAACCATGGATGTGTTTCCAACATTTGTGATGATGTTGCATTCATGAGGATGATAAGTTACATCAAAATATCAAAAGTTACATAGCCTCTGAGATGGAGTTTATCCCATCCACGAGGGAGTTAATTCATTCCAGCTGTTCTGCTAAGAACAGATCGCCATATAGTCTTACAAAGTTTGCAAAAATAGTCATGTCATAGTTTTCCAGTCCCTCTCTGAAGATCTTGAGGGCTTCTTCAGTTGTCTTCTTCTTCTTGATTGCCTCTGCGTCGAAGACTCCATAGATGAAACCTTTTTTTGGATTTGGGTTGGTGTGCTGGCCTACAATAATAACATCATCCCTGATCCCCTCATTGACCAGAAAACCCGTAGATCTTGACACCCTGGCAAGAGACCCTGTGGCTTGGATGATAGTCACGTAGAAACGCTCTAAAAGGACACCGTCATGGATATGGCTGCCATGCACTCCCCTTATCCCTGCAATCTCTTTGATGGCATTGCGTAGCCCCTCCTCCTCTATACTGAATAAGCGGTGGACTTGCTGGTCCACTGACTCCTCCAAGCAGTCGCAGCGGACTCCGAAGTGTTTTCTGCCTGCCATTGTTATAGGAGACTTCGAGCCATCCTCCTAAAATAGGAAGTTTCTCTTGATTACCTTCCTCGTGACTTACTCACATTGTCTGAAAGTTGCAGGTTTTACGATGCTTTGCCTGTCTGAACCATCCTCACTTCTGGAAAAGGGACGCTTGATTGACTCTTCCCTAATAGAACCAGACTGGGGACAATCCTTCCTATCTCCTCCGGGATTTCCTATCTTGGAGAAAGCCATGCTCGTCATTGATTCTTATGAGATCTCCTTCCTTGAGCCGTACCTACAAAATTCCTAAATTCCCATCGTCCTTGATTAGCATCTTTCTTAGATCCTCGAAACACTGCCCTTCAAAAAAGCATTCCTCCCCCATTTCCTGCTCAACCCCTTGATTCGCTAGGAGATTGGCCACCCCTTTAGCCTCTCTGTATACACGGATGGTTGACCTCCTTGCCTGTGCTAGCTATCTTGAAGACACCCTAAACTTTATCATTGAGATGCATGTTAAATCTATGCTAGTTGTATGCATGTGTTTTCTTGGTGCCTATAGATCACATATGAATATAGGCTTAGGAGTATTTACAACAACACTACTTTTTTCTTTGGATCCTAAAAATGCTGCACAACTTATGTTCTTCTCTCAAACATCTATCCACAAGTGGGCAGGTGTGGTGAGGTAAGGAGATTGATGAAAGATAGAGGAATTAAAAAAATGCCCAGATGCAGTTGGATTGAAGGGCATAAAATGGTACATGCTTTTTTGTGTAGGAGACAGATCACATCCATAGACAAAGGAGACCTATGCAAAGTTGGAGAAATTAGCTTGGAAGATGAAGGCAGCAAGGTATTTTCCAGATTCAAGAATTTACTTAATGCTGTGGAAGGATGGGAAAAAGAATTATTTCTCTACCACCATGGTGAAAAGTTGGCAATTGCATTTGGTTTGTCAAACATGCCCCATGGAATAACTATTAGACCTTTATCTTAAGGTTACTCATGAACCTTAAGATAAATAATTATTGAAAAAAAAATTGTGCATTCATTAATGACATGTAAGAGAATTTAATCAACTGCTACTTAAAAACTCTTTAATGTTTTTGTCTAATGCAGGTTATTAGATTAATAGTAAAAAGGAACATACATTGACCACACAATTTGTGGCACTTAAGGTTATGTAATAGAATTTACAGTTGATAGTTAAATTGTATAACAAATTTTTTTATAATCTTTAGTAACGTTTATTAGAATTGTTGCATGTTTTACATCATTGGAATGACATATTAGCTGTAACTTTTTTGAAATTTTATTATGGTATGTGCACTTTGATATGATGTAATATGATTATGGTTTCGTTTCATATGTTGGAATATTAGATATATAAAAGAAAAATAAATTATTACATGAAATAAATAATAACTTTTTATTTTAAATATTTTTTTTGTAGAACACGGGTCTTCCAGAAGATGAAGATGATCCTGATGATATAGATCTAGATTATATTGGTTCTGGTATAGATCACATGGCAGAGGATGATGATGATGCAGATACAGATGACAACGAGGCCAATGACGATGATGACGACGACGATGATGATCATGATGATGATGATCATGATGGTGATGATGATGATGAGGTAGTTGCTGGTAGTAGCTAGTGACATTCATGATCATATAGATTGCATCACGGATCATTGCTGATATATCGTTATGATGCCTCTTTTCATGGTTACTATCATATGTATCATTTTCACAGCCTGCAGTACCATATTATTGAGTTGTATCATTTTCACATGTATCAATTTGACTTATATCATTTGGACATGTATCATCTTGACTTGTATCATTTTGAGTTACATAATTTATCATTTTTACTTATATCATTTGTACATGTATCATTTTAACTTATGTCAACTGTTGGACATGTATCATTTTGACATGTTATTGATCTACTGGCATATTTGACTTTCACTTATTTTAGTTATATATGATGATGATCTTATCAGTATTGACTTATCAATTTATATATATTGAAAGTGGTCGATGATTTTTGGATGGATATTTATTACGTATGAAAATTTTAATTTTACTACTCAGGATGGATGTTGTAAAATTCAATTAAATTATAGATATTTGACTCACTTGTTTTAATTATAGATGATGATCATGTTATAACAATTATCTTGTTATTTTATAATAATTATCTTGTTTTTTATATAATTATCTTGTTAAATTGGAAGCAAAACCCAAAGCAACAAAGGAGGTCATAATGGAAGCAAAACTTGGCGTCATTTAGGAAGCCAAAAAAGAAGCTATTTTCGACACCATACAAGAAGCAAAATACGAAGCACGACTGAGAGAAAAACTAGAAGCAAAAATAGGATCAGACATGGAAGCAAAACTGGAAGCTAAATTGGGTGCCAAATCTGGTGTTAAATTGGAAGCAAAACTAGAAGCAAAATTGGAAGCAAACTTGGAAGCAAATCTGGAAGAAAAAATGGAAGCAAAACCTGAAGCAAACCTGGAAGCAAAATCAGAAGAAAAACTGGAAGCAAACCTGGAAGAAAAATTAGAAGCAAAAATGGAAGCAAACTTGGAAGAAACACAAGAAGCCAAACAAGAAGAAAAATTGGAAGCCAAATCCGGCACTCAATTGGAAGTAAATCTGGAAGCAAAATTGGAAGCAAATCTGGAAGCAAAATTGGAAGCAAAATGGGAAGCAAAACTGGAAGCAAAAATTGAAGCAAAACCAGAAGCAAAACTAGAAGTAAACTTGGAAGCAACACAAGAAGCAAAACTAGAAGTAAAATCAGAAGCCAAACTGGAAACCAAATTGGGTGCCAAATTTGGCGCTAAATTGGAAGCAAATCTGGAAGCAAAATCGGAAGCAAAATTGGAAGCAAAAATTGAAGCAAAACTAGAAGCAAACCTGGAAGCAAAACCAAAAGCAAAAATGGAAGCAAACCTGGAAGCAACATAAGAAGCAAAACCAGAAGCAAAATCAGAAGCCAAATTGGAAGCCAAATTGGGTGCCAAATTTGGCGCTAAATTGGAAGCAAATTTGGAAGCAAAATCGGAAGCAACACTAGAAGCAAAAATGGAAGCAAAACAAGAAGCAAACCTAGAAGCAAAACTAGAAGCAAAATTGGAAGCCAAATTGGGTGTCAAATTTGGCGCTAAATCCAGTGCCAAATCTAGCTATTGGTTTCCAGCGTTAAATCTAGTGCTAAATTTGATGCTAAAGTCGGCGCTAAATTTGACGCAGAAGTAAACATGCAAACTTGCGCTAGAAAAAGTGTCCAATTCCTGAGCTCAATTACACTAAATTCTAGCACTATTTTAGGCACTAATTGCCTATTCTGTTGTAGTGATATCAAAGTATAATTATTTTCCCACAATAACTTGATATCAAAGAACATAAACCAAAAATAGTAGTTCAAGGAGTTTAATTTAGACCTTCATAATATATTCACTAGCCTACATGATATCATCAACACTTGGGAAACAATCAACTCATAGCTCTAATAGTGCTGGATTATCAATAACTAAAAGCTGAGACTTACTATTTTATGAGCCTAACAGATTCTTTTCTTAACCAGGTGACATGCAGAAGCTTAATAGAAGCTCATGGAATAACGTGGTCAGAGATATCTTATCTTGTGAGGACCTACAACTTTACTACTACTTACAATGTTTATTTCATAGCTATACATTGTCTATACTATGCACACAGTTTTTATACATTAAGCTCTTAATGATGCTGCAATCTTTCTGGAGCTAACACATAAAACTTAAAAAAAAAATTATGAGGATCTTTTTCAGTAGAGACACTGCATTAAAGCATCGTTAGAATGAAAAGAATGGTGGCTAATAGTATACACCTATTTAAGGTTGCTACGTACGAAGTGAAGGCTCTCCTATCTCAGTTTGGAGCTCACACGGCCACCCTATTGCAAGTATGTGCCTAATCGGTGTTTTCATTGATGCCAACATATTCTTGTTGTCATTGGTATCAATTGTATTGTATTCTATTACTTGTTTAGAAGACTTTTATGTTGAGGATATTGAGAAAATTAGCCTCTTCAGAAGAAACTAGTGAGCTACAGAGAAGTGCAGTACAGATAATGAGTTGTATGCTAAAGAATAGTCTGGTAAACTGCTCTGCATTTACTTCTATTGGAAGTTCATGGTCTATGGATTGGAAGTAAGTTAGAGGTATGACTAAGGATGCTGCATTCCAAGTTTGAAGCCTCCACATGAAGATCTGAGTGAGTTGTGTTCACCAGAGTGAAACCTTCTTTTTCTGTAAGTTCAGTTGGTACAGGAAGAAAGTATTCTGCTCCACATTCCTCTGCAATAAAGTATTTTGTTCTATGGTTCTAGAGGGAAGTATGGTATGATGATAAGTGCCTACAGTTGCAATGTTTCATGGTTTGGTGGTCCGCAAGCTATCTTTCTTATATGACACTTGAAGATAGTGAAGTTCATGTGTTCCGGTTAGAAGATTCTTATGGATAAAGTGGTTAAGGTTCATGCGGTTGCTCTTGATGAATATACTATGCTTGTGGATGTCTCCTAATCATGTTCCTATCTAGACTTTGGTCTGCGTTAAGAAATTGAGATTGTGTTTGAAGATTGTTCCCAGATGATGTAGCGTGTAACCAGTCTTGGCCGACCTGGTTAATCCTAGTGATCGCGAAGATCTCTGGAAGATTGTGGAAGCGTGTTGTGGCATGGAAGATTGTGTTTGAGTCCTAGCTAAGGCATGGCATGATCCACATTTCATTCCCTTTGCATAATGTTGCAATAGGTCAGGACCTATTTTGTAAATATTTGTAATACCGACCTTGGATATTGTTCCAATGGTTGATGATTGTGATGCCAACCTTGATGATCATTCCAAGGTTGATGTAGTATATAAATACTTGTAGTTGAGTCATAGAAAAAGTCTCCTTGAGAAGAAATGAAAAGATATTAAGAAAGGTCCAAAAGGTAGAGCAGAGAAGAGGAGGAAAGAAGATGAAGAGTAGAGCGGAGGAAGAGCAGAGCAGAGGAAGAGCAGAGCAGGGGAATTATTATACTTCAGTCACAAATATAGAAAGGTGTTGATCATGGCAATGAGTCTGGTAGTAAGCCGCCAGTAGGGTTTAATAGCCCTCAGGGTTTAACAACCCTTATTGTAATCTTGCTAGGTTTAGGGTTGAGGCAGTGAGCCTACTAGACCTAGTTGTTCTTCATGGCAGTAAGCCAGTGTGTTTAGGCCCATGGAGTGACCAAGCCTGAACATCATTATTTCAAGATTGTAATATATATTGAGAGTTAATACTCTCTGTGGTTTTTCCCCACCTTGGGGTTTTCCACATAAATCTGGTGTCTCTTGTGTTTGATGTTGTATCTGTGGTTAAGTTTGTGATTTCATGCACTCATTGTTAAATCATAATAATTGTAGATAAGTGATGAATGTTTAATTGTAGAAAGTGTTTGAGTTTTTGTGACAAATGATTCACCCTGCCTCTCAGTTGTCCAACGCATATCAACACACCCTCCCTCTATTTTTCGTGCTTTGCTTGGATATCTTCCAGCTAAAGAGTTTTGTATTTTCTTCTACCCCTGAAACTAATGAGCCCTCCCAGTTTATAGACATCTTTTCTTTCTTATCTCCTCAATTTGAGGATAACCATCTTTTCCAAAACCAACCATGCGACAAGTTTGGTTCTCTAACTCATTTCCATCCCACAAATCCGTTATCAACATCTCACTAAGATGGTTGTAATAGCCTCCTATACTTTAAGGATGACTCAACTTAAAATGGACGTGAAGGTTGATATTGCTATCGTGGGTGATACGTGTACACGAATCAATATCTCATCATGAGATCGATCCTCTAAGGTGATAATGCCAAACTTCTAAGTTTTATAATAAAAGTTACTTAAGAATTAAAATATGAATATAGGCCTCAGGCTTCATTAAGTCACTAAGTTTTGTGCCACACAAATCATGACTTAATAACTATCACTACACCCACCACCCCGGCTCTTATAGGGTGATGCTTTATAGATTGACCTCAGTATTATAGACATGATAGTCCTTCTCATACTGCTAGTTATCCTTTTGAAACAAAGTAATAATCATGGTATTATTAATAGTCTTAAACTATATATACAACTTCGTTTATGATTAATAAGATAAATAAGTTGAAGGACTTACGTAAAATGTGACAGGGTTGAGTTTATCTCCCCTTCATGAAAACTCAATATTTCACGTCAGTCTGACTTGCCATAAATGTGCATTTGACACTAGATTATAACAATTTATTCGTCTATGTTTTGACGACGCACATGCAACCATTTATAATGTAAACATCGAAAAGTTGCATTAGTCGTAAATGACTGACGCTCTAATCCTACAATGTCATTTTTTGTAGAAGACAATGTTGATACACATCTAAATCAAAAGATAAAATCTAAAAGATGTTGACAATCCTATCGAGTCAATCTTGGGTTTGACCAAAAACAAGACTTACCTCGACTAACTTGAGTCAACTATCTAGTTCTCACTGTACTCAATTGGCAAATACCAGTCGGTAACCCAAGGTCTATGTTCTTCTCCCCAAAGATACTTTCTCTCTCTATTTCTTGGAGAGTCCCAGATACCTACTTTCTTGCTTAAAACTTTCACATACAGCTCATGATTAGTGTACCAGTGTCCCAATCATAAATCATAAAAGTAACAATTCATTGTACATAAATGCTATTAACTTTAATCATTGGAAATAAACATAATTACATAAATTATTTTTCCATAAAATTAATGTCTCCAGAACATTGTATTAAGTCTTATTGACAAAGCATCTTATCTCATGTACAAAAATACTTGTTCATAGATTTACTTCTTTCCATGTAAAAGTGAAAAGTAAAAGCATGCCAAAAATGGGGATGTAACATATCTCTCCCCTAAAGATTCATCATCCCTGATGATTTAGTGTATCAAAATATAGTTTTGAAACAAGATTTTAGTTTAATTGTTAAAAGCATGAAAAAGATAAGGAAATTTTGGATAAATTTTATAGTAATCCTCCCAAGTGGCATTGTCTTCCGCATATTGGTCCCATTGAACTTTACACTGCATAACTTCTATGTTATGCAAGTGGATCTTGCATGTTTCAAGCACTCTGAGAGACTCGATCATGACCACCCCTAGTTCTTGCATCTTTAATGCATTCCAATTCAGAATATGATTATCTCCTGTAAAATATTTCTTTAAATATGAAACATGAAAGACATTGTGCATTTTAGACAATGTTGGTGGTAGAGCAATCTTGTAGGCAACTAGATTGATAATTTCAAGAACTTCAAAGGGTCTTATGTAGCGAGGAGCTAATTTAGAAGATTTCCCAAATTTGATAGAGCTTTTCTATGGTTTAACTCTCAAAAGAACTTTCTCTCCAATAGAGAAATGTCTAGGTGTCCGCTTGCTATTAGCATAAATTTTTTGCCTATCATTGGCTTCTGCCAATCTTTTCCTGATCATTTTAACTTTTTCTTCCATTTCAGCTAGCATCTCTGGACCAACGCCAATCCTATCTTCCATCTTATCCCAGCTTATAGGAGTTTGGCATTTTCTTCCATACAATGCTTCAAATGGTGCCATCTTAATAGCAGAATGATAGGAATTGTTATAAGCAAATTCTAGCAGTGGTAAATATTCTTCCCACTTATATTGTTGATCCATGCAATACATTCATAACAAATCCTCTAAAACTTAGTTAACTCTCACATTTTGACCATCTATTTAGGATGATATGTTGTACTTACATTAAGTTTGGTTCCTAGCATTGAAAACAAGGTTTACCAAAATCTTGATTTTATCTGCGCATCTCTATTTGAGATAATCTTTTTAGGAACTCCATGTAATCTAAACACCTCCTAAACAAAATTGCAAGCCAATACTTGTGCTCCATCAGTCAGATTTCTTGGTATGAAATGTGCAACCTTTGTGAGTTTATCAACCACAACCAGAATGGCATCATGTCTGTTCCTAGACATTGGCAGATCCTGAACAAAGTCCATGCTTATAACTTACCATTTCCACTCGGGTATATCATGTGGATACAATAATCATGCGGGATGTTGATGTTCTCATTTTACTCTTTGACACTCTAGGAAACTTGCTACAAATCTTGCAGCATCACCCTTCATTCCTTTCCAGAAGTAAAGAGGTTTTACATCTGCTAGTAGTTTAGTTACTCTTGGATGTCCTGAATAAGGCACACAATGGACTTCTTTCCACATAAGATTTCTTAATTCAGCTAAATTTGGAACACAAATTCTTCCTTTATATCTCAATAATCTATTGGACTAAAAATGAGATCCATCATACCTTGAGTCTTTAGGATTGTTTCTAAGAGCTTGCTTGACTTGTTCATAATATTCATCCCTAGACAATTTTTGTACTACTAAGTCTTTAAAATTTGCATGAATAAAAACAATCGTAGCAATATGCCTTCTGTGGCTTAAGGCATCAACTACCCTGTTTTCCTTTCCCTTAATGTAGCTTATCTCAAAATCATAATCAGATATCAATTCTAACCATCTTCTTTGACGTGCATTGAGATGTGGTTGAGAAAATATGTATTTAAGACTTTGATGATCTGATTTAAGTATAAAAGTTTTTCCCAACAAATAATGACGCCACATTTGCAAAGCATGAATTACTACTGCTAGCTCTAAATCATGCGAGGCATAATTTTTCTCATAAGTTTTTAACTTCCTTGACTCATAGGCTATCACTCGCTCGTCTTGCATAAGTACACCCCCTAATCCCTCCACTGAGGCATCAGTTATTACTTCAAGCTATCTTTCAGGATTAGGAACTTTCAAAATTGGAGTAGTTGTTAACTTCTTTTTCAATAGATCAAATGCCTTCTGACATTCATTTGTCCACTTGAAAGGCTTTCCTTTTCTTTGCAAGGAGGTGATCGGGCTTGCAATACTTACAAAATTTAGAACAAATTTTCTATAATAACTAGCCAAACCCATGAAACTACATACTTCATGCACATTGGAAGGTATAGGCCAATCGAGAATGGCTTTGATTTTGGCTGGGTCAACAGATATTCCATCAGTAGATATTATATGCCCGAGATACTAAATTTCTTTTTGAAAGAAAGAACACTTTGAAAGTTTTGCATACAACTTATGTTCCCTCAATCGTTGCAATACAATTTGCAAATGTTGCCTATGCTCTTCTTCATTTTTACAATAAATGAGAATATCATCTAGGAAAACCAGAACAAACTTATCTAAGCAATCTCTAAACACATTGTTCATGAGATTCATAAATGTTGTAGGGGTATTTGTCAAACCAAAAGCTAACACCGTGAACTCATAGTGTCCATACCTTGTCCTAAAGGTTGTTTTATGGGTATCCTCATCCTTCAATCTTAACTGATGATACCTTGATCGCAAATTGATCTTTTATAACACCGCAGCTCCACACATTTGATTGAAAAGATCATCTATACATGGTAAAGGGTACTTGTTCTTTATCGTTGCCTTATTGAGTATACGATAATCAATACATAATCTTAGGGTTCCATCCTTTTTCTTGATGAAGATAACTGGTGCTCCCCAAGGTGAGACACTAGGTCTAATCAAACCCTTAGCCAACAATTCTTGTAATTGAGCTTTTAATTCCATTAATTTAGTAGTTGTCATATAGCAGAGTGCTTTGGAAATAGGCTCAAATCCTAGTTTGATATCGATTGTGAAGTCAAAAATCCTTTTGGGAGGTAATCCAGGAAGTTCCTCAGGAAAAACATCTTGGTAATCTTAGAGATAAGGATACTTTTCTTCAAAAGACATGCTTGGGTTTTTAGGACCTTCTTCAACTTGTTCCATTTTAACTGCAAAAAGTTGACAACCTTTGTGCCTAGCTATTTTTAACTGCTTAGAAGAAATAGGTCTAATCTTGACTTCTCTTTGGATACCTTGAAAACTGACTTTATTCCCCGAGTCATCTAAACACTCAATTATTTTTGAAAAACAATCAACTCTAGCTCTATGCTTCCATAACCAATTCATTCCTATAATGACATCATAGGAACCTAATGGGGCTACATACAGGTTCACCTCTATTGAAAAACTTGGAAAATCAACCCTGGCCTCATACAAACATTGCTCTACCTAAGCCTTGGTTTGGTTAGCGTATTCTACAATCCGAGGTTTAGACATATATCCAGCTTTCTAGGAAATTTATTCAAAACTCTAGGTGATACAAAATTTTCAGTAGCTCCAGTATCAATCAAAATGGAAACAGGAACTCCAAATAAGGTACCTGTCATTTCAATGGGTGTGATCTGATATTCCGCTTGACGATTGTCAAGAGCTGCATGTATTCTTTGTTGGAAAGTTGATTGCTGAGAAGGTAAGGTAGTATTCTTTTGTTGTCCATTTTGTTTCCTTGTTGGACAATGGTCAGCATAGTGATCTCATCCACAAGTGAAACAAACTCCTCGGGGACCTCTCTTTTCTGATGGCCTTCCAGTGGTATCATCATTTCTTTTGTAGTCATCATTATTTTTATCATTTCTAGAGCCACTTTTATTCTTTTGATTTCCTTTACCATTTCTTTTGTCCTCATAATCCCTATCATTTCTTCTCTTGGATGGTTGGGTAGTTGGGGTCTTATTGAATCTTTTGTGATTTTGTTCATGATATGCTGAAATAGATTTTAGCTTTTGCTCTTGCTTGATTGCCTTTTCATATAATTGATCCATTGTTGTGGGACCATGTACATCCACCTCCCCACCAATTTGAGCATTTAATCCCATAATAAACTTCCTGATTCTGAATCTTTCATCTTTCTGATATTGGGGCACATATTTCAAGAGACGGGTAAATTTTTCTGCATATTCCACCACAGACAAATCTCCCTGACGAAGATTCTAGAAGTCAGTCAATTTCTGATCAAAGTAGAGTTGTGGTAACCACTTTTTCTGAAAATTTTTTACAAACTCATCCCAGGTTACTCTTAGGGAACTTAAATTTAGTTTCATCTTCTTATTCATCCACCATGTGGATGCTTCTCCTGCTAGTTGGAAAGCTCCCCAAATTGCTTTAGTTACCTCCGAATAATTTCTGATTTCAAAATATTTTTCCATTTCTGTCACCCAGGCTTTAGCTGCATCACCAGTTTTTGTTCCATCAAACTTAGGGGGAGTGATCTTTTTCATATCCTTAGATAGTTCAAGGGCAAGTCTATCTTTTGTTTTCTTCTGAAGTTCACTATTTTTCAGGCTTTCACTAGCCATACTATGGTCTTGTTGTCTTCCCCTACTCACATCATGAGAAAATTCATTTTCCCCTTCTGTGTTATCTTTCTCATTCACTCTTTTTTCCAAATTACCCAACCTTTATTTTGTTTCAGAAAGCATGGGTAAAATTTGATCTAGTTTAACTGCAGAGTTTACTTGCGAACTATTATCCTCTTGATTCTCTCCCTGGTTTGTTCTTGTTCGCACCATGATTGTAGATTTTTCTCTCACCTGAGAATATTGAGTTCTCTATTAGTTTCCCGATTTTAATACATCTCATAAAATCATAACATAATTAACTCACACAAACAATGGTCGATACAAAAACAAACTCATTTTTATTATGGTTTATTTAAGAGTATATACATTCTTCATTGATACATACATATCATGATTCATATATCATTTTTCAAGGGGAGTATATCCCTCTGAATCATCATCAAACACATACTCAAGGGGTGTATAACCCTCAGACTCACTACTAGACATAAGTACAATGATCTCAATATTTGAAGGTTTATGAGGATCTCTCATAATCATAGGTGTGTTATCTAGGCATGAGTCAGCCATAATCCTAACTGCCATCTTAGCTGTCTCTAGGATTTCCTTTTTCACTCGTTTGATTCGAGTCATGGCATTCATGAGGGTTTCAGTGTCACTTAACCATATATCATTTTCATCATTAGTTCCTTCAATGGTTTTTGCTATGGCCTCACACTCTCTTTTATCCTGCAAGTAACGTTCTTTCCCAATAAATAACTTTCTAGCAGTCATTTTAAGACGTACCATCCTGGCACAAGAAATCAAAACATTAGCTACCTGCTTAATGTTGATTCTAGGTTAGCATAATGGACTCATAAGTCCTAGTGATGAACTTGATTTGCTCTGATACCATATGTAATATCCTTACTTCACAAAACTTAAAATTCTAATGATTACCATAAAGTAAAAAAGATTCTTAAGGTAAAATAGTAATAAATTTTTCTTTCCATAATTAACTTGAAAACAAGTGTAATAATTTGTACCAATCTTCTTTCCTGAAGGGTAAATAATTTTAACAAGATATAAACTTATCTTTCCAATTCCAAGTAATTGAAATATATTAAGTTATACAAAACATTAGAACTTACAAGTCATCTTACCAAAAGTTTGCTGCTTCTGGATTGCTGACATCCTTATCACAAGCCTCGGCATGCCTCATATTGGAGAGAGAGAAAGCATCTTTAGAGTGCTTTGCCTCCAACCATAGACCGATGGTCTCCCGTGCATCATCCATTCTGGAAGTGGCCCTACCCTTCGTGAAGAGTGTAGACTTAGGGTGACCTACAGTATTTTCCATCTGAGTACCGGTGTATCCTATGTAACACTATTGATCATACAACACTAGATACCCTCTAGCCAATTATGATCATACCAATAGGTTACGTAATCCCAGATATGATGAACCAATAATGCACTTAGAGGCATGTGCATTACTTTGGCCAAAGTGTCAATATAAAAAG
Organism: Cunninghamia lanceolata; assembly: GCA_027924645.1. Lineage (NCBI taxonomy): Eukaryota > Viridiplantae > Streptophyta > Pinopsida > Cupressales > Cupressaceae > Cunninghamia > Cunninghamia lanceolata. The sequence continues at coordinate 5,247,828 of BSBN01000771.1, forward strand.
CATTTGTAATAAACATAGTCAATTTGTTCACCCACCCCAACTCGGCTTGGATAATATTGCAATCCTACAGTTGACTTGCTTAAATGAGTTTATCCAATAATGAATTGGTTGTCTCCTTGACTAGACAGGTTATTTGAATAATCACTGGGCTTTGTACCTTAGATTTCTAGGTTTTTTCTTTTTATAAGAAGCTACTTAATTCTTTTAGGTATAATGATACTCATAACTTACTTTGAATAATATCGACTTATCCTATCCTAGCATGACAGGATAATCGAGTGATAACTTGATAAGGTGAATATATTAAATCTGTTAAAAGATTAAAATAATTAGAAGTGGCTAGGGTCTTATTCCTCCCCATATCTTGATACCAGTTTACAAAATAACCTAGGGTTAGAAAGAATTATAATCATCAAAGAATACCAAACTTCTCTTTGCTCTCATTAATGAGGTCGTAGTAATAATTTTTAATCAAGGCTAAATTTTGTTTCGACATAGCCAGAGATTAATTCCTTGGACAATATCAAAGTATAATTCAAGTTTCCCACAATAACTTGATATCAAAGAACATAAACCAAAAATGGCAGTTCAAGGAGTTTAATTTAAACCTTCATAATAGATTCACTAGCCTACGTGATATCATCAACACTCAGGAAACAATCAACTCACGGCTCTAACAGTGCCAGATTATCAATAACTAAAAGTTGAGACTTACTATTTTATGAGCCTAACAGATTCTTTTCTTAACCAGGCGACATGTAGAAGCTTAATAGAAGCTCATGGAATAATGTGGTCAGAGATATGTTATCTTGTGAGGACCTACGACTTTACTACTATTTACAATGATTATTTCACAACTATACATTGTCTATACTATGCACATAGTTTTTATACATTGAGCTCTTAATGACACTGTAATCTTTCTGTAGCTAACACATAAAACTAAAACAAATTCCTATGAGGATCTTTTTCAGTAGAGACACTACATTAAAGCATCATTAGAATGAAAATAATAGTGGCTAACAGTATACACTTTTTTAAGGTTGTTGTGTACGAAGTGAAGGCTCTCCTATCTCAGTTTGGAGATCACGCCACCACCCTCCCTCTATTCTTTGTGCTCTACTTGGATATCTTCCAGCTAATAAGTTTTGTATTTTCTTCTGCCCCTAAAACTACCAAGCCCTCCTAGTTTATAGACATCTTTTCTATCTTTCTTGTTTCCTCAATTCAAGGATAACTGTCTTTTCCAAAACCAACCATGTGACGGGTTTGGTTCTCTAACTCATTTCCATCCCACAAATCCGTTATCAACACCTCACTAAGATGGTTGTAACAACCTCCTATACTTCAAGGATGAATCAACTTAAATTGGACATGAAGGTTGATATTGCTATCGTGGGGTATACTGTACGCAAATCAATATCTCATCATGAGATCGATCCTCTAAGATGATAATGCCAAACTTCTAAGTTTTATAATAAAAGTTACTTAAGAATCAAAATATGAATATAGGCCGTGGGCTTCACCAAGTCACTAAGTTTTGTGCCACACAAATCATGACTTAATAACTATCACTACACCCACCACCCTAGCTTTTATAAGGTGATGCTATATAGATTGACCTCAGTATTATAGACACGATAGTCCTTCTCATACCGCTAGTTATCCTTTTGAAACAAAGTAATAATCATGGTATTATTAATAATCTTAAACTATATCTACAACTTCGTTTATGATTAATAAGATAAATAAGTTGAAGGACTTATGTAAAACGTGATAGGGTCAAGTTTATCTCCCCTTCACGAAAACTCAATATTTCACATTGGTTTGACTTTCCATAAATGTGCATTCGACGTTAGATGATAAAAATTTATCCATCTACATTTTGATGATGCACACGCAACCATTTATGACGTAAACATTGAAAAGTTGCGTTAGTCATAAACAACTAACGTTCTAATCTGACAATGTCATTTTTCGCAAAAGACAATGTTGATACACAACTAGCTCAAAAGATAGAATCTAAAAGACATCAACAATCCTATCGAGTCAATCTTTGGTTTGACCAAAAATGAGACTTACCTTGACTAACTTGAGTCCACTATCTAATTCTCATTGTACTCAATGGGCAAATACTAGTTGGTAACCGAAGGTCTATGTTCTTCTCCCCCGAAGATACTTTCTCTCTTTATTTCTCAAAGAGTCCCAGATACCTGCTTTACTGCTTAAAACTTTCACATACAACTCATGATCAGTGTACCAGTGTCCCAATCATAAAACATAAAAATAACAATTCATTACATAAAATGCTATTAAATTTAATCGTTGGAAATAAACATAATTACATAAAATATTTTTCCATAAAATTAATGTCTCCAGAACATTGTATTAAGTCTCATTAACAAAGCATCTTATCTCATGTACAAAAATACTTGTTCATAGATTTACTTCTTTCCATGTAAAAGTGAAAAGTAAAAGCATGCCAAAAATGGGGATGTAATAGACCCTGTCATAGTAGAAGGGCACCATAATATGATCAAGGCGACTAACTAGAATTCAATCCCTCTACATTTGAGCCAACTACTACAGATACCTTGCCTACTGTGGCATTTGTCGGTAAGGTCACCATACTACATCTATAGCCTATAGTCTATCAAATGTCTGCCTCCATTATAAAATATTCTTGAAATGCCATGGCCTCCTCAGACCATAGGCGTGAGCTTAGGGATGCATCCAAATGGTGGTAGTAGGAACCCCTATCGGTTACATACATGTAATGTGCTCAAAAGTCCACACTTGTAGTAAGGTGTAGGTGATCAGGCTCATGCTCTCATAATGGACATAACGTCCCAGATCATGGAATAAGTGTGCAAGCATAGAGCGGCCCCACGCAAACACCATCGGCTATCCCTCCATCTCCTTGATAGTGTGAATGAGTCCCCCATGGAACTAGTCACATTTTCCATCGAGTACTACATGGACAGTGACAATATCTATCATCACTCGACAGACTAGTGGGATCTTATTGTCACCCTTCACTAGCCACATCAGATGTATGTTCCCTAAGGGATCCCCAGGGATGGTCCGTCCAAGGGCATACATCTGACCCTCTGCAACATAATTGGATGACCTCTCAGTAATAATAGAAATGACTCATCCTCGGATTGACAGTCATAGAATCTGGTACACATCCTCTAGTGTGACCTTCATCTCTCCCATCGAAAGACAGAAGACAGAGGTGTCTGTGTCCCACCTCTGTATAAATACCATGAGCATGTGGTCATGAAATTGCATCTTTGACATAATTTATACATACCACAACCTGATGACTTGCAGTAGCACCACCTCATCTAGTGATAAGGTGGTCTATTGATTATGCAAAAGGGAAGAGTATGACCGTTCGGTATGGTCTTGCATCACCGGAGGATGTTGTATTCATCAAGCATATATCTTATCAAACTACCACAAAGTTTCATAGCATTTTCAAAAAGTTCAAAATTTTAAAAATTCTTAGCTCTAAGTTCTCAGATGCTAGTGTTTTTCTAAGATGCCAGTGCATCCCTCGAATGCCGATGCTTGTGTTGGATGCCCGTGCATCTAAAGGATGCATGTGCACCTGACGAACGTGAGCACCCAAAAGGATTCTAGTGCTCTGTGAATTTCCCCCTTCGGCATGAAAAGTATTGTAAAATCTTGACAAAAGAAAAAAAATTTCATACCTTGTGCATCGCAACACCCTACTCCACATGCTCCCTCAGTGTGTCTAGCCGTGGTGCTCAGTATACTCGTCTACGAAGAATTTTATCTCTAAAAATCACTCAAATTACTCCAAATGTCACTTTCAAATGAATGGTAAAAAGTAAAATTCTTTTATTAGTTATAGAAAATTTTGAAATTTTTCTGAAGCACTCCTCATTCAAATCGTCATATCTTGGGCCTACGAAGTCAAATTTTCACGTTGTTCATTTCATTGGAATCCTGACTCCACCTACATTCTTGTTACCTATATTTCACTTAGCTATTATTTTATTAAATAACCCTATGAAGCACATTTTTGAACATTTATGAATTTTTTTGACATGGCAGACTTTTTCACCCTTGTTTTTGGTCTTATTATTTCAATAAGTTGGCATAAACACAGGGGGCGTCTACCCACCACTATTTTTGTTTTTTAGTATTTCTTAGGCTAACACATTTTTGGACCCTACAAGACTTTTTATTTTTCCTAACATGGTTATCTTGTAGGTTTGTGATTCCTAACACTATGGTGTTGCAGATTCTCAGTCCGGGGGCATCATTCTTTTGCTTGGAGAATTACTGCAACCTCTACAGTATCCTTTTGGGTATCCTTTACATTGTTATTTTCTTTTAGCACTTTATTTTTGTACTTTAGCATAGCTTATCACATAGTGTCATTAGCTTGCTAAAGTGGGGGCAAAATGTAAAGTAGAAAATTACATACCCTCACAATTTCAGAATACATTTTTCTTGCTTTAGTTTCCACACTCGTAGCATGTTTCTGAGGTCACTGACCCTGACCTCTTGGCCTATTTTTCCCTCATCACTAGCTATTTGCCAAAAATGTACATTAAATATTTACTTGTTATACTTTTCAGAGAACACGTGTGAAGTTTGGAGGAATATTCCTAGGATTCAAGTGCCATGTGCAAATGTCTCCACTCCACGTTGGCCTCCTGAATATGCCAAACTTTTAAATGAAGATTCTCTCACCCATTTCCAAAATCTTCTGAAAGGGTAGTGCTAACACGACCTCAAAATGGTTATTGAAGCATACTCGACTAGGCAGATTCCCCTCTTGCATGAAAAGAAGGAAGAGGAACAAACAGAAGAACCCTTGAACATTTGAGGACTTTTAGATGACTAATTTTCCTCTTGGATCTTTGAAAAAGGTACATAAATATTCTCTCAACCATGGTGGAAGGATTGTAAACACTCTTGTGAATAGACTTTGTAGATTCAATGCTCATTGTATTGGGGCATTTCTCATCATCCATTTTGTGAGCTATTAATTAGATTTGGAGCTAGGAAGAGGCTCTTTCACTCAAGGGTTTGTGATGTTCAACAACAAATTACACCCTCAAGGAGCTTGCATCCTCCTCCAGAACATTGAAATCTGATAATATTGTTCTATGATTATAGAATAGTATCATTTAATTGTTATTGCTTTCATACAACATCATTTTGGCAAATGCTTGTGGGGTAGATCACCACCCTTTTACCATACGCACACTAGGGTATTTTTCCCATAGACCAAGAATAAATGCTTATAGATTGCTATTTTATTATTGCTCTTAACTCCTAGATAGACTTAGGGTAAGAGCTTGCACTCACTTGTGTTTTTACTTTTCTTGCATTACTGGTTGTTCTGTGGAGGTTGGAAAACCAAAACAGGGGCTTGACCAAGGCAAGCCCCTAAACAACCCAAAAAAAATTTCTTTTGTCTTTGTATTTTGCAGGTTGGGTAAGAAGATCGAACGCATAAGAGTTTGTTCTCCTTGTTTCCCATTTTATCTCCTTCATGTTTATTTCCTTCAATTTATGTTTATATATCATTTCTAGGAAGTCATTTTATGCTTGCATACTAATTGGATGGTGTTTCAAGTTTACGCATTTCTACACAGTACAGACTTTTGAAGTATCATTAGTGTTGGGATGACAGTGCCATGCACCGACATCCCCGTGACACACTGGCATCTGAGGCCGAGGCTTCCAGAATTTGAAACCAGGTTCCTCTTTGTGTCTCATTCCCTATTCTATTATCTGCTTCTTAAAATTATTTTTATATTTCTATTAGTTTCTAGTTTCCTATTTATTTCTATAGTTCTTTATTAGGCAACTTGCTAGTAGAGAACTAACACATATCTAGTTGAGTGAATCTATTCTTCCTTAATGGATAGAAGCATATTACTCTTCCTAGAGGCTGGTTAGGTCCTAAGTGTAAGTGATTAGAATTAGATTCTAGTTAAGATAGTGAAACCTAGAAAATCATGCAAAGAAAATAACATAAAGATAAACAATGCAAATATACCTTCAAACCTTACACAAAATCAAACTTATGATAGGACAAAATGGAGTGCACCCAAGCTCCATTGATTTTGTCCTATGGATGTATTGTGGGCTGCTCACATAACCAACATAACCTTGATAGAAAATGATATGAGATAGATGAAAATTGATAGATATGCGTGCATATAAAATTTGATGAGAGTGAGGTTTGAAAATGAACTAAAAGTTTCATTTATAGATACAGAGGGAATCAAATGGACGGAAAAGATTAGAAGGGTGATAGATGAGGTGGAAGGATAGGATTGAAAGTCAATTTTAGTGCTTATGATGCACCATAAATGAGGATGACAAGTGACTAAAATTAGGAGGGGAGTGGGAATAAATGGGATTTATAATTGATTTTGGAGAGGAAGTGCTTATGATGCACATTTAAGGAGGTTAAAAATAGGAATGTGAATGGGGATAAATAATTTAAATAATAGAATTATTTAAATTATGAGAGATATGTGGGATTTAAATAAATATTTAATTTATTTAAATTGGATGATGGAGGAAAATGGGATTATATAAATTAGATTTATTTTATTTGGTCTAAAGGGAGGATAAATGGATAAGAGGGTGGTGGTACCTGTCTAGGTTTTAGAGTTTTGAGTCAGTATTTATTAAGTGTTTTCCTTGTTTCCCCTTTAAACCCTAAGTCTTGCGGTCATATCTTTTCTTTATGATATAATCTGTTGTTGACCACCTAGCCTAGGTTCTCGGTTGTTTAAGTCATGACTTGATGCCTCTTATATCATGAGTTAACCGACCCCAAGACCTAGCGTTTACCCTTTGTTGCCTGTCAAAGTCATGTTCCATATAAAATTCTTAAGTCCTAAGTCTCTGTAGGGGCCCAAAGCTACCACATGGCAGGATATCGCAAGCCCACAGAATTGTTGATGCTGACATCATATCTCCACCACACAGTTGTAGAATGAAGACATGTGTAACATACATTGTGGCCTATAGACATAAGATCGATGATGTAGCGGAATGAAGCAAATTGTGTCAGGTGTCGAAGTGGGTCCAATAAAGATTGGACAATAGCGCAGTGTCGCAGAAGGATCTTGCCTACAAGAAAGATTCTGTGCGTGGCCGCAAGATGATGACACATGGTCTATTTTTGAAAGGAAGGAAAAGGCTTATGGAGGGGATACACGTGGAAGGCTTAGTGTGCTCCCATAGAACTAAAAGGAGGGGGCCCACTTGCTACTATGCAGCCATGGAATGATGCCACATGGCCGCGTAGGACAAAAAGGAAGGAAAAGTAGCAAAAGGAGCATCCGAGATGGAGAAATTTGATTGGCTATTGGATTTTCAACGTAAAAGTTTAGATTTTCAAATCTAGCAGGTGATTCATAGCCATTGATCTCACAGTTTGAAGACTTCATCGATGGTCTGAATTTAAATTTTCTGTATAGACGTTGGGTGCTACCCATGTGCCACGAATTTGCAATAATGGCTAAAGTGACATGCAGTAATGAGGCAAGCCCTAATCTGTAAGCCCAATTAAAGAAGTGAAGAATCTGAAGGATGAGAAAAAGAACACTTTTAAAGAAATTGTTACAAATCTGATAAACCATAGCCAGGTTTGATGACACTTGGATGTCTTATTCAAATTTGAAGATAGCCCTGGATAAGCATGAGAAAGACAAGCAAAGCTTGAAGGAGATGCGTAGAGTGGCTACCAAGGACTAAAGAGATAAGGGAAGTTCATAAATGTTCTAGATTTGCCCCTGATGATCTACCAGAAATAAAATTGACCCTGGATATGTTAATTTTGTTGGAAGAGGTGGTGGCCTTTCAGTTAAAATTGGACAAGGTTTTGAATGAGAAAAGACAGTCAATAGAGAATATAGATAAAAAGATTATGCCAAGTATATTGGAGGATGATGCACAAATCAAAAGTTTGGATAAATGGAAGGTTGATTTTGTAAGTATAGCTGGCCAACTCATATATTCAAGTTGTATAGATGGTGACCCAAGAATGAAGATTTTAAGTGCTACACTTGATAAGCTAAGTTACATGTGCTGGAATTGTTGTAAGGAATCAAAGATTTTATTGGATGCAAGATATATAGGGTGGTGCAGGGGCACCTATAGGTCCAAGAGGCCTATCAAGAGTCTACTATTTCTTTCTATGTTTTGGTTCTTCATTTGAGATGTAATAAGGTCTTTAGGACCATCTTGAAGCATCCTGAAGCATTTGAAGTCATTTGACATCACCTTGTAAGGCATTGGTGCCAATTGTTTGCATGTAGTCAATCAGGACCTAGTTGGTTAACTTTTGTCAAACCCTCCACAAGTGTGAAGATGGAGTGGAATTCATGTAATTCATGTTTGGAAGCCATTCAGGGCATGTAGGCATTGTTGTAGAGGAGTTTGAAGTGGTCTTGAGAAGAAATTATCAAAATTGCAAACAAAATGCAATTGTTCCAATTGGTTCCCAACATCTAATTGATTCAAAGGACAGTTAGAACTGGTTTGGAGGACTATAGAAGGGGATATATACCTCATCATGGTTGAGGCAAGGGAGGTGTTAAAGAATTCAATTAAGAAAATACAAAACTTAGTTTCTTTCTTGCAATTTCTAGTATTCCTTTTTTGTTACATGTTGTACTTCCTCTTAGTACAGAACTGTCATAAACCCACAGATTGTTGAATTGATAAAGGATGATTTTAGGATTGGTTTGAACTTGATTTGGAGTCTTAACACTAAATTTGAATGTAGTTAGAGTTGTTTTCCTGCAAACTGGTCATTAAACCCTGAACTAGGGTTTTGGGCAAAACGATGGTATTTTAACCATTCCACTGATTCTTACCTCTATAGAACCAGTGGAATGGACCTGTGCATTGATGTTTTTTTTGTTTGGATTATCTGTAGGATGGAAAAATGAGTTTTGTTTGAGGTTTTCTAGGTTTGGCTTAACAAAACCATGTGTTAAGCTTTAAGAAGTAACACAAGTCTCTAAAAACTGTACAGTCAAGTGTGAGAATATAAAACCTGTGAAATCTTTTGTTTTCCATGTAACAAACATGCCTCAATGATTTTTTCAGTCCTGTGAAGTCATTTGAGTGTGGTCTCTTTGCAAAATAGGGCTAATTGGGGCTCTTGTCAACATTACCAGTCTCATTTTAGGCCACTTGTTACAAAAGACACCATAGCCATTTTGACATATGTTATGCACCTTCCAAAAAGCTATCTTAAACTGGTTAGAGATTTTGGGAGAAAGGCCTCAGTAAAAAGTTATTCACCACTGTTCCCTAAAACAGGGCTACAAGGAGTATAGGGGTTTGTGAAGCAAGTTGCTTTCCTCTGTATACAAGACCCTATTGGTTTGGGAAGGTTTTACAAGTTTTCTTGAAACACTTAAAAATGACTGCCCTCAAGAAAATAGTCCATTTTGTGTCATACCCTATAATTGGTTCCTTGACTTAGGACTTGAAAGCCTAGAGAGTCTGGTTTGGGTGAGTGGAACTCTACTCCATGTTTCATGATTTGAGAAACCAATTGTTGATTCATCCATCCCTCTAGGATCCTCTACATCAGAGTGGTATCAGAGCAAGGTCTGATTGGGAAAGTTGTGAAGAGAAAATTGCGAGTTGAGGTGTCTGAAAGATAATTCCTCCAAAAGGTGGGTTTGCAGTTGCAAGAGAGTTGAAGGCCTTGAGAGAGAAGGTAGAGGCCTTAGAAAAAAAGGAAAATGACCACTGAGGAATAGAGTACCTCAGTAGAGGAGGAAGAGGATGGAGAGGAAGACCATCCTGAAGAAGAGATGCCTCCTAAAGAGAGAAGGTTCTTTGGAGCCTTGAAAACCATAAAAGTAGAAGCCACTGAAGTGAAGATAGACATACCAATGTATAGGGAAAAATGAATTCTGAGGCATTACTAGAGTGGGTGGATGCCTTGAACAACTATTTTGAATACAAGGAGATGGAAGATAACAAGAAGGTTAAGTTTGCCAAGACCAAATTGAATGGGGCTGCTTTGACTTGGTGGAATTATTATCAAGGAGAGAGAGTGAAAGAGGGTAATAACATGGTGACTTCATGGGAAAGAATGGTAAGGAGATTGAAGGCACAATTTCTTCCTGCAGATCATAAAGTACAAGTGTTTAGGAGGCTGTAGAACTTGAAGCAAAAGGACATGGACGTGGCAACCTATACTGAGGAGTTTTACAAAATTAGTATGAGGTGTGGCCATGTGGAGAATGAGAAGGAGAGAGTGGCTAGGTATTTGAATGGCCTAAGGTTTACAATTCAAGATGAGATGAGCCTAGTGACCCCTAAGATAGTGGAAGAATGTTTCCAAGTGGCATGTAAGGTAGAGGAGAAGTTGAAGAGAAGGTAGGAGCAGTAAGGAAGGGGCAGAGGCAGAAACTTTAGAGGAAGAGGTAGTTTGGGTGGTAGAAATCAGTCCCAGAGACAGCAAGGGGAGTCTAGTCACAATGAACAAAGTGGAGACTCAAGTAGTAGAGGAAGTTTTAGAGGAAGAAGACCAAATGGGAGAGGAAGATTTGGTGGTCCAGGAAGAGGTTCTAACACCTTCATAGGAAGATGCTATAACTATAACCAAGTGGGACATCCAGCCTTGAAATGTCCAGAGAAGCAGGGCTCTAGTTCTCATGGAGGAGAGAGGAGAAGTCAGCTAGTGCAAGAGGAGGATTTCCAAAGTGTCAACACGCCACCTAAGCTTGTAGATCCAGAGTTTGGAGAGAGCCTAATGATGAGGAGAACTCTCTTGAAGGTGCCAAGTAACAAGGAGACACCACAAAGGAAGTCACTTTTTAGAACTTCTTGCAAATCCAGTGGAAAGGTATGTAAAGTCATAATTGATTAAGGGTCCATAGATAACTTGGTGTCATTAGAAATGGTTGAGAAGTTAGGATTGAAGAGAACCCCTCATTCTACCCCTTATAAGGTGTCTTGGTTGAATAAGGGTCAGCAAGTACTTGTAAATGAGCAGTCTTGGGTAGAATTTCAAATTGGGGGGTATAGGGATAGAGTCTTATGTGATGTGATCCCCATGGATGCTTGCCATCTGCTTCTAGGATGTCCATGGCAGTATGATCTCAATGCACAACATGATGGGCAGAAAAATACCTATACTATCACAAAGAATGGTGAGTCTTTTACCTTGAATCCTTTACCGGATGAAGGCATAGATAAACAAGTGGGTTCTAGTGTCATGGTGGTAGGAGAAAAGGAGTTTTTGTAGACCTTGAAAGAAGAAGGGGGCCTAGGATTTTCTTTGATTGTGAAGCCAAAAGATAGATCAGATTTACCCAAAACTAAAGGAGAAGCCATACCTGGTGAAGTTCAAAACTTGCTAGAGAAGTATAGGGGCATTATTGTAGAAGAATTACCTAGCTCCCTACCTCCAATCAGAGATATAAGTGTCTATGATTCCAGGAGCCACACTACCCAATAAGGCTTCCTACAAGATGGCACCAACCCAAAATGAGGAGATAGCAAAACAAGTGCAAGAAGGCCTAGTGAGGAGAGTTTGAGCCCATGTGCCGTACTGTCATGCCCACATTTCCCATGCGGTCACGACACGCAACACACGTGTCATGTCCACATTTGTCATGTCATCATGACATGAAATATCAAAAAACTTTTCCACGTGTCCCTAGAAACCCCCTTGCACGCGTCAGCGTGCTCTGTGGCAATACACATAAGGCGTAAACATGTCAATCGATATTTAGGGAGGTGCACCTTTCAATGAAATCCCCTGCGTGATGATAGCTGATTAGGGGGTTAGGCGATGAGATGAGTGTTGCTTCTAGGGTTAGGACCGATTTAGTCCAAACCCTAAGTTTCGTAGGTGAAAGAGATGATCTCGACTGAATCAAAAATCAAACCCAAACTTTAATTCATAATAAAATCAAATATAATAATGTGCCCAATGGTAAGACAGCCGCAAGATGAAATGGAGTGATTAAATGAAAGTCGTAAAAAAGCCATAACAATAAAACCCTAAAATCTGGGAAAAATTCGACAGCGTAATGCATTTTCAATAATTGAAATAAATATTTTAAAAAGAAATCCCCAAGAAGTAATTAATGCAAAAATTAAAATAATTAAATATATGGATAAATTAAATAAAATTCCAAGGTTAAATAAATTTAACCACTCAACAAAATTATAAAATCCAAATTAAATAAATGACCAAATTAAAGCTCAAAACTTAAGTCCTTTAATAAATATAATTTCAACAATTATATTTATTAATTAACTCAAGTTAAAAGGACAGAAAAGGGGAATAAATTAAAAAAACTTCCCCCCCAGAATAAAATTGATTAAATTAACGAATCTAAGTCACAAGGTGTCTCCAATAAAATTGAATTAAAATCCACTAGAAAATAATAAGGATGCCAACATAATTAAAAGGCCAAGGGATGAAGCATCCCAATAAAATAAAATAATTCCCATTCCTACAAGCATAATATCTACATGGAATTAAAAACCCAAACCCTAAAAGAATATTCAAATCAACTAGAATAAAACACAAAGAAAGTCAAAATAAATAAAATTATTAAATAATAAATCCTAAAAAATAATAAAGGTCTACGAATAAATATAATTCTAACACTTATATTTATTCAATTAAATCAAGGTAAACTTAAAACAATAAATAACGTTATAAAATTTGCCCTCCATCTGAAACTCAAAAAAATTAAATAGAACGATTAAGTAATTAATTACTCCTAAATAAAATATAATAATATACCCAACTAATAAGAAATAGCCCAAACAATTAAATCTCGTCTAACAACTTAACTTAATAAACCAATGATGTAAAAAGGCTTACATTTAAACTCACAACAATAAAAATAAAAATAAATAAAATAAGGAATTATAAAGATTTAATTAAATAAATATACCACATGATTTTTCCCACTTAACTCAATAAAGCAAAAAGGACAACTAGATAAGAAAATTAGAAAGATCTAAATTAAATAAATTTACCCACCTATTTCCCACCTACTACAAAAATCAAAAGGCAAAATTCTAAGATTTAAAACAAATAAGCCTAAAATTTAAAAATCAAAAGGATATAAGAAACCCATTAGAATCCTAATGCACTACCAAAATAAAAATCACACAAAAGCCATTAATTAAAGAAATAAATCCTCACTCATGAAAATGACCCACTTCAAAAATCCACCCAAAGACAAAAATAAATAAATAAAGCAATTTTAAAAGGAAAGAAGAGAGGGAAAATCACGTTCAAAATGTACATGAAATAATTAATTAAAATAACTCATTAAAACTTCCACTCAACTCACAATTCCAAAACTTGCCCTAATATTTATTTATTACTTTCCTTTTGACTAACCCTAAACCTATCTTATTCTATTCTCTCTATCTTCTTATTCTTTCTTTCTCTCTATTTTCTTTTCTTTTCTTGCAGGTAATCTGAGGGCAGCCATGAATGGAGTCAAGAAATTCTTCTCCTTCCTCTCCTCTCCTCTCCTTCATTTCTTTTCTCTCAATTGGTTGCCTCCACTCTTTTTCCTCTTTTTGTTGCAGGTAGGGTTTTCTTCATCCATGGCTTGGCAGCAATGAGAATACCTCTTAGAGGTATATATTCATTTTATATGAAGCAGGGGTTTCATTTCCTCTTTTATATATATATATATATATATATATATATATATATATATAAACATTTCTATATCTATTTATATATATATGTATACATCTGTGTGTACACACACACACACACACACACACACACACACACACACACATATATATATATATATATATATATATATGAATAAATATATTTAATATGAAGTTGGAGCTGATTATAAATATATTGTTTTGATACATAAGAAATAAAATTTACAAGCATATATATATATATATATGTTTCTATACTATTATTATCTTCCAAAAATTTACAGATTAGAATAGAGATCTGGTAATTTCCAGAGAATGGAGGCCGCCTGAGGGATAGGGCCCAACCCCCTTTTTTTCTGTGTTTAAATTTTTTGTTGTTTGAAGAACTAAATATAAGGGAAGTGGGGGGATAGTCCCCCACCCAACACAAGGGGCATACAACAGAGCTTGGGGTGGCGGCCATGGCCGCTGTCCCAACTTTCATTTCAATTTTTTTTGGTTTTAAAAAAATTAAAATAACAAAAACCCTTTGGGCTTAGGGCATCGGCACTACAAAGATACACATTTTTAATACGTTTTGTTTGTTCTTCTGTATGAAATGTGGGTATACTCAGCAAAAATTTTTTGATTATTATAATATTTAAATATGTTCCAGTAATATAAAAAAAATATATATGTATTTATATGTGTGCACACACACACACACACACATATATGTTACCTAAATTTCACTACCGCTCATTCAGGTAGAGCTTTGATTCAAAGTTAAAAGGTACATTTCTTCTGATCCTTATTACATTACATTCAAGTGCATAAATGAAATAATTCAAAAGATTATGATTATCAAATTACTGCATTTATCAAAGTGCATGTAACATAAGAAAGATTTATACAAATCCTTTCTGAAAATTAAATAATTTTTATTGAATGTAAAATGTACATTATTTCACACAAGCCATGAGATTAACTTTCTTATTTAATGAAATTGAAGAAACAATTTATACATGAATAAGTAAAAGTAAAAGGAAGTGCATGTAAGGATAGAGGCCAGTCATTGCCTGAGAATGATTAGTTCTGGTTCTGGTGTGTTATCCTATTGCCCCGAGTTGCCTTCGTCCTTCCTAGTGTCATGTTGCTTCTAGTTCCTGCATCTGCAAAAGAATGATGTTAGAGCAATGCTCTAAGCAATGAATGGTCCCAAACCTGACATGAACAATTACCTATGCATGTATAAACTGATCCTCAAATGCATTAAACAAGAAATGTATACTTTGGATGTCCTAGAAAACAAGCAAGTCATCAAACACATCCAAAATATGCATTTATTTTCTAACAAGTTTGCTTCATGTGCAGATACAGGTGTAATTATGTTCTATGTGATTCATCAGAATACATTATGAGTGGAGAAAATGTGGCTCCCATAAGGGTTGAGCCCAACTCAGCCATTATAGAAGACATTGTCAAGTACATTGAATCAAAGAATATCACCATGTCTTGGAGTTTTCAAAGGAGAAGGAGACAGTCATCTCCACAACAGTATAACAAGAGACTGTGACAGAGTTTGAAATAGCAGGCCACAAAAGGAAAAGAGCTTTCATGCCTATTGTATACATGTTTGGTCCATTGGAGATCAAAGGAAGAGACTCAAGTAGAAGCAATAGTTAGGAATCACAAAAATATGTGAATGCAGTCATTAAGTGAGAGAACAGTTAGCAAAATAGTTTGGGAAACAAGAAACAACACTAAAGAATGATCTTTAAGTCTATAGAGTTTAATAGAGCTTTTCTCTGACAATCATGCATGAGAAGAGGACCATGAAACGTTTAAAGAGACAACACTGATTAGAGATTTGTTAAACTAAACAGCATCAGCCAAGAGAATGTCATGACAGTTAGTAAATAGCATTGGGCATGTCATATAAGGGTAGAACCAAGTCAGTGACTGTACTATTAAGATGCATGGGCAGAGAACAATGTGATTGTTATAATAGTAAATAGTCAAGGGTAACTGTCACATAATAGAGCATGCAAAGTTTATACATTGTTGTCTTAGAAGAGGTCACCAAAAAGAAAATGTAGAGTTCTTGAACAGATATAGTGGATGCAAGGAAGTAGAAAACAGATCCAAAGTATATGGTGACAATCATATGATAATGGAATACCTTATCCTAAGTCTATGTATGCAAAGATGAAAGACTGTTTTCATGCTAGAAGGACAGTCAGCTAATAATCAATTAGAGACATCACACATTGAAGGCAGCTAGCAAAGAACCAAGACGAGGTTTTGAGACACTCATGTCTGAGATAGGGTAAGTAGAGACAATACACAATAATGAAAAATATGATGCATAAAACCCCTAAGAGGTATTATAGAAGGATATATTGGTTCTACCTTGAAGATTCACTATCTTTTCAAACAAAGTGAGGTTGTGAGGTCTTGTTAGGGTTGTATAGTTGTCATGTTACCATCATTTGGAACTTGGGTTTCTCACGGTCATCTACAGATTTGTCAAATAGAAGAAGACCCTATAGATGACCTCCATCAGTTCTAGGGAAGCCTAAATCTTTGCACGATGGTCTCAAGCATCATTCAAGAGTGTATGGTCCTCTAATATGTCATTATGTTAGTTCTAATCGCTTTTAGGGACTGACACGGCATCATGAAACATTTGGGTTTATGTTAACCTCATCAGATAAATGCCAATTGCAAGTTTGCCTATAATTTAAAGGAGACAATGACCTTGAAATGATTTGTAACAATGGTCTTAATATTGCATGAGATACATGTATGGAGGAGAGAACCTTAAAGATGAGTAGAGAAACCTTCAGAGACAACATGTAGACTGCAAAGTATGACAGAAGTATGCCAACATTGGAAAATAAGGTATGAAATTGGTTACAACTAACACAGTGGTAAATGTCAACCAAGCACAGGTGAATGAGGTCTTGTTCTTGCTAAATAAGGTGACAAACTTGCAGTTGCAATGAAACAAGGTACACTGATAGCAGACAACAATCTAATAAGGTTATAAGAGCTCGTAGAGTAAAATTACTCAAAGAGGCATAGGTTTTGTAGTGAAAAGAGATTTATATGATGTTGAAGGTCCTAGAAAAAATCCATAAGATAATCAAAATATCAAGATGGAGACAATAGAGATGTGTCACCATACCTCTTTCCTTCTATGACTTCAGTATTTGACAAGATATGGATCCTATTAAGCATGAAGAAGACTCCATTTTCATTGCAAATAAGGCTATCATACTTAAAGTATACCTCTTCAAGACCATCAGACGCTGTGACAACAAAGGAAGAACTAACAGTCATAGTGAAGCATGAAATATATAATCTCAGCTAGGAAGTCTGCCACAATAGAGGAGCAACCTCTGATTCTTTGCAAGGTAGGTTTAAACAGATGTTAAAACTTAAAAGGAGAGATCACAATCAAGGCAGCATAACAGTCCAAAAGTAAATGATATGATTGACAAAATAACAAGGAGCATCATGAAGGACTTTTATGATAGTTATATTAGATGATCACAAAGAACAGTCAATGTGAATAGTCTTCAGTAGACAGTTTGCAGAGAACACAAAAACTATTACAGGAAGTACAATATGAGACAGAAAAGGTAAAATATATAGAGGGTTTTTATTTATGTATGAAACCCTTGTTCTTCATCTGAAAATGCCTTATATTTGCAAAAAAAATAGTAAGAGCTTTATTAACTAATGAATCTCTCATGGTGGTTCAATATAAGTATGAGGGTTTTTTGTTTTCTTTGAAACCATAAGTAAAAAATTAGAAAAAAGAATGAATTTCAATTACCACAGCCAAAGATATAGAGAAATCTCAAAAGGAAAGCAGTCATCTACATAAATACAAGTTAAGAACATAGTGAGGGTTTTTCCATCAAAACCCTGGTTCTGTAAGCCATCCTTGTGTTTTCTTTTAAAATGCTTTCTTCTCACAACAGAATGCAGAGAATTTCATGCATGATATACAAAAGAAGGAATGAAGATCATACTTGAAAATATAGTCATTTGTACTGGAAATGAAATCCTTCATCATAGCCGTAGAAGAAAATGAGCATTTACAACATATACAGTGGTAAAGAGGAACAGAATATGATAAAAATTACAGTATTTTTTCTAGAGAAATGAGTGCATCAAACTTACCAGGAGCTATAGGATCCTTTGATGGAGGAAAACAATAAAATGCTTTCGAATCATCTACAGGAAGCCTCATCCATGAAACCCTTTTCGGCGGTCAGCATAGTGCAGAGCAAGTTTCAAGAAACAAGAAGTGCAAAATGATCTTCAAAATTGCCTTTTTGTCATTTAGGGTTTCATAACCCTAGAAGGCCGATGGGCCTTACTTTTATTTTTTTTGTATTTTATTGTGCACCACTTAACATTGCTCATGGTCAATAACATGATCATATGATGCCTAGTATGCCACGAGGTGGCCTTAAAACCATGAAGACCTTCTTAAGTCTTTTGGACTTCTTTTTGTATTGTGCCAAATACTTCGGTGCCTTGCTTTTATTTTTCCTTGCAAATATGATATAATGTAAAACAATAAACTCTAAATGATGATCATATAAATCATTTAAGATCTGTTGTTACCTTTTAATGCAAGGGAGAGTAAAGCAGAGTATGGTGGAGATTATTTGAGAGACTTTATTGCCTTTGAGGAGTTATGGTTGAAAATGTGAAGATGTGGCATACACATGCCAAAGACATAGCATTTTGTTTTGCCAAGGAAGAGAGGAGTTTGACTAAGTCATGTTGGCAGTTAGTAGTTGTCTTGACTACTTGGAGATCATCTAGGAGGGTTTTTTGCCTTTTAGAGTCCTTTTTCGATTTGTTTTCATGAGCCATTATGTTTGGCTAGGTCCTAATGGACTTTTTCTAGTATTTTGGGCACTCTTGGAGAGGATATAGGCCCTAGATTTTAGGTTTTTTCTGGGCATCCGACCCAAATCAATTTGACATTTCTTGTTTTGTGGAACCACTTGGAGAGTGGTGGTTATAGTCACTTTTGTGACTCTATTATACTCAGTTCTTATTATGCAAAATATTTTTTGGAGATTGTGACTGATACAATTCTTTGTTACAGTATTGAGCATCTTTTGTAACTCAGCATTTTTGGAGTATGGAATACAGATTTTACCTTGGAGATTATTGAAGAATCTTGTTACCTTCTTGTTCTTGCAAGCATTATGCATTTCCAGGTGATTGACTGAGCTATTTGTGAGATTACTTTTTCTCCTTTTGTTTTGTCTCATTTTATGCCTTTTATGCAAAAGTAGGAATTTGCAGGTTATAAATTGTGTCTTAGTATTGCATAGAAAACTCTAGTTTGTGAAAGTTTTGCCTTTCCTTCTTAAAAGTATATGCAGGACAGACCTGTTTATGAAACACTTATGCAAAAACTTACAGTAACATGTGTATTTTTAGTGTTCATCATGAATAACCAAGTGTATGTTAGTCTTAGTATCTCATAGTTCTTATTAGTTTGGTGTATCACCCATTTTCAATTCATTTTTTACCACTTTTGTTTAAGATAAGCATATTTTTCCCCTTTTCTCCATCAAAGTAGTAGTTTAGGTGATATCCATAGGAAGTCGGCCTTCTCTAGAGGTTGACCTCTACTCATAGAGTAACCCACAACTTTAGAGGTCCTCCCATGTTTTATCAAATAGACTAATTTTTGCAAATTAGTCTGGGAGCATATTTAGGTGATAACAATACACACATAGTATATATACACTGTTTTCTTTTCTTCACAGTTTTATCATAGAGTCAAAATGTGTTTACAAATTAGAAGTATATATATATATATATATACACACAGTCATAAATTTAAAGAAGAATAATTAGATTTGAAGACTTATAGGGAACAACTAGTATATGCTTTTTTTTATGAAAAATAAATAAACATAATACTATTTCTTTTTTTTTTACAATAAGAAAATGGAAATATTTATACCATTTTTCTTTGACAACTAACTTAACCACCAGTCAATATTTTCTTTTCTTTGAAACATCAAACACTTGAGGAGAAAACCCATATACTATGGACCATAAATAAATTTTTAATCTAGTTTTTCCTTTCTTTTCTATCATGCTACAAAGTTTAGAAGGTAGTGCATAACTCCTTTTCCTTCATTTGAAATAAAATGGCAGCAAGATTATAATCTCATCTGGCAAGCTTTCCATAACACATAAACTCAACCAGCAACATGATACATATTTGAAATCACAATAGAAGGTATTATACATTGAAATTATTTTCAACAACAACAAGGCAGAGCATTAATTTGAACAACTAAATACAATGAGGCCTCCAAGGCCATGGCTCTCAAAACAGCCAATGAAAATAATGCAACAAGCTAAAATAGACTTCTCCAAAGCTTCATAACTCCAATAAAAACCTGCAATAATATAAACACAAGATGGGGGAAGCCAAGCCACTAAGGAATGCCCTCCTCCCTACCATAGACCTGCTAGTGGGTCACTCCTGAGCTAGGGAGGTAGGAATCACATGGTTTCACAAACACACCACTAAAAAGAACACAAAAACAACTCAACAATCACCCAAGGATTTGCACATAACAAAACTCATGAAAATGAGTTTGGAGGAGGTAGGGGAGTGGACCCCTCAACTCAAGAGGTCACCCCAAGAACTCCAAAAATCACAAAATCTCAAGGCCTCAAGCCATAGCAAAAATGTACATATCTCCATAAATCTCAAAACCATCATGGCACTCTTGTCATCCAAATTTCTCCCAAACACCATAGAATGCCCTCAAGGATATAAATAGTACAACAATAAGGAGGTGACCTCAAGGAGGTTCACTCTCCCCCACCCCATACGAGTTGAACCTTACCTCCAAATGAAGGTGCTCTCACCAACTCCCAATCCACACAAAAATGAACAAACAACACCAAACATAAATTTCCAACACACTTAAATAAATAAAACATGCATCAAGAAATGGCTATTGCCATGGAGCTTACCTTCAAAAGCCCAAAAATGGAAGCCCGTTTGAAGAAGAGCTCACACTTCTCCAAGTTTTTCCAAGCCTCCAAGATTTCTCCAACACTCCCAAAACTTCCAGAGATAGAAAATTTCCCCCCCATAAAAAGAACCCCCATCCCCTCTCCAAGAGGAGATAAAACAGGCCTTTCAAATTTGGCCTTAAGGAATGAGAAGGTGACACTTATCACCTTCTCCTTCCTCATCCCATACCACTTGCAAGGGAGAAGGAGTGTGATGGTGACAATTGTCACCCTCCAATCCATTCAAACCCTCACCTTATCCACTTGTGCTCTCACACATGTGTGAGAGGCCAAGTGGAGAGGTGGCAACTCCCTTCAAGCCTCCATGAGGATAAGGGATGCCACATGGCATCCTCTTATTCTCAAAGAGAGCCATCTCCCTCCAAGATGCTCTCACACGATGCCACATGGCATCCTCTTATTCTCGAAGAGAGCCATCTCCCTCCAAGATGCTCTCACACGTGTGTGAGAGTCTTGGAGGGAGATCCCACACACTTGGGGGTCTTGAAGACCTCCCAAGTCTTCTTGGTGAAGGGATCCCCAAACTTTGGGAAGGGAGATGGGTCTTTACCAAAGCATGACTCATCTCCCACCCTTAGCCATTTCAAAATTCGTCACTTTTACTAAACCCCAGTTTAGAGTGACCAAAAGTGAGTTACCCTAGGGTTTAGTAAGTCCAAAAGAACCCTAGACCCTAGGGTTACCACCTAGGGTAAGTTTGGGACACTAAAACACACCTAGGGAGGTAAAAAATCACTTTAAAATGGCCCATAAATAAAAATAATACCAAATGGTGTAAATCAAATATAAATATACAACACATGATATAAATCAATTTAATAAGAGTGGACTAGGTCAAATAAATAATTCAAGCATGCACGAAAGCATCATCCGATCAAACGTGATCCTCATCCCTCTTGGGAATGGATCAGCTTTATAGGGAATTACAATTGTGTGAAAACTACCTCCGATTTCTCGTGGCCTGGGAATATAACCTACACGACTAGATCAAGTGGTCAATCACATCATGGATAAATCATAGCTGAAGCAACTAAAATTAAAGTCATGTCATTACATACAACATTAATCATTTCTAACATAATTAAGATTAAAATTGCATTTCCTATCTAATATCTCATAATCATCATCAAATATTAAATCCATATAATGAACTTGTAATCACATCAATAATCATCATCAAATATGTCTCACATGTCTAACATCATCATAACATCAAAATATGATCTAATCAAATCACCATATGTCTAATCAATGCTAATCCAAAAATTAGGAGATATAGTCTAAATCTGCATAATGGAACAATAGTCTCTAAATGTCTGATAATGTCACCAACTATAATGTAAAATGATCAAAATAGGGAAGTGAAATAAATTGGCCTCACACATACCTACTATCCTAGCACCCAAGAAGGATGGAAAATGGAGGCTTTGCACTGATTCTAGAGCCATCAACAGGATAACAATCAGGTATAGATTCCCTATGCCTAGGATGGAAGATCTCATGGACTGTTTGGGAGGAGCATGCTACTTCTCAAAGATTGATTTGAAAAGTGGTTACCATCAGATAAGGATCAGAGAGGGAGATGAATGGAAGATAGCTTTTAAGACCAATGAGGGCCTCTATGAATGGTTGGTGATGCCCTTTGGGTTGTCCAATGCACCTAGTACCTTTATTTGCCTAATGAATGAGGTATTGAAACCTTTCATTGGAAAGTTTGTTGTGGTTTATCTAGATGACATTCTTGTTTTTAGAAGGCCCAAAGAAGAACATTTGAGGCACCTTGACATGGTACTAAAGAGGCTACACGAGGAGAAATTGATGATAAACTTCGAAAAGTGTGATTTTATGAAAAAATTGTTAGTGTACCTTGGTTTTTTCATTTCTAAGGGAAGCTTGAAGATGGATCCTTCAAAGGTGGATGCCATTCTCAACTGGCCAACTCCAAGATCAGTGGGAGATGTAAGGAGCTTCCATGGACTTGCAAGCTTTTATAGGAAATTTATAAAGAACTTCAGCCACATATGTGCACCAATCCTTGACACCATCAAAGGAGGTAATAAGGGTAAGTTTTCTTGGACTAATGAAGCTGATAAAGGGTTTGAATATTTGAAGAAAAGAGTAGCCCAACAACCTATACTTGTGCTCCCTGATTTTGACAAAGTTTTTACCATTGAGTTTGATTCTAGCAACCAAGCAATACGGGCTGTTTTAAGCCAAGAAGATAGACCAGTTGCATTTTTCAGTGAAAGGATCAATGAAGCATAGAGGAAGTATTCATCATATAATTTAGAATTATATGCTATGGTTCAAGAACTTAAGAAATGGAGGCACTACTTATTACCCAAAGAATTTGTTGTTTTTACTGACAATTATGCTCTAAGTTTCTTGAATGGGCAGGACAAACTCAGTCATAGACACATGAAGTGGGTTGAGTTTCTACAAGCCTATACCTTCATAATAAAGCATAAGAAAGGCCAAGCCAATAAGGTGGTAGATGCACTTAGTAGGACACTTGTGGTGCAAGAAATACAACTTCAAAGCATAGGGGTAGATGCACTCAAAGATATGTACCATGATGATGCTGACTTCAAGGAGATTTATAAGGTTTGCAATTAGTTTTTGAACACTTTCCACAGTGAATACTCTGATTTTTTACTTCAGAATGGTTTACTTTTCAAGGGGAGTCAGTTATGTGTGCCTAGATGCTCAATGATAGAGAATCTTATAAAGGAGAAACATAGTGGGAGCCTTGGGGGTCATTTTGGGCTTGACAAGACTTTGGATCAGGTTAGGAGGTTCTACTATTGGCCAAAAATGCAAGTGGATGTAAGGAGATATGTTGAGGGGTGCACTATATGACAAAGAGCCAAACGAACTTCATCAAATGCAGGGCTTTATCAACCCCTTTCCATTCCCAATAGACCTTGGGAGAGTGTATGATGCGGAGCGGAAACACACACACTCAAAATGTCAATCCTGTCAATATCGGCGAGAGATCATCAAATGTCTCTCCGAACTCCTCATCGGCAACATAACATCCTATCGGCAGCCACTTACAGACTCTGACAGATGCACTGCCATTACACCGATGTCTTTGGCTTGCATATACATTTTTTGACCTCCTATCGCAGGTAGTCTATTGTATCTCAACCCTCTTTGACCGCTACAGCCAATCCTCTTTTGTATCTTCCGAAATGTACATTTACAATGTACATTCCAATATACAACCCTTCGATATGCAAATGTAGGATATACAGGAATTGCTTTTTAGATGCAACAATGATATACCCACTCCTTGTATGTCCTCAGTGTACATTCGCATGTACATTCTTCTCATGCATTCCAAATATACATTCTGAATATGCATAGGTGGGGCCCTCAGTCTTTAACCTGCCGTTGTATATTTCCCCGCAAACAACTTCATGTACATAACATGACTTGCTTTTCCCAGTGGACTAAAAGGTTCTTACCTGATACTACCGCTCAACGCTTGTATCTCAAGCCAATGTATGTTTCGACATACAACGAAATATACAAACGAAACATACAATCGGCGACCTTCTTTCGCCGGTCCTCGTCACCTGCTATTATCGGTCATCCCTTGCATCCACAGGCCAAAAGCAATCCAACATACAAACTAACTACCACCTCGGCCAGTCCTCTTTTGTATCTTATGAAATGTATATTTTCATCGCATCTTCACAACATACAACAGTGATATGCAATTGTTGTATACTCACAAACTGACGCTCGCATGCAATAGCGATATACACATACACTGTCTATGACATACAATTGATGTATACACAGGAAATGTATTTCCTCAGAAAATCTCAACATACACAAGGTTTAATACAGCATATACTTTAGTGATATACATAGACGACGGACCTATACATGCAATTGCGGGATACACATAGAATATGCTCAGATACATGAGCAATATACACATAAATTGTATAATTCAGTAAACAATCTTATACTTAACCCAAATGGACTCTTACATGCACATTTTACCCCACAATATACACAAGGTGATACCCAGATACAACAGCAATATACACAGGGAAAGTACCTTCATACATTTGTGATATATACAGAAAATGTATATTCAACGACCAATACAAACTTGACCCAAACAACCTTTTATACATGCCATTCTTCACCACATATACATAGGGATTAATTCGCATGCAAATGTGATATATTCACAGACTGCCTCCGCATACAATTGATGTATATTTGAACTTCCCACTGATAACTTCCTCTGTAATGGATTCCATAATTTCTATTCTGCCATGCCCATCAAACAAAAAGGAAAACCAACAAAATACTAATGTACACAATCCATTCCATTGATTTCACAGAAATCCACCAGTGGAATGGATTTAATCGTGTATCTCAACTAGAGAAGAGAAAAATGAAACACAAGGCAAATCTATACAAATAATATACAAGACGGTTTGATATATAGAGAATTTACACCGAATCCAGAATTTGGTAGAACACAAATTACAGAATTTCTACTTCTTCATTTCACATTATCGAACACAGATGAATTACAAAGATTTTTCTAAAGGTGGAAGAAAAAAGTCCCTATTCTTCGACCACCTTCCCTGTTTTCTTACCGACTCCTCTCTCCTCTATTTTCGGGTTTTTGATTTAACCAAGATTATTAGCAGAAATCTTAATTAATCCCATGACATCTGTTTTTCATAAGACAACAAAACTCCTAAGGATAAGACACATTGGTTGAACCCTTCACATCATCCAACATGTCTAAAATGTCAAAATTGATGTTGAAAAACATGAAATGCCAACACAAAATGTTACATTTGACTTAGACATAAAAATGCTACATAGTAACGTGAAATGTCTAAAATATAGTAATACCTTATTGTGCATATTTATCCTGTTCGAGGGGTGCTCCTACACCATACTCCCCAGGAGAAGAGATCTCAAGCCCCTTTGAGATCAGAGTTTGAAGGTTTGCACCATTGTTTATGATCTGATCTGTAGTCATCCAAATTGCCTCTGAATTGGGTGTCCCGTGCCAAGCCACTAAATATTCCATGTACTCTTTGTTCCTTGTTGTCTTTGTCACTCTTGAGTCTAATATCTTCTTCATTTTTGGTGGATCATGCTTAGGAATATTATCTTCTATTGAATCCTGTAATGGTTCCTGTTCTACATCTACATGCTGCCTGTATGAAGTTAAATCACATACATTGAAAATGGGTGACAATCCAAGATCAGGAGGGAGTTGGATCTCATAGGCATTCTGCCCACAATTCTTCAAAATCTGACATGGTCCAATCTTCCTCTGCATTAGCTTGGTATATTGACCTTTTGGGAGCCTCTCCTTCTTCAGATTAACCCATACCAAATCTCCAACAGCAAATTGTACATCCCTCTTTTTCTTGTCAGCATATGTTTTGTATTTCAATGTAGTTTGTTGAAGCTGGTTCTTGACTTGATCATGCACTTCTTTGATGGTTGATGCAAAAGATTCTCCATCTGCACTAATAGGCTCTCCTATAGGCAGATCTCTCAGCTCTAAAATACCTCTTCGATGAATACCATATACTACCTGAAAAGGTGACTTCCCTGTACTCCTATTGATGGTGTCATTATAGGAGAATTCCGCTTGTGGTAGGATATTATCCCACTTCTCTCCATGCTACCTTGTTAAACACCTTAATAGATTTCCCAATGAACGATTAACAACTTTAGTCTGCCCATCTGTTTGAGGATGGTAGGCTGATGAGAAGGACAAATTGGTTCCAAGCTTCTTCCAAAGAGTCTTCCAAAAATGGCCAATAAATTTACATCTCTGTCTGAGACTATGCTCAATGGCAATCCATGGATCCTCACTATTTCCTTGAAAAATAGGTCTGCAACATATGAAGCATCACAAGTGGTTTTGCATGGCAAGAAATGTGCCATTTTACTAAATCTGTCTACTACCACAAAAACACTATCATATCCTTTCCTTGTCCTAGGCAAACCTAGTACAAAATCCATGCTTATGTTCTCCCATGGCCTAGAAGGAATGGGTAGTGGTTGATATAAACCTGCATTTGTGGATCTCCCTTTTGCTTTCTGACATATCACACATGCTTCCACAAATCTTCTCACATCTGATTGTAGCTTGGGCCAATAGTAATGCCTCTTCACAAGATCAAGAGTTTTATCTAGACCAAAATGTCTTTCCATGGTCCCACAATGTTTCTCTTGAATGATATTCAGTCTCATAGAACACCTTGGAATACATAATTGTCCCCCCTTAAAAAGTAATCCATCTTGGATCAAAAATTCAGAGAACTCAACATGATACTTCTCACCAAAAGAAGTACATACCTTGTAGATCTCTCCAAAGTCTTCATCATCCTCATACATTGTCTTCAAAGAATCAATCCCAACACTCTCCAATTGGATCTGATTGATGGTCAGAACCCTCCTACTCAAAGCATCTGCTACTTTGTTCTTGACCCCTTTCTTGTGCTTGAGTGTGAAAGTGAAAGCTTGCAAAGTTTCCACCCACTTCATATGCCTATGGTTCAGTTTTTCTTGACTATTTATAAAATTGAGGGCCTGATTGTCTGTGAACACTATGAATTCTTTTGGCATCAAGTAATGCCTCCATTTCTTGAGTGACTGTACTAGAGCATACATCTCCAAATCATATGATGAGTATCTTTTCTTTGCGTCATTTAGTTTCTCACTAAAAAATGCAATAGGCCTACCTTCTTGACTGAGTACGGCTCCAATTGCCATGTGGCTGGCATCACATTCTACTTGAAAAATCTTGTTGAAGTCAGGAAGTGCAAGAACTGGTTGCTCTGCCACCTTCCTCTTCAATGTTTCAAAGGAATCATCTGCCTCCTTTGTCCAAATGAATCTGCACTTCTGTCCTCCTTTTATGGTGTCAAGCATGGGTGCACAAACATGACTAAACCCTTTTATAAACTTCCTATAGAAGGTTGCTAACCCATGGAAACTCCTAACATCATTCAAGGTTTTAGGCATTGGCCAAGACAATATGGCACTTACCTTCTCTTGATCCATTTTCAGTTTGTTATGTGAGATAACAAATCCTAAGTAGATGATCTCTTCCTGCATAAACAGACACTTTGCTAAATTGATCATTAGCTGCTCTTCATATAACCTTTTGAGAACCAAGTCTATATGGATGAGGTGCTCTTCCCTCATATTACTGAAAATTAGGATGTCATCTAGATATACTATGACAAATTTTCCTATGAATTCCCTCAAGACCTCATTCATCAATCTCATAAAGGTACTAGGGGCGTTGGACAAACCAAAAGGCATGACCTTCCACTCATACAACCCCTCATTGGTCTTAAATGTAGTTTTCCATTCATCACCTGGTCTAATCCTAATATGATGATAGCCACTCTTTAAATCTATTTTGGTGAAGTATTTAGCACCTCCTAAACAATCAAGTAAATCTTCTATCCTAGGGATTGGAAACCTATACCTGATTGTTATCTTGTTGATAGCCCTTGAATCAGTGCAAAGTATGGACATGTGCCTTCCTTCTTTGGTGCTAGTACAGCTGGTACTGCACATGGACTTAAACTCTTGCCAATTAGGCCTGTCTCCAACAACTCTTCAATTTGCCTTGCTACCTCTGCATTATGTTATGGAGTGAGCTTATATGCTACTTTGTTTGGAAGTGTAGATCCTGGGATCAGATCTATACAATGGCTAATGTCCCTAATAGTGGTAGGGAACTTGGCATTCCATCAAAGATAATGCCTTTGTACTTGTCCAATAGCTCTTGGATAGCTGGGTTTATGAATTTGTGTCTCTTTTGTCCCTTGACTTGTTGCTGCTGTTCTTTGTTTACTTTTAGGCATGGAATTAGAGCATATGTAACTGCTCCTTCTTCTCCTATCCCCTTCATGAATTGTTTGCCTTCTACCATCATCAGTTTGACTTCTTTTCCTTTTGACTCCACTTCATTCTCCATTAATGGTAGTAATTCTATCACCTTACCATTCTTGGTGATTGAATAAGTGTTTCTGACCCCATCATGGTATGCTTTCAAGTCATACTGCCATGGTCTTCCAAATAGGAGATGGCAAGCATCCATCTTGGCAATGTCAAACAACAACCTATCCTTGTATGGGCCAATTTGAAATTTTACCCAAGCCTGGTCTTCTACAACTGTTTGCTAACCTTGGTTGAGCCATGAGACCTTGTATGGGCAAGGATGTGGCAGTCTTCTAAGCTTAAGCTTTTCTACCATTTCAAAAGACACAAATTTTTTAGTGGATCCAAAGTCAATTAGTACTTTACATACCTTTCCTCTTGCCTTGCAAGTAGTTCTGAAGAGAGACTTCCTTTGTGGGGGTTCTTTGTTAGGCATCTTCATAGTGGTCATTGCTCTTCTAATCATCAAAGATTCTCCTCTCTCAGGATATCCATAACTATCAGGAGCATTCACACTGTGATTAGTGCTTGAGCTTGCTACACTTTGACAATTAGATTCTTGGATCAGATTGATCCTCTTTTCTCCTATTGAACTTGTTGCCTTTGCTGGACATCTGCTAGCTATGTGGCCTTCTTGATTGCAGTTGTAACATCTGATAGGTCCTCTGCCTTGAGATCTTCCTCTAAATGGTGGTCTTCTGCCCCTAAAATTTCCTCTTTGATTATAACTTCCCCCTTGATGTTGACTGCTGTCTCCCTTGTTGTTCTCTTGATTGGATTCACCTTGGTATCCAAATCCCCTGCCTCTGAAAGGACTTCTTCCTCCTCTTTGATGTCTTCCTCTACCTCTATTGTTCTGCTCATGCCTTCTCTTTAATTTTTCGTCCACTTTGAGTGCCAATTGGTAGCATTTCTAAACTATATCTGGATTGTGCAGATTTAGGTCTTATTGGATGTTAAACCTCAATCCATTGAGGTACCTTGCTACCTTCTCTTCCTCACCCTCTTTTACCTTTGTTTTTACACATAGTTTCATGAACTCTTCTGTGTATGAATTGACATCTAATTCCTTCTGCTTCAAATTTTGTTTCCTCTTATGTAGTTGGATGTTGTAATCCAATAGGACATAGGCCTCCTTCACTAAAGCCATCATTCTCTTCCATGTTGCAACTCTATTCTTTCCCTCTTTCACCCTGTCATCTTGGATGAAATTCCACCAAGTCAGTGCAGCCCCTTTCATTTTGGACTGAGCCATCTTCACTCTTTGGTGGTCTGGTATTTCCTCGGTCTCAAAGAAATTATTCAAGGAGTCTATCCACTCCATCACCAAATCAGGTTCCATTTTTCTTGCAAACACTGGCAGGTCTATTTTCATATCCATGGTCCTTCTTTCCATGGACTTGAGGGCATTGAGTAAGGGTCTCTGGTCTGTAGGAACCTCTATCTCTTCCTGCTTAGGGACCTCCTCTTCATCCCTGTCTTCTCGCTTACCAGAATCTTCTTCCCCTTTCTCTACTTTATCCCTCAACTTCTCTAGTTCTTCTTTCAATGCTTGATTCTGAGCTCGATCTGCTCTACTCTCTGCCATGTGCTTTCTTACTAAGGCCGTCAACTCAACGTTGGTCATCTTTGTAGGGTATGTTTCTGATCCTTCTCCTTCTGACATCTTGTCTTCTTCTTCTACCCAAAGAACACTCCTTCG
Source organism: Cunninghamia lanceolata (assembly GCA_027924645.1). Taxonomy (NCBI): domain Eukaryota; kingdom Viridiplantae; phylum Streptophyta; class Pinopsida; order Cupressales; family Cupressaceae; genus Cunninghamia; species Cunninghamia lanceolata. The sequence goes on from BSBN01000771.1 coordinate 5,278,270, forward strand.
CTCTGATACCACTATGATGCAGAGCGAAAACACCGCAGAAACACACACACTCAAAATGTCAATCCTATCAATATCGGCGAGAGATCATCAAATGTCTCTCCGAACTCCTCATCGAAAACATAACATCTTATCGGCAACCACTTACAGACTCTGATCGATGCACTGCCCTTACACCGATGTCTTTGGCTTGCATATACATTTGTTGACCTCCTATTGCAGGTAGTCTATTGTATCTCAACCCGCTTTGACCGCTACAGCCGGTCCTCTTTTGTATCTTCTAAAATGTATATTTACAATGTACATTCCAATATACAACCCTTCAATATGCAAATGCAGGATATACAGGAATTGCTTTTCAAATGCAACAATGATATACCCACTCCTTGTATGTCCTTAGTGTACATTTGCATGTATATTCTTCTCATGTATTCCAAATATACATTCTGAATATGCATAGGTGGGGCCCTCAGTCTTTAACCTGCCATTGTATATTTCCCTGCAAACAACTTCATGTACATAACATGACTTGCTTTTCCCGGTGGACTGAAAGGTTCTTACCTGATACTACCGGTCAACACTTGTATCTCAAGCCAATGTATGTTTCGACATACAACAAAATATACAAACGAAACATACAATCGGCGACCTTCTCTCGCCAGTCCTCGTCACCTGCTATTATCGGTCATCCCTTGCATCCACAGGCCAAAAGCAACCCAACATACAAACTACCACCTCGGCCGGTCCTCTTTTGTATCTTATGAAATGTATATTTTCATTGCATCTTCACAACATACAACAGCGATATGCAATTGCAGTATACTCACAAACTGACGCTCGCATACAATAGCGATATACACATACACTGTCTATGACATACAATTGATGTATACACAGGAAATGTATTTCCTCAAAAAATCTTGACATACACAAGTTTTAATACAACATATACTTTAGTGATATACACAGACGACAGACCTATACATGTAATTGCGGGATACACACAAAATATGCTCAGATACATGAGCAATATACACATAAATTGTATAATTCAGTAAACAATCTTATACTTAACCCGAATGGACTCTTACATGCACATTTTGCCCCACGATATACACAAGGTGATACCCAGATACAATAGTGATATACACAGGGAAAGTACCTTCATACATTTGCGATATATACAGAAAATGTATATTCAGTGACCAATACAAACTTGACCCAAACAGCCTTTTATACATACCATTCTTCACCGCATATACACAGGGGTTAATTCGCATGCAAATGCGATATATTCACAGACTGCCCCCGCATACAATTGATGTATATTTGAACTTCCCGCTGATAACTTCCTTTGTAATGGATTCCATAATTTCTATTCTGCCATGCCCATCAAACAAAAAGGAAAACCAATAGAATACTAATGTACACAATCCATTCCACTGGTTTCACAGAAATCCACCAGTGGAATGGATTTAATCGTGCATATCGACCAGAGAAGAGCAAAATGAAACACAAGGCAAATCTATACAAATAATATACAAGACGGTTTGATATATAGAGAATTTACACCGAATCCAGAATTTGGTAGAACACAAATTACAGAATTTCTACTTCTTCATTTCACATTATCGAACACAAACGAATTACAGAGATTTTTCTAAAGGTGGAAGAAAAAAGTGCCTATTCCTCGACCACCTTCCCTGTTTTCTTACCGACTCCTCTCTCCTCTATTTTTGGGTTTTTGATTTAACTAAGATTATTAGCAGAAACCCTAATTAATCCCATGACATCTATTTTTCATAAGACAACAAAACTCCTAAGGATAAGACACATTGGTTGAACCCTTCACATCATCCAACATGTCTAAAATGTCAAAATTGATGTTGACAAACATTAAATGCCAACACAAAATGTTACATTTGACTTAGACATAAAAATGCTACATAGTAACATGAAATGTCTAAAACATAGTAAAACCTTATTGTGCATATTTATCCTGTTTGAGGGGTGCTCCTGCACTAGTGTAAGTATGGACTTTGTGTTGGCGCTACCTAGAACACAAAGGGGTTTTGACAATGTTTTTGTGGTTGTTGACTCGTTTAGTAAGATGGCACATTATCTTCCTTGCAAATGCACCAATGATGCATCTTATATTGCAGGTTTGTTCTTTAAGGAGATAGTGAGAATACATGGTTTGGCTTTGAATATTGTCTCTGATCGGGATTCTAAGTTCATAGGTCACTTTTGGAGAACCTTGTGGAAGAAACTAGGCACAAAGGTGTCATATAGCTCTACATACCATCCCCAAACAGATGGACAAATTGAAGTGGTAAATAGATCATTGGGGAACCTCTTGAGGTGTCTAACAAAGGAGCATGGATAGGCTTGGGATCTAATTTTACCCCAGGCAAAGTATGCATACAATGACTCCATGAATAGGAATACTGGAAAGAGTCCTTTTGAGGTGGTTTGTGGAATGCATCCTAGGGGTGTTTATGAACTGAGAGATCTGCAAGGAGTTGATAGGAGAAGTGCTCAAGGGGAAGACTTTGTTGTTACAATCAGGGACATACATCAGCAAGTAAGAGAAACTCTTCAAAAAAGTGTAGACAAGTACAAAGAAAGAGCAAATTTGAAGAAGAGAGACCTTCAATTCAAGGTTGGTGATTTGGTGTTGGCACGTCTGAAGAAAGAAAGGCTTCCTAAAGGCAAATATACCAAACTGATGATGAAAAAGATAGGACCTTGCAGGGTGGTCCATAAATTTGGGTAAAATGCTTATGAGATTGAGTTACCCCTGGAGTAGCCATCTCTCCTATTTTTAATGTATCTAATTTGTATCCATAAAAAATCCATGTGATTGCTGATTCTGATGCAGGTGTAGCAACAGATGAGGATGATGATTGGGTGAAGGAGTTGCCACCTAGCCAACCCATGAAGCTTGAGTGTATCCTAGATACAAAGGAGGTGAAGAAGACTAGGAGGAAGACATATAAATAGTATCTCATCAAATGGCAAGGTTTTCCTACAGAAGATTCCACCTCGATGTCTGAGACTGATATCAAACAGCATGGGGTATTTGTTGAAGACCTCATCTCAAGAGGGACTTGAGATTCTTCTCTCCCCGGGAGCATGGTGTAGGGGCACCTATAGGTCCAAGAGGCCTATCAAGAGTCTACTATTTCTTGCTATTTTTTAGTTGTTCATTTGAGATGTAATAAGGTCTTGAGGACCATCTTGAAGCATCTTGAAGCATTTGAAGTCATTTGACATCACCTTGTACAGCATTGGTACCAATTGTTTACATGTAGTCAATCAAGACCTAGTTGGTTAACTTTGGTCAAACCCTCCACAAGTGTGAAGATGGAGTGGAATTCATGTAATTCATGTTTGGAATCCATTCGTGGCATGTAGGCATTGTTGTAGAGGAGTTTGAAGTGGTCTTGAGAAGAAATTGTCAAAATTGCAAACAAAATGCAATTGTTCCAATTGGTTCCCAACGTCTAACTGATTCAAAGGACATTTAGAATTGGTTGGGAAGACTGTAGAAGGGGATATATGCCTCATCATGGTCAAGACAAGGGAGGTGTTGAAGAATTCAAATAAGAAAATACAAAACTCAGTTTCTTTCCTACAATTTCTAGTATTCCTTTGTTGTTATAGACCGTACTTCCTCTTAGTACAGAACTGTCATAAACCCAAAGATTGTTGAATTGATAAAGGATGATGTTAGCATTGGTTTGGACTTGATTTGGAGTCTTGACACTAAATTTGAACGTAGTTAGAGTTGTTTTCTTATAAACTGGTCATTAAACCCTGAACTAGGGTTTTGGGCAAAACGATGGTATTTTAACCATTCCACTGATTCTGACCTCCATAGAACTAGTGGAATGGACCTGTGCATTGATGTTTTTTTTGTTTGGATTATCTGCAGGATGGAAAAATGAGTTTTGTATGAGGTTTGCTAGGTTTGGCTTAACAAAACCATGTGTTAAGCTTTAAGAAGTAACACAAGTCTCTAAAAACTGTACAGTCAAGTGTGAGAATATAAAACTTGTGAAATCTTTTGTTTTGCCATGTAACAAACATGCCTCAATGAATTTGTCAGTCCTGTGAAGTCATTTGAGTGTGGTCTCTTTGCAAAATAGGGCTAATTGGGGCTCCTATCAGCATTACCAGTCTCATTTTAGGCCACTTGTTACAAAAGACACCATAGCCATTTTGACATATGTTATGTACCTTCCAAAAAGGTATCCTGAACTGGTTAGAGATTTTGGGAGAAAGGCCTCAATAAAAAGTTATTCACTATTGTTCCCTAAAATAGGGCTACAAGGAGTATATGGGTTTGTGAAGCAAGTTGCTTTCCTCTATATGCAAGACCCTAACTATTGGTTTGGGAAGGTTTTACAAGTTGTCTTGAAACACTTAAAAATGACTGCCCTCAAGAAAATAGTCCATTTTGTGTCATACCCTATAATTGGTTCCTTGACTTAGGACTTGAAAACCTAGAGAGACTGGTTTGGGTGAGTGGAACTCTACTCCATGTTTCATGATCTGAGAAACCAATTGTTGAGTCATCCATCCCTCTAGGATCCTCTGCATCACAGGGCATAATGAAAAAATAGCAAAATCGATTCCTTTCCAATGGCCATCGGAGAAATCATGTGTAGCTTGGGTGGAGAAATATGAATAAATGTGTCCAATCATGTGACAAGTCTTCTTCATCACCAGAATAAAGCATGTCCAATGGTTTTTGTCATCCCCAAGATAAATTATATTTTGTCTTTTCTCTTTCATATGTAATTTGAATTAGTTTCCCAATGCCTATGGGCGGTGGCTTGTAATGTAAGATTCTGTAACTGACATATGGTAATGAGTTTTTGGGAAAATGCTCTTGTGTCTATAAAAGAGCATGTTGTACTACTTTGTAAGGGTTGTTGTTGGTTGATTTGGGAAACTTTGATAATGAAAATATAGAGTAGTTCTAAAAGGTTGTCCAATTTTTGTGTTGTAAGTTTCAATTTCTTGCATGTTGAATGTATGTTCTTTATAAGCATTTTTATCAGTTTCAGATTGCAATATATGAAAAATTCCTCTGAGCATGTGTTCCCATCAATTGTCTCCTATGTTGTTTGCATTTCTCTTTTAAATGAGGATACTAAGGGTTTCTAAATTCTTGAATATACATTTGCTATATTGCATGTCTGATTTACTGCTTCTATTCAAGGAATAGATTAAAATGCTTTGAGTTAGATATGGGGATGTAATGCCCACTCAAGAAATTAACAATAAATAAAAAAATATATATATTAATTTAGCAAAGAGGTAATGGAAGAAATACGACTAAAGGAGAAAATTCTCTAAACTCTAACGTATTAAAATTCAAATTAAACATAAGTTTAGTAATATTCATCATAAATGAAATATATGATACAAATGTTTCATATATAGATATACACATTTATATGCATTTACAGTGAATGCCAATAATCATCCATTCTCAAAGTGAGATAATACTTTTCCAAACCCTGCATGGTTAACATACCTGTATCTGCACAACTAAATGTAAACATTAGTTCCACAAAAATCTATCAATAAACATATCAGATAGTAATGTGCAAGCCTAAAGGCCCTAAGGGGCCAACCTAAAGTCTTGGGGACTCATGATGGCCTTGCATACGTACGTGTACTACAGAGACTTTGTAGTTCGAGAACATGAACTTACAACCACAAAACGGTATCAAACAAATCAAAATCTCTAAGATGTTGTTCACATGATATCGACAACTTCTCAATCATAGATGCACATTCATATTTCAATCCAAATCATTCTCACATAAATCCCACAAGTTCTCTCATGATCCAATTCATATTAATTAAGGTTTCTAAGTTTACCTCATTTGTTATAGGTCTCTAATCATATTTCATCACTTTATCTGTTCATACAAGAGATTCAAGGTTATATAATATAGATAGACAAGCAATTAGATTGGCTTCCAACACATGTAAATCTACTTAATCCAAAAGCAATAATGTTTTGGATACATAATTTCTATTAATGTAATTCATAAACTAATTAAACACAATAACAATTCTACAATTACTTCACCAAATTGAACTAATTTCCTTTAACAATGTATGCCATGAAACAAATAATCACAATAGGTATAATTAGTCTTAATTCAACTTACTAACCTCTAATTAAGTTCAAAAATATTATTATACAATAATTAAGTAAAATAAACAATTTTATAAATCACTTTGACAAGAACCCATTTAAGAATCAAAATTTGAAATTTTGACGAAACAAGTTAAGAATACTTATAAACACCGATCTTTATAGTACTCAATATTTTCCAGTTATTCTACCACTAAACACTATACCATTTTCCAAATGACATTATTATCTCCAATCATAACACAATTTCAACATTACATTAATACTTTTATTAAAACATTCCAATCTAAACTCAACTTAATTGCTAATCCAACACTACATATGCTTGAATTTAACATTGAGGAGCATGATAATAAACCTAAAACACTTAATACTGTTTTTAAACTAGAATAGTTCTATATTTCTTAATCTCATGCTTAGTATATATATATTTCTAAATATTTCTAAGAAGAAAAATACAAAACCAAAATAAAAGATTATCCTTTAAGATAGTAAGATCCTTATTTATAATAACTTTATAATGCTAAGTGACAAGTTGTTCACAAGATAAGAGTATTCACCAATCACTTAAGGGTTACATAAACTCATTTCATGAAAGGATACCAATCAATATTCATTGAAAAATAAAAAACTTAGACTATATGATAAGGCATTTCATAAACCCTATCATTAGAGGTAAATAAGTTCGGCCAACAAGGGATTTGGCTAAATTTAGGTTAAGAGACTAAGTCAAATATTTACACATACATATGAAGTTGATCAACATATTAGTTCATATTAAGAAGAATCAGTCAAACATATCAATACCCAAATATAAATGAAATTGACTAAACTTATTATTACATACATGTAAATACGACCAAGCAATGCGTCCAACTACAGGAACTTGTCACATCTAAAAGAAATCTAGTTCTACAATGATTATGGAATTAAAACTTATATCTTCATCATGAAATCTTATGCCTTATTATCATTTAGGCAAGGAATATAAATATATATAATTGTGTCAATACGAATGCCAATTTATTGCAGTGAAATCAATTATATTTAAATCAAATTTTGGATCCCATTCACATCAAATCACAAATCAGTTTTATGGCAGTGACAATAAAGTTATTTGTATAAAAATCTAAAGTCACAATATGGCGAAATAAACATGCAGTTTTTTTTCTCACATTATGTCACAATTATCTGACAAGAATAACATGTATAACTATATCAACATTGCCACTATCTATAGTTGTAGATAACTCACACAATATTTCAGTCTTCAGCATAATTTATGGTTAAAAAAAAAATCATAGATTCTAAATCAACTCCAGTGCCATTTATGATAGAAAATAACCTTCACACTATACCAACCTAAGCACCTCTTAATGGCATGAGATTGATTATATATATACTGTAAGGATTTAAAGCACCATTTAATTGTAGATGATAACATGTATATCATAGCATCTTAAATGCCATTATATGGCAGTTTGCCATACTTTCTATTTCAGAAAGTAACACCATTACATAGGAAAAGATATAATTCATAATTGTATGAAAAGAATGCCTTAGCATGGCAATTTAAACTTATGAATTTATTTCATACGAATGCCATTTCATGGCTGCTTAAAACATATATAATTTCATAGAGTTCCTACACCATTCTAAATCCGATGAACATATAGAAAATACCTAGTTTCTACACCCTCTTATATAGATAAAGCTCATAAATAATATAATCAAATTCAACGCCATTAAGGTAAATTCGTATGCATACTAGATATTAAATATTCATGCCATCTATGTAGATTGGCATATATATATGATGGAATTTTTGAATCCCAGACACAAATAAAATGCACAGGGTTGCTGTCCTATTTCCCAATCAACTGGGAATACCAAAATAAAATGCAGAATAACAAAAAAAAATAGAATGATTGGAGACACACAGTTATACTTGCAAACTTTTGTTTGTTGTATTAAATTAGAAAAATAACATTTACAAAATGATTTCTAAACTTAAACAGCAAACTGCTAGTAATACACTTGATTTGCAGCAATCTAGAGCTGCACACAACTTACAACAGTCTGGAGCTATCTGCTACTCCCTGCACACACACTAATCTTCTTAGAACTGCTGTTGAGCTTAAAAAACATTCTCTGCTGCTGCTACTGCAAGTTCTAACTGTCTTCATTTTCTTCATTCCTTCCTTTTGTCTTATATCTATCCTCCAAAAACAAATCTGCCACTCAAAATTCAAATTCACCAACCGCATTCAATGGAGATTAACCAGCATTAACCATTATCTGATGGGCCAGGAAAGGCATTAATTGTTTTGCAGGGTGCAGCAGGTGGGAGATCGCTAGAGGATCTCAAACGGGTAGGTGCATTTAATTTGCACTCTCCAGATTAAAATTCCAACACCCCCCTTAATCTGGAGCGACATACCTCTTTCATTCTATGTCTCTGGAGCTATCTATAGTTGTCTAGAGCTGTTTGGAGCTTTCTTTCCAGAACTGAAATATGGAGCGGTCCACAATGCCCAAACTATCTCTTAGGTGTTCAAAACTCACTTTGGACAATGGTTTGGGAAAGATGTTTGCAAGCTACTATGCAGACCTACAAAATTTTATTTTGATTTCACCATTCTCAACTAATTCTCTTATGAAATGATACCTGATTTCATTGTGCTTGCTTCTTCCATGAAAAACTAGATTCTTTGTCAAAGCAATTGTTGAAACATTGTTACAAAATATAGTTGTTCCATCCTTTTGTTCTTCCTTCAAATCTGCTAAGATCCTCCTTAGCCAAATAGATTGGCATGTTGCTACATTTGCTGCTATATACTCAGCCTCAGCGGTAGATAGGGAAACTATGGCTTGTTCCTTGGAAGCCCATGAAATGACTCCCGATCCCAAGTGAAACACATATCCAGATGTGCTCTTTTTATCATCTACACTCCCTGCCCAATCACTATCCATGTAACCAACCAACCCAAAAATATTTGTTGTATTATACAAAATGCCATATCCTTTTGTTCCATTCACATATCTCAGGATTCTTTTACCCGCTTGCCAATGTGACTCTTTTGGAGTCTCCATAAATCTGGAAATTAGACTTACACTATGCATTATATCAGGCCTAGTTGTTGTTAAATACATCAAGCTTCCAACCAAACTCTTATACGTGGTTGGATTCACATTGCTGCTACAATCTTCCTTGCTCAACTTCAGACCTATGGTTGTTGGTGTGGGGGCAGGCTTGCTATCTTGCATCCTAAACCTCTTCAAAATCTCTGCTGCATACTTTGCTTGAGAGATAAATATACCATCATGCATTTATTTTACTTCTATTCCTAGAAAATACCTCAAGTGACCTAAGTTTGTCATTTCAAATTCTCTTTTCATTGCCTCTTTAAGATTAGCAATGAGGAAATCATCATCTCCAGTAAAAACTAAATCATGAACATACAAGACAATAATTAAAATCTTACCATCAGCTATCTTGATGTAAAGAGTGGGCTCACCATCACTTTTGCTAAAGCCATTATTCAACAAATATGAGTCAATCCTGTTGTACCATGCCCGTGGTGCTTGCTTCAGCCCATAAAGAGCTTTCTTCAACTTGTATATCTTGTTTTCTTGACCCAAAACTTCATAACTAGGTGGCTGCTCCACATACACTTCCTCTTTCAACACTCCATTCAAGAAGGCGGACTTTACATCCATTTGATACATCTTCCACTTGTGGTGGGCTGCAATTGCTATGACCACCCACATGTTTTCCATCCTTGCAACTGGAGCATATGTCTCATCATAATCTCTCCCAAACTGTTGTTTGTACCCCTTGACAACTAATCTTGCCTTATGCCTTTCTATTCTTCCATCAGCATTGCTCTTGATCTTATAGACCCATTTCACTCCAATGACTTGCTTGTTGGGAGGAAAATCAGTTAGCTCTCATGTTCTTTTCCTCTCTATTGCATCTATCTCCTCATCCATGGCTTCACACAACTTCTTTTCTTTCACAACATCCTTAAAATAAATTGGATCATTATGGGAAAATAATGCAAAATTCATACTTTCATCAAACTCTTCATCATACCTTTCATTTCGGTAGATCTCCGTTAGACTCTTGGTCTTTCTTGGCATTAGGGAGGCGAGAGTGGGGTCTAAACTCTCACTACTATTGCTGCTATGCTGTGCAGACCCTGTCTGGAGCTGTCTAGAGCTCTCTGTCTGTGTCTGGAGTGGTCCAGAGCTATTGGGAACTCTATGTACAGAGCTCTACACCTATCTATAGTCTATGTTAAGAGCTCTCTAGAGTTGTCTATGAGGCTCCATGACATCATCTTGCTGCACTTCTGATGCAGGAGCATCCAGTGGTGTAAGGGCAATCTTGCATCACCTAAAAAAGAAGTTAATTCAAAATCATTGTAGTTGTTTGCATTTCTTTCCATAATTAGTGTTTCTGGATCCATAATATCTAGAATAATGATGTAGGACTTTCAATTTTTCAAAAACTGCTAAAAATAACAACCTGCCTGTTTTGGAAAGTTTAACTGCCATTTTAGGAAAGTTTACATTTGGGCACAGAATGAAATAAAAACTTACAGAAAGTTACATAACGGAAATATAAGACCTTTGGCGAAGGAATCAGGAAAAGATCATTTGTGAGTTGAAAGATATTAAAGTTTTTGTTTTCCAAAAAAACCCCTAAAATTTTTCAACACAAGATATGAGGCACTAAAACATTATATAACATCCCAAAAATTTGATGGAAATCTGTTTACAGATTTCTAGCGTGATAGTTCACATTGTGAGCTTTCCGGCACTTAAAATAGTTTGTCAATTGGACACCCGGATCAAAAGTTATGCTTCCCGAAAGTTGACCTACTTTTGGAGGGAGTTGCAAATTTCAAAATTTAGCTGAAGGCCACCAAAAAGTGCTATTTATGACTATTTTGGGAACCCTGGCCAGTAGTAGAGTAAATGGGGCAAGTGTGGAGTCAAGAATAGGCAAGAAAACAGAAACCCTAGCTAATCTGGGGTTACAAAAGGCAGATGATTCTAGAGTCTTGCGATAGGAAGTTGTAATGTGTTGCACCCTGTGGAGGGTTGATTCATCTGATTGTATTTGAGCTTCTGTAATGTAATAAGTTGTCCAAATCAATAAAAGAAAGCTCTATTTTCTGTGTGTAATTTCTATTGTTGTGTGTTTTATGATTTACCCCCTTCATCAAGTGGTATTAGAGCAAGGTTTCCTAAGTGTGTAGACAGATCGCCGACCGTGAGGCAGTTTGCACCAGAACCTGAGGTTGTGGGTTTGCTGCAGAGATCAAGATGCCTCCACGAAGAAATTGTATTGGGAGGAACGCTTTGACAGAAGAGGGTTTTAGAGCCCTACAAAGGCAAATCAATGCATTGCGAGAGGAGTTGTGAAGAGGGTTTGATCCGAGAACAAGAGAAGAAAGCGAGGATGAAGCTGAAGAAGAGCTATCTGAGGAAGAACAAGAAGCTGTAGGAGATCTTGCAGAAGTTAGGTTGCTGAGGACCATTTCTAAGATTGGAAAGAGGCCCAAGATTGAAGTTTCTACATATTCTGGAGATTTGAATCCAGAATAGCTTATTGATTGGATCAATGACATGGAGGAATATTTTGAGTATGAAGATGTGGAAGACCCATATCGGGTCAAGTTTGCAAAAATAAAATTGAAGGGCCATGCCAATATTTGGTGGAAGGAGGTCCAATTAGAGAGGAATAGAAGAGGAAAATGAAATATCACTAGATGGGATCGAATGGTGGAGAAACTGAAGAAGCAGTTCATTCCTGTGGATTATGAGATGGAGTTGTTGAAGAAGATGCAAGGATTGAAGCAAGGCAACAAGTCTGTTAAGGAGTATACAGAAGAATTTATAAGATTACTATCAAAACCGGTCATGCAAAACCCAACAAGGAGAAGGTAGCCTGTTACATTAATGGGTTGAGGCTGAGTATTCAAGAGGAGCTGAGCTTAGTTAGAATGAACACCATAGAAGATACGTACCAGTTTTCCCTGAAGGTGGAAGAGAAGCTAAATAAAAGATTTGATAGCAAGCAAAGGGGAAGAGGTCAAGGCGGAAGGACTCATGGAAGATCCTATGGAGGCTGTAATGAAGATCAAAAGAAAAGTGAAGAAGCTGGCACCAGTCGAAATCAAAGAGGTGATAATGCCTACCGCCCTCGTGACCATAACAATGGTGAGCAAAGAGGAAGAGGAAGAGGCAGACCTTGGCAAGGACCCAGAAGAGGAGGTTTCAGAGGGACCTGTTTCCAATGTGGAGAAGAAGGGCATCAAGCAAATGAGTGTTCGCAACATCAAGGAAGGACAAACAGAAGATGTGAGGGCAATGCATGAGTTGCACATGTAGATGAAGATGCGTAGTCTAAGCATTCTGAAGATGCTGAAAGGGGAGAAACCCTAGTTGTCAGAAGAACTTTGCTGAATGAGCAGAAAGAACCCAATCAAAGGAAAAGTTTATTCTGCACAAGGTGCAAATGTGAAGGTAAGTGTTGTGATATTATTATTCACAGTGGAAGTGCTGACAATCTTGTTTTAGAGAAGATGGTTGACAAGTTGAAGTTGACAAGAAGAAATCATCCACATCCATATCGGATTGCATGGTTACAGAAGGACCATAGAGCTTTGATCAATCAGCAATGTTTAGTGAAGTTCAAGATTGCAGACTACCATGATGAGGTGTTGTGTGATATCATACCGATGGATGCATGTCATATGCTGATAGGGAGGTTGTGGCAATATGATAGGAGCGTTGTCCATGATGGTCATGCAAACACATATTCCCTAACAAAGGATGGAGTTTGCCATAAGTTGAAGCCCTTGAAGGAGGTGGAAGAAAAGGTATGTAGTACTGCTAGAATTTTCTTGGTAGATGGTAGAAAATTTTTGGAGGGTATGAAGCATGAGTGTCATTGCTTTGCATTGATCTCTAAGATTAGTCATGAGAAATGTGAAGATGTACCAGCAGAAGTCTCAGTTATGTTGGAAGAATTTCAGGATATTATCTTTGATAATGTACCAGAAGGTTTACCACCAGTAAGGAAGATAAGTCATCAAATGGATTTGATACCAAGAGCCAGTTTGCCAAATAAGGTAGCCCACATAATGACTCTAGCAGAGAATGAAGAGTTGAACAGATAGGTCCGCGAGTTGTTAAGGGACTGATAAGGGAGAACCTGAGTCCATGTGTGGTACCTACAGTACTAGCACCAAAGAAAGATGGAGAGTGGAGAATATGTATAGATTCTCAAGCCATAAATAAGATCACGATCAAGTACAGGTTTCCATTGCCAAGAATGGAAGACATAATGGATTGTTTGAGTGGAGCCAAGTACTTCACAAAGATTGACCTAAAGAGTGGGTATCACCAGATCCAAATCAAAGAAGGAGATGAATGGAAGACAGCCTTCAAGACAAAGGAGGGCTTGTATGAGTGGTTAGTCATGCCATTTGGGCTAATCAATGCACCGAGCACATTCATGCAGCTCATGAATGAGGTATTGAAAGAATTTTTGGGAAGTTTTGTTATTTTTTATTTAGATGATATTTTAATTTTTAGTAAGACTTGGGATGAGCATCTGATGCATATCAGAAGAGTTTTAGAGAAGCTGAGGGAGGAGAAGTTGTTGATTAATCTGAAGAAATGTAGTTTTGCAAAGAAGGAGTTGGTATACCTGGGATTTGTTGTCTCAGAGGAAGGTCTTAAGATGGACCCAGAGAAGGTGAGAGCTATCCTTGAATGGCCTACACCAAAGAGTACCATAGAGGTACAATATTTTCATGGTTTGATAAGTTTTTACAGAAAGTTTATCAAGAATTTTAGTAGTATTTGTGCACCCCTAACGGAGACAATGAGAGGGGATAGAAAAGAGTTTATATGGACTAAAGGAGTAGACAAAAGCTTTGATACATTAAAGCAAAAAGTTACAGAGCAACCTATTTTGACACTTCCAGATTTCAATAAGGTATTTCAGATAGACTGTGATGCTAGTGATAGTGCTATAGGAGCTGTTTTGAGTCAAGAAGGTAAGCCCATTGCCTATTTTAGTGAGAAGCTTAATGATGCCAAGTACAAGTATTTTGTTTATGATCAAGAATTTTATACTATAGTTCAGGATTTGAAGAAATGGAGACATTATTTGTTGCCAAAAGAGTTTGTTTTATATACTGATCATCAGGGTTTATAGTATCTTAATAGCCAAGGAAAGTTGAATCAAAGGCACTTAAAATGGGTTGAGTTTTTGCAGAGTTATACTTTTGTTTTGAAGCACAGGAGTGGGAAGTCCAATAGAGTTGCAAATGCCTTGAGTAGAAGGCAAAATTTTATTGACAAAAATGAAGATAGAGGTTGTTGGGTTCGATGAGCTCAAAAGTTTGTATCCTGAAGATCCAGATTTTGTAGAGGCCTGGAAAGCTTGTTTGGAACCTCTTACTTTGGACAGGACAAAATGGTTAGATTTCATAATCCAAGATGGCATGTTGTTTAGAGGAAGCTAGTTGTGCATTCCAAGGAGTTCCATGAGAGAGAACCTGATTAAGGAGAAGCATAGTGGAGGATTGGCTAGACACTTTGCTTGAGATAAGACCATTTCTATTATTGGTGAAAATTATTATTGGCCACAGTTGCAACAAGATGTGAGGAAATTTGTGTAGAGTTGCAGAGTGTGTCAGATGGAAAAAGGAACAAGTCAGAATACAGGGCTATATCAGCCATTACCTATACCAGAGAAGCCATGGGATGATATTAGTATGGATTTTGTTCTTGGTTTACCAAGGACACAGAGAGGACATGATTCCATTTTTGTGGTGGTGGACAGATTCACAAAGATGGCACATTTTATTCATTGTAAGAAGACTAATGATGCTGTTCATATTGCAGAATTATTTTTCAGGGAAGTGGTGAGACTACATGGTCTACCTAAGAGCATAGTTTCAAATCGAGATACCAAGTTTGTTGGTTATTTCTAGAGGACATTATGGGAGAAGTTGAAGACAGATTTGAATTTCAGTTCTACACACCATCCATAGATTGATGGATAGATGGAAGTGGTGAATAGGAGTTTGGGTAACCTGCTACGATGCTTAGTAGGAGATAAGCCCAAGGGATGGGATTTGATTTTACCACAGGCAGAATTTGCTTACAATGATTCTTTCAATAGGAGTACTGGTAAATCACCATTCCAGATTGTATATGGCAATAGCCCGAGAAATGCTTATGAGTTAAGGAAGATGGACAAAGGAGAAAAGACAAGTGCTGAAGCTGAAGACTTTGTAGAACATCTGAAGAATTTGCATGAAGAGGTGAGAAAGCACATTAATAAGATGAATATTCAGTACAAGGCTAAGGCAGATTAGAAGAGGAGGTATAAAGAGTTCCAGGTAGGAGATGAAGTCATGGTTCACTTGAGAAAAGAAAGGTTCCCAGTTGGAACATACAATAAGTTGAAAATGAAGAAATTTAGACCATGTAGAATCCTGAAGAAGCATGATTCAAGAAATGCATATGAGGTAGAGCTGCCGAGTGGGATCAATATTTCCCCTATGTTCAGCATTGCTAATTTATCATAATATCATGAAGGTGGAATAGAGGATGGACCAACAGAAGCACAGTGGAGTATTCCAGCATCTACTTCAATGGAGGAGATAGAAGAGATCTTGGATAGCCATGTGGGAAGAAGTACTCAGAACAGGCAATATGAAGAATATCTGGTAAAATGGAAAGGAAGGCCTGTTGAATATTTTTCTTGGTTGTCTAAGGTAGAGGTTGACCGTTTGGGTTTTCCTCACACAAACATCTGAGACGTGACAAGGTCACTTCTCAAATTACCCTGGGTGTCTGATGTAGGAGCATCTAGTGGTGTAAGGGCAATCTTGCATCACCCAAAAAAGAAGTTAATTCAAAATTATTGTAGTTGTTTTTATTTCTTTCCATAATTAGTGTTTCTGGTTCCATAATATCTAGAATAATGATGTAGGACTTTCAGTTTTTCCAAAACTGCTAAAAATAGCAACCTGCCTGTTTTGGAAAGTTTAACTACCATTTTAGGAAAGTTTTCATTTGGGCACAGATTGAAGTGAAAACTTACAGAAAGTTACATAACGGAAATATAAGACCTTTGGCAAAGGAATCAGGTAAAGATAATTTGTGAGCTGAAAGATATTAAAATTTTTGTTTTCCAAAAAAACCCCTGAGATTTTCTGAAATGAGATATGAGGCACTAAAACATCCCATAACATCCCAAAAAGTTGATGGAAATCTATTTATGGATTTCCAACATGATAGTTCACATCACAAGCTTTCCGGAACTTAAAACAGTTCATCAATCGGACACCTGGATCAAAAGTTATGCTTCCCGGAAGTTGACCTATTTTTGGAGGGAGTTGCAAATTTCAAAATTTAGCTGGAAGCTGCCAAAAAGTGCTATTTATGACTATTTTGGGAACCCTAGGTGGTAGTAGAGGTAAGGGGGCAAGTGTGGAGTCAAGAATAGGCGGGAAAACATAAACCCTAGCTGATTTGGGATTACAGAAGCCAGATGATTCTAGAGTCTTGCGATAGGAAGCTATAATGTGTTGCAGCCTGTGGAGGGTTGATTCATCTGATTATATTTGAGCTTCTGTAATGTAATAAGTTGTCCAAATCAATAAACGAAAGTTCTATTTTCTATGTGCAATTTCTGTTGTTGTGTGTTTTATGATTTACCCCCTTCATCAACTTCATACTCATTTTCTTCATCAATCGGTGTTGTCAGGAGTTATACAGAGCTATCAATATCTATCAAGCCATCCCATGACTCATTCTCTAAGAACTCCACATCTTTGCTAATAACTATTTTCTTGGTGACTGGATTATACAACCTATAGGCTTTGGACTCTTCACTATAGCCCATGAAGATGCACTTCTCACCCTTGTCATCCAACTTTTGCCTCTTCTCTTTTGGCACAAGTGCATATGCCACACACCCAAACACTCTCAAGTGCTCAACTATCCACTTGCATTTCATCCATGCCTCTTGTGGAATCTTGTCACGAACTGCCTTTGTAGGACTCCTATTTATCAAATATACTGATGTTGCTACAGCTTCACCCCAATAATCATTTGGGAGTCTCTTGGCTTTAAGCATACTTCTTGCCATCTCGACAATGGTTTTGTTTTTCCTCTCAGCCATTCCATTTTGCTGCGGAGTATAGGTTGTTGTTAGCTCCTCTTAATGCCATGTTTCTTGCAAAAATTCACAAACTGATTGGAGGTATACTCTCCCCCTCTATCTGACCTTAGGACCTTGATGAAATGTCGACTCTCCTTTTCAGCCTGGGCCTTAAACACTTTAAACTTGTCAAAGGCTTCAGATTTATGTTGTAAGAAATAAACCCATGTCTTACGGCTATAGTCATCTATGAAGGTCATAAAATATTGGCTCTTACCAATAGAAATTGTTTGCATAGGGCCACACAAGTTAGTGTACACCAGCTCCAATGGTGCTCTTGCCCTTCTAGAGTTGCCCAATTGAAAAGGCTGCCTATGTTGTTTGCCTAAAATGCAGGCTTCACATCTACCACTAGGCTCTACAATGGTTGGAAAACCTCTAACCATGTACCCTTTTTTGACAAAAGATTCAAACTAACATAACCTAAGTGTCCATATCTGAGATGCCAAAGATTGGAGGGGTCTTGAATGACTGTCTTGAAGTCTACTTACTGCTGTACATTTTCCATGCCTAGGGGGTGCAGTTGCGGACTGAGATGAGAAACATGTCTCTAACCTCAAGGGAAACATTCTATTCTTTGTCATTAGCACTGCTGCAAGTATTTTCTTTCTTCCATCCTTCTCATAAATGATGCATTCACCCTTTTCCATCAACACTTTGTAGCCTTTTTCGATCAGTTGTCCAATACTCATGAGATTGTGCTTTATACCAGGGGCAAAATAGATATTTTTAATCTCCTTCTTCTCACCTTGACTGGTGCGGAATATAATAGACCCCTTTCGCACAATTGGGATTATTTCATTGTTTCCCATTTTTATCTCAGACTTGACATTTTTATCAATGAAAGAAAATAAACTCTCATTACCACTCATGTGGTTGCTACATCCATTATATAAAAACATACCTCATCACTGCCTTTCTCAACAATGTTGTACATGCTGAAAGCCTTTAATGTATTACCTTCAGCCACATTTGCACTTTGCTTAGACTGATCACGTTGGCTTTTCCAGCACTCACTTGCATAATGTCCAAACTTATGGCAATAATAACATTCAACATTGATGTTGTTGTTCTTCTTGGCTTGTCCAGAGCTGGACTAAGAATTGTTTGCTCTTTCTTGGCTGTGTGCTTGTCCTGAGCTATCTTCTCCAACACTTCCACATCTAGATCTACCTCTACCTCTGCCTCTTGAGCTTTGTCTGGAGTTGTTTCTACCTCTCCCCCTGCCTCTTGAGTTGGCTTGAGCTTTGAAAGATTGCTCATGGGAAGAATTTGCAGACCTATTTAGGCGCTGCTCATGGGTTTGCAGGGAACCCATCAGCTCATCAATGACCAATGTTGAGAGGTCCTTTGCCTCTTCAATGACAATCACTACTGCATCAAACTTTGAGGGTAGACTTATGAGGATTTGGTCGATTCTTTTATAGAATCTGCTAAAATAACTGAATGAGTTGCTACATGGGCAGATGCCTTCTAAAATGTAGACATACATACTTAGACACAACTATTTTTTTTTTTAAGGTCTTATAACATTATTAATATGCAGGTTTGAAACAGAAATGAGACTCTACCTGAGTAAGGATAATGTACATATTTCAAATGGAGAAGAAACACATCCATAGAGTGAATAAAATGTAGATTAACAAGGGAGTGAGATGCCTAAACTATTGACAAAAGATTGTCTCACGAAAATATCATCCTTAGAAATGTCAACATTGAAGGAAATAATGATAGTCTTTTAGCATGCAGACATCATTTATTTTCTAGATTCAAAACATCTACTTAATGATGTGTAGATCTGGACATGGTCTATGGCAAGATGAAAAGCCATCTTTGAAGAATAAAAAACAAATCGACTTGATCCAATCCAAAAGAATATAAATTCCTTGGAAAGAGGATTCCAACAGAGAGATTCCTACTAACTCAAACTTTTTGCAGAGATCTTAATAAACACAGGGGATGAATTTGAAAAGGATCAATCACCCATTAAGAACTTTGTGAACAAAAAAATGATTTACCAATCAACAAGAAGAAAGATAAGAAACATACAGAGCATTAAAGGTACTATCAGGGTAGATTTGAAAAGTCCTCTACTACTGATTGAATCTTGTTTTAAAACTGAATCAAATGAGGAGTGATATAGCACATGCAGAACTATTTTTCAGTTAAAACTAATCCTTATTTAAAATAATTCATTGCAATTATCCTAAAAACAAATTTTACATAGACAAGGAAATTCCTAATTAGATAATTGCTAAATACTCACAAATTGGACAACATGATCAAATTCCAAGATTGAGAAAAGAAAATAGTCTTTCCTAACATACCAGTTCTTGCGAAAGTTGTACCTCTCTTCTTGCTCAGATAAATGCAACAAAACAGGTGAAGATTGAAACCTTTTGCTTGATAGAGTTCTCCCTGCCTCCTTTCACCATACCTGCAAAATCTAAGAGTAGCTCCCGCCATCCCCAGCCTGATCTAGAATTCTTATTTAAGAGTTATTTGGAGCATCTTCTTCTAACACTTGCTCAAGAAGGAAAATAAATGCAATTAAATAATTCTCTCTTGAAGATGCATAACTGCTACTCCTTGCATGTGGCATAAACTAATAATGAATTAAAAGAATCTTTATAAAATATGTAAATAGGACAGCACATAATGGTAAATGCATGATTTTCTTTTTTACACAATATTAAATTATCCAATAATTATTTTGAAATGAAACATCATAATTAATTAATAGGGTTAGGTGCCCCTATAGGGGAGGTGTGTTTTGCAACAGGGATATCTATAAGAAGAGTTGTTGGAAATACCCATTCTTGGATTGTTTTCTGTAAGACAGGAACATGGTAAATCCTCTAAAATTGAATGTTGTTGTTGCTTATGAGAAGTAGTTTGCATTTGTATGGAATTGACTTCAAACCCTAGGATTGGCACTGATCAGAGTTGGGCTTATTTTCACAAATTACGCACAATCACACACACAAAAAGAAAAACAAATCAACTTGTTAGTTTTAGGAGTAGGGTTTAATTTCATATTCTTTGAGCCATCTAATGAAATAATTTCCTTGAAGCTAGCCACTTTGAAGCAATTATATAGTTTTGGTTTGCATATAGGAGAACATATCTACTTGTTGGCATTTCAATTCACACCTCTGGAATGCGAATTGGAAAAGGACAACTATGCACAAATAAACTGCTCTTCTATTATGAGGGGAAGTTCCCTTTTTGCTAATGTTTGCTTAAAAGATAAATAAATTAAATTTTACCTATCTTTTTGCTTCTCAGTTGCGAGCACAAGGTTACAAAACTCTATCGCTGTAGTAGAGGTTTTTCTTTTTTACTTCTAACTACATCTAGGCCTAAACTAAATGACGCTTTTGATCACCTAAGTAAATTCAGAGCATAGGAATCAAAAGTTAACAGAGAATGATTTATTTTAACATAAAAGATCAAATAAACTTCTTCCAGATCACATCAGAAGACTCATTGTACTTTAAGATGAAAACTAAAAGTGAGATTACGCAAGCCACACATCTGACGACAAAACTAGATGATCGTGAGATAGAGAATCAAAGAAAATGGCAGGCATGAGATTTCTATTCTCAATATCATAAAGTTATTACAACTCTAGGAGATCAATATTGTAGAAAAAGGTAGGCATATAATATGCAATCAAACACTGGATAACAGATAACACAGAGTGAACAAACACTTGAAATAGCAATTCCTGCAGGCTAGAATAAGCACAACAAATTTTGCTATCACAATTACAGTTCCCCCTACAATGGGCAAGGTTGCCCTTATTTATACTAAATCAAATGAGTAGGGAACCCTAAAATCTCCTTGATTTTATCTAACTAAATTGCCAACTCGCAAGCTTTATTTCTATTCTAAGACAAAAATTACAACTAACAACCACTTTAAAACAATTTGCTTTAAAGCAAAGAAAGCTCCAACTATTACAAAGTGATTTTTTACTATTTTAAGGATGGATAAGCTTTGAATGAAAGCAAATGCTTTAAAACAAAAAGCATTGAGTTAAAGTTGCTTTTCTTTTGAGTCACATCATTATCTTTATTGTTGATTTATTGGTGACGTCATCCATTGATATTTTGGAAAATAATGTCTTCTAAAAAGAATATTTCAAGAGAAAAAGATGGCACATGGGTTTTGTAGACAATCTCATTCCGAAGCAACCCAGATCGTCAGATTTTGAAAAAGCAGAGGATTTCCCAAAAAAGCAGCAAAAAAGTAGATTTCTGAAAAAATAAAAAGTTTCAATCTTCAAGAGGATGAAATTCTAGATGGACCCATTTCAATGAAAACTGAAAAAGCTCCGGTCCTGTTTTTGAAAAATGATGCCCTAGAAAAAAGGACCTTGAAAAAGCGTGCCTCTGTACTTCCCAATGCCGAAACTATGAAGACCACTGAAAAAACATTCTGTTTGGGTTCTCAAATCTTCGTGAGAAGAAAATAATAATCTTCTTCCTCTTGATGCATCCTACAAAAAATAATGAATAAAGGAGGCCAAAGATTTATCTTTATAGAACTTTAGGGCAAAAAGCAACTTTCTTTGTGAAAGCATAAAACTTGAAGCTTATCCATGAAGATAGCAACTTTTAAAGAACAAATCCAAGTTGTTATTCTTGAATAGAAAGAATCCCTATTTTATAGCTACCTATGGCTCACGTGTGAGGATGATGAAAAAGCTTCTTTGATGATGTCATCAAACACGTGAAGCTGCAAAAGTGTTAGCCAAAATTTTCCTTCGTTTTGAAGCTTTTGCTCTCGTTCTGACTTTGGTGGCCTACCTCTGACTTCAACAAGGTAGAAAACTATCACTGTTGACTAAAAAAGATAACTAATCATGGCATCTTGGAGTTTAGCAATCCTAATTTCATCCCTAGCCTCGAACTGAGGATCATACGATGTTTGACTACAATTTTGACTTTTGGAAACCATCGTCGGAGGAAGATTAGGAAGCGGCTGATGGATGACATCAGTGGAACATGAAAAAAAACTATCTTTGGAGATCTTAGGCGCCCCTAGCCTCCAGGGGCGCTTTTGGACTCATGGCTTAGTCAAATTTTTTATATTTTAAATTTTCTTCATTCTCGAGATAAAACATGAAAAATAAAGTAAGTCTGGAGAGGATGGGTGCCTCTAGCCTCCCGGGGCACCTAAGATTCCATGCCTTAAATATATGTTTAGCTATCGAATTTCCTATACTTTAAATATTTTGAAATATACTGTTAGGATGTTTGAGATAGGTCTCAGATCCATGGGATTTACCATGCAGATACTAGATTTTTGAGGATCCACCAAATTTTAGAGTTAGTCAGTTTTTCAGGGCTTCAAGACATCAGACTTAGTCAATTTTAGGATTTCAGGGATAGGCATCAAGATGAGGGTAGACTGGATAGCTTGAGCCTATCTGAGATGAATCCCCTACTTTTCTGGGCTTGTTGACTGAATTTGACTAATTTTGACCACCTAAAAGTGGGCTGACGAGGCATTTTTGATGTTTTTTGAAAAATGCAAAAAAGTTCTAACACTGGGTTGCTTAGGTGCCCCCAGCCTCTAGGGTGCTTGGATTTCCCAAACTTAATCAATTTTTTATGATTTCCATCTTTTCCTCATTTTCGGGATTCATCCTGCTTCGTTCTCTGTTCTTCATCAGTTGTTTATTGCTCAACAGTTCTTCACCTTCTGAACAACACTGAAAACTTGAAAATGACCTAGTAGATGAATTTCCTCCATTAATGGCCTCAAAATTCATGCTTCGCCTTCTGAAAAAGAAGAATTGACCCAGTAGAGAAAACTCGACCTTTTGCGGACTCCGTTTGGACCACCTTGATTGTGAAGCAATATCAACCAATCAGAATTAGGCAAAACTCCTGAATCAGAGAATTTATTTTTAGAAACTTTCTATTTTTAGAAAATTTTGCCAGCATCCGTATCTCAAGAAACCTAGAAAACCTAAATTTGACATCTATTTTTAGAAACTTTCTAAAAATAGAAAATTTCTATTTTTAGAAATTTTGACTTTTTGACTTTTTTGATGACAAATTTTCTAGACTCTTACAAAATGCCTTAATGAATTATTTTTTTTTGATTTGGCACAACACCACTTAAGTGTCAATATCTAGTTAAAACAAGGGTTAATCATATTGATATTGAATTAAGGGAAGACCCTCTAGGTTTAGTAGAGCTTGAAGTGTAGAGGAGAACAAGCAATTGTCTCTTGTTCATTGGCCACTGACCTAAGAATCCTAAGCATAAAAGATGGCAACATTTTAGGGAAACTTAAACCATCAGTTGGGAACACCAACAGATTGGTGACTCTGTTGGGGAGTTGACAAAAGAAAGAGCCCAGAATATAACTTGAAATCTCATTAGTGGGTGGCAACTCCATATTTATCTCCCAACCGGTGACATTAATATTTGCATGCAAGAAAGAAGATCCCTGCAAAACCCCTTGTTTCAAGAGCAATCAAAAATGATGTATAGGAAGAAGGGGAGTAATCAGTCCAATCAAGAAGGGTCTCCAAACCCTCAAAATAATGATAATATCCATATTGATAGTAGGTCTTCTAAACAACAACATTTTTCAGCTGCAGAGGATAGTATCCAGGAGATCTATGAGAAGCAACAAGGTGATAGGCTGAGGTTAGGATCCAATATCTTTCAAGAATTTCCTTTTATGAATCCACTTCATAGACTAGAAGATATAGAATCACCAAGACATACGAATAACCCCAATGTGATTGGACCATCCTTGTTAATGCCAAAAGAGGAAGAGTTGTTAGAAGAAGTTAGGAACCTAAGGACTGAGATTGAGTACTTGGAAGCTATGAAAATAAGGGATGAGATGAGACTTAGGGTTGACGCTCTAAGAACTACTTACCAGAATGCAATTCCTACTGTAAATAATGCAAACACAGTGGCAATCAACAAATCAATAATGTTCCAAACCAGCAGAATAATCAGAATATAATAGGCAACAATCAAGGGCCTGACCAACATGCAAATCACAATGTGCAAAATAATCAAAGGCAGAATGCTAATAATAATAGAGTACCTTAAAACAATCTAAGAAATCTAAATGTACATGCCCATGGTAATGTAAATCAAAATGCTAATGCAAACCAAAATCAGAATTGTTTAGGGTGAAATTTGTAGTTTGTTTAAACTAAGTTAAATACCTCAATTTCACCACTAAGCATTGGAAGGACAAGGACTGAGCTCACAAACAAGCTTCTAATCACCTTGTTTGTCCCTTACGCTTACGTGGTTATGAAACCTAAGACCCTAACTAAGGTTTTATCAAGTGTTCTCCTTTCAACTAAGTAAAATCCTAATTATGTCATAAATCAGAAATATTCAGAAACTAATGAAACAACTGGAAAAACTGATCACATAAGTGCAGAGAGAAGGTTTCAAAGGCTGTGCACCCAACTTTTGAGGACCACTTGGAGTAGGGTACCCGCTCCTTTGTCTCAAAAGTTTTCACATTGGAAAATCTTTTACACAGGGTGTCTGAAGCTCCTAAATGGCTTCCAGATCCTAGAAATAATCCCTGGTTGGACTAGGGCACCCGCTCCTTAGTCCCACAAGTGTTGGAATCCAAAAATTTGAAAGTCTATGTGAATGTACCTGCAATATCCTCCTTTCTGTAGCTTCTTTCCACTAGAACCTACAAAACACGATCTGTACCTGCAAAAGAAGGAAAATGTTGTGGCTATATAGGAGCTTGCCTCAGTCAAGCCCCATCTTTCATATTTATACCTCAACAATAGCCAGAGATAAAGATTTTCAAAAGTGTGTGCAAACCTAACAATTTGTATGCAGAAATAGCAAACCCTAGATGTCTCAATCAAGGGAAGATCAACAACTTTCTTTGCATCAATAAACACATACAAGTTCACCTCAAGGAGATGAAACAAATGAAGACTTGCATTAACAAGAAGGTGAATCAGCAATGTCCGCAGAGGATCCCAAGCTTGCTGTTGGAGGCTTCAACCCTTCTCCTGATCATGCAAAGGGTGTACAAACCCTAGGAAGAGCAAGATAGACTCAAGATCTTGATTCCTAATCTCCATCCATTGTCTCCATGATAGCAAATACAAAAACACTTTCAAGAGCTTCAACAAGTCACTAATCTTCAATAGCAGTTGTAGCAGAGTTTTGGCATCAAGTTTGCATAAGAATTATGTCCCATAAAATGATTTTCAAATCTCTTTTTATATCTAGCTTTAAGGAAATTCAAATTTTGAAATAATGCCTTGATATTGCGCGAAAACCGAGAATTTGAAAACAGAATCTCGAGGCATGCGGCGGGAGCCAACACCCCGCCAAAATTCTAAATCCCAGGAAATAGGGGAGGACTAGGGCACCGGCGCCCAAGTCCAAGCCCCTAGTTTCCACTCAGATCTGCATTTTTGGGGGTCCTAGGGACCCAAATCTCAAATCCCCTTTCTGGGTTCTATCAAAAAGTTACCTCAAAAAGTGAATAATTTGCTTCTAGACTTGGTCAATCAGGGTTTCAGGAAGGCCAGAAA
Source organism: Cunninghamia lanceolata (assembly GCA_027924645.1). NCBI lineage: Eukaryota > Viridiplantae > Streptophyta > Pinopsida > Cupressales > Cupressaceae > Cunninghamia > Cunninghamia lanceolata. Next base: position 5,304,272 of record BSBN01000771.1, read on the forward strand.
AGAAAAGGTTGAGAGTGTTAGACTTAGGGTATACAACTGAGAGGGGGGGTGAATCAGTTGTATGAAACTTTTCCTTATTTAAACACTTGAATCTTCCTTAGTGATTTATAATAGTAATCATGAACCATAAAGCATTAAATCAGAAGCAGAAACATAACAACACATATGACACTGAGATTTTGATGTGGAAAACCTAGTTAAGGGAAAAACCATGGGGTGATTAACCCAAGAAAGTATTCTCTCTTAGAAGAATATCAAGAACAAAATGGCACATGCCAATTAGGGCTCACTGCCCAAGCACACTACTCACAAGAGGCTCACTGCCTACAAGAGACACACTGTCTACAAAGGAATAAGTATCACCTTTATGAACTGGAGAATAGCATCTTCAGCATGCTTGAATCAGTTCCATTTAAGCCCAATAATTTTGCTTTGCCTTTCACACTTCTCTTCACTACCACACACTCATCACCGCAAGACACACTTCAAAATGAATTCACAATCCCTTATTTATACAAGGCATCAACTTAGGAACAATCATTTAAGTCGGAAAACACCTACAAGATCATTCGCAAGACGTGTAATACATCCAGTCGGCCAGTCTCAAGAAGAACACCAATATCCATGGTTATTCTTCAAATGCAAACTCTAACTTCAATGCAGATCACCATCATTAACTGGACATGATCCAATGATCATCATAACCTTCCCTGAATCACCAAACACATCCACACTTCATCATCCTACTGGAATTCTTCTCTCCTTCATCCGGAGCTACAAGAACACAATCTGTCATCACTGTCATAAATGAATAGGCACTTCCAAACCTTCAACCCACGAACTAATCTAGTTGATACTTCACAGGGATGTCCTCAACACTTCCTCAGATTTGCAGAACAGGATAATGAAATACTGGGTCTCACCAGACCTTTCTGTGGCCCTCTGTCACCTCTGAACACCTGCCAGAATTGGTTCTACTTGAGCGACCATAACTTCTTCAGATCTTCATACGGACCTCTAAAATATTGACTGGAGCATCTCAAGACTTATATCTACAAACCCTTTAAACTGCATCATCTGATCCTCAATCTATTGAGGACTTTTACCTTCTTGTCATCACTGTTCTTAACTGTTCCTAATTGAGACTTATTTTCTCAAAATCCTCAGCACACAGCTCATCTAATCCTTCTCATTAATGCAACATGAGTATGTTGACATCAATGACAACACCAGTTATCCTCATACTTGCAACAATCTCCCCCTTTGTCATTGATGGCAACATATGATGTGAAAAACCATCAAGACAAGAACTCCTTTCTGTCACAGGTTCCCCTATCAGCAACAACCCTTCACATGTCTTCTCTTCCTTTACTGCTCCCCCTTTGATCATCAACCACTTATTTTTCACATGTCATCTCTCCCCCTTTGACATCAATGGCAAAGGACTCATACTTGCAATTCTAACACATCAGAATCATACTAGCTGCTCCCCCTGAGTAGCAGCTCCCCATCATCAATCCGGATCACAAGATATGACTGTGATATCCACCGAACTGATGCACATCAGTGCATCCTAGTTCATTATCGGAGGGGTACTAACCCCTAACTTCTCCCTGAGATACTCAAAAGAGTCCTTGGGAAGAGGTTTAGTAAAAATATCTGCAAGCTGATCCTTGGAGGGCACATACTCCAATCTGACTTCACCCTTGTTCACTTGCTCTATCATAAAGTGAAACTTGATAGATATATGCTTAGTCTTAGAATGCAACACTAGATTCTTAGAAATATTTATTGCACTTGAATTATCATAGAAAATTGTGATAGGCTCCTCATATTCTACTTGAATATCTCTTAGCATCTGCTTCATCCACAAAAGTTGAGTACAACTTCCTGCTGCTACAATGTATTCTACTTCAATTGTAGACAGGGATATTGCCTCTTGTTTCTTTCTTAGCTAAGAAACCAACCTTTTTCCCAAAAAGAATGCTCCTCCACTTGTACTCTTCCTATCATCCACATCTCCTGCCCAATCTGCATCTGTATATGCATGAAGAGAAAAATTATGATCTCTAGGATATCATAGACCATACTCAACTGTTCCTTTTAAGTACCTAAAAATTCTTTTGATTGCCATGACATAGATTCTCTGGGATTAGCTTGGAATCTCGCCACAAGACCAACAGCCTGCATTATATCTGGTCTGGTCTAAGTGAGATACAATAATCCTCTAATCATTGATCTGTACTTGGTCTGATCTGTCTTAGGAGAGTCATCATCTTTGCTCAACTTACATCCGGTTGCCATGGGAGTGTTCATTGGCTTTGAATCTTCCATTCTAAATTTCCTCAATAATTATTTCACATATTTGGTCTGAGAGATAAAGATTCCTTTCTTTGTCTAAGTAATTTACAAACCCAAGAAGAAATTCATTTCACAGAGCATTGACATTTCAAACTCACTTTTCATTTGATTTGCAAAGGTTTTACACATACTGTCTCTTCCTCCAAAGATGATATCATCAACAAATACTTCAACAATCAAGATGTTTTCATGATCAATTTTGAAATATAGGTTACTATCAGCAATACCTTTGTTGAAACTAATCTTTAAAAGATGTTTGTCCAGCCTTTCATACCATGCTCTTGGGGCTTGCTTTAGACCATACAGTGCCTTCTTTAATTTGCAGACCACATCACCATGCTCAAATAACTGAAATCCATCTGGTTGTTCAATGTACACTTCTTCTTCTAAGTCACCATTCAGGAAAGTAGATTTGACATCCATCTGATACACTTTGAAATCCTTGAAGGTAGCAAATGCAAGAAATAGTCTGACTACTTCAATTCTTGCCACCGGAGAAAAGGTTTCTTCAAAATCAATCCCTTCTATTTGAGAGTAGCCTTTGCAGACTAATCTCGCTTTATTTCTGATTACTTCACCAACCTCATTTAGTTTGTTCCGAAAGACCCATTTGGTTCCAATCACATTCTTGTTTCTAGGTCTAGAAACAAGATCCCAAGTGTGATTTTTCTCAATTTGCACCAATTCTTCCTCCATTGCTTTGGTCCAATTTTCATCATTGCAAGCTTCATTTATTGTCTTAGGTTCAATCTTTGAAATCAGACAACATTCATCTGAATTTTGAGCAATTTTCCTTCTAGTTTGCACACCTTTGCTTTTGTCACCTATGATCTGATCTTCAGAGTGGTTAAGTCTTACATACCTTGGAACTTTGGGAGTTTCTTGCACTTCTGCTTCTTGATCAGGCTCATTTAGACCTATCTCTTCTTCCTGATTTACCGGATCAGTCTGAATCTAACTTTCAGGAGAGGATTGAGCTCCTTGAACCAGAACACTATTCTGATCATCTTCATCATACTCATAAAACCTTGAGGGTTTCTCTATTCCCTCATCAACCTTCACATTTATACTTTCTATCATCTTTCTTAGTCTCTTGTTATAACACCGGTATGTTTTGCTTTGAGTAGAGTAACCCAAGAATATTCCTTCATCATTTCTAGCATCAAACTTGCCTAAATCTTCATCTCTTTTGATGTAACATTTGCTACCAAAGACTCTGAAATATCTTACAGTAGGAGTAATGCCAAACTAGAGTTCATAAGGGGTCTTACCGGTATTGCTTCTGATTTGCACTCGATTAAGAGTATAGATTGCAGTACTAACAGCTTCTCTCCAATAGATCTAAGGAACATTTGCTTCCATCATCATAGTCCTAGATGCTTCCTGGATGGTCCGGTTCTTTCTCTCCACTACTCCATTCTGCTGTGGAGTCCTCGGAGCAGACAACTGTCTCTTAATTCCATGTTTCTCATAGAATTCTATGAACTCACCGGATGTGAATTCTCCACCTCTATCAGACCTCAGACATTTCAACTTTATTCCTATTTCATTCTCTACCATAGCCTTGAATATTTTGAATTTCTCAAGAGCTTCTGATTTTTCCTTTAGAAAGGTTACCCACATCATCCGAGAATAGTCATCTATTAGCAGCATGAAGTATCTATCACCTTGAATACTTCTGGTTCTTGCCGGACCACAAAGATCAGTGTGAACTAAGTCCAATAGTCCGGTAGAGGATAGTTCCTTGCTTTTGAATGTGACTCTGCTCATCTTACCTAACTGACATTCCTTGCATAAGCTGTTAGTAGGTTTCACCAATTTTGGAAGATCTCTTACAACCTGAGTATTGATTATCTTGATGATATTATCAAAATTCACATGACACATCCTTCTATGCCATAACCAACTCTGATCAATTTGAACAAATAAGCAGCCTTTATCAGTACCAACCAAGTGGAAGATATTACCTTTAGTTTGAGTACCAGATGTAATCTCTATTCCAGATCTTTTGAAGATTTTGCATTTTCCATCCTTGAATCGGAGATCATAGCCTTTGTCCACCAACTGTCCAACACTGAGAAGATTGTGCTTCAAACTTTCAACATACAGTACATTACTAGTTTTGTTTCTTCCATTAAAAGAAATAGTTCCTCTTCCTCTAATTCTACCAGTAGAATTATCACCAAACTTCACCACTCCTCCTTCATACCTTTCCAAATCTATGAACTTATTCTTGTCACCTGTCATGTGGTGAGAGCAACCACTACCAATGACCCAATCATTCTTTTCTTCAACTTGGGCAGCCAAAGCTCTTTCTACAACTTTATGATTGATAGATACAGAGGATATTGGTTCTTCTTCCTTGATGGCAATAAACATCCATTCACTTCCAGATTTGTTTCCTATCTCTGATTCATCATCTGTTACTCCTTCATTATCATCTTCTTCATGAACATAGTAATAATTCTTTTGGAACCTTGATCTGTTAGGATTTGGCTTTGAAAATCTTTTCAGATATTTTGAGGCAAAATGACCAATCTTATTGCAGTTAAAACACTTAAAAGGCAATTTTCCTTCATACTTATCAGATCCTCTTGGCAGTCTCTTTGCAATGAGGGCTTCAAGTTGAGCAGTTTCCACTTCTTCTTCTTCCAGGTCTTTTCTTGCTTTTCCATACCATGACAAATTCCTTGATGAGTTCTCTCCCCGATCAAATCCTTGTTTACCTTTCACAGAGGCACTGGCTTTGAATGCATATTCAGTTTTGGGGGGATCATCTCCAAATTCGGTCATTTCAAAAGCAGCCAGTTTGCCAGCCAATTGGTCTCTTGTGACAGTTGTATGGGCTCTGAATTCATCAATGGCAGCAACCTTGATTTTGTAAGAGGCAGGAAGGGATTTGAGAATCTTACCAACAATCTCATTTTCATCCAGGACTCCACCAGAATTTCTAATTCCACAAACCATCTCATTCACTCTTTGCAGAAAAGTGGTAATATTTTCATCATCTCTCATCTTCAGTTTTTCAAATTCCCTTTTAGACTCTATAACCTTGCACATTTAACATACTCATCTCCTTCATGTAGAAGTTCCAATTTGATCTAGATCTCATAGGCAGTTGGTAGGTCAATAACATTTGAGAGCTCTGAGTTAGTTAATGCACTTAGAAGAGCTTCTTTGGTCTGTAGATTGTTTTCAGCATCTGTGATTTCATTTAGGGTTGTCGGACCACCCTGTGGGGGTGCATATGCTTTTGTGACCATGGACCAGTATACCTTTCCCATACACTACAAGTGACATTTCATGTGACCTTTCCAAAGAGAGAAGTTGGTTCCATCAAACTTCAGACTATCCTTCTTGTATGACAACATCCTAGATCTCCTCAAGCGGTTAAGCTCCTTTTAGAGGAACTTAGCTCTGATACCAATTGTTAGACTTAGGGCATACAACTGAGAGGTGGGGTGAATCAGTTGTACGAAACTTTTTCTTATTTAAACACTTAAATCTTCCTTAGTGATTTATAATGTTAATCATGAACCATAAAGCATTAAATCAGAAGCAGAAACATAACAACACATATGACACCGAGATTTTGATGTGGAAAACCCGGTTAAAGGAAAAACCACGAGGTGATTAACCCAAGAAAGTATTCTCTGTTAGAAGAATAGCAAGAATAAAATGGCACATGCCAATTAGGGCTCACTGCCCGAGGACACTGCTCACAAGAGGCTCACTGCCTACAAGAGACACACTATCTATAAAGGAATAAGTATCACCTTTATGAACTAGAGAATAGCATCCTCAGCATGCTTGAATCAGTTCCATTTAAGCCCAATACTTCTGCTCTGCCTTTTGCACTTCTCTTCACTACCACACACTCATCACCGCAAGACACACTTCAAAATGAATTCACAATCCCTTATTTATACAAGGCATTGACTTAGGAACAATCATCTAAGTCGGCAAACACCTACAAGATCATTCGCAAGACATGTAATACATTTGGTCGGCCAGTCTCAAGAAGAACACCAATATTCGTGGTTATTCTTCAAATGCAAACTCTAACTTTAATGCAGACCACCATCATTAACTGGACATGATCCAATGATCATCATAACCTTCCCTGAATCACCAAACACATCCGCACTTCATCATCCTACTGGAATTCTTCTCTCCTTCATCCAGAGCTACAAGAACACAGTCTGTCATCACTATCATAAATGAATAGGCGCTTCCAGACCTTCAACCCATGAACTAATCTAGTTGATACTTCACAGGGACATCCTCAACACTTCCTCAGATCCGCAGAATGGGATAATGAAATACCAGGTCTCACCGAACCTTTATGTGGCCCTCTGTCACCTCTGAACACCTGCCGAAACCGGTTCTACTTGAGCGACCATAACTTCTTCAGATCTTCATACGGACCTCTAAAATCTTGACTGGAGCATCTCAAGACTTATATCTACAAACCCTTTAAACTGCATCCTCTGATCCTTAATCTATTGAGGACTTTTACCTTCTTGTCATCACTGTTCTTAACTGTTCCTGATTGAGACTTATTTTCTCAAAATCCTCAGCACACAGCTCATCTAATCCTTCTCATTAATGCAACATGAGTATGTTGACATCAATGACAACATCAGTTATCCTCATACTTGCAACAGAGAGGTTACCAAAAGTGAGGAGCTAAACTGAGGGAAATTGTACCATTCCATATAGGAGGACAATTTCTAATGTTACAAGAATGCAAACCAGAACTAGAATGTGTTTGGTAGGAGGCCCATGCAGTTGGAAAGATATAGACAGCTAGATTTTACTGGTATCCTGGGTATCCTAATCATATTGATAATGACATAAGGACTGAATTGCCCAAATTTTCAAGTAATAATGCAGTATCTAGTGAAGATCATTTGAAAGCTTTTTTGAATTTATTGGATAATTTTGAAGTTGAACATGAGGATGTTTTCATGAAATTGTTCATGCAATCTCTGGTAGAAGAGGCTAGGGAATGGTATAGGAATATGCCTGATCAGAGTATTTCATCATGGGATGATTTCATGAGAATCTTCAGGGAATAGTATGGAGATAAGACTGACCCTAGCTTCATTATAAATGAATTCACTAGCATAACTAAAGGGTCAAATGAGCTTGTTCCTGATTTTAATGCAAGGTTTACTAGGGTACTGAATAAACTTCCACCTCACATGAGACCAAATGAACCTATGTGCATGGTTTTGTACACAAATGCCTTTGCTGCAAAAATAACATATGAATTGAGAGACAAGGGTCCAACTAGTCTGAGAGATGCTTTTAGGATTGCAACCAATATTGAGAACACCAGGAAAGCATATGGCAAAGGAAATAGGAGGGATGATGTAAAAGTTTTATAGAATCCATACAATAGGACTCAGAATAATGCTTCCACATTTCAGGATAAGTTGGACAAGTTGACAAATGCTTTTAAGGACCTAAGTTATAAACTTGCAAGAACAAAGAAAAGACTGGGGCCTGAAAAGACAAATTATCAGAGAAAAGAAAAAAGACCACAATTGCATGATATGCCCTACAATACAAAATGGCACAATGGTAAGCCCATCCTAAACAATAATAATAATCAGAAGTCTCGGTATGGTAAGGAAACTCCTGATCCTTTAAAGAAAAATGTCAATGTTGTTTAAGATACTCCTTGTTGTATGGTCTGTCAAATGCCTCATTCATCATCACAGTGTATGATTGCTCAATCCTTCCATAATGATGCTTGCAATGAATGTAATGATCCCCACTATGCTAAAGATGACAATGTTAATATACTTTTTACTAGTGGGGATTATTCTTCTTCTGATGAGGTTGATGCAAATACAAATGTGGTTGAAAAGAGGTACCATAAGGAGCAAGTTTGTTAGTAGATTTTCTCAGATGAAGAGGATGAAGATCAACAGGTTTATGCCCAAGATTCACATATTCCAAATGTAAATTTGAGAAGACCTTCTGATGAGGAGATTAGAGCCCTAATAGTTACTGCAGTGGCTCAAGTCAAGAGCAATTATAATCTTAGGAGCAGGGCTCAAACTAGTGATTGTGGTCAACAAAGAAGCATATTTGTGAAGTAGCCTTAGAATAATTCAAAAGGGTTTGAGTTACAGAAGAAACAGAATACTGACAGTAAGAAGGACTCTAAGGAAAATTCAAGTCATAATGCCAGAAGTTTAGAAAGTAAGGTGACTCAGAATGAGGATTAAAGTAAAAGTTTCAGTGGGGTAAGTAATAGTCAAAATGCCATATGTACTAAAGTTGGACATACTCATGAAAGAAGCAGAAATATGGGTCAGGGTATAGCTGTTATACAAAACTATGTCCCATTTGACATTACTCAAGTACTATCACAAATGAAGATTTCTGTCCTACTACTTGAGATGATGAAGATTGAAGAATATAGGAATAAAGCATTGTCTTTAATCTCTAGGATACCTGGTTAGGTAGATCAAATTGCTAAAGATCATGGCACAAGTCAAGAAAATGATGTTGATGAAGAAGAGATTCCAGAAGTATATCTAGGAACAACCTTGACAAAATGTCCATCACAAGTTGAGCCATTCTATTTGTCTCTTATCATCAATGGAATAGTAATAAGGAATTGTATGCTTGATTCAGGTGCATCCACAAACATTATGCCTTTGGAAGTCATGGAACAAGTTGGACTAAAGATAGATAAGGCATGTGGTAAATGCTTTGCCATGGATGCTAGGGAGGTGCCAGTTATTGGAATCATGAAGAATGTAGATTTCATGCTTGTTGCTTATTCTGAAAGAACTTACACTATGAATATAATTGTGGTTGACATCAAGCCACAATATGGGATGTTACTGTCAAGGAGGTGGGCAACATTGATTGGAGGAAGTATGCAATTGGACTTGTCATATGCTATGATTCCTATGAATGGCAGCGATGTTAGACTGAACAGAGAAGAAAGGGTACTTGATAGAATTGAAGATCTTGAGCAAGTTGATCAGGTTTGTTTTGTTGATACTGACTGTGATAACTTTCAAGTGGAGCCTTGTAACCAGGATATAAAGAAAAAGGAAACCATTGATGATGAACTAGAAAGATTGAAGGATCAAGAAGGGCTTTGGTCTATGTATTTTGATGGTGCATGTTCAAAGGAGGGCTCTGGTGCTGGAGTAGTGTTTGTTTCCCCTACTGGTAAGGTATTCAAATTTTTTTTCCTTCTAAAATTTGGGTGCACAAATAATATTGCAGAGTATGAGGCTCTCTTGCTAGGTCTAAATGTTGCAATTAAGCATGGGAATATTAAATTACTTAAGGTGTTAGGAGATTCAGAATTAATTGTCTCTCAAGTAAGAGGGAAATATGCTTCCAAAAATAAAAGGCTGAAACAATATAAGCATGCAATGTGGGATAGTATGGAATTATTTGATGCATTTTCTATAAACTGGGTAGAAAGGTCTAGGAATGTTTTGGCAAACTTCCTAGCTAATGTTGCAATTAGGCCAGATGATATCACATTGGCAGATAATGCACATGTTGAGGTCAAAATCAGACCTATAGTCCCAGATAATATATGTAGCTGGCAAGTTTTCAAAGATGACAAGGACCTATTGAGATTTTTACATTACATTGATGAATATGAAAATAACGAGATAGATTTTTAGAACTTTGTGGAAGTTGTAGATTGAAAAGAAACTCTTTTTGGAAAAGAGATAATACTGCTTAAGACTAATAAGATTCCAAAAGGGTTGGTAGCTTTGGAAAGGGCATTTGATAACAGAGATCAGTTGGTTGATAAAACTTCTTCCACAAATAAGCAGTATTTGGAGGAAATAAACCTGGGTACAAATAATGCTCCAAAGAAAGTCTACATTGGAAAGTAGCTTAAACCACACATAAGGGCAATGTTGATTGCATTGTTGAGAAAATATAAGCATGTCTTTGCATGTTCATATGATGATCTTAAGGCTTACAGAGAGGATCTTTTTCAGTATGAGATTCCCTTGAAGCCTGGAGCTAAGCCATTTAGACAAAAGCAAAGGCCTATCAATCCTACTTTGGCTCCAAAGATGAAAGAAGAATTTATGAAGCTTAGGGATGGAGGAATTATAAAGCCTACAAGGCACTCTACTTGGGTGTCTAACTTAGTTCCTGTTAGGAAGAAAAATGGAGATATCAGAATGTGTACGGATTTCAGAAACTTGAATGTGTCATCCTTGAAAGATAATTATCCACTTTTCAACATGGAGGCTATGCTCCAGAAAGTGATAGGATGTGAACTATTATCCATGATGGATGGGTTTTCTAGCTACAATCAGGTGAAGGTAAAGGAATTAGAGCAATTCAAGACTACCTTCACAACTCCATCAGGAACATATGTGTACGTGAGGATGTCATTTGGATTGACAAATGCAGGTGCAACATTCCAGAGAGCCATGGATGTTGCATTTGTAGGAGTAATTTATTCAATATTGGCGGTGTATTAGGATGATTTAACTACTTATTCTAAAAAGGAGGATCAACATTGTATGCACTTGGAGAAGATTTTTATCAGGGCACTGGAGTATGGCATTTCATTGAACTCTAAAAAATGTGCTTTTGGAGTGACTGAGGGAAAACTCTTAGGGCATATAGTGTCAAAGGATGGAGTTAGAATTGATCCGGAGAGGGTTGCTGCTATTGATAAAATCCAAATGTCCAAAATTGTGAAAGGTATTCACTCATTTTTTGGACAGATCAACTTTGTCAGAAGATTTGTTACCAACTTTGCAGAAATCACCAAAGTAATATCCAAGATGATGAAGAAAGGTGAGGTTGTAATATGGGGAGATGAAGCAATTAAATCATTTCAAAACATAAAAGAAGCTATCAAAATTGCCCCTGTTCTGAAGTCTCCAGACTTCACTAAGCCATTTCAGTTATTTTCTTTTGCTTCTTTTCATATAATTGTTGCATGCTTATTATAGAAGAATGATGATGGATATGAACAACCCATTGCTTTCTTTAGGAAATCCTTGCAGGCTGCAGAGCTAAAATATGACATAATGAAAAAGCAAGCTTATGCTTTGGCTAGGGTGGTGAAGAATTTTAGACCTTATTTAGTTGGAGCTCAAATTGTAGCCTATATTCCCCACTCTGCAGTAAAGGATATATTCACACAAAAGGAGGTAATAGGGAGAAGGTGTAGGTGGATTAATAAGATACAGGAGTTTAATATTGATATCAAGATCACCAAGTTGGTGAGGGGACAAGGTTTGGCAAAGTTGATGGCAGAGACAAATCTGGAAGCTTGTTAAGTGAATGTAGCTGAAGACCAGATGCAAGATAAAGTATGTAGTGTACAACAATCTAAATGGTATAAGGACATTGTTTGGTACTTGCAAAGCATGAATTGCCCTACTCATTTGAATGATAGTTGGAAAATAGTTAGAAAAGGACATTGAAGCTGCAAGCTATTAAGTATGTCATTATTCAAGGAGAGTTGTATTGGAAAAATCTTGATGGTGTGCCACTTAGATGTGTAGATCGAGATCAGGCTACAAAAATATTGATTGACATGCATAAAGGGGTGTGTGGAGGACATTACATGGCTAAAACTATTGCACACAAGATTCTTAGGTCAGGATACTGGTGGCCAATGCTCTTCTCTAATGTATACAAAATGGTGAGAAATTGTGATTCATGCCAGAGATTCTCAGGGAAGTTGAAGTATGTTGGTGCATTGCCACTCAAAACTATGACAGTAGATGTTCCATTTCAACAGTGGGGAATAGATTTTATTGGAGAAATAATAGAGAAATCAAGTGGTGTACATAGTTGGATACTTGTTGCTACTGATTATTTCACTAAATAGATTGAAGCCATTCCAACTAAAAAGGCCACAAGCAAGGTTGTACTAGATTTTGTCTTGGAGCATATAATTATTAGATTTGGAGTACCAGCTAAGTTGGTGACAAACAATGCAATGTGTTTCAGGTCAAGATAATTTGTTTATTTCTACAATGACTATGGTATTAATCTGTCATATGCAACACCATATCATCCTCAAGGCAATGGTTAGGCTGAGTCTAGCAACAAGAGTCTGATGAAGATAATCAAGAGGATAGTTGGTAAGAATTAGAGGGCGTGGAACTCTAAGTTGAAGTTAGCACTGTGGGCTGATAGAATGACTGTAAAAAAGGCTACATGTAAGTCTCCTTTTGAATTAGTGTATGGCCTAGAGGCAAAGTTTCTAATAAATAATCTCCTGCCAGTTTATAAGTTCATACAGGAAAATGATGATGACATAGAAGATCCAATGGCAGAGAGGGTAAATCAATTGGTTGCATTAGATGAGGCAAGGAGAGAAGCACAAAGAACCAATATGAAGAGGTAGCAGAAAGTGAAATACTTGTTTGATAAAAGGGCCTCAGAAAGGAGGTTTCAAGTGAATGACATGGTTCTTGTGTGGAATTCTAGGTGTTAGGATAAAGGCAAGCATGGGAAGTTTGAGCCTTTATGGATTGACCCATACTTGATAAGCAACACTCATGGAGAGGATTCATATTTTCTCCAAGCTCTTGATGGTGAGTTTTAGGAATTGCCTATGCATGGACAATTTTAGAAACCATACTTTTCATAAGTAGGTTATTTTTTGTGCACATTGTAAATAGGCTGTATATAGCTATATATAGTGTATATATTTGTGCAATTATCTTTTGTGTCTTGTGTTTGTCTTTAGTCTAGTTTGCTCCCGAAGTTTTCTAGTCCTTGTTGCAATCCTGTGAATTGTACGTCCCCAACCAGAGCCAATGGTGGTACTTGTCTAGGTTTTAGGGTTTTGAGTTAATATTTATTAAGTTTTTTCCTTGTTTCCCCTTAAAACCCTAAGTCTTGTGGTCATATCTTTACTTTATGATATAATCTGTCATTGACCACCTAGCCTAAGTTCCCAGTTGTTTAATTTATGACTTGATGCCTCTTATATCGTGAGTTAACCAGCCCCAAGACCTAGCATTTACCCTTTGTTGCCCATCGAATTCATGTTCCTTATAAAATTCTTAAGTCCTAAGTCTTTGTAGGGGCTCAAAGGTGCCACATGGTAGGATATCGCAAGCCCATAGAACTGTTGATGCTGACATCATATCTCCACCGTGCAGTTGCGAAATGAAGATGGGTGTAAGGTACATCATGACCTATAGCCATAAGAATGATGATGTAGAAGAATAAAGTAGATTGCACCAGGTGTCGATGAATGAAGTGAAGAAGTGGGGCCGATAAAGATCACACAGTAGCACAGTATCGCAGAAGGATCTTGCCTACAGGAAAGATCCTGTGTGCAGTCGTGAGATGATATGTGGTCTCTTTTTGGAAGGAAGGAAAAGGATTATGAAGGCGATACACGTGGAAGGCTTAGCGTGCTCTCATATAACTAAAATGAGGTGGCCCACCTGCTACTGCATGGTTGCGGAATGATGCCACGTGGCCGCATAGGACAAAAAGGAAGGAAAAGTCAGCAAAAGGAGCATCCGAGATGGAGAAATTTGATTGGTTGTTGGCTTTTCAACATAAAAGTTTAGATTTTCAAATCTGGCGGGTGATTCACAGCCGTTGATCTCATAGTTTGAAGACTTCATCAATGGTCTGAATTCAAATTTTCTGTATAGATGTTGGGCACTACCTCTGTGCCATGAATTTGCAGTAATGGCTAAAGTGACACGCAGTAATGAGGCAAGCCCTAATATATAAGCCCAATTAAAGAAGAAGTGAAGAATCTAAAGGATAAGAAAAAGCACATTGTTAAAGAAATTGTTACAAATCTGATAAACCACAAGCTCTCCAAGATCACAACCAGGGTTGATGACACTTGGATGTCTTATTCAAATTTAAAGATAGCCCTAGATAAGCATGAAAAAGACAAGGAAATCTTGAAGGAGATGTGTAGAGTGTGGCTGCCAAGAACTGGAGAGATAAGGGAAGTTCACAGATGTTCTAGGTTTGCCCCTGATGCTCCACCAGAAATAAAATTGACCTAGGATATGTTAATTTTGTTGGAAGAGGTGGTGGTCTTTCAGTTAAAATTGGACAAGGTTTTGAATGAGAAAAGATAGTCAATAGAGAATATAGATAAAAATATTATGCCAAGTATATTGGAGGATGATGGACAAATCAAAAGTTTGGATAAATGGAAGGCTAATTTTGAAAGTATAGCTTACCAACTCATATCTTCAAGTTGTATAGATGGTGACCCAAGCATGAAGATTTTAAGTGCTACACTTGATAAGTTACATGTGCTGGAATTAAATTTTGAATAATTTTGTAACAAATCAAAGATTTTATTGGATGCAAGATATACAGGGCACAATAAAAAAATAGCAAAATTGATTCCTTTCCAATGGCCATCGAAGAAATCATTGTAGCCTGGGTTGAGAAATATGGATAAATGTGTCCAATCTAATGACAAGTCTTCATCATCATCATAATAAAGCATCTCCAATGGTTTTTGTCATCCCCAAGATAAATTGTATTTTGTCTTTTCTCTTTCATATGTAATTTGAATTAGTTTCCCAATGCCTATGGGTGGTGTCTTGTAATGTAAGATTCTGTAACCGACATATGGTAGCGAGTTTTTGGGCAAATGCTCTTGTGTCTATAAAAGAGCATGTTGTACTACTTTATAATGGTTGTTATTGGTTGATTTGGAATTGATAATGAAAATATAGAGCAGTTCTGAGAGGTTGTCCAATTTTGAGTTGTAAGTTTGAATTTCTTGCATGTTTAATGTATGTTCGTTATAAGCATTTTAATCAGTTTCAGATTGCAATAGATGAAAAATGCCTCTGGGCATGTGTTCCCATCAATTGTATCCTATGTTGTTTGTATTTCTCTATTGAATGAGGATACTAAGGGTTTCTAAATTCTTGAATATACATTTGCTATATTGCATGTATGATTTAATGCTTCTATTCAAGGAATATCTTAAAATGCTTTGAGTCAGATATGGGGAGGTGTGTTTTGCAACAAGGATATCTATAAGAAGAGTTGTTGGAAATACCTATTCTTGGGTTGTTTTATGTAAGACAAGAACATAGTAAATCCGTTGAAACTAAATGTTGTTGTTGCTTATGAGAAGTAGTTTGCATTTGTAAGGAATTGACTCCATACCCTAGGATTGACATTGATCAGAGTTGGGATTATTTTCACAAATTACCCACAACCAGACAATCACACACACAAAAAGAAAAACAAATCAACTTGTTAGTTTTAGGAGTAGGGTTTAATTTCATGTTCTTTGAGCCATCTAATGAAATAATTTCCAAAGCTAGCCACTTTGAAGCAATTATACAGTTTTGGTCTGCATATAGGATAACATATCTGCTTAAGTGTCAATATCCAGTTGAAACAAGGGATAATAATATTGATATTGAATTAAGGGAATACCCCCCTACGTTTAGCAGAGCTTGAAGTGCATAGGAGAACAAGCAATTGCCTCCTGTTCGTTGGCCACTAACCTGAGAATCCTAAGCATAAAAGATGGCAACTTTTTAGGGAAACTCAGACCATCAGTTGGGAACACCAATAGAGGGATTAGTTAAATGTAATTTATTTAACTAATGGGAATGATGGAAGAGGTCATGAAAGGGGCTTAGAACCAAATGTGTCACAAGGTGATGCAAGGAGACATAAGGTAATGTCGTAAGGCATGGTCAATTTTAGGTGTCTACATTTTGCCCCTCTTTGAGATGATGTTGCGACTAAGAGAAGAAACATCATTTCAAAGAAGAAAAGAGATGGATGGAGGGAAAAGGATACCCCCACCACTTGAAGGAGTGACAAGAAGGATGTATGTAAGGATGGGATGCCCCTTCAAGATGATAGGTGGATTAGGAGAACACAGGTATGCTCTCGATATGGGTGGAAAGAGGTTGGAGGGAAGAGGCTAAGGGTTAGGAATGGATCTAGTTAGGATGGATTATTAAGTTGAAAGAGATAAGTGAAATAGGTAGTGGATAAAAATAGGCTGAGAGGTGAAGAATTGTTTAGAATAGGATTTGGAAACATATAAGTCATAGTCATAATAGATATAGTGAATAGAGAGGAGTTGGTTATGCCGGTATAATGTGTAGAGCAGTCCTTATTTGATATAGCAAGAGGATATTATGCACCAAGGTATAAGGAACTAGAGTGACTTTGTATCCTTTGCATGGACTTGACACTACAAACAAAAGGAGTATCCTTATACACAGTGTAATACAACCTTGTCTAGACACAAGATATCAATATTAGCTATAGTGATAAGAATATCCAATAGACACACAAAACGCTATGCCCTATTCTCTGCTAATCATAACACACCAAGATATAAATGGATCTAGGTGGCTTTGATAAAGAAAAAGGAGATAAAAAAGATAAAAAAACAAAAGACCAAATGATGACACAAGTCACACAACCATTGTATCTCTTGCCAAAGAGTTTAAGTGATGTTTAGATATCTGCCTGATGACGGGAATGATATATCCCTAGATGAGACCAGATGATGATTGTTTGAGATCGAATGATGTGGAAATTGATAAAGTGGCTAGATAGGTGATTTTGGTTAAGGTACAATGAGTTGTATGAATTTTTCTGCTTGATTAAAAAATAAATAAGGTATTGCCCTTGTCAAGATGTAAACTGATAATTAATTGATTGATGATTGAGATAGTGTTGCCATTGTGGGGAATGGTATATCCCATTGATGATGATGTTTGATTGGGTTGACAACAATATTGGAACAAAACCATGGATGTAATTAGATGATTTGGGTCGATTACTTTGACTAGATTGGTATGGATTAAGAGTGACTTGCATTCGGGTTTATTGCTTGGATTTTTTTGATATTTGATTCTTTTTGTATTTTTGGGAATGTTTTGATTTCTTTGAATTTTTGGGAATGTTTTGAATTTTTTGAATTTTTGGTATATTTTGATTTTTTTGGGATTTTGAGAATGTTTTGGGATGACATTAGATTAAAGTTTGGAAAGCCTAGATGTTAGATACCAATGACAACATAAAACCAAGAATAGGTAGATGGATGGGTAATAGTGGATAATATATGGGAAATGCATAAAGGATAGATAGATAGAAGAATTCAGGATGTGATCTCCAAGGACTATGCCACATAGGATTAACATGCCCCATTTTAGGTAGTAGACTTAGGATTTTGCATGACAAAGCTTATGAAAATAGGATGATAGGATTGGATAGAAAGGATGAGGTAGAAAAAGAGATGTCCAAAGCATTTTTCAACATTTTGCCCCCATGTCTATATCAAGATCAAAAGGAGGAAGGGAAGATGGGTATGTGGATAGGATAGATGAGGATAGGTAGGTATGACGATATGATGGATGAAGATGGAGGGATATGAGGAAAATAATAGGATGTGATAGATGAGACAACACGCCCCCAAGTGTATGACATAAAGACAAGGAATCTACACGTGACACCTGTTTTCCAAGTTTTCATCATGGTACTTATCCAAGGTGCCACAGAGGTGGTTTTCACCATTGGATGAAGGGATTTCTCTTTACTATTTTGATTTTTTTTCTTTTTATTTTTTTTGCCTTTTCTTTTGATTTTTTTTGATTTTTTTGATTTTTGGTTTGGATAGGGGAATATTGATAAGAGAGATTTGGAAGAGGATGGGGACTCAAGCGTCTAGTTCCTTGAAAGGTGATAATGTCCCATTACAGAGGGATGTCACACATGGATCATGTCAAGTGTCATTTTGTGCATGGATGTTGGTAGAGGATTGCATGAGAGGGAGATGGATATGGATTAGGATGTGGATTATATATGAATGGATAGTGGATTATGCAAAAGCATGGACCATAGGGATATTATGAGGGAAATATGTAGGATAGTAGATAGAAGATGGGGAGATGGAGGTATGTGGGAATGTTGCATAATGGAAAGGAACCAAGACCAACGGTTGCACACACTGAATTGGATTTTGAAGCTTTTGAATGGAAGGAGGAGTTGGGAGTAATGGAGATGTTTGCTTAGGGGATGGTCTATTTAGTAATTTTGGGACCCAAATGGTCTTAGGATTTGTAAGATTTTGTGATAGGGAATGGGATTTTTGGGATTGTTGGATTGTGGATGCTCCATTTGGATTAAGTACTTTTTTCTTGGGGACCCACACCATTTTTGTTTTTTCTTTTTCTTTTTGAGGTGTGATATTTTTCTTGGATGTTAAAGATTGATGCCTTGTGGCATGATCATTCTTAGGCTTAATGGAGTTTTTCCTTTATATGTGGAGGCATCCAAATTTTTATTTTTGAATCCCATGGGGGTTGTGATAGCTTCATTTTTGGTCGATGTGTGCATTTGTTGATCATGATTAGGAATTTTAGGGGATTTAAGGGAATGGGATGTATAGATGGAGGGATTAGTGGACTTGTGGATAAATGGATAAGGAGATTTAAGGATGGGGATATTAGGCATTGGGAGGAGTGGAGGAAGAGTGGATGGAGGAAGATGTATGGTCACATGCTTTTGAGATTTGTGTGATGATCGAGGAGGGATAGAAACATATATTTTGGCGGTGAGATGGGATGCATGGGGTCTGGGATGAAAAGAAGTGGATTTGGAAGGCATGGAGCTGGTATCAACATCTTGGGATTGTTTTCCTTGGGGTATATAGGCAAGGCCATGTGATCGAGGAGGAACTTTGACATGGATGGGCTCCAAGATGCCTTATTCATGAAGGCCTAAGCCTTTGTCTTGATAATTCATGTTTTAGAGCATGTAATGTACAATGGAATGTTTATTATTTAGGACACAATACACAAGTCCATTATTAGACGGGAAGGGTGGAGTGGTGGATAGAAGTTGTTTATCTCCTACAAGAGAGACACCATGAATGAAGGTGTTGGATCCAAGAGGATAGGATGACGGATTTTGAATGGGATCAATAGAGGATGGTGAAGGATCATGAGGATATTGATCAACATTATGCTTAGTAAGAAGTTGATTGTCTATATTTTCTTGGGGATCAAGTGTCTCATCATGGGAAGTGGATATTATGCGATGATGGATAAGTGTAGTGGAAGGTTCTTGATCATGGATGGTGGTGGTTTGGGAAATTGGATCCTTATCTTGATCATATAGACGATTACCATGGATAATGAAATATTGGGCTTGGATAGGATGAACTTGGATTGTTTGCTCATGGGTAGGATCTTGATCATAGAAAAGATATAGGTGATGGATAGGTTGATCATATGATGGAATGGAATCAGGGATGGGATTAGATAGGATGTTTAGATCTTGATTAGGATGAGAGGTTGGTGTTTCCACATGCTTTAGACTAGACTCTTGACATAGCTCTTGGTTTTCTTGAATGGGAGTAGGAGACTCTTGGATAGGCTTGATAGGCTCTAGATGATTAAAAACATGAGTGTATAATTGTTGACTTGGGATCATGGTGGGAGGCTCTTCAATAGGCTTGATGGGTTGTGGACTATAAGATGGATTTGGAGGAATAGACATATTGCTTGAAGGTCATTGGATAGGTTCAAGGATAGGCATTTGATTACATGGAGATGGTTGATTCCTTGCTAGTAGCCATTGGATCACATCCTTCATAAGTGTTTGGGTGGATGGACAATATAATGGATGGATAATAAGGGTGGATATTATAGGCTTATGATTAGGATTAGGTGGAGGAATAATGGGATTGGATCTAGTAGGTTATGATTAGGATTTGATGGAGGGATAATGGGATTGGATGTATTAGATTGGCATGGTGATAGGGGTGACACATGGGATTGGGATGATTTGGCATGCTTACCCATTCTATGTTTGAAAAGCTTGTGGATAATTTAGATAAATATGATACAATCAGTTGTCTTATGACCTTTGATCCTATGGTATTCACAATATTCACTATCATTGTGCCAATAGGAGTTAATGGCATTTGGGTCATATGGTTGTATCGTGGGAAGCTCAATCAATTGTGCTTGGAGCAATTTTGTAACAATATCTTGATGGGATCCTTTGGTGAAGAGTTGGAGGAACATGGGGATAAAGTTAATGAAAAGCTTTATGGATTAGAAGGTTGATGGACCAAATGGTTGGGATTACATGGTGGTGTTGGGATAGGACTAGTAGGCTCTTGTATAGGCATTTGATTGGATAATGATGGATGACACCAATAGGATGCATAAGCTAGAGTCGTATTTCCATTGTCAAAGGTAGCATGAGGACTTAAGGACAATTGATCTTGGTGCAAAGGGTAACTTGGACTTGCATGTTCTTGTTGTGAAGGAACTTGATAGTCTTGTAAATGGATTTCGGGTTGAGGTGAAATGTTGGAATAAATAGTTGGATGACCTTGAGGTATGGATTGATGTGGATATTGGTTGATATTAGAAGAAGTGGGATAAGTTGAGGTAGGATTATCTTGATATGTGGTTGAACTAGGTTGGTATGAAGTTGATGAGGATGACATATGGGATAAAGGTTGTGCTTGTTGAAAGGATAAATGTTGTGGTTGTTTTTCTTGAGATTGTTGGATGGTTTGGAGTTGTTGAAGAAGGGCTTGTTGTTGTTGTTGGATGAGGGCTTGTTGTTTTTGTTTTTGGATGTGGGATTTTTGTTTTTGTTGTTGGATGAGGGATTGTTGTTGGAGTTGTGAGATAGTGGGATTTGGTATGTGTGAATATGAAGCATGGTTAGGAATTTGGACTTGTGAGGTTTGGTGTAAGGTGGATGTTGTATAAGTTTGGGGTATGGATAAGTTGGATTGGTTATTGATGGGGGGTAGGGATGATGATGTAGGAGTGATTGGATACTTTCCATATAATCTTTTGAGTTTGTCAAACATTCTGTTGAAGCCATAAGGATCTTCGAGTGCCATATGGATGATGGAATATGATTGGGTTAAGATGATTATATGGGTAATTATGGTTAGGGCGGATACTAGATTTGGTTGGAAGATCGATTTTTTTAGATTTTTTGGGATATTTTGGTTTTTTGGATTTTGATATTTTGGCAAGAAAAACAAACACACAAAGACAATGGCTGACTTCACTTAACAAGGAAATTGGTACGAATTGCTTTGCGGCTAAAATGTCTTTTACCGGTATTGCACAAGGAAAACATGCCAAGTACATGAAAAAACCTAGAATTATTCAAGTAGGAGTGATTTCATAGTGTAGGCCCACACAATAGAATACCTATCCATGTTCTTACCTAACTAAAAACACTTCACCCTATCCGGATAGCTAGGAATAAGGGCGTTGCACCCAATACCCATTTCCTTGGAGGATTTTATGCCCTATCCATAAAACGTCTATCTCGAGATAAAGGAGGTACGATGGTGAGTAAATTTAGGGGGAGATCCGTGTCCCTTGCACCACACTAGGAAATGGTTGATGGTCTTATCTAGGATTTACAAGCTTCTAGGGGAGTCCTCTCAAATACGTAAGGTACAATGAGACCCAAGTATGTGAACACTAGCACGTTGAAGAGATGTGGCATAAGCGATTAAGCAAACACCACTTTACCTCCTATCTAGAATCACCCAGGGCCCCAAGACTATCCCAATGACTACATAGCTAGATTGAGGTACAACTTTCACTCTCCCTCCTTTGATATACCCCACCAGAACATGTGGTTGAGGTCATCCCTAGGGGTGATGAAATCCCCTAGTAGGCCTCCTAAAGGGAAAGAACACTATTCAATTTTGATTCCAAGGCTCACATGAAGCGCAAGGGGAGAGCATACATGATATAATGCCCCTAGGATTGAACAAATAAACAAAGAGATAATGAAGGGGTTTTTGATCTCCAAGATCACCAAAAGGTGCGAGGAGAGAGCATACACCCTTTTCAAAATTTGAAGACAAAGAAAACAATGTTCAATTACTATTCCCATAGAATAAACTAAGTGCCTAGATTAGTGATAAAATGATTTCTTTGACATGCAAATCTGCAGAAACTTATTAGTAGTTTCAATGATTTGATCTTTGGCAAGCTAAAGCTACAAAACAAGTATGTTAGATTGAAAAAGATAATCTTGGACAAATAATTTTTCTACAAGAAAATGTATTATAAATGATAATGAAACCCCTAAAAAATTATAAATTAATGTTATAATGTAGCCACAAAAAGATATGTTCATCACAAGATTTCAATTTTGGATACATCAATTTCAGAAACATTTTTTTAGATCTGATTATTTTGAGACTTTTTTGACCTGAAAAATAAAAATACAAAGAAGAGACCCCTATTAATTTTCTAAGACCTTTCCATAAATATAAAGATGTCCAAACAATTCCCTGATTTGTGCCCAAAAATGTAGATTTATGAAAAACCTATAGTTGACAAAGATCTGAATATTTTGTACCTAATTTGACCTCAAAATTAAAACTATAAAGAAAAGACCTCTATTATAATTTTAAGAGCTTTCCAAAAATATAAAAATTTCTAAAAATATCACTGATTTGCACACAAAAATATAGATTTATGGAAAAACATAACATCATTATAACTCATGAAAAAATAATGATAAAAATGTGATTTTTTTGTTGTAGCTTCCTTAGATGATACACAAACTTATGTGAAAATATTGTAGAAAAAATCACATCCATTTGGAAGATATGATGAAATCTTTAAAACCTAGGGTTTTGTCCAAAAATGGCATAAACCTGCAACAAAAAGTTAATAAAACCTAGAAAAAGAAAGCTAGATCAAGGTATGTGAGTCAATAACAAATAATTGGGCATGCCAAAATGAAACCCAGAAAATCATGCAAAGCAAATAACATAAAGATAAACAATGCAAATATACCTTCAAACCTTGCACAAAATCAGACTTTTAATAGGACGAAATGGAGTGCACCCAAGCTCCATTGATTTGTCTTGTGGATGTATTATGGGCTTCTCACACAACCAACATAACCTTGATAGAAAATGATATGAGATAAATGAAAATTAATAGATATGTGTGCGTAGGAAATTTGATGAGTGTGTGAGGGTTTGAAAATGAAATAAAAGTTTCATTATAGATAGAGAGGGAATTAAATGGATGACCAAGATTAGAAGGGTGAGGGATGAGGTGGATGGATAGGATTGAAAGTCAATTTTTGTACTTATGATGCACCATAAATGAGGATGACAAGTGAGTAAAATTAGGAGGGGAGTGGGAATAAATGGGATTTTTAATTGATTTTGGAGAGGAAGTGCTTATGAAACACATTTAAGGAGGTTAAAAATAGGGATGTGAGTGGGGATAAATAATTTAAATAATAAAATTATTTAAATAATGAGAGACATGTGGGATTAAATAAATATTTAATTTATTTAAATTGGATGATGGAGGAAAATGGGATTAAATAAATAAGATTTATTTATTTTGGTCTAAGAGGAGGATAAATGGATAAGAGGGATTAGTTAAATAAATGTAATTTATTTAACTAAAATTTTGGAATGATGGAAGGGGTCATGAAAGGGGCCTAGAACCAAATGTGTTGCAAGGTGACACAAGGAGACATAAGGCAATCTCGTAAGGCATGGCCTATTTTAGGTGTCTACATATAGCTTAGTTATTTCAATTTTTATTATCTACAATATGGATCAAAGGAATGGGCTTTGAATAAAAGAGTCAAAGGCATATGCATGTGAGCTTGAATAACAATACTAAAACAAATTATCATTGAGATAAAAGGAAATAGAGTTTTACGCATAGAGTGTAGAGCCAAGAGAAAATATAGGGGAGTTTGAGTCAAACAAGAACTCCTTAGAATGGATATCACTTGGGCTTATGACCAATTGCAAGAATGTAGGGTTCATAATTTTAGGAGTAGAATCAAGGCACTAATATAAGACTTAGGAGTCTGAATATAGTGACCTCAATTCCAAATTAGACTTCAACATGTTAAAGAATACATAATTGCCAAAAAAAATAAAACAAATAAAATAGGGGCTCAATGAGATGTACAAATCTCAAAAAGGGAGAATCAATGGGAAAAAATAAAAAAATTTAGGATCCAAAATTAGGAAAGACAATAAGGAAACTAATTTTATTAATGATAAAATATTGATTAAAACAAGAACAATATGAAATACCCAAAATTTTGCTTGCGTAATTGATTAGAAGTGTGTGAAAGTGGTTTCATTTCGCCTTTCAAAATATGTTAAGATCAACCATACAAAATTGGAATCCAAATTAGAAGTTTGTTAACCCCTAAGCAGACATGGTCTACACATGATAATCACAAGTAGACATATTAGTAATGTTGGGTATTGCTCTATTTCTAGTTAGGTGTGTATAGCCACATCAAAGATACCTTTGGACACCTCAAGGCATAGCTCTATTGCCAACTAGGAATCTATAGCCTCGTTAGAGATACTTGATTCACCCAAGATTTGAGTTCATAAATTTTATTTTTCTTTGCACTTTTCTCAAATTTCTTTCTTTCTTTTGATATTCTTTTCTTTTCCTCAATTAAAATAGGCACTAAAGCCCATTTTGTAGGTTGGGCCACCACCATAGAACATAGAGGGTTAACTTGAAATGTGAATCTAACTACCCAAAATACATACTTTCCTATCAAAATTGAAATTTTAAATTTTATTAGTGCAATTTATGATAGCATTAGGCGTTTAAAGCTAAAAATGATCAAACTGAATAAATTTTTAACTAACATTTATAGAAAACAACCTTAGTTTACTACTAATCTAACTAAACCATACCTCTAGTCATAAACATTCAAGTCCATTCCCCCATGACTTTCCACATGAAAATGGTTGTCACAATTCAAAATTTTAACTAATCTTGAAAAATAAAAACCTACCTAAAAGGAAACTCAAATTTACATGTGATGAAGGGGGGTAAATCACAAAACACACAACAAAAAAAATTGCACACAGAAAATATAATGGTCTTTTATTGATATGGGAAAAACATTACATTACAGAAGCTCAATACAATTAGAGGATGAATCCTCTACAGGATGCATCACATTATAGCTTCCTATCTCTAGACTCTGGAATCATCTGCCTTCCGTAAACCCCAAATCAGCTAGGGTTTCTATTTTCCCGCCTATTCTTGACTCTACACTTTCCCCCCCTAATTCTACTACTGCCCAAGGTTCCCAAAATAGTCATAAATAGCACTTTTTGGCAGCCTCCAGCTAAATTTCAAAATTTGCAATTCCCTCCAAAATTAGGTCAACTTCCGGGAAGCATAACTTTTGATCTGGGTGTCTGATTGACGAACTATTTTAAGTGCCGGAAATCTCGCGATGTGAACTATCACGTCAAAAATTTGTAAACAGATTTCTGTCAACTTTTTAAAGACATTATGGGATGTTTTAGTGCCTCATATCTCATTTCAAAAAATTTTAGGGGCTTTTCAGAAAATAAAAACTTTAATATCTTTTAGCTCACAAATGATCTTTGCCTGATTCCTTTGCTAAAGGTCTTATATTTCTCTTATGTAACTTTCTATAAGTTTCTGCTTCAATCCGTGCCCAAATGCAAACTTTCCTAAAATGGCAGGTAACCTTTCCAAAACTAGCAGTTTACTATTTTTAGCAGTTTTGGAAAAACTGAAAGTCCTACATCGTTATTCTAGATATTATGGAACCAGAAACACTAATTATGGAAAGAAATGAAAATAATTACAATAATTTTGAATTAACTTCTTTTTGGGTGATGCAAGATTGCCCTTACACCACTGGATGCTCCTGCATTAGACACCCAGCGTAATTTAAGAAGTGACCCTATCACATCTCAGATGTTTGTGTGAGGAAAACCCAAACGTCAACCTCTACCTTAGACAACCCAGAAGAATCTTCAATAGGCCTTCCTTTCCATTTCACTAGATATTCTTCATATTGCCTATTCTGAGTACTTCTTCCCACACGGCTATCCAAGATCTCTTATATCTCCTCCGTTGAAGTAGATGCCGAAATACTCCACTATTCTTATGTTGTTCTATCCTCTGTGCCACCCTCATGATATTCTGTTAAATCAGCAATGTTGAACACAGGGGAAATATTAATCCCACTCGACAGTTCTACCTCATATGCATTTCCTAAATCATGCTTCTTCGGGATTCTGCACAGTCCAAATTTCTTCATTTTCAACTTATTGTATGTTCTAATTGGGAAGCTTTCTTTTCTCAAGTGAACCATGACTTCATCTCCTACCTGGAACTCCTTATACCTCCTCTTCTAATCTGCCTTAGCCTTGTACTGAATATTCATCCTATTAATTTTCTTTCTCACCTCTTCATGCAAATTCTTTAGATGTTCTGCAAAGTCTTCAGCTTCAACACTTATCTTTTCTCCTTTGTCAAGATTCCTTAACTCAGAAGCATTTCTTGGGCTATTGCCATATACAATCTAGAATGGTGATTTACCAGTACTCCTATTGATAGAATTGTTGTAAGAAAATTTTGCATGTGGTAAAATCAAATCCCATCCCTTGGGCTTATCTCCTACTAATCATCGTAGTAGGTTACCCAAACTCCTATTCACCACTTCCGTCTGTCCATCAGTCTGTGGATGGTGTGTAGAACTGAACTTCAAATCTATCTTCAACTTCTTCCATAATGTCCTCCAGAAATAACCAACAAACTTGGTATCTCGATATGAAACTATGCTCTTTGGTAGACTATGTAATCTCGCCACCTCCCTAAAAAATAACTTAGCAATATGAATGACATCATTAGTCTTCTTGCATGGAATAAAATGTGCCATCTTTGAGAATCTATCCACCACCACAAAAATGGAATCATGTCCTCTCTGTGTCCATGGTAAACCAAGAACAAAGTCCATGCTGATATCATCCCATGGCTTCTCTAGTTCAGGTAATTGCCGATATAGCCCTATATTCTGACTTGTTCCTTTTTCCATCTGACACACTCTGCAACTCTGCACAAATTTCCTCACATCCTGCTGCAATTGTGGCCAATAATAATTTTCACCAACAATAGTAACGGTCTTATCTTGACCAAAGTGTATAGCCAATCCTCCACTATGCTTCTCCTTAATCAGGTTCTCTCTCATGTAAATCCTTGGAATACACAACTAGCTTCCTCTAAACAACATGCCATCTTGGATTATGATATCCAACCATTTTGTCCTGTCCAAAGTAACAAGTTCCAAACAAGCTTTCCAGGCCTCTACAAAATCAGATCTTCAAGATACAAACTTTTGAGCTCATCAAACCCAACAACCTCTATCTTCATTTCTGTCAACAAATTTTTCCTTCTGCTCAAGGCATCTGCAACTCTGTTGGACTTCCCACTCCTGTGCTTCAAAATAAAAGTATAGCTCTGCAAAAACTCAACCCACTTCAAATGGATTTGGTTCAACTTTCCTTGACTATTAAGATACTACAAAGCCTAATGATCAGTATAAAAAACAAACTCTTTTGGCAACAAATAATGTCTCCATTTCTTTAAAGCCTAAACTATTGCATAAAATTCCTGATCATAAACAAAATACTTTTTCTTGGCATCATTAAGCTTCTCACTAAAATAGGCAATGGGCTTACCTTCTTGACTCAATACAGCTCCTATAGCACTACCACTTGCATCACAATCTACCTGAAATACCTTATTGAAATTTGGAAGTGCCAAAATAGGTTACTCTGTGACTTTCTGCTTCAATGTACCAAAGCTTTTGTCTGGTCCTTTAGTCCATCTAAACTCTTTTTTATCCCCTCTCATTGTCTCCATTAGGGGTGCACAAATGCTACTAAAATTCCTGATAAATGTTCTGTAAAAACTTGCCAAACCATGAAAAGATCTTACCTCTATGGCACTCCTTGGCATAGGCCATTCAAGGATAGCTCTCACCTTCTCTGGGTCCATCTTAAGACCTTCCTCTGAAACAACAAATCCCAAGTATATCAACTCCTTTGCAAAACTACATTTCTTCAGATTAATCAACAACTTCTCCTCCCTCAGCTTCTCCAAAAATATTCTGATATGCATCAGATGCTCATCCCAAGTCTTACTAAAAATCAAAATATCATCCAAATAAACAATAACAAAACTTCCCAAAAATTCTTTCAATACCTCATTCATGAGCCACATGAATGTGCTTGGTGCATTGGTTAGCCCAAATGGCATTACTAACCACTCATACAAACCTTCTTTGGTTTTGAAGGCTGTCTTTCACTCATCTCCTTCTCTGATACAGATTTGGTGATACCCACTCTTCAGGTCAATCTTCGTGAAGTACTTGGCTCCAATCAAACAGTCCATTATGTCATCCATTCTAGGCAATGGGAATCTATACTTGATTGTGATCTTATTGATGGCTCGAGAATCTGTACACATTCTCCATTCTCCATCTTTCTTTGGTGCTAGTACTATAGGTACCACACATGGACTTAGGCTCTCCTTTATCAGTCCCTTCCTTAACAACTCTTGAACCTGTTTGTTTAGCTCTTCCCTCTCTACAGGAGTCATTCTGTGGGCTGCCTTATTTGGCAAACTAGCTCCTAGTATCAAATCCATTTGGTGACTTATCTTCCTCACCAATGGTAAACCTTCCGGTACATTATTAGAGATAATATCTTAAAATTCTTCCAACATATCTGAGACTTCTGCTGGTAAATCTTCACATTTCTCTTGACTAATCTTAGGAATCAATGCAAAGCAATGACGCTCATGCTTCATACCCTCCAAAAATTTCCTACCATCTACCAAGCAAATTCTGGAAGTACTACATACCTTTTCTTCCATCTCCTTCAAGGGATTCAACTTGTGATGAACTCCATCCTTTGTTAGGGAATATGTGTTTACACAGCCATTATGAACAGCACTTCTATCATACTGCCACGGCCTCCCCAATAGCATATGACATGTATCCATTGGTATAATATCACACAACACCTCATCATGGTAGTCCCCAATCTTGAACTTCACCAAACACTGCTCATTGACCAAAGCTCTATGGTCCTTCTGCAACCATGCAATCCAATATGGATGTGGATGCTTTCTTCTTGTCAACTTCAACTTGTCAACCATCTCCTCTGAAACAAGATTGTCAATACTTCCACTATCAATAATAATGTCACAACACTTACCTTCACATTTGCACCTTGTGTGGAATAAACTCTTCCTCTGATTGGGTTCTTTCTCCTCATTCAGCAAAGTTCTTGTGACAACTAGGGTTTCTCCCCTTTCAACATCTTCAGAACACTCAGATTGTACATCTTCATCTACATGTGCAACTTGTGCATTACCTTCAGGTCTTCTATTTGTCCTTCCTTGATGTTGCGGACACTCGTATGCTCAATGCCCTTCTTCTCCATGTTGGAAACAGGTTCCTCTAAAACCTCCTCTTTTGGGTCCTTGCCCAGGTCTGCCTCTTCCTCTTCCTCTTTGCTCACCATTGTTCAGGTCACGAGGCGGTAGGCATTATCCCCTCTCTGATTTCAACTGGTGCCAGCTTCTTCACTTTTCTTTTGATCTTCATTATGGCCTCCATAGGGTCTTCCACCAGTCCTTCCACCTTTACCTCTTCCCCTTTACTTGCTATCGAATCTTTTATTCAGCTTCTCTTCCACCTTTAGGGAAAACTGGTATGCATCTTCTATGGCAGTCATTCTGATCAGCCTTAGCTCCTCTTGAACACTCAACCTCAACCCATTAATGTAATGGGCTACCTTCTCCTTGTTGGGCTCTGTATGGCCTATCCTGATAGTAATTTTATAAAACTCTTCTGTATACTCCTTAACAGACTTGTTACCTTGCTTCATCCCTTGCAGCTTCTTCAGCAACTCCATCTCATAGTCCACAGGAATGAACTACTTCTTCAGTTTCTCCACCATCTGATCCCATCTAGTGATCTTTCCTTTTCCTCTTCTGTTCCTCTCTAATTGAACATCCTTCCACTAAATACTGGCGTGGCCCTTCAACTTTTTTTTTTGCAAACTTGACTCGATCTGGGTCCTCCACATCTTCATAATTGAAATACTCCTCCATGTTGTTGATCCAATCAATAAGATGTTCCGGATTCAAATCTCTAGAATATGTAGAAACTTCAATCTTGGGCCTCTTTCCGATCTTCGAAATAGCCCTCAACAACCTAACTTCTGCAGGATCTCTTGCAGCTTCTTGTTCTTCCTCAGATAGCTCTTCTTCAGCTTTATCCTCGCTTTCTTCTCTTGTTCTTGGATCAAACCCTCTTCGCAGCTCCTCTTATAATGCATCAATTTTCCTTTGTAGGGCTCTAAAACCCTCTTCCATCAAAGCATTCCTCCCAATATGATTTCTTCGTGGAGGTATCTTGATCTCTACAGCAAACCCACAACCTCAGGTCTTGGTGCAAACTGCCTCATGGTCGGCGATCTGTCTACACACTAAGGAACCCTTGCTCTGATACCACTTGGTGAAGGGGGTAAATAAAAAAACACACAACAATAGAAATTGCAGACAGAAAATAGAATGGTATTTTATTGATATGGGCAAAACATTACATTACAGAAGCTCAATACAATCAGAGGATGAATCCTCTATAGGCTGCATCAAATTACAACTTCCTATCACCAGACTCTGGAATATCTGCCTTCTGTAAACCCCAAATCAGCTAGGGTTTCTATTTTACCACCTATTCTTGACTCTACACTTTCCCCCCTTAACTCTACTACCACCCAGGGTTCCCAAATTAGTCATAAATAGCACTTTTTAGTGGCCTCCAGCTAAATTTTGAAATTTGCAATTCCCTCCAAAAGTAGGTCAACTTCCAGGAAGCATAACTTTTGATTCGGGTGTTTGATTGATGAACTGTTTTAAGTGTTGGAA
The DNA here is from genome assembly GCA_027924645.1 of Cunninghamia lanceolata. Classification (NCBI taxonomy): domain Eukaryota; kingdom Viridiplantae; phylum Streptophyta; class Pinopsida; order Cupressales; family Cupressaceae; genus Cunninghamia; species Cunninghamia lanceolata. The sequence goes on from BSBN01000771.1 coordinate 5,335,432, forward strand.
AGCTCGCGATGTGAACTATCATGCTGGAAATCTGTAAACAAATTTCCATCAACTTTTGAGAACGTTATGGGATGTTTTAGTGCCTCATATCTCGTTTCAAAAATTTTCAGGGGCTTTTTTAGAAAATAAAAACTTTAATATCTTTCAGCTCACAAATGATCTTTACTTGATTCCTTCACCAAAGGTCTTATATTTCTGTTTTGTAACTTTCTATAAGTTTTTGCTTCAATCCGTGACCAAATGCAAACTTTCCTAAAATGACAGGTAACCTTTCCAGAACTGGCAGTTTACTATTTTTAGCAGTTTTGGAAAAACCGAAAGTCCTACAACATTATTCTAGATATTATGGAACTAGAAACACTAATTATGGAAAGAAATGAAAACAACTACAATGATTTTGAATTAACTTCTTTTTGGGTGATGTAAGATTGCCCTTACACCACTGGATGCTCCTACATCAACATGTGTGGGAGGGAGTGGGGAAAGTTGCATTTTAAAGGTACCAAAATAGATTAACAATAAACACAAAAAAAACACACACAAAATAGAATATAACTAAAGAAAATGAAAACCTAAAACAAGTAAGACCAAAGAGAACTAAAATGAAGTAGAATTTCCAACTCTAATTGTACACTATATGAAAGACATATTTGGACAACAAGTCTCAAAGTTACTCCTACTCTACTTATTGAAAAAATTAAGGAAGAGTTATTAGACTATTTGGGTTCTCAACCTAGTGAGTACATTCTTAAATTGGCATAAACATTCTATATTTGTATTGTTGACTATAAACCTAGGATGTGTAATATTTTGGATTATCAATTGCCTGACCTGGTTCATTATTTTCATGTTTAATCCAAATACAAGTTTTACTTCCTACATTGGCATAACCAAAATGAAATTATTATGGTTTAGGGAAGTAAGAATGAATAATATCTTATTTTATGATGCAATTGGCTAAACCTCTCCATCCAAACCACTTTCATCCACACTTTGTGTTTTAGTAGTAAGTAGCTACATCTAACCATCAAGTTCAGACTCCTCATCGTAAATTGCCAATGTCAAATCAACCATAGACCACACCTCATTTAGATCCCAAGGTTTCTATACATGACACAGAGAATTGTCAATCAACAAAGCACTCGACCAATAGATTCCCCATCAAATGAAAACTCCTTAAAATCATTCCTATGATTCTCACTAATATCATTATCTAACTAAAAGGATCATGATTTTCTACACTTCAGTCTAAGTAATTTAGCAATAAGGCTAAGAATTATAGATATATTCTCAATCAAATAAAATAAGATTCATTAAAATTATCATTTTTTAACACAAGTGACTTATGATATAGAGTATTCAAAATAGCTTCATCCTTATTGTCAAGGACTTCTATGCACATGGAAAATTGGTTGTAGGAGACGATTCTTTCATCCTCAAGCATGGATTATTGGTCTTTTTCATCAACTATATTGACATGCACATTAGGGATAGCTTCCCTCATCCTCAACTCAATAGATTCCTCATTTTCAACTATGGGTAAGGAATCAAAAACTTCTCCAACATCATTGTCTAAATCATACTCAAATGAATAAGAATTCGAGAGATTCTATTGGGTAATAACTAGATGGGGCTTGGCCATATGCATTTATTGAGAAACTAAAATGGGAATAAAAGAACCTATAGGAGGCTAGTAAATGTTTGGAATTTAGTTAAAATAAGCCCCCAAATTTGGACAAGGGAATGGGTAGGGTGGGAAGATTGATTGGTTGAAGTAGAAAGGATTGGGATCAAATACAAATTAAGGTGTGAAAGAGATGCTATTTAGGGTCATTTGATTATAAATAGAATCATACCACATGCCAAATCCTCTAAGGCTAAAACTATTGATCCAAAATGATTGCCTTAAAAGCATCTGTAAGAGTAGCCACTCATAGATCTTTTATCAAAAATATTATAGTTAGAGGATCAAGAGATTTAAAATATAAATCCCAAATGGATAAGTCATTCAAATCTTAGGTAAATGAGAGTCTATTATGCATCTTCATGAATATGAGATTAAAACTTAAAATAGACTCATTAGGTATATGTGCACAAGATGGGGGGATAGGAATTGGCCAAAAAAGGGTTTAGGAGGTGAAATAGAGGATAATGCAAGCATGTTAAGGATAGGGCATGTTATGAATGTAAGTGTGTTTAGGTTTGGTTAATCTAACCCTAAACAACTCATGTTATAATATCAGTGCATTTAGATTTGAAAAAAAAAGTGCAAGGTCACAACCTCATTTTCATTTTACCTTGCATACACAAAGTAGAATGTGAGTGTATAATTACATGTATACATTTCATAGTCAACCAATTCCCATTAACAATGCTCAACATCACAAAGGTAATTTTTTTAATCAAATTTTTAGTAGATTTAGCTATGGTGAATGATTTTTTCTTAATTTGGTTATGATTGGTTAGGTTTTTGTTTTTAATTAATCAAAACCACCCTCCCCCACCTCAAAACCCTCATCCTTACCTCAAAAGACTCTTTCTTCACCTCAAAACCCTCATTATCCTAATGAAGAGAATGATGAATAAACCCTCCTACAATTCCCATCCATCCCCCCAAAACATAAGAAAATATTATAAGACAAATCAAAAACAATAAATGTGAGCTTAAGATGTTACAAAACTTAAGAAATTATGATGCCACAAGTACCTACTGACAAGCTTTAGTAGCATTGTTAGAACCTTTGATTTATCACATTGATTCCATCACTAGCCAAACTAACACATGGGAAACCTATAGAGAAAGTTGTTGGGAATATTATGCAACAAAACTATCTTATGATATGGTGAAGGACAAAATTAGGAAAATAAAATTTATGTGCATTTTTTGTTGACCCAGGAACTGTTGCAAGTATGTGCCTAACCGATGTTGTCATTGATGTCAACATATCAGTGTTGTCATTGGTGTCAATTGTACTCTTGTTTTGATGCTTGCTTGTAAAGAGTTAGATGCTTTGTATTTTCCTATGTAAGTGTTGGAAATCTTGATATTGAGGATATTGAGAAAATTTGCTCCTTCGATAGAAACAATCTGTTGCAGAGTATCTTTGTCTATAGAAGAACAGTCCAATAGATTGCTCTACATTTCCTATAGAATAAATATCTTTATTTGTGGATTGGAATTTATTTAGAGGCATGTCTGAAGATGCTATGTTCCAAGTTTGAGCCTCCGGTATGAAGATTTGAGTGAGTTATGTTCACTAGAATGGAAATAGTTTTTTTCTGAATATTTGGTGGTGATAGGGAGAATGTATTATGCTCCGCATTCCTCCACATTGAAGTATTTTGATCTGCGGTTCTAGAGTTAAGTATGAGATGATGTTATGTGCCTTCAACTTTAATGGTTTGTGATTTGGCAGTCCGCAAGCGATCTTTTCCTTATGACAGTAGCTAACAATGTTGTTTATGAGCTCCGGTTTGAAGAATCTTTTTGATAGAGTGGTTAGAGGTTGTGTGGTTGTTCCTGATGATTTCAATGTGCTTGTGGATGTCTCCTGATTGTGTTCCTAACTTTGGATTGGTCTGCAAAGAGAAATTTGGATCGTAGATAAAGACTGTTCTTGAAAGTCTTAATGTGAACACCAGTCTTGACCGACTTGGTTGCTTTCACTATTTGTGGAGATGCATTGAAGATTGTAGTAGCGTGTTGTGGCATGGAAGATTGTATTTGAATCCCAAATAAGGCATAGTGTGATCCGGATACATCTTACATCTTTCCCCTAGCAAATTTTTGTATTAGGTCCAGACCTATTTCTATGTATGTTTGTAATGCCAACCTTGGAGTTTGTTCCAACGATTGATGAATGTAATGCAGAGCTTGATGTACATTCCAAGGTTGATGAATTGTATAAAGACATGAAATGTAATTTCAAAAAAGATATCTGTGTGCAAAAATGTGAAGATAAGTGAGAAGTGTAGTAAGAGAAGAGCAGAGAAGTATTGCGCTTCAATGGAACTAAACTCGAGCATGGAGTAGATGCTATCAAATTAGTTCACAAATCCCTGGCAGTGAGCCACCCCTTGGCAATGAGCTAATCTTTGCAGTGAGCTTCTATTTTTTGGTATTGTTATAACATGTATATTTCTGTGGGCTAACACAAACCATAGTTTTTCCCTTATAGGGTTTTCCATGTAAAAATATGGTGTCTCATGTGTTGAATATGTTACTATGTTAAAACTCCATGTTTCATGCTTTCATGGTTAAATCTTAAAAACAGTGATTGAAAATTTGAAGTATTGATAAGTGATTAAGCTTTGTGACAACTGATTCACCCCCCTATCAGTTGTCATGTGCATATTAACAATTGGTATCAAAGCAGGTTCCTCAGAAGAACGCCTAACAGCTTGAGGAAGATCCAGGATGTCTTTTAAGAAGGAAGCTCCACAGTTTGATGGGACAAATTATGCTCTATGGAAGGTACGAATGAAAATCCATCTCCTTTGTCTTGGTTATAAAGTGTAGAAAGTTGCAGAGACAAACTATACCATGCCTCAAAATGGTTTGACAACTGAAGATGAAATCAAAGAATATGAGTTGAATATAAAAGCTAGAGATGCCCTATTAAGTGCCTTGACTGACACTGAGTTGATAAAAGTCATGGATCTAGAATTTGCAAATGAAGTTTGGGAAAAGTTGAAAAATCTGTATGAAGGAGATGATTCTATAAAAGAAGCCAAGTTGTAGTGCCTGAAAGCAAAATATGAGGGTTTAAAGATGAATGAAGATGAAAACATAATAGCCTTCATGCAAAAGGTTGATGAACTTGTCAATGGAATAAAAGGTATGGGAGGAACTATTGGTGAGAAGGAAATTGTGATAAAAATTCTTAGGTCACTACCAAAGTCCTACAGTCACAAGGTAGCTGCAATTGAAGAATTAATGACTGTAAAAATTGTCGACAAGGATCAATTACTTGGAAATCTTACAACCTTTGAGATGAGAGAATTTGGTGATGCTCTGCTGAAAGTTGAGTCTACTTTCAAAGACAATACTTCTGGAAAGATCTCCAGAGCTGAAAAATACAAAGTGGAGCCTATTGATGACTTTGATGAAATTGAAGCTAACTTTGTTGACAAATTGCAAAGAGGTTCCAGTAAGTTCAAAGGCAAATTACCTTTCAAATGTTTTTCTTGTGGTAAAGTTGGTCATTACGCTTCTAGATGTCCTGAAAGAATTGAAAGGACTAGAGAAAGATTTGAGAACAAGCCTAGAGCTCCAAAGAAATGCTACTATGTTAGGGATCTTGATGATGAAGGTGTGACTGATGATGAATTTGATGATGCTAGTATTAGTGAAAATGAATTCTTGTTTATTGCTATTAAAGAAGAACCTGTGTCTACTAATCCTGCTAGTTGTGTGAAGGAAGAAAAACCAATGGAAGAAAGTGCTTTTGCTATTCAGGTTGACAAAGATGAGGATGAATGGGTTATTGACAGTGGATGCGCACATCACATGACTGGTGACAAAAGTAAGTTTGTTAGTTTAGAAAAATATGATGGTGGACTGGTTAAGTTTGGAGATGATACAACTGGTAAGATTTGTAGAAGAGGATCTATTTCTTTTGATGGAAAGCACAATACTGATGATGTTCTGTATGTGAAGGGTTTAAAGCACAATCTTTTGAGTGTTGGTCAGATGTGTGACAAAGGTTATGATCTAAGATTCAAGGACAATGGATGCAAGATCATGGAGAGCTCTGGAATAGTGATTGCTACTAGTAAAAAGACCAGAGGTAATGTTTATCATTTGAAAGTAACTAATAGTTATTTTTTATTGGCTTAGATTGATGAGAGTTGGCTATGGCATAGAAGGATGTGTCATATCAATTTTGACAACTTGGTAAAGATAAGTTCTATTCAGGCTATAAGAGACCTGCCTAAGCTTGTGAAGCCTACTAACACCATTTGCAAAGAATATCAATTTTGGAAACAAACAAGAACAAGTTTCAAAAGCAAAGAACAATTTTCTGCTGGATTGTTGGAGCTGATTCATATAGATCTGTGTGGTCCCACAAGAATAAGAAGTCTATAAGGAGAAAGATATTTTATGTTGCTTATTGATGATTATTCCAGAATAATTTGGGTCACTTTTCTAAAAGATAAATCAGAAGCTCTAGACTAGTTCAAAGCTTTCAAGGCAATGGTTGAGAATGAGTTAGAGTTGAAGATCAAATGCTTGAGGTCTGATAGAGGAGGTGAATTCACATCAAATGAATTCAATATCTTCTATGAAGAACAAGGGATAAAGAGACAATTGTCTGCTCCTATAACTCCTCAACAGAATGGAGTTATTGAAAGAAAGAACAGGATAGTTCAAGAGGCTGCTAGGACTATGTTGAAAGAAGTTGACCTATTGGAAGTATACTGGAGAAAAGCCATACACACTATAGTGTACATTCTAAACAGGGTTCAAGTTAAAGGTAACAGTGCTAAAACTCCTTATGAATTGTGGTATGGAAGAGCTCCTACAGTGAGATATTTCAAAGTTTTTGGTAGCAAATGTTATATTAGGAGAGAAGAAGATCTAGGCAAGTTTGATACTAGGTGTGATGAATGAATCTTCTTTGGTTACTCTACCAAGATTAAGGCCTACTGGTGCTACAATAAGAGATTAAAGAAAATCATGGAGAGTGCTAATGTGAAGGTTGATGAAGACAAAGGAAGAATTTCAGATCTAAGTGGCTATGAATCAGATGAGCCCACTACTATAACAAATGAAGAAAAAGTTGATCAAGAAGATAGTCAAGATGAAGAAGAAAAGGCTCTAAAAAGAACTGCTAAGACTCCCAGGTATGTAATAATTAATCATTCTAAAGATCATATTATAGGAGACAAAAACAAAGGGGTATTGACAAGGAAAAGAGTTGCAGAAGAATAGGTGAATTACTATTTGCTTTCAAAAGTTGAACCTAAAACTATGAATGAAGCCTGCAATGATGAAAATTGGGTAAAAGCCATGAAAGAGGAGTTGATACAAATTGAAAAGAATCAAACTTGGGAACTAGTTTCTAGACCTACTGATAAGAATGTGATTGGCACCATATGGGTTTTCAAAAATAAGATGAATGAGAATGGAGAAGTAGTAAGAAACAAAGAAAGATTGGTATGCAAAGGATACTCTCAAGTTGAAGGAATAGATTTTGAAGAGACCTAAGCTCCTATGGCAAGAATTAAAGCAATTAGAATGTTTTTGATATTTGCAGCATTCAAAGACCTCAAAGTGTATCAGATGGATGTTAAGTCTGCATTCTTGAATGGTGAATTGGAAGAAGAGGTCTACATTGAGCAACTGGAAGGATTTCAATTATCAAAATAAGGTGATATGGTGTGCAGATTGAAGAAGGCCTTGTATGGACTGAATCAAGCTCCTAGAGCTTGGTATGCACTGTTAGACAAATATTTGTTGCAATTAAAGTTTAGTAAAGGCATTGCTGATAGAAATCTGTATTTCAAAATCAATGATAATCAGATCCTGATTGTTGTAGTCTTTGTTGATGACATTATCTTTGGAGGAAATGAAGGTATGTGCATGAAGTTTGCAGGTGAAATGCAAAATGAGTTTGATATGTCTATGTTTGGTGAAAAGAATTTCTTTCTGGGTCTACAAATTAATCAATCAGATAAAGGAATCTTCATATCTTAGTCTAAGTATGTGAAAGAGTTGTTGAAGAAGTTTGGGATAAAAGACTCTAAACCGGTATGTACTCCCATGGTGACTGGCTGCAAGTTGAGCACAACTGATGAATCAACCAAGACTGATCAGAAAAAGTACATATCCATGATTGGAGGATTGCTTTATCTAACTCAAACCAAACCTGATATTATGCATGCAGTTTGTCTTGTTGCAAGATTTCAAGTAGATCCAAGAGACTCACATGTGATGGCAGTAAAGAGAATCTTGAGGTATTTAAAAGGCACACCAGATCATGGCTTATGGTATCCAAAGGATAATGAATTCACTCTCAGTGCTTATACAAATTTTGATTGGTCCGAAGATGTTGATGACAAAAAGATTACAAGTGGAGGCACTTTCTTTTTGGGTAATAGATTGGTTTCACGGCTAAGCAAGAAGCAAGACTCAATCTCTTTGTCAACTACAGAAGCAAAGTATATTACAATAGCATGTTGTTGTACTCAAGTGTTATGGATGAAGCAAACATTGAAGGACATAGGAGTTGTGTATGAAGATCCAGTTTCAATTTTCTATGATAATACAAGTGCTATAAAAATTTCAAAGAACCCAATGATGCACTCGAGAACAAAGCATATATCTATAAGGTATCACTTTATGAGAGAAAAAGTGAAAAAGAATGAAGTAAAATTGGAATATGTGTCCACAAAGGATTAGATTGCAGATATTTTCACTAAGCCTCTTCCTAAGGATACTTTTGAGTATTTAAAAGAAAAGTTAGGGGTCATTACCCCTCCTGGTCTGAACTAAGATGCATAGGAATGCATTAGTCTAGAAGTGCTCAAAGTCTCATTCTTTGATCTGGATTGATGTTTTGAGAGCTACCTCTCAGGGGGAGTAGCTAGATGTTACCGGCATAAGTTCCTAATAAAGAAAGTATTAATAACAGAGAAAGTGCAGTTGGATCAGAGCATCAAAATGCAAGTATGTGCCATTTGCCATTGATGTCAAAGGGGGAGAGAAATCATGTGAAAAGTTTAGAGAAGAAAGAGTGTAGATGTGTAAAGTTAAAGTGGGAGAATCTTGTCGTGATGGTCTTTACAGGTTTTCACATCATATGTTGCCATCAATGACAAAGGGGGAGATTGTTGCAAGCATGTGCCTAACCGGTGTTGTCATTGATGTCAACATATCAGTGTTGTCATTGGTGTCAATTGTGCTCTTGTTTTGATGTTGCTTGCAATGAGTTAGATGCTTTGTATTTGCCTATGTAAGTGTTGGAAATTCTAATATTGAGGATATTGAGAAAATTTGCTCCTCTGGTAGAAACAGTATGTTGCAGAGTATCTTTATCTATAGAAGAACAATCCAACAGATTGCTCCGCATTTCTTGTAGAATAAATATCTTTATTTACAGATTGGAATTTATTTAGAGGCATGTCTGAAGATGCTATGTTCCAAGTTTGAGCCTCTGGTATGAAAATTTGAGTGAGTTATGTTCACCAGAATGGAAACAATTTTTTTTTCTAAATATTTGGTGGTGACAGGGAGAATGTATTATGCTTCGCATTCCTCCGCATTGAAGTATTTTGATATGCAGTTCTATTGTTAAGTATGAGATGATGTTATGTGCCTTCAACTTTAATGGTTCATGATTTGGTGGTCTGCAAGTGATATTTTCCTTATGACAGTAACTGGCAGTGTTGTTTATGAGCTCCGGTTTGAAGAATCTTTTTGGCAGCATGGTTAAAGGTTGTGTGGTTATTCCTGATAATTTCAATGTGCTTGTGGATCTATCCTGATCATGTTCCTACCTTTGGATTGGTCCACAAAGAGAAATTTGGATCGTACATAAAGACTATTCTTGAAAGTCTTAATGTGCACACCAGTCTTGACTGACTTGGTTGCTTTCACTATTTGCAGAGATGCACTGAAGATTGTAGTAGCATTTTGTGGTGTGGAAGATTCTATTTGAGTCCTAGCTAAGGTGTAGTGTGATCCATATACATCTTTACATCTTTCCCCTAGCAAATTTTTAAATTAGGTCCAGACCTATTTCTATGTATGTTTGTAATGTCGACCTTAGAGTTTGTTCCAACAATTGATGAATGTAATGTCAACCTTGATGTACATTTCAAGGTTGATGAATGTAATGCCAACCTTGATGTACATTTCAAGGTTGATGAATTGTATAAAGACATGAAATGTAATTTTGAAAAAGATATCTGTGTGCAAAAATGTGAAGATAAGTGAGAAGTGTAGTAAGAGAAGAGCAAAGAAGAAGTATTGCGCTTCAATGGAACTGAACTCAGGCATGGAGTAGATGCTATCAAATCAGTTCACAAATCCATGGCAGTGAGCCACCCCTTGGCAGTGAGTCGATCTTTGTAGTGAGTGACAAGGTGTCGTTGTACCTCATCATTTAATCTATTTTCAGATGTCAAAAATCTAGGGGCTGTGTCCTTGGCTATCTACAACTAGGGATTCTACAGTTACCAGTTTCTAGCTAATCTTAACAGCTTCTACAATTTGAAAAGATTACTCTATCTACTTGCTGAATGAATTTAATGAATGCTAAAAAATAGAATAAAACAAGAAATTTACTCAAAGCAATCTTAAAAACAGTAACATGCATCTATCTATTAAAATTAGTAAATACTTTTCACAACAGAAATCTAAAGTAATAAAACAGTGGTACTAGCCTCCTGCCTTGGTGGTGAGAGTGGGCCCTTGCTCCACACCCTTGGGGCTGAAGGCTATAGTAGGAAATCAGCACAAGAGAAGATCAAAACTAAATTCAAACCAACTTCATACACTTTGCATTCATGAAAAATACTGCTATTACAGAACTGAGATTTTTTTTCGAGAATCAGAATAATTCAATCATTGTATATTTCTTCTGTTGTTTCTGTAAATATATATGAAAGTGAGTGATAACTTATCACTGATCTTATCTACCAGTTCTTCTATGAGATGACATTCATCTCTTTATTACACTAGCTGTCTAACTATAGAAAATAATCATGCAATAAAAGTAAACTTGAGTGGAACAGAAGTCCACTTAGAAGTTTAAGTTTGAGTCTTAATACATTTGGGTATCGAGGACCTGAAAATAAGGATATTGAATCAGTTCCATCATAACTCATGCAAAAACTTTGAAAAAATAAAACTTCAGCAATTTAACTAAAGATGACCCTTCACCACTCAGGTGATGATTTGAGTGAAATGAGGGGTATTATGATCACTGCTGAGAGTGTTTGGTCGGCAGCTATGCTGGAAATATGCCCTGCTCTTAGGAGGCACCGAAGATAACTGTTCCTGTCTACAGCTCTGGAGATATGTCTGTAGCTCCAGAGATATGTTTGTAGCTCCAGAGATTATCTGTAGCTTCTTTGTTCAACTCTGGAGATACTCCAGACTCTCACAGAGCTCTAGAGAGGCATTCCTCATTTCTTCAAAACTTCAGGTGTCATGGTACTTTGGTATTGTCTCTAGAGATCATTGAAAACTATCTCTGGAGATGCACAAAATTGTTTTTCTTGGCATCTACACCTATTGATTCAAAAAGAGAGAAGTTTCTACATTTTTCCATCAATTCCATGCACATTAGTCACTCAATCAAAAATTATAATCTTAAGTAATCTATCTCAATTAATCATAAAATAGAACGATCTTGCTAGCTTATTTGGGTGCAGACATTAGGAAAGATGGACTCAGGAAGGGGAAAAAGAGAGGCAAAAAGATGTATTTCATGAGTGCGACTTGGTACTCATCATCCCCCCATACCTAAGGTTTGGCAGGTTCTCCTGCTTTCACATTCTGGATTTATTCTTGCGAAGCAGCTTGTCAGTCAGGCTATAATCCTATGCATAAGTGGTCCAAGTTCTGTGGTTGATATTATCATTACCTCTGTATTCATCAACCTGCTTCATCCAGTCTTGCAACTTCTCATCTTCTATCTGTTCAGCCCAGACAGGGAGTGGTTCAATTATTAGAGGGGGGCTGAACCGTCCACCTATCCATTCCTTCTTATGTTTATCCATCAGTTTGGATATCAACTTTGCCTTTCTCATGAATAATCTCAAGTTTGTATGGGTGACCACCTCTCTCAGTTTTTGCTCCAGGGTCAAAATATTCCATCTCTTCTTTGCTACAACAAGTAATGGATTTGCTGAATTGATCATAAAAATACCAAAATCGATGGAGCATTCCTACAAACTTTTCAAGTATAATGGCAAAATTTTGTTCTTATTATCAGGATGATAGATAAGGGACTTGAATTGAATCATGAAAGCATTAGGATTGGGACATTCCTTCCTGATGAAGAGGTCTATTTTTAAATCTTTCTGAAGATGATCTTCCATCCTTTCATTCTAGATCTGGTGATTCCTCGTTAGGGACATAAATGCCTTAAGCTGGCATTCCCCCACAAAATGATTAAGAATGAAGGTTATATCATTAACACAGAACCCATGTAGGTATAATTCACATAGGAAGTTCTTGTCCTCATCATTACTTCTTGTATAAGCTATCATGAATCCTTCTGTTGTCTCTGTATCTTCAACCAGGTCAGATAAGACTAAAGAGAGTTTCCTTTGTAGGACTCTTTCATGTAAGAACATTGAATAGATGGCACTTGGAGGCCTACAGGATAGAATTTCTGAGGAAAGGGAGGCCATTTTAATGACTTTGCCTTCCAGAGTTGCTATTTTCTTTGTTTTGGCAGTGACTTCCCTTTGTAACTGCAACATAGGCTTGGAAGCCTCATATTCCCTACACTTCTTCTCCCAATGAAACATAGCTTTGGGAATGTCAATGGGGATTGGACCCACATATGCATCTGTTTAGATTTCCTATTCATTGATTGCCCTTGGTCCAGCCAACTCTTGAATATATTCCTCTTGGTCATCGAGTTTGTAGTTGGCCCAAGTTAACTATCTATCCTGGCTATGTACTTTCTCAATCAATGCTGCCATTATTGTGAGGCTATTGTCTCTAGCCATGGTGAGCTCATAAACACTCTGTGCTACTTCTTTCTCTTTTTCTTCCACCAGTTTGGTTGCCTCAATTTTCTGTACCTCCAACTCTGCCTCTTTTTCAATTCTCTGGGCCTCTAATTCTACCTCTTTCTCCTGGATGATCTTATCTTTTCTTTGGAGTTCTATTTGGAGATTTGCAATGGTTTGTTTTTACTCCATTTCCACTTCTGCTCTGACCTTCTTGAGGTCAATAATAATCAAATTCTTTCCCCAAAGCAGTCTCTTTAAATTTTCAATTTCTTCCATCAATTGTTGTTCTTTTGAAATTTCCACATCCTCTTGATCAGAGGGATGAGAGAAGGTTTCTGCTTCTGCTTTTGTTTCTATGGCTATTGGTTGATCATCAAGGTTTTCCATGGCCATCTGTCCTGCTCTACCCACTGTATCTATTTGCCCTATTTCTTCTTCTTCAGACTGTCTGTCCTGAGGATCCTCTTGGGGTTCCTCTGCTTCTGCTAGCACCGATGAAGGCCCAGCCTTATCCTCACATGTTCTCAATCCCAGGAGTACCTCAGCGAGAAGGGCAGTATCTTTTTCAGCCTCTGAGAGCTGTCTCTTCTTTTTGCTTCTCCAAGCAAAGGTGGGGTAGGTGCCTCCAAAGCAGGTCTCTCTTCCTTAGAATCTAAGGAAATAGTAAAAGTTTGTATGTTTTTTATCTCCAGAGCACATGGTGGTTTTGAAATTGGGCTTGACTCCAGATGAACAGATGGTGCCAGAGAAATTTCTCTTTGTTTCCTCTTCCTGACCAGAGGGATCTCATTTGAATCATGAGATGGTTCTTCAACCCACCAGGTTCCCTCTATTCTCTATCCTAACCTTCCCTCTGTTAATTCCTTAGGGCAAGATTCCTTAGTTAGAGTAATCTTTCTCCTAACTGATCGAGTCATAAATAGGGTTTGTTTAGGGGCAGGTTCTGCAATTTCTTTGCCTTTCTTCTTTTTGTCAGGAACAGGGGCTACAAATGAAGTTGCCTCCTATGAGGGCAAATTTCCTTTGTGAACAGTTGTGGAGGAGGCTGAAGGCTCAGTTTCCTCATTTTGGTGAGTAGGAGAACTCTCACCTCCTGGCTATGCCATCTCTAGTTCTCTAACCTGGGGACTCTGCTCAAGAAAGTTTTGCCATAATTCTTCCCTATTGGCCTAAGATAGGAAGTGGTGTTTGACTACCAGAAAGATGAGGCCATGATGTTTCATGGGTCCCTTATTCTACTGATATTTCTCTGCAGTTGTCCTGATGGCAGAATACAAGAAATTGGGAATATTTATGCTATACTCAGGGTGTCTATTTCCATGTCTTAGAAAAATTAGCATTTTCATGATTGGCCCTAAAACTAGAGAGAATTGACTATCATAAGTAAAGTATTTCATTAACCAGGTGGCAACAGATGCCCAAGGGTTTGGGAGTGTGGACCTTAGAATTCCTTTGACTTCATTTTTATTCGAATGCAATTGAATAGCGGGTTCACCACAAACAGAGAAATTTTTAATCAAATCAGTGTATAAGGTTTTCAAGTGGTAAAACCTCTCACCTTGTTCGAGAAGTCCAGAAATGTGGCTGATAGTGGCTGAGGAGAAATTGATTTGGACTCATCTCACAGTTGTCTGGTTGTCCCTTAAATTTCTGAGGAATTCATCCACAACATCTTCCTGAAACCCTTCAAATTTTTCTAGGAAGTCTAACCACCATGCAGCTCTTAGAATGTTTGCTGCAGCTGCATCCCGCAGAAGACCCGCAACACTTTCTGGCTCAGACTTCTTCTTGACTCCCATTGCTGAATTTGCTCCACTCCCTTACTCTCCTTTCTGCAATTTGTCCCCTCCTCTTATCTTCGTAGGCTCTGGAGGACTGTTCCAATTTGCTCTATATGCTTCAGAGAACTGTTTCAATTTACTTAGTGTGCTCTGGAGGACTATTTCAATTTGCTCTATTGTTCAGTGTATTTTGGAAGTTTGAATGAGGGTTAGGATGTTTTTATGTTTTGGCTTATGCAAGATTTATAGACTAGATAGGGTACCAAGGTAGTCATAAATGCAACAGACTGACAGGGCACTCCGGAGGCAAGGTGGCAGTACAACACAGCTGCTGGCATGCGCGAATTTGGGAAAGGAGATGATGGCAGGAGGACGTGTCATCGTGGCAGCACCCAAAATAGAAAGACAAGATAGTTGCTAATAATGATTAATTAAAGATAGAATTACCTGGATCAGTTTTAATGATGAGGGTGATGTACACGACAGAGATGCTACATCATTGTGGAGACTGCACATGTTGTGGCAATTGAGCAACAGCTTGAGATGATGCCCACTATCCCATTTGTACATGACCTACAATCATTGCGCTGAGTGGTTCGAGAATCCATGCTCCTTGGGTGATGTCAGCACCGGCTATGTGAATTCTCCTACAAATGATTATTGTGCTAATATAATTTATTCTTTGTGATAAAATAGGGGATGATTCATGATGACCTCATCATGTGATGTGTCTACTTTACTGCCTGGAGAGGTGGGTCCCTCCCTTATTATTGAGACTGACTTCTTTATTGACAGAGCGCCAGAGGTGCTCCTGGTTTGAGAAGTGCCAGAGGTGTATTTGACTAACTCCTGACACCTGATCATCTCTGGAGCTCAATTGTTTTCAACTATCTTGAAGAAGGGAACTGCCATTTACTGGATTTCAACTCCCTTGGTCGAGAAAGACAGCCATTTGCTAGTTTTCCATCTTTCTCTATTTTTTTTCTCTCTTTTTTTTTAGAAGGCTGCCATTTGTTGGTTTTCAACCTTCCCTTTTTTTTGCTTTTTTTTAGAAGGCAGCCATTTGCTGGTTTTCAACTTTCCTTTTTTTTTGTTTTTTTTTAAAATTCAATCCAACACTGTGACAGAGGAAGTATCCCCTATATCAAAACACAAATCATTCAGAAACTCCTCTTTAGTAGATGGTCTTTTGTAGACCCTGATTCGGTGACCATTTACTAGAAATGTGTCTGTGCTTCCATCAATGGGTTGCAATAATATAGTTCCATTTTCAAACACTTCTTTTATTTGATAAGGACCCAGCCAATGAGTTTGCAATTTCCCCCTGAACTCCTTGAATTTAGAATCATAAAGAAGAACCCAATCACCTTGTTGAAATGTCCTCCTCTTGATGTGTTGGTCATGCCATTGCTTCCTCTGGTACTGAACCAGTTGTGTTTGTTGAATGGCTTCTATCCAAATTTCATCCAACTTACTAAGCTGAAGAATTTTGTTCTGCTGAGTTATAGACAATGATAGACCAACATCTAATACAATTTTAAGTGTTTGGAGTTCAAATTCTATAGACAATATAGGCTTTTTCCCATAAACCAATTCATATGGTGAGAACTTTGTTGTGGACTTCCAAGTGGTATTGTAAGTTTAGACTGCTTCAGGTAATCTGCTAGCCCAATCTTTTTTGTTCATTGCTACTGTCCTTGTCAGAATATTTTCAAGTTCCCTATTAGTTACTTCTACCTGTCCATTTGCTTGAGGATGGTAAGGTGAAGATTTTTTGTACTTGACTTGATATAAATCTGTGAATGCCTTGATTACCTGTGAAGTAAACTGAGGTCCTCTATCTGAAACTATTGATCTTGGGGCTCCAAATCTTAAGAAAATTTTATTGTAAAGGAAATCAACAACTTTTTCTTCTCTTGCAAACTGTAATGCTTGAACCTCAACCCACTTAGTAACATAGTCTGTGCATACTAGAATGTACTCCTTGCCCGATGATGATGGTGAAATTGGTCCCACAAAGTCTAGACTCCACTGCTCAAATGGTTCCATCATGACTTGAGGATGTAGTAACATCTCTTGGGTAAAGGTTGGTTGTCCCATCCTTTGGCACTAGTCACAATGCTGCACATACTTCTTTGTATCTTTATGAAGAGAGGGCCAGTAGTAACCAACTCTGAGGATCTTGTGGACTGTCCTGTGGAAAGAGTAATGGCCGCCAGATGGTTCATCATGACATGCTCACAACACATCAAAAGTCTCATCAGCCTTTAAACACCTGCATAGAATGAAATCAGGACCACATTTAAGTAGTAAACCATTCAACCATTTGTAAGATAAACTTTCTTTAACTAAACGTTTTCTTTGTTTTGAGGTAAAATGGGATGGATACAAGCCTGTAGCTAAAGGATTAGCTATGTCAACAAACCAAGGTGCAGTAGAGGATATAGTAAAAAGGTATTCATCTGGGAACTTGTCCCCCACTAGTTGGTTTTCTCCTCCTGTATGCAATCTTGACAGAAAATCAGCAACCAAATTAAACTTTCTTGGATTATCAACTATGGTAATATTAAATTCCTGCAATAGCAATAACCACCTGATGATTCTTGCACCCACTACTGGTTTATTCATTAGGTACTTGATGGCTGCATGATCAGTGTGTACAAATATCTTATATCCAGTGATGTAATGCCTAAATTTGTTTATAGCATAGATGACTGCCAAGAATTCTTTTTCAATTGTTGTGTAGTTCCTTTCTGCAGAGGTAAGGTTTTTGCTAATGTAATAAATGGCATGCATACTTTCTCCTTCCTCCTTTTGTCCTAAAACTGCCCTAATAGACTCATTTGAAGCATCAGTCTATATGTGAAATGGTAAAGTCCAATTAGGTCCTCTTAAAATTGGTGTAACAGTAAGCTTCTCTTTCAAGGTTTCAAATGCTGATTGACATTCTTCTGTCCATAGAAATTCTATGTCTTTGTTAAGCAGGGTAAATAGGTAAATAGGGGGGTAGCTATTCTGCTGAAATTTTCTATGAACCTCCTATAGTAGCCTGCATGTCCCAGAAAACTTCTAACATCTGTCTAATTTTTGGGTGAAGGCAACTGTGTGATCACCTCTATCTTGTTTTGATCCACTTTGATCCCTTTCTCTGAAATATGGTGTCCCAAAACAATTCCTTCCTCCACCATCATGAAGCACTTTTCATGGCTAAGGGATAATTGATTTTTCTCACAGCATTTCAACACTTTCTCAAGGTTTGTGAGAGCTTCTTCAAAATTATCTCCATACACAGTAAAGTCATCCATATAGACCTCCGTGCATTCATTAGCTAGTTCAGTAAAAATAGCTAAAACAAGTCTCTGAAATGTAGCTGGGGCATTGCATAGCCCAAAGGGAACCTTGTAACCAAAGGTTCCCCAAGAGCATGTGAAGGTAGTTTTGTCCTGGTCTTCAGGTGGTACCTAAATTTGATTATACCTATTGAATCCATCTAGAAAATAAAAATACTTTCTCCCAGCAAGGTTGTCCAGAACTTGGTCAATGAATGGTAAGGGAAAGTAGTCCTTTTTTGTGGCCTTGTTTACTTCTGTATAATCAATACACACCCTCCATTTCCCATTCTTTTTAGGCACTATGACAAGGGGTGAGACCCATTGACTGTCTAAGATTGGATATATAAACCCTGCTTGAAGTAATTTTTCTATTTCAGTTTTGACAATGTCCTTTAAAGCAGGATTCAATCTTCTCTGGGGCTGTCTGACAGGTTTAATATCCTCAGTGTATATATGATGAGTACAGATCTCAGGAGGTATGCCTTTCATATCTTGGTATTCCCAGGAAAAAGATGCTAAATGGGAAACCAGAAGTTGGATAAGTTTTTCTTTCTGATTTGTTGTTAACTAAGTATTGATATTAAGTGTTTTCCCTGGTAGAATCATAACTTGTTTTGTGATTTGATCCATAGATGTAGTTAATCCATACATTGGAGTCATGGTATTGAGAGGACAAGAATGTGGAAGCAACATGTGGAAAGTGGCTAAGTCTCTGTAAAAGGTTTCCCCACAAGGAATGATGTTGGCAAGGGTACAATGAGAAGAAGTAAGAAGTTCTCTCCTAGAATCTTGGGTGAGTTCCATCACATCCTTATTGATTAGGATGTGAATGAAGTCTTCTGTTGTATCATAGTATACTTCTTCTTCTAATTCTCCTAGATGTTCCTTGATGGTTACCATAGCTACTGAGGCACTGTTGTCATTGTTCTCTGGCTCATCCACCCATACTCTTCCTGTGTAATGCATTGATGGTTTAGCTGGAGGATACAGAGATATTTTCTTCAAATCTATTCCAATAGAAATGACCATATCTCCAGTTCAAAAATCAATAGACGTTGCTGCTATAGCCAGCCATGGTCTTCCTAAAATTAGTGGATAAGCATTTCTCTGGTTTCTAGGTTCTAATATCAGGAAGTCCACTGGAAATTCCCATGAATCTATCACAACTAGTACATCAGTGATTATTCCTTTTGGAACAGCTACTGACTGGTCAGCAAGTTGAAGAATTGTAGTTGTGGATTGGATACCTGATAGAGCTAATTTGTCCATTGTGTGGACTGTCATCACATTAATTACTGCTCCCAAATCAACCAAAACATTTGAAATCTCTACTCCTGAGATGAAAATAGTTATGACAGGGTTTCCAGGGTCTCTATATTTTGGAAGGAGAATTTCTCCCAGTAATAGATCTACTACTTTTCCTTCCACCTGTATTGTGGAGGGAAAGTTTTTCTTTCTGCCTTGCATTTTGATACAATACTATTTAATGAACTGGGAGAAGAGGAATTTCAATGTTTAGTTGCTTGATTTCTTGTAAAAGTTCTGATTCCAGGTTGGTTTGGATTTTTTTTTGTAAGATCTTTTTCTAGGGAACATTCTGTTTAAGCCGTTCTAGGTATGGTGCTAGTTTTTCCATCTCTAGAGCTCTTGTCAGAATTGTGTTCAAGAATGTTCTCCGGAGTCGATCTTTTAGGAGCAACTCCGGAGTTGTCCAAGGATGATTCTTTTAGCACTTTTTCATTAGTAATCTCCTCTGAGGGTTGAGTGGATGAATTTTTAGGTTCCTCATCATTGGTTACTTCAACTATAGTTGGAGGAGATGGTCTTGGGAATGCTTTCCTAGAACGCAGCTGGAGATTATTTGAATATATAGCATTAATTTCAGCTAGATTTTCTTGCTCTGTCATGTAAACAGCTGCTCCCTATTTATTCCATGGGTTTGGTATAAGCTGAGCTGGTAAAGGTGGTTGGCTAACTGGTTTAGTTTATGTTTGACCTTGTGTGTTGGAGGGTCCGGTTAGTAAAGCGTGTTGTTGAGGTTGGAAATGTCTAGGTTGTCCTTGGTATTGTTGATTATATCCCTATTGAGAACCCCATTGAGGTTGCATGTTTTGTGATCCAAATTGTGGTGGCCACTGTTGATTTCCCCAAGGCTGATTTTGCTAATTTTGGTTTTGCCAATGTTGGTTTTGCCAATGTTGGTTTGGCCAATCCTGTTGTCCCCAAGGAGGATTATTTTGAGGCCCATGCCAAGTCAGATTCCACTGATTATTTCCCCAATTAGAAGGACCCTTGTAAGAAGGCTGGTTTGGATACTGATTATAAGGGAAATTCCTAGCTTGTTTTTGTCCCACATAGTTCAACTCCTCTTCTATTACAACATTCTTCTTACTCAATCTTTTCAAGGCTGGAAGTTGACTACATTGACTGGTAGGATGTTCCTTATCATAGATCTGACAAATCTTTGATTTGTCCAAAGGGCATTCTCTCAATAGATGTTTGTTTCTACACCTAGGAAAATAGATGGAGAGTGGTTCAGTTGCTCTGTTTTGATCAGCTATTCTAGTTTTTGCTTGAATCCCATCCAATGTGGTATTTAATTGGACCAAAATGTATGTTTTTAGATTTGCAATCTCCTCCATCAACTGTCCTGTTTCATTCTTCCCTTTAAAGTTTTGGATGGCCTCACTCCATTTTGGGTTCTGGAATAGTTCCTGCAGAGTTCTTCTATATCAGGTATTTCTATTTTGTTGATGTTCGCTTTTCCCATTAGGTCTAGTGCCTATTTTGATTCTTTATCTAATCCTTTTATAAACAAAGTTCTAGCCAAGGAGTGATCTACTAGGTTACCATACCTTCTTAAGGCGAAGTTAAACCTATCCACATAATCCTCTAAGGATTCTTCCTCCCCCTGCCTAATTTTAAACAATTCTTCATTTTTATTACTGGATCTGTAGTAATCTTGGTATTTTTCCAAAAACTCTGTTTCCATCTGATCCCAAGAACAGATAGAATTCTGGGGTAAACCCATAAACCATCTCATCGCAGAATCTTTTAGAGTTGAAGGGTACAGTTTGAGTTTCTGGTTATCTGATCCATAATCATAAGTCTGGCAAACTACTTTGAATTCAAACAAGAACTGATCTGGATCCTCAGAAGAAAGTCCTCTAAAATTTGGTAGGTGTGCTAGTGAGATATTCTTCATAGGAGCATTATCTCCAGCAACCAAAACAATAGGATATGAGAAGGTTCTTGGAGCCTGATTTTCCTCTTCCCCATGATTATCATTTTTCATGTTTAGTACTGGTTCTTCTCCCTGAGGTTCTAGGAAATTAGGTTCTATTAAAGGATCTACCTGAAACTTTTATTGTAATTCCTAGATGTAAGTGGCAAGTGGAATATTTGGAGGATCTAAGGGATTGTTGTTTTGAGGTGCAAGTTCCAAATTAGGCTCTAGGTTTCTCTCCTCAACAAGATCTTGTACCACCCCACTACTTTCCCCTATGGTTTGTTGTTGGGGTGTCTGCTTTATATATCTTCCTTTCAAGTCTCTAGCTCTAACCATACAGATCTATCCTAAAAACTGTTTTAACTTAGTTTCCCTAATTAACACAAGATATCCCCGGCAATGGCGCCAAAAATGACAAGGTGTCATTGTACCTCATCATTTAATCTATTTTCAAATGTCAAAAATCTAGGGGCTATGTCCTTGGCTATCTACAACTAGGGATTCTACAGTTACCAGTTTCTAGCTAATCTTAACAGCTTCTACAATTTGAAAAGATTACTCTATCTACTTGCTGAATGAATTTAATGAATGCTGAAAAATAGAATAAAATAGGAAATTTACTCAAAGCAATCTTAAAAACAGTAACATGCATCTATCTATTAAAATCAATAAATACTTTTCACAACAGAAATATGAAGTAATAAAACAGTGGTACTAGCCTCTTGCCTTGGTGGTGAGAGTGGGCCCTTGCTCCACACCCTTGGGGCTGAAGGCTACAATAGGAAATCAGCACAAAAGAAGATCACAACTAAATTCAAACCAACTCCATATGCTTTGCATTCATGAAAAATACTGCTATTACAAAACTGAGATTTTTTTTTTCTGAGAATCAGAATAATTTAATCATTGTATATTTCTTCTGTTGTTTCTGTAAATATATATGAAAGTGAGTGATGACTTATTACTGATCTTATCTACTAGTTCTTCTATGAGATGACATCCATCTCTTTATTACACTCTCTGTCTAACTATAGAAAATAATCATGCAATAAAAGTAGACTTGAGTGGAACAGAAGTCCACTCAAAAGTCTAAGTTTAAGTCTTAATACATTTGGGCATCGAGGCCCTGAAAATAAGGATATTGAATCAATTCCATCGTAACTCATGCAAAAAATTTGAAAAGATAAAACTTCAGTAGTTTAACTAAAGATGACCCTTCACCACTTAGGTGATGATTTGAGTGAAATGAGGGGTATTATGATCACTACTAAGAGTGTCTGGTCGGCAGCTATGCTTGAAATATGCCCTGCTCTCAGGAGGCGCCAGAGATGTCTACAGCTCTGGAGATATGTCTGTAGCTCCGGAGATATGTTTGTAGCTCCGGAGATTATCTATAGCTTTTTTGTTCAGCTCCGAAGATACTCCAGACTCTCGCAGAGCTCCGGAGAGACATTTCTCATTTCTTCAAAACTTCAGGTGTCATGGTACTTTGGTATTGTCTCCAGAGATTGTTGAAAACTATCTCCAGAGATGCACAAAATTGTTGTTCCTGGCATCTACACCTGTTGATTCAAAAAGAGAGAAGTTTCTACATTTTTCCATCAATTCCATGCACATTAGTCACTCAATCAGAAATTATAATCTTAGGTAATCTATCTCAATTAATCATAAAATAGAATGATCTTGCTAGCTTATTTGGGTGTAGACATTAGGAAAGATGGACTCAGGAAGGGGAAAAAGAGAGGCAAAAAGATGTATTTCATGAGTGCAACTTGGCACTCATCAATGAGCATCTTTGGGCAGTGAGCCTGTAGGCAATGAGCCTCTATTTTTTGGTATTGTTATAACATATATATTTATGTGGGCTAACACCCACCGTGGTTTTTCCCTTATAGGGTTTTCCACGTAGAAATCTGGTGTCTCATGTGTTGAATATGTTATTGTGTTAAAACTTCATGTTTCATGCTTTCATGGTTAAATCTTTAAAACAGTGATTGAACATTTGAAGTATTGATAAGTGATTAAAGCTTTGTGACAACTGATTCACCCTCCCCTCTCAGTTGTCCTATGCATATTAACAGGAACTAATGCACCATTTGAAAGAAGTTGCAAATATTTTCCAATCCATTGGTGCAACCACTAAAAAAATTAAAAGTAGCTTTTGGGATAGATGGTGGATGGTGTTTGACCAGCCTCCATGCAATAACTATGAGGTACCTCAATATTTCTTGTGTAAGTTCTATTGTGAGTTTTTCCTCATTGAGATCCCAAACTATTTTGATCATCAAGATTTCTAGGGAAAGGGAAAAGGCTTTTCTTAAGATAGAGAGGGGGAACATCATGCACAAAACCAGTAAGCGAGACCCCTTGGTCGACATCTATTCACCATGTCACAATCCCTTTAGTTGCGAAGGATAATGTAGAGGTTCAATCATTACATTCTATTAGTTCCTTGACATAAACCTTGATTGAACATAGCATGCATCTATCCTAAGGTGATGAGGGTGAGTCTTCAAGGCATGAGGTATCGCCACACATCTATTAGTTGTTTTTGGGGCTTTATGCTATTATGAGTCATACCTGACTATATAATGAGGTGCAAGGAACATGACATGAATGTTGATGAGGATGATCGACAAGTAGACCAGTATGCTCCACAATAAGTATGTCACATAGGGTGAGCCACATCATGCTAGTATCTTCGAGAATATGGTCATCATAGACACCTTACTAGAGGAGACCTTTGGTATTGACTCACAAGTAATTTTAAATAAAGTTATGCAAATTAATATTTTTATATTGAATTTTACAATAATCTATATTAATCCATTATGGATGAAAATTAATGAAAACATTATGTATTTATTATAAAATTAAGGTCAATCAATTCATCCCACATCCCACGACACCACTTCATCACATACTTCTACATGCCTAAAAACTCCTTAAGTTTATTTGTAATAAATTAGTAAATATATTAGGTGTCAATTTATTTTTCATATAGAAATGTTGATCTTAAAATGATAATTTAATGTTGAATAGGTGGATGTTGGACCTTCGACAGCTAGACATGTTGGTGGCAAAAGGAATTTCCCTAGTTTTAGTGAGGTAACTTTTAGTATTTTTATTCATCATTTTATTTACCATATTTGCATAAGTTTCATTATTTTGGCTAGATAATCTTTTTCTTATTTTAGTTAATGAATTCATTAGAGACTCCCCTATCTTCATCGATCATTAGAGATGGTTTTTTCTATAGTAGTATTATCTTCTATGCCTCTTATACAAGTATGAGCCAATAATTTAAATGTCATTATGAATCTCTTTTATTAATATCCATCTTTAATCTAAACCACTTCTTCATGCTTGGAATAGGAGGAGGTGAGAACTCTATTTCTTGTACATACCCCTAAGGACAATAAGAAGCAAAGGATGATTCAAAGGGATCATGAGATTACAGTAAGTGATTATTTACTTATGTTAATTTATATGTCATACTTTTTATACTAATGTGTATGTTGTCTAATTATATTGATAGGTAGAGCTACAAGCTAGTTATGAGCATAGGTGGTTTGGTTGACAAAGGGAATCTACCAATTATGATAGTGGTTCTTCATTTTCTATGGGGCAAGAGTTGAAGATTGTTTGATGACACTCCCTAGTTATTATGTATAGAGATTTTGTTGTATGCCTTCATGGAATGTAGGCATAGATTTATATTTCGTTGATGTATATCATTATACCCCCATATGCCTTTCTTGAGACATTCATTGTATGTCTATATGGCATTATTAACCTACTAGAATATATGACATTTTCATTACATTGTGTTTTCCTTCATGGAAAAATTAAGAAAAATATATATAAATATTTTTTGATTTTTCGTTGAGGAGTCAACGAGTTTGACTCTACCACTCATACTACATGGAATATGCATGACAAATATGCACTTCAAACATATAAAAAACACGTTTTGGTAGATTTATAAGTCCCATCCACTCATGTTAGACAAACACACAAGCATTACAACATTTTAGAGAAAATTTTAAGTATTTTATAGGCGATTCAAAGAGCAAATTTCTAGAATTTCATATTTGTAGGTTAGTTCCTTTTTTTCCCTTTTTTTCTAGAATATAAAATATTTCTAGTTTTCTAACATGTTAAATATTTCACAGCTATTAAATTTAAAATTTTTATTGAATTTGTTAGAAAAGATGGTACAAAGCTATAGAATGGAAATCTAATTAAGACAAAGCAGAATCAAATAGAGATTATAGGAAATTAAATCAACAATACAAAGAAATAAAGGAATGGAAGAACTGAACACATAACACTGTGTTTACATGGAAAAACCCTTTCGAGAAAAAAACTCCATACAAGAAGAGATGCACTAGTTTGTATTAACTTCAAAAGAGTTTACAATACAACACTATCAACCTCCTCTTCAGTCTTCAATCCAGCAATGCCTATTTTTCCAGTCTCAACTCTCTACACTTCTCCTTCATAGTCGTAATACAATATCCTCATAAAGGGGTTGCCTTATTTGGCAAGAAAAGCCAACATAACCTCTACCGTCAGATCTATGACCTAATGATGAATGGTCCAGATTTACAATGGAAATATATATATATATATATAATGTGGCTTTCGAGGGTACTTCCCTCGAACCCCTATCGAGGCATGTGACCCTTGGACCCCCCACTGGGGGGATCGTCCCCCCAGACCTCATAGGGGGTACCCCCTACACCTCTCTGGAATGAAATATGCTCCATAACCAACATCCATAAAGTACCAGGATCAAACATGCAGTTGAAACAAGATCACTACTTGATGAAACCTTTCATCCCTTAGGGGTGATTTAAAAACAATAATAGGAATAATAAATTACATAGGATTTGCAAGGTTGATGGCACCTTAATCCTGACATTATCCCACTTGACATCATACATTGTAAATACACCCATAGAAAACATAAAGCAACTAAGTAATAGGAACAAGGCCCATGGCCTTCCTACACCACGTAAACTTTTTTGTGCTCATAGGTTTAGTAAGTGAATTTGCAACATTCTCCTAAGTTTAAACCTTCTTCAGCTTAATCTAACCATTAGAAATCATTTGACAAATAAAGTGGTATTGAACATCTACATTCTTAGTCTATGCATGATACATGGGCTTCTTGGCCAAACATATTACACTCTGGCTATCACAACTAATTTGAATAATCTTGCAATCAAAACCAATACCTATACACAATCTTCGTAACCAAACTATCTCCTTAGAGACATGAGTAGCATCCATATACTCTACTTCAATGGTGGATAAAGCAACGGTGGGATTCCTTTTACTCATACAACTCATAGCTCCTCCAAACAAAGTAAACACATAGCCAGTAGTGGACCTTCGACTATCTAAGTCACTTGCCCAATCTACATCAATAAAACCATGTATGTTCAATGTCTTATTCACACTGTTAGTACCATAATAAACCAAACAATAATTATAAGTACCTCACAAATATATTAACACTCTCTTTTCATAATTCCAATGCTGGACTCTACCAGGGTTAGACATAAACCTACTCAAAACTCCCACTACTTGGGCAATATCTAGTCTAGTGCAAACCATTTCATACATCAAACTTTCTACAACAATAGCATATGACACATCAGACATATCCTCTAAATCATATTCATTCTTAGGACACATATCTAATGAAAGCTTAGTACCAACCAATAAAGGAATTCTAACTAGATTGTAATCATGCATGTTAAATTTGTACAAAATAATATCTACATACTTAATTTGTGATAACCAAAGATTTCTATTATCTTGATCCCTTTTGATCTCCATTCCCAGAATATACCTCATTGCCCCTAGCTCCTTCATGTCAAATGCACCTAAAAGTTGAGCTTTCAACTCATTGATCATACCCTTGGTGTTACCTAAAATAACATATCATCCACATACAAGGAAATAATCAAAATATCATCATCAGTACATCGAATGTAGACACAGTGTTCCTCTTCACTTCTAATAAAACCCAATTTCAAAACAAATGAATTAAACTTCTACCACCACATTTTGGGGGACTATTTTAAACCATAAATAGTTCTTTTTAACTTGCATACCTAGTGTTCTTTCCCTTTTGCTTCAAAACCTATAGGTTGTTGCATATAAATTTCTTCTTCCAGATCTCCATGCAAAAATGTAGTCTTAACATCCATTTGCTCAACTTCAAAATCATAAGCTACAACAATGGATAAAAGAAATCTTATAGAAGATAATTTAGCAACAGGAGAGAAAATTTCACTGAAATTGACTCCCTCTCTAGGAGTAGCCCTTGGCTACCAGTCTAGCCTTGTACTTCTGCAATGAACCATCTACTCCAAACTTCTTGAAGACCCACTTATATCCTATGGCCTTTCTTCCTTTAGGAAAACGTACAAGATCCTAGGTTTCACATGAGTCTAAATCTATCATCTCCTCCTACATTGCTAGCTTCCAAGACTCACTATCATCTACATGAATAGCTTCCCTTTAGGATTTGGGTTCATCATCAGTACTCAATAAAACAAATACACATTTGATATAAATCTGGTAGGCTTTACCTATAAATTAAGTTATGTTGTCTTGTGGATCTTCTCAAGGGTAGAGTAAGAGAGTCTTCCTCATGTTCTTCTATATGCTCAACTTCTTCTATAACAACATAGTCTTCCTCATCTGAATTTTCACTTGAATCTTCTTCTTCTTCTCCATCCCCTAATCCATCATTTTATTCTTCCTGATGTGCATTTTCTTGTTGTAAATCAAAATGCACTATCCTCTTCCTTTCTTTTTCTTCTGGCTATAGAGGATCAAAATTAGCTCTAAGTTCCCTGAAAATCACATCTCTAGAAAAGATAACTTTTCTGGTTAGAGGATCCCAAAGCTTATAACCTTTTACAATCTCACCATATCCAATGAATATGCATTTCTATATTTTGGATCCAACTTAGATTTATTTTCCTTAGGCACATGAACAAAAGCCTCGCCAAAAACCCTTAAATGTGAAACAGAAGGTTTCTTACCTACCCACACTTCATAAGGTGCTGAATCAAGGGCCTTACAAGGAGATATGTTTAACAAGTAACAAACGGTACTCATATTCTACCCAAAAGCATGTATCCAACTGTGCATCACTTAACATAGTTATGGCTCTTTCCATTAGTGTTTGATTCATCCTTTGTACAACACCATTTTGTTGTTGTGTATATGGATTTGTCTTTTGTCTTATGATACATGTATGCTTACAAAACTCATCAAATTCTTTAGAGCAATATTTCCCTCCATTGTCAGATCTTAATATTTTTATCTTAAGTCATGATTGGTTCTCTATTAAGACTTTAAACTCCTTAAACTTAGTGAAAACTTCATATTTATGCTTCATAAAATAAATCCATGTCAATCTGGATACAACATCAATGAAGGTAACAAAATAACAATATTTTCCAATAGAATTATTATGCATAGGTCCAAACACATCTAAATGAATAATTTCTAACTTCTTTTTTTGTTAGGAAAAGTGTCTCAACCTTGCAACTATGAAAGGTTACTATTCTTCCCAATTTTGGTCTTTTCGAATACCCTTTATCTTGAAGAATGGTCTAAGAACTTTCAAAGTTTCCAAAAGGGCTAAAAATGGCAGGACTTACTAATTTTAGTAACTCTACATTTGACCTTGGATGGACTTGAAATTTTCACAAAAGGTATGGAACTACTAAGTAAACATCTCAGGTGAGTTTTGACTCAGGATCATACCTGGATTATGAGATATTAAAGTTTCTATTTTTTGAAACTATGGAAAAACTTTCAAACTTAGTTTTGAGGAACTTAGATGTCCCTAAACACCACAAAATTTTGCATAACCAGTGAAGCAAGTTATAGCTAGATAGATCTCTTCACAAGATTTCTGACGCATCAAACAGTTCGTCAATTAGACACCTAGATCAAAAGTTATGGCCTCTGAAAATTGGACCTCCTATTTTGGGAAATGTGAAAACATGTTGGACACTTAAAAGATCTGTAAAGGGGAGAGTTACTTGTGTTGGTGTGTGATTTGGCACATCACAAGGCATCTTTGATTGGATATCATTTGGGTACTACTTTTGGGTGGTTTTGGCTCATGGTTTTGTAACTACTGTTGATGGTTTACTGTATTGTATCTCCTATATATCAAGAGCTTAAGATGGAGGTTGAGTGTAAGAGTCTTATAGATGTTGAGTTACCTTTGGATCTCTGGTTGATTAATTCTCCTGTGAAAGACTTCTCTGTAAGTATATTGTAATCTTCTTGATTCTTGAATAATATATTGGGCGGCTTTAGAGTGTGGGGTTTTTTACCTGAAAAGGTTTTCCCCACGTATATCTTGTGTTGTGATTTTTGCATTTGGATGTTTTTATTACCTTTCTGTTAATATGCATCTTAATCTGTAACTGTAAAAGTTAAAATTTGCATAAATCTTTCCTTAGTAGATCAGTCTAGGAAGTGTTTCCCATATACCTTGCTTCCTTTCAGTTGGCATCAGAGCCTAATCACCTTTGGTTCTAGTTGTTGGGTAGAGGGTTTTTTGAGCTAATCTTCATTTGAGTGGGAGCTTGTGCAGAGGATTTTGAAATCTTTGTTGTAGGAAAGAGATGGCAAGAACATCTGGGAGGTTTGAGATAAAGAAGTTTAATCACAGTATTTGTGAGTTGTGGAAACTCAAAATGGAGGATATGCTTGTAGATTGGGATTTATGGGATGCCATATCTAGTACAAAACCAACGACAATGTCTCAAGCAGATTGGGATCTCAAAGATTGAAAAGCTTAGGGTTTGATAAGACTCTGTTTGGCTGATTTAGTGCTCCTAAATATCCATGAAGAGAAGACTACAAAGGATCTTTGGAAGAAGATTGGAGATGTTTATCAGGCTAAATCCTTGGAGAACAAGTTATTCCTACGAAAAGAAATTGTATTCTCTGAGGATGGAAGATGGAGGATCTATCGCTGATCACCTGAATACATTCAATATGTTTATTTCCCAGTTGACCTCTGTTGGTGTGAAGATGGAGGAGGAGGATCGATGTATGACATTATTGTGTTCCTTTGCAGATTCATGGGATCACCTTCTTATGGCCATTGGGAGTACCATTACCACCTTCAAGATGGATGAAGTGGATTCTTTGTTGTTGTCTAAAGAGATGCGGAGAAAGTCTTTCGAATCGACTAAGGAGGCTCTTGTAGTTTGTGGTAGATCTAAAGAGAAGGGAAAGAAAAATGATAAGAAGAAGGAGGAAAAAGGAAGATCCAAATCCCATGGGAGATATAAGTTTCCCGGAAAGTCCAAGGCCTTGTGTTGGAACTGCGGCAAACCTAGTCTCTTCCGCAAGGTATGCAAGGAGGAGAAAAGAAAAAATAAGAAGAACTTGTTGCAAGTATGTGCTAACTAGTGTTGTCATTGATGTCAACATGTTTGTATTGTCATTGGTGCCAACTGTAACTTCTGATACTGTTGTTTGTTGATTAATTGAGTTGTCATGTTAAGAACACTGTCTGAGTATTTTGCTCTGCATTTTCTCTATATTGAAGACCAGAGTATGAGATTTGGATATGATTTAGAGAAGTGTTTGAAGATTCTAAATCCATAATTTGGTGGTCCGGATCATAGTGCAAAAAAAGTTCTATTCACCAGTTTGAAGATTGTGCCTGGCAATGTTTGCAAAGTGATAGGGAGATAGTATTTTGCTCCGCATTTCTCCGTAGGTTGGATTTTGGTCTTGTAGTTCTGGACTTAAGATTATAAGGTCCTTAGTTATCTTCATTGTAAAGGATTTGTCATTTGGTGCTCCGGAAAGCAAGTAATTGACTAGTAGAGTTTGACAATGTCTGTTAAGAAGTGGTCTGTGATGTGTTCTCAAGTGATATTTGTTGTCTTCAAGTGAGACTTGTTGCGATTGGATTTGTTGGATCCCAAGTGATTTCTATGTTGTTCGTGAATGTCTCCAGAATGTATTGAAGGAGTATGCTTGATTTGCAAGATGTAATGAAGTTCTTGGAAGCATGTTTCTAAGTGTTCTTGATGTGTGCACTAGCCTTGGCCAACCTGATTAGTTACACTTGT
The DNA here is from genome assembly GCA_027924645.1 of Cunninghamia lanceolata. Taxonomy (NCBI): domain Eukaryota; kingdom Viridiplantae; phylum Streptophyta; class Pinopsida; order Cupressales; family Cupressaceae; genus Cunninghamia; species Cunninghamia lanceolata. The sequence goes on from BSBN01000771.1 coordinate 5,366,609, forward strand.
TGTAGAGGTGATTTGTGGATTGTGGAAGCATGTTGTAGTGTGTGAAGATGTATTTGGATCCAAGATAAGCCGTGAAGTGTTCCTCCTTCATTTATTTGCCCCACAAGTTTGTTTAGGTCTAGTCCTAATTTGATTTATGTATGCATGCCGACCTTGGTGTTTAGTGGAAAATTGGATTTGTTAATGTTTTAGTGTTTTGATGTTTGAATCTACCTTTCCACTTTACATTCAAGGATCTAGGGTCGAGTGGAAATTCACTATCATACCCTAGATCGCTATGAGATGTAGGGAAACTTGGATTAGGGAATTAATTATCAATTTCTCTTCTCTTATGCTCAATTGACCATTAAAACCCTAATTATGCAAATACGGCAATAAACTGACGAATAACAGAAAAAGCTCTTGTAGACAGAAGTAAAATATCAAATCACAAAGTACCTATTTTTGAGGTTCTAAGGCAGAATAGTCAGGGACACTGGAGCGGGTGCCCAAGTCCAAGGTACTAGTTTCTTTGCGGGATCCTGACCTCCTTCCGACATTGATCAGCACTGTAACTCTTGTTTCTAGAAATTTAGCTATGGAGGACACTAGAGCAAGTGGCTAAGTCCTGGAAATGCTCCGATGTCTTGCTTCTCTTCAGATTTGGAATCTTTGATGTCTGCTAATCCTTCCTGCAGCTTCACTTTTCCCAAATACGACACCTATAACTTGTAATCACAATACTTTGGGAGGGGGTTGTGGTGTTTAGAGGCTTGCCTCAGTCAAACCCTGGAGGACACTTAAGTCTCTGAACACTGTTGTTAGATAGAGAGTGTGTGCCCTTGTGAGGCAGAGGCAAAAAATAAAGGAAATGATGATGAAAACACAATATAATGTCACCTTGTAGTGAATATGTCATGGGAGGAAGATGCTCTTCATTCCATGATGAAATGGATGCTCAAATCTACAAATACAAACACACAAACCACACAAGTCTACTCTTGCAACATAATGAAAGCCTTAAATCACCTTGAGAACACTTGAACATCACAATTGCCATCTAGTTTCTAAATGAATGCCTAAGCATGATTTTATATGCAACTACAAACACTCCCGCCAAGATTTCTGTAATTTAAACTTACCGTGTCAGCAAAGGACCTAAATAATGGTCATAAACCAACACCCAGAAATTGGGACTACCCCAAAATAGGGCAGGACTAGGGCGCAGGTGCCCAAGTCCTCCCCCCTATTTTAGGTAGGGTACAAGTCAAGGGGTCCTCCTAGGTCCCATTTGTCATGTTACCTAGGGCTCATGCCATTGGGATGCCAAATTATGAACTAAGATGTCCTAAATGCATGCAAAAGACCTAAGAACTAAACCTTATGAGGGAAAAGCCCCCAAGGGGACATTTTCCAATGTTACATTTAGCCCCCACTTTAATGTATGTATAAACGTGAGGCCAATACATGCATTAAAGTAAGGTCACAAACACAACAAACACACTAATCATGGAGAAGACACGCCAATCACATAGAAGATAGTAACAGGCACACAAAACACGGAGAAGATAGTTACAATCATGCAAAACACGAAGAATACAGTAAATGCATAGAAGACACATTAATGCATGGAAGACAGGCATGATTCTTTTCTTCTATTTTTCTCATATATATGAAATGCAAATGCAAGTATTGGAAAGTAAACAAACCTCCCATAATACAGGATGCACTCATCATGCAGGTCTTTGTATATATGGGGCAACACACATGCAAGACATGCAAAACCTCCCAAAATGCATACTACATATGGGAAATAGACACACCAAACAAAACAAGCACGCCAAAACATACACACTTGAAGACATGGAGAAAACACGGCAGACAAGCGATGGTGTGTTCCCTATTTCTAGGATCATCACCATCTCAGGCACATTATAGGCACACATTAATGATTGGGCTTCACCACAACAATCACCAAAGACATGCTTAAGTCTTGAGTTAGTCACGGAACCGCTCCCCGTAGAGGACTTTTAAAAAATGCAACCCCACTCTGGTCACAAAGATGCCTTACAGTGAAAAGGAAGCATGGCATACCACCCCACCCGCATCATGGAAATGCCTTATAGTGAAAAGGATGTATGAGCTCAAAAGTATACAACCCCACCTGCATCACAGAGATGCCTTGTGGTGAAAAAGAGTTATACGCAATAGATTTCAAGATAGATTGATTGATTGCAAACAAACTTAGGATACAAGAAGTACTCATCGCACTAGTCTGCACCTAAGAACAAGCACATTGCTAACATCTACAACATACAGCTTACCTTATATGCCCCCACCTTAAGGTGGTTGATATCATGCATCGATATCAAGCACGTTAAGGTAGGAAGAAAACACACAAGAGAAAATAGACTTTTGCAAAGCCCATGCCTCCCGGAGGTGACATGTACTTCATAATCACCAACTGTTCCCACAAATACATCCCTACAAGAAACATCTTATTGTCTACATAATCATGTTAAACAATGCATATGATTAACCACACAAAGAGCCAAGGTTATACTATGCATTTTGAGTTTGAGGATAACCGTGGGGCTATATCATGAAGCTCTCCGAATCGAGTCCCATCAAGGCCAGATTCAAAGACAAACAAAGGTGCATAGAGTAGCAGTATTGTTAAGGTTTCTAAATGCGATAGAAACATCATCAAATTCACTACAAAGAAAGCATGAGTGCTTCCACTAGCCAAGCGTCAGATAAGATATACAACCCCATCGTCATATTAGGAACTAAGTCCATTTTTTGATTGCTCTCTAAAGAGACACTAGGTCCACATCAGTATAAATGTTTGTCTTCATCCACCCGCTAGATGGAAACACTAGAGGAAGGGAAACAATAAATAAGAGAGGAGAAACAAGTGTCTTAGGGACAGTCATGTAGGAGGGTGCCCCCAGTGTCACCAACCACGACGCTATGTCCATAAGACACAACACTCAACAATGAAATCAGAGAGAGAGGAATATAGAAGAATGATGATACAAATAGAAGAAGGTCATAACAGAGGCAGTCTCCTAGTATCCTGGACCTTACAGAGGAATCCAAGGTCATCCCAAGAAGCCTAAACAACACATAACACGTCATGGGGGAAGCGCATCACGAGAGAGATAAAGGGTTAGAGATACTTACCTGTAGGGTCTTCGTATTATATCTTGGAGCTCAGGAACCTCTTAGAGAGGTACTTGATCATGTTTAATGCAAAATTTGAGTGGTTCTTATGAAGGTTTTGTTTGTTATCATATGATGGTTGTTCCTTAAATCCTTGTTTAAATGAGACTTTTTGTTGCTTATGAGGGGGAGAACCACTATTATTTTTGACTGTTGATTGTCGTCTTGCTCTTTTTTGATTTTTAGTGAGTTTTCGTTGTTGAATCTTTCTAGAATGGTAATGGGAATCATCCTGTACCATCTTATTCATCTGTATCAGTTGTTGTTCTTTCTTTTTTGATGCATTTTGATTATCTCCCAATCCATATAAGGATAATGGAGGAGGAACCTCAGCATAAATTATGTTTCTTCATGGACAAGATATATTATCCACTTGTTTCTTATCCACTTCAATCATTCCAATGATACTATCATAGTCCAAGTAATCATCCTTGTCTACTTCCATTAAACCCTGTTCCACCATATTATTTTCAGTATGCTTAGGGAAAGGATTAGTGAAGATTTGTAAATTTTGATTCGGTGGAGCAACTGACTTATTTCCATTATCATTCACAGTCGATACCTGGATGACATTTGAATCAATAAGGTCATGTATCTCATGTTTAAGACGCATACATCGTTCAGTGTCATGTCCTTGCGTTCAATGATAATGACAAAAGGCATTAGTATCAAAGTAAGGTCCTTGTTTACTAGGATCAACAGGCTTGATCGGGGTGTTGGTTTTTTCCCAGACTGGATGCTTACTCCCAGATTTCCCTACAAGGTAGCCATCAATGATCAACAGGATCTCTGGGCCAGGGGCCAACAGTGTAGGAGATAGACTCTGTATTTTATCTCCTCTTCTTCTTCAGGCTCTGCAAAACCTAGGGGGGTATTCCCTACTCAACATCCCTGAGGATACGCATACAAAGGCTGGGATGCTGACAGAAAGCAGATAAGTCCTCCTATAAGTAGACCAAAACTGAAAGATAAGAGCAAAGGGGCTGGCTTTGGGCCTATTTGCAGTTGTAGATAGAGGACTTGGATCCTAAAACTAATTCTACTGTCCTAAAGGTTGTTTTATAGTTTGATTTTGATTTTATGTTTGGATGCAAAGCTGGACATGGTTATAACACAAACACATAGCAAGATTGGTGCCTATCGAGGGCCTGGAGTCAGTAGACATACACCTGTGAATGATCAGCATGAACAACTAAAACTAGATTTTAGGGGGATACACATGATACCTGCCTTACAGATATCTCCCAATACAGAGTGTTAAGCTATCTATACTTATGGCATCCCTATTGCAGTATACCCTTCCCAATATTCAATCTAAAAATAGTTTAATCTACCCCTTGAGCAGAAGTTAAAAGATTAAACATTCAACACATGAATTCTATGTTCTAGAATCTTAGACATTCCTTGAATACCTAGACTCAGAAGAAAGATACATGCAAAACTGGAGACAGAATTAGCATAACACATGCAAACATAGCATTATTCATATAAAATTGACCATGAAATCAGTGGATTCATGCAAAAACATACAACAGGAGATACATAAACTCACAAGTTTTGCTGCACAGAGCAACCAAATCAGCTGTATTGCATTGCAGAGCCAAAATGTTCAACTTTCAACAACCTAAAATGAGTAACACTTCTTGCTTATAACAGCCAAAGAAGCGTACTCAGCATTAATTACATGATGGACATAAAAAAAAATGTCAGATACAGACCCCAGAAGGAATGGCGCTCAGAAGTTATTGCTGCATCAGATAGAAAGTAGACAAGGGTGGCCTCGAGCCCTGTGCTGCCATCTGGAAGTCTTCACTCATAAATCGAGCAGCTTGATCGTTTGTACCATCGCCCATACCCCTGCTATAGTCGCCATTGATGGCTCAACCACCCGCGGCCGCTTGAAAACCGTCGCAGCACTCAAAAAGGAATTTCCCACCAAAACGCTTCTTCGCATGTTTAAATAATGTAGGGAGATTAATCCCACATGCATGCCACAGAGACCCTTCTATTACTTTATAAGCATGGTCGCAAAGACAAAAGGTGTTGAGCACTTTTGCCACGCTCAACACACACCTCTCAGCCCAAAGCCCATCACTGAGACCAGCACCATCGGCCAAGCCCACGAATCTCCTGCCGACCTCAATTGTCTCGCCGACCGCTACATTACAATCCCCTCCATCGGCCAGAGATGAACCATCGGGCTAGCCCTCCAGACTTCCACCGATAGCATGAGTCATATCGATAACCACACAACACACTCGTCACCGAGACATGAACCATCGGCCAAGCAAAATTGACACTCGCCGACAATACAACTCACGCCGATGAACCATGGCTTCCCCCTCTGTCGGCCAAACACACGCCGATGATTCTTCATCGGCCAAGCTCCTCACATCGGTAGATCAAAACAATGCTAGCCCGATATACCATCTCACTCTGATGGCATTCCCCATCGGGGTGACTCCCTTCATCGGCGAACTGCAAAACGTCGCAGCCGATAGCCAAAGTCTTGGCGATGAACACACAAATCATCCTTATCGGTGAGACCCACGCCGATGACATCGCATCAGCCAAACATCTACTGTCGGTTCAACTCAGAAACCCTTCGTCGATAGCATAAATCACACCGAAGGCACCATCGGTAAGAACAATCCTGTCGGGGAACTAGAAAAAAGACATGCCGATGATGAACGTTACACCGATGGCACATCACTACCACCAACCTGATCGCCAAGAAGCCTGCGAGGTCATGCCGATGGGCAAGAAGATATAGGGTTCAAATGAAGAAACCCTCTAAACATGAAAAATCAACCTCCAGGTCAAAATGAGTACCAACACGGGGGAAGCTTCATAATGTTATTACTCATAGCTTGGTTCATGATAGAATGATAGGACTTAGATATTGGTGTAAACTTTCTCAGTTGATATGATGCTTTCTTTGGATTATTTATAGCAGACACATTCGTATTTGGTCCATTGATCTTGATGAAACTCCTATTTTTGTTCCTCTTAAAATTGTTTTGTGATGATCCACTCATGGATTGACCAACTTGACCCAATGAGTTTTGATTTTCATACTGACTAGACGAAAGTTGATAATCATGAGGGGCGGTGCATAAATGTTGAAAGGAGTTATATTTCATCAAGAGAATCTTATCATGAATATTAGGTTGTAGATTTGTAATGAATATATTTTGAACATCCTCATCTTTCATCTGATACTGAATCTGTGCATAAAGTCTTTCATATTGACTAATGAATTCAGTCAACTTTTCTTTGGGACCTTGTTTGCATTGAACCAAGTCAATAAGGGTGACTTGGGGTCTGATATTTGCTTGAAAATATTGTAAAAATTGATCAATCAACTGCGAAAAGGAGTGTATTGAATTTTGAGGCAATGAGCAAAACCATTCTAAAGTAGTATCTTTGAGAGATTGTGGGAAAAGTTTTGCTAACAAATCCTCTTCAAAATACAAATCACTACACATAGCTGTAAATGCTACCACATGAATATTAGGATCACCTTTTCCACCATATTTTTTAAAGCGGGGAGTCCCAAATCTCTCAGGCATAGGAGTTCTCAAGATTGCATAGGACAGGGGATTACAGGCATGATATGTTGGTAGACTAGGCTGCGACGAATTTGTCAAGTTTGTTACCTTTTGTTGTAAAGCAGTCATGCCCTGTAAAAGTTGGTTTAGGATGGCATCATTGGGAGATGCGGTTTGTTGTGAGGAATTAGAACCAAAGTGAGGGGATGAATGAGCTTGAGATATGATAGGCGGAGGTTGGGAATATGCAAATGGTGGTTGGACATAGTGATAGGTGGAAGATGGTTGTGAGTAGGTAATAGGCGGTTGGAAATGAGTTGAATAGATAGGTGGTTGAGAATAATTATGCATAGAGGAGGTCCCTTTAGGAACCAAATTTTGATAATCAAATCCCACAACTTTGTAATTAGTGCCATTAGATACTCCAATACCAGTGGTAGAATTAGTATAGGCATTAGCATCAGTTGTTAAAATTGTTGAAGTAAAAGTTGATATTCCCGTAGTTGGGATAGGTGTGGATACTTGAGTATGAGATGGTGATAAAGTGTTATTTATCACTTGTGCACATTCGGTCACTGGCATGATATTGGTTTGTACAATATGTGCTAGACCACGAATTGCATTTACACCATCTTGTCCCTCTTTTATCAATTCTCTTATATTATGAATTGTAGGGAGGGACAACTTCTTCAGCTATTCTCTCATTTTCCATAAATGGTTGAAATTCAGCTAGCTCTTTATCCATTTTTTCTATTTGCTCATCAGATACATATCCTGTTGCCTCAATAGTATTATCAACATCATGAAAAGTTTGTTCTTCCATTGTGGTTGGAGGATGTATAATATCTTGTACAATTTGAGTTTCTCCCTTTGTAAAGAAGGTGCTCAAAGGATTATTAGAGGTAGGAATGTCATTTTCAAGAGCACTAGATCCCATTAACCTTTTACTTCTTCTCAAAGGGATATTATTTTTAGGATAGAATGTCATAAAGCTTATATAAAATCATACAACCCACAATGCACAAACTAAGAGAACAAATCCTAGGAGAGGGATATGATTGACGGCCAAAATGCTTGGTTTTTTGTACTCTTTTCAATGCAAATGAATGAAACGAAGGGTGTTGTAAGGATTTTGATCAGTGGTAGAAAGTTATATGTCTAATATCAGTCCAAAACAGAAATATGATCCTTCTCAACACACTCTTGATGCAAATCCAAGATAATGCCAAGTCAAAATATAGTGAAAATATGTCGAATTAGGCACTTTTTTCACCAAAACTCAATGCAAGAGAGCATAACAAAGGATGTTGTGAGGAAAATGGTGATGGGAAGAAGATAATATTAGTAATTACATCCACTTAGTGTCAAAATTTTCAACACAACACGCTTTTAGTGCCACTTAAGGTAAAACCCTAGTGAAAATATAGCAAAAATAGGCTATTTTTCACAGTTTTTCAATTCCAAGACCTAGGAAAAGGGGTGTTGTAATGAATTTTAGGAGGTGAAGAAAATAAAATCAATTATATCAGTCACCTCAATTGATAAAATTGATCACAACACGCTTGGAGTACAAACTAGGTCAAACCTTAGGGCAAAAATAGTCAAAATGTGTAGTTTTTCACTGAATTTTCAATACAAGAGCCCGTTAAAAGGGTGTTGTGAAGATTTTTATGAGGGGAAGAAAATGATTAGCCTAATAATATATAATTAATGCAAAAATACCCTTCACAACATGCCTATGGTGCAAGTTTATAGAGTCGATAAGGTCAATTTTAGTGAAAATCATTATTTTTGAAGCCCTAGGTTTGAGATCTTGGGACAAAATGCTATGTGAATGTTTTGAAGTCCATTTTATAATAAAAATGAAGTGCTCTCAGATCTGAAAATTATTTCCAATCTTTAATGTGCAAAATGCCAATGCAAATCTAATGAAAATGCATGAAAATTGCTAGTTTTTTGTTGAAATTTTCTATGCAAAAATGCAAATATTTTGAATCTAAATGCAAATTTACACTAAAATGAAAGACTACAGAAAAATGAAAATTTGAATGGGCCTCTAAAATAAGTAGAAAAATCTGAAAGAAGATTTAGCCTACTAACCCTAGATTTTGGAATTACTAGGTTATATGAAGATTGTCAAAATTTCTACAAAAGCCTAGCAAATTAATGATGAAAATGCAATGAAAATGATTAAATTTTTGTGTTTTTCTATATTTTATATCATATTTGATGCAAAAATTATGAATTAGGAAAATTTAGAAAGAATTGATGCAATTTAGTAAGTCAAACAATGCAATTTTTTTGAATTTTTCAAAATTTTCAATTTTTTTGAATTTTTCTTAATGCAATAAAATGAAAGACTATATGAATGAATGAAATCAATCCAAATCTGAAGAAACACACTTAGAAAGTTGCAATTTAAGTCCAAAATCATGGGTTCACCAAAATATTTAGTGGAAAATTGGATTTGCTAATATTTTAGTGTTTTGATGTTTGAATCTGCCTTTCCACGTTACATTCAAGGATCTAGGGTCGAGTGGCAATTCACTATCATACCCTAGATCACTGTGAGATGTAGGGAAACTTGGATTAGGGAAATTAATTATCAATTTCTCTTCTCTTATGCTCAATTGACCATTAAAACCCTAATTATGCAAATACGACAATAAACTGACGAATAACGAAAAAAGCTCTTGCAGATAGAAGTAAAATATCAAATCACAGAGTACCTATTTTTGAGGTTCCAAGGAAGAACAGTAGGGAACACTAGAGCGGGTGCCCAAGTCCAAGGTACCAGTTTCTTTGTGGGATCCTGACCTCCTTCTGACACTTATTAGCACTGTAACTCCTATTTCTAGAAATTTAGCTACGAAGGACACTAGAGCGAGCACGCAAGTCCTAGAAATGCTTTGGTGTCCTGCTTCTCTTCAGATCCAGAATCTTTTGTCTGCTAATCCTTCCTACAACTTCACTTTTCCCAAATGTGACACCTGTAACCTACAATCACAAGACTTTGGGAGGGGGTTGTGGTGTTTAGAGGCTTGCCTCAATCAAGCCCCGGAGGACACTTAAGTCTCTGAACACTGTTGTTAGATAGAGAGTGCGTACCCTTGTGAGGCAGAGGCAAAAACTAAAGGAAATGATGATGAAAACACAATATAATGTCACCTTGTAGTGAATATGTCATGGGAGGTCTTCATTCCATGATGAAATGGATGCTCAAATCTGCAAATACAAACACATAAACCACACAAGTATGCTCTTGCAACACAATGAAAGCCTTGAATCACCTTGAGAACACTTGAACATCACAATTGCCATCTAGTTTCTAAATGAATGCCTAAGCATGCTTTTACATGCAACTACAAACACTCCCGCCAAGATTTTTGTAATTCAAACATACCATGTCGGCAAAGGACCCAAATAATGGTCATAAACTGACACCCACAAATTGGGGCTGCCCCAAAATAGGGCAAGACTAGGGCGCGGGCACCCAAGTCCTCCCTCCCTATTTTGGGTAGGGTACAGCTCAAGGGGTCCTCCTAGGTCCCATTTGTCATGTTACCTAGGGCTCATTCCATCAGGATGCCAAATTATGAACTAAGATGTCCTAAATGCATGCAAAAGACCCGAGAGCTAAACCTTATGAGGGAAAAGCCCCCAAGGGTACATTTTCCAACATTACACTTGGAAATAATTCTAATGGTTGTAGATTGTAATGCCAACCTTTATGTACATTCCAAGGTTGATGAATGGTATAAATGTATGTAATGAATTTGTGAATGAGTGTATAAGTGCGAAGATGCGAAGATAAAGTGTGAGTTGCAAAAGCAGAGTAGAGCATGTTGCAAGTATGGGCTTAACTGGTATTGTCATTGATGTCAACATACTCCTGTTGCATTAATGATAAGGTTTGGATGAGCCGTGAGTTGAGGATATTGAGAAAATTAGTCTCAATCAGGAATAGTGAAGAATAGTGATGACTGTAAGGTAAAAGTCCAAGATAGGATGATGATCAGAGGATGCAGATTAAAGGGTTTGTAGATATGTGCTGTAGGTGACCCAGTAGAGATTTTAGAGGTCTGCATGAAGATATGAAGAAGTTGTGGCTGCTCAAGTAAAAACAGTTTTGGTAGGTGTTCAGAGGTGACAGTGTGTAACAAGAAAGGTTTGGTGAGATCCAGAAATGAAGTTTCCTATTCTGCAGATTTAAGGGAGTGCTGAGGAAGTCTTTGAGGTGTATCAACTCTATTGGTTCATGGTTTGAAGGTCTACAAGCATCGATTCCTTTTTGACAGTCATGATAGACTGTGTTCTTGAGGTTCCGGATGAAGGAGAGAAGGATTTCAGTAAGCAGAAGAAGTGTGGATGTTTTTGATGTTTCAGGCAAGCTTGTGGAGGTCTTTGGATCATGTCTAGTTCATGTTGGTGGTCCGCATTGAAGTTGGAGCTTGCAATTGAAGAGTAACTTCTGTATGATGGTGTTCTTGAGACAGGCCGACCGGATGAGTTATTCATCTGTCGGATGATCTTATGAATGTTTGCTGACTTAGATGATCATTCCTAAGTTGATGCCTTGTATAAATAAGGGATTGTGAAGTTAGTTTGAACTCACCTTTTTGTGTGACGATGAGGGTGTGGTAGTGAAGAGGAGAGTGAAAGGCAGAGCAGAAGTATTGAGCTTAATAGAACTGATTCAAGCATGGTGAAGATACTATTCTCCAGTTCATGTATGTGATACTTATCTCTTTGTAGATAGTGTGTCTCTTGTAGGCAATGAGCCTCTTGTGAGCAGTGTGCTTGGGTAGTGAGCCCTAATTGGCATGTGCCATTTTGTTCTTTCTATTCTTCTAACAGAGAATACAATCTTGGGTTAATCACCCTGTGGTTTTTCCCTTAACCGGGTTTTCCACGTCAAAATCTTGGTGTCTTATGTGTTGATATGTTTCTACTCTTGATTTGAATGCATTATGGTTTATGATTAATATACAGCTAATCACTAAGAAGACTTAAGTGTTTAAATTGGAGAAAGTTTTGAACAACTGATTCACCCCCCCTCTTAGTTGTGTGCCCTATGTCTAACAATTGGTATCAGAGCTAAGTTCCTCTAAAAGAGCTTAACTGCTTGAGGAGATCTAGGATGTCATCCTACAAGAAGGATAGTCTGAAGTTTGATGGAACAAATTTTACTCTATGGAAAGGTTGCATGAAGTGTCACTTGTAATGCATGGGAATGGCATACTGGACCATGGTTACAATATAATATGTATGTCCACAGGGTGGTCCAAAAGCTCCAAATGAAATCACAGATGCTGAAAATAATCTGCAGACTAGAGAAGCTCTTTTAAGTGCATTATTTGATTTAGAGCTCTCAAATGTTATTGACCTTCCAACTGCTTTTGATATTTAGAAAAAATTGGAACTTTTGCATGAAGGAGACCAGTACATTAAATGTGCAAGGTTACAGAGTTTGAAAGGGAAATTTGAAAAATTGAAGATGAGAGATGATGAAAATATTACTGCTTTTATGCCAAGAGTAAATGAGCTTGTTTGTGGAATTAGAAATGCTGGTGGAGTCTTGGATGAAAATGAGATTGTTGGCAAAATTCTTAGATCCCTTCCTGCCTCTTAAAAAATCAAGGTTGCTGCCATTGATGAATTCAGAGCCCATACAACTATCACAAGAGACCAATTGGATGGCAAATTGGTTGCATTTGAAATGACCAAGTTTGGAGATGATCCCCCCAAGACTGGATCTGCATTCAAAGCCAGTGCCTCTATAAAAGGTAAACAAAGGTTTGATCCGGGAGAGAACTCATCAAGGAAATTGTCATGGTATGAAAAAGCAAGAAAAGACCTGGAAGAAGAAGAAGTAGAAACTGCTCAACTTGAAGCCCTCATTGCAAAGAGACTGCCAAGAGGATCCGGTAAGTATGAAGGAAAATTGCCTTTTAAGTGTTTTAACTGCAATAAGATTGGTCATTTTGCCTCAAGATGTCCGAAAAGATTTTCAAGGCCAAATCCTAACAGATCAAGGTTCCAAAAGAATTGTTACTATGTTCATGAAGAAGATGATAATGAAGGAGTAATAGATGATGAATCAGAGACTGGAAACAAATCAGGAAATGAATGGGTGTTTATTGCCATCAAGGAAGAAGAACCAATATCCTCTGTATCTGTCAATCATAAAGTTGTAGAAAGAGCCCTGGCTGCCCAAGTTGAAGAAAAGGATGATTGGGTCATTGACAGTGGTTTCTCTCACCATATGATAGGTGACAAAAATAAGTTCATAGATTTGGAAAGGTATGAAGGAGGAGTGGTGAAGCTTGGTGATAATTCTGCTGGTAGAATCAGAGGAAGAGGAACTATTTCTTTTGATGGAAGGAACAAAACTGGTAATGTTCTATATTTTGAAGGCTTGAAGCACAATCTTCTCAGTGTTGGACAGTTGGTGGACAAAGGCTATGATCTCCAGTTCAAGAATGGAAAATGCAAGATCTTTGAAATCTCCGAAACAGAGATTGCATCCGGTACCCAAACTAAAGGTAATATCTTCCACTTGGTTGGCACTGGTAAAAGTTGCTTATTTGTTCAAGTTGATCAGAGTTGGTTATGGCATAGGAGAATGTGTCATGTGAATTTTGATAATATCATCAAGATAACCAATACTCAGGCTATAAGAGATCTTCCAAAATTGGTGAAACCTACTAATAGCTTGTGCAAAGAATGTCATTTGGGTAAGCTGAGTAGAATCACATTCAAGAGTAAGGAACTGTCTTTTACTAGATTATTGGACTTAGTTCATACTAACCTTTGTGGCCCGTTAAGAATCAGGAGTATGCAAGGTGATAGATACTTCATGTTACTAATTGATGACTATTCCTGGATGATGTGGGTAACTTTTCTGAAAGAGAAATCAGAAGCCTTTGAGAAATTTAAAATATTCAAGGCTATGGTAGAGAATGAAACCGGATTGAAGTTGAAATGTTTGAGGTCTGATAGAGGTGGAGAATTCACATCCGGTGAGTTCATAGAGTTCTGTGAGAAACATGGAATAAAGAGATAGTTGTCTGCTCCTAGGACTCCACAGCAGAATGGAGGAGTGGAAAGAAAGAACCGGACCATACAGGAAGCTTCTAGGACCATGATGATGGAAGCTAATGTTCCTCATATCTATTGGAGAGAAGCTGTCAGCACTGCAGTCTATACTCTCAATCGAGTTCAAATCAGAAGCAATACTGGTAAGACTCCTTATGAACTTTGGTTTGGCATCACTCCTACTGTAAGGTATTTCAGAGTTTTTGGTAGCAAATGTTACATTAAAAGAGATGAAGATCTAGGAAAGTTTGATGCTAGAAGTGATGAAGGAATATTCTTGGGTTACTCTAGTCAAAGCAAAGCATATCGGTGTTATAACAAAAGGCTGAGAAAGATGATAGAAAGTACAAATGTGAAGGTTGATGAGGGAATTGAAAAACCCTCAAGGTTTTATGAATATGATGAAGATGATCAGAATGGTGTTCTGACTCAAGGAGCCTAAGACTCATCTGTCAGTCAGATTCAAGCTAATCTGGTAAACCAAGAAGAAGAAATGAGTCTTAATGAGCCTGATCAAGAATCAGAAGTGCAAGAAATTCCTAAAGTTCCCAGGTATGTAAGACTGAACCACTCTGAAGATCAGATCATAGGTGATAAAAGCAAAGGAGTACTAACAAGAAGGAGAATTGCTCAAGATTCAGAAGAGTATTGTTTGATTTCAAAGATTGAACCTAAGACAGTGAATGAATCTTGCAATGATGAAAACTGGACTAAAGCAATGGAGGAAGAGCTGGTGCAAATAGAGAAAAATCACACTTGGGATCTTGTTCCCAGACCTAGAAACAAGAATGTGATTGGAACCAAATGGGTCTTCCGGAACAAACTAAATGAAGTTGGTGAAGTAATCAGAAATAAAGCCAGATTTGTCTGCAAGGGCTACTCTCAAATAGAAGGAATTGATTTTGAAGAAACTTTTGCTCCGGTGGCAAGAATTGAAGCAGTCAGATTATTTCTTGCCTTTGCTGCCTTCAAGGGTTTCAAAGTATATCAGATGGATGTCAAGTCTGCCTTTCTAAATGGTGACTTGGAAGAAGAATTGTATATAGAGCAACCAGATGGATTTCAGTTGTCTGATCATGGTGATATGGTCTACAAGTTGAAGAAGGCACTATATGGATTAAAGCAAGCCCCAAGAGCCTGGTATGAAAGATTGGATAAGCATCTTTTGAAGATTGGTTTCAACAAAGGTACTATTGACAGTATCTTATATTTCAAAATTGATCATGAAAACATCTTGATTGTTGAAGTATTTATTGATGATATCATCTTTGGAGGAAGAGATAGTATGTGTAAAACTTTTGCAAATCAAATGAAAAGTGAGTTTGAGATGTCTATGCTTGGTGAAATGAATTTCTTCTTGGGTCTGCAAATTACTCAAACAAAAAAAGGAATCTTCATTTCTCAGACCAAATATGTGAAAGAATTGTTGAAGAAATTTGGGATGGAAGATTCAAAGCCAATGAATACTCCCATGGCAACCAGATGTAAGTTGAGCAAAGATGATGACTCTCCTAAGGTAGACTAGACAAAGTACAGATCAATGATTGGAGGATTATTGTATCTCACTCAAACTAGACCAGATATTATGCAAGCTGTCGGTCTTGTTGCTAGATTCCAAGCTAATCCTAGAGAATCCCATGTCATGGCAATCAAGAGGATTTTTAGATATCTAAAAGGGACGGTTGAGTATGGTCTGTGGTATCCTAGAGATCATGATTTCTCTCTTCATGCATATACAGATGCTGATTGGGCAGGAGATGTGGATGATCAGAAGAGTACCAGTGGTGGAGCATTCTTTTTGGGGAAGAGATTGGTTTCTTGGCTAAGCAAGAAACAAGAGGCAATATCTCTGTCTACAACTGAAGTAGAATATATTGCAGCAGTAGGTAGTTGCACTCAAGTTTTGTGGATGAAGCAGATGCTAAGAGATATCAAAGTAGAGTATGAGGAACCTATCACAATCTTTTGTGATAATTCAAGTGCTATAAGTATATCTAAGAATCTGGTGTTGCATTCAAAGACTAACACATATCCATCAAGTTTCACTTTTTGAGAGAGCAAGTGAATAAGAATGAAGTCAGATTGGAGTTTGTACCCTCCAAGGATCAGATTGCAGACATCTTTACTAAACCTCTACCTAAGGACTCTTTTGAGTATATTAGGGAGAAGTTAGGGGTTATTGCCCCTCCGGTGATGAACTAAGGTGCACTGAGGTGCATCAGTCTGGTGGATATCAGTCATATCTTGTGATCCGGATTGATGGGAGCTACTACTCAGGGGGAGCAGCAGGTATGATTCTAAAGTGTTGGAATTGCAAGTATGTGCCCTTTGCCATTGATGTCAAAGGGGGAGAGAAGACATGTGAAAAACAAGTGGTTTCTGATCAAAGGTGGAGCAGTAAAGGAAGAGAAGACATGTGAATGGTTGATGATGATAGGGGGAGTTGTGACAGTAAGAAGAAGTTCTTGACTTGATGGTTAAAACAATTTTTCACATCTTATGTTACTATCAATGACAAAGGGGGAGATTGTTGCAAGTATGGGCTTAACTGATATTGTCATTGATGTCAACATACTCCTGTTGCATTAATGATAAGGTTTGGATGAGCCGTGAGCTGAGGATATTGAGAAAATTAGTCTCAATCAGGAATAGTGAAGAACAGTGATGACTATAAGGCAAAAGTCCAAGATAGGATGATGATCAGAGGATACGGATTAAAGGGTTTGTAGATATGTGTTTATAGGTGATCCAGTAGAGATTTTAGAGGTCTGCATGAAGATATGAAGAAGTTGTGGCCGCTCAAGTAAAACTAGTTCTGGTAGGTGTTCAGAGGTGACAATGTGTAACAAGAAAGGTCTGGTGAGATCCGGAAATGAAGTTTCCTATTTTGTGGATTTAAGGGAGTGCTAAGGAAGTCTTTAAGGTGTATCAACTCTATTGGTTCATGGTTTGAAGGTTTGCAAGCATCTATTCCTTTGTGACAGTCATGATAGACTATGTTCTTGAGGTTTCAGATGAAGGAGAGAAGGATTTCAGTAAGTAGAAGAAGTGTGGATGTTCTTGATGTTTCAGGCAAGCTTGTGGAGGTCTTTGGATCGTGTCCAATTCATGTTGGTGGTCCGCATTGAAGTTCTAGCTCGTAATTGAAGAGTAACTTCTATATGATGGTGTTCTTGAGACAGGCCGACTGGATGAGTTATGCATCTATCGGATGATCTTATGAATGTTTGCCAACTTAGATGATCATTCCTAAGTTGATGCCTTGTATAAATAAGGGATTGTGAAGTCAGTTTGAACTCACCTTTTTGTGTGGAGATGAGGGTGTGGTAGCGAAGAGGAGAGTGAAAGGCAGAGCAGAAGTATTGAGCTTAATGGAACTGATTCAAGCATGGTGAAGATGCTATTCTCTAGTTCATGTATGTGATACTTATCTCTTTGTAGACAGTGTGTCTCTTGTAGGCAGTGAGCCTCTTGTGAGCAGTGTGCTCGGGCAGTGAGCCCTAATTGGCATGTGCCATTTTGTTCTTTCTATTCTTCTAATAGAGAATACAATCTTGGGTTAATCACCCTGTGGTTTCTCCCTTAACCAAGTTTTTCACGTCAAAATCTTGGTGTCTTATGTGTTGATATGTTTCTGCTCTTGATTTGAATGTATTATGGTTTATGATTAATATACAACTAATCACTAAGAAGACTTAAGTGTTTAAATTGGAGAAAGTTTTGAACAACTGATTCACCCCCCCCCTCAGTTGTGTGCCCTAAGTCTAATAGAGCAAAGGAGATATATTGTGCTTCAATGGAACTAAACTCGAGCATGTTGTAGATGCTACTATATCAATTCATCCTGGTAGTGAGCCACCCTTTGGTAGTGAGCATTTCATTTGGGCAGTGAGCCTTTTGGTAGTGAGCCTCTTTTGATATTCAGTACTGTTACTACATTATATTGTGAGCTAACACTCACTATGGTTTTTTTCTTTTAGGGTTTTCCACGTAAAAAATCTGGTGTTCATGTGTGTATGGTGTTGATGTGTTCATGTTTTGATTCTGCTATTCATGTTTAATCTTCATGATAGAATAAGGAATTAAACTAAGTGAATGTGAAAGTGATTTTTTTGGAAGAAGTTAAAGTTATTGATACAACTGATTCACCCCCCCTCTTAGTTGTCTTGTGCCTTTCAACAGAACTATGATCCATATTTTGACAAGTCATCTCAAGATGAAGGAGAAGCATTTGTCACTGCCTTGGCAACACATGCATCTGAGGATGTGTGGCTTATTGACTCTGGTGCATCTTTTCACATGACCTCACATTGAGGTTGGTTTTCAAAGTATGAAGAATACGATGGTGGAAAGGTGTACTAGGGTGATGATTCTCACCTGAAGATTGTTGGCCGTGGAAGAGTCTTGATTTGATTCCTTGATGGATGAGTGAAGGGGATCAATGGTGTTTTGTATAGCCTTGGTTTGGCATGGAACATCTTTTCTATAAGTAAGTTGAATGATGTGGGAGTGCAGGTTGTTTTTCCAATCAAGGATGCAAGATGACTAGAGGATCTATGGTGTTGGCTAAGGGTGTTTGGATTGGCACTCTATTTTAGCTTGATGCATGTGTGGTTTAGTGCAATAGTGTCTTTGTTTCGAAGAAGAGAGCTTCAGAGTCTTCATCCTCACCATTGGAACTAGCAGTGAAGAGGACTGTTGCATCTACTTTTGATGGTCATGCTTTCTAGGTACCTAAGGGTGCTCATTCTATGGAGATGAAACTTCTAGTTGAGAAGACAATATTATGGCACCAAAGGCTTGGTCACATTGGTGAAAAGGGTTTGAGGACCCTAATAAATAAAAATCTTGTCAAGGGTATGAATGACTGT
Source organism: Cunninghamia lanceolata (assembly GCA_027924645.1). NCBI lineage: Eukaryota > Viridiplantae > Streptophyta > Pinopsida > Cupressales > Cupressaceae > Cunninghamia > Cunninghamia lanceolata. Next base: position 5,385,333 of record BSBN01000771.1, read on the forward strand.
AACCTTGAGTTCGATTTCTGTGAACATTGCATTTATGGAAAACAAAACTGTGTTTAGTTTTATTCCAGTTCTCACAAATCTTCTGAGGTGTTGGACTTGATTCATTCTAATGTGTTTGGTTCTATTAATGTTCCTTTGATTTTAAAATCTATTTACTTTTTTTCATTCATTGATGATTACAGTAGAAGGACATGGGTGCATTTCTTTAGAAGCAAAGGATAGAAAGATTAAGTGTTTGAGGACTGACAATGGTGGTGAGTTTTGTGCAGCAGATTTCAACAAGTTCTGTAAAGAACAAGGGATTAAGAGGCACAAAACAACTCTATATACCCCTCAGTAGAATGGAGTTACAGAGAGAATGAATATAATGTTGATGGAGAGGGCAAGGAGTATGCTAAGTGGAGCTAGCCTTGAATAAAAGTTTTGGACTGAAGCTATTGCTACTGCTTGTTACTTGGTTAATAGGTCTCCTACATTAGTACTCATTGATAAAACACCTATGGAGGTGTGGTCTGGTAAAAAAAACTTCATTGAGACACATTCAAATATTTATTTGTGAAGCATATGCACATGTGCCTAAGGAGAACAGGTCTAAGTTGGAGATTAATGTTGTGAAGTGTATCTTCATTGGTTATGGCATTAGTGTGAAAGGGTACAAGCTTTGGGATCTAGCGGATGAGAGAGTTCTATATAGAGGAAGTGTGATCTTCAGAGAGCTCAATCCTTCTGTTGTTGTCTTACAGCTAGAGAAAGAAGAGAAAAAATAGGATGTGGTTTAGCTTCCTTCCACCCCTGAGAAAGTTGAACCAAAAACATCTATTGGACTTGATAATGAGGAGAGCTCTAGTAGCTCTGAAAGTTTAGAAGAAGATGAAGACCCTTAATTTCAATCTTTAAGGAGGTCCACATGGATAAGGCAGCAACCTTATAGCTTTGGTTATTCATTGCATGATTCTAGTTGTATTTTTTCTTTGATTTCTAACATTGATGCGCCTAAAACTGTGAAAAAGCATATGGGTATGAAAGATGCAGGTTCCTGGAAAGAGGCCATGGAAGAGGAGATGGCTTCTTTGGATTCAAATGGATGTTCAAAAATAAATTTGATGTAGATGGTAGTGTTGAGAAATATAAAGCTATATTGGTTAGGAAGGGGTATTCTCAAATGGAGGGAATTAACTATGGTGATATTTTCTCTCTCGTTGCAAAGATGACATCTATTCAGTTCATGTTATCTCTTGTAGCATCATATGATATTGAAGTGGAATAGATGGATATGAAGATAACATTCCTTTATGATGACTTGGAGGAGGAAATCTGTATGTCACAGCCAGAGCAATATGTGGTGAAAGGTAGAGAAAATCTGGTTTGCAAGTTGAAAAATTCTTTGTATGTTTTGAAACAGTCTCCTAGGATGTGGTACCAGAAGTTTGATGCCTTTGTGTTGAGTATTGGATTTCTAAGATCAAAATTAGATCATTGTGTTTATTACAAGTTTGACAAGAATCACATTCTCATTATTGCATTGTATGTTGATGATATGTTACTCATTGGGAATGGTAAAAGTTTGATTTCTGATTTGAAGTCTCCGTTGTTAGTACAGTTTGAGATGAAAAATCTAGGGGCAGCTCGATACATTCTAGGGATGGAGATCAGAAGAGAGAGCAAACATAAAACTTTGGTTAGGCTAGAGTAAGTATATTAACACTGTGTTGGAGAGATTCAGCATGGTAGATTGCAAACCTTTGACTATTCCTGTTACGATGGGGACAAAGTTATCTATTGCAGATTGTCTAAAGTCTCCTTTTGAGATGGAGAATATGAGAATAGTTCCTTATGCTAGTGTGGTTGACAGTTTGATGTATGCGATGGCCTGTACAAGACCAGACATTACCCAAGCAGTGGGAGTCCTTAGTCAATTTATGGCTAATCCTGGACAGGTACATTAGGATGTAGTGAAGAGAGTGTTTAGATATTTGCGGGGTACTTCTAAGTATTCCTTATGCTATCATGGTTATCCTACTAGATCTCAGCATTCTATAAGTATCGTGGATATGTGGATTCTGATTGGGCAGGTGACATTGACAGCAAGAGATCCACCAGTGCTTATGTGTTCACAATGTTTGGTGGTGCTATTAGTTGGATGAGTAAGTGCCAACCTGTGGTCACTTTGTCAACTACTGAAGACAAGTACATGGCAGCAACTCATGCTTGTAAAGAAGCCATTTGGATTAATAAATTGTGTTTTGATGTTGGGTTTGATACATGGAAGACTACTATTTGTTGTGAAAGTCATATTGCCATATGTTTGGTAAAGAATCCTACATTCCATGCGAGGACCAAGCATATTGATGTCCAGTACCATTTTGTTTGTGACATGGTAGAGGATGGGAAGGTAAACTTGGAGAAAGTTGACACTTTGATGAATGTTGTAGATTCCTTGAAAAAACCTGTGAGCACAGAGAAGTTCAGATGGTGTTTAGAGTCTATGGGCCTACCAGCCCCTAGCAATTAAATCATGGTGTTGATACTCCATTTTCTCTTGCAAGGTGTTCAACAAGTGGGAGAATGTTAGGAAAAGTGTCTCAACCTTGCAACTACAAAAGGTTACTATTCTTCCTAGTTTTGGTGTTTTTGAATGCCCTTTATCTTGAAGAATGGTCTAGAACTTTCAAAGTTTCCAAAAGGGCTAAAAATGGTGAGACTTACTATTTTTAGTAACTCTACATTTGACCTCGGATGGACCCAAATTTTTCCCAAGAGGTGCAAAACTACTAAGTAAACATCTCGAGTGAGTTTTGACTCAGGATCATATCTGGATTACGAGATATTAAAGTTTTTGTTTTTTGAAACTGATCTGGAAAAAGTTTCAAACTTAGTTTTGAGGAACTTAGAGATCCCTAATTGCCCCAAAAAAAATTGTAACTAGAGAAGTGGGTTATATCTTGATAGATCTCTTCACGATCTTTTTGACACATCAAATGGTTCGTCAACCAAACACCTAGATCAAAAGTTATGGCCTTCGAAAGTTGGACCTCCTATTTTTGGGAAATGTGAAAATGTGTTGGACACTTAAAAGGGCTATAAAGGGGAGAGTTACACGTGTTGGTGTGTGATTTGGCACATCATAAGACATTTGATTGAAGATAATTTGGGTGTCACTTTTGAGTGGTTTTGGCTCATGGTTTTGTAATTCATGTTGACAGTTTACTGTATTGTATCTCCTATATATCAGGAGCTTGAGATGGAGGTCAAGTGTAAGAGTCTTATAGATGTTGAGTTACCAATGGATCTCTAGTTGCTTAATACTCCTATGAAAGCTTTCTCTACAAGTATATTGTAATCTTCTTGATTTTTGAATAATATATTGGGCCACTTTGGAGTGTGGGGTTTTTTACCTGGAAGGGTTTTCCCCACGTATATCTTGTGTTGTGAGTTTTGCATTTGGATGTTGTTATTACCTTTCTATTAATGTGCATCTAAATCTATAACTATAAAAGTTAAAATTTGCATAAATCTTTCCTTGGTAGATCAGTGTAGGAAGTGTTTTCCACATACCTTGCTTCCTTTCATTTTTCTCTATTGCTTCTTGAAGAAAAAGATATTATGTTTTGTTTTCCAAACACACAATGCTCATAGAAATCAAAGTGCTCATCAAAATAGGAGAATTCATCCAACAATTTTTTATTCATAATTATTTTCAAAACATTTTCACTTGTGTGACCCAATCTATGGTGCCACAACATACATGTATTTTCTATAGTTCTAGTTACATAAGTGGAATTACAAACTATAGTGGCATCAAGCCTAAATAATATTCCCATCATTGTTCCTCTTGCTACCACCAAGATTCCTCTCACCATTTTGTAAACATGCGTATTAAACATTACAAGCATTCCTGAATCATTCAAATTTGAAACAGAAATAAGATTTCTAGCCAATCCAGGAATATGTAAAACACCAAGGAGAGTTTTAATTCTCCCATCACTAAAACACAACAATACCTTTCCTCATCCAACAATTGGATATATAGTGTTGTCTCTAAGGTAGACATTACCTCCATCATATTGCTCATATGTGGAAAACCATTCTTTGTGTAGAGTCATGTGATACGAGCATCCTGAGTCAATCAACCACTGTTCATTAGACATAACATGACATGCAAAAATTAAAACCTCATCACCTGCATCTGAGGACTTTTCTGTAGAGCAATCCCACAGTTTCTTCTTGTTTTTTCATTCCTTCTTAACATGCCCTCTTTTTGTGTAGTTCCAACACTTAACTCTATTCTTTTTTCCATGAGTCTTAGATCTTCCCTTAGATTTGTACTTAGGGCCTTTCTGATCTCCTTTTGGTCCTCTTTTAATATATCTTCCCTTAACATTGAGAGCATAAACTGAACTATCCATAGCCTTCTTCCTCATTTCCTGTGCCAACAAAGTTGCAACAAGGGAACACATCTTTGGATCTTCAAGGTTAGCAATGATATCAACAATGAAGTTCTTCCAAGACTCAGGTAAAGAAAAGAAGCATGATACATTTAGCTTCTTCCTCAACTTTAACATCTATAGAGGATAATTGACTCACAATCAAATTAAATGAATTTAAATGCTCTGCAATAGATTTGCCTTCCTTCACTTTTAGAGAAAATAACTTTTTCTTTAAATAAAGTTTGTTTACTAGACTTTTGGCTTGATAGATTTCACCCAACCATTTCCATAAAGCATATGCAGTCTTTTCTTTAGCGACATTCAGCTAGATAGAATCTGCAAGACACAACCAGATTGTACCCTATATCTTTTTGTCCATCTTGTCCCACTCATCTTGACTGATAGTATCAAGTTTCTTTTCTTTTGTCACAGTAAACCATTGATCTCTCTCTTCAAGTAAATCCTTTATTTTTAGCTTCCACAACTCATAACTCATTCCATAAAAAAATTTTGATGTCTAATCAAGATGCAGATGCAACCATGCTTTCTACACAAAATCTACAAAATAAATTCAACTAGAACTCCCACTACAACTCAAAAAACCCTCACACTTCCACCTAATACACAGAACTAGCTAGGATTTAATACCAAATGTTAGAAATGAAGATAAACAACTATAGATCAGTGGAAATATGATTAAGATTGTTATAGCTATTAATCCAGTGTAGAACCAAATGGAGATTACAGGAAATCAAATCAACAATACAAATAAATAAAGGAACAGAAGAACTAAACACATAACACCATGTTTACATGGAGAAACCCTTTCAGTAAAAACTCCACACAAGAAGAGATACACCAGTCTGTATTAACTTCAAAAGAGTTTACAATAAAATAGTATAAACCTCCTCTTCAGTCTTCGATCCAGTGCCTATTTTTCCAGTCTCAACTCTCTACACTTCTCCTTCAAAACCCTAATACAATATACTCATAAACGGGATCCTTCTAGGACAAGAAAAGCCAACATAACCTCTACCGTCATATCTATGGCCTAATAATGAACGGTCTAGATTTTTAATGGAAATATATATAATGTGGCTTTTGGGAGTGTTACCTTGAACCTCTATCGGGGCACACAACCCTTGGACCCCAAACTGAGGGGATGGTCCCCTCAGACCCCGCAAGGTGTACCCCCCTACACCCCCCTAGAATGAAATATGATCCATAACCAACATCTGTCAGGTACTAGGATCAAACATGCGGCTAAAACAAAGATCAATACTTGGTGAGACCATTCATCCCTTATGGGTGATTTACAAATAATAGTAACAATAATAAATTACATAGGATTTACAAGGTTGATGGCACCTTAATCCTAACAACATTGAATTTAGTTTATACAATTTTTTCATTGATTTACCCAAGTTTATGTGAATCAATTTTCCCCTAAATATAGTGTTTATGTTTGAGGATAAAAACATGTTTTTATCAAATTTAATAATTTAATTATTATTTAATTACCATATTACATAACTTCAATTTTCAAATGCATTTAAATTTTACATAAATTTTAAAAATTATGTTCAAATTCCTATTTTTTAAATGCTATATTTTTATTTTTATTAAAGTTGTAGGTTAGCATACAATGACATCCAACTTTGCATATGGTTAAGACTTAGCAAGTCGAATTCATCCTATTGAAAGTTAACCCATTGGAAGTCGTGACCATGCTTTGGAGAACTATTTGGCAAAGATCATTATTTTGTTATGAAAATTAGATGGTTGACAATTGTTCCAATATTGAGGATACACAATAGATATGGCTTAAATTAGTTCATCTCAAGGGAATCGCTCACTAATCTCTAAGGATAGAAATTTCACAATATCATTTAAAGTACTACTTACATATTTATCAATATTATCAAAATCTTCCCTTGTAACAGATTCTTATTTGGTGGTGTAGCAAACCCTAGAAAATAGTGCATTGGTATCTCATATGATCCCCATACTAAGACACATAACTACCCACTTGCATTGAACTATAAAAAATTAGTAGCATTGTCCACATTTGTCATTAAAGGCCAACTATTAAATTTTGGACTTATGAATGATTGCTTTGATAGATATATTATCAAGGGTCATGCATATCATATTACATAGATTTTGTATATTCTAAAATATACATACTTCTTCCTTGGTGTTTTTCACAAGAATGTTCATTTCCTCTAGCATGTGAATAATTCCAAATAAATTTAGAAGTGTCTCTATCTCACTTAACTTAAATAAGAGGTCAATAGCTTTATCTACCATGAGGTGATGTTCATACATTATTCTAATCAAGGATTGATGTTCTATAATAACTCTTTCCGCTAGCCCAGACAAGGAGATCTATCTAGTATCAACATCCTTAAGAATCTTGTTTCATGTGGTTATTACCTCAATAAATTGTTGGAATTCTAAAAACTATTTGAAACTTGGACAAAAGTATGAGTGGAGCTCATGGACTAGATCTTCAACTTTTGATACTACAAAAGACCTACTCACAATTTTAAATGTTAAATTCATTCTATGGGCCATGCAGTTAATGACACTCATGTATGGTGAACAAGAAGTTTGTACCTTTACAAAAAGACCATTCATATGACCTTGCATTACTGAAGCTCCATCCACCCTTCTACACACAAAATGTTTTAGCAATTATGTAGTCATCCCTATTGATGAGCCTAATTATTAGAATATTTTCTTCTAGCTTTATGCAAGTTAAAAGACATTCCCAGACACTATTTTAAGTATATCTCTATGTTATGTTATCCTTTATAATCACTATGCAGATTTGAACTTGGCTAATTAAGTATATGGAGATATGATTATGATATGATGAAATTGTATGTTATGTGGGAATGTATGGATTATTGAGAATATTTGTGTTGATTTTGGTTGGTAGTATTTTGTACATGTTAATGGACTAACCTTGCAACTAAAAGAGAGAGGTCTGTCACCCGCATCAACTACGAGGTGCAGCCCACAACCACAACATTTCCATGTGTAGAGTAGGGGAGATTCCAATATTGACTAAGTGCAGTAACCAGGACCAAGGACACTCAATGGAGAGAATCATTCATTGTGATAGGTGATCAATAAAGGTGATTGGAAGCTTGGAGGACTATTACAATTAGAAGACTAATGGGACCGATTCAATTGACCCATGTTACCCTGTTTTAGCAAAGAGTTCTAGTTTTGTTAGGACACTTCCTTCCTTGTTTTCCTATTATTGTTGTCAGCATTCATTACATTCAAGTTCATGCAGAGTGGTATTTTATGTTTTCAGTTAAGAAACCTATTTGAATAACTCCCCTGTACCTATATTATGGTTCGGTGATTGAGATAGAAGTAAGTTAAGTTTAGTTTGGAATAGTTTTGCTCTACCACAGATCTAGCTATCTGAATCTTTTATAGATATGCAAACAATGTTATTTGCTTATGTGTTATGAATATTACAATTTAGCTAGATTGTATGTGATTTGAAAAGATTGTGCAAATATATGTTGGAGTTGATATGATTGTGTTTATCTGAAAGATTTAGATTTGAGTTTAAATAGTGAGGCAATCACCTGAGCAATGGCCACTCACGATAACTGACCTTCACTTTATTTCTTCCATGTTTTAATTTTTGTAGCAGTTAATTTATGAATACAAGATCCATTAGATTCTTAGAGTTGTTTAGTTCAATTAGTTTGTGATACTCTGGAGGATAGGAATAGTTGTCATTAACAAATAAGAATTCCATTCCTTAATCTGTTGTTACAGTTTTACATTATAAAGTATCTGTAGCAGTTGTAGTAGCATTACTTTCCCTTATTAATAAGTAGCTTGATTTAGTAGATAAGTTATATAGTCTGATCCCTGAAAGCGCATATAGTGCAAGTGCCATCACAAGTCTACAAGCCCTGGTTGATAATTTGATGAGGTCTTTTCAAGAAGTTATAGTTGACTGTTCAGTAGGAGATTCCTTTGAATTGAGTGGTTACCACCAAGTTTACCTAGCATTGTAAAGACACTACATTTTTGGTGTTGTTGCCGGGGATGGTGCTACTTTCAGAGATTAGTCCCTATTAGTTTTCAACTTTTTTAGTTACATTCTACTATTCAAAGGATAGGGGACTTAGGTTCTACTTCACCAACCACCAAAAAGGTTACTAACATTGTGTAAGATCCATACAAAGTTATATACATTGTATGTGGAGGCAGGGAGACACTTTGGGAAGGTTCCTTTCATCAACCCAATAAGCTACAGTAGATATTGGTGACTTTAGTGATCATAGTGAGGGTATTACTAAAGAAGAATATTCCCTCTCATCATCTACTGATAATACAGAAAGAACTTTCCTCACCATGGTTGATGTAGTGGATGATCCACCAGGACAGGTGACGTTTGAATTTCCTATCACCAACCAGGAAAGGGCTGCTGCTCTGAAGAATATACCTCCTTCAGCATTTCCTATCTTCTATGGCTTGGTTACTGAAGATCCAGACACATTCATGTCTAAGTTTGATGTCCTGTGTAGGAGTTATGACTACACCACGTATCCTCATAGGCTTAAGCTATTCCCTGCCACATTAATGGATGCTACTTTAAGATAGTTTATGGGATTAGGAAAGGATGATATCCTAGACTGGGATATAATGAATACAAAGTTCTTCAAGAAATACCAAGACTATTGTAGAGGGGTTGATAGAAGAAGAGATGATATCTTCAAAATGACTCAGAAAGAAGATGAGCTATTGGAGGACTATGTGGAGAGGTTCCAGTTTTGCCTCAAGAAAAATCCATAGAATAGATTATCAAAAGCTTGTCTTCTTGAGAGGAGTCAATGATGACTGCATGGATTCCCTTAATCTTATTGGGGCAAGGGATATATCTCAATTACCCTTTGAAGATGTCTGCAAAGTTTCTAGAAACTACTCAAGGAATTTTTCCAGGAGAGTAAGGGGTGAGAGAGCATCCACCATTGGTAAGGCATCCAATTTAGTTTCAAGAGTGGAACTAAGTAACCTATTGACCAACATGAAAGAAGATATCATCAATCATCTAGCCACTCAACTAGATACTCTACACTTGAAGAAGAAGCAGGAGGAGGCTGATTCAATACTCACTGAATACTGTCCAAATTGTCGACAAAGAAAAGCTAATTGCAAATGCATGAGAGTGGCTAGTATTGTAGAAGATAAACTAGAGAAACCTCACTTTTAGCTTGTTGAAGGAGAAGATGGCCAACTATACTATGTTGTACAAAGGAAACCATGGAAACAAAGACAAGGTATGCCACAAGATCCTTTAACTTTTAATACATTATTTCCAATAGGTCATCAAAATTTCTCTAGTTGGAACCCTTAGCCTTGGCCAACTAATCAAAACCAATGGCAAAACCCTTAGCAATGGAAAAATCCTCAGCTAAACTGGAATCAGCAGCAACCCATTGTATGGCCCCAACAAAACTTCCAAGGATCTAACTACAGCCCCCAATGGCCACCGATGGCAACCACAATGGAAAAAAAGATAGCAGTGGCAAAACCAAAACATGAATTACTCACAACCCTTACTGCCTCCTCAGCCTCAGCAACAAGCCATTATGCCAAATTCATCTTGTCCTACAACATAGCCACCAAGAGCACCACAAATACTTGCCCAACCTGCACCTAATTCCAATAACAAGTCTATTCAACAGACATACACTAATGAGGCTATTCAATACCCAATTTATGGGATAGAGGTGAGTGATGTCCACCTCAAGTCAGGGAAAACATTAGCTAGACCTTCAACTCCCCAAATCACTGAGGTAGTGGATGAATAGCCCATGGAGGAGGCATTAGACAATTCACTTCTAGAACTTGAATCAAATTAGGTAAATCAGACTATCTCAAATCTAGAGCCTCCTTTCCCTGAATGACTAGCCATTTCAAAACATCCAACCCAAGCAGAGACATACTTACTGAGACAACTTAAGAATGTTAGTATCAAGATACCCCTCATCCAAGCTATCAAGGACATCCCAATCTACACCAAGACCATGAGAGAACTTTGTCTTAAGAAACTGGGGAGAAATAAGAAGGATCCTCAGATAGTTCATGTCTTAGGGAACCTTGCTGATATCATGCTAGGGAACATAACTGTCCCTAAATACACAGACCCTGGCAGTCCAGTAGTGGATGTTAAGATTAATGGAACTCTCATCAAAAACACCTTGATTGATTTAGGGGCAGCTATCAATGTCATGACCAAGGAAACAATGCAACTCCTTCAACTGCCAAACCTAAGGCCTACACCAACTATTTTACAGTTGGCAAATAGGTCAATAGTGAAACCTGAGGGGATTATTGAAGACATAGTCATAGAATTAGACTCATGGGAGTATCCTATAGACTTTATAGTTTTGTAGCCAAAAGTTAATCTTGCAGGATATCTACTTATCTTAGGCAGACCATGGTTAGTAGCAACAGATGCATTTATAGGTTACAGGTCTGGGATCATGATAATCTCAAATGGGACTGTCACAAAGAAATTGGTGCTTTATCCCCCAGCTCAACCTCATGATAATCTGGAACAAACCATACGACCTACCTTAGAAGAAGAAGAAGACCACTATTCCTTACAAACTCCCATGATGATAAAATGTAGCCCTTTGTTAGCAACCTAAGATGTCGATGACTTGATTGACCACATTATACAGAACCATTGCGGTAGGGACCTAGAACAATAGGACTGTCTGTCATGTCTGCAAGATCCATTACAGAATATCATACTTGCACATTCCTCAAAGGAATTGTCCCAACTCTTCCATTCTTTACTACCTCAGGAATGTGTTCCCAATATTAGTGGATGTGACCTTTCATCTGTCCATCTAGTTTCTAAAACATTGGAAATCATGCCAGGCAAAATGTTGAATACCAATAATGCCCTGACTAAAGAACAACAGACTTCCTTGCACACTGTGTTGCAGACACATGCATTAGCTTTTGCATGGGATTATAATGACATGAAAGGAATAGATCCAGATTTGTGCATGCATAGGATCTACATCAATGATGGTTTCAATCCCATAAGACAACAACAAAGAAGAATGAATCCTACCTTAAGAGACATAGTTAAAAATGAGCTCTAGAAGCTCCTTGACACTGGTTTTATTTACCCTATTTCTAATAGTGAATGGGTGTCACCTTTAGTTATTGTCCCTAAGAAGGGAGGCAAGTGGAGGGTGTGTATAGATTATAGGGAACTTAACATAGCCACTAGGAAAGACCATTTTCCACTACCCTTCATTGACCAAGTACTTGACTCCCTAGCAGGTAAAAAGTACTTCTCCTTCTTAGATGGCTTTAGTAGCTATAATTAGATAAAAAAGGCTCTAGAGGACTAGGATAAGACCACATTTACCTTCCCTTAAGGTACAAATGCTTATTATGTCCTTCCTTTTGGATTATGCAATGCCTCAACCACTTTCCAAATGGGAGTACTAAGTATATTTTCAGACTATGCTCATGATTCTATAGAGATCTATATGGATGATTTCACCACTTATGGAGACACATTTGAGACAACACTCAGTAATCTGGAGAAGGTCCTGAAAAGATGTCAGGAGCATAATCTGTCATTGAGTCATGAAAAATGCTTTATGATGATGACTCAAGGAGTTGTTCTAGGACACTTCATATCCAGTGATGGTATTCAGGTGGATTCTAATAAGATTGAGATAATTTCTACACTTCCTGTAGCATAGAAGCCAAAAGATGCCAAAAGCTTTCTTGGCCATGCAAGCTATTATAGAAGGTTTATACAGGACTTCACCAAACTAGCAGTACCTTTATTTTCTCTGCTCGCAAAGGACATGGAATTTGACTGGACCACAGAATGTCAGCACTCTTTTGACACACTGAAGGCAACTCTGACAAAAGCACCTGTCTTGAGAGGACCCAATTGGACATTGGCCTTCCACATACACACTGATGCTTCTAATTTTTCTATAGGGGTAGTATTGGGATATAAAGAAGGTACTAAAGAGCATGTTATTTATTACATCAGTAAAAACTTACAAGGGGTAGAGCTCAATTACACTATCACAGAAAAATAGATGTTGGTTGTTGTCTATGCTATCAACAAGTTTAGACATTATATCACTGGCTACCAGGTATTTATCCACATAGATCATAATACAATTATATATTTAATGAATAAGCTTGTGGTTGGGGGTACACTAGTCAGATGGTTGCTTTTTCTATAGGAGTTTGATATCACAATAGTGGATAAACTAGGAAAAGCTAATGTGGTGGTAGATTTTCTGTCTAGACTACCTACACAAATGGAAGATGTTGTGGATGACTCTCTCCCAGATGAACACTTGTTTTCTCTTACTTTACATACACCAGGGTTTGTTGATATTGCTAACTATTTGGTAGCAGGGTAGATTCCATCATACTTCTCCCCAAGAGAAAGAAGACAATTAGTTCATAAAATATTTCCATATTCTTGGATTGTTGGTTATTTGTTTTACACTGGTCCAGACCATATTATGAGGAGGTGCATAAGAGAAGATGAGGTCTTTGACATCCTAAAAGCTTGTTATGATGAGCCCTGTGTGGGTCACTTTGCAGCCAAGAGGACATCATTCAAGATACTAACCACATGCTATTATTGGCCAACTCTTCATAAGGATGCAATCAGGAATACAAGGAGTTGTGACTGATGTCAAAGAATGGGTAGTCCAACAAGATTAGATAAGATGCCTTTGCAACCCCAGATAGCACTAGCACCATTTGACAAGTGGGGGCTAGATTTCATTGGGCCAATCTCACCAGCTTCTAATCATAAGGAGTACATTTTAGTTTGCACTGATTACTTGACAATGTGGGTTGAAGTCAAGGCTTTTCAATTTGCCAGAGATGGGAATGTAGCCAAATTCTTGTATGAAGAAATTTTCACTAGATATGGAGCACCAAGAGAAATTGTCACTGACCAAGGCCCACATATCACTTCTAAACTCATTTCAACACTAGTCAAAGAATATGAAGTTAGGCATAGGAAGTCCACACCCTATCACCCTTAGGCCAATGGGCAAGTGAAAGTTATAAATAGAGAAATTGAGAATATTCTAACCAAGACAGTGAACAGTCACAAGAAGGAATGGGTAGCTAGACTGCTAGAGTCAGTATGGGCATACAGAACTACATGGAAAACAACAACTGGTTTCACACCTTATGAGTTAGTGTATGGTAAAACAGTAGTTTTACCAATTGAATTTGAGTATAAGACACTAAGGACTGCCCTAGAACTGGACATGGATCTGACGACAGCAAAAAGAGAAAGACTTCATATTCTCAATGGATTAGATGAGATTAGAATGGCAGTTATGAACCACACATAAATTGTTCAAAAGCAGAGAGCCAAATGGCATGATCAGTATGTTAAAAGGAAAGAATTTCATGTAGGTGACTGGGCTCTATTATATGATTCAAGGTACAAAGATCATAAAGGCAAAATGTAATCTAGTTAGGACCTTATGAAATTCACCAAGTGTTTTCCAATAGAGCTGTCAAACTTCAGACAATAGATGGGGTTAGATTTTCACTATTGGTAAATGGACATCGATTAAAGCTCTATATCAGGCCAGCAAATAGGGATGATTTTCTAAATCAATGTTCTATTTCTAACCATGAGCCGGATGCTACTATATCATCACCTAGCAGTAACAGAGAAGGAGACCCTATCGATAGTCATAGTGATTCAGCAGGTGAGCTATGTAGCTCACCTCCTGAGGTCACCTAGGTAAAATTTCTTTCCTTTCCTCACATGCACAAACAACACCGATGCTAATATATTCATGAAGACCAAGTCAATAATCGTAGGGACCTGTTGGAGGTGAACATGCAGCAACTACCCATCCACTCACATGCAACAACTATCCGTCCATTAATTCAAATTTCATGCCATGCACTCCACTTTTCAAGCACATGCAACCACCATTCGTCATCACACCGCATGCAACTTACATCAACTAGTTCACACATACCGGAGTGTCATTCCACCATTCTTTGTAATAATAAGTTATGTCTTATCAAACTTAAGTTGCATACAGATTTTCCAATGCCGAGCTTGTGTGAAGTCTAGTTCATCTCATTGCAACAAGTACAATATTAACTTGTCATTATTTGACATAGATATTTCAATCTTTCCTTATATGCTCACATTTAATAATATGAAATTATCATTTGTAATCTTGTATCCATATACATTTAGCCTTCTCCTTTCCATACACAGACTTGAATTGAGGTCACTTCAAGAATTTAGTTGGGGGGACGAATAGTGTTTTTGTTCAAAACAATGATTGTTCGCCATTGTTCGTTATACACACAACATACAACCTCTTTTTCATCTTTGTTTCATTTTTATGACTACTCTACCAATTTGTTTGTTAAATTATCTGATATGCTTCCATGCTAAAATTTGTAATTTCTCATAGTTCTGAGTCAATTTAAGCTGGTTTGATAGTTCAGTCTGGTATTATATAGCGAGCGAATATACAGGAGGTTATTGGAAGCATGTGTTATTGAAACTAAAGAGTATAGTAGATATACAGAAGGGTTGTAGAAAGGGGTTGTGGTGAATTTAAATTTAGAATTGGCAATATGGGAGGAGACATCATCAGATTATAACCTACAGTGCATGATATGGTACTGGAAGATCAATTAACTCTGCCAATCTTGACACGGGCAAGATGGATTGATTATTTCCTAAAACTCACAGAATTTGATGAAGGTATAACTAGGCAGTTTGCAGCCTCACTTTACCATGATGAAGCTGCTATAAAAGGATTGATAGTGGATGCTTCAGAAGTAGCAGTTGCTAATGTATCGGGTTTACCTAGAAATGGTGAAGAGTTCCCCATCAAAGCAGATGCAATAGCTGCAAGAGACAAATTTAGTGAAGAAGGGGAGTAGCTGGAATCTACATCTCAAGGAACTAAAAGGCATTCACTTCCAAAATTGTGGGCTACTTGTTCTGTGCACATTATCAAATACGTCACCTGTGATGGTAGGTAATCTATGTTATACATGGTCCATTTCAAATTGTTAAGCCATCTTCATCATAATATGATAGTTAATGTGCCTAATTTCCTATACAATTTCTTCAAAAAAATGAGCTATGAATATTAAAGGAAATAAAAAAGATCATCATTATCCCATGGTTACCTAGTTACTCTGTTAGTTAAGAGAAGTCTTAGGATGCAGTATCCAAATGTACCTTGGAAACGTTTCTTGAAATGCATAAATATCAATGATATCCTTAATGACCCAGCATCACAAAAAAATTCACCTGCTGCATCCTTGAGAGAAAACCATGTTTCACCTACTGCATCATCTACCCACAGCATAGAGGAGATAGGAGAACAGGATGTGCCAATTGTGTAAAATGTAGTATCTGATCAACCCATACTAGAAGAAGAGAATCAAACCTCAGAAGAAGAGACCAATCAGGCTCCATCCTCTAGTAAGACACCTAGCACCAAAACACCAAGAACTAAGAAAAAGGAAAGTGGTTCCTCTTCTAAGCCTACAAAAAGGTCAAAAGGGAAATCCACACCAATAAGGTGTTCACATCACCTTAGAGAGAAGGGTGTTATGAGGAGTGTTGTTAAGAAACCTGGAAAAGAGAAGGAGGATGTGGTAGCAGTTGAGAGTGATCATGAGCTAGAGGATAATGTGACCGAGAATATACAAACCCCCATCAAAAGAAAATGGTATGTGTCAAGTACCTCTGAGTCTGAATCAGAAGACATCTTTATTGCTAAGAAAACTAGGATGAAAACCCCAAACAACCCTGATAATAAGGAATGTGAGTGTACTAGAGGTGATGATGAACAGTCTTCAAAGGATGAGGAATTGTTGCTTGAGGATAGGAATATAAGAAGAGAACTACAGTAAGCTATTGATAGAATAAAACAACTAGAAGAATTGATCAAAGCCTATGAGCAGAAGGACAAAGAGAGAGAGGCAAGGATACATGAGTTTGAAGAAAGGGTTAAAACCTATGGTCAAGGATCAAAATTGGATGCCCTTGTAGAGCTGGCCATAGTAGTTGTAGGGAATAAGGAATTAGTGACCAAAGAAAAGAAGATCCATGTTGTCAAACCTCCAACTTGCTATACAATTGTATCCTTAGGATATCAATTATGGAAGGTTACTCAAGAATTCAGTGAACAAAAAGAAGAATGGAAAAGAGAAAAGGAAACCATGACTAAAGAACATAATAAGGCACTGCAAAGGAAGGATATAAAGTTGTGAAAGCTAGCAGTAAGAATGGAGGAAGTAGCAGATAAGTCTGCTCAGATTGTCAAATGTAGACCACTAGCTAGGACCTATGCCTTGTTTCTTCAAGAATTTTTTTTGAGTTTCTAGTTTAGCAGATTGATCAGCAATAAACCAGTTGACATGAGTGAGAAAATGGATTTCCTCAAAGTTTTTTCTACTTCCACACTTGATGAACAAGATCAGCTATGTGAATTTTATTTACATAATCATGTTGTGTCAAGAGATAATGAATGGAATCCATTAATCTATGTAGGGGATTTGCAGGTAAGAGCATTGACCTCTTACTTTAGAAATGAGAAATTGAGAGGGGACATTATGTAAGCTTACACAGAAAGAGAGAAGTCCATTGCCCTTCCAATCAGAAAGGAATCAGAAATCCCTGAGTTTATTATTGCAGAATGGCAATAGATATTAGAGCACAAATGTGTGGGGAGAAAAATTATGAATTTGAGGCTACAAGACTATGACAGGATTTAGCACTTGATAGTAGGGCTCATCCATCATTCTCACCAGCATGTACAAGACTGGTTGAATAGCCTGACTTCAGAGTTACAAATGAAGGAACCCCATTCTGTCCACAACTTCATGGCCATGTTTGAAAGGGTCAAGAATATATGGACATTGCCAAGGGACAAGCACTGAGCTAGATACCACTTACTTTTCATCCCCCTATGCTTCTATACCCAGTGCCACATTGGATTGGGAGGAGGAGTGCAGAGAGTGAGAAAGTAGAGGTCTCCAGGATGAACAGGTTGGCACATAGCAATGGATTCTATTTGGAGCAGGCTCAAGGAGTAGACACTGTTGTAGATCTTAGGGAGATCACCCTATATTACAACCTATAGTCATAGTGGTTTGCTTGAGGTCAAGCAAAAGGATAGTTGGGGGGTGTGATGAGCCTAACTATTAGCCTATTTTCTTCTAGTTTTATGCAAGTTAAAAGACATTCCCAGACACTATTTTAAGTATATCTCTATGTTATGTTATCCTTTATAATCACTATGCAAACTTGAACTTGGCTAATTAAGTATATGGAGATATGATAATGATATGATGAAATTGTATGTTATATGTCGGAATGTATGGATTATTGAGAATGTTTATGTTGATTTTGGTTGTTAGTATTTTGTACATGTTAATGGACTAACCTTGTAGCTAAAAGAGAGGTCTATCACCCACAGCAACTACGGGGTGTAGCCCGCAGCCAGATAATTTCTAGGCACAAAGCAGGGGAGATTCCAGTATTGACTAAGTGCAATAACCACGGCCAAGGACACTCAATGGAGAGAATCATGCATCGTGATAGGTGATCAATAAAGGTGATTGGAAGCTTGGAGGACTCTGTTACAATTAGAAGACTAATGGGACTGATTCAATTGACCCATGTTCCCCTGTTTTAGCAGAGAGTTCTAGTTTTGTTAGAACACTTCCTTCCTTCTTTTCCTATTATTTTTGTCATCTTTCATTACACTCAAGTTCATGCAGAGTGGTGTTTTATGTTTTTAGTTAAGAAACCTATTTGAATAACTCCCCCGTACCTATATTATGGTTTGGTGGAACTTGAGATAAAAGTAAGTTAAGTTTAGTTTTGAATAGTTTTGCTCTACCACAGATCTAACTATCTGAATCTTTTCTAGATATGCAGACAATTTTATTTTCTTGTGTTATGAATAGTATAGTTCAACTAGATTATATGTGATTTGAAAAGATTGTGCAAATATATGTTGGATTTCATATGATTGTGTTTATCTGAAAGAGTTAGATTTGAGTTTAAACGGTGAGGCAGTCACCTGAGCAAGGGGCACTCAGGATAACTGACCTTCACTTTATTTCTTGCATGTTTTAATTGTTGTAGCAGTTAATTTATGAATACAAGATCCATTAGATTCTTAGATTTGTTTAGTTCAATTAGTTTGTGATACTTCAAAGGATAGGAACAATTGTCATTAACAAATAAGAATTTCATTTCTTAATTTGTTGTTACAGTTTTACATTATAAAGTATCTGTAGCAGTTGTAGCAGCATTACTTTCCCTTATTAATAAGTAGCTTGATTTAGTAGATAAGTTATATAGTCTGATCCCTAAAAGCACATATAGTGCAAGTGCCATCACAAGTCTACGAGCCCTGGTTCATAATTTGATGAGGTCTTTTCAAGAAGTTATAGTGGACTGTTTAGTAGGAGATTCCTTTGAATCGAGTGGTTACAACCAAGTTTACCTAGCATTGTAAAGACACTACACCTACCTCCAATTTCATTCAAATATTTCTTAACCATTTCAAATAGATTATGCAATGTTGCATTCTCCTTAATTTTATGAATAGAGATTAGATGAGGATGAAAGACATAATTTTCAAAAGTATACACATGCATACATACCCAAGAAGTATTATCTACTACTATAACTTTATCTAAAGATAATTCAATAAAAGTTTATTTTTTTCCTATACATCATATTTTCCACCTTAGCAAGACAAATTTCTCATTCTCATCCATTATTTATTAACTAATGTGTGTTAGGAAAGTTAGGAATGCCTATAAAAGATAATAAATTATTATATTCTTCGTAATCTATCATAGGATGCCCTCTAGCCAAAATATGAAAAGCAACACTCAACTAAATAGCTTTTGCCATTTGTGTTGCTCCCATCAACTTTCCAAATTGAGCTTGAATTGTACCTCCACGCGCATCAAGATTCACCTTTTTTTTATTATACTCATCATATTCCATGGCATGCTTAGCATGAAGGCATTCTTCCCTTGTTTTCCATTGTATCATTGATTTTTCCTCTCCATCTATGATTTTCTTTTCATAAACTTTACCAACATATTTTTCTATGCCGTCAACTTTTAGTTGCAACTTCTTGTCCCTACCATATTTCTAACTATATAGCTTACACCTACATTCTATGGGAGGTTCATGTTTGTTTTCATTCTCCAACAGTTCAATGAATGGGTATTTAGACACCTAGTCAATCTAAAAATTTCTTGACAAATCTCAGTCATGCCCAATTTTTTATTTGTCTTTTCTTTTCCTCTTCCATTTAGGATCTCCATTATTTTGATCACTTTTTGAGGTGAGTTTATTAATATTATTATTCCCACTGCCCAAGGACTCCTCTATATCATCATCTCTAGCATTGTAATACAACTCATTACAATCTTCCTCTAAGGTATTCCCTTGATCCTAATGTTGTAGGTTGATCTGCTAGTGCTAGACTAGACACATTGCCAAAGTACAACATTATGTGTTTGTATTTTGATGAGTTCCCTTTACCACTTCTATGAAACTATCTCTTGCTCAACATCTCTCATAAATTAGATACTATAAAAAAATGTCATTATGTTTAAGGTCACCATCAAATTCAACACTAACAATTTTGGTATTGTCTATAACAATGAAACTAAACCAAAAAAAATAATCAAATAGATTCATAAATCCTCGGGACCTAGGTGTATCACTACTCAATATCATTTGTAACAATGAAGCCAAACATATAAATAAATAGGAGGAATCTTATATTATAGAATAATAAAGAAATTATCACTTGCCTCTCCTTGACTTGCTAGTGCTTGTAGTTGTTTATGGCACTGAAAATAGAATTCCAAGTACAAAGCATGTACTAAGCATAGAAGAAACCAAAGAAGTCCAAAAAATAATTCTTAAAAAAGATGTAAAGATTCAAGAATTGAGTCAATTCGAATCAAGAGCAAAATAAAATGTGTAAAAGAATAATTTAGAGTTTTAATTGTATTTATATGATTTCAATTTTGGAAAAATCTACCAAATTGTAAAGCAATGGAGTAAACATGTGACAAATCTCATTAGATTGCAAAATGATTAATAAAAATGTTGGGAAATTGGGACCATGATCCAAAACATATGTGGTGATTTCAAGGTAGTTATGGCCCTAATGGTAGCATGGAGTTATAATGGTATCAATGAAATTGGTCATCATACCAGGTGGAGTTTTGATGGAATTGACAAATATGCCAACTAATCAAAACACACCTCCAAAATTGTAGGTGATTCCCCATTACAAATGCATAGTCTATTGTAGAAAAAATATTTTAATATAAGTTCTTATAAATAATTTGGTGGTGATTTAACACCCATTGGACTGATAATCATAAATTCCTAGTGATTTAGCCCCCTAATTATTTCATTAAATTTGTTAAAATCAATCTAGCCCATACAAACTATTTGCTAATTGGTGAAGATTCACCACTAAAAAATTGTTGAATAGTACACAAACCAAAGATATACATGATACAAAGATTTATGTGGGAAACCCTTATGGGAAAACTCCTAGCAGTAAAAGGATAGCAATAATTGTATTCACAAGGAAAAGTTACATCCAATACAATAAGTCTCTCTTGTAAAGTATCTCAATCTGTAGACAACATTGTATAACCTCACAAGTTTACCACACCTTTAGACAATCAATCATTTTCCAATATCAATTTAAGCCTTGAGGGGTTCCATATAAAGGGGTTTAATTGAAGGGGGTTAGATAAATACCCCTTAGATCAAACCCCCTTGTAAATAACCCCCTAGTCTTAAATCAAACCCTCTATGGAGTCTCCTCTGCACCTATCAAAACGCTAACAAAAAACAAATTTTGCTTCACCTTTTAGGGATCAAATGAAGTCATTTAGAAATTATATTTTGTAAGTATGTAGCCCTTAGTATAAGACTTCCAAAAAGTATGATATTGAATATATTTCATTTGATTATTATATTTATTTTCTATTTTCTAGTGAACATAGTTTTCACCAAACATCAAGGTCTCTATTCCACACATGCAGAAAAAAAAATAGAAAAAAAAGATTCTGAAAAATATCTGTACACTAGGTACTGATGTGTTTGTTTCAAAAAAAAAAAAACTTAACTTGGATACATACATAAAGAGTTATGTTGTATGGTATAAACCTATGTTTGAATTATAATTAATCTCACTTCAAAAATTAATTAAAAAAATATGCAACAAAAAATTATGAAAAAATATTTGTGCACTAGATATTGGTGTTACAAATCTATGTTTAATTTTTTTTAATTTTGTCCTTTCTATAAAAAAAAGTTATGTTGTATGGTATAAACCTATGTCTGAATTATAATTAATCTCACTTCAAAAATTAATTAAAAAAATACGCAACAAAAAATTATGAAAAAATATTTGTGCACTAGATATTGGTGTTACAAATCTATGTTTAAATTTTTTTAATTTTGTCCTTTCTATAAAAAAAGTTATAATGTATGGTATAAACGTCACTTTTTTAAAATATTGTTAATAATAAAAAATAAGTTATTAAAAGTTACATAAAAAATTCACAAATCATTTCTTAATTTTTTTTAAAAAAATACATTTAGAATCTACACACAAAATCTCAAAAACACTAGTTCACATTATCTTCAAATTCTTAATAGATTAGTTGCTGTAGGTGTCAAAAAGTGAAAATTTGGTTAAAAATGTTGATTTCAATGTCCCACTTTGGTCAAAAAGTGAGACATAGTATTGTGGGTTGACCCACAACCAAAACATGATTGTACCATGATATTAGCACACCACAAATTATATGAAGTTACATGACTTATCTAAATAAATAATCGCCACATATAGTAAGCTATTGCCTCTCATACTTGGTTAAAGGTTATTAACTATCTTCACCTATAATCCATACATGTCTTCCTGCACTGCAAACAAACACTAACCATGGCTTCTGATAGCAGAGAGAAACACTTGATTGCTTCTAGTTTCTTGTAATACCTCTAAGTATCTCTTAGAACATCACCATGCTCTTAGCCATCATTACATGTACTCCAACAATGTTGCATTTGCACCTACACTATCATACACACTCTAGTAACTTAAACAAATATGTGGTTGTGAGTTCTCCTTGAAATGACTTGTAGTTGTAACCATAACAACACTAGAATTAGACAAGTCTCCATGCTAAAACAAAACACCTAAAATTCATCACAACTTACTGTAGCTCACCATAACTAACTTTGAATTTGTTTACTAGACTATGATTAAACACTATCAACATGAACTAAAACAAGTTCACCAACTTTTCTCACCTAGAACTCTCTATAGGCAAATAACACACAAAAGTTCCAACAGTTAGCTCAACTTAAATCTTTACATAATTGAGGTAGAATACTTAACTCATCTTGAGCCTCCTACATTTGAGTTAGATCATATAACTAACATTATTTAGCATGGTCATTTTATTAAGCTACATGTGACATATAGGCTATGTAGCATGAAAATATGACATCATCAAAGTATATGTATCATATGTACTCATGTTGGCATGAAAGAGTGAAACACCTTGCCTACTATAAACATGAAAGAGTGAGATAGTCTAATTATCAAAACCATGCTTGAGTGAGATACTTTGATTGCATAATAGAGTAAGATAGGGTAAAAGTTCAAAGCTATGTTGCACTTTAGGCCAACTTGGGGGTTTTGGATGAAACCGTTTTGCCAAAGAAAATTGGCCAAAACATTTTCATCCAAAATAATGGTGAATTTCATGGCACCTACATGGATTCCAAAGATTTGACCAAAAGTGTTTCATACAAAACACTTTTTGTTAAAACTCTTCAACTTCAAGTCACACATAGAGGCATGTTTTCAAAAATTAGTGTAGACTAGTTTTACCTAGAACTATTTCACCCAAAGTTGTTTCATTCAAAATGACATGTCATCAATTTTTCAATGATTTTTTTAACCCTATCTTCCTACCAAATTTTCTATTCATACATTTTCTTAAAAATCTAAAAATACCCTTCTGTAGATCCAAAAGTGAAGATTTTGAATTGTTTTAATATTTAAATTATTATTAGTAGTTTATTTTTTAAGTTTACTACAAATAGGTCATTAAAAATTAACATAGGCTTGGTTGGAAATTTAAAAAATATACTAAAATTTACTTTTAAAATTAATAAAAATCCATGCACTAGAGGAGAATCATTATCAATAGGATATAATTTATTTTTATTAATGATAATTAATTAAGACATAAAGTGGAGGCCTATTTAAATTGTTAGATTTTCACTATATACTTGACTTTAAATATTTATTAAAAAAAATATCAAAATTAACAATTTTCTATGCACTAAAGATTCAATTTAACTAAATGAAAAAAAACCAAGAAAAATAATTAAATTTAGTATTGTAAAAGTGGAGGCTTGTCAACCTCATTTTCTAAACTTTTATTCATCAATTAAATTATAGCGTCAATTTTATTAAAAAAAAATTAAATTAATTTTTTTAAATAAAAAATTACAAACATATCCTACACTAAAATTCTATATTTTAGTAGTTTATACCATTTTAAAATTCAAAACATACATGTCACTTTCAAACGACTTAAAAAGATAGAATTGTGTTTATCATTTCCTTTATAAAAACGTGACACAATTCTACACATTCGACACTATGTCAATTGAAAATATCTTCCCTTTGGGAAAGTATGTGCCTTGATTTCCAATTAGGATTTGTTAAAAAAATTGCGCATAGATTTGTAGGTCATTGCAATTTAATTAATTATTATTCAAAAAATGTTAAGTCAAAATTTAGTAAAATTTCAAGTTCGCAACCTTTGGGTTGTGACACTCTCTCATCTTCTTTTTTAAAATTCTTGGGCACTCTTGAGACCCAATCTTCCCCTACCAAAACCCCATCCATTACTTTTTCCTTTAATGAATTCATAATAATGGATATCACATGCCCCTCTATCTTTCTCCCACTATTTTACATAAACCTACCTATATTTTGGTTTATTCTAGTTCCTAATTCAACATTTGTACAATGAGTAATAACCATTGGAAAAGCCCTCATATGCCCATTTTGGATTTTCTTTAAAATGTTCCAACAAGATCCTCCAAAGTTCCCTAGGATCCATTAATCTTTCCTTACCCCTTGGTGAGCATGAAGAGTTGGCTCGCTTCAACATCATTCCTACGTTTGATCACTTCCAAATTCTTCTTGGTCATCCTTGGATCATCCACTTCTAGGCTATCCTTTCTGTCTTGCATATTTGTGTTAAATTTATACCTCAAGGAAGGGTGGTCACTAGATTTATCATGACTTTTTCCAACCTCTCTGAATGCACAAATTTTACCATAGATAAATTCATTCCCACTCCAACCAAACCTCCTATTAAATGAACTAATATTTCCTACACCATTTATAAAGCATATAAGACTTATTCCAAAAGCTAGAAATCTATCACTCTAATGATTCTCTTCCTCTTGAAACCGTACACCCACTCATCCTTGTTTAAAGTATTGAAGACTTTACCCCCTTCTCCATATTCCTCCATTTATTCCTTCTTTTATTCATCCGAAACTCATTCTTAAAATTAATCCCTGTATCCCACTAAAACTCCAAAAGCCAACATAATATAAACCACATCATCAACCAAGAATTAAAATTGATCTCAAAAGTACATCTCTTCCTTCACCCATTCCATCAAATTCTCGAAACATAATTGAACTCACCTCCCTAAATCAAAACCTCCGCCTAATTCTCAAACTCCTAACCCTAAACCTCAACCTTCTTTCACTACTTCTATACTTAGGACTATACCCATGGTCATCACCATTGAAAATGAGGCTAGGCCTAAACAATTTTGGATTTCCAAACCCAAAATGAACAATCCTCCTCTTTTAGAAACCTTTACGTCAAGCCTTCATATTGCTTACAAGGGTGCCACCTCTAGATATGCATATTTAATTACTCATTTTGGCACATTTTCTCTGGAGGATTATAAGGAAGATGATCTCCTTGAAGACATACATTAAGCTCATCAAATGGACCTTATGTCTTATGTTTTCAATGTATTTTTGTTCCTCTTTTTATTTTGTTCATATATCTATGTGAATAATGTAACACCACCTTTGTTGGTGTATCTTGACACATAAGGGTTATGGATGACATCTAATTGCTTGTTTCGCCTTCCCCATGTTATATTTATTCTACTTATTATTTTCCTATGGTTTTGGAATGATACAAATTTATCAAAGTGCCTTAAGTTATCATGTTGACCTTAAATATAACTCCTTGATTTTGGTTTATAATTCATTATTCTCTATGTTATACTTCTATTGTGCAAAATATAGAGATGAAAAGTGTCCACTTCACAATTTTTCCTTTCATTTAGCACTCAATTTTAGCACATTTTTAATAAACATAATAATAGTTCTTTCAAACCATTTGGTGCACTAATTGTCTACAAAAATTGGACCCCATGTCTTATTTAGCTCCTTTCAAA
This sequence comes from Cunninghamia lanceolata, assembly GCA_027924645.1. NCBI lineage: Eukaryota > Viridiplantae > Streptophyta > Pinopsida > Cupressales > Cupressaceae > Cunninghamia > Cunninghamia lanceolata. The sequence continues at coordinate 5,411,405 of BSBN01000771.1, forward strand.
CATGAACACCTTGTTTTGTTTCACTTCCCATCATTCTACTACCTTGGACACTACGGTACCTCACTCAAATGGAACCACACACATTCACATCTATAATGTTTTCAAACATCATTGTCTAGTAAATATCTTTTCTAGTTCATTATGGGAATTATTTATACACATTAAGGAGCAATTGGTAATAACTAGTAAGTGTTCAAACATCTTAAGTTTTACACACTTCTTAGTGTGAAATTTAATAGTTAGCCACCACAAATATATCACCCAATCAATGCAAAACGTTGAATTCATAGAACTTCTTAATATATATTCTTCCTTTCCACCACTCATTTCTCTAAGATATTCAACACCACTAAACTTAATAATTAATTATTAACTATCCTTCTAAAAAGTACATTTTTGTGGAATTTGATTTGAATTATGATAGATGGAAAATTCATAATACCCTCATTTTTAAAAATGAATGTTTGTCATGCTTCCATACATCCTTGTCATATACAAATCTAAGTTAAAGGTTACACATTTAAGGGAAAAAAGAAAACTATGTGAATTCGTTATACTACTAACCACATTTACAATTTATATATTTCATGATGTAAATTTAAATAATTTAATTTATTACGCCGAGAGGCGTTTCTACATTCATAGCACAGATGGGAGCTGAAAGATTCTAGAATTTCTATGTAAACTTATAAGATTCCAATCTAGAATCTTTATTTTTTAGTTTTTCCCATTTCTTTTTTAGTTTTTATTTTTATTTTTTCTAATTTCTTTTTTGGTTTTTATTTTTTATTTTTTCCAATTTCTTTTTTGGTTCCATAATTTTATGTGATTTTCTTATTTTCAATTTATTTTTGGGTTTTTATTTTTTATTTTTTATTTTTTAGTCTTTATTTTTTCCAATTTCTTTTTTTGGTTCGATAGTTTTTATGATTTTCTTATTATCAATTTCTTTTTAAATCACCAAAAATATCAAACCAAAAAAAATGAAGAATGAAAAAATAAAAATATGGAAAAAATCAATTTCTTTTTAAATCACCAAAAATATCAAACCAAAAAAAATGAAGAATGAAAAAATAAAAATATGGAAAAAATAAACTATGGAAAAGATATCTCTCGGTAGATATATTTTTTAAAATATAAATATTCTAGTACTACACTCTCATCACTCATTTTTGTATATAAATTGTATACCTCTTTCTATCATATGTAAACTTAAATAATACTTATTTTTATGTAAAAATTCAAACCTCATGGCTCATTTTTATATAGAACTTACACTCACTATCTTTATATATAGATGGATAGATAGAAATAGATATATATAAGGTTAAGAAGTTTTGTTTTTGCTGGCCACTTGCATAACAAAGTCTACAACAGTAGATATCAAGAATGACAGGTAATAAAATTATCTATATCGAAAGTCAAGAAGTTTCCACCACTTGTATAACAAAATAGACACCAATTAATGTCAGGTAATGACAGGTAATGACAGGTAATAAATCATCTATATCTCAAGTCAAGAAGTCTTGTTTATGCAGACAATTTATATAACAAAGTCTACAAAGAAAGTCTACACAGATTAATGTCAGGTAATGAAGTCTTCAAGCCATAGAAAAAAATGAGAAAAGTGAAGTGTTTAGAATGATCAAAAAGATGTAGACTTCCCTCTCATTTTCTCTTTCTCTGTTGCGTGCAAGACCCTCCTTCCCTGACATTAACCGGTGTAGACTTTGTTATGCGAGTGGCCGGAAAAAACAAAACTACTTTTGACCTTTGCAAATTTTGCAGAGCCTGCGGACCACACATAGGCTTGGAACAGGACTCCGCATTAATGACTCCGCGTTAGAAGCCTTCGTTAAATAACAAACAGATCTTCCTCAACAAACACCCTCAGACAACTATTTTACGGGACAGTCTGCAAGCACTCCAATATGTTGTCAAATAACTATTGTCTGCTACTCTTATTACTGTTTCTCTCTGCATTGCCAATTCCTGCTTATGTCTCACATTTTTCTTCTCCTTATCATTCTGATCAAGAGGCTCTCTTGGCTTTTAAGCATTCCCTTTCTGGAAACTCCAACAATTCCTTGTCTGATTGGTCTCCCAATCATTCCTTTTGTAATTGGACTGGTGTTGCCTGTTCTTCTGATTATCAGCATGTAGTTTCCTTGAATCTCACAGGTATGTCTCTAGAGGGCCCTATCTCTCCTTTTCTTGGTAATCTCTCTTTTCTTAGTGTACTTGCTCTTTGGAATAACAGCTTCCAGGGTCAAATTCCACCTCAGTTGGGAAGGCTTTCTCGTCTTACAATACTTAGATTGTCTAAAAATGAGTTGGAAGGCTCCATTCCCTCCACATTAGGAGGCTGTAGTTCTTTACAAGTTCTCAAACTTTCTTTTAACCATTTGAGTGGCAATATTCCTTCCCAGCTTGGCCTTCTTTCACATTTAGAAGGCCTTTATTTAGCAGAAAACCATCTGACAGGCACAATACCACCTTTCCTAGGAAACATGTCCTCTTTAATTGGGTTGCAATTAGCAGAAAATAGACTCAATGGTAGTATTCCTGTTGAATTGGGAAAACTATCGAAGTTGCAAATTCTATCATTAGGGGGAAACCAACTCACAGGAGAAATCCCAATCTCCCTCTCCAATTGCACTCAACTTATATTGCTTGAATTAGCCATTAACCAACTGAGTGGCATGGTGCCCTTAGAGTTTGGAAAATTGTTCCAGCTTCAATTGCTTGATTTAGGGGGAAATAATCTCGTGAGTGGAAGTAATGGCTTGTCTTTTCTAACAGCATTGACTAATTGCTCCTATTTAGAATATCTAGATTTGTCCAATAATTATCTCACTGGCATTTTACCCTCTTCAGTTAGCCAACTATCAAGCCAACTCTTTCAATTGCGGTTGAAATCCAATAAAATTGAGGGAAACATACCAAGAGGGATTGGCAACCTCACAAACTTGGTAATACTAGTCTTATCTGATAATCATTTCAATGAGACTATTCCATCCACACTTGGTGAACTTCCAATTCTTGAAGTATTGTCTCTGGGCAAAAATAATTTATATGGAGGAATTCCAGAAAATTTGGGTCTTGCAAAAATGCTTCGGGTTTTATCATTGAGGGAAAACATGATTTCAGGCCAAATTCCTATTGCTCTTGGTGATCTTCCACTACTAAGGCATCTTATTCTTCATCATAATCAGCTTTCAGGGAAAATACCTGCTAGTTTAGGGAGATGTATCACACTGGAAAGTGTGGACTTGGCTCACAACAAACTAGAAGGAAATATACCTCATGAATGGGCGGGTCTTACAAATCTCCTATTCTATTTTAATGTTTCTGGCAATTTATTACAAGGTTCTATTTCAGTAGTGAGTAAAATGGTAATGGTCCAAGCTATAGATGTGTCTCTCAACAACTTCTCAGGTGAAATTCCAGCTGCACTATCAAGTTGCACAAATTTACAATATTTGAACATTTCAAGGAATTCATTTGATGGCCCAATACCAATATCACTCACAAACTTGAAAAAGCTTCAGTCTATTGATCTCTCAAGAAATTATTTGTCAGGTGCAATCCCAATGGCTTTCCAAGAAATGAAAATGCTTCAGCATATCAATCTCTCTTCAAACAACTTAACAGGAGAGGTTCCAAAGGGAGGAGTTTTTGCAACAATTGATGAGTTAGCAGTTTCAGGAAATGTTGGCCTTTGTGGCAAGTGGATTAATTTGCGGCCATGCTCTGATTCCAAACACAAACAATCCTCAATCTCCAAAAAGGTGATAGTACTAATTGTGAAATTGGCATTTCAATCTTCATTATGTCTTCTGTAATGTTTCTATTTTTTTATAGGAGACATACTAATAAGAATACCCTTGACCAAAACATTGGGCCTAAAAGAATTTCATATGAAGAACTTGTAAATGTAAATAGTAGGCTTAGTCAAACCAATCAGCTAGGGGTTATTAGTTTTGGATATTTTTATAGAGCGAATCTCAATAATGGTACAAATATTATTGTTAAAGTTCTTGATTTGTAAGATGAAAATGCTCTTCAAAGTTTTGGCAAAGAATGTAATGTGTTAAAAAGAGTTAGGCATTGCAATGTGATCAAAATCATTTCAATGTATTCTCACCTTGCTTTTAAAGTAATAGTTCTTCCATTCATGTCAAATAGAAGTTTGAAGAGATGATTATATCTTGAGAGAGGAGATGAATGTAGATTAAATTTTGACCAATTAAGAATAACAAAGGATATAGCACAAGGAATGGAATATCTACATCATCATTGTTTTGTGCAAGTCATTCATCATGACCTAAAACCTAATAATGTGTTGTTAATGGATTAAATGACTCCATATATAATAGATTTTGGCATTACAAAACTCTTATTAGAGAATTCAATGAATCCATTGACTTCTACAAGTGGACTAAAGGGATCTATTGGCTACTTTGCACTAGGTATAAACTTTTGCATTGTTGCAATATAAATTGTCATTGATCATTTTTCAATTCTATATGATTATTTCATATGGCTTGAGAATCATTAATTAATATTGTATTGTATAGTATGGAATGGGTGGAAAATTTTTGACAAAAGGAGATGTATACAACTATGGAATTATATTATTAAAACTGTTGACAAGGACAAGACTAATAGATATAATAGAAGGTTAAAACATACCAAAAGAAGCATGTATTTTCTAACTAAAATCATAGAAGTGGTGGACAACCACATACTTAGAGATGTTAATGAGTCAAACAAAGTAATGATATCAACATGCATTACTCAATTTATGCAAGTAGGGTTGGTTTGCACAAGGGAGCTACCACAACAATGTCGAAGTATGATGGAAATAGTTGCTCGAGATTAGAAAAATAACAAGTGTAGGTACTCTTAGAGTTTTTCATTTCCCCGTAGATATCTCACCTTTGCTTAAGAGTACAAGTGGCCCAAGAAATACTAATTCATTGATCCCTCAAAAGTGGTCTACATCTACATCTTAGCTCTTCACTCAACCTTTACTAGTAATTGTTAATTATTATTACCTTGTTAAATTTAATATATCATTTCTTATAAAAAAATATTTTTAAAAGTTTACTATATAGCTTTAGTTTATTATATGTTAAGGAAGTACATGTGTAATATAGGGACAACTTGGTAAGGTATAAAGGTGGTGTGTAATTTTAGTCAGTTATAAGATAGATATGTTTATTGAAATGACTATACATGTAAAGAAATCAAAATAATTTTTCAACAAAAAATATTGTGAGTTGTTATTCTTGCCTTGTATCTTCAATCTTGTTTATAAAGACTATAATATTTTCTTATAAAAAACTAGTTAAATGAGGAATTTTTAGGTCCCTTTTTTAGACTAGGTTGAATTATTTTAAAATAGGACCAATATTTAAAATCTAGTTTAAAGTATAAAAATATCAAATATTTTATTTAAATATAAAAATGTATTTGGCAAACGTTTTGTTTGACCTGGAAATAAATAAGCATTGTTAAGATTTGGCCAACATTAACTCATTGACATGGTTTTTTTTTAAATCACCCTATGCAAAACCAATTAAGGATGAATATTTTCATGTAAAATATAAATTTTCAGCAACATACCTCTTGATTGATTAAATTTTACCCCAAAATAAAATCCTTTCAACTAAAATATGAGAGATCCAATGTTGAGGAGTAACTATAGATCTAATGCATTCCTAAACCCTCTCATTAATACAAGTGTTGAGTTCCTGCAAAAATTATAACATTGAATGAACTAGTTTGTAGATGTCCATCTTTTAGTAAGTAAATAAAATAAAATTGGGTTCCATGTTTCTAATGAAAATGAACATTTATAAATGTGTGAGGGATCATACTCCCTCACTTAATGTAGAAAAAAATGAACATGAACATGTTTGCAATGGCTAAGAACAAAGTAGTCACCCCTACCACTTTGATGTTCTTATCCAATAGATAGCTAAGTCTCAGTTGTCAGTACAGTTTGAGATGAAAAATCTAGGGGCAGCTCAGTACATTCTAGGGATGGAGATCAAAAGAGAGAGAAAACATAAAACTTTGGTTAGGCTAGAGTAAGTATATTAACACTGTGTTGGAGAGATTCAGTGTGGTAGATTGCAAACCTTTGACTATTTCTGTTATGATGGGGACAAAGTTATTTGTTGCAGATTGTCCAAAGTCTCCTTTTGAGATGGAGGATATGAGAATAGTTCCTTATGCTAGTGTGGTTGGCAGTTTGATGTATGCGATGGTCTGTACAAGACCAGACATTGCCCAAGCAGTGGGAGTCCTTAGTCAATTTATGGCTAATCTTGGACAGGTACATTAGGATGCAGTGAAGATGGTGTTTAGATATTTGCAGGGTACTTCTAAGTATTCCTTATGCTATCATGGTTATCCTACTAGCTCTCAGCATTCTATATGTATTCATGGATATGTGGATTCTGATTGGGCAGGTGACATTGACAGCAAGAGATCCACCAGTGCTTATGTGTTCACAATGTTTGGTGGTGCTATTAGTTGGATGAGTAAGTACCAACCTGTGGTCACTTTGTCCACTACTGAAGATGAGTACATGGCAGCAACTCATGCTTGTAAAGAAGCCATTTGGATTAATAGATTATGTTTTGATGTTGGGTTTGATACATGGAAGACTACTATTTGTTGTGAAAGTCATAGTGCCATATGTTTGGCAAAGAATCCTACATTCCACGTGAGGACCAAGCATATTGATGTCCAGTACCATTTTGTTTGTGACATGGTAGAGGATAGGAAGGTAAACTTGGAGAAAGTTGACACTTTGATAAATGTTGTAGATTCCTTGACAAAACCTGTGAGCACAAAGAAGTTCAGATGGTGTTTAGAGTCTATGGGCCTCTCAGCCCCTAGCAATTAAATCATGGTGTTGATACTCCATTTTCTCTTGCAAGGTGTTCAACAAGTGGGAGAATGTTAGGAAAAGTGTCTCAACCTTGCAACTACGAAAGGTTACTATTCTTCCTAGTTTTTGTGTTTTTGAATGCCCTTTATCTTGAAGAATGGTCTAGAACTTTCAAAGTTTCTAAAAGGGCTAAAAATGGCAGGACTTACTATTTTTAGTAACTCTACATTTGACCTCGGATGGACCCAAATTTTTACCAAAAGGTGTAGAACTGCTAAGTAAACATCTCAAGTGAGTTTTGACTCAGGATCATATCTGGATTACGAGATATTAAAGTTTCTATTTTTTGAAACTGATCTGGAAAAAGTTTCAAACTTAGTTTTGAGGCACTTAGAGGTCCCTAAATGCACCAAAAAATTTTGTAACTGGAGAAGTGGGTTATATCTTGATATATCTCTTCACTATCTTTTTGATGCATCAAATGGTTCGTCAATTAGACACCTGGATCAAAAGTTATGGCCTTCAGAAGTTGGACCTCCTATTTTTGGGAAATGTGAAAACGTGTTGGATACTTAAAAGGGATGTAAAGGGAAGAGTTACACGTGTTGGTGTCTAATTTGGCACATCATTAGACATATTTGATTGAAGATAATTTGGGTGTCACTTTTGAGTGGTTTTGGCTCATGGTTTTGTAATTACTGTTGACAGTTTATTGTATTGTATCTCTTATATATCAGGGGCTTGAGATGGAGGTCAAGTGTAAGAGTCTTATAGATGTTGAGTTACCAATGGATCTCTGGTTGATTAATACTCCTATGAAAGCTTTCTCTACAAGTATATTTTAATCTTCTTGATTTCTGTATAATATATTGGGCCGCTTTGGAGTGTGGGGTTTTTTACCTGAAAGGGTTTTCCCCACGTATATCTTGTGTTGTGAGTTTTGCATTTGGATGTTGTTATTACCTTTCTATTAATGTGCATCTTAATCTATAACTGTAAAAGTTAAAATTTGCATAAATCTTTCCTCGGTAGATCAGCGTAGGAAGTGTTTTCCACATACCTTGCTTCCTTTCATTTTTCTTTATTGCTTCTTAAAGAAAAAGATATTATGTTTTGCTTTCCAAACACACAATGCTCATAGAAATCAAAGTGCTCATTAGAATAGGAGAATTCATCCAACAAATTTTTATTCATAATTATTTTCAAAACATTTTCACTTGTGTGACCCAATCTATGGTGCCACAACATACATGTATTTTCTATAGTTTCAGTTACATAAGTGGAATTACAAGCTATAGTGGCATCAAGCCCAAACAATATTCCCATCATTGTTCCTCTTGCTACCACCAAGCTTCCTCTCACCATTTTGTAACCATGCTTATTAAACATTACAAGGATTCCTGAATCATTCAAATTTGAAACAAAAATAAGATTTCTAGCCAATCCAGGAATATGTAAAACACCAAGGAGGGTTTTAATCCTCCCATCACTAAAACACAACAATACCTTTCCTCATCCAACAATTAGATATATAGTGTTGTCTCCAAGGTAGACATTACCTCCATCATATTTCTCATATGTGGAAAACCATTCTTTGTGTAGAGTCATGTGATATGAGCATCCTAAGTCAATCAACTACTATTCATTAGACATAACATGACATGCAAAAATTAAAACCTCATCACCTACATCCGAGGACTTTTCTGTAGAGGAATCCCACAGTTTCTTCTTGTTTTTTCATTCCTTCTTAACACGTCCTCTTTTTCTATAGTTCCAACACTTAACTCTATTCTTTTTTTCATGAGTCTTAGATCTGCCCTTAGATTTGTACTTAGGGCCTTTCTGATCTCCTTTTGGTCCTCTTTCATTATATCTTCCCTTAACATTGAGAGAATCAACTGAACTATCCATAGCCTTCTTCCTCATTTCCTATGCCAACAAAGTTGCAACAAGGGAATACATCTTTGGATCTTCAAGGTTAGCAGTGATATCAAGAATGAAGTTCTTCCAAGAATCTGGTAAAGAAAAAGAAGCATGATACATTTATCTTCTTCCTCAACTTTAACATCTATAGAGGCTAATTGACTCACAATCAAATTAAATGAATTTAAATGCTCTGTGATAGATTCACCTTCCTTCATTTTTAGAGAAAATAACTTTTGCTTTAAATAAAGTTTGTTTACCAGACTTTTGGCTTGATAGATTTCACCCAACCATTTCCATAAAGCATATGCAGTCTTTTCTTTAGCATCTTGTCCCACTCATCTTGACTGATAGTATCAGATTTCTTTTCTTTTGTCGCAACAAACCATTGATCTCTCTCTTCAAGTAAATCCTTCATTTTTAGCTTCCACAACTCATAACTCATTCCATAAATTTTTTTTGATGTCTAGTCAAGATGCAAATGTAGCCATGCTTTCTTCACAAAATCTACAAAATAAATTCAACTAGAACTCCCACCACAACTCAAAAAACCCTCACACTTCCACCTAATACACAAAACTAGCTAGGATTTGATACCAAATGTTAGAAATGAAGATAAACAACTATAGATCAATGGAAATATGATTAAGATTGTTATAGTTATTAATCTAGTGCAGAACCAAATGGAGATTATAGGAAATCAGATCAACAACACAAATAAATAAAGGAACAGAAGAACTAAACACATAACACCATGTTTACATGGAGAAACCCTTTCAGTAAAAACTCTACACAAGAAGAGATGCACTAGTCTATATTAACTTCAAAAGAGTTTACAATAAAATAGTATAACCTCCTCTTCGGTCTTCAATCCAGCGCCTTTTTTTTCAGTCTCAACTCTTTACACTTCTCCTTCACAACCCTAATACAATATACTCATAAAGGGGTTCCTTCTAGGACAAGAAAAGCCAACATAACCTCTACCATCATATCTATGGCCTAATAATGAATGGTCTAGATTTTCAATGGAAATATATATAATGTGGCTTTTGGGGGCGTTACCTTGAACCTCTGTCGGGACACACAACTCTTGGACCCCAAACCGAGGGGATGGTCCCCTCAAACCCTGCAGGGGGTACCCCCTGCACCCCTCTAGAATGAAATATGATCCATAACCAACATCTGTCAAGTACTAGGATCAAACATGCGGCTGAAACAAGATCGATACTTGGTGAGACCTTTCATCCCTTATGGTTGATTTACAAATAATAGTAACAATAATAAATTACATAGGATTTACAAGGTTGATGGCACCTTAATCCTAACAGCACTGAATTTAGTTTATACATTTTTTTCATTGTTTTACCCAAGTTTATGTGAATCAATTTTCCCCTAAATATAGTGTTTATGTGTTTATGTTTTAGGGTAAAAACATGTTTTTATCAAATTCAATAATTTAATTATTATTTAATTACCATATTACATACTTTAATTTTCAAATGCATTTAAATTTTACATAATTTTTAAAAATTATGTTCAAATTGCTATTTTTTAAATGCTATATTTTTATTTTTATTAAAGTTGTAGGTTAGCATACAATGACATCCAACTTTGCATATGGTTAAGACTTAGCAAGTCGAATTCATCCTATTGAAAGTTAACCCATTGGAAGTCGTGACCATGCTTTGGAGAACTATTTGGTAAAGATCATTATTTTGTTACGAAAATTAGATGGTTGACAATTGTTCCAATATTGAGGATACACAACAGATATGGCTTAAATTAGTTCATCTCAAGGGAATCACTCTCTAATCTCTAAGGATAGAAATCTCACAATATCATTTAAATACTACTTACAGATTTATCAATATTATCAAAATCTTCACTTGTAACATATTCTTATTTGGTGGTGTAGCAAACCCTAGAAAATAGTGCATTGGTATCTCATATGATCCCCATACTAAGACACATAACTACCCACTTGCATTGAACTATAAAAACTTAGTAGCATTGTCCACATTTGTCATTAAAGACCAACTATTAAATTTTGGACTTATGAATGATTGCTTTGATAGATATATTATCAAGGGTCATTCATATCATATTACATAGATTTTGTAAATTCTAAAATATACATACTTCTTTCTTGGTGTTTTTCACAAGAATGTTCATTTCCTCTAGCATGTGAATAATTCCAAATAAATTTAGAAGCGTCTCTATCTCACTTAACTTAAATAAGAGGTCAATAGCTTTGTCTACCATAAGGTGATGTTCATACATTATTCTAATCAAGGATTGATGTTCTATAATAACTCTTTGTGCTAGCCCAGACAAGGAGATCTATCTAGTATCAACATCCTTAAGAATCTTATTTCATGTGGTTATTACCTCAATAAATTGTTGGAATTCTAAAAACTATTTGAAACATGGACAAAAGTATGAGTGGAGCTCATGGACTAGATCTTCAACTTTTGATACTATAAAAGACTTGCTCACAATTTTAAAGGTTAAATTCATTCTATGGGCCATGCAGTTAATGAAACTCATGTATGGTGAACAAGAAGTTTGTACCTTTACAAAAAAGACCATTCCTATGACCTTGCATTACTGAAGCTCCATCCACCCTTCTACACACAAAATGTTTTAGCAATTATGTAGTCATCCCTACTGATGAGCCTAATTATTAGAATGTTTTCTTCTAGCTTTATACAAGTTAAAAGATATTCCTAGACACTATTTTAAGTATATCTCTATGTTATGTTATCCTTTATAATCAATATGCAGATTTGAACTTGGCTAATTAAGTATATGGAGATATGATTATGATATGATGAAATTGTATGTTATGTGGGAATGTATGGATTATTGAGAATGTTTGTGTTGATTTTGGTTGTTAGTATATTGTACATGTTAATGGACTAACCTTGCAGCTAAAAGAGAGAGGTCTGTCAACCACATCAACTACGGGGTGCAGCCCGCAGCCACAACATTTCCATGCGCAGAGCAGGGGAGATTCCAATATTGACTAAGTGCAGTAACCAGGACCAAGGACACTCAATGGAGAGAATCATGCATTGTGATAGGTGATCAATAAAGGTGATTGGAAGCTTAGAGGACTCTGTTACAATTAGAAGACTAATGGGACTGATTCAATCGACCCATGTTCCCCTGTTTCAACAAAGAGTTCTAGTTTTGTTAGAACACTTCCTTCCTTTTTTTCCTATTATTGTTGTTAGCATTCATTACATTCAAGTTCATGCAGAGTGGTATTTTATGATTTCAGTTAAGAAACCTATTTGAATAACTCCCCCATACCTATATTATGGTTCGGTGATTGAGATAGAAGTAAGTTAAGTTCAGTATTGAATAGTTTTGCTCTACCACAGATCTAGCTATCTGAATCTTTTATAGATATGTAGATAATGTTATTTTCTTATGTGTTATGAATATTACAGTTCAACTAGATTGTATGTGATTTGAAAAGATTGTGCAAATATATGTTGGAGTTGATATGATTGTGTTTATCTGAAAGATTTAGATTTGAGTTTAAATAGTGAGGTAATCACCTGAGCAAGGGCCACTCAGGATAACTGACCTTCACTTTATTTCCTGCATGTTTTAATTGTTGTAGCAGTTAATTTATGAATACAAGATCTATTAGATTCTTAGAGTTGTTTAGTTCAATTAGTTTGTGATACTTCGGAGGATAGGAATAGTTGTCATTACAAATAATAATTTCATTCCTTAATCTATTGTTATAGTTTTACATTATAAAGTATCCGTAGCAGTTGTAGTAGCATTACTTTTCCTTATTAATAAGTAGCTTGATTTAGTAGATAAGTTATACAATCTGATCCCTAAAAGTGCATATAGTGCAAGTGCCATCACATGTCTACAAGCCCTGGTTGATAATTGGATGAGGTCTTTTGAAGAAGTTATAGTTGACTGTTCAGTAAGAGATTCCTTTGAATTGAGTGGTTACCGCCAAGTTTACCTAGCATTGTAAAGACACTACATATTTGGTGTCGTTACTAGGGATGGTGTTACTTTCAGAGATTAGTCCCTATTAGTTTTCATCTTTCTTAGTTACATTCTACTTTTCAAAGGATAGGGTACTTAGGTTCTACTTCACCAACCACCAGAAAGGTTACTAACATTGTACAAGATCCATACAAAGTTATATACATTATATGTGGAGGCAGCAAGACACTTTGGGAAGGTTCCTTCCATCAACTCAACAAGCTACAGTAGATATTGGTGACTTTAGTGATCATAGTGAGGGTATTACTAAAGAAGAATATTCCCTCTCATCATCTACTGATAATACAGAAATAACTTTCCTCACCATGGTTGATGTAGTGACTATCCACTAGGACAGGCGATGTTTGAATTCTATCACCAACCAGGAAAGGGCTACTACTCTGAAGAATATACCTCCTTCAGTATTTCCTATCTTCTATGGCTTGGTTACTGAAGATCCAGACACATTCATGTCTAAGTTTGATGTCCTGTGTAGGAGTTATAACTACACCATGTATCCTCATAGGCTCAAGCTATTCCCTACCACATTAAGGGATGCTTCTTTAAGATGGTTTATGGGATTAGGAAAGGATGATATTCTAGATTGGGATATAATGAAGACAAATTTCTTCAAGAAATACCAAGACTATTACAGAGGGGTTGACAGAAGAAGAGATGATATCTTCAGGATGACTCAGAAAGAAGATGAGTCATTGGAGGACTATGTGGAGAAGTTCCAGTTTTGCCTCAAGAAAAATCCATAGAATAGATTATCAGAAGAATCTCTGAAGCTTGTCTTCTTGAGAGGAGTCAATGATGACTACATGGATGCCCTTAATCTTATTGGGACAAGGGATATATCTCAATTACCCTTTGAAGATGTCTGCAAAGTTTGTAGAAACTACTCAAGGAATTTTTCCAGGAGAACAAGGGGTGAGAGAGCATCCACCATTGGTAAAGCATCCAATTTAGTTTTAAGAGTGGAACTGAGTAACCTATTGACCAACATGAAAGAAGATATCATCAGTCATCTAGCCACTCAATTAGATACTCTACACTTGAAGAAGTAGGAGGAGGTTGATTCAATACTCACTGAATATTGTCCAAATTATCGACAAAGAAAAGCTAATTGCAAATGCATGAGAGTGGCCAGTATTGTAGAAGATAAACTAGAGAAACCTCACTTTTAGCTTGTTGAAGGAGAAGATGGCCAACTATACTATGTTGTACAAGGGAAACCATGGAAACAAAGACACGGTATGCCACAAGATCCTTTAACTTTTAATACATCATTTCTAGTAGGTCATCAAAATTTCTCTAGTTGGAACCCTCATCCTTGGCCAACTAATCAAAACCAATGGCAAAACCCTTAGAAATGGAAAAATCCTTAGCCAAACTGGAATCAGAAGCAACCCATTGTATGGCCCCAACAAAACTTCCAAGGATCTAACTACAACGCCCAATGGCCACCAATGGCAACCACAATGGAAAAAAAGACAATAGTGGCAAAACCAAAACATGAATTACTCACAACCCTTACTGCCTCCTCAGTCTTAGCAACAAGCCATTATGCCAAATTCATCTAGTCCTACAGCATAGCCACCAAGAGCACCACAAATACATGTCCAACCTGCACCTAACCCCAATAACAAGCCTATTCAACAGACATACACTAACGAGGCCATTCAATACCCAATTTATGGGATAGAGGTGAGTGATGTCCACCTCAAGTCAGGGAAAACATTAGCTGGACCTTCATCTCCCCAAATCACTGAGGTAGTGGATGAACAACCCATGGAGGAGGCATTAGACAATTCACCTCTGGAACTTGAATCGAATCAAGTAAATTAGACTATCTCAAATCTAGAGCCTCCTTTCCCTGAATGACTAGCCATTTCAAAACATCCAACCCAAGAAGAGACATACTTACTGAGCCAACTTAAGAATGTTAGTATCAAGATACCCCTCATCCAAGCTATCAAGGACATCCCAATCTACATCAAGACCATGAGAGACCTTTGTCCTAAGAAACCAGGGAGAAATAAGAAGGATCCTCAGACAGTTCGTGTCTTAGGGAACCTTGCTGATATCATGCTAGGGAACATAACTGTCCCTAAATACACAGACCCTGGTAGTCCAGTAGTGGATGTTAAGATTAATGGAACTCTCATCAAAAACACCTTGATTGATTTAGGGGCAGCTATCAATGTCATGACTAAGGAAACAATGCAACTCCTTCAACTGCCAAACCTGAGGCCTACACCAACTATTTTACAGTTGGCAGATAGGTCAATAGTGAAACCTAAGGGGATTATTGAAGACATAGTCATAGAATTAGACTCATGGGAGTATCCTGCAGACTTTATAGTTTTGCAACCAAAAGTTAATCTTGTAGGATATCTACTTATCTTAGGCAGACCATGGTTAGTAGCAACAGATGCATTTATAGGTTACAAGTCTGGGATCATGATAATCTCAAATGGGACTGTCACAAAGAAATTGGTGCTTTATCCCCTAGCTCAACCTCATGATAATCTGGAACAAACCATACGGCCTACCTAAGAAGAAGAAGACCACTATTCCTTACAAACTCCCATGATGATAAAATGTAGCCCTTTGTTAGCAACCTAAGATGTCGATGACTTGATTGACCACATTATACAGAACCATTGCTGTAGGGACCTAGAACAACAGGACTATCTGTCATGTCTGCAAGATCCATTACAGAATATCATACCTACACATTCCTCAAAGGAATTGTCCCAACTCTTCCATTCTTTACTACCTTAGGAATGTGTTCCCAATATTAGTGGATGTGACCTTTCATCTGTCCATCCAACTTCTAAAACATTGGAAATCATGCCAGGCAAAATGTTGACTATCAATAATGCCCTGACTAAAGAACAACAGACTTCCTTGCACAATGTGTTGTAGACACATGCATTAGCTTTTGCATGGGATTATAATGACATGAAAGGAATAGATCCAGATTTGTGCATGCATAGGATCTACATCAATGATGGTTTCAATCCCAGAAGACAACGACAAAGAAGAATGAATCCTGCCTTAAGAGACAGTTAAAAATGAGCTCTAGAAACTCCTTGACATTGGTTTTATTTACCCTATTTCTAACAGTGAATGGGTGTCACCTTTAGTTATTTTCCCTAAGAAGGGAGGCAAGTGGAGGGTGTGTATAGATTATAGGGAACTTAACATAGCCACTAGGAAAGACCATTTTCCACTACCCTTCATTGACCAAGTACTTGACTCCCTAGCAGGTAAAAAGTACTTCTCCTTCTTAGACGGATTTAGTGGCTATAATTAGATAAAAATAGCTCTAGAGGACCAGGATAAGACCACATTTACCTTCCCTTCGGCTACAAATGCTTATTATGTCCTTCCTTTTGGATTATGCAATGCCCCATCCACTTTCCAAATGGTAGTACTAAGTATCTTTTCAGACTATGTTCATGATTCTATGGAGATCTATATGGATGATTTCACCACTTATGGAGACACATTTGAGACAACACTCAATAATCTAGAGAAGGTCCTGAAAAGATGTCAGGAGCATAATCTGTCATTGAGTCATGAAAAATACTTTATGATGATGACTCAAGGAGTTGTTCTAGGACACTTCATATCAAGTGATGGTATTCAGGTGGATCCTAATAAGATTGAGATAATTTCTACACTTCCTGTACCATAGAAGCCAAAAGATGCCAAAGGCTTTCTTGGCCATACAAGCTATTATAGAAGGTTTATACAGGACTTCAGCAAACTAGTAGCACCTTTATTTTCTCTCCTCACAAAGGACATGGAATTTGACTAGACCACAGAAGGTCAGCACTCTTTTGACACACTGAAGGCAGCTCTGACAAAAGCACATGTCTTGAGAGGACCCAATTGGACATTGGCCTTCCACATACACACTGATGCTTCTAATTTTTCTATAGGGGCCGTATTGGGACAGAAAGAAGGTACTAAAGAGTATGCTATTTATTACATCAGTAAAAACTTACAAGGGATAGAGCTCAATTACACTGTCACAGAAAAAGAGATGTTGGTTGTTGTCTATGCTATCAACAAGTTTAGACATTATATCACTGTCTACTAGGTATTTATCCACATAGATCATACTACAATTAGATATTTAATGAATAATCCTATGTTTGGGGGTAGACTAGTCAGATGGTTGCTTTTTCTATAGGAGTTTGATATCACAATAGTGGATAAACCAGGAAAAGCTAATGTGGTGGCAGATTTTTTGTCTAGACTACCTACACAAATGGAAGATGCTGTGGATGACTCTTTCCCATATGAACACTTGTTTTCTCTTACTTTACATACACCATGGTTTGTTGATATTGCTAACTATTTGGTAGTAGGGCAGATTCCATCATACTTCTCCCCAAGAGAAAGAAGACAATTAGTGCATAAAAGCTTTCCATATTCTTGGATTGTTGGTTATTTGTTTTACACTGGTCCAGACCATATTATGAGGAGGTGCATAAGAGAAGATGAGGTCTTTGACATCCTAAAAGTTTGTTATGATGAGCCCTGTGGGGGTCACTTTGCAGCCAAGAGGACATCATTCAAGATACTAACTACGTGCTATTATTGGCCAACTCTTCATAAGGATGCAATCAGGTATACAAGGAGTTGTGATCGATGTCAAAGAATGGGCAATCCAACAAGATTAGATAAGATGCCTTTGCAACCCCAGACAACACTAGCACCATTTGACAAGTGGGGGCTAGATTTCATTGGGCCAATCTCACTAGCTTCTAATCATAAGGAGTACATTTTAGTTTGCACTAATTACCTGACAACGTGGGTTGAAGTCAAGGCTTTTCAATTTGCCAGAGATGGGAATGTAGCCAAATTCTTGTATGAAGAAATTTTCACTAGATATGGAGCACCAAGAGAAATTGTCATTGACCAAGGCCCACATATCACTTCTAAACTCATTTCAACACTACTCAAAGAATATGACGTTAGGCATAGGAAGTCCACATGCTATCACCCTCAGGCCAATGGGCAAGTGAAAGTTACAAATAGAGAAATTGAGAATATTCTAACCAAGACAGTGAACATTCACAGGAAGGAATGGGTAGCGAGACTACTAGAGGCAGTATAGGCATACAGAACTACATGGAAAATGACAACTGGTTTCACACCTTATGAGTTAGTGTATGGTAAAACAATAGTTTTACCACTTGAATTTGGGTATAAGACACTAAGGACTGCCCTAGAACTTGACATGGATTTGACAGCAGCACAAAGAGAAATAATTCATATTCTCAATGGATTAGATGATATCAGAATGGAAGTTATGCACCACACAGAAATTGTTCAAAAGCAGAGAGCCAAATGGCATGATTAGTATGTTAAAAGGAAAGAATTTCATGTAGGTGACTAGGCTCTATTATATGATTCAAGGTACAAAGATCATAAAGGCAAAATGCAATCTAGATGGTTAGGACCTTATGAAATTCACCAAGTGTTTTCCAATGGAGCTATCAAACTTCAGACAATAGATGGGGTCAGATTTTCACTATTGGTAAATGGACATCGATTAAAGCTCTATATCAGGCCAGCAAATAGGGATGATTTTTTAAATCAATGTTCTATTCCTAACCATGAGCCAGATGCTGCAATATCATCACCTAGCAGTAACATAGAAGGAGACCCTATCGATAATCACAATGATTCAGCAGGTGAGCTATGTAGCTCACCTCCTGAGGTCACCCAAGTAAAATTTCTTTCCTTTCCTCACATGCACAAACAACACCGATGCTGATATATTCATGAAGACCAAGTCAATAACTGTAGGGACCTGTTAAATACTACAAATCCACATTGCCATCATATTATATTGGGACCTGTTGGAGGCAAACATGCAGCAACTACCCATCCACTCACATGCAACAACTATTCATCCGTCAATTCAAATTTTGTGTCATGCACTCCACTTTTCGAGCACATGCAACCACCATTCATCATCACACCGCATGCAACTTACATCAACTAGTTCACACATGCCGGAGTGTCATTCCACCATTCTTTGTAATAATAAGTTATGTCTTATCAAACTTAAGTTGCATACACATTTTCCAATGCCGAGCTTGTGTGAAGTCTAGTTCATCTCATTGCAACAAGTACAATATTAACTTGTCATTATTTGACATAGATATTTCAATATTTCCTTATATGCTCACATTTAATAGTATGAAATTATCATTTGTAATCTTGTATCCATATCCTTTTAGCCTTCTCTTTGCCGTACATAGACTTGAATTGAGGTCACTTCAAGAATTTAGTTGGGGGGACGGATAGTGTTTTTGTTCAAAATAATGATTGTTCGCCATTGTTAGTTATACACACAACATACAACCTCTTTTCATCTTTGTTTCATTTTTATGACTACTCTGCCAATTTGTCAACTAAATTATCTGATATGCTTCCATGCTAAAATTTGCAATTTCCCATAGTTCTGAGTCAATTTAAGCTGGTTTGATAGTTTAGACTGGTATTATATAGCAAGGGAATATACAGGGGTTATTGGAAGCATGGGTTATTGAAACTAAAGAGTATAATAGATATACAAAAGGGTTGTAGAAAGGAGTTGTGGTGAATTTAAATTCAGAATTGGCAATATGGGAGGAGACATCATCAGATTAGAACCTACAGTGCATGATATAGTACTAGAAGATCAATTAACTCTGCCAATCTTGACATGGGTAGGATGGATTGATTATTTCCTAAAACTCACAAAATTTGATGAAGGTATAACTAGGCAGATAGTAGCCTCACTCTACCATGATGAAGCCACTATAAAAGGATTGATAGTGGATGCTTCAGAAGTAGCAGTTGCTAATGTATCGGGTTTACCTAGAAATGGTGAAGAGTTCCCCATCAAAGCAGATGCAATAGTTGCAAGAGACAAATTTAGTGAAGAAGGGGAGCAGTTGGAATCTACATCTCAAGGAACTAAAAGCCTATCACTTCCAAAATTGTGGGCTGCTTGTTCTGTGCACATTATCAAATACCTCACCTGTGATGGTAGGTAATCTATGTTATACACGGTCCATTTCAAATTGTTAAGCCATCTTCATCATAATATGATAGTTAATGTGCCTAATTTCCTATACAATTTCTTAAAAAGAATGAGCTATGAATATCAAAGGAAATCAAAAAGATCATCATTATCCCATGGTTACCTGGTTACTTTGTTAGTTAATAGAAGTCTTAGGATGCAGTATCCAAATGTGCCTTGGAAACATTTCCTGAAATGCATAAATATCAATGATATCCTTAATGACCCAGCATCACCAGAAAATTCACCTGTTGCATCCTTGAGAGAAAACCATGTTTCACCTACTGCATCATCTACCCACAACATAGAGGAGATAGGAGAATAGGATGTGCCAATTATGTCAAATGTAGTATGTGATCAACCCATATTGGAAGAAGAGAATCAAACCCCAGAAGAAGAGACCAATCAGGCTCCATCCTCTAGTAAGACACCTCGCACCAAAACACCAAGAACTAAGAAAAATGAAAGTGGTTCCTCTTCTAAGCCTACAAAAAGGTCAAAAGGGAAATCCACACCAGTAAGGTGTTCACATCACCTTAGAGAGAAGGGTGTTATGGGGAGTGTTGTTAAGAAACCTGGAAAAGAGAAGGAGGATGTGGTAGCAGTTGAGAGTGATCATGAGCTAGAGGATAATGTGACCAAGAATATACAAACCCCCATCAAAAGAAAATGGTATGTGTTAAGTATTCTGAGTCTGAATCAGAAGACATCTTTATTGCTAAGAAAACTAGGATGAAACCTCCAAAAAACCTTGATAATAAGGAATGTGAGTGTACTAGAGGTGGTGATGAACAGTCTTCAAAGGATGAGGAATTGTTGCTTGAGGATATGAATATAAGAAGAGAACTACAGGAAGCTATTGATAGAATAAAACAACTAGAAGAATTGATCAAAGCCTATGAGCAGAAGGACAAAGAGAGAGAGGCAAGGATACATGAGTTGGAAGAAAGGGTTAAAACCTATGGTCAAGGATCAAAATTGGATGTCCTCGTAGAGTTGGCCATAGTAGCTGTAGGGGATAAGGAATTAGTGACCAAAGAAAAGAAGATCCATGTTGTCAAACCTCCAACTTGCTATACAATTGTATCCTTAGGATATCAATTATAGAAGGTTACTCAAGAATTTAGTGAACAGAAAGAAGAATGGAAAAGAGAAAAGGACACCATGACTAAAGAACATAATAAGGCACAGCAAAGGAAGGATATAAAGTTGTGAAAGTTAGCAGTAAGAATGGAGGAAGTAGCAGATAAGGCTACTCAGATTGTCAAATGTAGACCACTAGCTAGGACCTATGCCTTGTTTCTTCAAGAAAAATTTCTGAGTTTCCAGTTTAGCAGATTGATCAGTAATAAACTAGTTGACATGAGTGAGAAAATGGCTTTCCTCAAAGTTTTTTCTACTTCCACACTTGATGAACAAGATCAGCTATGTGAATTTTATTTACATAATCATGTTGTGTCAGGAGATAATGAATGGAATCCATTAATCTATGTAGGGGATTTTAGGTAAGAGCATTGACCTCTTACTTTAGAAATGAGAAATTGAGAGGGGACATTATGTAAGCTTACATAGAAAGAGAGAAGTCCATTGCCCTTCCAATCAGAAAGGAATCTGAAATCCCTGAGTTTATTATTACAAAATGGCAATAGCTATTAGAGCACAAAGGTGTGGGGAGAAAAATTATGAATTTGAGGCTACAAGACTATGACAGGATTTAGCACTTGATAGTAGGGCTCATCCATCATTCTCACCAGCATGTACAAGACCGGTGGAATAACCCGACTCTAGAGTTACAAAAGAAGGAATCCCATTCTGTCCACAACTTCATGGCCATGTTTGAAAGGGTCAAGAATATATGGACATTGCCAAGGGACAAGCACTGAGCTACATACCACTTACTTTTCAGCCCCTATGCTTCTATACCCAGTGCCACATTGGACCGAGAGGAGGAGTGTAGAGAGTGAGAAAGTAGAGGTCTCCAGGATGGACATGTTGGCACACAACAATGGATTCTATTTGGAGCAGGCTCAAGGAGTAGACACTATTGTAGATCTTAGGGAGATCACCCTATATTACAACCTATAGTCGTAGTGGTTTGCTTGAGGTCAAGCAAAAGGATAGTTGGGGGGGGTGATGAGCCTAACTATTAGCATATTTTCTTCTAGTTTTATGCAAGTTAAAAGACATTCCCAAACACTGTTTTAAGTATATCTCTATGTTATGTTATCCTTTATAATCACTATGTAGACTTGAACTTGGCTAATTAAGAATATGGAGATATGATTATGATATGATGAAATTGTATGTTATATGTGGGAATGTATGGATTATTGAGAATCTTTGTGTTGATTTTGGTTGCTAGTATTTTGTACATGCTAATGGACTAACCTTGCAGCTAAAAGAGAGAGATATGTCACCCACAACAACTACGGGGTGTAGCCCATAGCCACATAATTTCTAGGCACAGAGCAGGGGAGATTCCAGTATTGACTAAGTTCAGTAACCACGGCCAAGGACACTCAATGGAGAGAATCATGCATCGTGATAGGTGATCAATAAAGGTGATTGGAAGCTTGGAGGACTTTGTTACAATTAGAAGACTAATGGGACCGATTCAATTGACCCATGTTCCCCTGTTTCAGCAGAGAGTTCTAGTTTTGTTAGAACACTTCCTTCTTTCCCTATTATTTTTGTCAGCTTTCATTACACTCAAGTTCATGCAGAGTGGTGTTTTATGTTTTTAGTTAAGAAACCTATTTGAATAACTCCCCCGTACCTATATTATGGTTTGGTGGTTGAGATAAAAGTAAGTTAAGTTTAGTTTTGAATAGTTTTGCTCTATCTGAATCTTTTCTAGATATGCAGACAATTTTATTTGCTTGTGTTATGAATATTACAATTCAGCTAGATTATATGTGATTTGAAAAGATTGTGCAAATATATGTTGGAGTTGATATGATTATGTTTATCTGAAAGAGTTAGATTTGAGTTTAAATGGTGAGGTAGTCACCCGAGCAAGGGCCACTCAGGATAACTGACCTTCACTTTATTTCTTGCATGTTTTAATTGTTGTAGTAGTTAATTTATGAATACAAGATCCATTAGATTCTTAGATTTGTTTAGTTCAATTAGTTTGTGATACTCTGAAGGATAGGAACAGTTGTCATTAACAAATAAGAATTTCATTCCTTAATCTGTTGTTACAGTTTTACATTATAAAGTATCTGTAGCAGTTGTAACAGCATTACTTTCCCTTGTTAATAAGTAGCTTGATTTAGTAGATAAGTTATACAGTCTGATCCCTAAAAGCACATATAGTGCAAGTGCCATCACAAGCCTACAAGCCCTGATTCATAATTTGATGAGGTCTTTTCAAGAAGTTATAGTGGACTGTTCAGTAGGAGATTCCTTTGAATTGAGTGGTTACCACCAAGTTTACCTAGCATTGTAAAGACACTACACCTACCTCCAATTTCATTCAAAGATTTCTTAACCATTTCAAATAGATTATGCAATGTTGCATTCTCCTTAATTTTATGAATAGAGATTAGATGAGGATGAAAGACATAATTTTCAAAAGTATACACATGCATACATACCCAAGAAGTATTATCTACTACTATAACTTTATCTAAAGATAATTCAATAAAAGTTTATTTTTTCCCTATACATCATATTTTCCACCTTAGCAAGACAAATTTCTCATTCCCATCCATTATTTATTGACTAATGTGTGTTAGGAAAGTTAGGAATGCCTATAAAGATAATAAATTATTATATTCTTCATAATCTGTCATAGGATGCCCTCTAGTCAAAATATGAAAAGCAACACTCAACTAAATAGCGTTTGCCATTTGTGTTGCTCCCATCAACTTTCAAAATTGAGCTTGAATTGTACCTCCATGTGCATCAAGATTCACCTATTTTTTTATTATACTCATCATATTCCATGGCATACTTAGCATGAAGGCATTCTTCTTTTGTTTTCCATTGTATCATTGATTTTTCCTCTCCATCTATGATTTTCTTTTCATAAACTTTACCAACATATTTTTCTATGCTGTCAACTTTTAGTTGCAACTTCTTGTCCCTACCATATTTCTAACTATATAGCTTACACCTACATTCTATGGGAGGTTCATGTTAGTTTTCATTCTCTAACAGTTCAATGAATGTGTACTTAGACACCTAGTCAATCTAAAAATTTCTTGATAAATCTTAGTCATGCCCCATTTTTTATTTGTCTTTTCTTTTCCTCTTCCATTTAGGATCTCCATTGTTTTGATCACTTTTTGAGGTGAGTTTATTAATATTATTATTCCCACTACCCAAGGACTCCTCTATATCATCATCTCTAGCATTGTAATACAACTCATTACAATCTTCCTCTAAGGTATTCCCTTGATCCTAATGTTGTAGGTTGATCTGCTAGTGCTAGACTAGACACATTGCCAAAGTACAACATTATGTGTTTGTATTTTGATGAGTTCCCTTTACCACTTCTATGAAACTAGCTCTTTCTCAACATCTCTCATAAATTAGATAGTATAAAAAATGTCATTATGTTTAAGGTCACCATAAAATACTCAACACTAACAATTTTAGTATTGTCTATAACAATGAAACTAAACCAAAAAAAATAAACAAATAGAATCATAAATCCTCGGGACCTAGGTGTATCACTACTCAATATCATTTGTAACAATGAAGCCAAACATATAAATAAATAGGAGGAATATTATATTATACAATAATAAAGAAATTATCACTTGCCTCTCCTTGACTTGCTAGTGCTTGTAGTTGTGTATGGCACTAAAAATAGAATTCCAAGTACAAAGCATGTACTAAGCATAGAAGAAACCAAAGAAGTCCAAAAAATCATTCTTAAAAAAGATGTAAAGATTCAAGAATTGAGTCAATTCGAATCAAGAGCAAAATAAAATGTGTAAAAGAATAATTTAGAGTATTAATTGTATTTATATGAATTCAATTTTGGAAAAATCTACCAAATTGTAAAGCAATGGAGTAAACATGTGACAAATCTCATTTGATTGCAAAATGATTAATAAAAATGTTGGGAATTTGGGACCATGATCCAAAACATATGTGGTGATTTGAAGGTAGTTATGGCCCCAATGGTAGCATGGAGTTATAATGCTATCAATGAAATTGATCATCATACCAGGTGGAGTTTTGATGGAACTGACAAATATGCCAACTAATCAAAACACACCTCCAAAATTGTAGGTGATTCTCCATTACAAATGCATAGTCTATTGTAGAAAAAATATTTTAATATAAGTTCTTATAAATAATTTGGTGGTGATTTAACACCCATTGGATTGATAATCATAAATTCCTAGTGATTTAGCCCCCTAATTGTTTCATTAAATTTGTCAAAATCAATCTAGCCCATACAAACTATTTGCTAATTGGTGAAGATTCACCACTAAAAAATTGTTGAATAGTACACAAACCAAAGATATACATGAGAAATAGATTTATGTGGGAAACCCTTATGGGAAATCTCCTAGCAGTAAAAGGATAGCATTAATTGTATTCACAAGGAAAAGTTACATCCAATACAATAAGTCTCTCTTATAAAGTATCTCAATCTGTAGACAACATTGTATAACCTCACAACAAGTTTACCACACCTTTAGACAATCAATCATTTTCCAACATCAATTGTTCCACTTATACAAGAAATTAGATAGAGCCATTCTCATGGAAAACCAACCATCTAATTTCCATGTAGAATAGCAAGAGTGGCACAAGGGTGCTACCACAATAGTGTGTCTAACTTATGGGACATCCTGATTTTTGTTTGAAATCACATATTTTTTTAGAAAATTAATGATTTAAGCCTTGAGGGGTTCCATATAAAGGGGTTTCATTGAAGGTGGTTAGATAAAGCCCCCTTATATCAAACCCCCTTGTAAATAACCCCCCTAGTCTTAAATCAAACCCTCTATGGAGTCTCCTCCGCACCTATCAAAATGCTGACAAAAAACAAATTTTGCTTCACCTTTTAGGGATCAAATGAAGTCATTTAGAAATTATATTTTGTAAGTATGTAGCCCTTAGTATAAGACTTCCAAAAAGTATGATATTGAATATATTTCATTTGATTATTATATTTATTTTCTATTTTCTAGTGAACATAGTTTTTCACCAAACATCAAGGTCTCTATTCTACACATGTAGAAAAATAAAAAATAGAAAAAAAAAATTCTGAAAAATATTTGTACACTAGGTATTGATGTGTTTGTTTCAAAAAAAAACAAAAAAAGTTAACTTGGATACATACATAAAAAGTTATGTTGTATGGTATAAACCTATGTCTAAATTATAATTAATCTCACTTCAAAAATTAATTAAAAAAATATGCAACAAAAAATTATGAAAAAATATTTGTGCACTAGATATTGGTGTTACAAATCTATGTTTAAAATTTTTTAATTTTGTCCTTTCTATAAAAAAAAGTTATAATGTATGGTATAAACGTCACTTTTTTAAAATATTGTTAATAATAAAAAAATAAGTTATTAAAAGTTACGTAAAAAATTCACAAATCATTTCTTAATTTAAAAAAAAAAATACATTTAGAATCTACACATAAAATCTCAAAAACACTAGTTCACATCATCTTCAAATTCTTAATAGATTAGTTGATGTAGGTGTCAAAAAGTGAAAATTTGGTTAAAAATGTTGATTTCAATATCCCACTTTGGTCAAAAAGTGAGACATAGTATTGTGGGTTGACCCACAACCAAAACATGATTGTACCGTGATATTAGCACACCACAAATTATATGAAGTTACATGACTTATCTAAATAAATAATTACCACATATAGTAAGATATTGCCTCTCATACTTGGTTAAAGGTTATGAACTATCTTCACCTAGAATCCATACATGTCTTCCTGCACTACAACCAAACACTAACCATGGCTTCTGATAGCAGAGAGAAACACTTGATTGCTTCTAGTTTCTTGTAATACCTCTAAGTATCTCTTAGAACATCACCATGCTCTTAGGCATCACTACATGTACTCCAACAATGTTGCATTTGCACCTACACTATCATACACACTCTAGTAACTTAAACAAATATGTGGTTGTGAGTTCTCCTTGAAATGACTTGTAGTTGTAACCATAACAACACTAGAATTAGACAAGTCTCCATGCTAAAACAAAACACCTAAAATTCATCACAATTTACTGTAGCTCACCATAACTAACTTTGAATTTGTTTACTAGACTATGATTAAACACTATCAACATGAACTAAAACAAGTTCACCAACTTCTCTCACCTCTAACTCTCTATAGCCAAATAGCACACAAAAGTTCCAACAGTTAGCTCAACTTAAATCTTTACATAATTGAGTTAGAATACTTAACTCATCTTGAGCCTCCTACATTTGAGTTAGATCATATAACTAACATTATTTGGCATGGTCAATTTATTAATCTTCATGTGACATATAGGCTATGTAGCATGAAAATATGACATCATCAAAGCATATGTATCATATGTACTCATGTTGGCATGAAAGAGTGAAACACATTGCCTACTATAAACATGAAAGAGTGAGATAGTCTAATTATCAAAACCATGCTTGAGTGAGATACTTTGATTGCATAATAGAGTAAGATAGGGTAAAAGTTCAAAGCTATGTTGCAATTTAGGCCAACTTGGGGGTTTTGGATGAAATCGTTTTGCCAAAAAAAATTGGCCAAAACATTTTCATCCAAAATAATGGTGAATTTCATGGCACCTACATGGATTCCAAAGATTTGACCAAAAGTGTTTCATACAAAACACTTTTTGTTAAAACTCTTCAACTTCAAGTCACACATAGAGGCATGTTTTCAAAAATTAGTGTAGACTAGTTTTACCTAGAACTATTTCACCCAAAGTTGTTTCATTCAAAATGACATGTCATCAATTTTTCAATGATTTTTTTAACCCTATCTTCCTACCAAATTTTCTATTCATACATTTTCTTAAAAATCTAAAAATACCCTTCCGTAGATCCAAAAGTGAAGATTTTGAATTCTTTTAATATTTAAATTATTATTAGTAGTTTATTTTTTAAGTTTACTACAAATAGGTCATTAAAAATTAACATAGGCTTGGTTGGAAATTTAAAAAATATACTAAAATTTACTTTTAAAATTAATAAAAATCCATGCACTAGAGGAGAATCATTATCAATAGGATATAATTTATTTTTATTAATGATAAATAATTAAGACATAAAGTGGAGGCCTATTTAAATTGTTAGATTTTCACTATATACTTGACTTTAAATATTTATTAAAAAAATTATCAAAATTAACAATTTTCCATGCACTAAAGATTCAATTTAACTAAATGAAAAAAAACCAAGAAAAATAATTAAATTTAGTACTGTAAAAGTGGAGGCTTGTCAACCTCATTTTCTAAACTTTTATTCATCAATTAAATTATAGCGTCAATTTTATTAAAAAAAATTAAATTAATTTTTTTAAATAAAAAATTACAAACATATCCTACACTAAAATTCTATATTTTAGTAGTTTATACCATTTTAAAATTCAAAACATACATGTCACTTTCAAATGACTTAAAAAGATAGAATTGTGTTTATCATTTCCTTTATAAAAAGGTGACACATTTCTACACATTCGACACTCTGTCAATTGAAAATATCTTCCCTTTGAGAAAGTATGTGCCTTGATTTCCAATTAGGATTTGTTAAAAAAATTGGGCATAGATTTGTAGGTCATTGCAATTTAATTAATTATTATTCAAAAAATGTTAAGTCCAAATTTAGTAAAATTTCAAGTTCGCAACCATTGGGTTGTGACACTCTCTCATCTTCTTTTTTAAAATTCTTGGGCACTCTTGAGACCCAATCTTCCCCTACCAAAACCCCATCCATTACTTTTTCCTTTAATGAATTCATAATAATGGATATCACATGCCCCTCTATCTTTCTCCCACTATTTTACATAAACCTACCTATATTTTGGTTTATTCTAGTTCCTAATTCAACATTTGTACAATGAGTAATAACCATTGGAAAAACCATCATATGCCCATTTTGGATTTTCTTAAAAATGTTCCAACAAGATCCTTCAAAGTTCCCTAGGATCCATTAATCTTTCCTTACCCCTTGGTGAGCATGAAGAGTTGGCTCGCTTCAACATCATTCCTACGTTTGATCACTTCCAAATTCTTCTTGGTCATCCTTGGATCATCCACTTCTAGGCTATCCTTTATGTCTTGCATATTTGTGTTAAATTTACACCTCAAGGAAGGGTGGTCACAAGATTTATCATGACTTTTTCCAACCTCTCTGAATGCACAAATTTTACCATAGATAAATTCATTCCCACTCCAACCAAACCTCATATTAAATGAACTAATATTTCCTACACCATTTATAAAGCATATAAGACTTATTCCAAAAGCTGGAAATCTATCACTCTAATGATTCTCTTCCTCTTGAAACCCTACACCCACTCATCCTTGTTTAAAGTATTCAAGGCTTTACCCCCTTCTCCATATTCCTCCACTTATTCCTTCTTTTATTCATCCTAAACTCATTCTTAAAATTAATCCCCCTATCCCACTAAAACTCCAAAAGCCAACATAATATAAACCACATCATCAACCAAAAATTAAAATTGATCTCAAAAGTACAACTCTTCCTTCACCCATTCCATCAAAATCTTGAAACATAATTGAACTCACCCTCCCTAAATCAAAACCTCCACCTAATTCTCAAACTCCTAACCCTAAACCTCAACCTTCTTTCACTACTTCTATACTTAGGACTATACCCATGGTCATCACCATTGAAAATGAGGCTAGGCCTAAACAATTTTGGATTTCCAAACCCAAAATGAACAATCCTCCTCTTTTAGAAACCTTTACGTCAAGCCTTCATAATGCTTACAACGGTGCCACCTCTAGATATGCATATTTAATTACTCATTTTGGCACATTTTCTCTGGAGGATTATAAGGAAGATGATCTCCTTGAAGACATACATTAAGCTCATCAAATGGACCCTATGTCTTATGTTTTCAATGTATTTTTGTTCCTCTTTTTATTTTGTTCATATATCTATGTGAATAATGTAACACCACCTTTGTTGGTGTATCTTGACACATAAGGGTTATGGATGACATCTAATTGCTTGTTTCCCCTTCCCCATGTTATATTTATTCTACTTATTATTTTCCTATGGTTTTGGAATGATACAAATTTATCAAAGTGCCTTAAGTTATCATGTTAACCTTAAATATAACTCCTTGATTTTGGTTTATAATTCATTATTCTCTATGTTATACTTCTATTGTGCAAAATATAGAGATGAAAAGTGTCCACTTCACAATTTTTCCTTTCATTTAGCACTCAATTTTAGCACATTTTTAATAAACATAATAATAGTTCTTTCAAACCATTTGATGCACTAATTATCTACAAAAATTGGACCCCATGTCTTATTTAACTCCTTTCAAACATGAACACCTTGTTTTGTTTCACTTCCCATCATTCTACTACCTTGGACTCTATGGTACCTCACTCAAATGGAACCACACACATTCACATCTATAATGTTTTCAAACATCATTGTCTAGTAAATATAATTTCTAGTTCATTATGGGAATTATTTATACACATTAAGGAGCAATTGGTAATAACTAGTAAGTGTTCAAACATCTTAAGTTTTACACACTTCTTAGTGTGAAATTTAATAGTTAGCCACCACAAATATATCACCCAATCAATGCAAAGCGTTGAATTCATAGAACTTCTTAATATATATTCTTCCTTTCCACCACTCATTTCTCTAAGATATTCAACACCACTAAACTTAATAATTAATTATTAACTATCCTTCTAAAAAGTACATTTTTGTGGAATTTGATTTCAATTATGATAGATGGAAAATTCATAATACCCTCATTTTTTTAAATGAATGTTTGTCATGCTTCCATACATCCTTGTCGTATACAAATCTAAGTTAAAGATTACACATTTAAGGGAAAAAAGAAAACTATGTGAATTCGTTATACTACTAACCACATTTACAATTTATATATTTCATGATATAAATTTAAATAATTTAATTTATTACGCCAAGAGGCGTTTCTACATTCATAGCACACATGGGAGCTGAAAGATTCTAGAATTTCTATGTAAACTTATAAGATTCCAATCTAGAATCTTTATTTTTTAGTTTTTCCCATTTCTTTTTTAGTTTTTATTTTTATTTTTTCTAATTTCTTTTTTGGTTTTTATTTTTTATTTTTTCCAATTTCTTTTTTGGTTCCATAGTTTTATGTGATTTTCTTATTTTCAATTTATTTTTTGGTTTTTATTTTTTATTTTTTATTTTTTAGTCTTTATTTTTTCCAATTTCTTTTTTTGGTTCGATAGTTTTTATGATTTTCTTATTATCAATTTCTTTTTAAATCACCAAAAATATCAAACCAAAAAAAAATGAAGAATGAAAAAATAAAAATATGGAAAAAATAAACTATGGAAAAGATATCTCTCGGTAGATATATTTTTTAAAATATAAATATTCTAGTACTACACTCTCATCACTCATTTTTGTATATAAATTGTATACCTCTTTCTATCATATGTAAACTTAAATAATACTTATTTTTATGTAAAAATTCAAACCTCATGGCTCATTTTTATATAGAACTTACACTTAGAAATAGATATATATAAGGTTAAGAAGTTTTGTTTTTGCTGGCCACTTGCATAACAAAGTCTACAACAGTAGATATCAAGAATGACAGGTAATAAAATTATCTATATCGAAAGTCAAGAAGTTTCCACCACTTGTATAACAAAATAGACACCAATTAATGTCAGGTAATGACAGGTAATGACAGGTAATAAATCATCTATATCTCAAGTCAAGAAGTCTTGTTTATGCAGACAATTTATATAACAAAGTCTACAAAGAAAGTCTACACAGATTAATGTCAGGTAATGAAGTCTTCAAGCCATAGAAAAAAATGAGAAAAGTGAAGTGTTTAGAATGATCAAAAAGATGTAGACTTCCCTCTCATTTTCTCTTTCTCTGTTGCGTGCAAGACCCTCCTTCCCTGACATTAACCGGTGTAGACTTTGTTATGCGAGTGGCCGGAAAAAACAAAACTACTTTTGACCTTTGCAAATTTTGCAGAGCCTGCGGACCACACATAGGCTTGGAACAGGACTCCGCATTAATGACTCCGCGTTAGAAGCCTTCGTTAAATAACAAACAGATCTTCCTCAACAAACACCCTCAGACAACTATTTTACGGGACAGTCTGCAAGCACTCCAATATGTTGTCAAATAACTATTGTCTGCTACTCTTATTACTGTTTCTCTCTGCATTGCCAATTCCTGCTTATGTCTCACATTTTTCTTCTCCTTATCATTCTGATCAAGAGGCTCTCTTGGCTTTTAAGCATTCCCTTTCTGGAAACTCCAACAATTCCTTGTCTGATTGGTCTCCCAATCATTCCTTTTGTAATTGGACTGGTGTTGCCTGTTCTTCTGATTATCAGCATGTAGTTTCCTTGAATCTCACAGGTATGTCTCTAGAGGGTCCTATCTCTCCTTTTCTTGGTAATCTCTCTTTTCTTAGTGTACTTGCTCTTTGGAATAACAGCTTCCAGGGTCAAATTCCACCTCAGTTGGGAAGGCTTTCTCGTCTTACAATACTTAGATTGTCTAAAAATGAGTTGGAAGGCTCCATTCCCTCCACATTAGGAGGCTGTAGTTCTTTACAAGTTCTCAAACTTTCTTTTAACCATTTGAGTGGCAATATTCCTTCCCAGCTTGGCCTTCTTTCACATTTAGAAGGCCTTTATTTAGCAGAAAACCATCTGACAGGCACAATACCACCTTTCCTAGGAAACATGTCCTCTTTAATTGGGTTGCAATTAGCAGAAAATAGACTCAATGGTAGTATTCCTGTTGAATTGGGAAAACTATCGAAGTTGCAAATTCTATCATTAGGGGGAAACCAACTCACAGGAGAAATCCCAATCTCCCTCTCCAATTGCACTCAACTTATATTGCTTGAATTAGCCATTAACCAACTGAGTGGCATGGTGCCCTTAGAGTTTGGAAAATTGTTCCAGCTTCAATTGCTTGATTTAGGGGGAAATAATCTCGTGAGTGGAAGTAATGGCTTGTCTTTTCTAACAGCATTGACTAATTGCTCCTATTTAGAATATCTAGATTTGTCCAATAATTATCTCACTGGCATTTTACCCTCTTCAGTTAGCCAACTACCAAGCCAACTCTTTCAATTGCGGTTGAAATCCAATAAAATTGAGGGAAACATACCAAGAGGGATTGGCAACCTCACAAACTTGGTAATACTAGTCTTATCTGATAATCATTTCAATGGGACTATTCCATCCACACTTGGTGAACTTCCAATTCTTGAAGTATTGTCTCTGGGCAAAAATAATTTATATGGAGGAATTCCAGAAAATTTGGGTCTTGCAAAAATGCTTCGGGTTTTATCATTGAGGGAAAACATGATTTCAGGGCAAATTCCTATTGCTCTTGGTGATCTTCCACTACTAAGGCATCTTATTCTTCATCATAATCAGCTTTCAGGGAAAATACCTGCTAGTTTAGGGAGATGTATCACACTGGAAAGTGTGGACTTGGCTCACAACAAACTAGAAGGAAATATACCTCTTGAATGGGCGGGTCTTACAAATCTCCTATTCTATTTTAATGTTTCTGGCAATTTACTACAAGGTTCTATTTCAGTAGTGAGTAAAATGGTAATGGTCCAAGCTATAGATGTGTCTCTCAACAACTTCTCAGGTGAAATTCCAGCTGCACTATCAAGTTGCACAAATTTGCAATATTTGAACATTTCATGGAATTCATTTGATGGCCCAATACCAATATCACTCACAAACTTGAAAAAGCTTCAGTCTATTGATCTCTCAAGAAATTATTTGTCAGGTACAATCCCAATGGCTTTCCAAGAAATGAAAATGCTTCAGCATATCAATCTCTCTTCAAACAACTTAACAGGAGAGGTTCCAAAGGGAGGAGTTTTTGCAACAATTGATGAGTTAGCAGTTTCAGGAAATGTTGGCCTTTGTGGCAAGTGGATTAATTTGCGGCCATGCTTTGATTCCAAACACAAACAATCCTCAATCTCCAAAAAGGTGATAGTACTAATTGTGATTGGCATTTCAATCTTCATTATGTCTTCTGTAATGTTTCTATTTTTTTATAGGAGACATACTAATAAGAATACCCTTGACCAAAACATTGGGCCTAAAAGAATTTCATATGAAGAACTTGTAAATGTAAATAGTAGGCTTAGTCAAACCAATTAGCTAGGGGTTATTAGTTTTGGATATTTTTATAGAGCGAATCTCAATAATGGTACAAATATTATTGTTAAAGTTCTTGATTTGTAAGATGAAAATGCTCTTCAAAGTTTTGGCAAAGAATGTAATGTGTTAAAAAGAGTTAGGCATTGCAATGTGATCAAAATCATTTCAATGTATTCTCACCTTGCTTTTAAAGTAATAGTTCTTCCATTCATGTCAAATAGAAGTTTGAAGAGATGATTATATCTTGAGAGAGGAGATGAATGTAGATTAAATTTTAGTGACCAATTAAGAATAACAAAGGATATAGCACAAGGAATGGAATATCTACATCATCATTGTTTTGTGCAAGTCATTCATCGTGACCTAAAACCTAATAATGTGTTGTTAATGGATTAAATGACTCCATATATAATAGATTTTGGCATTACAAAACTCTTATTGGAGAATTCAATGAATTCATTGACTTCTACAAGTGCACTAAAGGGATCTATTGGCTACTTTGCACTAGGTATAAACTTTTGCATTGTTGCAATATAAATTGTCATTGATCATTTTTCAATTCTATATGATTATTTCATATGGCTTGAGAATCATTAAATAATATTGTATTGTATAGTATGGAATGGGTGGAAAATTTTTGACAAAAGGAGATGTATACAACTATGGAATTATATTATTAAAATTGTTGACAAGGACAAGACTAATAGATATAATAGAAGGTTAAAATATACCAAAAGAAGCATGTATTTTCTAACTAAAATCATAGAAGTGGTGGACAACCACATACTTAGAGATGTTAATGAGTCAAACAAAGTAATGATATCAACATGCATTACTCAATTTATGCAAGTAGGGTTGGTTTGCACAACGGAGCTACCACAACAATGTCCAAGTATGATGGAAATAGTTGCTCGAGATTAGAAAAATAACAAGTGTAGGTACTCTTAGAGTTTTTCATTTCCCCGTAGATATCTCACCTTTGCTTAAGAGTACAAGTGGCCCAAGAAATACTAATTCATTGATCCCTCAAAAGTGGTCTACATCTACATCTTAGCTCTTCACTCAACCTTTACTAGTAATTGTTAATTATTATTACCTTGTTAAATTTAATATATCATTTCTTATAAAAAAATATTTTTAAAACTTTACTATATAGCTTTAGTTTATTATATGTTAAGGAAGTACATGTGTAATATAGGGACAACTTGGTAAGGTATAAAGGTGGTGTGTAATTTTAGTCAGTTATAAGATAGATATGTTTATTGAAATGACTATACATGTAAAGAAATCAAAATAATTTTTCAACAAAAAATATTGTGAGTTGTTATTCTTGCCTTGTATCTTCAATCTTGTTTATAAAGACTATAGTATTTTCTTATAAAAAACTAGTTAAATGAGGAATTTTTAGGTCCCTTTTTTAGACTAGGTTGAATTATTTTAAAATAGGACCACTATTTAAAATCTAGTTTAAAGTATAAAAATATCAAATATTTTATTTAAATATAAAAATGTATTTGGCAAACGTTTTGTTTGACCTGGAAATAAATAAGCATTGTTAAGATTTGGCCAACATTAACTCATTGACATGGTTTTTTTTTTAATCACCCTCTGCAAAACCAATTAAGGATGAATATTTTCATGTAAAATATAAATTTTCAGCAACATACCTCTTGATTCATTAAATTTTACCCCAAAATAAAATCCTTTCAACTAAAATATGAGAGATCCAATGTTGAGGAGTAACTGTAGATCTAATGCATTCCTAAACCCTCTCATTAATACAAGTGTTGAGTTCCTCCAAAAATTATAACATTGAATGAACTAGTTTGTAGATGTCCATCTTTCAGTAAGTAAATAAAATAAAATTGGGTTCCATGTTTCTAATGAAAATGAACATTTATAAATGTGTGAGGGATCATACTCTCTCACTTAATGTAGAAAAAAATGAACATGAACATGTTTGCAATGGCTAAGAACAAAGTAGTCACCCCTACCACTTTGATGTTCTTATCCAATAGATAGCTAAGAACGAGCCTATTTGGATGCAATGTCTATAGTAGATCATTTAGAGTTGTCAAATTTTGAGATCTTGACTGTAAAATATAAAGAAGTCAATGATAAATATTTAAAGACAAAACATATGAAAAGGAAATAAGGTTTATTTATGAATATGTGTATCATAGCTACTAAGTTTGCAAGCATTCACAATAGATGTTATCCCTATTTTGAAGAATTGTAAAGAAGAGAAGACATGTTAACATCATTTTTGAAAAAAATACCAAATTGAAATATTATGCTAGCTGAAAAAGGTAAAGTCGTTGTTGGAGAGAAGTAGTAGTGATTAAGTGCAAAAATAATTAATATAAATCTCTAGGATATATAGATTTAACACAAAGAAGACACTACCAATCTACAATAAAACATTAAATTAGTTAGACTAATATGTCAATCTATTTCCTGATTTATGCTTCCACATATAATATTTGATGGTTATTGTTGTCACGTGAAATTGCACCCTGCTTGGAGGTTGTCCAAGCATTCCAATGACACAATTGGACTGATCTCAAGGTGTGGGACCTTGTAGATGAGATTAGACCTCCATAGAAGGTTGGTTCCTCTTTTTGAGCTTAAGGCTCAGAGAAATAGACTAAATGTAATGCTACACTTACAAGGGAAAGGGAGAAGAAAATATTGCAATAAATGGGAAGGTGATACACCAAGATTTAGGGTGTTTAGTTGCAACTGACATAACACAACAATGACCTCAAATACTAAAAGAGACTCACACAGACTTATAGCTTCAATAGAGGCTCAAATTAGAAAACTCTAACTAATAGAGGGACCATTTTATCCACAATGAATTACATATTTCAAGTAAACATAGAGTGAAAGCATAAGAAAGGCAAAATATCAGTGATTATATTGATCATGAAGGCTAAATAGCCATTACAAAATAATGATACTTTTTTATAGAGAGATAGACACAAAATAACCATCTACATTCATTGGTGAACCGCTATTGGAGACATCAAAGGCTCATCTTTGAGCACAATGCATCAGATCCGATAGGTTCTTGCAAATGCGTTATAAGGTCTATGATAACAAACTACCCAACTAGTGTGATAGCCCAAAAGAGCAGCTAACCAACAGAAATGCATCTTTTACACATGCATATATAGCTTTTATAAATAGCACTATAGAAGTCATGGACGTGGAAAGAGAAGTCAATAAGAAAGAACACCAAGTCCATATTGCAATAACTTCATTTTGATGTCCTTGGAGTGCACCCACATGGCTCTGCCCATGAAATCCATTGAAAAGAAGTGCTCTGCCCATGCCTCAAGTACAAGAAATTTAATGCAAAAGGACTACAGTGGCATAGGGGGGCAAAAAATCCATCTTCTGTGACCAAGAGGGTCACTGAATAGTCCTGTCACATTTTGAACAGTAGAAAATGCCTTTGGAAAGCAAAAAGGTCGGGCTCTGATATATCAGACTTCCTCTGATCAGTCATCAGCTGATCAAGCTTGGAAAGGTGAAGGAGGAAACCTCAGCCTCCGAAGTCTGAGAGAAGAGAAATTATCATGCTTCAGGGGTCGGGCCTTCACCACTAAATTGTTCTTTGGAAAAAAGAAGAGCTTGACCTCTGCCTATGCAACACTTAGTCAATTTGAGAAAATGGTGAATATCAGACCTCGGGCCTTCTGCCTTATCGCTTCCTAGAGAAAGAAGAAGAGAGAA
Organism: Cunninghamia lanceolata; assembly: GCA_027924645.1. NCBI lineage: Eukaryota > Viridiplantae > Streptophyta > Pinopsida > Cupressales > Cupressaceae > Cunninghamia > Cunninghamia lanceolata. Next base: position 5,449,482 of record BSBN01000771.1, read on the forward strand.
AGACTGAGCCCCACAAGTTTGAAGACTTAGCCACTTTTACAAAGGTTTGGTGGAGTTTGGGGTCCGGGCCTTTAGCCTTCCTTCTTCCAAAAGGAAAGAAAGAGGGAAGAAGAAAAGGCTGAAGTCCTACTCCCTGAAATACTTAGAATTATTTTGAAAGAAAAGAGGCAGAACGCAGAGCCTGAGCCTTCCTCCTTGGATGACGTCACGACCACTTGGTAACTTTCCGTTGTTCTACAATCACCCTTTGCTCTAATAAAATAATCCCCATAGAATGGTGGAAACCAACCAGAATATGCCACATGGCCTCTCAGGTTCTTGAATGACAAGCCGTTGAAACCTGCCACCTGTCCTTTTTCTATAGTTTTGCAAGCCAACTATGGGCCCACCCAAAAGGCTCAGTGGAATGGTAGAATTCCTTAGAAAATGATGGAGCCTTGCTAGTCACAAAATCGAACCAATCAATCTCACAGTAAATTTCAATCAAAGAGAATTCAGAACAATGACAGGAATTAAAGATGTCTCCTTCACAGTCTTAATAATCAAATACCAAAATGTTAGGAAGTATGAAAATACATACTTTATTGACAGAGAAATCACAAAGACAAAAAGTAAAAACCCAATGTCTCACTATTTTATTCCATTATCAAAGCATTACAAAAATCTATCTATTGGCCTGCAACAATCGGCATTTTCTAAGTGTATTAAAATAGTTTATCTCCTAATCTTCAATCTATCTTCTGCCTTCCTGTCATTTTCACCTCCTCTACATTCTCTTATGTCCTCTCTCTTAACTCTCACCTCTACTGGCATCCAAGATGTCTCTTTTGATTCCTTCTCTCGATTTTTCCATAGTGAGCATGTCAATCCCTCTTCCCCAATCATTCTGGAACCATCAGCCAATATTCTCTTTAACTGTTATTGATTCATCTTCCCCTGTGTGTCTTCTCATCTTCCCAACTAATCGCTTGCATGCTCAGATTCTTTACTACTTTTCTCCAACTGTCATCAAACCACCAGCCAAGACTCTTCATCTCCCCCACAAACCGTCCAACTATTAGCAAGTTATTTTGTTCATTCTGGCAGTGAAATGGTTGATAGAAGATGAAAGGCCCCTTTCAAACCAAGTTCCTGTCACACAACCGATAGAAGCTGCATTGTTTCTTTTGGTGACAGGAATTTCCTTTCCAACTAGCGACGGGACTTCCAAACTGGACTCATATTTCGAATGGAAAGCTACAAGAATTACATAGGCGACAAGAATTTCACTTAGCTTTACATATGAAGGAGTTTACAAGATAATGATAGAAGACAAAGAGTCCCTACTTATTTACAAAGAAAAGCTAAGAAAAAGAACCAAAACAATAAAAAGAAGAAACACCAAAAAATGGTAGGGCACAATGCCCCTACATCAAACTCCTAGGGTGGAAAGAAATCATGAGCTCCTGCTCATGAGGTCTACTACTAAATGTCCCTGCTTAATGATCTCATCCTTAGTGAGCCAGGAAGCATCTTCAATGGGATGATTGCTCCATTTGACAAGATATTGTTAAGGGAAAATTGGATTCAAATGAATAATCAATATAATCAATCTCAAAATACCCAAAACTCAATGAAATACAGAAACAAAGAGATCAATCAAACAAAAGAACTTCAAAAACCTTTGCAAACCTCAAAGCTTCATAGCTTCCATTGGTTGCCTATCTCAATCGATCTTGCATGTATGAATAAGGCCCTCAGAGAGTGCACTTCCTTGCTATTCCAAGATTGTCAATGGAGAACAGGTATGATAATGCTTTGTAATGAAGAGGAGCTTCACAACAGTGGTAATAGTATGCTAACGAGTGTAATCACAAGCAATGAAGGAATTGGTGCCAAAGGCGTGCTATAATTCTTGTAGAGTAACAATACTTAAAGCTTGGATGAATGAAATGGAAGAAGAGGGTTCAATTTATAGACTCAGAAGAGAAGAGATCAACAATATAGAAACCTTGAGGAACGTGCGCGAATAAGAAGAAGACAAGTGTCACACAAAAGTTGTTTTGTTTGAGTTAACTACTTTCTTTTCTAAAGATAAGATATTACTTCATAAATTAGAAAGCATTTTTCTAATTTAAGAGATATTGATAAAAACAAGGTTGATTGAATAGATAACTCAACTTGTGATTTTCTTTTGCATGATTTGAGAAAAATTAAATAATAAATTATTTAATTTTGTGTGCATGAAGAAGAAGACTTATTTTTAGAAGATTTGGAATATATTTGAAAAATTAGAAGATAAGAAACTAATTAAATAAATAAATTTATTTAATTGTTGTGCATGATTTCAGAAGAATAAATAAAATATTTGATTATATTTTATTTTTGAAGATTGAGAGGATTTAAATAAATTTGATTTGATTTATTCAAATTTGGAAGAATGATTTTGACTTAATTAAATAATTTAGAATTATTTCATTGTTTGGAAGAATTTAATTAAATAAAGGATTTTACTTAAATTTGACTTTAGAAGAGGTAATTAAATATTTTGATATTTAATTAATTTAGAGGAATATGAATCAAATAAATAAATAAATTTATTTATTTATTTATTGATAGAAGAATTAGACTTAAATAAATATTAAGAATATTTATTTAGACCGAGTCATGTCATTTTTAGGCGTATACATTTTGCCCCTCTTTCATGCAATGCAGTTTACAGCATTGCTTCAAAGAATAAATTGTCTGACAATGATACATGCCCCAATTTGCCCCTAGTATAGGTTATGACGATAGGATGTCCCCTCGGGAGATTAGACGGGAAGAAGGCAGAAGGCGTGAGATGGACAATCTCACGAAGAAGAAGGATGAAGAAAGGGCTGAATGATACGCTATGTAAGATAGAATGAAAACACACACAAGCAAGTAAGCAAGTATGCACAAATGATACAAGAACAAACAAGGTATTGCCCCTGTCGAGCGGTAAACCAATGATATACAACAGTGTTGTCATGGCGGGGAACGATATATCCCTAGACCAACACGGTAGGCATGTTGTCATGACGGGGAACGGTAGGCATGTCGTGTAAGACACGTGTGTTGGTCTAATTTCGACAATGCAACATCCTATATAAGACAATTGATTGATTATAATTGATTGAGTTGGTTTACAACCAGACAAGGATCAAGACCACTAATTTTGATTGGATCATTTGTGCAAGATTCATTTGACTTGATTGGTATGGATTAAGGATGGACTTGCATTTGGATCATTGCTCGGATTAACCGAATTGAGAAGAATGGACCACAACGATACATAGAATATTGACTGATAGAAGAATGACTCGATAGAAGGAATCACAAGCTTTTATAAACATTGTTACTCTGCATTCTGGATCGTTATTGCATGGGATATGGATGCTTTTGTGGATGCTTTGTGGATGTGAATGTTTTTGACATCTTGATATTGCAAGTATTTCGAAGTGCTTATTTCATCATCAGGCTATTTTTCTTGGTACTTTTTCTGAATGTTGTAAGTTAATACAAGCATCTAGGTAAAATTGAACCGAGATGACCTGAGTATTGCTTACATGGATTTTGATTTAGCAAGTTAATACAAGCATCGAGGTATAATTGAATCGAGATGACCTGAGTATTTCTTGTATATCAACAGACAAGGATTGCCCCCATTCATGTTAGACCTCTGTTGTCCTCGATGATCCTTTTCTGATCATGTCGTTAGACAAAAGTCATCACATTACTAAAGATTAATCCACAAACAACAGACAAAGAAAATAATCATGCCCCCATCATAGCATCTCTAGTTTTGGCATCCTCGAGTAGCGTAGAAAGACATGATAACAAAAATCAAGACTCCATAAGTTAACCATGATTCCAACCACAAAACATATTTGCATTTAGATGTGTTTTTTTCTTGCCATAATTTAGGTAAAATCATTTAGAATTCCTTAGGTGTTTGCTTGCTTTGTTCTGGATAGGTTAATGTCCTATGTCAGGATTTTTCTTGAAAAGAGCAGGCTTTGCTTGTGCTTGCTTGCCTGGTGAGAAGATTCCACAATCCTCATTGGTGAGACGGACCCTAAGGGACTGACCTAGTGCCTCGGGGGCTCATTGGTAAATGGCCTTGCCTATGTGACAACATAGAGGCAACGTAGTTCGGGGTAAACCCTAACGGACCTAAGACCTAGGTGGTAGAAAGTGGTGTGGACTCAGATAGATAGAAGGGCTAGACATGGGATGGATGGGAAAGTGGAGCCTCGGGGGTGCATTGAAAATGGCCTTGCCTACATGACAACGCAGAGGCAATGTAGTTCATGGATTTGGACCATGTGGTTACTGACGGCAGATGCTATGCTAGGCTAACACTATGGATAGGATATGGGATAAAACCTTGGTTGACAAGGCAACAAAGAGATAGAGTATCAAGCCATGAAAGGTTATCGTTGGGATTTTATTATGGAACAGATACAGATCAAATGGGACACGAGTGAAGGAAGAATGGACACAAGGTGATTGGTTTCCCAATGATGGAGGAAGCGGTTTATCACAAGTAACGCCTGTTTACCAGCTTTTCACCACTTGCCTTTATTTGCACGAAAGCTAGAAAGTATACATGACGCCTGTTTGCTAGGTTTTCGTCATGATACCTATGCAAGGCACCTATTTGCCAGGTTTTCATCATGATACCTATCCAAGGTGCCTGTTTGCCATGTTTTCACCAAAGGACAATTTTTTTGTACTTTTTTTATTTTTTGATTTTTTTGTATTTTTTCTGTTTTTTTTTTGTATTTTTTCTAATTTTTTTTTTTTTTTTGTATTTTTTTGTATTTTTTTGATTTTTTTGTATTTTTTCTGATTTTTTTATTTTTTTTGTATTTTATGCCCCCCTTACATTGGGATTCTCCTAAGTATAGAACCGACGAAGATGCATGTTGTTGATTGGGTCATCGAACTAGTAGATGGAGCGGTATATGTTTTCCAACTTGGGGTGGTGCTTGCCTTGTCAAAAGTATCATAAAGATGAGAAAAGGATGTATGCTTTTGGGGCAAGGTGTAGCTAGTACTGGCCTGTTCAGCTTGTAAGATTGTCATTTCTTGTTGTATCACCTAGAGTTCTTGAGCAATTGCTATACGTTCTTGGGGCGAGATATCGAAGTCTAATTGCTCTCGTAGGTATTGGAGTTCTTGAGCAATTGCTTCTAATTGGTTTTTCATTTCAACAGAAAGTGACACATGACTGAAATGGGTACCTAGAAAACCTAAATTTTTTCTCTAAAAAGATGTGGAAATGCCCACTGTCACAGATGCGTAGAACTAGATGTGCAACAACAGAGGATATAAGCGCAGAAAGTCAACACAAATGCGCAGTACTGGTAAAAAGAAGATGCGCTGTAATAGGTGATAAGCGTAGCAAGTTAGTACAAATGCGCCACAAGTCGAGACAGATGTGCAACTTCAAATAACAAATGTGCAGTTCTAGTTTTTTTAGTGTTTTTGCAAATTTTTGACAATTTTTCTGATGTTTTTGGTTTCTTTTGTTGCAAGATGGTCTCTTTGATCCGATTTTCTGTAATTATGGCAAGAAGACATAGCAAACACAAAGAATTTTTTTTATGATTTTTTATTTTTTTGTGATTTTTTTACTCTTTTTGGACTAAAAAGAAAGCAAGTACAAACCTAGGTTTCAAAGGACAGTATAAAACTGAATTCTCACTATCTCTAGTGAAGCATCTTCGAGAGGTGATAATCGCCCTTCCCTGCACCAGATTATAGGGGCTTTTGGTCAACTAAAACAAAGGATGAGTAATAAAGGCATCTGTTCGAGTGGTTATACATGCGGTAGCACTACTCTCTGTTATGGAGTCTCCCAACTTGCAAGGGTTGCACCTTGGAGGGTTTTGGGGGAGGTTAGCTGTCGATATAACACAACTGCACTCGTTGTTTGAAGCTTTCACTCCAAACACAATTTATTTATAGTGGCTTGGAAGGGCTTGGCATCTAGCCTATTACCACTTAGGGTCGTTCCTACTTGGATGAACGGTATCCAAGAGCAAGCCCCTCTAACAGAAAAACACATGTGAAGATGATATGTCTGGCATTTTGGTCACCCAAGATAGGGGAGAGCATAGGCCTGGTATCATTCCCAAAACACAGATTACAGTGGTTCTTTTCCCCTAGTTAAAATGAGAAAAACTAGATGAGCTATCTACTTGGGCAAGCACAGAAATTTGTTAACTTTGAAGTGATAACAAGATAGCAATGATCTAGTTTTACCAAGATAGCACGGTGGGCGCTGAAAATGTTAAAGGAAAATTGGATTCAAATGAATAATCAATATAATCAATATCAAAATACCCAAAACTCAATGAAATATAGAAACAAAGAGATCAGTCAAACAAAAGAACTTCAAAAACCTTTGCAAACCTCAAAGCTTCATAGCTTCCATTGGTTGCCTATCTCAATCGATATTGCATGTATGAATAAGGCCCTCAGAGAGTGCACTTCCTTGCTATTCCAAGATTGTTAATGGAGAACGACTATGATAATGCTTTGTAATGAAGAGGAGCTTCACAACAATGGTAGTAGTATGGTAACGAGTGTGATTACAAGTAATGAAGGAATTGGTGCCAAAGGCGCATTGTAATTCCTACAGAGTAACAATACTTAAAGCTTGGATGAATGAAATGGAAGAAGAGGGTTCAATTTATAGACTTGAGAGAGATAAGCTCAACGGTATAGAACGGTTGAGGAACGTACACGAATAAGAAGAAGACAAGTGTCACCCAAAAGTTGTTTTATTTGAGTTAACTACTTTCTTTTCTAAAGATAAGACATGCTTTTCATAAATTAGAAAATTTTTTTCTAATTTAAGAGATATTGATAAAAAACAAGGTTGATTGAGTCAGTTAACTCAACTTGAGATTTATTTTTGCATGATTTGAGAGAAATTAAATAATAAATTATTTAATTTTGTGTGCATGGAGAAGAAGATGTATTTTTAGAAGATTTGGAAGATATTTGAAGAATTAGAAGATAAGGAAGCAAATTAAATAAATAAATTTATTTAATTGTTGTGCATGATTTGGAAGAATAAATAAAATAATTGATTATATTTTAATTTTGGAGATTGAGAGGATTTAAATAAATTTGATTGATTTATTTAAATTTGGAAGAATGATTTTGACTTAATTAAATAATTGAGAATTATTTAATTGTTTGGAAGAATTTAATTAAATAAAGGATTTTATTTAATTTTGATTTTAGAAGAGGTAACTAAATATTTTGATATTTAATTAACTTAGAGAAATATGAATCAAATAAATAAATTTGTTTATTTATTTATTGATAGAGGAATTAGAATGAAATAAATATTAAGAATATTTATTTAGACTAAATCATGTCATTTTTAGGCGTATACAGATATTTGTAATACTCATGCTTATAGGTCTTCTTCAGCAACTGTTTGTCTAGAATGCATTCTATCTGTGGTGGATTAGTGACTATTCCAGATTGCTCTTCATGAGATGAGTTGGTTGCTTCAACTTCATCTACCTCTTTACCCCTTGTATGGATACAAATCTGCCACATTGAAGATGGGAGATATATTCAGATCTATAGGCAGTGATATCTCATAAGCATTGGTAGAAAATTTCCTAAGGATTTGGCATGGACCAATCTTCTTCATTTGAAGCTTATTGTATGTTCCAGTAGGAAATCTCTCCTTTCAAAGATGTGTCAATACAAGGTCTCCAACCTAAAACTACAACTCTCTTTTCTTTTGATCAACATGCTTTTTGTACTACAAATTGTTGTCCTCAATGTTATGCTTCACCTTCTCTTGAATGTCATGAATGACTTGAGCAAATTCTTCCCCATCTGCACTCTTCTCCATTCTAGCAAGGTCATGAAGTTCAAATACACCTCTCAAGTGCATACCATACACCACATAGAAAGGACTGAAACCTGTGCTTCTATTCAAGGAATCATTATATGCAAATTCAGCTTGTGCCAACATGAGATCCCAACTTCCAGGTGAACTACCAACAAGACACCTTAACAAATTGCCAAGGCTTCTATTAACAAGCTCAGTCTGACCATCCGTTTGTGGATGATAAGGAGAACTAAAGTTTAGATTTGTGCCCAATTTCTTCCATAGAGTCCTCCAAAAATAACCCACAAACTTAGTAACCCTATCAAAAATTATGCTTCTTGGAATAGCATGCAGCCTTACAACTTCTTTAAAGAACAAATTGACAATGTTAGTGGCATCACTAGTCTTCTTGTAGGGTATGAAATGCACCATTTTTGAAAATCTATCTACTACAACAAAGATTGAATCATTACCCCTTTGTGTACGAGGCAAACCCAAAACAAACTCCATACTCACCGAATCCCAAGGCCTAGTTGGAACTGGTAATGGCTGATAGAGCCCTGCATTTTGACTTCTTCCCTTAGCATGTTGACAAATTCTACACTTTTCCACATACCTTTTCACATCTACCTTCATCTTTGGCCAATAATAATGAGTGCTCAGCTGTAGAAAAGTTTTATCCTGTCCAAAGTGACCAGCAAGACTACCACCATGTTTTTCCTTCAATAAATTATCTCTCATGGAGCCTTTAGGGATACACAACCTATTTTCCTTAAATAACAAACCTTCTTGGATCATGTAATCCATCCATGTCTCTCTATTCTGGCAAATAGGATCATTGCAAGCTGTAAATGCTTCTCCAAAATTTTCATCCTCTGCATACAACTCTTTCAAACCTTCAAACCCCACACTATTAGTTTGGATTTCACACAACAATAAATGTTTCCTACTTAAGGCATCAACAACTTTATTCATTTGACCACTTTTATGTTTCAAAACAAACTTAAAACTCTGAATATACTCAACCCATTTAGCATGCCTTTGATTCAATTTGTGTTGGTTGTTAATAAACTGCAAAGCATGGTTATCTGTATACACAATGAACTCCTTAGGCAATCGATAATGTCTCCATTTCTTGAGGGACTGAACTAAAGCATAAAACTCCAAATCATAAGAAGAATACTTCATTTTTGCCTCATTTAATTTCTCACTAAAATATGCAATTGGTTTTCCCTCTTGACTTAGGACTGCCCCAATAGCCAACCCACTAGCATCACACTCTACTTGAAACACTTTATCAAAATAAAGCAAAGCAAGTATGGGCTGTTCACTCAACTTCTTCTTTAGAAATCTGAAATTTTCTTTAGCCTCTTTCATCCAACAAATGGTTTTTTATGCCCTTTAATAGTCTCCAATATAGGTTCTACTACATGACTAAAATTTCTTATGAATTTTCTTTAAAAATTGGAAAGACCATAAAAACTCCTTACCTCCATGACACTTCTTGGTGATGGCCAATCAAGTATGGCCTGAACCTTCTTCTTATCCATCTTTAGGCCTTTTTTTGACACCACAAAGCCCAAGTAAACCAGCTCGGTCTGCATAAACACACACTTCTTCAAATTGATCTGCAACTTTTCTTCATGTAGCCTCCTCATAACTTGCCTCAAATGATCTATATGCTCCTCTTTAGACCTTCTAAACACCAAAATGTCATCCAAATATACAACCACAAATTTACTAATGAATGGTTTCAAAACCTCATTCATTAACCTCATAAACGTACTAGGGGCATTAGACAATCCAAAAGGCATAACCAGCCACTAATACAACCCATCACTAGTCTTAAAGGTTGTTTGCCACTCATCCCCCGGTCTAATTCTTATTTGGTGATAGCCACTTTTCAAATCTATCTTGGAAAAATACATGGAGCCACTCAAACAATCCATTAAATCTTCAATTCTAGGTATGGGAAACCTATATTTTATTAATATTTTATTTATTGCCCTTGAATCCATACACATACGCCATTCCCCTCGTTTCTTTGGAACACACTGTAGGAATAGCACAAGGGCTTAGACTTTCCCTTATCAATCCTTTCTTCACAAGGTCCTCCACTTGCTTCCTTATCTCCTCATTTTACATAGGTGTTAACCTATATGCAACCTTATTTGTAAGGCTAGCACTCAGAATTAGATCCATATGATGACTAATACTTCTAATAGGAGGCAATTCATTAGGCAAATTAGTTGCAACAATGTCCATATTCTCATTCAAAATGTCTTATATTTCAATAGGCAAATCCTCCAATTTTGCAGAAGTCATTACACATCTAGGTTTAGGAACCAAAGCATAGCCAATATCTTCATTCTTTAAATCATTCAAAAACTCTTTACCACTTAACATCATTACCTTACTACTACTGTTGTTGTTGTCCCCTTCTTTCTCCTTTATGGGCAACAAGGTATGCTTCTCTCCATCCTTCTCAATGGTATAAGTATTCTCCTTTCCATCATACACCAATTTCCTATCAAATTGCCACGATCTTCCAAGCAAAACATGGCACACATCCATCGGCATTATATCACATAAAACACAATCCTTATAACTGCCAATCTGAAAATCAACATAGGCTTGCTCACTGATGAGTCTAGTTTATGACTCAATTTTTTTAGAATTTATTATCCATTTGCTATAGTTATCATGGACTTTGGTACTTAGATCTTGATCTTTTCATGACATTTCCTCAAAATCATAAGATGTTGGGCATAGGGTATTTCCTATAATCTTTAATGATATTGACATGCTATATGAACTATCTATGTTAATTTTAAATGTGGTTAATGAATGTTACTCTAAGATAGTTATAGATATGCAATTATTGTGTGTACTAATATTGCTATGCAGATATAATTAGCAGCCATAAAGTTAAGGAAGATTCTGCCAGTTGGTTACTCGCCATCAAAGTCAAACAAGGTGGTCGTTCAAATGTCAAATGGAGGGAAGATAACCACCTTGTAACTGGTCTTAATTACTTGTTGAGCAAATTTAGGAGTTACTATTTTGCTAGATCTATGTTGAAGCAACTTGATTGACCAAATTCCACACATGCATAACCTCCTCTCCACTTTCTATGCTTTCCCTAAAGTGGCATCCTCCTATTATGTTGGAGTTGACCACCTTGCTAGGTAGTTGGTTTTGTAGTTTTCTTTCTATAAATAAGACTCAGATGCTCCTTCTGAGGGGTTGATTAATCTGAGGTTGTACTTGCATTATTAAGTTTTTCAGCAATACAGTTAAGTTATTCAGTTGTACTCATGTTTTCTAATGAATAAAATGAAGTTATAAGTTTGCATCTCTAAATTTACATTTGTCTTAAGGAATACTCATCCAAGGGGGCCCACTTGGTGAGCATTCCATCCTTTAGTTTAGTTGTATTTTCTGTTAAACAGTTAGTTAAATCTAGCCTTGAATGTTCCTGCAGCCACTAGAATTCCATTCTGTGTCTATTCATGTAGCCAAAGCAGACATAGTAGTTTCCTGTTTGTTTGCCCATAATTTCATTTTCTGTCATGCACTTCAGCTTAGCATAGTTGTTGGTTGATGTTCAGCATTTATGTTATTTCTTTCCAAGCAGTTTATTTTTAGCATTATGTCTTTCTTAGCTGTAGAATGAATGTGGCTACTTTGGAAGTTCCTAGTGCACATACTGTACTGACCCATTTCAAGTTCACGTCCCTGGGTTGACAAGTTAAATGCATCTTCATAGTGATTAAGACAACTATTCAGGTTAGATGTCCAATCTTTGAGTCACAGCTTTATGGGCTTAGTTGTTAAATCATTGTAGGAGACCAACATTTTTGGTGTCATTTCCAGGGATGGTGTCAAACTAGGAAGATCTTTTGAGTCATCTTTAGTATTATTTCTTGCAGAAGTATTTTTGAAAGTGTGCTCTTAGTATATCCTTCATTTAGGAAGTAACGATCCACAATCCATTCACAACATTCTATGTGAGTTGGCTGATATTGAGTATATTGCATGAATAGAGGTAGAAGAAGAGATGCTTTAGGGAGATTCATTCCTAATAATCCAAATTACCCAACAGAAGAAGCAGAAGTGAATCCTTTTCTTGATGCATTCCCTGATTTGAATAGTTCTGAAACATCCTCTGAAGAACAAGCTGCCCAAAACTTGATTGACAATCCATTTGCCTTGATAATAAGCCAAGCAGCTATGGCTGCCCAAAATGTACCCAATCAACCAACCTTTCCATTTCCTATTACTCATCAAAATGAAGTGGATAATCTCAAAAACATCCCTACTTCAACTCTCCCCAAGTTCTATGGACTTGCAACTGAAGACCCAGACACCTTCTTGTTCGAATTTGATATCCTCTGCAGAAGCTATGACTACACTACTGATGTTCATAGGCTTAAGTTGTTTCCTACTACCATGAAAGATGCTGCATTGAGGTGGTTTATGGGTCTAGGTAGTGATATTGTCAATCCTTGGGATGAGATGAAAGAGAAATTTCTTGAGAAGTATAAAGACTACTGTAGGGGTGGAGATATGAGAGGAAATGATATTTTTAGAATGCAACAGAAAGAGGATGAAAGTTTGGAGGATTATATCTCAAAGTTCCTATTTTGTTTACAAAAATCTCCCCATCATACACTCAATGAGGAGTCTCAGAAACTACTCTTCCTCAGAGGAATAAGTGAGCATTATATGGATGCCTTGGATTTAATGGGAGGAGGAGATATTACCCAAGTGCCTTGGGAGGGTATTAAGAAGTTGTGCCAGAATTATTCCAGAGCAGCCATGAAGAAAGGAAGAGGTTACCATTCCCTTATGGGCAAAACCTCTACCAATGGAGTTTCAAGGATGGAGATAAGTCACTTGTTGTCTGATTTTAAGCAAGATATTATAAATAATATGGCCACCTAGCTGGACACACTTTAGGCAGAGAAGAAGCATGAAGAGGCCGAGGCAATGTTGGCAGAATATTGTCCTCATTACAGATAAAAGAAGAGGGACTGTAGGTGTAAGATGGTAGCTAACATTGACAGTAAGCAAATTCCACCCGAGTTCAAGCCAATCCAAGTTGAAGAAGATCAAGTCTACTATGTTGCACAAAGGAGGCCATGGGCTCCAAGACAAGGTATGTCACTAGATCCATTATCAGTTGTTGGACCATATTTTAATACTTATGCATCTAGTAACCAATGGCAACAGCCATCTCCATCTAACTATGGAGGATATTCACCTCATCCTTGGAACAACCCCCCAAACACTTGGTAAAATAACTAAAACCATGCACCCCAGTGGCAACAACCTCAGGGGAATTGGCAATCACCTCCAGAAAACTGGCAGCAAACATCTCAATGGAGGGGAGGACAACAATGGCCAAACCAGATAACTAATTATATGCAGCCACCTTCTCAGCCCCAACAGCCTACTATAATGCCTCCACCTACTAGTTCCAATTCAAATACACCTAAACCTACTTAGTTACCAACTCAGCCCTCACCTAATGCAAATAATAGACCACAAAAATAGCCAGTATACTCTGTTGATCCAAATCAATTCCCTGCATATGCTATGAATGTAAGTGACATCCACCTGCGTTTAGAAACTACCTTGGCATCTCCTTTCAGACCCATCATTATTGAGCTTCCTGAGGAGGAAGAGGAGCCTTTAAATGCCCCCATTTAGCCAAATGCACCTGAAAATCCTGAATCAATACCAGTCAAGCAGACTGCCCAAGAACCACCATTTCCACAAAGGTTGGAAACTGTGAAACAAAAGGAAGAGAAAGAGGAACCCACCTTTGACATTCTAGAGCAGTTAAAACATGTATGTGTCAAGATCCCTCTATTTCAGGCCATAAAAGGTGTTCCTATATATGGCAAAGCAATCAAGGAAGCATGCCTTAAGAAACCAGGCAAAAAAAGGAAAGACCCCACTATGATTCATGTGGTGGGACAGTTGGCTAACATCATGCTTGGGAAAGTCACTATTCCCAAATATAGTGATCCAGGGAGTCCTGTGGTAGGAGTTGTTATAAATGGGATAAAAATTAGAAATGCTCTGATTGATCTAGGAGCAGCCATAAATGTAATGACCAAGGATATCCTACAGCAACTAAACGTTGCAAACATGAGGCCTACTCCTACTGTCGTACAACTTGCTGATAGTTCTACTATTAAACCTGATGGGATAGTAGAGGAACTTGTGGTATCCATGGACTCATGGGAATATTTAGCTAATTTTATGATACTTTCTCCTAAAGCCACATTGGGAGGGTACCCCATCATTCTGGGAAGGTCGTGGTTAGCCAAAACTGATACTTATATTGGATTTCAGTCAGGAGACATGACCATCTTTGATGGGAGAAGCACTAAAAAACTTGTTCTTTACCCACCTACATAGCCATCTCATGATATGGATAATCTTGTTTGGCCACATGTTGGTGAAGAGGCAGAGGAAGCTAATTCTGTGGAATAGCTTATGATGTTAGGCAGAAGTTCTTTCATGCATCTTCAAGAGGAAGAGGAGGGGTTGTCTAACATAATTCAGAATCATTGTGAAGTAGAGGAAGCATCATCCTCTCATTCTGTTGATCCAGTGAAGATACTTATTCCCACTTTTCCTGCAGCAACAAGTATGTCTCATACATTGTTTCCACAAGAAATCAAGGTACCAAGCATTAGTGAAGCAACTATGGTAGACTTAAAAATTCAAGTGGAGATTTCAGAAGAAAGATATCTGAATATTAACAACAAATTGACTCAAGAACAACAACTGTCTTTGACAAATTTGTTAAAGAAACACAAGAATGCCTTTGCATGGGATTACCATGACATGAAAGGACTAGATCCCACATTATGCACCCATAGGATTTACATAAAGGAAGATTGTACACCAGTAAGACTGCCACAAAGGAGAATCAACCCTGCATTAAGAGAAATTGTCAAAGAAGAATTATAGAAGCTATTAGATGCAGAATATATCTACCCAATCTGAGATAGCTAGTGGGTGTCTCCTCTGGTTCTCGTGCCCAACAAGGGAGGGAAATGGAGACTCTGTATTGATTACAGAGAATTAAACTTTGCCACAAAAAAGGATCATTTTTCCCTTCCTTTCATAGACCAGGTATTGGACTCACTTGCAAAAAAGAAGTACTTTTCCTTTTTGGATGGGTTCAACGATTACAATCAGATGCAGATTGCACCAGAGGATCAAGAGAAAACAACATTTACTTGTCCTTGGGGGACATATGCCTACTCAGTACTTCCATTTGTCTTATGCAATGCACTTGAAACTTTCCAAAGGGTAGTCATTAGCATATTTTCAGATATTTCACATGATTGCATGGAAATCTATATGGATGATTTCACTACTTATGGTACTACTTTTGAAGAGGCATTAGCAAACTTAGGGAAGGTGTTGGAGAGATGTGAAGACCACAATCTATCCTTGAATAGTGCAAAGTGCTTCATGATGATGCAGGAAGGAGTAGTACTTGGCCACTATATCTCTCCAAAAGGATCCAAGTAGACCCAGCAAAGATTGAAGTCATCATCAATCTGCCCATTCTTGCAAAGCAAAAAGATGTTAGAAGCTTCTTGGGTCATGCAGGGTACTATAGACGTTTCATCAAAGATTTCAGCAAAATGGTAGCCCCATTGTATACTCTTCTCATGAAGGATGCTGAATTTTAGTGGAATGAAGACTGTAACAAAGCATTTTCTAATTTAAAGGTAGCATTAACTCATGCTCCTATACTTAAAGTGCCCAATTGGGAATTTCCTTTCCACATTCATACTGATGCATCAGATTATGCCATAGGAGCAGTCTTAGGGCAAAAAGAAGGAGCCATTGAACATGCTATTTATTTTGTCAGTAAAAACTTACAGGGAGCTGAGTTCAATTATACAGTAATAGAGAAGGAAATGCTGGTAGTAATCTATGCACTCAACAAATTTAGGCACTACATAATAGGCTATCAAATCTTTGTGCACATAGATCATATAGCCATTAGGTATCTTATGAACAAACCTTTAATATCAGGTAGATTAGCAAGATGGGTGTTGCTAATACAAGAATTTGACATCACTATTGTGTATAAGCCAGGGAAGGCCAATGTTGTTGTAGACTTTCTTTCAAGGCTAACTACATCAGAGGACAACCAAGTCATTGATAACTTTTCCCTTATGAACATTTGTTTTCAATCACTGTGTAAACACCCTGGTATGCTGATACAGCCAATTATTTGGTCACAGGAAGAGTCCCTCCTCATTTCTCTCCAAAGGAGAGAAGAGTGCTCATTGAAAAATCTTTTCCTTTTTCATGGATTGTTGGATGTTTTTTCTACACTGGACCAAACAATTTCATGAGGAGATGTGTGAGAGAAGATGAAACATATGACATTTTGCATGCATGCCACAGTGAACCATGTGGAGGGCATTTTGCAGCAAAAAGGATAGCAATGAAGATTTTGAATACAGGTTATTACTGGCCCACACTCCACAAGGATGCAGGGAGATATACAAAGAAATGTGACAGATGCCAGAGGATGGGATGACCAACCAAATCTGATGAGATGCCCCTTTACCCTCAGCTTGTGATTACTCCATTTGATAAGTGGGGATTAGATTTTGTAGGACCCATTGATCCTCCATCCAATGGTAAATCCTATATCTTAGTATGCACTGATTATTTAACCAAATGGGTAGAAGTTAAGGCCATGAAGCATGCAAGAGATAACAAGGTTGTAGAATTTCTTTATGAGGAAATTTTCACACGGTATGGAGTCCTCAAAGAGTTAGTGACTGATCAAGGAGCTCAATTCACCTCAACCCTAGTTGCAGCACTAGTCAATGAGTACAACATAAGGCACAAGAAATCTACTCCTTATCACCCTCAGGCCAATGGCCAAGTTGAGGTGACTAATAGGGAAATTGAAGTCATTTTGACCAAAACTATGGTTGTCCATAGGAAGGATTGGGCAAACAAGCTGCAAAAAGCTGTCTGGGCCTATAGGACAACCTGGAAAACAACCACAGGCTTCACCCCTTTTGAGTTACTATATGGAAAAATAGTTATGATGCCTATTGAATTTGAACATAAAACTATTTGGACTGCAATAGACTTGGGGATGAATATCTATGAGGCACAAAAGGATAGAATCATGTAGCTCAATGCTTTGGATGAGATGAGGAAAGCAGCCTTACATCACACAGAGGTGGTGTAGAATCAAAGAATAAAGTGACATGACAAATTCATCAAAGATAAGAAATTCCAGCTAGGTGACTGGGCATTGCTCTATGACTCAAGGTATCAGGATAATGCATGGAAATTGTAGACAAGGTGGCTAGGACCATGTGCTGTTGTTGAAGTTTTCTCCAATGGTGTTGTTCAACTTACCACCATTGACCCTATCAGATTTAAGCTGTTAGTCAATGATCATCACCTCAGGTTGTATCACAAGCCAACTTCGAAGGAAGAGTTCCTGCAACAATTCAATCAGTATGCAACTCATGAACTTCCTACAGCCGAATGTAGTGGACCTAGTGTCCCTCCTTCTGGCTAACTAAGGTACGACACTTGTCATAATAAAGACTTCCACGTTTGTGGGGGTATACTTCTTCATTCATTCACCCATCCGCCATCCATATCCATCATTCTCTCTTTCATTATGCTGCCATGATCTCACTTCATCTCACCTCACTTTCTTCCACTCCACTTTCATTCATTGCTCAATCAAATTCTTAAAAGGTGACCGGTACTTTCTCCATGATTTTTGCAACTAACCTTCCACACATCAAGGTACATGCGCTTTAATTTTTTATATCTTAATTATCTTTTAGTACATTCATTTAATTATTGTAAATTGATGTCGATGTTCTCCATAGCATGTAATTATTCCCTACCCCGTCCAGTCACACATCACCATTCCACATGCAAGGACACATGCTCAAATTTAGGTTGGGGAGGGAGTGTGAATACCATGTCCACATGTCAGTCCATGTGCTTTATGCCAGCATGTCAGCAAAGTTTAAAATTGAATGATTTGAATTCTGAGTGAGATGACGGCTCACAAGTGTGAGGTGATAGCCTTCATTGATTACTCCTTACCACTTGTACTACTCTTGTCATAATCTTGTGTTCCCAAATAAGGAAAATTCATACGACATTAGTGATTGAAAATTTAACAGGGTTGCAGGAAGGTGAAGTTCAGTTTTTTTTTTAAATTGCAAAAAGAAAAACTTTGCAGAGTGATTATTTTCAAACAACTAAAACAATGGGAGGTGGATTAATTCAAAATGAACCCACGGTTCATGACGTATTATTGCAAGATGCACCCAGCCAGGTCAAGTTTAGAAATTGCAAGTGGTTAGATTATTTCTTGAAACTGAATGGCTTTAATGAAAATGTTGCATTAGAATTTGCCTAGACATTGTCTGAAGGTAAGGCCATGGTAAAAGGGTTAGAGGTGTTGGCTACTAAAGAAAGAATTTCAGAAGTTATAGGGTTACCTATCGATGGTGAGAATTACCCTGTTACCAGAGATGTCAGGTTAGCTAGGGCTGAATTTACAGAACCTGATGACCCTCCAATAACTGTAGACAAATAGGGAGCCAAGAGAACCTTTCTTCCTGAGCCATGGAAGCAAGTAGTTGTTCATGTTGTGAGGTACATTACTTGTGAAGGTCATCATTCGAATCTTCATTCTGTGCATTTCAAACTATTGAATCATATGAGGCATGGGAGAAGAATGAATGTGCCAAACATGTTATACCACCTTCTCTCAATCATGGTAGCCAAGACCCAAAAAGGTAGGGCTAATTCTATTTCCCACCATTGTTTGATCAAATTGTTAGTTGAAAAGTCTCTGCATGATTTGTCTGATATGACTTGGGAAGAATTCTTAAATATTGACCAAATTAGACTAAGGCATTTGTGACCTACGGTTGTGCCTCAACCTCGTAGGAATAGGAGAAGAGTGATTTCTATTGAATCTACTCCAGGAACCTCAACTTCTAGTGCAAACCCTCCTACAGCAAGAAGCCCTACAGCTTGAATTGGCTGAACATTCAGGAACCATGCAATTAGTGCTATATGAAGAGCAACCATCAGTGCCAGGAAAACTGTTGGTAGGAATAAACAGGCCCTCTAATTTTTCAATGCATATGGTAGCTATGAATTTATGGAATGAAATGCAGAGGAGAAAGGAAGAATGGAAAAAGGAGAAGCGCAGGCTGAAGAATGAAATTCAAAAGAAAGACAAAGAACTTGAAGATAAGACTGCAAAAATTGCAACTTTAAAGGAGAGAGTGGATAATATGGCAGCCTTAGTACCTCAGGTATTAGAGTGTAGGACTCCTCCAAGGGTCTATGCTCTATATTTAAAGGAGAAGTATCTTTCTTTTAAAATAGCAAGGATTGTTTTAGGTTTGAATCCTTCCATTGAGTCTCCTCTTGAATTTTTCAATGCTTATCGGATTGCTCCTCCTGAAATGAAGAATTTTTTGTGTGAATTCTATTTACATAACTATGCCATGTCCCAAGATCATGAGTGGAATCCCTTGTTGTATGTTGGGGATGTTCAATTGAGGGCATTTATGTCCTAGATACAAAATGAGATTAGTTGGGGACAACAGTTTAGGGCTTATAATGCTTTATAGACCAAGCTACGGCAATAGAATCCTGCCTAAGAGAGAAGTAGCTTACAGAGAATATGAGAAGGTTGCAAACATTATTAGAGAATTTGTGAAGGGACATTTGGCACAAAGGTGGAACAGTTTGTCTGATGAGCTAAAACAAGCAGAGCCTCACTCTCTGCAAAACTATGCTGCAACATGTAAAAGAGTGGATAGATATATACAGATTGGGAGGACAAAGGGACAATTCTAGCTTCCCTTAATTTTCCAACCACCTATCCTATTGTGGCCTCTGCCAAATTATAGGTTTTACTAGTATGATATTACTGAAGAGAGGTAGAGATGGAACAGATTGGATAGACAGCAAGGGTTCTATTGGGATCCTAACTCATGCACTGCAAAAACTAATATAGGACAGCTGGCAGTTGTTAATTTCAGGGCATTGACCAAACAGAAGAACAACCCTTCCTCTGCTAGAGGACCATCAAAATCTTAGGTTAGGGAGAGTGATGAGTCTAGTTTATGACTCAATTTTGTTAGACTTTATTATCCATTTGCTATAGTTATCATGGACTTTGGTACTTAGATCTTGATCTTTTCATGACATTTCCTCAAAATCATAAGATGTTGGGCATAGGGTATTTCCTATAATCTTTAATGACATTGACATGCTATATGAACTATCTATGTTAATTTTAGATGTGGTTAATGAATGTTACTCTAAGATAGTTACAGATATGTAATTATTGTGCGTACTAATATTGTTATGTAGATATAATTAGCAGCCATAAAGTCAAGGAAGATTCTACCAGTTGGTTACTCGCCATCAAAGTCAAACAAGGTGGTCGTTCAAATGTCAAATGGAGGGAAGATAACCACCTTGTAACTGGTCTTAATTACTTGTTGAGCAAATTTAGGAGTTATTGTTGTGCTAGATATGCATTGAAGTGACTTGCTTGACTAGATTCCACGCATGCATAACCTCCTCTCCACTTTCTATGCTATCCCTAAAGTGGCGTCCACCTATTCTGTTGGAGTTGACCACCTTGCTAGGTAGTTGGTTTTGTAGTTTTCTTTCTATAAATAAGACTCAAATGCTCCTTCTAAGGGGTTGATTAATCTAAGGTTGTACTTGCATTATTAAGTTTTTCAGTAATACAATTAAGTCATTCAGTTGTACTCATGTTTTCTAATGAATAAAATGAATTTATAAGTTCGCATCTCTGAGTTTACATTTGTCTTAAGGAATACTCATCTAAGGGGGCCCACTTGGTGAGCATTCCATCCTTTAGTTTAGTTGTATTTTCTATTAAGTAGTTAGTTAAATCTAACATTGAATGTTCCTGTAGCCACTAGAATTCTATTCTGTGTCTGTTCTTGCAGCCAAAGCAGACAAAGTAGTTTCCTGTTTGTTTGCCCAGAATTTCATTTTTTGTCATGCACTTCAACTTAGCATAGTTGTTGGTTGATGTTCAGCATTTATGTTATTTCTTTCCAAGCAGTTTATTTTTAGCATTATGTCTTTCTTAGCTGTAGAATGAATGTGGCTACTTTGGAAGTTCTTAGTGCACATACTGTGTTGACCCATTTCAAGTTCACGTCCCTAGGTTGACAAGTTAAATGCATCTTCATAGTGATTAAGACAGTTATTCAGGTTAGATGTCCAATCTTTGAGTCACAACTTTATGGGCTTAGTTGTTAAATCATTGTAGGAGACCAACACTCACTAACTAATATTTGATGACCTTTTTGTAACCAGGTCACTTTATATGGAGTGGGGTGTTTAATACTTTTAACATTTAACTTTTCTACCATTTCAGTTGCAACAATATTATATGTACTTCCACTATCAATAATGAGCTTACAACATTTACCTTGTGACTTACACTTGGTTTTGAACAATGCTCTCCTTTGGTTTGGCTCTTGACTTTCTCTTCGTGGCTTCAACAACACCCTCTTAAGCATTAAAGACTCACCTGATTTTGCTTCATCCTTGTGGTGTACTGGTGATTCCACACTCTCTTGATCAGCATGAACCACTTGATTACTCCTCTCAAATTTTGAATGTCCTCCTTGCAATGATTCAAAGCATTCCCTACTCTTGTGCCCATATTGATTGCACTTGAAACATTTTCTGACAAACTCTCTGCCTCTACCTTGTGAACCACCTCTTCCATTAGACCTTCCTCCTCTATTTTGAAAACCACCTCTAGCATTATTGGTTGTCCCACTGGAACTTCTAGCCTCTTCTCCTCGATGATGTTGTTGTCGCCTACTTGTTTGTTGTCCCCTTCCTCTAAACCTTCTTCCTCTCTTCTTCTCTTGCTGACTTTGCTTCCTTTGCAACTTCTCCTCTACCTTTAGGGCAAGTTTATAAGCCTCTTCTAGGCTCCTAGGGGACAAAAGACTCATTTCATCTTGCAAACTATACTTGAGGCCATTCACATATCAGGCTATTTTCTCCACATCTTCTTCAGCATGTCTAGATCTGATTATTAGCTTGTAGAATTCTTCAATGTGTCTTTCACAGACATCCTTCTGCTTCAAATTTTGCAATCTCTTAAAGAGATTAGCTTAATAATTACTTGGTAGAAATTTAGCCTTCAACTTGGCCACCATTCGATCCCAAGAGTTAATCTTCTCTTTATTTCTCCTTCTCCTCTCAGTTTGGACAAAGTCCCACCACATGGCCGCATGGCCCTTCAATCTGGTGCAGGAAAACTTTACTCTTCTCTCTTCTGTTAAACCCTCATATTCAAAATATTTATCCAAGTCATTGATCCAATCGATCAAATCTTCACCATTGAGGCTTCTGGCATATGTTGGCACCTCTATCTTGGGTTTAGAACTCAAACTCATGACTGATTTCAGTAGTCTTTCACCAAATTCTTCTTCTTGATCCACCTATCCTTCCTCATTCTCTTCTCTTTATTATTCTTCCTCCTCATCACTTACATCCTCAACATCAGGGGTTCCTCTCCTCTGTGCTCTCTCTAGGGCTTCCATCCTTGCAACCAAACTCTACAATAACTCAGGGTCACCATGGTCTCTTTGGCCCCTACCTTAGCCTCCTCCTCTGCCAATCCTTCTTGGAGGCATCTCGACCACTTACCAATGCCCAAACTCTTCAAGCAATGATACCAATCTGATAGAGCCTTGCTAGTCACAGAATCAAACCAATCAATCTCACAGTAATTTTCAATCAAAGAGAATTCAAAACAATGACAGGAATTGAAAATGTCTCATTCGCAGTCTTAATAATCAAATACTAAAATGTCAGGAAGTATGAAAATGAATACTTTATTGACAGAGAAATCACAAAGACAAAAATTAAAAACCCAACATCTCACTATTCTATTCCATTATCAAAGCATTATAAAAATCTATCTATTGGCCTGTAACAATCGGCCTTTTCTAAGTGTATTAAAATAGTTTATCTCCTAATCTTTAATCTATCTTCTGTCTTCCTATCATTTTCACCTCCTCTGCATTCTCTTTCATCCTCTCTCTCAACTCTCACCTTCGTTGGCATCCAAGATGTCTCTTTTGATTCCTTCTCTCGATTCTTTCATAGTGAGGGCATCGATCCCTCTTCCCTAATCATTTTGCAACCGTTGCCCAATATTCTCTTTAACTATTGTCAATTTGTCTTCCCCTGTGTGTCTTCTCATCTTCCCAACTGATCGCTTGCATGCTCAGATTCTTTACTACTTTTTTCCAACTATCATCAAACCGCTGGCCAAGACTCTTCATCTCCCCCATGAATCGTCCAACTGTTAGCAAGATATTTTGTTCATTCTCATAGTGAAATGGTCAACAGAAGATGAAAAGCCCCTTTCAATCCAAGTTCCTGTCACACAACCGACAGAAGCTATGTTGTTTCTTTTGGTGACAAGAAATTCCTTTCCAACTGGCGACAGGACTTCCAAACTGGACTCATATTTCGAATGGCAAGCTACAGGAATTACATAGGCGACAAGAATTCCACTTGGTTGTACATATGAAGGAGTTTATAAGATAATGATAGAAGACAATGAGTCCCTACTTATTTACAAAGAAAAGCTAAGAAAAAGAACCAAAACAACAAAAAGAAGAAAAACCAAAAAATGGTACGGCACGATGCCGCTACATCAGAAAAAGTAACACCTGTCGACGGTTAGGCTTCATACTTTCCTTCCTCCATCTTCCAAAAGAAAAGGAAGAGGGAAGAAGAAAAGTCCAAATTTCAAAACTCCAAAACACTAAGTCGAATCTTGCAAAGAACAAAGCAGAGCTCAGAGCCAACAGACATGGCATGATGAAGAGGAGAAGCTCGAACTCCAAAACTCTGAAAACACAAGGAAAACTTAAGGTTTTTTTGGACTTAGTCAATTTGGGGTTTCCTCTTATATTTCAAAGGGAAACATCCTTCCATTTAGGCTTTCTCAAACAGATTTTTATGATGGAAGGGGGAATCCTTTGGGCAATTTTGGCTTGGGAAAAATAGGATAACATTTTGGTGACTATGCATGGGTGTTTGCCTGCTAAACACTAGGATCCAGAGGCCTTACCAATCCATTGGGCACAGAGTCAAAGGACACATCACAAGAACAGGAGTTGACAAGACCAAAACAAAATTGAACACTGCCTCCAAGAAATAAAGCAAGGCAAAACAAACAAGGCAAACATTCTCCTAATGAGAATGCAGTAGAGTGCAAGGGCACTTATTGAAAGGAAACCTAAAACAAAAACAAAACTAACCTACACCTAAACTAACCAATGAGATAACTGACTTAAACAAAGCCATTAACTAGTTTTTCAAAATAACTGCCCTTTCTCAACAATATACAATGCTTTTCATGCTTGTGGGCATCTAAAAGAAGATGGGGAAGGAGTTGACATGTAACAAATTGATGAAGTACTTCACCAAGAAAAGGAATAGACTTTCTTACCCAACTGAAATGATTGAAAAGGTAGTTGCTTGGAAGTGGATAAATGGGTTGATCCCACTTATTTTGTTGTTCAGCTTCATGCTTAGAAATAAGCATGACATGTGGTGACTCCTCATGGTATGTCACCAACTGAGCTAGATGTCTGATAGGACATCCCCTTGAAATGACATGCAAATTAGTGGAGTTGATCTCATACCTCTATTCTAATTTTTCATCATTCTGTTGCTAGTCTGAATGCTCTGGCTCTTGTGCCTCAACTGGAAATATGACTACCTCCACCTTGTGCTCAAGACGTTGCTCATGATGTTCCTCCTCAAGGGATGCTGGCTTGATGTCACATCTTTGAGAAGAAAAGGTCTATCTCATCCTGAAAGAGATCCTCAAGATCCTTGAAACACATAGGCATGAGAATATCCACCCTGGCTTCATTATTTTCTACATTTTCTAGAATGCTCGATTACTTACCTACTTCTTTGCATGAGTTGGAACCTCACTCTCACACTTGTCTACACATTTCAGCAACTTATCATGGCCCACAACATCTTCATGTTTTTTCCAAAACTGTAACCAATATTGGAATTTGCATGCCTTTTTCATTTTAATTGTAACTAGGTAGCCCATGGAGTGGGGAGATGCCATCCACTTTGGAGCAATTGGAGCAATCTCCTCCACCATGCCCTCATCCTTCAGTTGCAACTCAACTAGATTTTTCCTAATCTATTTCTATAATTGGAACTCTTCACCATTCTTCCTCTATATTTGGGTTTCATTCCTCTTGTTCACAATGTGGGAAAATTCCTCAAATGAGCCAAAATCCAAGGGACTCAACCCTATACCTGAATCAACACTATCCTCATGATTAGTGCATTGTTGCTGGTTTGAATGATTTGGCTTAATCTCTTCTTGTAGAAAGTCTAATTTTTTTGTTTCAATAGCATGTGAGGGTTCACAACTAGCATGTTGACCCGTAGCTACCTCCAACACCATTTATGGCTCATAGAACCCAGTATCCTACCAAAAAATTGGCCTGTCCTCCACTTTTGGGCTAGTTCTAGGACAAGAGGGTTGACATGGAATGGGGACTGGAAGGGCTTCTTGAGAGGGTTGTTCCTGTGGAATAATAGGTTGGATTTTTGTAGGAACAGGCTGTCATGCCCCCATTTCCCATGCGGTCACGACACACAACACACATGTCATGTCCACATTTTCCATGTGGTCATGACACGAATTACGAAAAACTTTTCTACCTATCCCTAGGAACCCCCTCGCACGCGTCTGCGTGCTCGGTGGCAATACGCATAAGGCGTAAACATATCAACATAATATGGAGAGGTGCGTTGTCCCACGCAGTCCCCTACATGATGATAGTCGCCTAGGGGGTATGTGACACAAAGTGTGTCACTTTTAGGGTTAGACTGATTTTAATCTGAACCCTAAGTTTCCTAGGTGTGAAGATGATTCGCCAACTTCGAACCTAACTCTAACTCAGGTCAAAATGAAAATGAATTAATAATTAAGTAATAGTGGCATGAATGGATGCATGATTAAAGTGGAATGATGAGATAAAAGTTAATAAATCACGTAAAATTAAAACCCTAGAAATGTAAAAAAAAATTGACAACATGACGCGTTTTCAATAATCGACTTATAAAATTTAAGATAAAACTTCAATAAGAAATCAAGTAAAATTTAAGAATAAAAATTAAAAAAAAACTTAAGAACAATTTAATACATTGTAAAATATCAAAAAATAAAAACACCTTACCAAGGTCTAATAAATCAACCTTGCATAAAGGATACAAAAATCAAAATAAAATATTAGTAAGGAAATAATAACATGATGCCAAAATAAATTTCAAATCGAGTCCATTAATAAATATAATTACGACATTATATTTATTATCTAACTCGCAAAATAGAGGAGGGGAAATATTTAATTACTCTTTCCCGTAAAATAATAGTAAAATAGATAAATAATTAAAACGATTAAATCATGCTAGGGAATAAAATAAATAATAAAAATGAAGTTAAAATTCAAGGGATTACACTTCCCAAAAGGGAACAAAATCAAACATTCCCTTTTTAAAATAAAATTCTCAAGGCATAAAACAAAAATACCCAATCCCATTTAAATTAAACAAAACTAAAAGTAGCACAAGAAAAGAATGAAAGGCAAGGTCAAATGGAGGGTTTAAAAATAAGAAATAAATTAAACTCTCTCACAAAACTCCTCACAATTAAAAATAATGAAACCCCAAATTTGAAAAGCCCTATATCATTTTAAAAGTGCCATCTCTAAAAAGAAAGCCCTAATTTTGTATTCTATTGTTTTCTTCTTTGTGTTGCCCTAACTTTTCTAACACATCCCTCCCTCCTCTTCTTTATTTTGCAGGTTAGGGTTTGGGCTTCCATGGCTGCCATGGAGGTGCATCCAAAAGGGTAAACTTGGATTAATTTGCTTGAACCCCTCTTTTTTTTCTTTTGTTTATTTTGGATCTGAATCCAAAAGACATTAAGTAAATTGTAGTGTAATAATAATTTTTTTTTTTAGGAATGGTAGATAGAAGGCCGTAAGAGGGATTGTTGAAACAGCCACCGGAGTTGCCACAATCCACGTTTTAGTGGAGGAATGGCCTTGGAGCGGGGGGGAAAGGAAGCAGGTGGTGCTGGGGTCGAAGGACGACGACGGTAAGTCAGAGCTGGCGCTGTGTTTGGTTTAAGGGAGATGGCGGTGGTGGATTTGCAGACCACGGGGTGGAGTTTAGGGAGAGGGAGTCTATCGCAGTGGTGGAAGGGGATGTGTGGACGTGCTACGGAGGTTGCGGGGAGAGGAATTTAACAGCGCTGTCATGGTGGTTAGGGGGTTTGGGGGTGTGGGGAGGAGGCAGTACCTCCACCCACACCCGCGTGTGTGGGTGGAGGCATTGCCTCCTCCCCACACCCTTTGTTTCTTAAGGCAGGGTGGGGTTGTGGGCGTTGCCGCCCACAATCCCACAATATATATATATATATATATATATATATATATATATATATATATATATATATATATATATATATATATATATATATATATATATATATATATATTAATACAGCATAAAACCATTATGCAATACAGTCCGTCCATAGATATAAGATCACTGTATTTTATTTCGAATATTATCTGTTGTAAATTAAATGCTTCATGACTATTTTATTATATATATGTATATATTTATATACATATATGTATATATATATACTCAAAAATATATACACAGCCTTAACACTATATCACAGTATAATACCATTTTCTGCTATTGTATATATATTTATAAATGCTCTTATATATACCTATACATATATATATATATATATATGTATATATAAGTGTATATATATATTATAAGCATACAGAAAATGTATTATTTATGGATCTCCTTCTATGCTCAGCATATACACAGTAAATAAAAAAAATAGTAAGCTTGACTTTCAAATAACAAAATAACAAATAGATTTATATATATACACTTTGCACTTATCTATACAAAACAATGGTTTAAAATAGAATACTAACTTGCAAATTATAACATAGGATAAATCAATAACACTTCTCCCTTTTTTCTTTGAAGCATAAATATTCATGAATAGCTCTGTTTTTTTTTGACATAATTCATATAAGGTAGAATATGCATTTTAATCTATTTTTTTTTGTTTTCTTTCCAATAGCAACTAATACAATGGGACTTTCAAAACAACAAACAGATAACAAATCTCCATTCCTCTTTCTTTCTTGGTATACAATAAAATTTATTTAACAACAACCATATATGTTTTTTTGAAAGGAAAACATGACAGCAACAAAAAGGTATTCTCTCATGCATTTCTCACACCAAAATCTCACAACATAGAGGATAAACAAGATTTTATTAAAATATAAGGAATGTTTCCCATACAACATTTATTACAGCTAACTCATGGCAAAATAACTAACCAAAAATTTTACAATAGGGCCAAAAGGCCAAGGCTCAAACAGCCATCAACAAAAGAATATAGTAACACAAAAATGGACTTCACAAAAACTCCATTTCCTCATTAAAACACCTGCAAATAAAACACCACAAAAGAACAACCCAGCCACTTCGAAATGCCCTCCTCCCTACCGTAGACCCACAAGTGGGTCACCCTCGAGCTAGGGAGGTAGGGATTCACACGGGTGCAAACACTCAACAACAAGTATCAAACAACATCAACACAAAATCAGCCCCAAGGATAAACACATAACTCAACTCA
Source organism: Cunninghamia lanceolata (assembly GCA_027924645.1). Classification (NCBI taxonomy): domain Eukaryota; kingdom Viridiplantae; phylum Streptophyta; class Pinopsida; order Cupressales; family Cupressaceae; genus Cunninghamia; species Cunninghamia lanceolata. The sequence goes on from BSBN01000771.1 coordinate 5,478,224, forward strand.
TGAAAATAAGTTTGATGGGGGTAGGGAATGGACCCCTCTACTTCAAAGGCCACCCAAAATACTAAAATACCAACCTCATGGCCTCAAGCCAAAAACCTCCAAATACACAACTCCTCAAATATCTCAAATATACTCCCATGGCACTCTTGCCATTCAAATATTCTCCACAACAAGTAAGAAGCCCTCAAGGCATAAATAACACAATATGGGAGTGACCTCAAGGAGGTTCCTTTCCCCTACCCCAAACAAGTTGAGCCTTACCTCCAAATGGAGGTGCTCTCACCATACTCCCATCCCACACAAAATAATGAAACAACAACCAACAAAAAAAAAACACATCACAATAAATAAGCAAGGGTGAAGAAAATAGTTCATGAGGCTTACCTTCAAAGCCCTATAATGGAAGCACATTTGGTGATGAGTTCCAAGCTTCTCCAAACCTTCCAACCTCCAAGAATTCCTCTAACTTTCCCAAAATTGCTCAAAAATAGAAAGAAACTCCAAAATGCAAGAACCCCACACTCCTCAACCAGAGGAGGTAATATAGGCCATCCATTTTGGCCTTCAGGAATGAGAAGGTGACACTTGTCACCTTCTCCTTCCTCCTCCAATGCCACTTGCAAGGGAGAGGAAGTGTGAGGGTAACAAGTGTTATCCTCCAATTCCATTTCAATCCTCACCTTATCCACTTGTGCTCTCACACGTGTGAGAGAACAAGTGGTGAGGTGGCATTCCCATTCAAACCTCCAAGAGGATAAGGGATGCCATATGGCATCCTCTTATTCTCTCAAAGAGTCATCTCCCTCCAAGATGCTCTCACACGTGTGTGAGAGTCTTGGAGGAAGATCCCAAACACTTGGGAGTCTTGGAGACCTCCCAAGTCCTCCTAGGGAAGGGATTCCCAAACTTTGGGAAGGGAGATGAGTCTTTCCCAAAGCATGACTCATCTCCCACCTTATCTAAATTCAAATTTCGTCACTTTGACTAAACCATAGTTTAGAGTGACCAAAAGTGAGTTTATCCAAGGGTTAGTTAGTCAAAATTGACCCTAGACCCATGGGTAACCACCTAGGGTAGATTTTGGGACACTAAGGTTCACCAAGGGGGTCATAAGTCCACTTTAAATGGCCTCAAAAATAAAAACAATTACCAAGTGGTATAAGTCAATAAAATTTATACAACACATAATATTAATTAATTAAATAAAGGGGTACTAGACCAAAATGATAAAATTAAAGTGAGTACATAAATCAACACTCAATTTTTAAATGTGATCCTCATCCCTCTTGGGAATGGATTAATTTCACAGGGAATAACATTGTGTGAATTCTACCTCCAATTTTCCATGGCCTGGGAATGTAAAACCTGCACATCTCGATCAAGTGTCAATCATATCATGAATAATCATAGCCGAAGCAACTAGAATTAAATTCATGCCATCGAATACAACAATAATCATCTATAACATAATTCTAAATTGAACTACATTTTTCTATCACATGTCGAATAATCATCATCACATAAATAACTAGAACTCACATCACAAAACATCATCTAATATATCTCATATGTCAGATCACAAAATAGCATCAAAATATGATCAAATCATCTAATATATCTCATTTTGTTCTGAATCATTCTCCTGGATGTCTAGATTATTATCTTGGTGGGAATATTTTGGATTCACATTTCTTTTGGAAATGTTTCTAAGTGGTGGAGATGACTGCAAATTTCTGCCTTCCATCTTGGATCTCCTACCATCCATTTGATATTGAAATTTTTGTAACTAGAGTCGCCACCTATTAAATAGGAAAAGTTTATATTTTATCTGTAGGGTTCTTGTCACCAGCAGAGTTACCAACTTAAACTTTATGAATTGATTCTATGAAGGAAAGGATTACTTTCTAAGGTCTGTTACTAATTCCCCAGTAGAGTCGCCATTTTGTTAGGTCTCAAAAATGCAGGTTACAAATCCTAAGAGGATGCCAGACTCTATGTTTGGATTTGCAACGTTTTTGAACTAACTTGACGAAATCAACCTTCACGGTTTGATGATTTCCTACACTTTAGGTCCTGCTACACCTAGGTGGGTGAACCTTGGAATATTAAAGCAGTCTGAGTGTGGATGAGTAGACTAACTATATCGATCTACAATGGCATAGGATGTAGAATAGATGAAATAGCTAACTAATTAATTCTATGTGTAATGTTTAATAAGTGATTTGCAGAAATTGTATAAGCAATATCAAGGTAAAAAGGTTTGAATTAATGAGTTGAATGAGACTAGTGCCTTGTTGGGTAACACAGTCAATTTGAAGGACTAAGAACAGTAGTTTCTCAATGGTAATAATTCTAAATATTTGGCACAGTTTCTGGTTTATAGCTTGTATAAACGTGCAAGTTAATGACTGACAGACTCTTCTTGATAATCCAACTAAATAAAATCAGATATCTTATAATTCACCAGAAGGTATTTTAATCCTTACTTGAAGGAACCAAATGAAATGAATGGACAAGATTAACAGATAATATTTTACTGGAGACAGTATGTCAATCCTAATTATATGGCTCTACTTAGTAATCCCAACTTACTACTTCCAGGCTACTGTGAATAAATCAGAAGGGTTTAATTCCTTAGATGGACACCAACCAAATTAATCACACAGATACAGCAAATGTGTATTGACAGATTAAATATATACTTGATATCTTAATCTGAATAACAGGGAAATGCAGAAATGGAGACAGCCACACAATTGAATAATTTCAACAAATAACTGATACCAAAGTAGAAATACTGAATCAGAGAACTTCAAACTTCTTCTTCAAATAAAATATGCAACACAGTCATTTTGGAATATTGTATATTATGTATGTATGAATATCTTCTACTGCTGATGATTTTTTAGCATCGATTGTTTAAACTTATATAGATATTTTCATGAAGAGATACAACTCTTCAATAAGTCTCTTGGGAATTTAACCAACATAAACAATAATTACATAAGCTTAATTAGGCTCTATTTAGCCATAAATAGACTTTTTCCAGATCATCTAAATACTCCTGCTCACGGTGAGAATCAGTAAGATCAACTGCGCTTCTGGTGATTATATCAAGGGTGACCATTTCCTCCAATTGTTTGCAAACTTCTTTAGACGCAGAGGCTTTATCTTTCAGAGCTCCTGTGGCTTTGTGCAATATAACTTGACAATCAACAGTCCACTCTTCTTTGCTCTTTACCTCTCCATTATCTTTAAATATCCTTGGCACTCCTGCGTCTGAGGCATCAGTCCCTTCCTTAGCATCAGCTTTGAGTTTGTCATAATAATTCTGGTGTTGTTTTAGCAATGCTCTTGCATCAGAGATATCTGTACCATCAGTGGCACTTCTGTTTTGTAACTCAATCACCTTTTCTTGTATCCTCTTATCAAGCCTTTCATGTTCTTTGACTGCTTTATGATTTTCTGAGTAGTTATCCCAAAACTGGTTTAACCACCGTACCATGTTTGCATATCTGCTCTGCAGTATTGTAACAAATGCATCTATTTGAATTTGTTTGGCCTGATCAGGGGATATTACTTGACTACCTTGTGAGCTCTCACCTTGAGTTATTCTTTTTGTAGATTGGCCAAAGGTGCTCTTAACAGCATCCTTCAAGTAGTCATTCTCTTTTGTTAATCTCTCACAATTCAGTTTATAAGCATCTCTTTCCTTGATCAACATCTGAGCTTGTGCTTTATTTAACTTTGCAACATTGATACCAATGTCTGCAGTAATTATAGGGTCAGTTTCTCCTGCTCTGAAAGTCATAACATGGCCAAAAGTTTTTTCAGTGTCTATGATGGCCGTCTTCTTATGGGGAGGATACAGTGCCCATATCATCAAAGAATTTTCATCATTATTGTATCTAGTTCCCATATATACTTCATTAACTCCTTCTGGAGTTAGCTTATACTTGTCATTAGCATTATTCAAAAAGCTATCAAAAACCAAAGCAGAATTTAAATCCAAACCAGGAAAAATCATAACCCCTGCATCCTTGAGCAGCTGTTTGCCTTTGCTTGGTGTCATGTCCTGCATTTCTTTATCCACTGTTTCCTTCAACATATCTAATAACTGTTTTTCATTGTCAACAAAAACATCATCTACTGACTCTCTAATTTCTTTTCCTTTGTATTTATACAGGAATGACCTAAATTCCTTTGACTGAATGAAGTATCATCTGAAATGAAAGAATCATAAGCCTTTTGCCGTGGATCTTCATCAGCAGACCCCTCCTCATCATGTAGCACAACTGGAGGCTGATATTGTTGCATCTTCCTTTTGGACATTTCTATTGTTTCCTCTTGTGGCTGCTCCTGTTCTGCCAGTTCTTCATCTTCAGAGGATACCACTTCAACCTCTGCTAACTACTTTTTCTTTTCATTTAACTCCCTATTATATTTCTCTACCACCAATTCGACTTCAGCTTCTTCCAAATTCCTAATAACATCATCATGTGGATAGTGGATGTGCATGTATCCACTGAGATTTTGTTTTCTTCTTGCAGAATCAATAAAACCTTCAGGGTCGAACCCTTTCCTTACTTCAGCAGTCATCATATTATAATGCATTAATTTGTCCAAAATGAGATTATATCCTTCTTTCGAAACCACAGTAAAATCTCCAAAACACAAAGTATTGGGCATGAATGATTGTTTATCATGTGAACTTAGATGCATGACATTTGAACAATGCATTTGCCTAATTATTTCCAAATATGCAAGTCTGTCAGGGACAGTTTTAGGCAATATGAATGGAGCATCCTCAAAACCATAAACTCTGATCATAGTAGCATCCTCAAAACAATACCAATCTCCCCAATTATGAGTGACAGTAGGGGGGCCACCAAAATCTTTTGGTCTGAGGAATCTTTTTATTTCATTTGAAATTGAGTATTCACAGGGGTGATTGAAATATCTATACAGTACTTTTACACAATGCTCTTCAAATTGAGCATAGCTAGAGTTGGCATACCTGCTATCCCAGATTCTGGTCCACAGTTGTACAGGTATCTTTTCCCCTTTCTTATCTGCAGCAACAACCCGAAATTCACTTGGCCACAACCCTACTTCCTGGCCATAGTATAACACCATATGCATAAGCATTGAGTAATGCTCAAAAGAGCACGCTGGAGCATTGTTTTTTATTGCAGATAGACCAGAGTCTATTCTATTAGCAATGTAAGAAGCATAATCAAATTGTCTGGCATTATGACACTGGATATCAGAGGCTATGACCATCAGAGGAATAGTCATGAATTCAGGGACCTCTGAGCCAAGGACTTGACCTACAGAAAAATAAGTGTGCTGTATATATGGTTCAAATATAGCAACATGAAAAGGAGGGCCATCATTTTCAGTTAAGGGCATTACTTCTCCTTCAACCCTAGGCCTATGAATAGGCAACCTCCATCCATTGTAAGTTGTGTCCATTCTCCAATACTCTTTATCCAGGTCTTCATAAATGATAGGGATAGTGCATAAATCATCCAAATCAAAAACCTCACAAATAGCATTTTTTGATAAATGCACAATTGGTTCTCCCTGTGGGTTGCAGATGGCTTTCAGGTTTGTATTATAATATCTGGCAAGTAGTTGGAGGAGTTCCACATTCAGGAATACATTGGGCACAACCAGTTTTCCCAAATTCAAATGCCATGGGTTTGACACAGGGGCATTTCTAAACCTTCTGTTGTAGTGGAATCTGAAGAGCTCATACCCCCTAATTGGGGTCCAGATATCTCCCAGGCATTTATGTTTGTCTTCCAATTTTTCTACTTCTGCCCTGAGTTGGGCAGACCTCCTGGCCTTGGGAGTTGACCCAGGCAACTGATCAATCAGGTCCTGATTTAGTTTTCTATCCTTCACTTTCTCTTCAGGGGTTTGATCAGTTTTTTGCTTTTTTGGCTTACTGGTTTCCCCTTGTGACTTTCTTCCTTTTCCCTTTCCCGGAGTTTCCATTTTAAAAAATTTGGCAGGAAATTCAAATACAGGCAATATAGTAGTTTGTGTATGTGTACCTGTCGTTCGATGGCTGGAATTGGAAGCCTCTGCTTTTGCCCTAAGAATTCCTCTGTATTCTCCTCTCAGACGGTTTTTTGCAATTATAATGATCGTATGAATTTCGTAGCCGTTTGTATTAATTATTTGATCAATTCAATGTTCATCGCTGTGAAGTGTCACATCGCCATAACTCTTCTCATCGGCGTGATTTTTGAAATGTCTGAGCGATCTCAACGTTTTTTATGGCGCGAACAGTCAATCGGCGTGACCCCTCAATTGTATTCCTGACGCTATGTAATGTTATATTTCAAGTGGGCGCGACCATCGGCGTGACTTCCTTCATCACCAAGGGTTTTAGATCTCTCTGCGATATAGCGAGTCCCACCGATATGATTTGCTTATCGGGAAGATTGAGACTATCGGGATAATAAAATTATGTTCTCCCGATCTTTATTGTCTCGCCGATAATCATCTTCATGTATGAACTTTATCTTTATCGGAATGACATTCACTATCGGGATAGCTTTCTGAAGATATCCTGATCCAAATCATCTCCCCGATGATTCTTTTCATATCCTTCATCGGGCAAAGTTTAGTAAAGTGTCACCGACACCTTTTGATCGCCGTGACTTGTGAATCGGCAAGACCTGGTTCTTTTGTTTCGATATGTCAAGTTATCCCGATAGAGGTGTTTCACTGTGAGTCTCGCCGATGGCTTTCTTATCGCCAAGACTCTTAATCATCAGAGGCTTACTTGTTTTCTATCCCGATAGTTTATTTCTCACCAATGACTATTTTCTTCGTTACCCCCACAGGATGTTCGGTGAAACTCTTGCCAAAGTGTTTTATCGGTATGATATATACCGTCGGGGTATCTTTTTAAAAAATCATCCGATAGATATCTGTCATACCGATCAGTATGACCACTTACCTTTCTTGCCAATGTAAGGTCATCGGTATCACTTACTCCATCAGTGACTTCCATAATTCCTCTTCTGATCCCTATTTTCACACCGATGGTTGTTTTCAAACGGTTCCTTGTGTGTCGGTGTAAGCAACACAACCTCTTGCTGATGGATTGATTTTAATGAAATTTGGCACTGCTCATCCATAGACATCTTGTGAGATACAAAAATTTTTTATTGTGGTCTTTTTGGAATATTCTTCAGGGTTTATTCAAATATGATGGAGTAAGGAGATAGTAAAAATTTCAAATTTTTACTGTGCTAACAGTGGCTCTGTCTGGGATGTATACTCCCTGTGAGTATAACAAGGATCCAGATCTCCTGGGGAAGTAGACCACATATTTTATTATTTTGGGGTGAGGTTTTTATGAAACTGGGAAAAGGAAATGAACAAATGATGGGGAGCGGGAATGATTCCTAGACTACTGTGCATGGAATAAGATATTTTTGAGAATTATTTGAATGTTGTCCATGCACTGGCAACACTCAATTCTCTTTGTACATGTTTATGAAAAGAACTGCTTCAAGTATTGCCCATGTACAGGCAATTCCTGCTCCTCTCCTAACATATTCTGTACATAGTAAGAATCATCACCTCCCTTGCCAGTGATAACAAAAGGACCCAACCACAGGGCTTCAAATTTTCCATGTTTTCCTTTGTCCTGACATCTTGCATTCCACATTAGTACCAGATCATTTATTTCAAACTTTCTTTCTCTGGCCTTCTTGTCAAAGAGATATTTTACCTGTGATTGTAATTTAATATTCTGTCTCTGAGCTATTCTTCTTGTTTCATCAAGCTCTGCCAATTGTTCCAACCTTTCCTCCATTGGTTCAGGGATATTCAAGTCTTCCTGGAGAATGAATTTGTATACTGGTATAAGATTTTCTAATGGTAATCTTGCTTGGGTTCCATATACCAATTCATAAGGGGATCTCCCAATTGCCCTTTTTATAGTAATCCTGTCAGCCCACACTGCCATTCTTAATTTTGAATCCCAAGCCTTCTTATTTCTATCCAACATTCTTTTTATGATTTTCAACAGGCTCTTATTACTTGATTCAGCTTGTCCATTGGCCTGTGGATGGTAAGGAGCAGCATAAGAAACAGTGATACCATGTGTGCTGCAAAAACCTTTGAATTCATCAGATCTAAAGCACATCCCATTATCGGTAATCAGTCTTACAGGAGTACCAAATCTGCATATAATGTTATCCATTAGAAAATTTATCACAACTTTACTTGTAGCCTGTCTGGTTGGGGTTGCTTCCACCCATTTTGTAAAGTAATCAGTAGCCACTAAAATCCATCGGTGCCCCCCACTTGATTTCTCTGAAATTTCACCTATAAAATCAATACCCCACTGATAAAATGGAGCCTTAACTTGCATAGGTTTTAAGGGTAGTGCTCCCTGATACTTTAACTTCCCTGAGAACTTTTGGCATGCTTCACACTTTCTAGTGTACTGATATGAATCGTTAAAGACTTTAGGCCAATAGTACCCTGCCCTCAGGATCTTGTGGGCTGTGGTCTTTGCTGAGAAATGTCCTCCGCACATGCCTTCATGCAACTCCTTCATAATATGTTTTGATTGATATTCATCCAAGCATAATAGTAGAACACCATCTCTATTTTTCCAATAGAGATCCCCACCAATGAGTACATATTTTGAAGCTTGTAGTTTGAGTGTCCTTTTATTATCATCATATCCTTCAGGACACTTCATATGTTTTAGATAATATACTATATCAGTATACCACGGAGTGTGTTCAATACTGGTACTTGCATCAACATTACATATCTGGGAAGCTTCTAGATTACTTTCAGCCATCAATTTGGCAAGACCCTGTCCTCTTACTAATTTAGTGATTTGGATTTCAATGTTGAATTCCTGAATCCTATTGATCCACCTACATCTCCTACCGGTGACCTCAGTTTGGATCAGTACATCCTTCACTGCAGCATTAGGAACATATGCTATGATTTTAGCCCCCACTAAATATGGTCTAAAATTTTTTACTGCTTTTACCAATGCATATGCCTATTTTTCAATAATGTCATACTTCAACTCTGCATTCTGAAGGGACTTGCTAAAGAAAGAGATAGGCTGTTCATATCCATCATTGTTTTTCTGTAACAACACTGCTGCTACTGTATGATAGGAAGCAAATGAAAAGAGTTGGAAAGGTTTACCGAAGTCAGGGGATATTAAGACTGGAGCTTGCTTGATGGCCTCCTTAATGTTACCAAATGCTTCCATTGTTTCTGTTGTCCATTTCATATCTGAGTTCTTCTTCAGCATTCTTGATATAGGACAAACAATCTCTGCGAAATTTGGTATAAATCTTCTGACAAAATTTATCTGACCAAAAAATGATTGTATAGCTTTTACATTTTTTGGAATAGGGACCTGATCAATTGCTTTCACCCTTTCAGGATCTATTTTAACTCCTTCCTTCGAGACTATATGTCCAAGCAATTTTCCTTCAGTTACTGCAAAATGGCATTTTTTAGGATTCAATGATATTCCATATTCTAGGGCCTTGACAAATATCTGTTCTAGATGTGTGCAATGATCTTCAGCCCTTTTTGAATATGCTGTTAAGTCATCTTGATATACTATCATAATCTTATTGATCAATTCAGCAAAAGCTACATCCATCGCTCTTTGAAATGTTGCCCCAGCATTAGTTAATCCAAATGGCATTCTCAAGTATACATATGTTCCCCACGGAGTGGTGAATGCCGTCTTAAATTGTTTAGACTCCTTAACTTTTACTTGATTGTAGCCAGAGAAACCATCCATCATGGATAGCAATTCACACCCAGTGACTTTCTGCAATATTGCCTCCATATTGGGAAGAGGATAATTATCTTTGAGGGAAGATTTATTCAAGTTTCTAAAATCCACACATAGTCTAATGTCACCATTCTTTTTTCTGGCAGGCACTAAGTTTGAAACCCAGGAAGAATGTCTGATTGGTTTGATTATAGCTCCATCCCTTAACTTTGTAAGTTCCTCCAGCATTTTTGGAGCCAATGTAGGATTAATCGGCCTTTGTTTCTGTCTAAATGGTTTTGCATCTGGCTTGAGTGGTATCTCATGTTGAAATAGATCCTCTCTATATGCCTTTAAGTCATCATATGACCAAGCAAACACATGCCTGTACTTCCTAAGTAGATTGATGATTCTACTTCTGATTTTCTGGTCAAGATTCCTTCCAATATATACATTTTTTGGGGTTGTCTGAGTCCCCAAATTCACTTCCTCAAGGTTCTCAGGTATCACTGGTGTTTCTTTCTTTTTGTATCTATCATGCCCATCAAATGCTTTTTCTAATGCAATAAGCCCTTTGGGTATCTTATTTGTCTTCAGTTGAACCACTTCTTGGCCAAAAAGGGTTTCTTTCCCATCGTGTTCCTCCACAAATGCACTGAAATCAATTTCTTGATTTTCATAATAATCAGCACAATGTAAGAAATTGATTATATCAGCATCACTATCAAACACTTGCCAGTTCTGTATATTATCAGGGATGGTAGGTCTAGTTTTAAATTCTACTTCTGTGATCCCTCCTAATGTTACATCATCTCTCTTTAATGCAATGTTTGCTAAAAAGTCTGCCATGATGTTTTTAGACCTATCAACCCAGCTGATTGAAAAAGCATCAAATAATTCAACACTATCCCAAACTGCATTTCTGTATTGTCTTAATCTTTTATTCTTAGATAAATATTTTTCTCTTACTTGGGAGATGACTAATTCAGAATCACCATAGACAGCCAACTTTGTTATTTTGTATTTGATGGCTATGTTTAGGCCAATGAGTAGGGCTTCATACTCAGCTACGTTATTGGTGCATTCAAATGTCAATAAGAAAGAGTATTTGAACGTTTTACCTCCTGGCGAGATAAAAACTACTCCGGCCCCATTTCCTATCTTGCTGCATGCACCATCGAAATACATTTTCCACAAATCATTTTCTCTTTTCATAGATTCAGTGTGTATTGGGTCAGTGTTATGCAATTCTGGGGTAGTTTCTCCAACTTTGAAAACTCCTAAATCTGTGTCACAAAAGAAATTCACCTGATGCCGGTCCATTCTTTCTATAATATTGTCATACCTTGGTTCTCTGCACAACTTAATTTCCTTGTCACCTACTGGTATGGTGGCATATGAGAGATCTAGTTGAACATTGCCTCCCGCCATTGCAGCCCACTGCCTTGATAACAGCATTCCATAATACGGTGGGATATCAACCACAGTGATGTCAATGTTATATGTTGCTTCAGGATGTGAAGCAAGTTTTATCTCTACATCTTTCATAATACCAACTACTGGAATAGATCTGTTATCCATTGCATAACACTGGCCATACGTAGTATCAACCCACATCCCCAATTCTTTCATCACTGCTATAGGCATGATATTCATAGCAGCACCTGAATCAATCATACAATTCCTGACTATTCTGTTCTTGATTACTAGTGTAGTATAGAATGGATCTACCTGTGAGGGATTTTTTGTAAGTGTGTCACCAAGGTAAACCTCAGGCATCTTAAAATTTTCCTGATGCACATTATTTGTTGTTTTTTCAAACCCTTTATGTTTTGGATTAGGTGTATCAGAAATCATCTTGACAACTGTACTCCTATATTTATCTATTTTCATCATCTCTAGGAGTGGGACTGATATCTTCACCTGAGACACTGCCTGTGCAATGTCGAAAGAAGGGGTTATGATCTGGTCATTCTTTTCTATTTTTGTGTTTTCTTTTTCTTGATTTCCTTTCATTTTATTTTTATCCCCCTTTTCTGGTTCTTTAGGTGATGATTTTGTATTATTTTCTTTGTTATTCTGGTCTTTTATAAATACACTTCCAGGAGTTCCCTGCCCAACATTTGTTGTTCTATTCCTTAAGTTATAAGTGTTTCGAGCTTGAGCCACTGCAGCCACTGTGAGAGCTTCTCTTTCATCCTCAGTAGGCTTTCTCCATTGACCACATGACTTGTTGTTACAACTATCTTCCTAGTCTGAGAATACCTGCTGTTCCCCCATGTTAATATGATACTTTTGGTTCCCTACATCATATTCATATCCTTCTTCTTCTGAAGAAGAATAATCTTCTGTTACTACACATGGTGTATCCTACATCATATTGATGGTGTGATTATCCCTATTGTAGCTGTATAGCATTTCCTCTTGCTGTATTGATTTAGCTACCTCACAGTATTCAGGTGAATGTGGCAAGTTACATACAAAACACCAAGGTTTATTTTCTGCCATATGTGCCATGTTTCTCTTCAAGGGATCAGGAGTATCCTTTCCATATGGCTGCTTTCTGTTGTTGTCAATAGGTCTTCCATCCTTCCAATTTGTATTGTAAGGCATATCATGTAACCTAGGTCTATCATGCCTATGCTGACCCTCTGGTTTAATCTGTTGAGCATTTGGATTCTGAAGATTTCTATGATTTTCCCTTTTACTGACCATTCCTGCAGCCTTTCTATTATTTTCAATAGTTATGGCTATTTTCTGTGCTTCAGCCAATGTTGCAGGACACCGGTTTCTGAGTTCATATCCTGTTTTGGGGTCAAATGCTTTCATATAGATACTCAGTGCTGCCTGGTCAGATAACTTGGCTCCATGTGGTACCTTATTATGTAACTTGGAAAACTTCAGGTTGAAATCAAATACTGATTCATTTTGATACTTCTATATACTTATTAGTTCATGTAGTGCAAACTCAGGAGCGTATTGGTTACCATACTGATCCTTAAACTGGTTATGGAAATCAGTTATTGAATTGATTGATGCATCAGGCAAGCTATTAAACCAATCTCTGGCATCTTCAATGAGGGACATCATAAATAACCTCATTCTAATGTCTTCCCAATCCATACCTATATCCTGTACAAAAGCATTAAAACTTCTGATATGATCTTCTGCAGATACTGCATTGTTTCCAGTAAACTTGGGAACCATGTTTCTCCAAGTACTATCCATAGGATATGGATATAACTGATATCCAGTCAAATCAAATTGACTGCATATATTAGCAAGGTTTTGGGGAGGGAAATTGAGAGGTGGTGGATTGGGATAGTAATTATATCCACCTGGTGGCTGATGATATGCATATTGTTGATGTTGGTTCATATGGGGATTTATGTGTTGATTTTGTGGCCTATAATATTGTTTTCCAGGGGGTGGGTAATTATTTGCCATATGTTGGGATGCATTACGTATGGGAGGTGGTCTAGGGTTTTGGGGAATAGTGTTCTGATGACTTCCAGAAGCATGTGAGTTTTGAGCACTACTTGTATTTTGTTGTGTATTTCTTGGAATATTCCCTCTATGCGGGGGTACATATTTAGGGGGAGCTGTTTTGGCTTTATTTCTCCTCTGTTGAATTTCTTGCTGCAATAACTCCTCCTCTTGTATCTTGTACCTTTCAAGTTCTTTCCTGAGCATGAGTATTTCCTGTTTCTCATCACTCATGTCTTGATTATTTATTTCCTGATATTCTGGATTGTCATTCATTCCCTGATTTGACAATTCATATCCTATCTCTTCTCCCTAGTCAAATGAGATCTTGAAATCATGTTCAGCTTGGTTCCTATCAATATCCCTCATGACCTTTGCATCATGATCTCACTGTTCTTGAGGAGTGGGTCTGTACCTTGCCAAAATATCATCAGTTGCTCCACTGAGGTTCTCGTTTGAATCATGCAGAGGTGTGAATTTGTTGTGAATTGCAATATTTTGTTCTGAATCATTCTCCTGGATGTCTAGATTATTATCTTGGTGGGAATATTTTGGATTCACATTTCTTTTGGAAATGTTTCTAAGTGGTGGAGATGACTGCAAATTTCTGCCTTCCATCTTGGATCTCCTACCATCCATTTGATATTGAAATTTTTGTAACTAGAGTCGCCACCTATTAAATAGGAAAAGTTTATATTTTATCTGTAGGGTTCTTGTCACCAGCAGAGTTACCAACTTAAACTTTCTGAATTGATTCTATGAAGGAAAGGATTACTTTCTAAGGTCTGTTACTAATTCCCCAGTAGAGTCGCCATTTTGTTAGGTCTCAAAAATGCAGGTTACAAATCCTAAGAGGATGCCAGACTCTATGTTTGGATTTGCAACGTTTTTGAACTAACTTGACGAAATCAACCTTCATGGTTTGATGATTTCCTACACTTTAGGTCCTGCTACACCTAGGTGGGTGAACCTTGGAATATTAAAGCAGTCTAAGTGTGGATGAGTAGACTAACTATATCGATCTACAATGGCATAGGATGTAGAATAGATGAAATAGCTAACTAATTAATTCTATGTGTAATGTTTAATAAGTGATTTGCAGAAATTGTATAAGCAATATCAAGGTAAAAAGGTTTGAATTAATGAGTTGAATGAGACTAGTGCCTTGTTGGGTAACAGAGTCAATTTGAAGGACTAAGAACAGTAGTTTCTCAATGGTAATAATTCTAAATATTTGGCACAGTTTCTGGTTTATAGCTTGTATAAACGTGCAAGTTAATGACTGACAGACTCTTCTTGATAATCCAACTAAATAAAATCAGATATCTTATAATTCACCAGAAGGTATTTTAATCCTTACTTGAAGGAACCAAATGAAATGAATGGACAAGATTAACAGATAATATTTTACTAGAGACAGTATGTCAATCCTAATTATATGGCTCTACTTAGTAATCCCAACTTACTACTTCCAGGCTACTGTGAATAAATCAGAAGGGTTTAATTCCTTAGATGGACACCAACCAAATTAATCACACAGATACAGCAAATGTGTATTGACAGATTAAATATATACTTGATATCTTAATCTGAATAACAGGGAAATGCAGAAATGGAGACAGCCACACAATTGAATAATTTCAACAAATAACTGATACCAAAGTAGAAATACTGAATCAGAGAACATCAAACTTCTTCAAATAAAATATGCAACACAGTCATTTTGGAATATTGTATATTATGTATGTATGAATATCTTCTACTACTGATGATTTTTCAGCATCGATTGTTTAAACTTATATAGATATTTTCATGAAGAGATACAACTCTTCAATAAGTCTCTTGGGAATTTAACCAACATAAACAATAATTACATAAGCTTAATTAGGCTCTATTTAGCCATAAATAGACTTTTGCCAGATCATCTAAATACTCCTGCTCACGGTGAGAATCAATAAGATCAACTGCGCTTCTGGTGATTATATCAAGGGTGACCATTTCCTCCAATTGTTTGCAAACTTCTTTAGACACAGAGGCTTTATCTTTCAGAGCTCCTGTGGCTTTGTGCAATATAACTTGACAATCAACAGTCCACTCTTCTTTGCTCTTTACCTCTCCATTATCTTTAAATATCCTTGGCACTCCTGCGTCTGAGGCATCAGTCCCTTCCTTAGCATCAGCTTTGAGTTTGTCATAATAATTCTGGTGTTGTTTTAGCAATGCTCTTGCATCAGAGATATCTGTACCATCAGTGGCACTTCTGTTTTGTAACTCAATCACCTTTTCTTGTATCCTCTTATCAAGCCTTTCATGTTCTTTGACTGCTTTATGATTTTCTGAGTAGTTATCCCAAAACTGGTTTAACCTCCGTACCATGTTTGCATATCTGCTCTGCAGTATTGTAACAAATGCATCTATTTGAATTTGTTTGGCCTGATCAGGGGATATTACTTGACTACCTTGTGAGCTCTCACCTTGAGTTATTCTTTTTGTAGATTGGCCAAAGGTGCTCTTAACAGCGTCCTTCAAGTAGTCATTCTCTTTTGTTAATCTCTCACAATTCAGTTTATAAGCATCTCTTTCCTTGATCAACATCTGAGCTTGTGCTTTATTTAACTTTGCAACATTGATACCAATGTCTGCAGTAATTATAGGGTCAGTTTCTCCTGCTCTGAAAGTCATAACATGGCCAAAAGTTTTTTCAGTGTCTATGATGGCCGTCTTCTTATGGGGAGGATACAGTGCCCATATCATCAAAGAATTTTCATCATTATTGTATCTAGTTCCCATATATACTTCATTAACTCCTTCTGGAGTTAGCTTATACTTGTCATTAGCATTATTCAAAAAGCTATCAAAAACCAAAGCAGAATTTAAATCCAAACCAGGAAAAATCATAACCCCTGCATCCTTGAGCAGCTGTTTGCCTTTGCTTGGTGTCATGTCCTGCATTTCTTTATCCACTATTTCCTTCAACATATCTAATAACTGTTTTTCATTGTCAACAGAAACATCATCTACTGACTCTCTAATTTCTTTTCCTTTGTATTTATACAGGAATGACCTAAATTCCTTTGACTGAATGAATGTATCATCTGAAATGAAAGAATCATAAGCCTTTTGCCGTGGATCTTCATCAGCAGACCCCTCCTCATCATGTAGCACAACTGGAGGCTGATATTGTTGCATCTTCCTTTTGGACATTTCTATTGTTTCCTCTTGTGGCTGCTCCTGTTCTGCCAGTTCTTCATCTTCAGAGGATACCACTTCAACCTCTGCTAACTGCTTTTTCTTTTCATTTAACTCCCTATTATATTTCTCTACCACCAATTCGACTTCAGCTTCTTCCAAATTCCTAATAACATCATCATGTGGATAGTGGATGTGCATGTATCCACTGAGATTTTGTTTTCTTCTTGCAGAATCAATAAAACCTTCAGGGTCGAACCCTTTCCTTACTTCAGCAGTCATCATATTATAATGCATTAATTTGTCCAAAATGAGATTATATCCTTCTTTCAAAACCACAGTAAAATCTCCAAAACACAAAGTACTGGGCATGAATGATTGTTTATCACGTGAACTTAGATGCATGACATTTGAACAATGCATTTGCCTAATTATTTCCAAATATGCAAGTCTGTCAGGGACAGTTTTAGGCAATATGAATGGAGCATCCTCAAAACCATAAACTCTGATCATAGTAGCATCCTCAAAACAATACCAATCTCCCCAATTATGAGTGACAGTAGGGGGGCCACCAAAATCTTTTGGTCTGAGGAATCTTTTTATTTCATTTGAAATTGAGTATTCACAGGGGTGATTGAAATATCTATACAGTACTTTTACACAATGCTCTTCAAATTGAGCATAGCTAGAGTTGGCATACCTGCTATCCCAGATTCTGGTCCACAGTTGTACAGGTATCTTTTCCCCTTTCTTATCTGCAGCAACAACCCGAAATTCACTTGGCCACAACCCTACTTCCTGGCCATAGTATAACACCATATGCATAAGCATTGAGTAATGCTCAAAAGAGCACACTGGAGCATTGTTTTTTATTGCAGATAGACCAGAGTCTATTCTATTAGCAATGTAAGAAGCATAATCAAATTGTCTGGCATTATGACACTGGATATCAGAGGCTATGACCATCAGAGGAATAGTCATGAATTCAGGGACCTCTGAGCCAAGGACTTGACCTACAGAAAAATAAGTGTGCTGTATATATGGTTCAAATATAGCAACATGAAAAGGAGGGCCATCATTTTCAGTTAAGGGCATTACTTCTCCTTCAACCCTAGGCCTATGAATAGGCAACCTCCATCCATTGTAAGTTGTGTCCATTCTCCAATACTCTTTATCCAGGTCTTCATAAATGATAGGGATAGTGCATAAATCATCCAAATCAAAAACCTCACAAATAGCATTTTTTGATAAATGCACAATTGGTTCTCCCTGTGGGTTGCAGATGGCTTTCAGGTTTGTATTATAATATCTGGCAAGCAGTTGGAGGAGTTCCACATTCAGGAATACATTGGGCACAACCAGTTTTCCCAAATTCAAATGCCATGGGTTTGACACAGGGGCATTTCTAAACCTTCTGTTGTAGTGGAATCTGAAGAGCTCATACCCCCTAATTGGGGTCCAGATATCTCCCAGGCATTTATGTTTGTCTTCCAATTTCTCTACTTCTGCCCTGAGTTGGGCAGACCTCCTGGCCTTGGGAGTTGACCCAGGCAACTGATCAATCAGGTCCTGATTTAGTTTTCTATCCTTCACTTTCTCTTCAGGGGTTTGATCAGTTTTTTGCTTTTTTGGCTTACTGGTTTCCCCTTGTGACTTTCTTCCTTTTCCCTTTCCCGGAGTTTCCATTTTAAAAAATTTGGCAGGAAATTCAAATACAGGCAATAGAGTAGTTTGTGTATGTGTACCTGTCGTTCGATGGCTGGAATTGGAAGCCTCTACTTTTGCCCTAAGAATTCCTCTGTATTCTCCTCTCAGACAGTTTTTTGCAATTATAATGATCGTATGAATTTCGTAGCCGTTTGTATTAATTATCTGATCAATTCAATGTTCATCGCTGTGAAGTGTCACATCGCCATAACTCTTCTCATCGGCGTGATTTTTGAAATGTCTGAGCGATCTCAACGTTTTTTATGGCGCGAACAGTCAATCGGCGTGACCCCTCAATTGTATTCCCGACGCTATGTAATGTTATATTTCAAGTGGGCGCGACCATCGGCGTGACTTCCTTCATCACCAAGGGTTTTAGATCTCTCTGCGATATAGCGAGTCCCACCGATATGATTTGCTTATCGGGAAGATTGAGACTATCAAGATAATAAAATTATGTTCTCCCGATCTTTATTGTCTCGCCGATAATCATCTTCATGTATGAACTTTATCTTTATCGGAATGACATTCACTATCGGGATAGCTTTCTGAAGATATCCCGATCCAAATCATCTCCCCGATGATTCTTTTCATATCCTTCATCGGGCAAAGTTTAGTAAAGTGTCACCGACACCTTTTGATCGCCGTGACTTATGAATCGGCAAGACCTGGTTCTTTTGTTCCGATATGTCAAGTTATCCCGATAGAGGTGTTTCCCTGTGAGTCTCGCCGATGGCTTTCTTATCGCCAAGACTCTTAATCATCAGAGGCTTACTTGTTTTCTATCCCGATAGTTTATTTCTCACCGATGACTATTTTCTTCGTTACCCCCATAGGATGTTCGGTGAAACTCTTGCCGAAGTGTTTTATCGGTATGATATATACCGTCGGGGTATCTTTTTAAAAAATCATCCGATAGATATCTGTCATACCGATCGGTATGACCACTTACCTTTCTTGCCGATGTAAGGTCATCGGTATCACTTACTCCATCGGTGACTTCCATAATTCCTCTTCCGATCCCTATTTTCACGCCGATGGTTGTTTTCAAACGGTTCCTTGTGTGTCGGTGTAAGCAACACAACCTCTTGCCGATGGATTGATTTTAATGAAATTTGGCACTGCTCATCCATAGACATCTTGTGAGATACAAATTTTTTTTATTGTGGTCTTTTTGGAATATTCTTCAGGGTTTATTCAAATATGATGGAGTAAGGAGATAGTAAAAATTTCAAATTTTTACTATGCTAACAAAACCATAGCCTCTAAAACTCTGATAATGTCATCAACTAAAATACATAACGATCAAAATAAGGAGGAAAAATAATCAGCCTCACACAGGCTCCCGTGAAGGCTGGGGGCCTCTAAAACTTGGGATATTGAAACTGGAGAGTGGTTTTGGATGCCCATAGGGGTTATCCTAGCTGAAGCTTGGGATCTTGAATTTGGGAGTTATTTTTGCTACAGGTTGGACTTGTGTAGAAGGGAGGGGCTACCTCAAACTAGGAAAGGATGGGACTGCTTGGATTGTAGGACATAATAACCTAGCCAAAATAACCCTGGACAGAATAACTCAGTCACAATAACCCAAGGACAAAATAACCCAGGGTCATAATAACCCAAGCCAAAATAACCCATGGTCAGAATAACCCATGGTCAGAATAACCCATGGACAGAATATCCCCGTAAAATATAGAGAAAGGAAAACAAAATTTATAAATTACATGTATGTTGCTAAAAAACTTTATTATTCAAATTTTCAATTAAAGTGTTAAATTATGAGTGATGCCTCTTATATAATCTAAAATGTTATGGTTTTCATAACCATCAACCAATCTTTTTAGTCTTTCTTTGAGTTCACGGTATTTTTCCTACTTGGTTGCCTAGTGTATCCAGCTATATATTTCTCTATTTTATTCTCTTGGAGACCCTATTTTTTTTTCACTGCTTTGATGAATTTCCAAACTGAGCTATGTGATGCTTAAAGTAATTCACTAAATCCTCTGTGACATCCCTCAATAGTATTATTGGTTTTGGGAAGACCATCTTGAATAGCTGAATATCAATTCCACATTGTGATTGGATGGGACTACTTGGATTGTAGGACATAATAACCTAGCCAAAATAACCCTGGACAAAATAACTCGGTCACAATAACCCAAGGACAAAATAACCCAGGGTCATAATAACCCAAGCCAAAATAACCCATGGTCAGAATAACCCATGGACAGAATATCCCTGTAAGAATATAGAGAAAGGAAAACAAAATTTATAAATTACATGTATGTTGCTAAAAAACTTTATTATTCAAATTTTCAATTAAAGTGTCAAATTATGAGTGATACCTCTTATATAATCTAAAATGTTATGGTTGTCATAACCATCAACCAATCTTTTTAGTCTTTCTTTGAGTTCATGGTATTTTTCCTACTTGGTTGCCCAGTGTATCCAACCATATATTTCTCTATTTTATTCTCTTGGAGACCCTATTCTTTTTTCACTACTTTGATGAATTTCAATACTGAGCTATGTGATGCTTGAAGCAATTCATGAAATCCTCTGTGACATCCCTCAATAGTATTATTAGTTTTGGGAAGATCATCTTGAATAGTTGAATAGCAATTCCACATTGTGATTGGAAACTTGGGTGATCGTCTGTTGCCTCTTCTGTTTAGTCTGCCAATCCATGTGACTTCAGAATAATCAATTATGGGTTGCAGAGTCTCCTCATGTTCTGTATAATAAGGAGATTGTTGAAGTGTTTCAAATGCATCAATTATGTCTATCTGAGGCATGAAAGCTAATGCAGCAATTTTCTTGATCTCAAATGCAAATACTTCATCGACACTGTAATGTGTTTGTGGACCTTCTTCTTGAACTTTCCTCCACAAGCATTGAGAGAAATGGAAAAAACATCCCCGAATAGTGACATTTGGAAAATTTTTAGAAATAGCTCCCATGAAACCTAATTCAAAATCAATAAGTATAGTTTTTGGGTTTAGATCAGGTTGAAGTTGGTTTAATTCTGTAAGTACTTGTGTATAAGTGGTTCTTGTTTTGTTGGTAATAAGAATATAAATGAGTGGAAATATTGCATCAGTTTTCAAGCCATGAATCATGTACAACTGTTGAAAAATACTTGGCATTGTTTTAAATGTACCGTCACTAAACCAATTTTTAGATTCTTTTAGTAATTGCAAATTCCTTGTTGTGGTGAATATTAAAAAATGGTTCTCATCATTACTGTCATGAAAAAGAAACTTTTCCCCTCTATTGGTAATTGTATATTCAATTGGTAAGATAAGATCTATCGATGTCTGAGGATTTGGTGGCGGTGCTTCAAATCTTAAGCTTTTTCTTCGAATTGTTTTGGATAATGCATTGGTTGATGGTATTGCTCCTGCTATAGGTAATAAAATATTAGAACATGAAGCAGCAATGATATTTCTTATAGAATCTTAAGTCGAGCATGCCATGTCTTTCATTTCATTCAATTTGTGTACTGCTAATCCCATCATCGGATTCTATTTGTGTCGTAGTATAGCACCAACTTAAACATTTATTTGTAAAATATTCTGCACAACACCAGATCGTTTTATTGATGCCTTGTTGATGAAACAAAAATGTGTAACCATTTAAAATAAGTAAATTCTTATTTTTTTGACTTATTAAAAACTAAAGAGACATTGTATATATTAAAAATTATGAAGAATGTGTTGGTTCCCTAAAAGTATATTGATTTTTGTACACTCTTTTAGAAAACCCTAGGAAAATTTAAAATAATGCTCAAAAAAATATATTACAAAATATCTTGTTTTATGATTTTGGATTTCTCCTCTTCTTATCACTCTACACACTCTTACTTCTTCTCCCCATCTTCCTTTCTTTACTTCTCTTAATTCTACCACTTTATATATCTTCTTAATGCCTCTTCATAATGCCTTTTCACTTATATCTTTTCATAATAACTCTTAATCAGCGTATTCCCACGAAATTGCCTTTTTTTTTTATAACTATTTACCATTTTATAGGTTATTTAAGCATATTAAAGGTGTTTTAAGGCTATTTTAGGGGTATATAATGGATATATGGTCTAAAAATGACCTAAATAGCCTCTATGGTGCCTCACAGTCCCTTTTTTTTATTTTAAAGATTAATGTTACTTAATATTTTGACATGCTTGTTTATGTTCCTTGTAATCATATTTATAATTTAGTTTAATAAATAGTTTTTGTGACTATTTATGGTCATTTGGGCACATGAAGAGATAGCAGTGCAAATTGGAGCAAAAATTTGGCATAAGAATTGGAAAAATATCTAAATTCTAATGTTCTAATTGATTTTGTCATTTATAGTTTACTAGCTTGATCTAAAATGATCATAGGTTATTTTATCCGTGGGTTATTTTGACCACAGGTTATTTTGTCCATGGGTTATTATGACCCTAGGTTATTTTGTCCTTAGGTTATTATGACGGGATTATTGTGTCCAGGGTTATTTTGGTTGGGTTATTATGTCCAGATACTGACTGCTTAAGCTTCCTACCTCCCTATGTCAATAAGAATTTTCCTTAACTACTCCTTAGATAAGGTTGTGAGCTTTATTTTAATTTGCTCCTTGCAAGCCTTTTCCTCTGCCTCCATCTGTTGTTGTTGAAAATGAGCCTGATAAGAAAGCTCCTCTTGCTATCTGTTATACTCCATCATTCCCTTAACTTCATCCCACTCCCATTGGAAACCTCAGATTATCTCCATCACATCACCTTCATTTTTGATATTAAAATTAAAGGCTTCTTGTGGTTGATTATACCCCATGTTTCTTTTAATGTTGTCCAAATGTTCCCTAAGCTCTAGCAGCTTAAGGTAGTCTTCTCGGGGTTGATAATAGGCATTATTTGGCTGATAAGAAGACTAAGTAGGGGCGGGAGGGAGGTAAGCATCATGAGGATGTCAATATTCTATTGTTACAGGGACGTATGACTTGAAATTAGGAGTATTTTGGGCTTGATATTGCTGGTATGGGGGCCAATAACTTGTGTTTTGATTAGGAGGGGAATAGCCTTAATTCCCATAAAATTTAGACATTTTAAAGCATCAAAATGCTAGATAATCATACAAAATGTTTGAATTAGAGAAAAAGAGGTCTGATACTAGACAAAAACTAGATACATGCCCATAAGAGTCACCAGGTGATTTGTGATGCTCCTGAAAGTTGGAAAAGACCAAAAGTATCACTGAACTTTGATCTTTGATGAATCTTTAAGCACTAAGCTACTTTCACCAACATATTTCTTCAAGAGAGTCACCATGGTGTTGAAGAAGACTACCCTAAATGGAAAAATATGTTGAAGGACACACCAAATCCTCCAACGGATAATGAAGCTCATCAAACTTGTCCCACCAGGCATGCCAAAAATTATTGTCACGTGAAATTGCACCTTGCTTGAGGGTTGTCCAAGCATTCTAATGACACAATGGAACTAATCTCAAGGTGTGGGACCTTACAGATGAGATCAGACCTCCAGAGAAGGTAGGTTCCTCTTTCTGATCTTAAGGCTCAGAGAAATAGACTAAATCTAATGCTACATGCACAGGGAAAAGGGAGAAGAAAATACTAAAATAAAAGGGGGAGATAATACACCAAGATTTAGGGTGTTTAGCTACAACTGACATAACACAATAATGAATACTGAAAGAGACTCACACAGACTTACAGCTTCACCAGAGGCTCGAATTAGAAAATTGTAACTAATAGAGGGATCAATCCATAGAATGAATTACAGATTTCAAGTAAACACAGAGTGAAAGCATAAGAGAGGCAAAATATTAGTGATTATATTGAACATAAAGGCTAAATAGACATTACAAAAGAAAGATACTTTGTTATAGAGAGAGAGACATAAAATAACCATCTACATTCATTGGTGAACCGCTATGGGAGATATCAAAGGCTCAGCTTTGAGCACAATGCATCAGATCCGACTAGTTCTTGTAAATGCATTACAAGGCCTGTGATAACAAACTACCCAACTAGTGTGATATCCCATAAGAACAACTAACCAACAAAAATGCATCTTTTACACATACATATATAGTTTTTATAAATTGTACTGTAGCAATCATGGGCATGGATAGATAAGTCAACAAGAGAGAACATCGCCCATACTGCAATAACTTCATTTTGATGTCCTTGGAGTGCACCCACATGGCTCTACCCATGAAATTCACTTAAAATCCCATGTCTCAGGTACATGAAGTCAATGCAAATGGACTACAATGGCATAGGAGGGAAAAAAATACATCTTCTACAAGTAATCGAGCTCTAAAGAGGCATTAACAGTGACCAAGAGGGTCGTTGAGTAGTCTCGTCATGTTTTAAACAGTAAAAAATGCCTCTAGAAGGCAAAAAGGTTGGGCTCTAACATATTGGACTTGCTCCAATTGGTCTTCCACCAATCAGGCCTGGAAAGTTGAAGGAGGAAACCCTAGCTTCTGAAGTCCAAGAGAAGGGAAATCATCAGGCTTCGAGAGTCAGGCCTTCACAACTACATTGTTCTTTGGAAAGAACCTGACCTCCACCTTCATAACACTTAGTCAATTTGAGAAAACAACAAAGATCTGGCCTTGGTCCTTTTGCCTTATTGCTTCCCAGAGAAAGAAGAAGAGAGAAAGTCTAAACCCTGCAAGTTTGAAGACTTAGCTACTTTTACAAAGGTTCGGCAGAGTTAGGGATCTAGGCCTTCAGCCTTTCTTCTTCCAAAAGAAGAGGGAGAGGGAAGAAGAAAAGGCCAAAGTCCAACTCCCTGAAACACTTAGAAATATTTTGAAAGAAAAGAGGTAGAACTCGAACCCCTAGTCTTCCTCCTTGGATGATGTCACGAACACTTAGCAGCTTCTTGTTGTTCCACGGTCACCCTTTGCCTTAATTAAATAATCCCCATGGAATGGTAGAAACCAACCAGAATCTGCCACGTGGCCTCTCTCGGGTTCTTGAATGTTGAGTTGTCAAAACCCTCCACCTATCCTCTTTACGCGGTTCTGCATGCCGACTGTGGGCCCACCCAAAAGGCTCAACAAAATGACAGAATGCCTTAGAAAAAGTAACACCTGTTGGGGGTCGGGCTTCGGGCTTTCCTTCCTCCGTCTTCCAAAAGAAAAGGAAGAGGGAAGAAGAAAACTCAGAAGTCCAAAACTTCAAAACACTAAGTTGAATCTTGCAAAGAACGAAGTAGAGCTCAGAGCTAACAGACATGACATGATGAAGAGAAGTCTGAACTCTGAAACTCTAAAAACACTGAAAACATAAGGAAAACTTAAGGTTTTTTTAGACTTAGTAAATTTGGGGTTTTCTCTTGCATTTCAAAGGGAAATATCCTTCCATTTAGGATTTCTTAGATTGGATTTTTATAATGAAAGGGGGAATCCTTTGGGCTATTTTGGCCTTGGAAAAATAGGATAACAGTTATCCAATGTTGAATAATTAAATTTTAGATTTGCATACTCTTGGGAATTTTTTACTGCAGTACAGTTTCCAAATGTAAGATTATCCTGATTGAATCTGAAGAATATCAAATATATTTTCTATATTATTTATGCTAAGTAACAATGCTGTGAATCTACATTTTTCTCTATGTAAAGCCTCTCAAACCATCACAAAAGTAAAATGAAGTAAATAATGTAAATAATCCATTTAAATAACAACATCACAAGTAACGAAAGTAAAAAGATGTAATTAATCCTCTTAATTACAACTTCACAAGTAAAAGATAAATCTCATAAATATGAATCAATAAAAGTCATTAAATCTTACAAAAATCTTGTGCTCAATCCAAGTGAAAGCACTATAAAATAATATACAAAGTCCATTGGCATTCATGCCATATTACATCCAATTACAAGTTACAATAATCACGTACAAGTATAAATAAATCAACACACTCTCTAGTCGCCACGAACCAAATGGTTCTCCTACAAGCGGAGAGATGGGAACATGGCTTAGGTTCTTTTTCACCCAACCATGAAGCAATTACACTTCCCCGGATCCCTTCATGACACAAAGGAAACCCAACCCTGCACGAAATGTCTAGCTACTTGGAACTACTGGCAGATGGGAACACCCAATGCAACCTGATGTCTAATGTGCAATTCCAAATGAATGAAATGCAAATTATCTCACAACAGGATGTGGCAGAGATATATATCAAGAAGTTTTCTAGATAAAATATTCATCTTTTTCAATGACGACTTGTTTAGATCTAAACCTTTAAAACATAGTAACCAGTCAATTCTTGAAAAGAGGAAAAGAAATCTCTGATAATCCACATTCGGCATCCTAGCCCAAAAGTAACCCAAACACATTCCTAGATAAAAATCTACTTTCTTTCCCCAAGAAATAAGTAAAATGATAAAATAAAACAAAAAGAAAATATCAACCCATTTCACCATAGACTATCTGTAAATTCTCTTTTCAAGCATCATTCGAGAAAATGCTCTTTCAAGAAGCAATAAGAAGGACATCATTCATTCATTCATTTATTTAGATATAATTATAAATATATTATCTATAATCTGGTTTAATTCCCTAATCTTGTTTTATTGTTTAAATAATTTGTAGAAAACTGATTTTAACTACTTCCTATCTATTGTTGTTTTGATTCAAGCAATTAATTTAAATAAAGACATAATATGAGTTTAAGAATGATTCCACATCAAATAATCCTATGTAATAATTAGAAAATCATATAGTCTATGTTTTAAAATTGTCATAACCATTTTATAGAATTTTAACTAAAGCTACAGAAGTAAATTGTTCAAGCTACAGGAGCGTATATCAAGCTACATAAACTCACAAAAGTCTAAAGAAAAAAAAAGAAGATAGTGGCTATCCTAATCAGCAAGAATCATTTTAAACAACAACACACATAGGTCAATCTAAGAAAAAGGGTTGACCTCCCATCGGCAAGCGAGTTTCCTAATCCGCACAAGTAGCTACAGGAGCATGAAAACTACATCAGGTTTAATTTAAACAGTGACTGGGGGATTGGTAAATTCCATGTAGGTATGGGCAGTTTCTTATCAATGACTAGGAAGATATTTAAAGATCACCAAAAATGTTCTTACATCAAGCCGTTACTCACAGCCAAGTTGTTTGGAAGTAGATCGTTACAAAGACAAGGAACAGGCCAAAGATATTGGCTGATGTTAATAGCAAGGCCAACTCCAAAATACAATGTAGGTACTGGCAATAGGGATTAGAAGAAGGTAGGTTGTGTCCGGTTTAAGAGGAACGAAACGCAGTTAGAAAGGGCCGACCCATAGGCGAAGGTTAGAGGAAGAAAAAGCAGGTTGTTTCAAGAGAAAACAAAGGGAGAATAATGGGCCTTTACAAAGATAAGAGCATAGGGAGATTTAACAGGCTATCAGAGGTAGAAATTGATCATAAGCCTATATTAACCATAGTTTTAATTGTATTTCAACCATAATTATAATGGAATAACACAAGGGAAAATACCTAGTATAAAATGCTAGCCAAAGATCGAATTCTCTATTGATGTCGCCTTTTCTCTTTCCTCCTTTCGCTGCCCAGAAAATCACTTAGAATTCCCCTTCTACTGCCAAAATTGTGGTTAAGACTTCTCTGTTGTGACTACTTTATTTTTCCTTTTGTCGCTTAGAAAAAGAATGCCCTTTCTCCCTTGATCTCTCCCTAGTTTTAATAAAATCACTACCAAAATTGGCATTGGGAATTTAGGTTTCGATTGCTTTTTTATTAACTGCAGTCTTGTTTCAAGTTTTGCATGAGAGAAAACCTCCAAAATTAAAATAAAACAGATTTATTTATTCATGTCGCGTGCATGACAATATATTATTCTTTTTATTCTTTTATTAGAATTTTAAATATAATAAGTGTTATTAATATAATTTATTTATTTTCAAAAATACATATTCACTTTAATATCAAAACAAGAAGAGTTTATATTAATAATAAAATAATAGTATATATATTATAATTTATTACAATTGTATAAGTCTAAATTAGATATTGTCTTCCAAACATCCATGTTTATAAATAGGAAAACATTATTTACTATGGTTAAATAATATAAACACACAATTTTAAAAATAAATCAAAAGAATCATTAATATTATGACTAAATCTCACATTCAAAAAAAGAACTTACTGTCGCAATTAAAACATGATATTTTCTAAATATCTAACCATCAATCACATTTGTTATCCACACAATAATGCATATTAAACCATTCAAAATAATGTAATATGAGACTATGTGAGTGTGTGAGTACATCAGTGTTAACCATCCCATCAGTTCTTGCCAAGTGGCTAGAACATCTCTACCTCAACCATGTTCTCGTCTTCACATTCGCACTAAACTCGACGTCAATAGGTTAGTGCCTCAAAACATAGCTGAAGAAAAATATTATAATCACATCGATAATATTTAATTTTTAAATCAATTTTCTAATTTACGCAAATATAACTTCATGACAATTACCTTCACACACGTGGAAATTACTCAAAGTAAAACAATCATAGTAAATGTTCACTAATCTAGAATTATTATATAGTCCATAAAAATGAGACATGACATCCTTCCCCACTTGGAAGATACATCATCTCGATGTCTTATTACACAACAAAATAATAAGGTTTCAATCTACCAAAAACAATTTATCAAAGTATCATAAAACAATATCAATAACTCAAAGTATCATAATCCATGCATGAATAAGAAATCT
The DNA here is from genome assembly GCA_027924645.1 of Cunninghamia lanceolata. Taxonomy (NCBI): domain Eukaryota; kingdom Viridiplantae; phylum Streptophyta; class Pinopsida; order Cupressales; family Cupressaceae; genus Cunninghamia; species Cunninghamia lanceolata. The sequence goes on from BSBN01000771.1 coordinate 5,507,153, forward strand.
ATGCTATATCCTCAAATGAGGAAAAGATCTATCAATCTCCTTTGCCTCCTTCCATGTGGCACTATCCTCTGAATACTAGTCCCATTGGACCTTATATTGTACCACATCTATGCTTTGCAACTAAATGTTGTGCCTCTCCAATATTTGGGTGGGATCCACCAGCACCACTCCTAGATCCTGAACCTGTAAAGCACACCAATCAAGAATATGTGACACATCAGGATGATAAAGCTTAAGTAAGGACACATGAAAAACATTATGGATTCTGGCAAGTGCAAGTGGTAGAGCAAGTCTATATGCTACAAGATTGATCACTTCCAAGACATCGAACGGTCCTACAAAATGAGGAGCAAGTTTGGACACTTTGCCAAATGAAACTGAACTCTTCTAAGATCTGACCCTCAAGAAGACTTTGTCACCAACTTAGAACTGTCTAGGCGTCCTATTTCTATCTGCATAACTCTTTTGACGATCTGAAGCTTGCTCAATTTCTCTTTGATCAATCTCATCTGATCATCCATTTCCCTTAACATATTAGGACCAATCACTATTCTATCCTCCACTGTAATGTCCCCATTTAGGAAATTCCTGATTTCTTTACTTATATACAATGAGATCACTAAAAAGGGACATTAGAAATATTAAAGATCAATAATTTAAGATAATATTTAGTTCCTAACATCATTCATACTAAATTCATCTATCATTCATATTAAACTTTTCTATAATAGCATAATTAATAATGAGAACAATACTACATAACATAAACAATGAGATCAAATCATCATAGCATAATCCACATTCAATTTAGTTCATAACACAATTCAGTATCGACTATGTTCAAGTCTTAATCCTTACTTCCTTTCTAATCCTTAACCTTGGATGTGGATTTACTTGTCTAGGGTGCAATGAGACCACCTCGAGACCATGGACCCAGGTTCCAGAACATTCCTCCTTCACCCTTGGGGCCCACCCATTAGATGGATTTACTCCACCTCTCCCTAATAACACCTCACCTCTCCTAAGGTTGTAGGCAATAGAAATAACTAAGTATTAACTTGAACACACTTCATATACCTTAGCACATTCTATATTGGTTATGCTCAAACCTCAATCCTTATTTCTCTTCTAATCCTCAACCTTGGATGGGAATTTACGTGTCTAGGGCGTGATGAAACCATCTCAAGAGCATGGACCCAGATTCTGGAACATTCGTCCTTCACCCTTGGGGCCCATCGCATTGGATGGATTTACTCTACCTCTCCCTAACAACACCTTGCCCCTCCTATGGTTGGAATCACTAGAAATAGGCATTGGGTTTGAACCTATCACTACTTCAATGTATCATGACATAATTTATTTATCCTTATGTGTTTCATAACAAGTTCACAGTGCATATATATACATATGTGATGATACTAAATATGCATTTGTCACATTACTTACTGCATGGCATTCATCATAATAAACATAGGGTTAGATACATCATACCAAGAGGAAGATTCTGACCCTTGTATCCTTTAGAACTCTTTAAGGATTTTACTCCTTCCTTCTATGTTATCTTCTAATATATTTTCTTTTAAATCCAATCATATTCAGATCTATAGTTGCATTCACACGTTCCTCTTTATCCTCTCAATCATGCAAATCTAAATATTAATTTAGATATTATTTGTTTATTTCTCAATATGTATATCAATTCTGATGTTATATATTTCCCTCTTGATGTTCTTTTTATTTCTGCTCTCTTTCCTTTTTCTGAATCTTTATTCCACTCCCAAAATATTCCCTCCATTCCTCCACTTCTTAATCTCTTCATATATCTTATTGAGAGAGGTGACTGTATAAAGAGACATCACCAAGGGAGGCGTCCTTATTCAGAGATGTGCCTTTTCATAACATAAAGTAATTTCTACATTTATGCATAAGATAATTGTTGTTCTTGATGCATTACATTCCTTATCTTTATGTACCTGGCATATATCCAAACTACATCCTTCTTGTCTTCTGTCACTCTCTTCTAATAAGTCATTGTATATAAGTTTGCTACCTTTTATATTGTTGGCATAGACATATACTAATCATTGCATACGATCCGCTCTTCATAATATAAAACTTAGACTTTATTTCCATCGCTCCTTTCTGGGGTCCACTACTATAGACGCTAGTCCTTGATTTTAATTTGTATTCAAATATATGGCAAGTTCAACATGTGGTCGGCCACCTCATAATATTTACTTTAGAATATTTAATTTAATTTAATTTTAAATACTAACATTTATAGTTATTACTTATATTTATAATATATCTTGTAAATAATATATTATATATTATATTTTAATAATATTTATTTATAATATAGGATAATTCATAATATATTATATTTTAAAAATATATTTTATATATTATATTTGAATTATATTATATTATTTAATATTATTTATTAAATATTATACATTAATAATATTATATATGTTTGAGACACCGCATTTTATGAAAGCAACTTCACCGTCTTTATCATGATGTTTAAATCTTTAATTTAAATAAGCCTCAATATCAGGTCATCACATCCACCTTATCCCAACTGATAGGTGTTCGACACCTATGCCCATAAAGATCTTTGATCGGTGCCATCCCCAAATATGCATGGTATGAGTTGTTGTATGCAAACTCTACCAATGGAAGATACTCCTCCCATTTATACTGTTGATCCATACAATGCATTTTGAGAAGGCCTTCGACAACCTGATTGACTCTTTCTGTCTAACCATCCATTTGAGGATGATAGTCCAAACTAAAATTCAACTTGGTGCCCAATGTTGCCTTAAAAGTTGTCCAAATCTGGATGTCATGAGAGTGTCTCGATCTGAAATGATTGACTCAGGCACTCCATGCAATCAAAAAATCTCTTGAACAAACTTCTTAGCTAAAACCAAAGAACCATCTGAAAGATTCCCTAGAATAAAATGTGCTACCTTTGTCAACTTATCCACAACCACTAAGATGACATCATTCCTATTCTTAGACATGGGCAATCCCTGAATAAAATCCATACTTATCACTTGCCACTTATACTCAGGAACACTATGTGGATACAACAATCTTGCTAGATGCACATGCTCAGCCTTGACTCGTTGGCATTCCAAACATCAAACCACAAATTCTGTCACATCCCTCTTAAGTCTAGGTCAAAAGTATAAAGGTCTCAAACCTTCGATCATCATGGTCACTCTAGGGTGCCTCGAATGCAATGTGTTGTGGATCTCCTCAAGAACTAACTTCCTCAACTCTCCTGAGTTAAGAATATACATCCTTCCCTAAAATCTGAAAAGTCCATCTGACTCAATCACATAACCATCAAATCTATGATCTAAGGGCTCTACTTCCAAAGCTTGCTTCACTCTTTCATAATGCTCATCCCCTTGAAGATCTTGAATTACTTTCTGCTTCAAATTGGATCTCATTGTAACCATGGCAGCCAAATATCTTCTTCTACTAAGAGCATCTACTACTCTATTCTCCTTTCCTTTTATATACTCAATTCCAAAGTCATACTCACTAAGGAATTCTAACCACCTTCTCTATCATGCATTAAGGGTAAGTTGAGTAAATATATACTTAAGCCCTAAATGATCTGTCTTTAACTCAAAGGGCTTACCTAAAAGATAATGCCTCCACATCTAAAGTGCATGAACTATGGCGGCTAACTCAAGATCATGTGACACATAGTTGAACTCGTGTTGCTTTAACTTTCTTGACTCATATGCTACCACTTTCTCATTCTGCATCAACACTCCTCCTACTCCTTCTCTGAAAGCATCAATTATAACTATGAACTAACCATTAGGATATGGTATGGTCAAGATATGAGAAATTGTGAGCTTTTCCTTTAGCACTTGGAAAGCTTGCTCACACATTTATGTCCATTCAAACTTCTTACCCTTCTTTTGTAGCAAGGTAATTGGTGCTGCTATAGTTGAGAAACCTTCCACAAACTTTCTATAATAACCTACAAGTCCCATAAAACTTCTGACTTCTATCACTCTGAGGTACATGAATTCCATTATTGCTTTTATCTTCTTAGGATCAATTGTGATCCCTTTTGTCGAGATCACATGACCAAGATAGTGCACTTTATCTTGAAAGAATGTACACTTAGATAGTTTACCAAAAGCTTACACTCTCTCAAGCACTGCAAGACTATCTTCAAATATCTTTCATGCTCTTCCACTGATTTAGAGTATATCAATATGTCATCAAGGAAGATCAACACAAAATTATCTAAACAATCTCTGAAAATGTTATTCATCAAATTCATGAAGGCTGCTGGTGCATTAGTCAACCCAAATGGTACCACTATGAACTTGTAGTGACCATATCGAGTCCTAAAAGCTATTTTAGAGATGTCCTCATTCTTAATCCGCAATTAGTGATAGCCAGATCTAAGGTATATCTTCGAGAACACCATAGCTCCTTTCATCTGATCGAAGAGCTCATCTATTCTTGGGAGTGGGTACTTATTCTTTATAGTAGCTTTGTTAAGCATGCTATAATAAATGCATAATCTCAAAGTACCATCCCTCTTCTTTACGAAGATAACTGGTGCCCCCCATGGTGACATACTAGTAATGAACCCTTGATTTAGCAACTCCTACAATTGTGCTTTAAGCTCATACAATTCTGCAGTAGTCATCATATAGGGTGCCTTAGATTGAGGCTCAATCCCTGGAAGCAAATCAATTGAGAAGTCAAATTCTCTCTTTGGTGGTAACTCTGTCAACTCCACAGGGATTACATCTCTGAAATTTCTAAGGATTGGGTAGTCATTGACTACTGGTTCTTCTTTGTCAAGGTCCTTTACTTGGACAACATAAATGGCACACCCTTTCCTCTTGGCTTTCTTCAATTGCATAGCCGAGATTCGTCTAAGATCTAGAGGTCTCTTAGATCCATTAATTTCCACTTGATTTCCTAGGTCATCCAAACATATAACCACTTTATCTTCACATTTTACTAGAGACTTATGATCAGCTAACCAATTGATTCCCAAAATTACATCATAAGACCCCAAAGGTGCTACATATAGATTAAGTTGCATCTAAAAGCTAGGAAACTCTAACTCACTGCATACTAGACATGAGTCTACTCTCTTCTCTGCTCTATTGCCATATTGTACCATCCAAGAGTTTTCCATATGTCCAGGTCTAATAGATAACTTATATACTACTCTAGGATCTACAAAACATTTTGTGGCACTAGTATCAATTAAAATAGAAATAGGTAGTCCATCAATCTTACCTTGAAATTGTATAGGTCCTACCTGAAAATTAGCTTGCCAATTGTCCACTGCGGCATGAATCTGATGTTGTGGTGCTCCTTGCTGATTTTTGTTTCCTCTTCTAGCTAATCTCTATGGACATGAATTTGCATAATGCTCTCATCCACAAATGTAGCATCCACCCTTAGGTGCTCTTTCTCCTTCAGTTCATTCCCTCTAGTTATTGTTTCGGTTGTTATAGCCACCTCTTTTGTTGCCTCCATGCTGGTTTCCACCATTTCCATCCTGAAAGTTATTACCTCTCTTCAAATTCCTAATTTGTCAATTGCTATTGCCTTGGTGGTTATTCTAATTATAATTCTATTGATAGTTCTATTGATTATTCTAAGGTCTCTTATTGGAAAACTTCATAGCTCTCTACTTACGATAACTGGCTACTTGTTGCAACTTCTGCTCTTGTTTAATTTCTTTCTCAGAAACTGCATCCATAGTGAGTGGATTATGAATTTCTACCTCTACTCCAATCTGAGGCCTTAAGCCTAAAAGAAATTTCCTAATCTAAAATCTCTCATCTGTCTGGTATTGCAGAACACACTTAAGTAGATGGGAGAACATCTCCCAATGACTGGTTACACACATATCTCCTTGAACCAAATTCTAAAACTCTATCATCTTCTTGTCAAAGAAGAGTTGTGGTAACCATCTTTTCCTAAAAAGTTACAAGAAAATCTCCTAAGTTATTTCACTAGGTAATATATTCTTATCCACCTTCTCATTGTCCCACCATGTTGTTGCTTCACTAGTGAACTGATATGATCCCCACATTGACTTCGTGTGATCTGAAAGGTTTTAGAGCCCAAAGTATTTCTCCATTTCTATGATCCATGCTTCAGCTCCATCTCCAATTGTCTTTCCATCAAATTTAGGAAGTGAGACCTTTTTGAGGTCTTTCCCTAACTCCTCTACAATCCTTACTTGATTGTTAGCATTAAATCTAGCCTCAGGAGCTTGAACTTCTACTCTCAGATTCTCATTTGCATTAGCACCTCCTAGGTTTTCATTAGCATTCTTCCCTCTAGGATTCCCTCTGATCTCCTGCTCAAGAGCATTCATCCTCGTATCCTGTTGGGTCAAGAGAGCAAGAAAGAAGTCCAATCTTTCATCTTGATCATTATCAGCATCTCTACGATTCCCTGCATTTCAACCACCATGTGCACCACCACAATTTCTTCAATTTTGACCACTTCTTGATCCTTCACTACGATCAATGTTTCTAGTATTCATGATGAATAATCTACATCAAGTTTGCAACTTAGCATAATGTTCCCAAAAAGAGGCCTTGGTGTTCAACCTAGAGCTTTGATACCAAATATAAAGACTCTCAAACCATCACAAAAGTAAAACTAAGTAAATAAAGTAAATAATCCATTTAAATTACAACATCACAAGTAATGAAAGTAAAAAGAGCTAATTAATCAGCTTAATTACAACTTCACAAGTAAAAGATAAATCTCATAAATATGAATCAATAAAAGTCATTAAATCTTTAAAAAATCTTATGCTTAATCTAGGTTAAAGCACTATAAATAATATACAAAGTCCATTGGAATTCATGTCATATTACATCCAATTACAAGTTACAATAATCATGTACAAGTATAAATAAATCAACAAACTCTCTAGTTGCCATGAACCAAATGGTTGTCCTGTGAGCTGAGAGATGGGAACCCAACCATGAAGCAATTACACTTCTCTAGATCCCTTCATGACATGAAGGAAACCTAGACTTGCATGAAATGTCTAGCTACCTGGAACAATTGGTAGGTGGGAACACCCGATGCAACCTGATGTCTAATGTGCAATTCCAAATAATGAAATATAGATTGTCTCACAATAGGATGTGGTAGAGATATATCAATAAATTTACTAGAAAAAACATTCATCTTTTTCAATGATAGCTCGTTTAGATCTAAACCTTTAAAACATAGTAACTAGTCAATTCCCTAAAAGAGGAAAAGACATCTCTGATAATCCACATTCGACATCCTAGCCCAAAAGTAACCCAAACACATTCCTAGATAAAAATCTACTTTCTTTCCCTAAGAAATAAGTAAAATGATAAAATAAAACAAAAATAAATATCAACCCATTTCACCATAGACCATCTATAAAATCCCTTTTCAAGCATCATTCAAGAAAACACTCTTTCAAAAAGCAATAAGAAGGACATCATGCATTCATTCATTTATTCACATATAATTATAAATATATTATCTATAATTTGGTTTAATTCCCTAATCTTGTTTTATTGTTTAAATAATTTGTAGAGAACCGACCTTAACTACTTCCTATCTATTGTTGTTTTGATTCAAGCAATTAATTTAAATAAAGACATAATATGAGTTTAAGAAAGGTTTCCACATCAAATAATCCTATGTAATAATCAAAAAATCATACAATCTTTGTTTTAAAATTGTCATAATCATTTTATAGAGTTTTAACTAAAGCTATAGAAGCAAATTGTTCAAGCTACAGGAGCGTATATCAAGCTACAGAAACTAGAAAAAAATGGTGACAGGGAATAAAAGAAAGCTACAGGAACTCACAAAAGTCTAAATAAAAAAAAGAAGAAGACATTGGCTATCTGAATCAACAAGAATCATTTTAATCTTAGCAACACACACAGGTCGATCTAAGGAAAAGGGTCAGCCTGCCATCGACCCTGGCAAGTTTCCTAATCTGCACAAGTGGCTACAGGAGCATGAAAATTGCAACAGGTTTAAATTAAGCAATGACTGCAAGATTGGTAAATTCCACATAGGCATGGATGCTTTCTTATCAGTGACTAGGAAGATATTTAAAGATCACCAAAACTATTCTTACGTCAAATCGCTCAAACACAAGTCGTTACTCACAGCCAGGCCATTTGGAAATAGGTCATTACAAAGACACGGAACAAGCCAAAGATATTGGCTGGCATTAACATCAAGGTTGACTCTAAAATATAATGCAAGTGTTGGCAACAGGGATTAGAAGAAGGCAGGTCATGCCTAGTTTAAGAGGAAGAAAATGCAATTAGAAAGGGTCGATCCATAGGTGAAGGTTAGAGGAAGAAAAAGTAGGTCATTTCAAGATACAACAAAGGGAGAATAATAGGCCTTTACAAAGATAAGAGCATAAGGAGATTTAACAAGCTGTCAAAGGTAGAAATGGTTCGATCATAAGCCTATATTAACCGTAGTTTTTAACTATATTTCAACCATAATTATAATGCAATAACACAAGGGAAAATACCTTGTATAAAACACTAGCCAAAAGTCAAATTCTCTATTGCTGTTGCCTTTCCTCTTTCCTCTTGTTGCTACCCATAAAATCACTCATAATTCCCCTTCTACTGCCAAAATCATGGTTAAGACTTCTTTGTTGTGACTGCTTTGTTTCTCCTTTTGTCACTCAGAAAAAGAATGCCCTTTCTCCCTTGATCTATCTATTGGCAACTTGTGTATGATATCTAAAGATGTTGTCATTGATGGCAACAAGCAAAGGAACAAGATTGGAAAAGTGTTTTGGTTTGGAGATGAAGACTTAGCTATTTTGGCTAAGTATTAACAGTATATAGGAGATAGTGACAAAGCAGTAGTATAATGGATAGTATTGGTCCATAGTAGAAGATCATATCATGTAGATCAAGTATGTTGTTCATAGTCCTCAGATGATCAATTTTCAAAGATTTCAGTTAGAGATGAGTCCCAGAAGTCCATCATCAAGAAGTCTAAGTCTAGCAACGTAGTGAACAAAGGAAATCACAATAGAACACTTAACTGAATTGGTCTGCATTCCTCCACAGTGGCATATCTTTTTATGCGGTTCTAAGGTGTTATAAACACATGTTTGAAGTATCCAAATCCAGAGTTGCATGTCCTGAGTTTGACCAAAGAGTCAGTTATGAATGCTTAAGTATCGCTACTTATATAGTGCAGTTTGACTGTGACAGGGCATGTATTCCAGTGGTCTGCATTCTACCACAAAAGAATATTTTGTCTTGAAGTTCTGAAGACATGATCTATGATGTATAAAAAGTGTCTGATATGATTTTGGAATCATCTTGTGGTCCGTAATAAAAGATGTTGTTTGACAAAGGAAGTTAACTAGTGGCAATCTATGTTGAAGGATGATATGACAAGTTTGATTTCTATACGGTAAGTTCTATTGTTTAGAACTTAATTCTAAGTGGTGAAATAGTTGAGGCTAACATGTGAGAATATATTCTAAATGTTGTTTGGGTCCTCTATGAATTTTGGTGAATAAAATTAGCTGACAGAGTACATAATGTATGACTACATGGTATACATTATCTAGCCAACATACTATGAAGTTTTTATTTGTTGCAGATATATATAAGGGATTGAATTCAGTGTTTAATTAGTGTATTGTGAATATGAATGCATGGAATATGTGAAAGTGTAGAGCATGCGACAAGAATAGAAGAAGAGAGATAGTGTCTAATGTAAAAGCAAAGCAGTGAAACAAAGCAATCAAGATGAAGAGTTTTGAGACAGTATTTTGAGCATACATTGGAGTTGCATTCTTGATTGTGTAGATGCAATCTGAGTAGTTAATTTTGGAAGTGATCCATCTCCTTTCTTCTTTCTTTCTCTAGGTAGTGAGCCTTCTTGCATTGAGCACTTCTTTTGGGTAGTTAGCCCTAGGAAGTGGGCCTTTATTATAATTTGGTATTGATCCTACATAATAGATTGTGAGCTAACACTCACCGTGGCTTTTTTGAGTTTTTGGGTTTTCCACATAAAAATCTTGGTGTTCATGTGTGATGTATTTTGGTCATTTGTTCTATGTTTAATTTTCTTTGTTATTGCATGTGGTAAATGGATTGTTAGTTCAATAAGTAAGAAGTTTAATAAAGTACTGATTCACCCCCCTCTCAGTACTTGGGGTGCTCAACAATTGGTATCAGATCCTAGTTCCTCAATAGAAGTCTAACAACTTGAGGAAGATCTTGGAGACTGAACATATGGCAGGTAAAAAATGTCCTACTTCTCCTGAAGAAATTGATGCAACTGAGACTAAAGAAGAATGCACACTTGTAAATGAAGAAGAACTTAAACTTGCACTAGTAGATCTTGAGAAGGTTGAAATAGAAAATAGGGATTTGAAAGATAATGTCAAGGAAGCAGATGAGTGCATAAAGAAATTGAGGGACCAAATCAAGAAGTTCAAGGAAAAATACAAGGAGGTTAGTGAACAATTGATATCTGTTGAAGATAACTTGAGTAATCTAAAAGTAGAAGTTGTAAAAAGAGCAAAACAAAAGAAGACCTAAATCAGTTGGTGAAAAACAAAATTTAATACTATACTAAGCTTGAACAAGAAGTTGTGGACCCAAAAGCTGATCTGAAACATGCTTGGAGTTAGGAAGAAAAATTTAGAGTAAGTGTTGCTCAACTTGATAGAATACTTGCCAGTCAGAAGAGTCCTGATGATAAAGAAGGCTTGGGATTTGAGAAAGGTGAAAGTTCCAAAACTGGTCAAGAAAGGAATGTTGGGATCAAGAAGGACAAAGGCAAACAGGTTTAGAATCAAAGGAACAGATCTAGACGACCACCAGTCAGGCAACTAAATGCTCAAAGGTACCCTTCTTTCAATGGTTATTGTAATGTATGCAATAAATTTGGTCATAAGGCTACTCAATGTAGGAGTAGAGTGAATCAAAATGTTCCATCATTCTTTGGTCAGTGTTTCACCTGCAACAAAGTAGGTCACAAAGCTGATGAATGTAGAAGTCAGATAAGGAATAGTTACAACAATGGAAGGAATGTTCAAACTTTTAGAGGTAACTTCTTTAATTGCAAGAGGTTAGGTCATAGAGCTAGTGAATGCAGAAGTCAGACAAGGAACAACTATAATAATGGAAGCAATATTCAATATTTCAATGGGAATTGCTTTGCATGCAATAGATATGGTCACAAGGCTACCCAATGCAGATCAAGGATGAATGAAAGGAACAATGGACAAAGAATGTTGTATGCTTCAATTGCAACAGCTCTGGACACTTTGCAAGATTCTATAGAAGTAGGAATGTGAAGAAGGATAATCAGACTAAAATGAAGAAACTGGTACAAAAGGTAGATCTAGCAAAGATCAAGAAAGAGATGAATCAAATGTGGGTTAAGAAGGGAGTACAAGAAGTCAAGGATGAGTCCGCACTAGACTCTAGTGTTGGTACTTTCTCCAAGAAGTAAATTGAGAGCTCTGGCTCAGGGGGAGCTTAAAGAAAAATCCTACTACCCTAGACAGAAATGTGGTACTGATATCTAGCACAAGGATATAATCTAGAAAACAAGGAGACAAAGCTCTTCGAAAGGATTCTAGTAGAAAATAATTTAATGCGGTAAATTGCGGAGCAATCTTGATCGACTAGGAACAACAGAGAAAGGGTTTGACAACTTTTGAACGAAGCATTTATTGCAATTAAATCCTGATGAAAAGAGAATATAAGGGATTCATTTGAAAGAAAAATCATTTTGCTTTCAAACCTTCAAACAACTAAAGAGACTTGAGAAGCAAGCTAGGGAAAATTCAATCATCTGACAAAGAAACCCTAATGGAGGCAAAAGGAATTTATTATTATCTCTCTCAAAAAAAAATTGTGTTGAAATTGGAAAGATGAATATCCCTCAAGTAGTTGAGATTACTGAAAGGCCCTGCCCTAAATTCAAGAAACATCCTTTTAAATCAACATTAACTAATCTGGATGGCACATTTTTTGAAGTTCCATATGGTGTTATGCATACGAAAGATGTTAGGGCATACATTCATGCTAACCTAGAGGAATATGATCACATAAAACTAGGAAAATTGTACTTGGATGAACTAACTATTGTTAATGCTGTATTGAAAGAAGAATACAAAGTTTTGAATGAGAATAAATTAGATATCTGGTTGGATTTTCTTGTGATCTCAGATGATGCCTGGGTTAGGTTTATCTTGAGCAGGGTTCGTGATGAGTTTCTGTGGCTTGATGAACCATACATGATAACAAAAGAAGCCATCAAGGCTGTAACTGGTATGTGCTCCATCAGAAAGGTTCCAGCTTTGAATAAAATGAAGAAAAATGTGGTAATGCAGCTAACAGGAGCTAAATTTGATAAGAGAGCTCTCACCATAAATGATATTGAGGATCTAGCAATCAAGTTTGCATCAATGGTCATTGGATACAAAGTGTACTTCTCCAACAGGGAGAATTCTATTTTCACAACTGCTATATACACAGCATATGACATGGTCAAAAATAATGTAGATTATGATCTATGTGAATTGCTCCAAGGTGAACTAATGGAGAATTTGAATAGAACAAACGAAAAAAATATCCTTTCAAATATGGAACTTTGATCACTTGTCTATTCTTCTACTTCCTGAGAGAACTACCTACCATGGGGAACATTGGTTGGCTTGATCATGCACCTATAGCTACACAAATCAGAAATCACATGATCAGTTTGGGAAATGTAGACAAATAGAATGTAACCTTTGGGGATATTTCAAGAATTTTTAAAAGAAAATGTAGAATAGGCCCCAGATCCCTAAAAATGTTGTAAAGTATGAGAAGGAAATAATGTTCATGGTAGATGATGACAAATGTCTCATGCAGGCTATTGATGTTGGAGTACAGGACCATTGAGAGGGGGTGTGAATCAGTGGTCTAATGAACAATCATACTTTTTCACTTTTTAACACATTTGTTCATAATGTAGAGAAATCTAAGACACTTCAATCATTGAGACATTGAATGTTGAATATATCACCATAATAAGTACAAATGAACATGACATCATAAACAAAGATGATCACAATGTGACACAACACCAAGAAGAGAGATGACACAAGTATTTGAGTGGAAAACCCTAAAAGAGTGAAAAACCACTATGAACATAGATTTTATTGGGCCTCACTGGCCAATCCTCACTAGATACATTATATGCCTCACTGGAAAAATCAACCTCACTGGCTACACAATATGCCTCACTGGAAATTAGATGTCTCACTGACAGATAGGTTCATACAAATTTTGATGAAAGATAAAAGACAGAGGATCACTCTATTTTACTACAATACAATACTTCTTATGTTTCCCTTTGCAAAACATATATATCCCTCAAACAACTTCAAACAATCTCAAAACTTCTTCATACAAGTGTACCTCCAAGACTTCATATCACATTTAAACAAATTAAATCATCTTCAAAACATAGAATGTCTAATAAGAATTCCCTCTCTGCAAAGCATTCATTTGCTTTTACCTTGTATGGACCACCTTCAATCTGATATGTGCATTAATATCTTTGTTTATCCATCTAGGTTCTACATACATTAATTAATGATAAAAAAAAATAGTGCTATTCTTTTGTAACATTTAATCATGACTCAAGCTTTGCACATTCTTTCTGCACAAGAGTTCACTCAAAACCTCAAGCATATTTCAAGACAGATTGCTTCAAACCCTATCAAACAACATCATTGCTATCAATTCAAATCATTTAATTCTGTAGAGACAAAGACAAGTTCTCATACCTTTAAAACTCTTTCTATCTTCATGTTTTTCTCCATGAGAATGATCAAATATCTGCATCTTGCATTTTACCCATTTCAAACAAATATTCTAGGATGCTTCTTTGATTACTGCATATATACTCTTTTGTTCATCCTCATTTGTAATCTCAAATTCAATCCTTTCATTGTCAACTCTATATATACAAACATGTAATCATCATATTACCATTTTGTTCTCTGCATAAAAACTATTTAAAACTCTCAACAAAAAACCACACAATACACCTCATCATTTCATGAAAATCCTATTCTCTACATCCACGAATAGTTAAATCAGTTAGGGATTTCATTTTGTTTCAAAATAGAGAATAAAACAGTTAAACAACCATGAAACTGTATTCACATAGGAACATTGTCTAAATAGCTGTCAAATTTGATCACCAAGACTATCCATTGTAGCTTAAACTAGGTTTTAATGTTTACCACTGATCTCTCCTTTCGCGCCCCTGCCAAATTGAATATTATCCCTTGATATCAAATTAGTGCCCAATGTAAAGGTGTTATCGGTAACCCTTAGGGAAGAGGGCCGGTAGAGCAATGTAGTTGAAACCCTTAGTCATAACTTAAGTTATGAGATTACTACTTATAGTCGGTCACTTTCAAATTATAACAAAAAGTGCTTAAAGCTCTTAGGGTTTCAAGTATCCTTAGTGCCTAGGTTATAAAATATAGAGAACTTGACTACTGAAGACCTTAAAAGGATTATCACCTCCTAATAATGAAAAATCCGGATATGAAATGTATACATTGTTATGAAGAATTAATCTATATAAAATGTATACTTTTGCAACTTTCTAAGGCACAAATTACAACTTGAGACATGATAAAAGACTCTTGTGAACCATGAATGGGAGCTTGATCATCATCTATCACTTGACAAAAACTACACCCTTGATGAGTCAAACACATTGTAAATGACATGGATCTCCTGGATTCAGATAGATCATCTAGTAGACATTAATCTGATATAATTTCAATGACAAACAATGATAAACATCAACTTAACCTAACCCAAGATTCATCTGATATGACATCAAGGAAAAAGATCAGATACATTCCAATCAATCAACACCATCAAGTATAAGGATGAAACACTATCAACCCCTGAAGTATGAACATAAAGACATGAAATAGAGCATGAAAACCAATGATCAATAGTGTGCTTAGTCATGAAGACAACTCTGTCATGGAGCAACTCTTCCCTATACCCTGTCTAACTTTGTCATTCATGGTCAACCAACTTTTGACAATATAAAAACATCACATCAACAAATCGAACCTCTTGAACTATTAAGCATGACAAACATCATGACATGGAAAGTCCTAATCCTTAAGCATTGAATCATGGCATGAACACAACTCCTAACAACTCAAGGGAACTCAACTCCAACATTTTGAAATCAATGACAAACACATCAACAGTTGAACCCAGAATAGTTTGGGTCCCACCTATGGGTTATGAGGTGATAGAAGAAGTCCTAATTGGTTTGGCAAATCTAACATTGAGCAAACCTAGGGATCCCAAGGAAGAAAGATTTGGGACTTATGAGGAACTTTCCCTCAAAGTGTATCTTGAGCACAAAGAACCATAAATAAAGAAGAATGCAAGGAAAATGACTGAGGAATTTACCAAGAGCCATGGGTTTACAAATGAGGAAACAAGCAAAGAAAGATCAAAAGCAGAGGCATCAAGGGCTGCAAGTGCTCTGGAAGGGCAAACATCAAAAGCTCCAGAGAAGAAGGAAGAGGAGAAATTTGAAAAATAAAAACCTACATCTGGCCCTATAAGAAGAACAAGAGCATCCACCTCTATAGCTATTTCCAAAAGTTCCAGACTCTACTGCAAAAACAAAGGCTGCAAGTACTAAGAAGGCTGAGAAAGAAAAGACCAAGCCTGAAAAGCAAGCACCAGTAAAGAAAAATGAAGAAAAGAAGAAAAGAAAGAAAACTAAGGCAACACAAAGAGTGTATGTGAGTATAGGTGAAGGAGAAGAAGAAGAAGAGGAAACAAAGACAGATGAGGAGATTAAAGCAAAACAAGCAAGAACAGAGGAAACCTCCTCTGGTAAGAAGAAGAAGCCCTTAGAAAATTCTAGAAAGAAGAAAGAAGATGAAAAGACTAAAAGTAAAGAAATGTTATCCTTGTATGCAATGGTCAATGCATTTTCTCAACATGGTACCCTAAAACCTATGGTTGATATGTATGGTGAAAGAACTGATGCTGACAAGAAAATAATTGAAAAAGTTATAGATGAATTATCGGATAGTTTGGGTAGCATAATGTCAACAAGCAAAGAAGGGGTCATGGCCAAAGATGCTGAAATAAAGGAATATGTCTTGATTAAACTGTGTCTGGGCATCACAAAAGAAGAAAAGGCCAAGGTTACCAAATGGCTAAGTGAAGAATTTAGAAGCATGAAAAGAGTTAATGCCCTGATGTCTAGTGAAACTGATAAACTGGTCAAGGAAACAAAGGAGATAACACTAAGGGTGTTACAGGAGCTAAAAATCTCAACTATTGTTGATGAAGAGGAACAAAACACCGATGCAGATAATACAGTTTCAGAGATGGATATCGAAAAAAGCATAGTTACTCCTCTGGTAAGAAATGAAGAAGAAAGGAACATAGAACAAGTTGAAGAGATGAAAGAAACTAAGGGAGAAAAGAGTTCTAAAGAAACAAAGGAAGTTTCAGAAGAGTAGAGAGAAGAAATAGATGAATAGATGATGGACATTCTGATGAAAGTAGATTGTCATTGATGTCAAAAAGGTGTTGAGTTGATGGTGATGCAGATATGGCAGGATATCTCATTTGATTAGGATATGTGCTTGAATGTCTGGTGTTCATACTTAATGACAGGACTTGTTTGATCAGTTTGATCACATAATTTGATGCTCTCATAAGATATTGATACTATCATTCATGTTGTTCACAGGTTGTCCATTTGGGTCCAATGTTGTGATCATAAGATATTGATACTAACATTCATTGATCATGCTTGTAATTGATCATGCTAAGAATTCATTCTCTTTGGGTTATCAGGACTTTAAATTGTGGTTGATCATGCTTGGAATTGATCATGGTCAGTATGGTTGCATGAAGTTTGTTCATCAAACTAAAGGTTTGTTCATATTATTCTCTTGATTAGGAGCAGTTGTTGTTGTGCCTAAGATGTTGTAGAAGTTAGTAATTAGATGTGTTATTTGGAGTTGTCTTCCATGTGTATGAGCCTTCATGAAGTTGAGTGCAGGAGATGCCTTCTTCTTATTGATTAGAAGTGTTGACAGGTTCCTCGTCTAATAATTGCATTCATAATGTCAAGTCAGAAGTTACAGTGGTAGCTTGAGATTGTCATGAGCTTCATACATCATTCTACAGAGTTCACATGATTCACCTGTTGCTTCTTTTAGAAGAGTTTGTGCTTCATGATTTAGGAATTCATGGAGTTCATGTGTCATGTTGTTATGTTCGAGGAAGACATTGTTTGTCATGGAATCTTGATAGTCTTTAATCATTGCAGATTGCAGACATAGAAGATTGAAATCCTTAAAGTCTTTGAAAGTGACTAAGGGTTTTCCATTGTTTAAGATCTTGTCTTAAAACCCTTCTTATATAAATTCTATACTAAGTATTAAATCCACCCGTCGAGCATTTTTATCTATTTCATCGGTGACCTACTGCTGCAGGTTATAAGTGACTTTAGTCACAACTTAAGGGCATTAGGGTTGTGGTCTGACCGGCCCCTTTTTCTAGAAGATCAGTATCATTAGTGGTGTGGTAAGCACATGGGCGCCATAGCTTAAATCAAGGGATGAGTTTAAATATGCAAAGGGTGCGAAGACATTGTCCAACAGTTATAATTTAAATTATAAGTCTGACTCCCGCCTTCTATATTGATGTTCCTGTGAATGTATTTGCCTTCGAATGTTATGAATTTGGTTTTAGAAAGTTTCTTTTAAGGTGGAGTTTGAACCCGATTGCAAAGGAGTTTAGTGGAGTTGTTGTTAGAGGATTTTTATAGGAGTTAAATGGAATTGTTAGAAGTTTTAAAAGAGTTTTTTTTTCTATTTTCAAACACTTTCTCTTTCGAGATTTTGGAGATTTAAAAAGATTTTTTTTATGTGTTTAGAATATTGTTAAGGAGAAGATCTTTTAAGAGAAGACAAAGAAGTTGATTGAAGATAATTTTTTTTGGATGAAGTGATTGAAGTTTTTATGAAAAGAATATCATTTATTGAAATTGGATATAGGGTCATTCTTTTTACAAATGATTTTTATAGGAAGATGAAAAGAAGATGAAAGGACATGCAAATGAGCCAAGAGATTTTTTGGAGCAGATGAAAAGTTAATTGAAGAAGATCAAATTGTGAGAAAGATTTTATTTTTCTCACACAAGAAATATTGAAGAAGATAAATATGCAGAGAAGAGAAATTCCAAGAGTCCTTTTGTTTATAATTTTATTGCAGATATTGTGTGATCAGATGCAAGAGAAATTTTTGAAGGAATATGAAAGATTCCAAGGCATTGAAGAGACAATTTGTTTTGCAGATTAAAATAATTATAGAGAGAAAACAAAATATGAAAAATCATCTTGTATATATTTTTTTTGCAGGAACATTGTATGTTTGCTTTTTGTGTGATTCAATATACACAATTGAAGATATTTTATAGAAATCTTCTTGAAGAGAAAAGAAAGATGAGAATATGATACTGGATATGTGATGAAGAAAGAGTGTTGAGTAATGTAGAGATAATCAGGTGAATTGTTATGCAGAGATAATCAGGTGAATGAATTGTGAATTAAATGGAAACAGAGTAACCCTCTGATTTTGTTTATTATTTCTATTGGTGATTTGGTTTTCCAATGAGGCACAGTATGCCAGTGAGGCTTGTGGTCAGTGAGACCTCTGTATGTGCCAATGAGGTATCTTGTAAAGCTAGTCAAGCTTCTTTGGTCAATGAGACCTTCATGTAACCAGTGAGGTTTTGAATAAGCCAGTGAGGCAAATTTGAGTGGTTTTTCTACCCCGAGAGGGTTTTCCACTTGAAAAATTTATGTGTCATAATTTGTCTCTATGTGTACATATTTGTGTTTTGCTTATAAGTTTTTGGTTCACATTTTTCACTATCAGTCTTGTGCATATGAGATCAACAAATCATTAATGTCTTCCTTTCTATTTGTCTTGTAAGATAAAGTTTGCAAAAAGTTAAGAAGTTACACAACACTGATTCACCCCCCACTCTCAGTGTTGTCCTTGACTCCTACAATTGGTATCAGAGCCTAGGTTCCCTTTTGAAGCTTAATCAGCTTGGGTAGGTCTTGTGTGTGGAGTACCATGGGTAAATGCAAAGGAAATAAGAGCAAGAAAATTGTCAAGTCTCAGACTAGTCAAAACTCTTCATCTTTATCAAATTCAAAGGTTGATATAGAGCCTGTTGATATAAATGTTCCCCAAGTTGAATCTGATATTGTATTAGAAGAAAAAGTTTTTAGAGTTCCTCAGTTTGATGCTTCAGATTTTTCAGTTTGGTATGTTAGAATGCAAGTGTATTTATCCTCTTTAGGATATGATGTTTTAATGTCAGTTGATAATGGGTATTGTATTACTGCAAATAACAAAGAAGCTATTGAATGTATTCATATTGCAAAGAAGGTAATATTGTCTACTCTATCTAATGATGTTTCTTGTAAAGTCATGCACTGTGTTACAGTTCATGATATATGGAGAGAATTAAAAAGAATTTATCAAGGTAATGATAAAGAAGAGGACAACTTGTTATCTTAGAAGAATAACAATGATAGAAGACATTCACATGAAGATGTTGAGGTCCAATCTCTTTTAGAAGAAGATAACATCATAAGTGATGATGATCAGGAATATGATGAACAAGATTGTGAGATTGATATGGAAGGAGAGCTCATATATGCTCTGAGTGAACTCAAGAATTATAAGGAGAACCAAAAATTAATGTTGCAACTACAACAAGACAGAGACTTCAAAGACAAAGCACTCTCTGATCTTGAAGAGGCAAGTATTCAGATTGCAAATTTAAGGACACAAATTGATAACTCAAACAATTTGATTATTAGTCTGAAGATAGAGGTTGAGGAAGCTAAGAGCATAGAAGATGTTTCAAAATCTAACCTTGAAGTTAGAAGGATTGAGAATCTGAAATTAGAAGGTGATATTATCAATATGAGAAAAGAGTATGATGGTCTCAAGGCTTTATCTAAGAAGTATAAGGAGTTTGAAGAAAGCACAAGCAAGCTACATGAAATGCTTGGTAAACAAAAACAACATAGAGACATTGCTGGACTTGGTTATGAAAAGGGAGAATGTTCAAAAGTCAGAGAGACTCCTAAAAGGAAGATTGATTTAAATGCTGCCACTAAAAACAAAATCCATAATCAAAGGAGAAGAAATTTTAGAAGAAATGCTCCTGTAAGACAAGCATACATGTACAGGTATAATTATTCTTTTAATGGTTATTGTTATACTTGTAATCATTTTGGACACAAAGTAGTTGTTTACAGAAGGAATACTCCTGCATGGAAGCTTAACATGAGTACTCAAAGGCACTATCAGTCATTTGATTATGATTGTAACATAGTTTGTTATAATTGCAACACTCTTGGACACAAAGCACAGAGTTGTAGAATATATGCTTCACCTGATTTGAAAAAGTTGAAAAGAAAAGAAGGTATAAAGGTTTGGAGAAAGAAAGAACCTATAAAAGTGTGGAAGCAAAAACAAAGTCATGAGAAGGCAAATCCTAAACTTGTGCATCTTGCACAAGTTACATCATTAGTTGAATAATAGATAGCATGATGTGAGGGGGAGTTGTTCTTGTCCTATCATTTATCTCCAAGAAGTTTTAGTAGGAGATGGTGATCTTGTCATGTTTATTCTTACCAACCTTATGAATTTAAATTCATTAAATTGATGGTGATGTTGCTAACAATGTTGATATTCAGTGTATGTCAGTGATATAGGTGATCATTGGATGTTCAAAGTTTGATAACTTGGTTTATGAATGACCCTATATTCTCTTCATATCATTCTTACAAAAATTGAGTGTTCTTGAAAGTGAGATTATGAAGTTCAAAATCAATTAAGATGTTCTCAAAGAAACTCTCATTAGTTGTTTTCATTATGTGAGCTAAGGAGGTAACATATGGAAGGAGTCAATTTATTATAAATTCTTGTCTCTACTTTTGGTTTTACAAAGTGGTGTTGTAGGAAGTACTTGATGGTGAAATTAGTTTGTTGATGAGTAATCTTTGTGGGCTGATTTGGATCATAATGTCAAGAGGCATTAGTTCTTGTTGATTGCAATATATATTAGATTTGACATTGTTACAAAAAGTGTTTTTCAGGATGGTCATCATTCTTTATCATGTCAAGAAGTGTGTGCAGAAGTAAATTGGTTGCAGGTTGTTGTAGATTGATTGGTTATTATGGAGGTCTTGGCAAGGTCATCTTTTGAGTGGTTATCATGTCATCATGAATCAAGTGGATCTCAATAATGATCTATGCTTCAGAATGTATGTGGTTCAGATCAAAGAATTGTTTCAAAGTATTGTTTACATGGCTTTTTATATGGATTAGAGATGGTGTCAAAAGAAGATGGTGGACTAGATGGTCATGCTCATATGGAAGTGTTTTTGATGTGATAATATTAAATGTTTCTTTGATGGTCTTCATCATTTATATGTTTTAGGCAGGTATGTGCCTCAAGTTATGACAATCTAGAGGTGCCTTGTATTTTATCAAGTTCTTTAATCAGATCAGAGGCAGTGTAGGTGCAGAACATGGTATGTTGGATTCAGGGGGAGTAGTTGTCTTTACATTTGTACAGCTCTGAACTCCATTTGATAGGTGATAAGGTGTAGATCATTTTTTGTGTTTGACGATGTTGAGCCTGATAATTGATTAATTCTCATGTTGAAGAAGATAATGACTTCTATTGTTTCAGATCTGTATCAAAATTTCTTTATTTCAGTGATGTTTGTCCTTGTCAGAGATTGGCAACACAGGAGGAGCAAATAGATTTGTGTCTTTGTCATCAGATGTCAAAAAGGGGGAGAAAGAAAAATTGCATCATGGAGTTTTTCCAACAATGACAAAGGGGGAGATTGATGAAAGTAGATTGTCATTGATGTCAAAAAGGTGTTGAGTTGATGGTGATGCAGATATGGCAGGATATCTCATTTGATCAGGATATGTTCTTGAATGTCTGGTGTTCATAGTTAATGACAGGACTTGTTTGATCAGTTTGATCACATAAATTGATGCTCTCATAAGATATTGATACTAACATTCATGTTGTTCATAGGTTATCCATTTGGGTCCAATGTTGTGATCATAAGATATTGATACTAACATTCATTGATCATGCTTGTAATTGATCATGCTAAGAATTCATTCTCGTGGGGTTATCAAAACTTTAAAGTGTGGTTGATCATGCTTGGAATTGATCATGGTCAGTATGGTTGCATGAAGTTTGTTCATCAAACTAAAGGTTTGTTCATATTATTCTCTTGATTAGGAGCAGTTGTTGTTGTGCCTAAGATGTTGTAGAAGTTAGTAATCAGATGTGTTGTTTGGAGTTGTCTTTCATGTGTATGAGCCTTCATGAAGTTGAGTGCAGGAGATGCCTTCTTCTTATTGATTAGAAGTGTTGACAGGTTCCTTATCTAATAATTGCATTCATAATGTCAAGTCAGAAGTTGCAGTGGTAGCTTGAGATTGTCATGAGCTTCATACATCATTCTGCAGAGTTCACATGATTCACCTGTTGCTTCTTTTAGAAGAGTTTGTGCTTCATGATTTAGGAATTCACAGAGTTCATGTGTCATGTTGTTATGTTCGAGGAAGACATTGTTTGTCATGGAATCTTGATAGTCTTTAATCATTGCAGATTGCAGACATAGAAGATTGAAATCCTTAAAGTCTTTGAAAGTGACTAAGGGTTTTTCATTGTTTAAGATCTTGTCTTAAAACCCTTCTTATATAAATTCTATACTAAGTATTAAATCCACCTATCGAGCACTTTTATCTATTTCATTGGTGACCTATTGTTGCAGGTTATAAGTGACTTTAGTCACAACTTAAGGGCATTAGGGTTGTGGTTTGACCGGCCCCTTTTTCTAGTAGACCGGTATCATCGGTGGTGTGGTGAGTGCATGGGCGCCAAAGCTTAAATCAAGGGATGAGTTTAAATATGCAAAGGGTGCGAAGACATTATCCAACGGTTGCAATTTAAATTATAAGTCCAACTCCCGCCTTCTATATTGACGTTCCCGTGAATGTATTTGCCTTTGAATGTTATGAATTTGGTTTTAGAAAGTTTCTTTTAAGGTGGAGTTTGAACCCAATTGCAAAGGAGTTTAGTGGAGTTGTTGTTAGAAGATTTTTATGGGAGTTAAGTGGAATTGTTAGAAGTTTTAAAAGAGTTTTTTTTTCTATTTTCAAACACTTTCTCTTCCAGGATTTTGGAGATTTAAAAAGATTTTTTTTATGTGTTTAGAATATTGTTAAGGAGAAGATCTTTTAAGAGAAGACAAAGAAGTTGATTGAAGATAATTTTTTTTGGATGAAGTGATTGAAGTTTTTATGAAAAGAATATCATTTATTGAAATTGGATATAGGGTCATTCTTTTTACAAATGATTTTTACAGGACAATGAAAAGAAGATGAAAGGACATGCAAATGAGTAGAGAGATTTTTTGGAGCAGATGAAAAGTTAATTGAAGAAGATCAAATTGTGAGAAAGATTTTATTTTTCTCACACAAGAAATATTGAAGAAGATAAATATGCAGAGAAGAGAAATTCCAAGAGTCCCTTTGTTTATAATTTTATTGTAGATATTGTGTGATCAGATGTAAGAGAAATTTTTGAAGGATTATGAAAGATTCCAAGGCATTGAAGAGACAATTTGTTTTGCAAATTAAAATAATTATAGAGAGAAAACAAAATATGAAAAATCATCTTGTATATAATGTTTTGTAGGAACATTGTATGTTTTCTTTTTGTGTGATTCAATATGCACAGTTGAAGATATTTTATAGAAATCCTCTTGAAGAGAAAAGAAAGATGAGAATATGATACTGGATATGTGATGAAGAAAGAGTGTTGAGTTATACAGAGATAATTAGGTGAATTGTTATGCAGAGATAATCAAGTG
Organism: Cunninghamia lanceolata; assembly: GCA_027924645.1. Taxonomy (NCBI): domain Eukaryota; kingdom Viridiplantae; phylum Streptophyta; class Pinopsida; order Cupressales; family Cupressaceae; genus Cunninghamia; species Cunninghamia lanceolata. Next base: position 5,531,247 of record BSBN01000771.1, read on the forward strand.
AATGAATTGTGAATTAAATGGAAACAGAGTAACCCTCTGATTTTGTTTATTATTTCTATTGGTGATTTGGTTTGCCAGTGAGGCATAGTATGCCAGTGAGGCTTGTGGTCAGTGAGACCTTCCTATGCCAGTGAGGCTTGTGGTTAGTGAGACCTCCATATGTGCCAGTGAGGCATCTTGTAAAGCTAGTGAAGCTTCTTTGGTCAGTGAGACCTTCATGTAACAGTGAGGTTTTGAATAAGCTAGTGAGGCAACTTTGAGTGGTTTTTCTACCCCGAGAAGGTTTTCCACTCTAGAAATTTTGTCATAATTTGTCTCTATGTGTGCATGTTTGTGTTTTTCTTATAAGTTTTTGGTTCACATCTTTCACTATCAGTCTTGTGCATATGAGCTCAACAAATCATTAATGTCTTCCTTTCTATTTGTCTTGTAAGATAAAGTTTGCAAAAAGTTAAGAAGTAACACAACACTGATTCACCCCCCCTCTCAGTGTTGTCCTTGACTCCTACACATTCTTGCTCTGGAACCTGAAGGAAATGAACAAGAAAACATTCAAGATCCCCCTCTGGAGAATCAAGATACTGGATTGACCCATGAAGAAATAAAAAGAGACACGGTTGATTCATTAAGGGAATTTTTGTTAAAACAGAAGGAAGCACAAATAGTAGACACATCTGAATTGTTGCAAGGACAAATAAACTTGGCAACCATATCTCCCTTGCAAAAATTGAAGTTGGGCACAATGTTCCAAGCAACTGTTCAAGAAGAAATAATAAAGTCTCATATGAAAGATAGTGAGCTACTTGGTGAAGCCATAAACATTTTTTAGAAGATCATGCCCAGAGTTCAGAGAGATAAAACACTCTCTCCCATAGAGCAGATGGAAAATCCTATAGAGTCTATGAATTTCCTTTTTGAATCATTTGAGAAAGCTGGTGATAAAAGGGTAAGAGCTGAAATAGACAACAAGAGATTAGTGGAGCTAAAAGATAAGGCTTCTCAAGACAAAATTTTGTTAGATAAAAGTATAGAATATGCACAGTTAGCCCTCAAAGAAGCCATTGAATTGTATCAATTTTGTCTCACATGGCTAGTTAAGACTAAGGATATAAAAGATAAAATAGATAAATGGGAAGCACAGATAATGAAGGTATCCAGAACATATGACCCGGTAAAAGATATTATTGGCCATCAAAGGACACAATTCGAAACCATTCATTCTAATATACATAAGTTGTAGACCTAGAGGGAAATCACAAAGCATAGAATGAGTCAGCTCAGGGAAGTAGCAAGTTTCAAAATTGCATCCTTGACCAAGTTAATAGCAGCTACAGACAAAAAAAGGAAAAGTACTGAAGTCCTTGATATAGTGAAGAAAGCAGAAGACTTGGTGTCCAAGATTAATGGGCACATACTAGTGTTGAGTGATGCTAAGACTAGTTGGGATGAAGAAATGGTGCAGCTGAAAAAGATCTACAAAGATGTTCTCCCAGAAGAACAACAACAGTAAGTATTTTTGGTTTCACTTGTACATATGCGGTAAATAGAAAAATAGTTTTGAATTCTTGGCAACTTGTACATACCTCTGTATTATTCACCTTTACCATTGATGTCAAAGGGGGAGAAGAAATGAAGTATGTGAAAAATAATAAAAGAAGCATGAAGAAAGGGGGAGCAGTGTATAAAGAGATAGGAGGAATTGTAATAGTTTTTCACATCCAGTGTTGCCATCAATGCCAAAGGGGGAGATTGTTGGCAACTTGTGTATGATATCTGAATATGTTGTCATCGATGGCAACAAGCAAAGGAACAAGATTGGAAAAGTGTTTTGGTCCGGACAAGAATACTTAGCTATTTTGGCTAAGTGTTAGCAGTATACAGGAGCAGTATAATGGATGGTATTGGTCTGCAGTAGAAGATCATATCATGCGGATCAAGTATGTTGTTCATAGTCCTCAGATGATCAATTGTCCAAAATTTTAGTTAATGATGAGTACCAGAAGTCCATATTCAAGAAGTCTAAGTCTGGCAGTGCAGTGAACAAAGGAAATCACAACAAAACACTTAATTGAATTAGTTTGTATTCCTCTGCAGTGGCATATCTTATTATGTGGTTCTGAGGTGAAACATATGTTTGAAGTATCCAAATGTAGTGCCCCTCCGTTTTCACTTTGGTTGTGCAGGTAGTCTGGCTAAGGAACCCGAAGATGAAGATGGAACATGAGCTTCTGTTAGTACTTTTGTGGGTATGATGTATATTGTTATGTTAGTATTATTATGTAGAGATTTATTTGGATAGTCAGGTGATGCAGTAGTATGTTGTTAGGATAGGTGGAAAGGGCGGTATCGTACCATTGAAAGTATGGGGGACATATGGGAATGAGATATGAATGTTAGAGTTCCTTTCCAAGTGCTTCATCTATTAAGAATACGTGCTCAAATTGGTATGCTTGAGTGAATAGGTACTAGGCTATGTCTCCACCTAAATTGACAGGTCTGAGCATGCCTTAAAACCAATGGAAACTATTGAACGGAGATAACATATGGTCCCCTAGCTAGCCAACATCCTTGAAAAGGATGAGTATCCAGTTTTGTACCCAGTCAGTGTTGTCTGTATGGGCGTGATAGTCAATCACTGTCATTGTGGTTATGCTTTTCGATTGTGCATGGTCGTTAGGTATTGTTCGGCATTGGATTATTTAGGTTATAATTGTTTGATTAATGTTTTGGTTAATTGCTTCATTAAAATAAAATTATTAAGTCAAGAGGGCACTTTGCTAAATAAATATAGATGCTTTTATGTAAATTTAAGTTTATGGGAAATTATATTATATTGTAATCTAAGGTCAATAAATAATAATAACTATAATGAGGAAAATAAAGTGTTATTAAAACGGGAATATAATTGATAAAATTAAAATGAAAATATTTTATAAACAATTAAATGTTTTGTTAGTGGCAATAGAAATAAATTTTATAATATTTATGAGTTGTCATAAAAACTTATATATATAGTAAAATTTAAAATAAATAAAATCGGAGAAAAATTATTGTCTGGTTAAAATAGCAAATTGTAAGAAAGTAATAAAGGTAGAATTTATTGCCTTTAATAAGGAGAATCTTCTGGAAGAAATTATGGGGGTGGTTATGCATGCTCAACTTTATTTTAGAAATCTCAAGACATAATTTGGGGGAAGGAGCATGCATTTCAAAGAGCAGAATATGTTTTATGTTTTTAGGATCTTCATCTCTCTCAGGAAGTTTTCATTTTTCTTTTGGCACCATAAACCATAGCTTCCAGAAGAAGAGACTTGAGGAAAAATGGATACGAGATGAGAAATTTTGTGAAGATGTGATAGAAGTAATATTCTAGGTATGGACTGAGATATGAAACCGATTTATTGTTGCATTAGATTTAGTAATATGCAAGCTTTATATTATTCTGTGAATTCTCTTCTACATATTCTGAACCCAATTTGTTACATTAGCCATAACTTTATTTTTATAAATTGGGTTCCTTTAGAATTTTTATATATGGTGCATGACCTCGTTATCCAAATCATATCCAAAAATTAGCCTTACCCAATTGTCATTTTAGAGATATGAATATTTTGTGGCTATCTATCTCTCACCTATTTTGTCTCTATTTTAATAGTCTATTGTGTTAGCCATAACTTTATTTTTACTAACTGGGTTCCTCTATAATTTTTATATATGGTGCATGACCTAGATATCCAAATCATATATGAAAATTAGCCTTACCCAATTTTTTAGTTTGGAGATATTAATATTTTTTGACTGTCTATCTCTCACCCATTTTGGCTCTATTTTAATAGTCTGTTGCGTTAGCCATAACTTTATTGTTACGAACTAGATTCCTCTAGAATTTTTATATATGGTGTGTAACCTAGTTATATAAATCATATCTGAAAGTCAGCCTTACCCAGTTTGTCATTTTGGAGATAAGAATATTTTGTGACTGTCTACCTATCACATGTTTCATCTATGTTAAAACAGTTAGTTACGTCACCAATAACTCTATATTTTTCAACCGGGTTTCTCTAAAATTTTAATATAAGATTCAGATCTTACCTATGAAAATCATATCCAAAAATTAGCATTACCCAATTTGCCAATTCAGAGATATGTATCAATTAGTGATAAACATTCCTTTGCCATCGTGGTTGTTGTTATTAAATCTACAAATCCATTCTCTGCGTATCCTGCAATCATTCCGATCCAAGTCATGATGTCTCTTTGAGACGACTGTCAAACAGTTCACAGACTTTGTCTATGCTTCGATCTTTTGCATAACCATCTACCAAAGTATTTTCAACTATATAAGTTATCACTTGCATATTAGTGGCATCGACTTATAAAAAAATTGTCAATGGTTGTTCATCTAATGAGGAATCGAAAGCTTTATCTTGATCTCTTCCTAATATGAACTGAAGTAAGTTTAGATGGACATAAAACCTTTATTAGAACTTTTATTTAATCTATTTGGCATTAAAGATATTGGTTATATTTTTTGATTTAATTGTATCTTCGAATCGAAATTTTAAGATGTGTTTTGGAAAGTTTTGTAAATAGTATAGAAATGTGTTAGTGTATCAATAGCTAGGATCCATATTTATAGTTCAATATATTCTCGATATTTAGAAGAATATTATAGAAAAGATCATTCTTAGACTTTATCTATATTATGTGTGTAATTATCCTAAATTTATGGATGAGTGAGTCTACTTTTAGATCATGATTGGAGGAGATAAATTGTTTGACACGTATGTTTTGGTTAGGTCCTCTTTTAGGGTCCTCTTAAGTAAACTATTTAATTATTTTTACATATTATTTTGACAAGTCTAATAATTGCAAAGTCTTTTGATAAGGACCATATAGGTAAGTATCAAGTATATACCTTAATTATTATATAATACCTTAGGGACGACTTTGATAACCTTTAGAATGACTAGACCATTGATTTTTATTTCTAATTGTAAACCTTGTAGTTAGTCTAATAAAGATTTGTGATATTATCTCATGGCATTAACATAGTAGACGTAGTATTAGTACTAGTTTTTTTAGTAATGTTTATGATTAATTATATTGTTGTTATCTTTTAACAAAGCTTAGATAAATCCCTAACATTTAGGTTATGTTTATATCTTACATAGATACCAGGATTAGTATAATATTTGAGTCTAAAAAGTAGAGAGAATGTTTTGTTGATTTATGGGTAGCTTATGATTAATGTTACATTCTTAAAGACCCATTTTTAGTGCATCATTTCATATGTTGCATTTGTGGTAATGTAATTGAAATATTGTTGAAGGACCTTAGTTTATGATGTGCATTTGAGAGTGGATGTGATGTGAGACCATTGTGTTTTAGTGGTGTCAAGTGTTTGTGTCATTTGGGAAGTTGATTCCAGAGGCCTAGGATGTTATGTTTGATTTCATGCAACTGTGTTGTTAGGTGTCCTAAGATAATGATGTCTCTTGTTTATGCATGTGCTTTATCTCCATTGGTTTCTCATGATGTTGTTCATGTGCGAGAAGGATGTACCTCTTATATCAAATTTTGGATCTTGTTCTAGCTTGAGGAGACAAATACTTATGTTCATATTCTAGTTCTGTATATCAATTGAATCATGTATTGTTATCTTGATGTATGCACTCCAATGTAATAAGGAAATTGATATTGTAAACAATATAATGGTGTATTCTCTTGTAAAGGAAATTATATATGTACTTGTAATCCTATATGCAGGATCTTGATGATTACTTATCTGATGATATAATATGGAAATGTATATGTTTATTCATTTGATGCAATTAGATTTAGAATGAACCATGGTTGTTAGTTAATTCATAATGTTGGTTAGATCATGTTAATAGTTGTTAGTAATGTTGTCGTGGAATCCCCAGAGGATAAAGCTTAATTAGATGTTTGAATAAATTATATGGTTTACATTTCTTTGTTATTTCTTTCTTTAAAAAAGAAAAATTTTCCCTTTTTGGTCAGCACAGTCGAGCTGTTCTCTAGGGTTTCTTGGTGGGGCATTACACCAAATCCAAAGTTGCAAGTCTTGAGTTCCATCGGAGAGTCGGTTATGAATGCTTAAGTGTAGCTACTTATATAGTGCAGTTTGATGTGACAAGGCATGTATTCCAATGGTCCACATTCTACCACAAAAGAATATTTTGTCTTACGGTTCTGAAGACATGATCTATGATGTATAAAGAGTGTCTGATATGATTTTGGAAGCATCTTGTGGTCCACAATAAAAGATGTTGTCTGACAGAAAAAGTGAACCAGTGGTAATCTATGTTGAAGGCCGACATGACAAGTTTGATTTGTATATGGTAAGTTCTATTGTTTAGAACTTAATTCTAAGTGGAGAAATAGTTGAGGCTGACATGTGAGAAGATATTCCAAATGTTGTTTGGGTCCTCTATGAATTTTGGCAAATAAAATTAGCCGACAGAGTACATAATGTATGACTACATGGTACACATTATCTGGCTGACCTAGTATAAAGTTTTTGTTTATTGCGGATATATATAAGGGATTGAATTTGGTGTTTGAGTAGTGTATTGTGAATGTGAATGCATGGAATATGTGAAAGTGTAGATCAGGCAACAAGAATAGAAGAAGAGAGATCTTGTCTAATGTGAAAGAAAAGTAGTGAAACAAAGTAGTCAAGATGAAGAGTTTTGAGACAGTGTTTTGAGCATACATTGGAACTGCATTCTTGCATGTGTAGATGCAATCTGAGTAGTTCATTTTGGTAGTGATCCATCTCCTTTCTTCTTCTTTGTCTAGGCAATGAGCCTTCTTGTAGTGAGCACTTCTTTTGTGCAGTGAGCCCTGGGCAGTGAGCCTTTATTGTAATTCGATATTGATCCTACATAATATATTGTGAGCTAACACTCACTGTGGTTTCTCCCAGTTTTGGGTTTTCCACGTAAAAATCCTGGTGTTCATGTGTGATGGATTTTGGTTGTTTGTTTTGTGTTTAATTTGCTTTGTTATTGCGTGTGGTAAATGGACTCTTAGTTCAATAAGTAAGAAGTTTAATGAAGTACTATTTCACCCCCCAATACTTTGGGTGTTCAACACTCTCCCTAGTTTTAATAAAAATCTCTGCCAAAATTGGCATTGGGAATTTAGGTTTCGATTGCTTTTTTAATTAACTGTAGCCTTGTTTCAAGTTTTGCATGAGAGAAAACCTCCAAAATTAAAATAAAATAGACTTATTTATTCCTATCGCGTGCATGATAGGATATTATTCTTTTTATTCTTTTATTAGAATTCTACATATAATAAGTGTTATTGATATAATTTATTTACTTTCAAAAATACATATTCACTTTAATATCAAAACAAGAAGAATTTATATTAATAATAAAATAATAGTGTGTGTGTGTGTGTGTGTGTGTATATATATATTGTAACTAATTACAATTGCATAAGTCTAAATTAGATATTGTCTTCCAAACATCCATGTTTATAAATAGGAAAACATTATTTATTATGATTAAATAATATAAACACACAATTTTAAAAATAAATCAAAAGAATCATTAATATTATGACTAAATCTCACATTCAAAAAAAGGACTTACTATCGCAATTAAAACACAATATTTTCTAAATATCTAACCATCAATCACATTTCTTATCCGCACAATAATGCATATTAAACCATTCAAAATAATGCAATATGATGCATAAGTCTAAATTAGATATTGTCTTCCAAACATCCATGTTTATAAATAGGAAAACATTATTTATTATGATTAAATAATATAAACACACAATTTTAAAAATAAATCAAAAGAATCATTAATATTATGACTAAATCTCACATTCGAAAAAAGGACTTACTATCGCAATTAAAACACAATATTTTCTAAATATCTAACCATCAATCACATTTGTTATCCGCACAATAATGCATATTAAACCATTCAAAATAATGCAATATGAGACTATGTGAGTGTATGAGTGCATCAGGGTTAGCCATCCCATCAGTTCTTGCCAAGTGGCTAGAACATCTCTACCTCAACCATGTTCTCATCTTTGACGAGTACCTGCATTCATTCACACTCAACTCAACGTCAATAGTTTAGTGCCTCAAAACATAGCCAAAGCAAAACATTATAATCACATCGATAATATTTAATTTGTAAATCAGTTTTCTAATTTATGCAAATATAACTTCATGACAATTACCTTCACACACGTGGAATTTACTCAAAGTAAAACAATCATAGTAAATGTTCACTAATCTAGAATAATTATATAGTCCATAAAAATGAGACGTGACACTCTACCAAAATCAATATGTTATCAAAGCATTCAAAAAAAATGGCCTTATGAAGAAATGAAAGGAAGTTGAATCCAATGTTTATGATGGTAGAAGACTCTGGAGTATTTGAAAAGTCGTTGGAAAGTTGCATTCAATCCCAGGAGAATGAGAAGAGATATATGTGTAAATGTAGTGCCAATATCTATTTTGAAGGCTGGATCTAGGTGAGTATAGCATGAAAACTCTACTGGGAGCATATTTTTGTTGTGTGATGAAGGCATTGACATTTATTGAAGGAGATGTCTGTAGAGTGGGAATGTGTCATAAAGGAGTTGTCCCATTCTTATTATTTTAAATCCACACTAATAATATCCAAACCGATGCTGTGAAGAATGGAATTGGTGTTAATTTGTTGGGAAGTGATAGTATTCAGTGATTAACCCCAACACCAAACAAGCGCTCATTGTTTTTGTTCAAACAAATCCGTAAGGAGGAACTTGACTAGTGCAAATCTTGACTAAAAACCTTGGATCACAGCCAAAGATATTGTATGTAAGGGTGTTGTTATGTAAGGAGAATGTGGAAGATATTTGCATTCTGTGTTGGGTTGATTGATACATCCAAATGTCATTCCAAAATTTGTACGCATTGCATATAATGAATGGTTTTTGGTGGGTGAAGTTTTAGGTTTTTGTCTATTTTACCATCTCACAAAATCACTTTATGGATATCACTTTAAAAGAAATTTTGTTAGAATAAAGATTGTTACTTTGAAGGGTGAGAGTTAATACCTAAATTATAGGGGCATCATAAAAATTATACTAGTAAAATTGTTTGCTCTTGGAGATATAAGGTTTTATAAGTGTGAGAATTGGGAGATATTTGAATTCATTTTAATTATAATTCCAATTTCATTTCAAGCTAAGTGCCAAAATCATATCTCAAAGGTGATATGTCGATGAGTTGGAGGAATTTTATATTCACTATATGGATTTGGAGAATAAGGGATTTGACAGGAAGTTTGACTACTTTGTAAGATTCCTATGATTTACAACTTGTAAACATTTATTTGTGCATCCTAGAAACTATACGGGAGGTATAAGTATTATAAGGATATTTTGAATAAATAAAGTGTTAGACATTATTGTATAAAAGGTGCATTTTCAGTTGAATCCGACGCCTTTAATTTTGAGAATGTTTAAATGTAGTGTGTTATCAAATGTTTGTACTCTTGGGGCCATCCATAATAAACTTAATGGGGATTTCAAAGGCTCACATATGACATCAAGTGGATAGAGTGTAAAGTGTAATGAAATAAATTGGAGGTAGGAGGCAATGGAGGTAGGAGGATCTTTTGTCATCCCAAGCTAGCTTCTCGCTCAAGGGTGATTCATTATATGAGAAGCACATTTTCAGTTTGTGTCCCTTCATGGAGCAAGGGGGGCTTTGCAATTCTTGATAGGGCTTGGCAGTTCTTGATAGTGCATGATAGTACTTGGTTGTGGATTTCGGAGTTGGTCTCAATCCACAAATGAAGGTGTGTTACTATGGATTTTGGAGTTAGTCTTGATCCGCAGTTGGTTGGAGTTTGTACTATGAATATTTGAGTGAGTCTTGATTCACGGTGGAGGTTGGTGATTTGCTTGTGAATAGTTGAGTGTTTCTCTATTCACAATTATTCTAGAGGTTTGATAGTTAGGAGATCCACTAGTGAGTTCAGTTTGGTGTTTCCTGGGCAAGCAAGGAGAATTGGTGGATAACTAAATACATCTTGATCCATCAAAGTTTTTAGAAGGGTTATGTATTTAGTCCTTGTGGCATTCCATTGTTTGTTTAGATTGATGTAATAAGGGGGCAATGTTGGATGTAAACCCTTAAGGGGGGTGTTAGAATATTAATTTTTTACATTTATAATAAAGCCACTTTGTGACTTATAGGTTAGTTTAATATACATAATAAACAAATGTTAGGTAAATAAGTTAGTTTGTTATATTCCAATAAGTTAGTTGTTGGTTATTCACGGGAATATGTAAGGCTTTAAAAATCCAAGTATCCAAATGTAAGATTATGCCAATTGAATCTAAATAATATCAAATATATTTTCTATATTATTTATGTTGAGCAACAATGGTGTGAATCTACATTTTTTCTCTACCAAAATCAATATAATCCTAGTAGAGTTCATTGGTATGTAGTTAAGAGAGTCTTCAAATATTTGTAAAGGTACTCTAGAGTATTTCTTGTGTTATCATGGCAATTTCATGGGAGATGGGTATTCCCTTGATAATCATGGTTATGTAGATTCAAATTGGGCAAGTGATGTTGAAAGCAAAAGATCCGCTAATGCTTATGTGTTTACTTTATTTGGTGGTGCAATTAGTTGGATGAGTAAGCAATAGTCTTTGATTTCTTTGTCCACTATCGAGGTTAAGTATATGGAAGCTACTCACACTTGTAAAGAAGGCATTTGGAATAAGAGATTATGTTATATGGTCAAGGATGCCAGGGTGAAGCTATTTTAGGTAGAGACTTTGATGAATGTTGCAAATTCATTAACTAAGCCTATGAGTTTAGAGAAGTTCAGATGGTTTTCAAAGTCTATGGGCTTCTTGGGCCCTAGCAATTAAATCATGGAGTTGATACTCCCTTTGCTCTTGCAAGGTGTTCGATGAGTGGGAGAATGTTAGGAAAGGTGTCTCAATCTTGCAATTATAAAAGGTGAAATTTTTTTGTTATAAAATTGAATAAACTCAATTTCTAGGCTATAGGGTTGATTTTTGGCTAAAGTAAAAATTTTGGGTTATTTGTCATTATCATTGCGGGTGTTAAGTGCATAGATCTCTTTGATCTCTTCAATTTAAAAAAATAGGCCCAATCAGCCTCCAGGATCAAAAGTTATAGCCTTTAGAAGTTGGACCTCCCATATTGGAAGATGTAAAAACATGTTGGACACAAAAAAGAAATGTAAGGGGCAGTTACACATGTTTATACATGTTATGACACATCATGAGATAGCTTTGATTGGAGATAATGGAACCCTAAGGATTTGGGTGCTACTTTTGGGTAGTTTTAGCTCATGGTTTTGTAATTTGTGTTTAATGGTTGCATGTTTTGTATCTTCTATATATTAGGTACTTGAGATGGAGGTTGTGTGAGAGTCTTACATATGTTATTAAGTTACCTCTAGACCTGTAGTTAATGATACTCCTATGAAAGCTTGATCTGCACATATATTGTAATCCTGTTGAGATTTATAATAATATATTGGGTTGCTTTGGGAGTTGTTATGTAGAAAAGAGAGACTAGCTCAATAGATCAAACTAGGTCAAACCCTCTTCTACAAAACATTGGGACACAAATCGAGCTTGGCTTCCACCCAAGGAGGAGAGCCAAACTACAGGGGTTCTGCCCTTTTGTTGTGTAGAGAAGAAATTAACCAAATCTAATCAATCAAGCTAGAGCAAAGACATGAAACCCTAGTTGACAAAGGTTGGAGCATAATAACAGACAATTAGAAATAGATATGGACAATCCAAAAGCACCACAGAGACTAGTGAATAGAGGAGAACCTAGATCTAGAGTCAAGAGGTTAAAGGACAAGGGCACTTGGATGCCCTAGACCCTAATTAGGGTTTACAAAAATTGACATCTTCATTGGGTTTGTACCTATAAGCTCTGTCTTCTTCTTGGAAGCCACCTTCAAAAACCTATTCTTTGGACCTGCATAGACACAAGAAGAAAGATGCTTGGGTGCTATTTAGGAGCTTTCCTCAATCAATCTTCGTGAATGGTGTTTCCACCTCTGCAATAGAAAAGATGATAGATAAAGAGCATGTTCCCTAGGAGGGTAGAGGCAAATCTAAAGTAGAATGGAATGAGCATGGAAACCCTAGCATGCTTGATGCGGCATCACAACTTGAATCAATAAGTTGGTGTAGCCCAAAGAAGAAGAAGGATCTTCATAAGACCTGCAATATGTTAGGGTCGTAGCAATAATCTACAATAGAGAGCTTTTGAGAATAGTAGAGAGCATGAGAGAGAAGTAGAATCCTTCAAGAAGTTAGCGATAGCTTAGAGATGTTTAAATGAATAAACTAACTTTCTTTTATATGCATTCTCGTTGATTTCTAGAGAATTAAACCACATGAGGCTGACATTGGGAATCATTTAAGAGGTCCCAAGCCACCAAGTCCTTAATTAGGCCAAGGATAAAAGGGGACAAGGGCACTTGGGCACCCTGGTCTCTTAGCCCCAAACTCCTAGGATAAGGCACTTAAAGTTTTATTACCCTTGCCTTATAGTTACTTTTCTAGGTTTTGTGCATCGAGATCAAGAATCATGCTTAATGTTAAAAAGGTATTAAAATAGGTCCTAATTAACGAGTGTAAACATTTTAGGTCTAGCTAGGTGCTAAACTAAGTGTAAAATGGTGGTGTACACATTTTATGATGTAACATTTAGCCCCCACTTTAGTGTGGGTACAAACTTACGTTCGAACTCATACTAAAGGATAGAGAAGACAAATTTCAAACACAACAAACATAGAAGCCAAATAATTCCACCAAGGTTAAGGGGTGATTAAGCCCCCAATCTTAGGATCCTAAGGTTGCAAACATGTAGGATCATAGAAGCCATAGAATATCACCAAAATTGAGGGGTAATCAAGCCTCCAAGTTTAGGATCCTAGGAGTCTGATGAATTTCATACACATAAGACACATGACATAATTCACTCATATATGAAGCACTTAGAAAACATGAGATAAGACAAAAGACATACACAAGGCATACACTTGAGAAATCACAATGCATACATACAATACACCAAGCATAGATGTCATACACAAAGCATACACATCGTAGACAAAGTATACACACCATACACATAGTATAATGTAATACACAAAGTATACATGCTTGACATGAAGTATACACGTAAGACATAAAGCATACACATGAAACACACATGGAATACATGCAAAACACTCAAGGAAAATATATAAGGAACATATAGAGAGAACACGCAAAGTATGCACGAGACATGAAGAATACGTAGAAGGCATGAAGAATATATATAGAATAAGAATATATGAAGAGAATACATGCATCACACATCAATCATGAGAAATATACTATGGAATACCTTGAGTCATAATGATAAAGGAGACCTCAATTTAAGTGATGTCTCAATCACCATCCATCATTCCCCAAGATGCAAGAAAGAAGAATGCTAAGGGGTTAGTTAGAAATGAGAAGCACAAGAGAAGCACAAACACATCATACACACCATCTCAAAAGGAAAGTGTTTCCACTCAAGGGAATACATCAAGCTACCTATTGTAAGAGGATTTTCATGAAGCCTTATAGAATAAGAAGTTGAAGCAACCTTACTACCAAACTCTAGTTGGTGGTGCAACCTTTCTCCCAAACATGCAAGGAGCTTCAACTTAGGAGAACAAGATAGACTCCAAATCTTGTTTTCAAGTTAGCCATAATCCTTTCCAAGAGAGTGTAGTAACAAAGATAGTCAAAAATTGTTTAGATAGAATAATTAGAGAGTAAGGCTCATAGTATGATACATTCCCCCACCTTAAAGTGATTGATAACTCCATCAGGGAGCAATTGTCTTTAAGGTAGAGAGATGAAGAAATATAAAACGGGTATGAGAGCTTTCTAAAGGAACATGCCCAAATGATATGTATTTTCAAAAGCTACATCGTGACAAGGGGTTGCCCCCAAGACAAGAAAACCAAAGTAATGCTTACAGACATGATACACAATGGCTTGTGTAGTCATGGTATGACACCGAGCATTGCTACAAGGTGCCACATAGACAAACGAAAGATCACATGAGAGTAAACATTAATTGAATCAACATGAAAGGATGCTAAATCATCCCAAAAAAAGTAATGAGATTACTTATCATGACATATATAAGAATGAAGGTACATATAGATGAATGACACGACGTATTCTTACTCCTTGTACCTTTATGCTAACAAGGATGTTAAGGGAGAACCACAACATCATAATACGGGGATAACATTAAATACAAACATAACACAAATGAGAGGGAGGGACCACACTCGCGAGTCAGCCTATAACAAATTATCCTCCCCTAACTTGATTATTAAATGGATGGAGGACAAGGTGCTCTAGGGACTACATCAAGCATGGTGAGAAGTGCTAGAGCCAAACCTTGTTCAAATTTGTTGAATTTTGTCACCCAAGACTCAGCATTCCTTAGTGGAATGGCGAAGCGCTCGATGATATGCACAATAATGTGGTGATGAATAATTATTTTGTTGAATCTTTTTGTGGAAGAGTGATTAAGTGGTCTTTGAGTAGAATTAGAAAATACACTCTTGTTGAGATAGAAGAGAAGATTTAGGGGGGGTGGGAAGCAATCCTTTTTGTTGCAAGCATGGTGGAGAGAATGTAGGAGAAGACTAGAAATCTAAACCTACTTTAGAGAAGTACGGTGTTGGTTCCACAGGTTCCTTAATTCCTTGTTCTTTACATCCTAACCCATTTCCATCGTATCCTTGTGTAGAAATAATTTTGAATCTAAGACCATAATGCTTCTCCAAATCTGAAGGAAGAGGGGAGATCATATGACTATCTTTGTTGAAATATGTTGAAGAAAAAGGATCATTATTTTCATCATGGTGAGGAGGGTCAAACTCTATTTCAACCATCATGTGGGGGTTGAAATCTAAAGAGACCTCGTCACTACCAAGACATGCATTAAAATTAAATGGTACTTTATCACAAATGGCTACCATTTCAATAGAATAAGGTAGATCTTCATCTATTTTAAAGCTTCCATCATCATTAAACTTAAGTTTAAACTTTGTAGGAGTATGAGATTGTGTTGAAGAAATTTCGTTTACCTTTGAGCTCTTTGGGTGTGGGATGAGATTTTATATTCGCCCACAAAGGAGGGTGTAAAATCTAATGAACCCCAAGCATCAGCAAAAGACACATTCAAAGGGCCAACACTATCCTAACCAATATCATTGTTAGTAGTGGAGAATACTAGTTTGGCTTTTGTTGAAGGAGGGATAAAATTACTTAGAGGAATTTGATAACTCGCTTACATTTGTAAGCAGCTTTCTAAAATCAGATCAACTTTAATTGTATGTACTTTATTTTTAAAGATGAATTTTATTGAATGACGAAGGGTAGATAGAACTTCCCCCATGGCATGAATCCATGGTCTACCAAGAAGAAGATTATATGAAATAGAATTAGGTATGACATGGATAAGGGTAGGCAATGTCACAGGACCAACCTTAAGAGATAAGGTAATAGTACCCAATGATTGCCTACCAACATTATCAAAGCCTCAAAGGATGAGTTTATCAAGTTTAATGAGAGACGTATCAACATTGATTTTATGTAACAAGTCTATGCCACAAACATTGAGACTTGATCCACCATCAATCGTTGTACATATAAATCTCATATTATTGAAGAAGATGAATATCATAAGAGGCTCACTTTGGTTTTGGACCTCTATGGGAGGTGATTCATGTTGTTAAAATGATATATCTGATGCTTTCGCATGCATACAACTAAACAAAGATTCTACATCATTCAGCTGAACAGTAGATGGAACAATCACCTTTCGTAAAGCCTCTTAGAGCATTATGTGGTATGTAGTTGATGCTTTTATTAAATTCCATAGAGAGATATTATCTGGAGTAGCATGGATCTGCTCAAAGAGATCATATTCTTTAACAATATGAGTAGGAAGATGAGGTTCTTGTGAGAGAATAGATTGAGAAGGTGGAAGAGAAATAGTCACATGAGATGCATGCTTACTTTTATTATAGATGTTATACGTGTGAGAGATCGTATGATGTTGTGACACATCTTGAACACCTTGATTTCATTGAGTATTTTTTTTTCATAATTGAGAATGTAACCTGGGGATCGAGGTGGTGTTGGATCACCTTGAACTGTAACCACTAGTTTGAAGCAAGGAGGCGTATTAGGTACCTTGTGTGTAATGATTTTAGGAACATTAGCACACTTATTCACTATCTCCATAGTGTGTGGAATAAGTCAATTAATGATGATTGAATTAACATTATTTTAATTTTGAGTAAGCTCAACATCCATCCCCAAGGGATTTAATGTGAGAGACTGCTCCTCATCCACTAATGCTTCATCTTTTGAAGGGAGAGCATTGAAATGAAGGGAGGGTAAAGTGTTGTTAAAATTGTTGATGATTGCATCCTTAGTGATGTCCAAGGGGATTGAACATGCAACCAAAAGAGCAATATCAAGGGTCTTCACATCCTTAGTGATATCCAAGGTACTTGAACATTCAACCAAAGGGGGAAGATCAAGGGTCTGTACTTCCTTAGTGATATCCAAAGTACTTGAACATTCAACCAAAGGAGGAAGATCAAGGGTCTGGAGGAAGATCAAGGGTCTTAACTTCCTTAGTGATGTCCAAGGTACTTGAACATTCAAGAAAAGGAGGAAGATCAATAGGATGATCCATAGACTTATTATGTGCTCTAGTAGAAGTAGAAATAGTATGTTCAACCTTATATCTAGAAGAGAGACTAAGGAGTATATCAAAAATCTCATCCTATTGCACCAAAATGTCCTCATTTTTGGGAGAGGGATCCAAAATATAGGGTGAAGTAGGCAAATATAAGTCACCATCACATGCCTTAGAGATGATGTCAATGATATTATCATGAATTGTAGTAGGAAAAGAACTATCACCATCATCTTTCTCATGACTATGCATGGAGATGAATTTAGTAAAGTCCTCTAATATGAATAGAAGTAATGCTAAAAAGACAATAATACATGTAAATGTGATATGTAACAACAATTTAAAATTGAATTTACACATGATTTGAGTATCTAAGATAAGATTACGATCAATAACCTACAAGTGCAAGATAAGCGGGGCTTTCCAAAAATGTGTGTTTTTGGTAACCTCAACAACTAAGCCTTGAAAATGTAGTATGTGTAGTATGTGAAAAAGAAATGCTTAAATAATTTATCCACTTGAAATGTAACAATGATTTATAAAATTTTCTTTGATGAAAGTGCACTAAATGCAAGACTAGTTAGGTTTTACTATCAAAACCCTAGATTTTGAATGCCTACTTCCTAAACCACGATTTTTTGATGCAAGAATTATTTTTGAACATAAATGAAATTTATTAAATTATATGAAAATTCAAGATGATATTTTATATGTGAATGATAGCATAAAATTCTGAAAGAAGATCTTGATTACAACCCTAGGTTTTGAATTTTTGACTAGGTTTTTGAAAAATACAACTTTTTTGACAAAACCCTAGCAAATAAGGGTTTTAAATGCAAGATGAAACACCATGAGATGATTATATACTGTAATTTAAATCATATATGATTAAAATCATAAATTTAAATCTTTCTATGATGATCTACAACATATGCAATGAAAATAATGCACAAATATGCCTTTTATAAGCCTAAAATGCTTTGATTTTTCACTTTTTTCCAATGCAAATATGCAAGAATATCCTAAAACAGAAAGGATGATAAGATACATAAAATTAAATCCCTTTAATTAATCCAATAATGCAACAAGATCTGAAGCAACACACTAATCTACAAACCCTAGGTTGAAGATTAGCTAGACTTCCTAGAAATGCAAGGTTTTTTCAAACCCTAACAATGAAATAATGCAAAATTAAGCTATATAACTATGATAAATGATGAATGAATGTAATCTAATCAGATATAAGGCAACAAGTAGCTCATATCTGATGCAAGAAGGATTCCAAAGTGCAAGAAATGACGGGTTCACCAAAATGTTATGTAGAAAAGAGAGACTAGCTCAATAGATCAAACTAGGTCAAACCCTCTTCTACAAAACATTGGGACACAAACTAAGCTTGGATTATACCCAAGGAGGAGAGACAAACTATAGGGATTCTTCCCTTTTTTTATGTAGAGAATAAATTAACTAAATCCAATCAATCAAGCTAGAGCAAAGACATGAAACCCTAGTTGACAAAGATCAGAGCATAACAAACAATCAGAAATAGATACAAATAATTTGAAAGCACCATAGAGACCAGTGAATAGAGGAGAAACTAGATCTAAAGTTAGGAGGTCAAAGGACAAGGGCACTTGGGTTCCCTAGACCCTAATTAGGGTTTACAAAAATTGATGTCTTCATTGGGTCTATACCTGCAGGCTCTATCTTCTTCCCGAAAGCCACCTTCAGGAGCCTATTCTTTAGACCTACACACACACACAAGAAGAAAGATGTTTGGGTCCTATTTAGTATCTTTCCTCAGCCAAGATCTATGAATGGTGTTTCCACCTCCACAATAGAAAAGATGATAGATAAAGAGTGTGTGCCCTAGGAGGGCAGAGACAAATCTGAAGTAGAATGGAATGCTAGAACAAAGCATGAAGGAAAGAAGTCACCATGAGCATTGAAACCCTAGCATGCTTGATGTGGCATCACAACTTGACTCAAGAAGTTGGTGTAGCCCAAATAAGTAGAAGGATATTCATAAGACCTATAATATAGGGTCGCAACAATAATCCACAATAGAGAGCTTTTGAGAATAGTAGAGAGCATGAGAGAGAAGTAGAATCCTTCAAGAAGTTAGAGGTAGATTAGAGATTCTTAAATTAATAAACTAACTTTCTTTTATATGCATTCCTATTGATTTCTAGAGAATTAAACCACATGAGGCCAACATTGCGAATCATTTAAGAGGTCCCAAGCCAACAAGCCCTTAATTAGGCCAGGGCTAAAAAGAGGACAAGGGGCTTGGGCGCCGTGGTCCCTTAGCCCCAAACTCCTAGGATAAGGCACTTAAAGTGTTATTAGCCCTACCTTATAATTACTTTTTTGGGTTTTGTGCATCAGGATAAGAAATTACATGCTTAATGCTCAAAAAGGTATTAAAATAGGTCCTAATTAACAAGTGTAAACATTTTATGTCCACCTGGGTGCTAAACTAAGTGTAAAATGATGGTGTAAACATTTTACAACGTAACAAGAGTTTGCCCAATTTTTCTCCCAAAAGGGTTTTCCTCATGTAAATCATTGTGTTATGGTATGATTTATAGTTACGTTTATTTCTATATAGTTTATGTAATTGTTGTAAAGATCTAAAAAAAATTGCATAACCCTCCTCTCAAGATTAGTGTAGGAATTTGTTATGTTACCTTAGCTTCCTTACATTTTCCTCAATGACAACTCTACCCATTAGATTTTTGGTAAGAGAAAGGTACAGTTGTGTTTCAATGATGGGAGGGTTAAATCTTTTGATAATGTATTGCACATTCCAAGATTTGTGAGAAACTTACTTTCTATATCCATGCTAAGTGATTATGGATTGCATATGACATTTGACATGTTTGGTTGCAAGTTAGTGAGATGAAATTTGGTGGTATTTAAAGGATCTCACGTTGGAATTTTATTTGGGTTGAATGCCTCCACATTTTGTAACTC
The DNA here is from genome assembly GCA_027924645.1 of Cunninghamia lanceolata. Taxonomy (NCBI): domain Eukaryota; kingdom Viridiplantae; phylum Streptophyta; class Pinopsida; order Cupressales; family Cupressaceae; genus Cunninghamia; species Cunninghamia lanceolata. The sequence goes on from BSBN01000771.1 coordinate 5,551,054, forward strand.
TACCAATGTAACTAACAAATCTGAAAATACATCTATATTGTGGCACCAACATTTGGGTCATATTGTAAAAAAGGTCTTAGAACCTTGATTAATAAAAAGATGGTTGATAGTTTTTCTCATTATGATGAGCATTTTGGTTTTTGTGAGCATTGTGTATTTAGTAAATAGAGTAGATAATCTTTTCCTTCTAGAAGTCATAAAGCTAAGAGATTATTATAAATTATTCATTTGAATGTGTTTAGTCTAGTGCATGTGAGTTCTATAGGAAATCTTTGTATTATGTTTCATTCAATGATGATGCCTCTAGATACACCTAGATTTATTTTATGTGTATTAAATCTAAAGTTTTCACTAAGTTTAAGGAATTTAAGTCCTTAGATCAAAATAAAATAGATTAATTAAGATAAGGGTGTTACGATTTGACAATGGTGGTAAATATTGTTCCACAAAATTTGATGAGTTATATAAGCATGTAGGTATTGTTCAGCAAAAGAAAATCCCCTACACACCATAGAAAAATGGGGTTGAAAAAAAGGATGAACCAAAACTTAATGGAAAGAGCCAGAAGTATGCTAAGTGGTACACAATTAGATTGATGCTTTTAGGTAGAGGTTGTGAGTACTAATTGTTACTTGATTAATAGATCTTCTTGTTCAAATCTTGTTGACAAAACACTTTAAATGAAGTGTGGACAGGTAAGAATCCTCATGTTTCACATTTAAGGGTCTTTGGTTGTGAGGCTTATGTTCATGTGCCTTAGGAAAAATGATCTAAATTGGATCCAAAAGCCCAAAAATGCATCTTTGTAGGATATGGTGAGAATGTAAAAGGTTATAAGATTTAGAATCTACTAAACCAAAAAATGATTTATTTTAGAGATGTGATTTTCAGAGTTTAGATTTTTCAAGTCCTAAACAACCAAATAAAAAAAAGGAAATAAAATAGTGCATTTTGAGACTAAGTTCAAGAAGTAGGAAGATGTACATGTGGAAGAATAGATTGATGCATCAAAGGATGGACAGGAAGAAGAGGGTTTAGATGGGAGTTCAAATGAGGATGTGCAAGATGAGCATGTAGAAGAAGAGATAGATCCCCTTATTTCTAAATTGAGGAGATCCATAAGACAAAAAAATATAGTTGACATATATAGCCCACTACATTTCAATTGTGTATTTGTTTTATTGAGTACTGACAATGGACCTAGATATCTCAAGAATGCTCTCTCCTCAAAGGATAGTGATTCTTGGATGCAAGCTATGTAGGATGAGATGGTGGCCTTGGATACTTCTAACACCTAGGAGTAGATGAAGGAATGGGAGAAGGAATATAAATCATCTTGTATTTCTAGTAATGTTTACAAATAAAATCAAAACAAGGTTAAAGGTGGCTAGAAGGAGTAGGCCAGAAATACCCAAGTGAAAATTTGTCTTGAATGGCTAGTGATTGAAATTTGTAGTGGGAAATGGTGTGTACCACACCATTATAGGGAAATTTTAGACACTTGTAGAAATGAAAGTAACATCCTATATTGTGGTGAGCCATGGATGACCTAACAAGATGCAAAAGTGGTTTGAAGTAGGGATCACACTGAAATGGATGGCCAAGGTTTTTGATCCCACCTAGATAGAAAGGGTAATGGATCCCATGATAGGAACATAAAGGTCATCATCTGTGCAAACAAATATGTCAAAAGGATCATCTACATCTATATGGATCTTGTGAACATATAGAAATCCCTTTGTTACTAAATTCATCATACTAACTAGGTCAACCAAAGCACCACGAATGATTTTCTAGTTTACCTGAACATGCATGTATAGAGGACCATCCTATGTACACTCATAAGAACATCGATAGGAGAGTATTATATGATGGGATTGGGGATAATTTTGGCTTGAGTAATTCAAATCCAAACATCCACCATTCACATCTATTTAGTAGAAAAGAGAGACCTGGCCTAAAAGGTTAACTAGGTCAAACCCTCTTCTACCAACACTAGAACACAAGCCGAGCTTGGTTTCTACCTTTGAAGAAGATCCAAAATAAATGGGCTTTGTCTCTTTTTTGTATAGATGAGAATCAACCAAATCCAACCAATCAATCTAGGAAAAAACATGAAACCCTAATTGAACAAGATCTGTGAAAATACAGCTATCAGAAATAGATATCAAAAATCTAACATCACAGTGGGGATCAGAGGCTAGAATACAACCTAGATCCAAACTCAAGATCCCAAAGGACCAAGGTTCTTGGGTGCCTAGACCTTGATTACAATTTAGCATAATGTTAATTTTTTAGTGTCTTCACCTTTCTATGTTCTTACTTCATGTAAATTATTTTTTACAAATTCTTCTGAATGCTAACTACACACACATAAGAAGGAAAATGGTTGGGTGATATTTAGGATCTTGCCTAAGTCAAGATAATATAAATGATGAGATCTCAAAGAGTGTGTGCCTTAGGAGGGCAGAGGCAAATATGAGATCTCATGCTCTCTATTATCCCACTTATCCCACTTATAAATCCCACTTAATCACCTTCCCAATTAATTAAATAAATCTCATTTATTTAATTAATTCCCCTTCACATCTCTCAAAATAATTTGAATTAAATATTTGAATTAATCCCTCACCATTTACCACATTGCAACATGCGTCACATGACTACAACTCTTCACATGCACAAATAATTTAAATAATTTTATTATTTAAATTATGAGATTCCCACTCACATCCTATTTTTAGCCCCATTCATTGTGCTTCATGGGCATCTTTTCCTCCAAAATAAATAAAAGAATCCCACTTTTTCCCTCACATCCTAATTTTAGCCTCATGTCATAACCCACTTAATGTGTGTCATAAGCACTAAAATTGCCAATTAATCCTAGCCCTACACATCACACATTTGACTTTTAATCTTGGCCATCGAATCATATCAACTCTTGCCTATAAATCTAGCTTCACACAAGCCATTTGAGATCCATCTTCTTCTAGTATCCTCACTCTGCCAAAATTCTTCCAATCTTCTCATCTATCTATCTATCTTCTATCATCTTTCATCTCAATGTTATGCTGCGAAAATGAGCAATCAACATCAACATATCAAATCATTCAAACAATCAAAGATCATGCATGCATCTATCATTCGATATATTTGAGGTATTCGAAGGGTTTGGATCAAGGTAAATGCACTTGTATTGTTTTATCTTTCATTTTTGCAAGTTTTTGTTGTAAAATTTTGTGTTTTTCTAACCCTCATTTGGCAATTTTTGCATGTGATCTGTTACAGGTGACCTCCTGGGCTGAAACCAAATGCACCAACGGGTCTGCGAGGCCATTTCCAAAAATTTTGATTATAAACTTGCTAGGATTTGCTCATTATGAATTTTTTTTTATTTTTTAGTCCATACAGTATGGATACGTATGGATCCATACCGTACAAACTAATCATTTCAACTTTGTTGTGTGTTGGTTGTAGGGGTCATTGTGTTATCTACTGTTGGTCTTATGTTTAATGTGAAGGATTGTTGATTGTTATAGAGCCTTGCTTTGCCCTTACTACTCCATCGACCATTGTCTAGACATCCTTCGACATCCTTCGATGACCTTCAAACATACTATCCATTGTAGTCAACTTCCATAGACTTATGAAACCCTCATGTCAACTTCCATCGAGTTATAAACCCTAGACCTCACATTCTTTGTCTATCATAGTCAGTTTGCAAGTCTTGGTCAACTTACTCCTCTCGTCTCTTCTCTCATCTTTCAAGCAGCTTCAGAGCCACCCCGTTGCCACCAAAGGAGATCACAATTGCCACCCATCATATCCCTGGTTGCCTCTGCTTAAGAGGTTTGGTCACCTTGCCTACCTCCTAGTTGATATCGTAGTCTCTATCGAGTTAGTGGTAAGTGGTCACTACCCAAATAAACCTTAAATCTTTATTGTCGTTTATCAACCACCATCTCGTTATCATAATCGCATCTTAGTCGTAGTCTTAGTCTTCATCGCATGTCATTATCTTGGTCACAGTCAATGTGAGTCCTAAGTCACAATCTAAGTCTTAGGTCTCAGGTCGACATTCTAAACTCCAATGGTCAGTGTTTAAGTTTTAGGTTAGCATCTAAAACTTAGGGTCATAGTCAAAATCTTAAGGTCGGAGTCAATTTTATGGTCAACATCCAAAATCATAAGGTCGTGATCTTAATCTTATATGTCACAGGCATGTGTGACCAAGAAAATCTTTGCAAACCATCAAAAATTCAAAGGTCAACCGGTCAATTTTTGGTCAACCCTATCTTCTTTTACATGCCATAGCGGAGGTGTCTTTTTCTTTTTGCCATAACAGGAGCATATGGGCTCCAAATCGTGCAAACAAGGACTCATTCGAAAGATGATAGGACAAACTTCACATCTATACAAGTTTTATTAGGTAAATCAAAGGAGTTAGAGCAGTCATCTCTAATCATTGCTTGTCAGCACACTTCGATTTCGGCTCTAAAATGAATCTTGTCTTCAATCACATATCAAAAATTATGTCTAAAATTAACCAATGTCTTCCTACACATTTGTCTTTGGGATCTAAAAAGAACAAGTGCTTGAACTGTTTGATCACACATTTCATTTCTAAGGGCAATTAACAATTGCGAGAGTGTATCACGTGCATGTGTATTCTCTCTTCTTGCACCGCAAGGTGATCTTGGAGATCAAAAACACCTCACTTGGTTCACTTTTGTCATACCCTTCCTAGGAGCCCTGCTTGGAGACACACCACTCCAAGGGACGACCTCAACCGAGGTGTGATTCGAAAGACACCCTCATTGGGAGTTGGAATCTTGTCACTCTTGGCTAATCCCCAAAGAACTTTATACCTTTGGGATGTGAAGGTGAAAGGTGGGTTACCACTTTCTCCCATTTGTGTGGCATTACTTCCCTTTCAATCCATTTCCCTAGTCAACCTCGTGAATCCTAGCTTTAAGAGCTAATTTGCCATACCCCACCTGACTAACATTAAGCTTGTTGTCGTGTTTTCAAGTGTGTGCTTAATCATCACATTTAATCTTGAAAGACAAATTTATCATTGTGTTTGTTGTGTATGTACATGCATTTACATATGAGATCTTGTGTTTGATATTGCCCACATCAAACTACCAATAAGCATTTGCCACATCATCCAATCATTCCAAGCCAAATCATTACCCAATCAACTTCATCCATTTCATACCCAAATCACATCTTAATCATTCCACATCCTCACATCCTAATCTACCACTTGTAAACATGGACATGACATTCCCAAACAAGACCTATGAGAATGATCCTTATGGCACCATAAGAATGCTTGATACACTTGAGTGGTTATATAGAAAGGAACAAGTCCCTATGCCACCACAACATCAACAATTCTCACAACATAAAGTCATAAGCCAATACCAACAATCCCAAATCCAACAAGAACAACATCAAATCTAATCACCACATCAACAACTTCTACATCATTCCTATGTGTCACCTATATCATAATATCAACCAAATCCATCCACATGTCACATCAACCCTTTATCAACCTATCACACCTTTTCTAATCTCAATCATTATCCATATCAATCTATATCTTAAAAACCATTATCCTATACAATCCCTCCACCACAACACCATCACAACTTCCAACACATTCAACCACAATCCTATGTGTCACCTTCACCATTAGGCCAACCTAATCTATTTGCACATCATGTCAATGCCATATCAACCTATCAATATCCACCTCAAGATTATCCAATTCCTCATTCCAACATTCCAACACATCACAAGACCATCAAGCACCATTGATAGACCTAAGTCAACCTTTGCAACAAGAAGCACATGCAAGTCCAAGTGGCCCTTTGTACATAAATCAGGCAAGCCCAAGTTATCCTATGCAAGACTTAATATCCTTTGACGAGGGAGATACCAATCTAGCCAATGCATCATATGAGTCACCTCCACCATCTAGTCACATGCCAACACATGAGACAACTAGTCCTATCTCCACACAACCATGTGATCCTATTCCTAGTTAATTGATCCACCAACATTCTAAGCAATCAAGCCCTCCATTATCTTCATCACCATGTCACTCTAATCCTTCACCAAAGGATGTGGCTGAGATAGTTTTAAAAAAGATGCTTGACAAAAAACTCATAGAACTTCTAGAAGTCAAACCATGTGAAGAAAGTTCCTACAACGAATATGACTATTGTGCATACCATAGGATCAAAAGCCATAATACAGATGAATGCCCCATATTTTTCCTAATTATTTACAAGGTGTACCAATATAGAATGGGAAAGAATGCCAAATCATCTCGATCCCATGTGTCACCCCCATCTAATCCAAATCCTAATATATTCAATCCCATTATCCCTCTATCCAATCAAAATCCTAAGCCTAAGCCTACAACCCCATCTACCCTTATTATCCATCCACTCTATTGTCCACTCACCCATACACTTGCAAAGGATGTGATCCAATGGCTACTAGCACAGAATAGACCATCCCCATGTTAAATACCCACTCATGAGCCTATCAAAGAGCCTTCAAATACCTTGTCCAATCCTACAAGCCCATCATGTGACCCACAAGACATCAAGCCTATTCATGAACCTCCTATCATAAGTCCAAGTCAAGATCCATCATACCCTCATGTTGGTAACCCTCAAGAGCCTATCAATCCTATACAAGAGCCTTCCACTTCCACCCAAAGTCAAGAGATGTGTCAAGGGTATACTCCTAAGCATGTGGAAACATCACCCCCTTGTCTAAGTCAAGATCATATCATCTCCATCCAGCCCATTCATAACATATATCTTTTCCATGATCAAGATGATATCCATAATGATGAAACTATCCATGAGCAACTTGATCCTATACCTATTCATGAAAAAGATACCCAAGACCTACATGTTCCATCTAATCAGAGTCTTGTTGACCTCCTTAATCATTCACCCCATTTCATGGCCTTTCTTCAAACATCCACTTGTCATGATGAGACACATGCCCCCAAGAACACATAAGCATAGAAGATCAAACAAATACCTTGGATCCTAATGAGCATGATCAAGATCCTAATGATCCTTCCACATCCACTATCAACCACATTTCAAATCCACCATCATATCCTATTGGTCTATCCACCTTCATTCATGAATGTTCTTCCTTAGAAAAGTAACAACCATTATCTACCACCTCATCTTTTTCATCCAATAAGGAACTCATGTCTAATATTCAAACCACCCCTTGTCTCATTGTCCACTGCATACTCCAAAACATGAACTACCAAGGTAAAGGTTTAGGCCTTCATGAACAAGTTATTTTGGAGCCAATCCATGTCAAGGTCCCTCCATGCTCATATGGACTTGGATACACACCTCAATGTAAATAATCTAAAGATGTTGGTAATTCCTCCACACATCCTAAGTCCACCACTTTCCATCATGAAGCTTATCATACTCCTAAGATATATGTTTTCATTCCACCTCCATCATCTTACAAATGTCAAAAGCATGTGACTGTACATCTTCCACCATCCACTCTACCACCATTGCTTCCAACTCTTAATATCCCACCATCAACTCTACCACCATTTCTTCCAACACCTAATATCCTCATTATCTAATCCCCTTATCCATCTATCCATAAATCTTCTAAAAATCCTAATCATGACCAACAAATGCACACATTGTCCAAACATAAATCTTCCACTCATTCCACCAAACCCAAGGGATTCCAAAATAAAAATTTGGAAGCCTCTACACATGAAGTTAAAGATCCTAAAGGTCCTAATGCCTTAAGATACAATTGCAAAAAGTCAAATCCAAGTACATCCAAAAAGCAATCAAATCCCATACCTCTAAAATATAAGTCTAAAAACAAAATGGTTTGGGTACCTAATCAAAAATAAATCAAGTCAAATGAGGCATCCACATCACAAAAATCCCAACCATCATCCTCCATCCAAAAATCCCACTCCATTCAAAAGTTTCAAATTCCTAAATCCCACAAGCAAAGAGAAAATCATAAAAATACTAATTCTATGTGGGTACCTAAAGCACTTCATCAACCATCTCCCAAGAAAACATCTCCATTGCTTCCTACACCCCCTCCACATCAAAAGCTTCAATGTTTATCATGGTGTGTGCAACCGTTGGTCATGCTTCCATTTCATCACGCAACAATTCCACATACCTCCATCTCCCCATCCTTCTTCCACTATCCTACATATCTTCCCCATCCTATCCCTATGGGCCATGCTTTTGCATAAGTCTTCCACCCATCCTCTTGCATAAGTCCTATATAATCTGCATCATAATCTCCTATCCATCCTTGCATAAGCCTTTCATGATCCACTATCCACCTATTCCATCACCTTCCACATAAACCCTTACAAACATCTATGAGCAGATTTGACATGGTCCATGCGACGACATCCATCTAGTGGGACCATCACCTTTCATGGAACTAGACACTTGAGTCCCTCATATCCACCTATCCCATAAAAAAAATTCAAAAAAATCAAAAAATCAAAAAAGTAAAGAGAAATCCATTCATCCAACGGTGAAAACCTGGTAAACAATCACCTAAGTATTGTACCTAGAACGGGGCATGTTATTCCTATGAGACATAGTCCTTGGAGATCACATCCTTGCTATTTTATGATGCATCTACCCCATTCACTATAGCCTATCCTTTTATCTATCCATCTATCATAAGCCTTTTATCCCTTATCCTATCGTCCATCCCTTTATCCATCTATCTAATCCAATCCTACATTATCCTTGCAACTAGACTTGGCTCTCCCTTGTCATTGGTATCTAGCAGAAACGCTTTCCAAAAATGTCATCCAATGCCATCTCAATTATTCTCAAAATCCAAAAAAAAATCAAAACACTCTCAAAATCCAGAAAAAAACCAAAACATTCCAAAAATCCAAAAAAATCAAAACATTCCAAAAATTAAAAAAACCAAAACATTCAAAAAATTGAAAAAAATCAAAACATTTCAAAAATCCAAAAATAAAAATAAAACATTCCAAAAATCCAAAAAAATCAAAACATTCCAAAAATCCAAAAAAAAATCAAAACATTCCAAAAATCCAAAAAAATCAAAACATTCCCAAAATCCAAAAAAAATCAAAACATTTCAAAAATCCAAAAAAATCAAAACATTTCCAAAATCAAAAAAAATCAAAACATTCCAAAAATCCAAAAAAATCAAAACATTCCAAAAATACAAAAAAATTGAAACATTCCAAAAATACAAAAAGAATCAAAATATTCTCAAAAATACAAAAAAAATCAAATATCGAACAAAAAAATCCAAGCAATAAGATCAATCACATCATCAAACAAATCCAATCAAATCATCAAATCAAATCAAGCCAATCTATTAATCAATCAAAATCACATCAATCTAATCCATATCATCCCATCAATAACATCATATATGATCAAACATCCAATCAATCCCAATCAATTCATCCTTCTTCATCATCCCATCAATAAAACATAAATCAGAACTACATCTTACCTCTATCATTAAGTTCCTTGATCCCATGGATATAGGGTATGTAGGCAATCTGGGATATGAAGGAAGTACCCAAATTCAGGCATAGGCGATAGCTCATTTCCATCTTCCATCCTTCTAATCTTTGATAATCATCATCTTTATCCATCTCATTTCTTCTATCATCTATCTCCCACACCTAAAATCCAATCAATCATCACTTCATTCCAATCAAATCACTTCCTCAAATCATCAATCCATCACTTCTTCCAATCAATCTCATCATCAATCATCCATCCAATAAATCCAAATGCAAGTTAATCCTTAAAACCATACCAACCAAGTTAATCAATCTTGTCAAATTATCCAATTGCATCAATGGTCTTGATCCTAGCCTTGTTGTAAACCCAATCAATTAATCAAACATCCTTGTGTTGATCTAGGATATATCGTTCCCCGCAATGACAACACTATCTCTACCATCAATTAATCAACAGTTTATAGCTTGACAAGGGCAATACCTTGTTTGTTTTTGTATCATTTGTGCATGCTTGCTTGCTTGTGTATGTTATCATTTTTATCTTGCATTTGCATAAAAATTGAATCACTCCCAGCTAATATTCATATCTTGTATCTAGATAAGGTTGTATTATGTTGGGGCACGAGACACATGGTCACCTTGGTCTTTATACATTGGTGCATAATGTCTGGTGCTACATCAAACATATGATTGCTCACTTTATTATAGCACAACTTGTCATTCTTCTCTTTCATCCACTTCCTATCTTTTATCATTCATCTTATCCCTCTTTTATCATTTCATTCATTTCATTTCGAGAGCATACCCGTGTTTGTCCAACCCACCTATCCTCTCGAAGGGGCATTATCATCATCCCATTTCTTCATATCTTTTACATCATCATTATCATATCCTATATCATCATCCCATTTCTTCATATCTTTTACATCATATTATTCTGTCATCCCATTTCTTCATTCATCTTACTCCACACATCCTCAAGTGGTCAAGGCATCATCTTTTTTATTCTATCCATACCTTAGCTTCTTTGAAATGAATTTACTCGACATAAATCTCATCATCTCGAATATCATCTCAAAGAGAAGAAAAATGTAGACACCCAAAATTGTCCATGTCATAACATTACCTAGTCAATACATGACCTTGTAAAACATCTTGTAATATTTTACCCTAGGTTGTTACATTATCCCACTTATAAATCCCACTTAATTACCTTCCCAATTAATTAAATAAATCTCATTTATTTAATTAATTCCCCTTCACATGTCTCAAAATAATTCAAATTAAATATTTGAATTAATCCCTCACCATTTACCACATTGCAACATGTGTCACATGACTACAACTCTTCACATTCACAAATAATTTAAATAATTTTATTATTTAAATTATGAGATTCCCACTCACATCCTATTTTTAGCCCCATTCATTGTGCATCATAGGCATCTTTTCCTCCAAAATAAATAAAAGAATCCACTTATTTCCTCACATCCTAATTTTAGCCTCATGTCATAACCCACTTAATGTGCATCATAAGCACTAAAATTGCCAATTAAGCCTAGCCCTACACATCACACATCTGACTTTTAATCTTGGCCATTGAATCATATCAGCTCTTGCCTATAAATCTAGCCTCACACAAGCCATTTGAGATCCATCTTCTTCTAGTATCCTCACTCGGCCAAAATTCTTCCAATCTTCTCATCTATCTATCTATCTTCTTCTATCATCTTTATCTCAATGTTATGCTATAAAAATGAGCAATCAACATCAACATATCAAACCATTCAATCAATCAACAATCATGTATACATCTATCATTTGAGATATCTAAGGTATTCGAAGGGTTTGGATCGAGGTAAATGCACTTGTATTGTTTTATCTTTTTCATTTGTCCAAATTTTTCGTATATAGATAGAATACATGTGTGGCACACGCAAGGTGTGAATAACATATAGAGAATAAGAATATATGAGGAGAATACATGCATCATACATGTGTTAGAAATTAGAAGAACAAGAGGATACAAACACATCATACACACAATCCACATCAGAAAATGCAATAAGAAGAATGATAAGAAGGGGTTAGAAATTAGAAGAACAAGAGGATACAAACACATCATACACATAATCCACATCAGAAAAAGTGTTTCCACTCAAAGGAATACACAAACTACCTCCCGCAAGAGGATTTTCATGAAGCCCTGTAGAATAAGAAGGTGTTGCAACCATACCCAAAGGTACTCTAGCCGAACTCCAGTTGGTGGTTCCAACCCTTCTCCCAACCATGCAAGGAGATTCAACTTAGGAGAACAAGATAGACTCAAGATCTTGCTTCCAAGCTTGCCACAATCCTTTCCAAGAGGTTCAACAACAAAAATAATCGACAAGTGTTTTGATAGAAAAATGAGAGTAAGGCTCATAGCATGATGTATGCCCCCACCTTAAAGTGATTTCTAAATCCATCAGGGAGCAATTGCCTTTAAGGTAGAGTGAGGAAAAAATATAAAATAGACACGAGAGATTTCTAAAAGCACATGCCCAAATGAGATATGTTTTCAAAAGCTACATCATGACAAGGGGTTGCCCCTAGGATGAGCAAACCAAGGCGATGCTTACAGGCATGATACACAATGGCTTGTGTAGTCATGGTATGACACCGAGCATTGGAACAAGGTGCCACATATATAAAACATTATAACTTATGAAAATGATGGATGAAAGATCACATGAAAGTAGAGTACACATAAATTGAATCAACATGAAAGGATGTTAAATCATCCAAGAAAAATAATGAAATTGTACATTAGGACATATAGAAGAATGAAGATACACAAAGAGGAATGACACAATGCGTTCTTACTCATTGTACCTCTGTGCTAACAAGGGTGTCAAGGGAGAAACACAACAGCAAAATACAGGGATAACAATACATACAAGCATAACAAAAAATGAGGAGGGACCACACTTGCGAGTCAGTCTATAACAAATCATCCTCCCCTAACTTGCTTATGATAAAATGGATGGAGGACAATCTTCTCTAGGGACTACATCAAGCATGGTGAAGAGTGCTAGACCCATACCTTGTTCGAAGTTGTTGAATTTTTTCACCCAAGACTTGGCATTTCATAGTGGAATGGCCAAGTGCTTGATGATATGCACAATAATGAGGTGTTGAATGATTATTTTGTTGAATCTTTTTCTTTGTTGGAGGAGGAAGAGTGATTAAGCTGTCTCTGAGTACACTCAGTAACATATGCTCTTGTTGAGATAGAAGAGAAGATATAGGTGGAGTAGGCAGCAGTCCATTTTGTTGCAAACATTGTGGAGAGAATGTAGGAGAAGGTTGAAAACCTAAATCTACTTTAGAAAAGTGCGGTGTTGGTTCCTTAATTCCTTAATTTTTACATCCTAACCCATTTCCATTGTATCCTTGTTTTGAAATAATTTTGAATCCGTGCCCATTACGCATCTCCAAGTCTAAAGGAAGAGGAGAGGTCATATGACTAGCTTTATTGAAATGAGAATTGTCATCATGTGTTGAAGAAGGATCATTCTTTTCATCCTGGTGAGGAGGGTCAACCTTTGTTTCAATAAGCCCACTAGGGTTGAAAACTAAAGGGACCTTATCATTACCAAGACATGCATTTGAAGAAGATGATTCATTAGATTGGGATGATACTTCATCACAAATGGCCTCCATTCTATAGGAGAAGGCGGATCATCATCAATATCAAAAGTTCCATCAACATTGCTTTTGAGTTTAAATTTTTGAGAAGTGGAAGCTTGTGTTGAAGAAACTTCATTTACCTTCAAGGTTTTTGGGTGCGAGGGTGAAATTTTAAGTTCATCTGCAAAGGAGGGTGTAAAATCTAATGAACCCCAATCATCACCAAAAAATGTATTCAAAGGACCGACACTATCCTAACCCTTACTATTGTTAGTAGCAAAGAATAGTGGTTTGGTTTTTGTTAAAGAAGGGATCAAATTTCTAAAAGAAATTTGATGTCATACTTCCATTTGTAAGCAACTTTGCAGAACTGAATCATCTTGAATCATATGGATCTTATTTGCAAAAATAAACTTTATTGAATGATGAAGGGTAGACAAGACTGTCCTTATGGCATGAATCCATAGTCTACCAAGAAGAAGATTATATGAAAGAGAATCAGACATGACATGCAATGTCACAAGTCCAACCTTAACATTTAAGGTGATTGTACCTAGTGATTGCTTACCAACATTATCAAAGCCATGGATGATGAGTTTATATGGTTCAATGAGAGACATATCAATATTGACTTTATGTAACAAGTCTATGTAATAAACATTAAGACCTGATCCACCATCAATCATAGTGCATCTTACCCTCATTCTATTAATAATTACAAATATCATAAGAGGCTCATATTCATTTTGAATTTATATGGGAGGTAATTCATGTTGCTGAAATAAAATATCTGATGTAGTCACATGCATACAACTAAATAGAGTTGCTACATCATTCGGTCTAACAGAAGGTGGAACAACTACCTTTTGCAGAGCCTCTTGGAGCATTCTATGGTATGTAGGTGATGTTTTTATTAAATCCCATAGGGAGATCATAGCCGGAGTAGCACAGATCTGCTTGACAAGATCATATTTTCTACCAATATGTTGAGAAAGATGAGGAGGTTGTGGTAGAAAACGTTGATAATGTGGAAGGGAAGTGGACACACTCGATGCTTGCTTACTTTGCTTATTATTGTGGGTGTTGTCTGTGTGAGAAATTGCATTATAATGTTGTGACACATTTTGAACATCTTTATTTCTTTGAGTACTTTGATTTGCAATATTGAGAAAGTAACAAAGAGGTCTAGATCAAAATGTAATCATAGGTTTAGAGAAAGGAGGTGGATTAGGTGCCTCATGCACATTGAATTTAGGAATATTTTGAATATTAATGCACTTATTCACTATCCCCTTAGCAGGTGGAATAAGTCTATTAATGATAATAGAATTTGTATTGATATCTTTTTGAGATGAATGCCCAATGTCTTCCCATGAGAAATCCATTATAATAGAAGAATCTTTATCCACTAATGCTTCATCTTTTGGCGAGAGAGAATTGGAATGAAGAGAGGGTAGAGTGATGTTAAGAAAATTATTGATGATTGTATCTTTAGTGATGTCCAAAAGGCTTGAACATGAAACCAAAGGAGGAATACCAAGGGCCTTCACATCCTTAATGATATCCAAGGTATTTGAGCATTCAACCAAAGGAGGAGGATCAAGGGTCTTCACATCCTTAGTGATATCCAAGGTACTTGAACATTCAACCAAAGGAGGAAGATTAATAGGATGATTAATGGAATCACCATGTGCTATTGTAGAAGTAGAAATAGTATGATCAACATCCTCTTATGCCACATCTCTAGAAGAGAGATCATTCAAATGAAGAGAAGGTAAAGTAATGTTAAGGAATGTGTCAATGATTTCATTCTCAAGTGCCAAAATGTTCTCACTTTTGGGAGATGTATCCAAAGAATAGGATGATGTAGGTGAATCTAGGTCACCATCATATGCCTTAGAGGTGATTTCAATAATATCATCATGAATTGTAGTAGAAGAAGAACTATCACCATCATCTTTCTCATGACTATTCATGGAGATGAATTTAGCAAAGTCCTCAAATATTGATAGAAGTAATACAAAGAAGCCAATAATACATGTAAGTGTGATATGGAACAGCAATGTACAATTGAATTTAGAAATTATTTGAGTAGCTAAAATAAGATTACAATCAATGACTTACAAGTGTAAGATAAGCAGGGCTCTCCAAAAAATGTGGTATTTTTGGTAACCACAATAACTAAGTCTTGAAAATGTAAGATGTGTAGTATGTGAAATTTATTTTCCTAAGTAAACACAAGAGGTATTTATAAAAAAATTCTTTAAATGATGTTGCATAAGTGTCAAATGAAGCTAGAGAGTTTTGTTTATGTTTTTTCTTTCAAATTTCAAAGATAACATGAATACACGAATGTTCTTGATTTCTAAATTAAACACATATGACTAATAAGATGAGGTAAAAAAAAATAAAAATAATAT
The DNA here is from genome assembly GCA_027924645.1 of Cunninghamia lanceolata. Lineage (NCBI taxonomy): Eukaryota > Viridiplantae > Streptophyta > Pinopsida > Cupressales > Cupressaceae > Cunninghamia > Cunninghamia lanceolata. The sequence continues at coordinate 5,566,726 of BSBN01000771.1, forward strand.
TTATCAATCATTAAACATAGAAAATATCTGAAAATAAGATTTCAAATACAACCACTAAATGCATGACTAGCTAGGGTTTTACTATCAAACCCTAGATCTTAAATGCTTGTTCCCTAAACCAAAATTCTTTGATGGAAGAATGTAATTTAAACACAAATGATCATTATGATGTGATAAATCAATTATAAATAATATTTGAACAAATAATCAACATCAACAAGATTTGAAATAAGATTGTACTCAATAAAACCCAGGTGCAAGACTAGCTAGGATTTACAACAAAGCAAAAATCTTGAAAACCCTAACAATGAATAAGTGAAAATGCCAAATATATCAATAGTAAAATTATTAAATGATGTGATACCAATCATATTTGGTGAAAAAAATCAGAAATTTAAATCTTTCTATGATGATCTAAAACTTATGCAATGAAAACAATGCAATAAATATGCTTTTTCTAAGCATAAAATGCTTGATTTTTCACTTTTCAATGCAAATATGCAAAATGTCTTTTCTTTAAACACAAAGATGATATGATACAGAAAATGAAATCAATTTTATCATTCAACAAAGATATGAAACAACTCACTAATCTCCAAACCCTAGGTCCAAGATAAGCTAGATTTTCATAAAATGTAAGGTTTTCGTAAACCCTGATTTTGAAACAATGTAAAAATTAAAGTATGAAAGTATGCCAAATGATGAATGAATGAAATATAATCAGATATATGGAATAAAATAACTTGGATCTAAATAAATAAGGATACCAAAGTACAAGAAAAGGTAGGTTCACCAAAATGTTTCGTAGAAAAGAGAGACCTAGCCTAAAAGTTAAACTACGTCAAACCCTCTTCTACCAACATTTGAACACAAGCTAAGATTGTCTTAGACCTTTTAAGGAGATCCAATATATAAGCACTTTGTCCCTTTTTTTTATAGATTAGAATCAAACAAATCCAACCAATCAAACTAGGGCAAAACATGAAACCCTAATTGAACAAGATCTATGAAAATACGACTGTCAGAATTAGATATCAAAAATCTTACACCACAGTGAGGATTAGAGGGTAGAATAGAACCTGAATCCCAATTAGGGAGACTAAAGGACTGAGGTATTGGGGCACCCTAGACCTAATTAGGGTTTAGTAGAATGTTAATTTTTTAGTGTCTTCACCCTTCTATGTTCCTACTTCCTATAACTTATTTTCTGCAGATTCTTCCAAATGCTACCTACACACACACAAGAAGGAAAATGGTTGGGTGCTATTTAGGATCTTGCCTTTAAGTCAAGATCTGTGAATGGTGTTTCTACCTCCACAATAGCAGTGATGAGATCTCAAAGAGTGTGTGCCCTAGGAGAGCAGAGGCAAATCTAAAGTAGAATGGAAAGCTAGAACAAAGCACAAAGAAAAGAAGTCACATGAGCATAGAAACCCTAGCATGCTTGATGCAGAATCACAACTTGACTCAAGAAGTTGGTGTAGCCCCAAGAAGTAGGAATGTCTTCACAAGGCATGTAATAAGTTAGTGCAATAGTAATAATCCACCATAGAGAGCTTTAGAGAAGAATAGAGAGCATGAGAGAGAAGAAGAGAGAGTGCAGGTGCGCGTAGATTGTATAGAGAACTTAGAGATGTTCAAATGAATAAACTAACATTCTTTTATATGCATTCCCACTCACTAACAGAATAAAAACAAATGGGGCCAACATGTATAAGCCAAGGAGGTATTCTGAGTTGAGACCACAAGAGAGGGGCTAAAGGACCCATCTAGGACCAGGGCACTCAGGTGCCCTGGTCCTTTAGCCCCACAAACTCTGGGGAGTATCCCTTTATGTGGGGTTTAGACCAATCTTAACTTTATTCTGTCAGGTTTATCTATCAGGATCAAGATTTAATCATTTAATGTTCAAAAAGGTGTTAAAATAGGTCATGATTAACAAGTGTAAACATTTTAGGTCCACCCAGGTGCTAAACTAGGTGTAAACTACTAGTGTACAGATTTTACTCCATAAAACCATCATAGAAGGATATGGTTATGAAGAAGGAAGAGAGTTAATATCCAACACTGAAGGGGTGGAAATGGGATGGAGGTCTGAATGATGATGTGGAATATAATCAATAAAGTTGGTGGAAGAATGTTGTGGGAATGGATTAGTGTATATTTAAAGGTTTTGATTTGGTTGGGCTACAAACTTATTACCTTTGTCATTCATTCCTACCACCTAGATAGCATTAGAGTCAATTAAATCTTGAATTAATGCTTGAAATGCATACTTTTTCTATATTGTGTCAAGGTACACAATGGAATTGGAAAAAGACTTTTGGATTGTAGTTCTTAGGAAGGCGTACGTTTGTGTCTAAGGAGTGAATGGCCAACAACTACACCAAATTGTTAGAAAGGAGTTGTTTAAGGATGGAATGTAAAGAATAAAAAAATTGTGTAAAGTAGCAATTACATTATGACCGCATACATAAAGCCATCTCCAATGAAGAAGATGAGGTTGTATTGGCAGTATTTACAATAGTGGTAGTTGTGTTTTTCTTATTAAAGTGATTGTTGTTCTTTCTATAATTTTTATAAATGATGTAGAAGATACTAATGAAAAAACAAGAGCTTACGAGGCAAAAGGAGGTACCTCGAACTGGCTAGCAGTCTGTTGGTACTCACATAGGACTATACATAGATGATGAAATGATAGATATCTCATTATTAAAATTTTATCCTAGATGAGAGACCGAAGGTTTCCTATAAAAAACATCTACACATATAAATCAAGAAGTACATATGGAATCTACAAGGATAATGATTCGTATTAAAAGATGAAATTTGTTACTTTTTCATTAGCACCTTGTTTACAGTACACTAGTTCAATGAATGTGGCCTAGGGGCCAATGTTCACCTAGAAATGCTAAAAAAACTTGATTTACTAATTGGTTGAAAGAAAGAATTAGATGTTTCGATAGAGAGAAAAACCAATCCAATGTGGTGTCCTTCCACAACCATGGAAATAGCTTTACTAACAACTTATCCTAAAAATAAAATCATTATAAAATGTAATGAATATAGATACATGCATTTGTGGGTCTCTTTTCCCATTGTACTTTTCAAAGCATAGTACCAAAGATAATGGGAAGATGTTTGGCTAGAATATCAAGTGATAGTGGTTGTGACAATAATAGGGTGTAGTTAGAGGTTATGAGGTGGTGAATAAGGAAGCAAATTGTTGTTGCAAGTTACCCATATTTTGCATTAATTTATTTATCACTAGATCTATGGTGTGTAAAGGTGTAGTAGAAGCAAGAGTGGTATTGATACTTGAAAAGGGATAGGAAAGAAAAGGTTACAAACGCAAATGTTACAAAGCACTAAGGAGATTGGTGGAAAAGCTAAATGGAAAATGCTAGGATACAAGAATAAACCCATATGAATGCCAGACTGGTTTACATTTTATCCTAGAAGAGCTAGCATCTAGATTATTGGTTTAAATTAAAATGGCTATATGTGCGAGATTATTCATTATTATGTTGTAAAATGTCCCCTAGGACTTTTACCTCCTAAGTTTAGCTCCCAGGTCCCTTAGTTTTAATCATGCATCTTAGAAATGAATCCCAAAACAAAATCCCCCGAAACCCATGACAAATGGGACCCAAGGGACATCTCTGAGCTTAATCCAGCCCCAAAATAGGTCCTTGGGCTTGGGCACCCATGCCCTTGCCCTACCCTATTTTGTTGAGGTCCCAAATTTGAATGTCGGTTGGTGACTATTAAAAGGTTTCCATTGTCGACATCTTGAGCTTGAATTATAAAATTTGTAGTAGGAATGCATATTTAATCATGTTTAGGACTTCATTTGCAAACTAGAAGATGATTTTGAAATTTTGACAAACTTATGATTTTAGAGCATTCAAGGCAATCATTATGTTGCAGAGAAGATTTGTGTTGTTGTTGTGTTTGTTATTACATATTTGGATTCATCTTCTCATGGCATGAAAGAGCTTCATCTTTATGTGAGCTACACCTCTGAGGTGATATCTATTTGTGATTTAAACTATCATTTTTATCATTGCTTTTTCGTCTTTCCTGCAAGGACATGCACTCTCTATCTAACAACAGTGTTGGGAGGCTTGAATGTCATTCTGGGGCTTGGTTGAGACAAGCTCCTAAACACCACAACCCCCAACCCCTCTCTTGTGATTGCAAGTGACAGGTATAAGATATTATGGATAGGAATTGTAGAGGACCTTTGTAGAGTAGAAGGATCCTAGATCTGAAGAAAAAGGTAGAAAATATCCCAAAAAGGTCAATGGCACCCTTACCTTTGACCCTCTATTTCACAGCACTGGAAATCTCTGAAGTGGTTGCAGTCCGTAGCAGGTTTTGTCCCGAAGCCCTCTGAAAAAGTAGTACCTTGGGCTTGGGTGCCCACAAAAGTTTGACCCTAACTTTTCTACATTCCTAAACTCAAAATTTGGTATGTATTTGATCTATATTTAGTGTCTTTCTGTAGAAGGATTTGTTGTGCTTCATTTGTTTGCTTATGATTTTGCATAATTAGGGTTTTAAGATTAATTGAGCTAAGAATAAACAAATCAATTAACAAATACCAAATTTCCTTATCATTCCAAGTGATAGCCAACCTGATAATTGAGTCCTCTTGTAAAAGTTGTGATTCAACTTGGTTAAATGTCCTTGAATGTATTGAGTGAAAGGAGGATCTAATCAAATTATTATTCAATCCCATCAACCCTCTTATCATCCATTACATTTTGGTGAACCTGTATTTTTGCTAAATTTTCACCTTGCTGAGTTTTGTACATCATATTTGCATTCATACATTTCATTGTCATCATTTTACATTTGAAAATCTTACAAACAAATTGAAAATTTTAAAAAAATCAAGCATCCTAGGCTTGCATTTAGACATAGTTTATACTATTTTCATGGAATTTTATCTAAATCATTTAAATCTCTAATATTTACATCAGATCTGATATAAATTGCAGCATTACATCATTACATAATCATTTACCTTGCATTTTCATACTTTATTTGTTAGGGTTTTCCTTGAAATTGTGCATTTTTCATATAACCTAGTCTTTGCAAAAGTTAGGGTTTGTAGTTAAAATCTTGTTTCAGATTTTACTAGTCCTTTGAACACTCTTTAAAATCTAATTCTGGATTGTAGTGTTGTTTCATTGCATGTTTTCACATTTACATTTACATCTTTACAACATTTGTATTGGAAAAAGTGAAAAAATTGAGCATTTTAGGTCATAAACAAGCATAGTTTTGCTTTATTTCATTGCATTAGTCATAAGTATCATTCATTTCAGATATTGCATTCATTTTCAATACATCTATCATCTAAAAATTTGACATCATTTCACACTCTTGCTTGGAAATTCGCATGTTTTTAATTACACATTATGTATTTCAACGCTAAGGGTTGTATACACTTTCTTTAAACAAACTTACAAATCACTCATATTGTCTTTTTCTATTGCATTATTTCATTCTACCCACTTTTCTTGTTATGGACCCTATGTGTCTTTTAGTAACCATTTCCTCAAACAAGTTCTTAAAGGGTGAAATAGTCTTGCATACATGGCTTCTAATCGCAATAATAATGCTAGGTTCCCTCCTAGACCTTATATCAAAAGAAAGACTCTTGAACCTTAAATAGTATTCACACCTCATGATAAAACAATTGGAGACATTGAAGGACCTCTTTACATCACAGTGAAGGTAATGGAGACTCATGTGCATGGAACACTTATAGATCCTAATTGTATGACTAATGTGGCAACGAAAGAGTTCCTTTTTTCACATGATTTGATGCAAGATTCTTATGAACCTACGGACATAATGATTAAGACACATACTGGAGCTTTTATTCCTACCTATGGGAAGATATCTTTATTAGTTAAGGTATTTGAGAAAGATGTGGAACAATTATTTGATGTCATCCCTATATCTGACCTCTTCTGAATAAAATTAGGACATCCATGGCTAAAAGCTATGAAGGCTATTCCCTCAACAATTCACAAATTTATAAAATTCCCTTTACATGGGCAAGTGCACACTATTCATCATAATACATGGTAACCCATGGTTACTCATAAGAAATTTACCCTTGATTACTTTTGGCCATGACCTACCATAGAACCTGAACCACGAAGAGATCAAATTTTCTTGGGATATAGACGATATAAAGCAAAAGTACTATCTAGAGTGGTTGGACCTTCTATTTAACAAGAGACAATAAAAAACAACCTACATTAGAATAACTTCCTAGGTCAAAAGGTAAAGGACTCTATGCAGAGGTTCCTCCTCCATTGTCTTTGCAAGGATTGGGAGGTACTCGTGGAGAACAAAGCACTTCATCAAAAAAAATTAAGTTTGTACCAACTTCCTCCTCTGAAATGTCAAAAACTATCAGAAATCATGATAATCCTTTTGAAAACATCACCAATAAACAATGAAGAAATAAACAAGCAAGAGAAAGGAGGAAGAGAATACAAGCTTTTGCTCAATGAAATGCACCTCAACAAGAAAACATTCCACAACCTAACATTGAACCAAACAAAGAAGAGCTTAAAGAAAAAGAGTTTAAGGATACAGAAAAAAGTTGGGCTATCATGTCTTATGTCCCTCTCTCCTCTGATATTCGAGATTGGGAAGATGATGATTTGCTCTATGACAACCACTAGTTCGGTTGTGCAACAAGTAAGTATTTCTAACCCTGGTGGTCACCTTTGTCATAGTATAGTTTGCTCATTTATGTGACCTCCCCTCTTGTGTTGTGTTCCCCCGTGATGTGTTATGTATTATTTAGGCCTCCTAGGATAACCCTTGATACTCTTGTAAGGTCAAGGATACCAGGAGACTGCCTCTGTTGTGACCATTCTTCTATTTGTTTCATCATTCTTCTATCTTGCCTCTCCTTTGTTTTATTGTTGTGTGATGTACCTTAGGGTCATAGCATCATAGATAATGACTTGGGAGCATCCTCCTACATGGTGTTACTAAGGCACTTGTTCTCCTCTTTCATTTTATTATTCCAAAGAAAAGTCTTCTAATGTAGGTGATGAGTTTTTACTTTATGCCTCTAATGTTGTATCTAATGAACATTGGTCGGTTGACTTAGGATGCTCTTATAACATGACTCCTCATAAGGAGTGCTTCTCCAAATACAAAAAATATGATGGAGGTAATGTCTACCTCGGGGACAACACTACATATCTGATAGTTGGACGAGGAAAGGTATAGTTGTGTTTTAGTGATAGAAGGATTAAAACTCTCCTTGGTGGTTTACATATTCCAAGATTAGCTATAAATCTTAATTCTATTTCAAAGTTGAATGATTCAGCAATGCATGTAACATTTAACAAGCATAGTTGTAGAATGGTGAGAGGAAGCTTGGTGGTAGCAAGGGGAACAAGGATGGAAACTTTGTTTAGGCTTGATGCCACTACTATATGCAAATCCACCTATGTGAACAAAAAACTCTGAAAATACATGTATGATGAGGCACCACAAATTGGGAAACATAAGTAATAATGTTTTGAAAACTATTATCAATAAAAATTTGTTGGATGGTTTCTCCTATTTTGATGATCACTTTGATTTTTGTGAGCATTATGTGTTTGGTAAACAAAACATACCATCTTTTCCTTTAGGAAACAATAAAGTGAAGAATAAGTTAGAAATTATTCATACGGATGTGTTTGCTTCTGTGGAATGATTCAATTGAAAAATCTAATTATTGTGTTACCTTCATTGATGATGTATCCAAATTTACATGGATTTAATTTATGAGACATAAATATGAAGTTTTCACTAATTTTAAGAATTTAAATTCTTAGTAGAAAACCAATCAGGACTAAAGATAAAAGTATTGAGATCTAACAATGGAGGGGAATATTTCTCTAAGGAATTTGATGCATTTTGCAAGCATGTAGGAACCATAATACAAAATACTACTCCATATACACCACAATAGAATGGTATTACAGAAAGGATGAACCAAACAATTATGGAAAGAGCCAAAAGTATGTTGAGTGATGCATAGTTGGATAAATACTTTTGGGCTGAGTACCACTTGTTACTTGATAAATAGATCTCCTTGTAAGGCTCTTGATTCAACACCTTATGAAGTGTGGATAGGTGAGAAACCTTATGTTTCATAGTTAAGGATTTTTTGTTGTGAGGTTTTTGTTCATGTTCTGAAAGAAAAGCATTGTAAGTTGGATCCAAAAGAACATAAATGCATCTTCATTGGATATGGTGAGAATGCTAAAGGTTATAAGCTTTAGAATCCTCTAACCAAGAAAGTTGTCCATTCTAAATATGTGATTTTTAGAAAACTTGGAGCTATTTCTGATCTTGTACTACCAAAAGAAAAAGAAAGGAAAATGATAGTGCATTTTGATTTACAACAAGAAAATGCACATCAAGAAGAACATAATGATAGATTTGAGGATGGAGAAGAAGAGGGCTCAAGTGAAAGTTTAGAAGAGGAAGACTCTGTGATTATAGAAGTTGACCATATAGAAGAACAAGAGGAAGGATCCCTTACTCCACCCTTGAGAAGATTCACAAGACAATGAAATCCAATTGACAAGTATAGCCCAAAAGATTTCTATTGTGTATTTTCTTTATTAAGTACTGATGATGAACCAAGATCCTTTAGGGAAGCTATTCTTTTTGATGATAGTGAGTCTTGGCAACTAGCCATGTAGGAGGAGATGATGGCTTTAGACTTTTGTGATACATGATATATTGTTCATTTGACCAAAGGAATGCCATTGGATGTGAGTAGGTCTACAAAAAGAAATTTGGAGTAGATGGTTCATTGGAAAAGTACAAGGCTATATTGGTAGCCAAAGGCTACTCCCAGAGAGAGGGAATTGATTTCGATGAAATTTTATCTCTTGTTGCTAAATTATCTTCTATTAGATTTATTTTATTCATAGTTGTTGCTTATGATTTTGAAATTGAGCAAATGGATGTAAAGACTACATTTTTGCATGACTATCTAGAAAACTAAATTTATATGCAACAACGAAAAGGATTTGAGGCAAAAGGGAAAGAACACTCTATTTGTAGGTTGAAACAATCTCTTTATGGTTTGAAACAATCACCCCTGATGTGGTATCAAAAGTTTGATTATTTATGTTGAAATTAAGTTTTGTGAGAAGTGAATAAGATCACTATATTTACATTAGATGTATTGATGAACGTATACTAATTGTTTTTGATATTAGTAAGCTACAAATGAGGGTGCAAATCCCTATTACATAAGCCCCATGGGTAGAAAAATAGGCCAAAGGCCACAAACAGTACAAAAATAGCAAACTAACAGCGGATAGTCAAAGTAGAATTGAAAGAGAGCCAAAACAAGGAACAAAAACAAAATCAAGAACTACTTGAAAAGATCATTCCAATCATCTTTTATTAACTCCAAAAGTTCCTCCTTATTTGCTATCTTCACTTCTTTGTCGGCACAGTCATGTTGGTCATCCTGCAGAATGGTAAAAGTAGAAGCCACCCGATGAATCACCTTCAAGCACACAATCGCTAGCACCTTGACCTCAATCTCCACAACATGAAGCCTCGACTTGACCTCAGTTAACTCCTACCTAAGCTGATTGTTGGGATTACCACCCCTAGCACTTTCCACCTCTTTCTCTGGGGTTTTTAGAATCTCCACATCCTCCCGATCGGTGTCATAGTAGGAGTTGTTCATCAATTCGAAGTGATTGGCCCCCTCTTGCTCCTGGTTTGGAGTTGACTTCACCACCTTAATCTCAATTTCCTCCTCTGGTTCCTCAAGGAAGGATGTAGAAGAATAATCCATGATCTTTAAAATAGGGGTCTTCCCACCTTCCAATCTACTGGATCTACAGATGCTAGGTATCCTGACAATACTACCTTTACCCTCGATAGCAACCTTCACTTCAATCATGACATCCTCCCCTTTCTCTTGGGGCTTTTCCTGCCCCTTATCCTCCTCCTGCTCTACATTTTTCACACCCCCGTCACCTTTTTTGCTTTACTTTCTACTACCTTTTCCAGTGGAAGGTTGTTCTTCTAGACCTTTATGCTTCTTGCCCCCCAAAGGTGAATGATAGTTTTTCAACCCACAAAGCCCCTTGACTACAACCTTATGGGCTTGTCCTTGGGATCCAACGACATCCCCTGAGGTCAAGTCATCCGGGCCCCATGCAGAAGGGTTAACTCTGTGGGACACCAAAGGGGTTGAGGCTCCTTTTTTCTTGTGGAGTTAGGGTTCTGGGTTTTTAGCAGGGTTAAGGGAGGGCCCAGGATTACTTAGAGAATCTTTACAAACAGGGCTAGAAGCTTTGTTTTTGCTAGGGCTACCAAAATTAACACTTAGCAAAATATTATCCTCAGAGTCTTCCTCCTTGTTATCTTCAATAAGGCAGGCTTTAATCACCTTTGTAGGGAAGAGAGCAAGGTGAAAATGGTAGAGCTAAAGGATTAAACCTTGGTGCAAAGGGACAGCCACAACCATAGGGTTTCTCTCCTTGGTTTTCTTAGTTAACTTGACAGAAGACTCTAATGAGGAGAGAAAATAGAAAGGGAAATTCACTAAGACTTTGTGTCTAAAATGATTAGGGAGAGTGAAGTGGTAGTGGTAGTAGCACCTATAATGAACTTTGAGGGTGATGAATTTAATGAGAAGGTAACAGACATGGTCCCAAGGATTGACCAGGCTCTCACATTCGAAGTCACCCTACATTCTGACAGGCTTCTCCCCTTCTTAGAAGAACTTCTTCATATCCTCTGGATCCTGAACCTTAGTCTATTTTTTTAACGTGTTACCCTCATAGCTCAGGCCCGTGGCTTTAGCTATGGACTCCTCAAAAACCTCAAATTGAAACCCACCCACATGAACCTTGCGATCTTCATCTCAAGACATAGCAAATTGTACAGAGAGGTTTTCATCAAAGCCATTCAAATACTCTAGGAATGGCGTAATCCTACCTTCGTAGTAGATGCTCCACACCGTGAAGTTGGATTTAAACTCGGCACAAGAGGACGGCTCAGTTCTCACTTTATCTCCACCCATGGCTCTACACTTCTCAAACCACTGAAGGAAAATACAGTCAAGAAGATTAGGTAAATGCAAATCCTCTCCAAACTGTCTAGAATGAATGATCAATCGATCATTATAATTACTATACTCAAGGTTACTCAAAATTCAACATTTGTCCTTCATATCCCCTTTCACGTTCAAGCCATTATTGCCATCATAATAAAACTCATATGAACTTTCAAAAACCAGAAGAGCCATCGATATGTGAAATGACTCAATGTGCCAACTAGGCAAAAGCTCAAGGGACTTGCTGAGCTATCTCTTGCTTGTGTGGAACTTCCTGATCCAATTAGATCAGGTATACAATATCATCATCATGATGACGTTGATATTTTCATGCTACCCCTTATAGTGATAGATGAACGTGAAGGCATAAGAAATGAATTAGATGGGGATACCCCAATCATAAAAATTTAAATATGGGCATCCTTCTTGATATTATTTCTAATGTTGAGAGGAATATTTAAAGGCTCCTCCAATATCTAGTAGGGTATAGATTATTCCCTACATTAGCCAGGGCATCCGCAATTTGGTTACGCTCCCTGTAAACATGAATGACCTCCAATCCTTCAAGCTTAGAACTAGAGTTTTAACATCATGGATGATGTCATCAACTTGCCATCCAACTCTGGCTCTACCTTTAATAACATCCACAATTAATTTGGAATCACCTTCAATGACAAGGTTTTTGACTCTAATGGCAAGGGCAACCTTGAGACCCCAAATAAGGGCCATGGCTTCAGTAACATTATTAGTGTTTTCACCAAGCCCTCCAGCATAAGCCGCAACAAATTCTCTCTTGGTCGATCTAAGAACTCCCCCACCACTAGCCAAACCTGGCTTCCCTTTAGCAGCTCCATCAAAGTTGAGCTTAGTCCAACCAGAGGCAGGGGGGACCCACTTAGTGTTATCCGCAGCTCTTCTTTTGGAATAATCCAATCTATAAATGTTAGCTAGTATACTCTATTGGCTTATAATACTAGCTTCCAAATTAGTAGGAGGAAGTTCTACAGCTTTCAAAGTGTTGTTTGAGAGGTTCTCCAGAACTAGTTTGGTGGTGTACACATTTTACGACATAACAGTAGTTTGCCCAATTTTTCTCCCAAAAGAGTTTTCCCCATGTAAATCATTGTGTTATGGTATGATTTATAGTTACGTTTGTTTCTATATAGTTTATGTAATTGTTATAAAGATCTAAAAAAAATTGCATAACCCTCCTCTCAAGATTAGTGTAGGAATTTGTTATGTTACCTTAGCTTCCTTACATTTTCCTCAATGACAACTCTACCCATTAGATTTTTGGTAAGGGAAAGGTATAGTTGTGTTTCAATGATGGGATGGTTAAATATTTTGATAATGTATTGGACATTCCAAGACTTGTGAGAAACTTAATTTTTCTATCCATGCTGAGTGATTATGGATTGCATATGACATTTGACAAGTTTGGTTGCAAGTTAGTGAGATGAAATTTGGTGGTATTTAAAGGATCTCACATTGGAATTTTGTTTGGGTTGAATGCCTCCACATTTTATAACTCTACCAATGTAACTAACAAATCTAAAAATACATCTATATTGTGGCACCAACGTTTGGGTCATATTGTAAAAGAGGTCTTAGAACCTTGATTAATAAAAAGATGGTTGATAGTTTTTCTCATTATGATGATCATTTTGGTTTTTGTGAGCATTGTGTATTTAGTAAATAGAGTAGATCATCTTTTCCTTCTAGAAGTCATAAAGCTAAGAAATTATTAGAAATTATTCATTTGAATGTGTTTAGTCTAGTGGATGTGAGTAGGAAATCTTGGTATTATGTTTCATTCAATGATGATGCCTCTAGATACACCTAGATTTATTTTATGTGTATTAAATCTAAAGTTTTCACTAAGTTTAAGGAATTTAATTCCTTAGATGAAAATAAAATAGATTAATTAAGATAAGGGTGTTAAGATTTGATAATGGTGGTAAATATTGTTCCACAGAATTTGATGAGTTATATAAGCATGTAGGTATTATTCAGCAAAAGAAAATCCCCTACACACCATAGAAAAATGGGGTTGAAAAAAAGGATGAACCAAAACTTAATGGAAAGAGCCAGAAGTATGCTAAGTGGTACACAATTGGATTGATACTTTTAGGTGGAGGTTGTGAGTACTAATTGTTACTTGATTAATAGATCTTCTTGTTCAAATCTTGTTGACAAAACACTTTAAATGAAGTGTGGACAAGTAAGAATCCTCATGTTTCACATTTAAGGGTCTTTGGTTGTGAGGCTTATGTTCATGTGCCTTAGGAAAAATGATCTAAATTGGACCCAAAAGCCCAAAAATGCATCTTTGTAGGATATGGTGAGAATGTAAAAGGTTATAAGATTTAGAATCTAATAAACCAAAAAATGATTTATTTTAGAGATGTGATTTTCATATGCATCAAAGGATGGACAAGAAGAAGAGGGTTCAAATAGGAGTTCAAATCAGGATGTGCAAGATGAGCATGCAGAAGAATAGATAGAGCCCCTTATTCCTAAATTGAGGAGATCCATAAGACAACAAAATATAGTTGACATACATAGCCCAATAGATTTCTATTGTGTATTTGTTTTATTGAGTACTGACAATGGACCTAGATATCTCAAGAATGCTCTCTCCTCAAAGGATAGTAATTCTTGGATGCAAGCTATGTAGGATGAGATGGTGGCCTTAGATACTTCTAACACCTAGGAGTAGATGAAGGAATGGGAGAAGGAATATAAATCATCTTGTATTTCTAGTAATGTTTACAAATAAAATCAAAACAAGGTTAAAGTTGGCTAGAAGGAGTAGGCCAGAAATACCCAAGTGAAAAGTTGTCTTGAATGGCTAGTGATTGAAATTTCTCATGGGAAATGGTGTGTACCACACCATTATAGGGAAATTTTAGACACTTATGGAAATGAAAGTAACATCCTGCATTGCGGTGAGCCATGGATGACCTAACAAGATGCAAAAGTGGTTTGAAGTAGGAATCACACTGGAAGGGATGGCCAAGGTTTTTGATCCCACCTAGATAGAAAGGGTAATGGATCCCATGATAGGAACATAAAGGTCATCATGTGTGCAAACAAATATGTCAAAAGGGTCATCTACATCTATATGGATATTGTGAACATATAGAAATCCCTTTTTACTAAATTCATCATGCTAACTAGGTCAACCAAAGCACCATGAATGATTTTCTAGTTTACCTGAACATGCATGTATAGAGGACCATCATATGTACACTCATAAGCACATCAGTAGGAGAGTATTATATGATGGGCTTGGGGATAATTTTGAATTGAGGAATTCAAATTCAAACATCCACCATTCACATCTATTTAGTAGAAAAGAGATACCTAGTGTAAAAGGTTAAACTAGGTCAAACCCTCTTCTACCAACACTAGAACAAAAGCTGAGCTTAGTTTCTACCTTTGAAGAAGATCCAAAATACATGGGCTTTGTCTCTTTTTTGTATAGATGAGAATCAATCAAATCCAACCAATCAATCAATCTAAGAAAAAACATGAAACTCTAATTGAACAAGATCTGTGAAAATACGGCTAATAGAAATAGATATCAGAAATCTAACATCATAGTGGGGATCAAAGGGCTTGAATAGAACTTGGATCCAAATTCAAGATCCCAAAGGACCATGGTTCTTGGGTTCCCTAGACCTTGATTACGGTTTAGCATAATGTTAAGTTTTGAGTGTCTTCGCCTTTCTATGTTCTTACTTCATGTAAATTATTTTCTGCAAATTCTTCCAAATGCTAACTACACACACATAAGAAGGAAAATGGTTGGATGATATTTAGGATCTTGCCTAAGTCAAGATCTATGAATGATTTTTCAACCTCCATAATATAAATGATGAGATCTCAAAGAGTGTGTGCCCTAGGAGGGCAAAGGCAAATATGGGATCTCATGCTCTCTATTATCCCACTTATAAATCCCACTTGATCACCTTCCCAATTAATTAAATAAATCTCATTTATTTAATTAATTCCCCTTCACATCTCTCAAAATAATTTGAATTAAATATTTGAATTAATCCCTCACCATTTACCACATTGCAACATGTGTCACATGACTACAACTCTTCACATGCACAAATAATTTAAATAATTTTATTATTTAAATTATGAGATTCCCACTCACATCCTATTTTTAGCCCCATTCATTGTGCTTCATAGGCATCTTTTCCTCCAAAATAAATAAAAGAATCCCACTTATTCTTTCACATCCTAATTTTAGCCTCATGTCATAACCCACTTAATGTGAGTCATAAGCACTAAAATTGCCAATTAATCCTAGCCCTACACATCACACATTTGACTTTTAATCTTGGCCATCGAATCATATCAGCTCCTACCTATAAATCTAGCCTCACACAAGCCATTTGAGATCCATCTTCTTCTAATATCCTCACTCTGCCAAAATTCTTCCAATCTTCTCATCTATCTATCTATCTTCTATCATCTTTCATCTCAATGTTATGCTGCAAAAATGAGCAATCAACATCAACATATCAAATCATTCAATCAATCAAAGATCATGCATGCATCTATCATTCGAGATATCTGAGGTATTTGAAGGGTTTGGATCAAGGTAAATGCACTTGTATTGTTTTATCTTTTTTGTTTGTCCAAATTTTTCATATACCATTCTGGCACGCCTGGTGGGACCAACTTCTCTTGATCATTTTTGCAAGTTTTTGTTGTAAAAATTTGTATTTTTCTAACCCTCATTTGGCAATTTTTGCATGTGATCTATTACAGGTGACCTCCTAGGCTGAAACCAACTGCACCATCAGGTCTGGGAGGCCGTTTCCATAATATTTGACTATAAACTTGCTAGGATTTGCTCATTATGAATTTTTTTTATTTTTTAGTCCATATAGTATGGATCCGTACCATACAAACTGATCATTTCACCTTTGTTGTGTGTTGGTTGTAGGGGTTGTTGTGTTATCTACTATTGGTCTTGTGTTTAATGTGAAGGATTGTTGATTGTTATAGAGCCTTTCTTTTCCCTTACTACTCCATCGACCACTGTCTAGACATCCTTTGATGACCTTCAAATATACTATCCGTCGCAGTCAACTTCCATAGAGTTACGAAACCCTCATGTCGACTTCCATAAAGTTATAAACCCTAGACCTTACATTCTTTGTTTGTCATAGTTGGTTTGTAAGTCTTGGTCAGCTTACTACTCTCATCTCTTCTCTCATCTTTCGAGCAGCTTTAGAGCCACCCCGTCGCCACCAAAGGAGATCATAGTTGCCACCCATCATATTACCGGTTGCCTCTTCTTAAAAAGTGTGGTCACCTCGCCTACCTCCTAGTTTCTATCATAGTCTCTGTCGAGTCAGTGGTAAGTGGTCACTACCCAAATAAACCTTAAATCTTTGTTGTCATTTATCGACCACCATCTCTTTATTGCAGTCGCATCTTAGTCGTAGTCTTAGTCTTCATCGCATGTCATTATCTTGGTCACAATCAGTGTGAGTCCTAAGTCACAATCTAAGTCTTAGGTTTCAAGTCAACGTTTTAAACTCCAATGGTCAGCGTTTAATTTTTAGGTCAGCATCTAAAACTTAGGGTCGTAGTCAAAATCTTAAGGTCAGAGTCCTTAGTTTTATGGTCGACATCCAAAATCATAAGGTCATGATCTTAATCTTATATGTCACAGGCATGTGTGACCAAGAAAATCTTTGCAAACCATCAAAAATTCAAAGGTCAACCAGTTGACTTTTGGTCAACCCTATCTTCTTCTACATGCCATAGGGGGTGTCTTTTTCTTTTTGTCATAACAGGAGCATATGGGCTCCAAATCATGCAAACAAGGACTCATTGGAAAGATGATAGGATAAACTTCACATCTGTGTAAGTTTTATTAGGTAAATCAAAGGAGCTAGAGTAGTGTTTGGATCAGTCAAAACAACAACTTGGAAAGTGAAAATAATCAGTTGCATACATTCCATCTTTCATTTCTAATCATTGCTTGTCAACACACTTCAATTTGGGCTCTAAAATTAATCTTGTCTTCAATCACATGTCAAAAATTAGGTCTAAAATTAACCAATGTCTTCCTACACATTTGGCTTTGGGATCTAAAAAGAACAAGTGCTTGAACTGTTTGATCACACATTTCATTTCTAAGAGCAATTAACAATTGTGAGTGTGAATCATGTGCGTGTGTGTATTCTCTCTCCTTGCACAACAACGTGATCTTGGATATCAAAAACAACTCACTTTGTTAGCTTTTGTCATACCCTTCTTAGGAGCCTTGCTTGGAGACACACCACTCCAAGGGATGACCTCAACCGAGGTGTGAATCGAAAGACACCGTCATTGGGAGTTAGAATCTTGTCACTCTTGGCTAAGCCCCATAGAACTTTATACCTTTGGGAAGTGAAGGTGAAAGGTGGGTTACCCCTTTCTCCCGGTTGTGTGGTAGGATTTCCCTTTCAATCCATTTCCCTAGTCAACCTTGTGAATCCTAGCTTTAAGAGATAATTGGCTATACCCCACCTGACTAACATTAGGCTTGTTGCTGTTTTTTCAAGTGTCTACTTAATCATCACATTTAATCTTGAAAGATAAATTTATCATTGTGTTTGGTGTGTGTGTACATGCATTTGCATATGAGATCTTGTGTTTGATATTGCCCACGTCAAACTACAAATAAGCATTTGCCACATCATCCAATCATTCCAAGCCAAATCATTACCCAATCAACTTCATCCATTTCATACCCAAATCACATCTTAATCATTCCACATCCTCACATCCTAATCTACCACTTGTAAACATGGACATGACATTCCCAAACAAGACCTATGAGAATGATCCTTATGGCACCATACGAATGCTTGATACACTTGAGTGGTTATATAGAAAGGAACAAGTTCCTACGCCACCACAACATCAACAATTCCCACAACATCAAGTCATAAGTCAATACCAACAGAGAACAACATCAAATCTAATCACCACATCAACAACTTCTACACCATTCCTATGTGTCACCTATATCATAATATCAACCAAATCCATCCACATGTCACATCAACCCTTTATCAACCTATCACACCCTTTCTAATCTCAATTATTATCCATATCAATCTATATCTCAACAACCATTATCTTAGAAAATCTTTCCACCACAACACCATAACAACTTCCAACACATTCAACCATAATCCTATGTGTCACCTTCACCATTAGGCCAACCTAATCTATCTGCACATCATGTCAATGCCATATCAACCTATCAATATCCACCTCAAGATTATCCAATTCCTCATTCCAACATTCCAACACATCACCAAGACCATCAAGCACCATTGATAGACCTAAGTCCACCTTTGCAACAAGAAGCACATGCAAGTCCAAGTGGCCCTTTGTACATAAATCAGGCAAGCCCAAGTTATCCTATGCAAGACCTAATATCCTTTGACAAGGGAGATAACAATCTAGCCAATGCATCATATAAGTCACCTCCACCATCTTGTCACATGCCAACACATGAGCCAACTAGTCCTATCTCCACACCACCATGTGATCCTATTCCTAGTTAATTGATCCACCAACATTCTAAGCCATCAAGACCTCCATTATCTTCATCACCATGTCACTCTAATCCTTCACCAAAGGATGTGGCTAAGATAGTTTTGCAAAAGATGCTTGAAACAAAACTCATTGAACTTTTGGAAGTCAAACCATGTGAAGAAAGTGCCTACAATCAATATGACTATTGTGCATACCATAGGATCAAATGTCATAATACAGATGAATGCCCCATATTTTTACTGATTATTTTCAAGGTGTACCAATATAGAATGGGAAAGCATGCCAAATCATCCCAATCCCATGTGTCGCCCCCATCTAATCCAAATACTAATATGTTCAATCCCATTATCCCTCCATCCAATCAAAATCCTAAGCCTAAGCCTACAAGCCCATCTACCCTTATTATCCATCCACTATATTGTCCACTCACCCATAAAATTGCAAAGGATGTGATCCAATGGCTACTAGCATGGAATAGACCATCCCTATGTCAAACACCCACTCATGAGCCTATCAAAGAGCCTTCATATACCTCGTCCAATCTTACAAGCCCATCATGTGACCCACAAGACATCAAGGCTATTCATGAACCTCCTATCATAAGTCCAAGTCAAGATCCATCATACCCTTATGTTGGTAACCCTCAACAACCTATGCAAGAGCCTTCCACTTCCACCCAAAGTCAAGAGATGTTTCAAGGGTATACTCCTAAGCATGTGGAAACATCACCCCCTTGTCTAAGTCAAGATCAAATTATCTCTATCCAACCCATTCATAACATATACCTTTTCCATGATCAACACGATATCCATAATGATAAAACTATCCATGAGCAACTTGATCCTATACCTATTCATGAAAAAGATACCCAAGACCTACATGTTCCATCTAATCATAGTCTTGTTGACCTCCTTAAGCATTCACCCTGTTTCATGGCCTTTCTTCAAACATCCACTTGTCATGATGAGACACATGCCCCCAAGAACACATAAGCATAGAAGATCAAACAAATTCCTTGGATCCTAATGAGCATGATCAAGATCCTAATGATCCTTCCACATCCTCTATCAACCACATTTCAAAACCACCATCATATCCTATTGGTCTATCCACCTTCATTCATGAATGTTTTTTTTATCAAAGCAACAACCATTATCTACCACCTCATCTTTTTCATCCAATAAGGAACTCGTGTCTAATATTCAAACCACCCCTAGTCCCATTGTCCACCGCATACTCCAAAACATGAACTACCAAGGTAAAGGTTTAGGCCTTCATGAACAAGGTATTTTGGAGCCAATCCATGTCAAGGTCCCTCCATGCTCATATGGTCTTGGATAAACACCTTGAGTTAAACAATCTAAAGATGTTGGTAATTTCTCCACACATCCTAAGTCCACCACTTTCCATCATGAAACTTATCATACTCCTAAGACATATGTTTCCATTCCACCTCCATCATCTTACAAATGTCAAAAGCATGTGACTGTACATCTTCCACCATCAACTCTACCACCATTGCTTCCAACTCCTAATATCCCACCATCAACTCTACCACCATTGCTTCCAACACCTAATATCCCCATTATCTAATCCCCTTATCCATTTATCCATAAATCTTCTAAAAATCCTAATCATGACCAACAAATGCACACATTGTCTAAACATAAAGCTTCCACTCATTCCACCAAACCTAAGGGATTCCAAAATAAAAATTTGGATGCCTCTACACATGAAGTTAAAAATCCTAAAGGTCCTAATGCCTTAAGATACAATTTCAAAAAGTCAAAGCCAAGTACATCCAAAAAGCAATCAAAGCCCATACCTCCAAAATAAAAGTCTAAAAACAAAATGGTTTGGCTACCTAATTAAAAATAAATCAAGCTAAATGAGGCATCCACATCACAAAAATCCCAACCATCATCTTCCATCCAAAAATCCCACTCCATTCAAAAGTTTCAATTTCCTAAATCCCACAAGCAAAGCAAAAATCATAAAAATACTAATTCTATGTGGGTACCTAAAGCACTTCATGAACCATCTGCCTAGAAAACATCTTCATTGCTTCCTACACCCCCTCCACATCAAAAGCTTCAATGTTTATCATGGTGTGTGCAACCGTTGGTCATGGTTCCATTTCATCACGCAATAATTCCACATAACTCCATCTCCCCATCCTTCTTGCACTATCCTACATATCTTCCCCATTCTATCCCTATGGTCCATGCTTTTGCATAAGTCTTCCACACATCCTTGCATAAGTCCTATATAATCTACATCGTAATCCCCTATCCATCCTTGCATAAGCCTTTCATGATCCACTATCCACCTATTCCATCACCTTACACATAAACCCTTATGAACATCTATGAGCACATTTGACATGGTCCATGCGACGACATCCATCTAGTGGGACCATCATCTTTCATGGAACTAGACACTTGAGTCCCTCATATCCACCTATCCCATCAAAAAAAATCAAAAAAATCAAAAAATCAAAAAAGTAAAGAGAAATCCATTCGTCCAACAATGAAAACCTGGTAAACAGTCACCTTGGATAGGTACCATGATGAAAACCTGGCAAATAGGTGTCATGTGTAGGTTGATCTTCTATGTTACTTACACTTGGGGACACAATGTCTCATCTATCCAACCTATCATATCATACCATTTCCATCCTACCTACCATCTTTAACCATCATACATACCTATCATATTGAGTTCACTTATCCACCCTTCTTTTGATCTTGATGAAGATATAGGGGCAAAAAAAAAAAATTTGAAACATGTTTTTGGGTATCTCTTCGCATACCTCATCCTTTCCTATCCATCCTATCATCATCCTATTGTCATAAACATTGTCATGAAAAATCCTAAGTATTGTACCTAGAACGGAGCATGTTATTCCTATGCGACATAGTCCTTGGAGATCGCATCCTTGCTATTTTATGATGCATCTACCCCATTCACTATAGCCTATCCTTTTATCTATCCATCTATCATAAGCCTTTTATCCCTTATCCTATCGCCCATCCTTTTATCCATCTATCTAATCCAATCCTACATTATACTTGCACCTAGACTTGGCTCTCCCCTGTCATTGGTATCTAGCACAATGCTATCCAAAAATGTCATCTCAATTATTCTCAAAATCCAAAAAAAAAATCAAAACACTCTCAAAATCCAAAAAAAAACCAAAACATTCCAAAAATCCAAAAAAATCAAAACATTCCAAAAATCCAAAAAACCCAAAAATCCAAAAATCCAAAAATCCAAAAAAACCAAAACATTCCAAAAATCAAAAACATTTCAAAAATTAAAAAAAAAACCAAAACATTCCAAAAATCCAAAAAAATCAAAACATTTCCAAAATAAAAAAAAATCAAAACATTCCAAAAATCCAAAAAAAAAAATCTAAACATTCCAAAAATTAAAAAAAAAAACATTCCCAAAATCCAAAAAAAATCAAACATTTCAAAAATCCAAAAAAGCCAAAACATTTCCAAAATCTAAAAAAATCAAAACATTCCAAAAATCCAAAAAAATCAAATATCAAACAAAAAAATTCAAGCAATAAGATCAATCACATCATTAAACAATCCATCATCAAACAAATCCAATCAAATCAAGCCAATCTATCAATCAATCAGAATCACATCAATCTAATCAATATCATCCCATCAATAACATCATATGTCATCAAACATCCAATCAATCCCAATCAATCCATAACCTAATCAATTCATACTTCATCATCCCATCAATAAAACACAAATCAGAACTACATCTTACCTCTATTGTTAACTGCCTTGATCCCATGGATACAAGGTATGTAGGCAACCTGGGATATGAAGGAAGTACCCAGATTCAGGGATAGGTGATAGCTCATTTCCATCTTTCATTCTTCTTCTAATCTTCGACAATCATCATCTTTATCCATCTCATTTCTTCTATCATCTATCTCCCACACCTAAAATCCAATCAATCATGACTTCATTCCAATCAAATCACTTCTTCCAATCAATCTCATCATCAATCATCCATCCAATAAATCCAAATGCAAGTCAATCCTTAAAACCATACCAACCAAGTTAATCAATCTTGTCAAATTATCCAATTGCATCAATAGACTTGATACTACCCTTGTTGTAAACCCAATCAATTAATCAAACATCTTTGTGTTGATCTAGGGATATATCATTCCCCGCAATGACAACACTATCTCTATCATCAATTAATCAACGGTTTATAGCTTGACAAGGGCAATACCTTGTTTGTTTTTGTATCATTTGTGCATGCTTGTTTGCTTGTGTGTCTTATCATTTTTATATTGCATTTGCATCAAATCCGAATCACTCCCAGCTAATACTCATATCTTGTATCTAGATAATGTTGTATTATGTTGGGGCATGAGACACATCATCACCTTGGTCTTTATACCTTGGTGCATAACGTCTAGTGCTACATCAAACATATGATTGCTCACTTTATTACAACATAACATGTCATTCTTCTCTTTCATCCACTTCCTATCTTGTATCATTCATCTTATCCCTCTTTTATGATTTCATTCATTTCATTTCGAGAGCATACCCGTGTTTGTCCAACCCGCCTACCCTCTCGAGGGGGCATTATCATCATCCCATTTCTTAATATCTTTTACATCATCATTATCATATCCTATATCATCATCCCTTTTCTTCATATCTTTTACATCATCATATTCTTCTATCATCCCATTTATTCATTCATCTTATTCCTCACTTCCTCAAGTGGTCGGTGCATCATCTTTTTTCTTCTATCCATACCTTAGCTTCTTTGAAATGAAGTTACTCGACATAAATCTCATCATCTCAAATATCATCTCAAAGAGGGGCAAAATGTAGACACCCAAAATTGTCCATGTCATAACATTACCTAGTCGATACATGACCTTGTAAAACATCTTGTAATATTTTACCCTAGGTCATTACATATCCCACTTATCCCACTTGATTACCTTCCCAATTAAATAAATAAATCTCATTTATTTAATTAATTCCCCTTCACATGTCTCAAAATAATTCAAATTAAATATTTGAATTAATCCCTCACCATTTACCACATTGCAACATGTGTCACATGACTACAATTCTTCACATGCACAAATAATTTAAATAATTTTATTATTTAAATTATGAAATTCCCACTCGCATCCTATTTTTAGCCCAATTCATTGTGCATCATAGGCATCTTGTCCTCCAAAATAAATAAAATAATCCCACTTATTTCCTCACATCCTAATTTTAGCCTCATGTCATAACCCACTTAATGTGCATCATAAGCACTAAAATTGCCAATTAATCCTAGCCCTACACATCACACATTTCAATTTTAATCTTGGCCATCAAATCATATCAGCTCTTGCCTATAAATCTAGCCTCACACAAGCCATTTGAGATCCATCTTTTTCTAGTATCCTCACTCTGCCAAAATTCTTCCAATCTTCTCATCTATCTATATATCTTCTTCTATCATCTTTATCTCAATGTTATGCTGTGAAAATGAGCAATCAACATCAACATATCAAATCATTCAATCAATCAACGATCATGCATGCATCTATCATTTGAGATATCTAAGGTATTCGTTTTATCTTTTTCGTTTGTCCAAATTTTACGTATACAAATAGAATACATGTGTGGCACACGCAAGGTGTGAATAACATATAGAGAATAAGAATATATGAGGAGAATACACGCATCATACATCAATTACAAAAAGCACATAATGGAAGACCTTGAGTTAGCATGACAAAAGAGACCTCAATCTAAAAGGTTCTCTCAATCACCATGCATCATTCCCCAAAATGCAATAAGGATAATGCTAAGGGGTTAGAAATGAGAAGAACAAGATGATACAAACACATCATACACATAATCCACATTAGAAAAAGTGTTTCCACTCAAGGGAATACACAAACTACCTCCCATAAGAGGATTTTGACAAAGCCCCGTAGAATAAGAAGGTGTTGCAACCATACCCAAAGGTACTCTAGCCGAACTTAAGTTGGTGGTTCCAACCCTTCTCACAAACATGCAAGGAGATTCAACTTAGGAGAACAAGATAGACTTAAGATCTTGCTTCCAAGCTTGTCACAAACCTTTCCAAGAGGTTCAACAACAAAGATAATCGACAAAGTGTTTTGATAGAAAAATGAGAGTAAGGCTCATAGCATGATGTATGCCCCCACCTTAAAGTGATTTATAACTCCATCAGGGAGCAATTGCCTTTAAGGTAGAGTGAGGAAGAAATATAAAATAGGCATGAGAGATTTCTAAAAGCACGTGCCCAAATGAGATATGTTTTCAAAAGCTACCTCATGACAAGGGGTTGCCCCTAGGATGAGCAAACCAAGGCGATGCTCACAGGCATGATACACAATGGCTTGTGTAGTCATGGTATGACACCGAGCATTGGAACAAGGTGCCACATATATAAAACATTATAACTTATGAAGATGATGGAGGAAAGATCACATGAAAGTAGAGTACACATAAATTCAATCAACATGAAAGGATGCTAAATCATCCAAGAAAAATAATGAAATTGTACATTATGACATATAGAAGAATGAAGATACACAAAGAGGAATGACACAATGCATTCTTAATCATTGTACCTTTGTGCTAACAAGGGTGTCAAGGGAGAACCACAACATCACAATACAGGGATAACAATACATACAAGCATAACAAAAACAAAGGACGGACCACACTTATGAGTCAGTCTATAACAAATCTTTCTCCCCTAACTTGCTTACGATAAAATGGATGGAGGACAATCTTCTCTAGGGACTACATCAAGCATGGTGAAGAGTGTTAGAGCCATACCTTTTTCAAAGTTGTTGAATTTTTTCACCCAAGACTTGGCATTTCTTAGTGGAATGGCCAAGTGCTTGATGATATGCACAATAATGAGGTGTCGAATGATTATTTTGTTGAATCTTTTTGTTTTTTAGAGGAGGAAGAGTGATTAAGTTGTCTTTGGGTAGACTCAGCAACATATGCTCTTGGTGAGATAGAAGAGAAGATATAGGTGGAGTAGGAAGCAATCCATTTTGTTGCGAACATGGTGGAGAGAATGTAGGAGAAGGTCAAAAACCTAAATCTACTTTAGAAAAGTGTGGTGTGGGTTCCTTAATTCCTTAATTTTTACATCCTAACCCATTTCCATTGTATCCTTGTTTTGAAATAATTTTGAATCCATACCCATTACGCATCTCCAAGTCTGAAGGAAGAGGAGAGATCATATGACTAGCCTTATTGAAATGAGAATTGTCATCATGTGTTGAAGAAGAAGGAACATTCTTTTCATCCTGGTGAGGAGGGTCAACCTTTGTTTCAATAAGCCCACTAGGGTTGAAAACTAAAGGGACCTTGTCATTACCAAGACATGCATTTGAAGAAGATGATTCATTAGATTGGGATGATACTTCATCACAAATGGCCTCCATTTCTATAGGAGAAGGCGAATCATCATCAATATCAGAAGTTCCATCATCATTGCTTTTGAGTTTAAGTTTTTGAGAAGTGGAAGCTTGTGTTGAAGAAACTTCATTTACCTTTGAGGTTTTTGGGTGTGAGGGTGAAATTTTATGTTCATCTACAAAGGAGGGTGTAAAATCTAATGAACCCCAATCATCACCAAAAAATGTATTCAAAGGACTGACACTATCCTAACCCTTACTATTGTTAGTAGCGAAGAATAGTGGTTTGGTTTTTGTTAAAGAAGGGATCAAATTTCTAAAAGAAATTTGATGTCTCACTTCCATTTGTAAGCAACTTTGCAGAACTGAATCATCTTGAATCATATGGATCTTGTTTTCAAAAATGAACTTTATTGAACAATGAAGGGTAGACAAGACTGCCCTTATGGAATGAATCCATGGTCTACCAAGAAGAAGATTATATGAAAGAGAATCAGACTTGACATGGATAAGGGTAGGCAATGTCACAAGTCCAACCTTAACATTTAAGGTGATTGTACCTAGTGATTTCTTACCAACATTATCAAAGCCACGGATGATGAGTTTATATGGTTGGATGAGAGACATATCAATATTGATTTTATGTAACAAGTCTATGCCATAAACATTAAGACCTGATCCACCATTAATCATAGTGTATCTTACCCTCATTCTATTAATAATGACAAATATCATAAGAGGCTCATAATTTTTTTGAATTTATATGGGAGGTAATTCATGTTGTTGAAATAAAATATTTGTTGTAGTCACATGCATATAACTAAACAGAGATGCTACGTCATTTGGTCTAACAGAAGGTAGAACAACTACCTTATGTAGAGCCTCTTGGAGCATTTTGTGGTATGTAGGTGATGTTTTTATTAAATCCCATAGGGAGATCTTAAACGAAGTAGCACAGATCTGCTCGACAACATCATATTTTCTACCAATATGTTGAGAAAGATGAGGAGGTGGTGGAAGAAAAGGTTGATAATGTGGAAGGGAAGTGGACACACTTGATGCTTGCTTACTTTGCTTATTATTGCAGGTGTTGTCTGTATGAGAAATTGCATTATAATGTTGTGACACATTTTGAACATCTTTATTTCTTTGAGTACTTTGATTTATAATATTGAGAAAGTAACCAAGAGGTTGAGATCAAAATGTAATCATAGGTTTAGACAAAGGAAGTGGATTAGGTGCCTCATGCACATTGAATTTAGGAATATTTTGAATATTAATGCACTTATTCACTATCCCCTTAGCGGGCAGAATAAGTCTATTAATGATAATAAAATTTGTATTGATATCTTTTTGAGATGAATGCCCAATGTCTTCCCATGAGAAATCCATTATAATAGAAGAATCTTTATCCATTAATGCTTCATCTTTTGGCGAGAGAGCATTGGAATGAAGAGAGGGTAGAGTGATGTTAAGAAAATTGTTGATGATTGTATCTTTAGTGATGTCCAAAAGGCTTGAACATGCAACCAAAGGAGGAATACCAAGGGCCTTCACATCCTTAATGATATCCAAGGTATTTGAGCATTCAACCAAAGGAGGAGGATCAAGGGTCTTCACATCTTTAGTGATATCCAAGGTACTTGAACATTCAACCAAAGGAGGAAGATTAATAGGATGATTAATGGAATCACCATGTGTTATTGTAGAAGTATAAATAGTATACTCAACATCCTCTTATGCCACATCTCTAGAAGAGAGATCATTCAAATGAAGAGAAGGTAAAGTAATGTTAAGGAATGTGTCAATGATTTCATCCTCGAGTGCCAAAATGTTCTCACTTTTGGGAGATGTATCAAAAGAATAGGATGATGTAGATGAATCTAGGTCACCATCATATGCCTTAGAGGTGATGTCAATTATATCATCATGAATTGTAGTAGAAGAAGAAGAACTATCGCCATCATCTTTCTCACGACTATTCATGGAGATGAATTTAGCAAAGTCCTCTAATATTGATAGAAGTAATACAAAGAAGACAATAATACATGTAAGTGTGATATGGAATAGCAATGTACAATTGAATTTAGACATTATTTGAGTAGCTAAAATAAGATTACAATCAATGACTTACAAGTGCAAGATAAGCAGGGCTCTCCAAAAATGTGGTATTTTTGGTAACCACAATAACTAAGTCTTGAAAATGTAAGATGTGTATTATGTAAAAATTATTTTCCTAAGTAAACAAAAGAGTTATTTAGAAAAAAATTCTTTAAATGAAGTTGCATAAGTGTCAAATGAAGCTAGAGAGTTTTGTTTATGTTTTTTCTTTCAAATTTCAAAGATAACATGAATACACGAATGTTCTTGCTTTCTAAATTAAACACATATGACCAATAAGATGAGGTAAAAAAATTAAAAATAATATTTATCAATCATTAAACATATAAAATATCTGAAAATAAGAATTCAAATACAACCATTAAATGCATGACTAGCTAGGGTTTTACTATCAAACCCTAGATCTTAAATGCTTGTTCCCTAAACCAAAATTCTTTGATGAAAGAATGTAATTTAAACACAAATGATAATTATGATGTGATAAATAAATTATAAATAATATTTTAACAAATAATCAACATCAACAAGAATTTAAATAAGATTGTACTCAATAAACCCCAGGTGCAAGACTAGCTAGGTTTTCCAAAAAAGCCAAAATCTTAAAAACCCTAACAATGAATAAGTGAAAATGCCAAATACATCAATAGTAAAATTATTAAATGATGTGATACCAATCATATCTGATGCAAAAATCAGAAATTTAAATCTTTCTATGATGATCTAAAAATCATGCAATGAAAACAATGCAATAAATATGCTTTTTCTAAGCCTAAAATGCTTGGTTTTTCACTTTTCAATGCAAATATGCAAAATACCTTTCATTTAAACACAAAGATGATATGATACAGAAAATGAAATCAATTTTATCATTCCACAAAGATATGAATCAACTCACTAATCTCCAAACCCTAGGTCCAAGATAAGCTAGATTTTCTAAAAATGCAAGGTTTTCGTAAACCCTGATTTTGAAACAATGTAAAAATTAAAGTATGAAAGTATGCCAAATGATGAATGAATGAAATATAATCAGATATATGGAAGAAAATAACTCAGATATAAATAAATAAGGATACCAAAGTACAATAAATGACAAGTTCACCAAAATGTTTAGTAGAAAAGAGAGACCTAGCCTAAAAGTTAAACTATGTCAAACCCTCTTCTACCAACATTTGAACACAAGTTAAGCTTGGCTTATACCTTTTAAGGAGATCCAATATATAGGGTCTTTTTCTCTTTGTTTTATATATTAGAATCAAACAAATCCAACCAATCAAACCAGGGCAAAACATGAAACCCTAATTGAACAAGATCTATGAAAATACGACTGTCGGAAATAGATATCAAAAATCTTACACCACAGTGAGGATCAGAGGGTAGAATAGAACCTGAATCCCAATTAGGGAGACTAAAGGACTGAGGTACTTGGGCATCCTAGACCCTAATTAGGGTTTAGTAGAATGTTAATTTTTTAGTGTCTTCACCCTTCTATGTTCCTACTTCCTATAACTTATTTTTTGCAAATTCTTCCAAATTCTACCTACACACCCAAGAAGGAAAATGGTTGGGTGCTATTTAGGATCTTGCCTTTAAGTCAAGATCTATGAACGGTATTTCTACCTCCACAATAGCAATGATGAGATCTCAAAGAGTGTGTGCCCTAGGAGGGCAGAGGCAAATCTGAAGTAGAATGGAATGCTAGAACAAAGCACAAAGAAAAGAAGTCACATGAGCATAGAAACCCTAGCATGCTTGATGCAATGTCACAACTTGACTCAAGAATTTGGTGTAGCCCAAAGAAGTAGGAATGTCTTCACAAGGCCTGCAATAAGTTAGTGCAATAGTAATAATCCACCATAGAGAGCTTTAGAGAAGAATATAGAGCATGAGAGAGTGCAAGTGCGCGTAGATTGTATCGATAACTTAGAGATGTTTAAATGAATAAAATAACATTCTTTTATATGCATCCCCACTCACTAACATTGAATAAAACCAAATCAGGCCAACATGTATAACCCAAGGACATATTCTAAGCTGACACCACAAGAAAGGGGCTAAAGGACCCATCTAGGACTAGTGCACTCGAGTGCCCTAGTCCTTTAGCCCTACAAACTCTAGGGAGTGTCCCTTTAGGTGGGGCTTAGACCAATCCTAACTTTATTTTGTCAGGTTTATCTATCAGGATCAAGATTTAATCATTTAATTTGAAAGAAGGTGTTAAAATAGGTCATGATTAACAAGTGTAAACATTTTAGGTCCACCCAGGTGCTAAACTAGGTGTAAAATGTTAGTGTACACATTTTACTCCATAAAACCATCAAAGAAGGATATGGTTATGAAGAAGGAAGAGAGTCAGTATCCAACACTGGAGGGGTGGAAATGGGATGGAGGTCTGAATGATGATGTGGAATATAATCAATAAAGTTGGTGGAAGAATGTTGTGGGAATGGATTAGTGTATATTTAAAGGTTTTGATTTGGTTAGGCTACAAACTTATTACCTTTGGCATTCATGCCTACCACCTAGATAGCATTAGAGTCAATTAGATCTTGAATTAATACCTGAAATGCATACTTTTTCTATGTCGTGTCAAGGTACATAATGGAATTGGAAAAAGACTTTTGGATTGTAGTTCTTAGGAAGGGGTTGGTTTGTGTCTAAGGGGTGAATGGCCAACAACGACACCAAATTGTTAGAAAGGAGTTGTTTAAGGATGGAATCTAAAGAATAAAAAAATTGTGTAAAGTGGCAATTACATTATGACCACATACATAAAGCCATCTCCAATGAAGAAGATGAGGTCATATTGGCAGTATTTACAATAGTGGTATTTATGTTTTTCTTATTAAAGTGATTGTTGTTCTTTCTATAGTTTTTATAAATGATGTAGAAGATACTAATGAAAATGCAATAGCTTGTGAGGCAAAAGGAGGTACCTCGAACTAGCTAGCAGTCTATTGGTAATCACATAGGGCTATATATAGATGATGAAATGATAGATATCTCATTAAAATTTTATCCTAGATGAGAGACTGAAGGTTTCCTATAAAAAACATCTACACATATAAATCAAGAAGTACATATGGAATCTACAAGGATAATAATTGGTATTAAAAGATGAAATTTGTTACATTTTCATTAGTACCTTGTTTACAGTGCACTAGTTCAATGAATGTGGCCTAGGGGCCAATGTTCACCTAGATATGCTGAAAAAACTTGATTTACCAATTGGTTGAAAGAAAGAATTGGATGTTTCAATAGAGAGAAAAACCAATCCAATGTGGTGTCTTTCAACAACCATGGAAATAGCTTTACTAAAAACTTATCCTAAAAATAAAATCATTAAAAAATGTAGTGAATACAGATACATGCATTTGTGAGTCTCTTTTTCCATTGTACTTTTCAAAGCATAGTACTTCAAAGATAATGGGAAGATGTTTGGCTAGAATATCAAGTGATAGTGGTTGTAACAATAATAGGGTGTAGTTAGAGGTTATGAGGTGGTGAATAAGGAAGCAAATTGTTGTTGCAAGTTACCCATATTTTGCATTAATTTATTCATCACTAGATCTGTGGTGTGTAAAGGTGTAGTAGAAGGAGTGGTATTGATACTTGAAAAGGGATAGGAAAGAAAAGGTTACAAAGGCAAATGCTACAAAGCAATGAGGAGACTGGTGGAAAAGCTAAATGGAAAATGCTAGGATACAAGAATAAACCCATATGAATGCCAGACCAGTTTACATTGTATCCTAGAAGAGCTAGCATCTGGATTATTGGTTTAAATTAAAATGGTCATATGTGTGAGATTATTCATTATTATGTTGTAAAATGTCCCCTAGGACTTTTACCTCCTAAGTTTAGCTCCCATGTCCCTTAGTTTTAATCATGCATCTTAGAAATGAATCCCAAAATAGAATCCCCCGAAACCCATGACAAATGGGACCCAAGGGACATCTCTGAGCTTAATCCAACCCCAAAATAGGTCCTTCGGCTTGGGCACCTATTCCCTTGCCCTACCTTATTTTGTTGAGGTCCCAAATTTGAATGTCGGTTGGTGACTGTTAAAAGGTTTCCATTATCGACATCTTAAGTTTTAATTATGAAATTTGTAGGAGGAATGCATATATAATCATGTTTAGGACTTCATTTGCAAACTAGAAGATGATTTTGAGATTTTGACAAACTTATGATTTTAGAGCATTCAAGATAGTCATTATGTTGCAGAGAAGATTTGTGTTGTTGTTGTGTTTGTTGTTACAGATTTGGATTTATCTTCTCATGGCATGAAAGAGCTTCATCTCTGTGAGAGCTACACCTCTAAGGTGATATCTATTTGTGATTTAAACTATCATTTTTATCATTGCTTTTTCCTCTTTCTTGCAAGGACATGCACTCTCTATCTAACAACGGTGTTGGAAGGCTTGAATGTCATTCCAGGGCTTGGTCGAGGCAAGCTCCTAAACACCACAACCCCCAATCCCTCTCTTGTGATTGCAGGTGACAAGTATCAAATATTATGGATAGGAATTATAGAGAACCATTATAGAGTAGAAGGATCTTGGATCTGAAGAAAAAGGTAGAAAATATCACAAAAAGGTCAAGGGCTTCGGTACCTTTGACCCTCTATTTCACAACACTGGAAATCTCTAAAGTGGTTGCAGTCCATAGCAGGTTTTGTCCCGAAGCCCTCTGAAAAAGTAGTACCTTGGGCTTGGGTTCCCGCCCAGGTTTGACCCTAACTTTTTTGCATTCCTAAACTCAAAATTTGCTATGTATTTGATCTATATTTAGTGTCTTTTTGTTGAAGGATTTTTCGTGTTTCATCTGTTTGCTTATGATTTTGCAAAATTAGGGTTTTAGGATTAATTGCGCTAAGAATAAACAAATCAATTAACAAATTCCAAATTTCCTTATCATTCCAAGTGACAGTCAAAGGGAAAGAAATTTATATGTAACAACGAAAAGGATTTGAGGCAAAAAGGAAAGAACACTCTATTTGTAGGTTGAAACAATCTCTTTATGGTTTGAAACAATCACCCCTAATGTGGTATCAAAAGTTCGATTATTTATGTTGAAATTAGGTTTTGTGAGAAGTGAATAAGATCACTATAATTACATCATATGTATTGATGATCGTATACTAATTGTTTTTTATATTAGTAAGCTACAAATGAGGGTGAAAATCCCTATTACATAAGCCCCACAGGAAGAAAAATAGGCCAGAGGCTACAAACAACACAAAAATAGCAAACTAACAGCAGATAGTCATAGTAGAACTGAAAGAGAGCCAAAACAAGGAACAAAAACAAAAGCAAGAACTACTTGAAAAGATCATTCCAATCATCTTTTATTAACTCCAAAAGTTCCTCCTTATTTGCGATCTTCACTTCTTTGTCAGCACAGTCATGTTGGTCATCCTATAGGATGGTAAAAGTAGAAGCCACCCAATGAATCACCTTCAAGCACACAGTCACTAGCACCTTGATCTCAGTCTCCACAACAAGAAGCCTCGACTTGACCTTAGTTAACTCCTACCTAAGATGATTGTTGGGATCACCACCCCTATTACTTTCCACCTCTTTCTCTAGGGTTTTTAGAATCTCCACATCCTCCTGATCGGTGTCATAGTAGGAGTTGTTCATCAATTTGAAGTGATTGGCCCCCTCTTGCTCATGGTCTGGAGTTGACTTCACCATCTTAATCTCAATTTCTTCCTCTGGGTCCTCAGGGTCAGATGTAAAAGAATAATCCATGATCTTTAAAATAGGGGTCTTCCTACCTTCTAGTCTACTAGATCTACAGATGCTAGGTATCCCGACAGTACTTTCTTTACCCTCAGCAGAAACCTTCACTTCAGTCATGACATCCTCCCCTTGCTCTTGGGGCTTTTCCTTCCCCTTATCCTCCCCCTAGTCTACATTTTTCATACACCCATCACCTCTTTTGCTTTTCTTTTTACTGCCTTTGCCAATGGAAGGTTGTTCTTCTAGACCTTTATGCTTCTTGCCCCCAAAAGGTGAATGGCAGTTTTTCAACCCACAAAGCCCCTCGACCGCAACCTTATGGGCTTGTCCTTGGGATCCAATGACATGCCCTGAGGTTGGTTCATTCAGGCACCATGCAGAAGGGTTAACTTTGTGGGACACCAAAGGGGTTGAGGCTCATTTTTTCTTGTGGGGTTAGGGTTCTAGGTTTTTAGCCAGGTTAAGGGAGGGCCCAGGATTACTTAGAAAATCTTTACCAACAGGGCTACAAGCTTTGTTTTTTCTAGGGCTACCAAACTTAACACTTAGTGAAATATTATCCTCAGAGTCTTCCTCCTTGTTATCTTCAATAAGGCAGGATTTAATCAACTTTGTAGGGAAGAGAGCAAGGTGAAAATGGTACAGCTGAAGGATTAAACCTTGGTGCAAAGGGACGGCCACAACCACAGGGTTTCCCTCCTTGGTTTTCTTAGTTAACTTGACAGAAGAATCTAATGAGGAGAGAAAATAGAAAGGGAAATTCACTAAGACTTTGTGTCTAAAATGATTAAGGAGTGCGAAGTGGTAGTGGTAGTAGCACCTATAATGAACATCAAGGGTAATGAATTTCATGAGAAGGTAACAGACACGGTCCCAAGGATTGACCAAGCTCTCACGTTCAAAGTCACCCTGCATTCTAACAGGCTTCTCCCCTTCTCAGAAGAACTTCTTCATACCCTCTAGATCCTAAACCTTAGTCTATTTTTTGAACTTGTTACCCTCATGGCTCAGGCCTGTGGCTTGAGCTATGGACTCCTCAGAAACTTCAAATTAAACCCCACCCACAAGAACCTTGTGATCTTCATCCCAAGATAACAAATTGTACAAAGAGGTTTTCATCGAAGCCATTCAAATACTCTAGGAATGGCGTAATCCTACCTTCGTAGTAGATAAGCCACACCATGGAGTTGGATTTAAACTCGACACAACAGGATGGCTCGGTTCTCACTCTATCTTCGCCTATGGCTCTGCACTTCTCAAACCAGTGAAGGAAAATATAGTCAAGAAGCTTAGGTAAATGTAAATCCTCTCCAAACTGTCTAGAATGAATGATCATTTGATCATTATAATTACTATACTCAATGTTACTCAAAATTCCATATTTGACCTTCATATCTCCTTTCATGTTCGAGCCATTATTGCAATCATAATAAAACTCATGTGAACATTCAAAAACTAGAAGAGCCATTGATATGTGAAATGACTCAATGTGCCAACTAGGCAAAAGCTTGAGGGACTTGCTGAGCTATCTCTTGCTTGTGTGGAACTCCCTGATCCAATTAGAGCAGGTATAAAATATCATCATCATGATGACGTTGATATTTTCATCCCAACCCTTATAGTGATAGGTGAACGTGAAGCCACAAGAAATGAATTAGATGGGGATACCCCGGTCATAAAAATTTAAATATGGGCATCCTTCTTGATATTATTTTTAGTGTTGAGAGGAAGATTTAAGAGGCTCCTCCAACATCTAGTAGGGTATAGATTATTCCCTACATTAGCCAAGGCATCCGCAATTTGGTTACCCTCCCTATAATCATGAATGACCTCCAATCCTTCAAAGCTTAGAACTAGAGTTTTAACATCCTGGATGATGTCATCAACCTATCATCCAACCCTGGCTCTACCTTTAATAACATCCACAATTAATTTGGAATCACCTTCAATGACAAGGTTTATGACTCTAATGGCAAGGGCAACCTTGAGACCCTAGATAAGGGCCATGGCTTCAGTAAAATTATTAGTGTTTTCACCAAGCCCTCCAGCGTAAGCCACAACAAATTCTCTTGGCTAATTTGAGAACTCCCCCACCACTAGCCAAACCTGGGTTCTCTTTAGCAGCTCCATCAAAGTTGAGCGTAGTCCAACCAGAGGCAGGGGGACCCACTTAGTGTTAGCCCTAGCTCTTCTTTTGGAATCATCCAATCTATAAATGTTAGCTAGTATACTCTATTGGCTTATAGTACTAGCTTCCAAATTAGTAGGAGGAAGTTCTACAAGTTTCAGAGTGTTGTTTGAGAGGTTCTCTGGAACTAGTTTGGTGGTGTACACATTTTACAATGTAACAGGAGTTTGCCCAATTTTTCTCCCAAAAGGGTTTTCCCCATGTAAATCATTGTGTTATGGTATGATTTATAGTTACGTTTATTTCTATATAGTTTATATAATTGTTCTAAAGATCTAAAAAAATTGCATAACCCTCCTCTCAAGATTAGTGTAGGAATTTGTTATGTTACCTTAGCTTCCTTACATTTTCCTCAATGACAACTCTACCCATTAGATTTTTGGTAAGGGAAAGGTACAGTTGTGTTTCAATGATGGGAGGGTTAAATCTTTTGATAATGTATTGCACATTACAAGAATTATGAGAAACTTACTTTCTCTATCCATGCTAAGTGATTATGGATTGCATATGACATTTGACATGTTTGGTTGTAAGTTAGTGAGATGAAATTTGGTGGTATTTAAAGGATCTCATGTTGGAATTTTGTTTGGGTTGAATGCCTCCACATTTTGTAACTCTACCAATGTAACTAACAAATCAAAAAATACATCTATATTGTGGCACCAACGTTTGGGTCATATTGTAAAAGAGGTCTTAGAACCTTGATTAATAAAAAGATGGTTGATATTTTTTCTCATTATGATGAGCATTGTGTATTTAGTAAATAGAGTAGATCATCTTTTCCTTCTAGAATTCATAAAGCTAAGAGATTATTAGAAATTATTCATTTGAATGTGTTTAGTCTAGTGGATGTGAGTTCTATAGGAGATCTTGGTATTATGTTTCATTCAACGATGATGCCTCTAGATACACCTAGATTTATTTTATGTGTATTAAATCTAAAGTTTTCACTAAGTTTAAGGAATTTAAATCCTTAGATGAAAATAAAATAGATTAATTAATATAAGAGTGTTAAGATTTGACAATGGTGGTAAATATTGTTCCAAAAAATTTGATGAGTTATATAAGCATGAAGGTATTGTTCAGCAAAGGAAAATCCCCTACACACCATAGAAAAATGGGGTTGAAAAAAAGGATGAACCAAAACTTAATGGAAAGAGCCAGAAGTATGCTAAGTGGTACACAATTGGATTGATGCTTTTAGGTAGAGGTTGTGAGTACTAATTGTTACTTGATTAATAGATCTTCTTGTTCAAATCTTGTTGACAAAACACTTTAAATGAAGTGTGGACAGGTAAGAATCCTCATTTTTCACATTTAAGGGTCTTTGGTTGTGAGGCTTATGTTCATGTGCCTTAGGAAAAATGATCTAAATTGGATCCAAAAGCCCAAAAATGCATCTTTGTTGGATATGGTGAGAATGTAAAAGGTTATAAGATTTAGAATCTACTAAACCAAAAAATGATTTATTTTAGAGATGTGATTTTCAGATGCATCAAAGGATGGACAAGAAGAAGAGGGTTCAAATGGGAGTTCAAATGAGGATGTGCAAGATGAGCATGTAGAAGAACAAATAGAGCCCCTTATTTCTAAATTGAGGAGATCCATAAGACAACAAAATCTAGTTGACATATATAGCCCACTAGATTTCTATTGTGTATTTGTTTTATTGAGTACTGACAATGGACCTAGATATCTCAAGAATGCTCTCTCCTCAAAGGATAGTGATTCTTGGATGCAAGCTATGTAGGATGAGATGGTGGCCTTGGATACTTCTAACACCTAGGAGTAGATGAAAGAATGGGAGAAGGAATACAAATCATCTTGTATTTCTAGTAATGTTTACAAATAAAATCAAAACAAGGTTAAAGGTGGCTAGAAGGAGTAGGCCAGAAATACCCAAGTGAAAATTTGTCTTGAATGGCTAGTGATTGAAATTTGTAGTGGGAAATGGTGTGTACCACACCATTATAGGGAAATTTTAGACACTTATGGAAATGAAAGTAACATCCTACATTGCGGTGAGCCATGGACGACCTAACAAGATGCAAAAGTGGTTTGAAGTAGGAATCACACTGAAAGGGATGGCCAAGGTTTTTGATCCCACCTAGATAGAAAGGGTAATGGATCCCATGATAGGAACATAAAGGTCATCATGTGTGCACACAAATATTTCAAAAGGATCATCTACATATATATGGATCTTGTGAACATATAGAAATCCCTTTGTTACTAAATTCATCATGCTAACTAGGTCAACCAAAGCACCACGAATGATTTTCTAATTTACCTGAACATGCATGTATAGAGGACCATCATATGTACACTCATAAACACATTGGTAGGAGAGTATTATATGATGGGCTTGGGGATAATTTTGAATTGAGGAATTCAAATTCAAACATCCACCATTCAAATCTATTTAGTAGAAAAGAGAGACCTAGCCTAAAAGGTTGAACTAGGTCAAACCCTCTTCTACCAACACTAGAACACAAGCCGAGCTTGGTTTCTACCTTTGAAGAAGATCCAAAATACATGGGCTTTGTCTCTTTTTTGTATAGATGAGAATCAACCAAATCCAACCAATCAATCTAGGAAAAAACATGAAACCCTAATTGAACAAGATCTATGAAAATACGGCTATCAGAAATAGATATCAAAAATCTAACATCACAGCAGGGATCAGAGGGAAGAATAGAACCTGGATCCAAATTCAAGATCCCAAAGGACCATGGTTCTTAGGTGCCTAGACCTTGATTACGGTTTAGCATAATGTTAAGTTTTGAGTGTCTTCACCTTTCTATGTTCTTACTTCATGTAAATTATTTTCTACAAATTCTTTCGAATGCTAACTACACACACACATAAGAAGGTAAATGGTTGGGTGATATTTAGGATCTTGCCTAAGTCAAGATCTATGAATGGTTTTTCCACCTCCATAATATAAATGATGAGATCTCAAAGAGTGTGTGCCCTAGGAGGGCAGAGGCAAATATGAGATCTCATGCTCCCTATTATCCCACTTATAATTCCCACTTGATCACCTTCCCAATTAATTAAATAAATCTCATTTATTTAATTAATTCCCCTTCACATCTCTCAAAATAATTTGAATTAAATATTTGAATTAATCCCTCACCATTTACCACAATGCAACATGTGTCACATGACTACAACTCTTCACATGCACAAATAATTTAAATAATTTTATTATTTAAATTATGAGATTCCCACTCACATCCCATTTTTAGCCCCCTTCATTTTGCTTCATGGGCATCTTTTCCTCCAAAATAAATAAAAGAATCCCACTTTTTCCCTCACATCCTAATTTTAGCCTCATGTCATAACCCACTTAATGTGCGTCATAAGCACTAAAATTGCCAATTAATCCTAGCCCTACAAATCACACATTTGACTTTTAATCTTGGCCATCGAATCATATCAGCTCTTTCCTATAAATCTAGCTTCACACAAGCCATTTGAGATCCATCTTCTTCTAGTATCCTCACTCTGCCAAAATTCATCCAATCTTCTCATCTATCTATCTATCTTCTATCATCTTTCATCTCAATGTTATGCTATGAAAATGAGCAATCAACATCAACATATCAAATCATTCAATCAATCAAAGATCATGCATGCATCTATCATTTGAGATATCTAAGGTATTCGAAGGGTTTGGATCAAGGTAAATGCACTTGTATTGTTTTATCTTTTTTGTTTGTTTAAATTTTTTGTATACATTTCTGGCACGCCTGGTGGGACCCACTTCTCTTGATCATTTTTGCCAATTTTTGTTGTAAAAAATTATGTTTTTCTAATCCTCGTTTGGCAATTTTTGCATGTGATCTATTACAGGTGACCTCATGGTCTGAAACCAAATGCACCATCGAGTCTGGGAGGTCATTTATATAAATTTTGACTACTAACTTGCTGGGATTTGCTCATTATGAAATTTTATTTTATTTTTAGTCCATGCAGTATGGATTCGTATGGAACTGTACCGTATAAAATGATCATTTCACCTTTGTTGTGTATTGGTTGTAGGGGCCATTGTGTTATCTACTGTTGGTCTTGTGTTTAATGTGAAGGATTATTGATTGTTATAGAGCCTTGATTTGCCCTTACTACTCCATCGACCACTGTCTAGACATCCTTTGATGAATTTCAATCATACTATCCGTCACAGTCAACTTCCATAGAGTTACAAAACCCTCATGTCAACTTCCATCGAGTTATAAACCCTAGACCTCACATTCTTTGTCTGTCGCGGTCAGTTTGGAAGTCTTGGTCGACTTACTCCTCTCGTCTCTTCTCTCATCTTTCAAGCAGCTTTAGAGCCACCTCGTCACCACCAAAGGAGATCACAGTTGCCACCCATCATATCCCTAGTTACCTCTACTTAAAAGGTTTGGTCACCTCGCCTACCTCCTAGTTTATATCATAGTCTCTATCGAGTTAGTGGTAAGTGGTCACTACCCAAATTAACCTTAAATCTTTGTTGTCGTTTATCGACCACCATCTCGTTATCGTAGTCGCATCTTAATCATAGTCTTAATCTTCATCACATGTCATTATCTTGGTCACAATCAATGTGAGTCCTAAGTCACAGTCTAAGTCTTAGGTCTCAAGTCGACGTTTTAAACTCCAATGGTCAGCATTTAAGTTTTAGGTCAGCATCTAAAACTTAGGGTTGTACTCAAAATCTATAGGTCAGAGTCCTCAGTTTTATGGTCGATATCCAAAATCATAAGGTCACAATATTAATATTATATATCACAGGCATGTGTGACCAAGAAAATCTTTGCAAACCATCAAAAATTCAAAGGTCAACTGGTCAACTTTTGGTCAACCCTATCTTCTTCTACATGCAATAGGGGGTGTCTTTTTATTTTTGCCGTAACAGGAGCATATGGGCTCCAAATCGTGCAAACAAGGACTCATTGGAAAGATGATAGGACAAACTTCACATCTGTGCAAGTTTTATTAGGTAAATCAAAGGAGCTAGAGTAGTGTTTGGATCAGTCAAAACAACTTGGAAAGCAAAAAAATTAGGTACACACATTCCAACTTTCATCTCTAATCATTGCTTGTCAACACACTTTGATTTGGGCTCTAAAATTAATCTTGTCTTCAATCACATATCAAAAATTAGGTCTAAAATTAACGAATGTCTTCCTACACATTTGGCTTTGGGATCTAAAAAGAACAGGTCCTTGAACTGTTTGATCACACATTTCATTTCTAAGGGCAATTAACAATTGCGAGTGTGAATCATGTGCATGTGTGTATTCTC
Source organism: Cunninghamia lanceolata (assembly GCA_027924645.1). NCBI lineage: Eukaryota > Viridiplantae > Streptophyta > Pinopsida > Cupressales > Cupressaceae > Cunninghamia > Cunninghamia lanceolata. The sequence goes on from BSBN01000771.1 coordinate 5,608,255, forward strand.
TCTCCTTGCACCTCAATGTGATCTTGGAGATCAAAAACACCTCACTTGGTTCACTTTTGTCATACCCTTCTTAGGAACCATGCTTGGAGACACACCATTCTAAAGGACGACCTCAATCGAGGTGTGAATTGAAAGACACCCCCATTACGAGTTGGAATCTTGTCACTCTTAGCTAAGCCACAAAGAACTTTATACCTTCGGGAAGTGAAGGTGAAATGCGGCTTACCCCTTTCTCCCGGTTGTGTGGCAGGATTTCCCTTTCAATCCATTTCCCTAGTCAACCTCGTGAATCCTAGCTTTAAGACCTAATTGGCCATACACCACCTGACTAACATTAGGCTTGTTGTTGTGTTTTCAAGTGTGTGCTTAATCATCACATTTAATCTTGAAAGACAAATTTATCATTGTGTTTGGTGTGTGTGTACATGCATTTACATATGACATCTTGTGTTTGATATTTCCCACGTCAAACTACCAATAAGCATTTGCCACATCATCCAATCATTCCAAGCCAAATCATTACCCAATCAAATTCATCCATTTCATACCCAAATCACATATTAATCATTCCACATCCTCACATCCTAATCTACCACTTGTAAACATGGACATGACATTCCCAAACAAGACCTATGAGAATGATCCTTATGGCACCATAAGAATTCTTTATATAGTTGAGTGGTTATATAGAAAGGAAAAAGTCCCTACGCCACCACAACATCAACAATTCCCACAACATCAAGTCATAATCCAATACCAACAATCCCAAATCTAACAAGAACAACATCAAATCTAATCACCACATCAACAACTTCTACATCATTCCTATGTGTCACAAATATCATCATATCAACCATATCCATCCACATGTCACATCAACCCTTTATCAACCTATCACACCTTTTCTAATCTCAATCATTATCCATATCAATCTATATCTCAACAACCATTATCCTATACAATCCCTCCACCACAACACCATCACAACTTCCAATACATTCAACCACAATCCTATGTGTCACCTTCACCATCAGGCTAACCTAATCTATCTGCACATCATGTCAATGCCATATCAACCTATCAATATCCACATCAAGATTATCCAATTCCTCATTCCAACATTCCAACACATCACCAAGACCATCAAGCACCGTTGATAGACCTAAGTCCACCTTTGCAACAAGAAGCACCTGCAAGTCCAAGTGGCCCTTTGTACATAAATCAAGCAAGCCCAAGTTATCCTATGCAAGACCTAATATCCTTTGACGAGGGAGATACCAATCTAGCTAATGCATCATATGAGTCACCTCCACCATCTAGTCACATTCCAACACATGAGCCAACTAGTCCTATCTCCACACCACCATTTGATCCTATTCCTAGTTAATTGATCCACCAACATTCTAAGCCATCAAGCCCTCCATTATCTTCATCACCATGTCACTATAATCCTTCACCAAAGGATGTGGCTAAGATAGTTTTACAAAATATGCTTGAAGCAAAACTCATTGAACTTCTGGAAGTCAAACCATGTGAAGAAAGTGCCTACAATAAATATGACTATTGTGCATACCATAGGATCAAATGTCATAATACAGATGAATGCCCCATATTTTTCCTGATTATTTACAAGGTGTACCAGCATAGGATGGGAAAGCATGCCAAATCATCCCAATCCCATGTGTCACCCCCATCTAATCCAAATCCTAATATGTTCAATCCCATTATCCCTCCATCTAATCAAAATCCTAAGCCTAAGCCTACAACCCTATCTACCCTTATTATCCATCCACTATATTGTCCACTCACCCATACACATGCAAAGGATGTGATCCAATGGCTACTAGCACAGAATAGACCATCCCCATGTCAAAAACCCACTCATGAGCCTATCAAAGAGCCTTTGAATACCTCGTCCAATCCTACAAGCCCATCATGTGACCCACAAGACATCAAGCCTATTCATGAACCTCCTATCATAAGTCCACGTCAAGATCCATCATACCCTCATGTTGGTAAACCTCAAGAGCCTATCAAGCCTAGACAAGATCCTTCCACTTCCACCCAAAGCCAAGACATGTGTCAAGGGTATACTCCTAAGCATGTGGAAACATCACCCTCTTGTCTAAGTCAAGATCAAATCATCTCCATCCAACCCATTCATAACATATACCTTTTCCATGATCAAGATGATATCCATAATGATGAAACTATCCATGAGCAACTTGATCCTATACCTAATCATGAAAAAGATACCCAAGACCTACATGTTCCATCTAATCAAATTCTTGTTGACCTCCTTAAGCATTCACCCCATTTCATGGCCTTTCTTCAAACATCCACTTGTCATGATGAGACACATGCCCCCAAGAACACATAATCATAGAAGATCAAACAAATACCTTGGATCCTAATGAGCATGATCAAGATCCTAATGATCCTTCCACATCCACAATCAACCACATTTCAAATCCACCATCATATCCTATTGGTCTATCCACCTTCATTCATGAATGTTCTTCCTTAGCAAAGCAACAACCATTATCTACCACCTCATCTTTTTCATCCAATAAGGAACTCGTGTCTAATATTCAAACCACCCCTAATCCCATTGTCCACAGCATACTCAAAAACATGAACTACCAAGGTAAAGGTTTAATCCTTCATGAACAAGGTATTTTGGATCCAATCCATGTCAAGGTCCCTCCATGCTCATATGGCCTTGGATACACACCTCAAGGTAAACAATCTAAATATGTTGGTAATTCCTCGACACATCCTAAGTCCCCCATTTTCCATCATGAAGCTTATCATATGCCTAAGTCATATGTTTCCATTCCACCTCCATCATCTTACAAATGTCAAAAGCATGTGACTGTACATCTTCCACTATCCACTCTACGACCATTGCTTCCAACTCCTAATATCCCACCATCAACTCTACCACCATTGCTTCCAACACCTGATATCCCCATTATCCAATCCCCTTATCCATTTACCCATAAATCTTCTAAAAATCCTAATCATGACCAACAAATGCACCAAACCTAAGGGATTCCAAAATAAAAATTTGGATGCCTTTACACATGACGTTAAAAATCCTAAAGGTCCTAATGCCTTAAGATACAATTTTAAAATGTCAAAGCCAAGTACATCCAAAAAGCAATCAAAGCCCATACCTCCAAAATAAAAGTCTAAAAACAAAATGGTTTGGCTACCTAATCAAAAATAAATCAAGTCAAATGAGGCATCCACATCACAAAAATCCCAACCATCATCTTCCATCCAAAAATCCCACTCCATTCAAAAGTTTCAAATTCCTAAATCCCACAAGCAAAGCGAAAATCATAAAAATACTAAGTCTATGTGGGTACCTAAAGCACTTCATCAACCATCTCCAAGAAAGCATCTCCATTGCCTCCTACACCCCCTCCACATCAAAAGCCTCAATGTTTATCATGGTGTGTGCAACCATTGGTCATGGTTCCATTTCATCAAGCAACAATTCCACATACCTCCATCTCCCCATCCTTCTTCCACTATCCTACATATCTTCCCCATCCTATCCCTATGGTCCATGCTTTTGCATAAGTCTTCCACCCATCCTTGCATAAGTCCTATATAATCCGCATCATAATCCCCTATCCATCCTTACATAAGCCTTTCATGATCCACTATCCACCTATTCCATCACCTTCCACATAAACCCTTACGAACATCTATGAGCACATTTGACAGGGTCCATGCGATGACATCCATCTAGTGGGACCATCACCTTTCATGGAACTAGACACTTGAGTCCCTCATATCCACTTATCCCATCAAAAAAATCAAAAAAGTAAAGAGAAATCCATTCATCCAATGGTGAAAACCTGGTAAACAGTCACCTTGGATAAGTACCATGATGAAAACCTGGCAAACAGGTGTCATGTGTAGGTTGATCTTCTATGTCACTTACACTTGGGGACACAATGTCTCATCTATCCAACCTATCATATCATACCATTTCCATCCTACCTACCATCTTTAACCATCATGCATACCTATCATATTGAGTTCACTTATCCACCCTTCTTTTGATCTTGAAGAAGATATAGGGGCAAAAACAAAGAAAAATTAAAACATGTTTTTGGGTATCTCTTGATATACCTCATCCTTTCCTATCCATCCTATCATCATCCTATTGTCATAAGCATTGTCATGAAAAATCCTTAGTATTGTACCTAGAACGGGGCATGTTATTCCTATGCGACATAATCCTTGGAGATCGTATCCTTGCCATTTTATGATGCATCTACCCCATTCACTATAGCCTATCCTTTTATCTATCCATCTATCATGAGCCTTTTATCCCTTATCCTATCATCCATCCTTTTATCCATCTATCTAATCCAATCCTACATTATCCTTGCACCTAGACTTGGTTGTCCCTTGTCATTGGTATCTAGCACAAAGGCTATCCAAAAATGTCATCCAATGCCATCTCAATTATTCTCAAAATCCAAAAAAAAATCAAAACTCTCTCAAAATCAAAAAAAAAAACATTCCAAAAATCCAAAAAAATCAAAACATTCCAAAAATCCAAAAAACCCAAAAATCCAAAACATTCCAAAAATTGAAAAAAATCAAAACATTTCAAAAATAAAAAATAAAAACCAAAACATTCCAAAAATTAAAAAAAATCAAAACATTTCCAAAACCCAAAAAAATCAAAACATTCCAAAAATCCAAAAAAATTCAAAACATTCCAAAAATCCAAAAAAATCAAAACATTCCCAAAATCCAAAAAAAACATTTCAAAAATCCAAAAAAATCAAAACATTTCCAAAATCCAAAAAAAATCAAAACATTCCAAAAATCCAAAAAAATCAAAACATTCCAAAAATACAAAAAAAATTAAAACATTCCAAAAATACAAAAAAATTAAAATATCAAAAAAATACAAAAAAAATCAAATATCAAAAAAAAATCCAAGCAATAAGATCAATCACATCATCAAACAATCCATCATCAATCAAATCCAATCAAATCATCAAATCAAATCAAGCCAATCTATCAATCAATCAAAATCACATCAATCTAATCCATGTCATCCCATCAATAACATCATATATGATCAAACATCCAATCAATCCTAATCAATCCATAACCCGACCAATTCATCCTTCTTCATCATCCCATCAATAAAACACAAATTAGAACTACATCTTACCTCTATCGTTAACTACCTTGATCCTATGGATACAGAGTATGTAGGCAATCTAGGATATGAAAGAAGTACCCAGATTTAGGCATAAGCGATAGCTCATTTCCATATTTCATCCTTCTTCTAATCTTCCCCAATCATCATCTTTATCCATATCATTTCTTCTATCATCTATCTCCCACACCTAAAATCCAATCAATCATCACTTCATTCCAATCAAATCACTTCCTCAAATCATCAATCCATCACTTCTTCCAATCAATCTCATCATCAATCATTCATCCAATAAATCCAAATGCAAGTCAATCCTTAAAACCATACCAAACAAGTTAATCAATCTTGTCAAATTATCTAATTGCATCAATGGTCTTGATCCTAGCCTTGTTGTAAACCCTATCAATTAATCAAACATCCTTGTTTTGATCTAGGGATCTATCATTCCCCACAATGACAACACTATCTCTATCATCAATTAATCAACGGTTTATAGCTTGACAAGGGCAATACCTTGTTTGTTTTTGTATCATTTGTGCATGCTTTCTTGCTTGTGTGTGTTATCATTTTTATCTTGGATTTGCATCAAATCCGAATCACTCCCAGCTAATATTCATATCTTTTATCTAGATAAGGTTGTATTATGTTGGGGCACGAGACACATCATCACCTAGGTCTTTATACCTTGGTGCATAACATCTAGTGCTACATCAAACATATGATTGCTCACTTTATTACTGCATAACGTGTCATTCTTCCCTTTCATCCACTTCCTATCTTGTATCATTCATATTATCCCTCTTTTATCATTTTATTATGAGAGCATACCCGTGTTTGTACAACTTGCCTATCCTCTCGAGGGGGCATTATCATCATCCCATTTTTTCATATCTTTTACATCATCATTATCATATCCTATATCATCATCCCATTTCTTCATATCTTTTACATCATCATATTCTTCTATCATCCCATTTCTTCATTCATCTTACTCCTCACTTCCTCAAGTGGTCGGGGCATCATCTTTTTTCTTCTATCCATACCTTAGCTTCTTTGAAATGAAGTTACTCGACATAAATCTCATCATCTCGAATATCATCTCAAAGAGGGGCAAAATGTAGACACCCAAAATTGTCCATGTCATAACATTACCTAGTCGATACATGACCTTCTAAAACATCTTGTAATATTTTACCCTAGGTCGTTACATATCCCACTTATCCCACTTATAAATCCCACTTGATTACCTTCCCAATTAATTAAATAAATCTCATTTATTTAATTAATTCCCCTTCACATGTCTCAAAAAAATTCAAATTAAATATTTGAATTAATCCCTCACCATTTACCACATTGCAACATGTGTCACATGACTACAACTCTTCACATGCATAAATAATTTAAATAATTTTATTATTTAAATTATGAGATTCCCACTCACATCCTATTTTTAGCCCATTCATTGTGTGTCATAGGCATCTTTTCCTCTGAAATAAATAAAAGAATCCCACTTATTTCCTCACATCCTAATTTTAGCCTCATGTCATAACCTACTTAATGTGCATCATGAGCACTAAAATTGCCAATTAATCCTAGCCCTACACATCACACATTTGACTTTTAATCTTGGCCATCGAATCATATCATCTCTTGCTTATAAATCTAGCCTCACACAAGCCATTTGAGATCCATCTTCTTCTAGTATCCTCACTCTGCCAAAATTCTTCCAATCTTCTCATCTATCTATATATCTTCTCCTATCATCTTTATCTCAATGTTATGCTGTGAAAATGAGCAATCAACATCAACATATCAAATCATTCAATCAATCAACGATCATGCATGTATCTATCATTTGAGATATCTAAGGTATTCGAAGGGTTTGGATTGAGGTAAATGCACTTGTATTGTTTTATCTTTTTCATTTGTCCAAATTTTTCATATACAGATAGAATACATGTGTGGCACACGCAAGGTGTGAATAACATATAGAGAATAAGAATATATGAGGTGAATACATGCATCATACATCAATTACAAAAAGTACATAATGGAAGACCTTGAGTCAGCATGACAAAAGAGACCTCAATATAAAAGGTTGTCTCAATCACCATGCATCATTCCCCAAAATGAAATAAGAGGAATGCTAAGAAGGGGTTAGAAATGAGAAGAACAAGAGGATACAAACACATCATACACATAATCCACATCAGAAAAAGTGTTTCCACTCAAGGGAATACACAAACTACTCCCGCAAGAGGATTTTCACGAAGCCCTCTAGAATAAGAAGGTGTTGGAACTATACCCAAAGGTACTCTAGCTAAACTCAAGTTGGTGGTTCCAACCCTTCTCCCAAACATGCAAGGAGATTCAACTTAGGAGAACAAGATAGACTCAAGATCTTGCTCCCAAGCTTGCCACAATCCTTTCCAAGAGGTTCAACAACAAAGATAATCGACAAGTGTTTTGATAGAAAAATGAGAGTAAGGCTCATAGCATGATGTATGCCCCCACCTTAAAGTGATTTCTAACTCCATCAGGGAGCAATTTCCTTTAAGGTAGAGTGGGGAAGAAATATCAAATAGGCACGAGAGATTTCTAAAAGGACATGCCCAAATGAGATATGTTTTCAAAAGCTACTTCACGACAAGGGGTTGCCCCTAGGATGGGCAAACCAAGGCGATGCTTACAGGTATGATACACAATGGCTTGTGTAGTCTATAGCAAATATGTGCCTAAGTGGGTTGTCATTGGTGTCAACATATCCTTGTTGCCATTGGTGTCAACTGTATCCTATTTTGTTGTCTGGATAGAAGACCAGACTATTGAGGATATTGAGAAAATTAATGATAATCAATGCATGAGGATCATGTGGCTATGTAGAGAATTGTTAAAGATTGCTTCAGTCAAGATTTGAGAAGTCTGCATGAAGATCTGAAGGAGATATGGCCATCTAAGCAGAATCAGTTCCTGCAATACTCAGGAAAGATAGAGTGACAGGAAAGAGGTCTGGATTGCTCTGCAAATATAAACTTATGATCTGCAGATCTTAAGGCATGTTTGGGAAGTCAATGTGTATCATCAACATCAGTGGTTAGTGGTTTGGAGGTCCGCAAGCTATCCTTCTAGTCTGACAGTCCTTGCAAAGAGTGTTCTTGAGGTTTCGGAGGAAGATTCAAATGTTTCTGGTAGTTTGGTTTAGAATGGATGTTAATGGTGAATTCAATTTGCTTATGGAGGTCTCTGGATCATATGGCTACTATGTTAGAGGTCCGCATTGAAGTTTGAGCTTGTTGATTGAAGATTTCTTCTTTAAGGTTGATGTTCTTCCCAGTCTTGGCCGACCAAATGTTCCTAGCCTGTTGCGGATGCCTTAAAAATATTTTGATGAAGTGTGGAGAGGTTGTAGAAGCAGATTCAAGTCTCAGTTGTGTTTGGCTGACAATGTGATAATCTACATCAAGTTTAGCCGACCTTGTTGATCATTCCAAGGTTCATGAAGTATATAAATACTTGTTGAAGAGGTATTAAAATCATCCTTGTACAAAACAGACAAAATCCAAGAAAGGATCAGGAGCAGAGAAGAGAAGAAAAGGAATGAGAGTAGTGTAGAGTGTGAAAAAGAGTTTGAGGCAAAGTGAAAGTTCTTGAGCATTCATTGAAACTGAATCAGGCATGAAGTAGATGTTAATTCTCAGTTAATTCTTTCTAAATAAATTTTGTAGGCAGTGACCCTCTCTTTTGAGCAGTGAACTCTGGGCAGTGCGCCCGAAGGCATGTGCCTTCTATTTTATTAAGTACTTTTAACAGGGTATGCATTTTGTGGGTTAACCCCCACCATGGTTTTTCTTTTAATCGGGTTTCCACATCAAAATCTTGGTGTCAATTGTGTTGATTATGTTTCTACTCTTATGTTGTTGATCTATGCTTTAATGTTTACATCACTAATCTGATAGTAAGATAATAAAGAAGGTTAAAGGCAAAAAAATTTTAATTGTGGGACAATTGATTCACCCCCCCTCTTAGTTGTCTAGTTCCAACAATTGGTATCAGAGCCAGATCCTTTCATAAAATCCTACCTGCTTGAGGGGATCTAGGATGTCAACCTACAAGAAGGATAGTCCAATATTTGATGGAACAAATTACTCTATTTCAAAAAATTGCATGGAGTGTCATTTGCAATGCATGGGAGATGCCTATTGGGCAATAACCAGTGTTGAGTATAAACCTCCAGAGAAAGGTCCTTCAACTCCTGATCAAGTCAAAGATGCTAAAAATAATCTTCGAGCCAAAGAAGCCCTATTGAGTGCCCTGACTGATTCAGAAATGACAAATGTCTTTGGTCTAAAAATTGCTTATCAAATCTGGAAAAAGTTGGAGTATCTGTATGAAGGTGATAAATATGTCAAATGTGCAATGCTGCAAAGTCTGAGAGGAAAATTTGAAACTATGAGGATGAGCAAAGATTAAAACATCACAATCTACATGCAAAAGATAAATGAACTTGTGTGTGGCATTAGGTGTGCTAGTGGAACTTTGGAAGAATTAGAAATTGTGTCAAAAGTACTCAAATCTTTACCAGATTCATACAAACATAAGGTTGCAGCTATAGAAGAAATTAGGACAGTCTCAGAGGTTACAAGAGATCATCTTTTGAATTAAGTGAGTTTGGTGATTCTCTTCCCAAGTCTGAATCTGCATTTAAGGTCAGTGTATATGGAAAACAAAGATATGATCCAGGTAAAATCTCTTCTGCAAGATCAAATAGATTGGTAAAGACAAGAAAGGATCTTGAAGATGTTGAAATAGAAATAGAAGATCTTGAAGCTCTTATTTCCAGAAGAATGCCAAGAGGATCTAGTAAGTATGAAGAAAAATTACCACTCAAATCCTTTGCTTGTAATAAGATTGGTCATTTTACCTCAAGATGTCTGAAAAGGTTTTCAAAACCTAACCCTAACAGGTATAAAGGTTAGAAGAAATGTTACTATGTCCAAGAAATGGAGAAGAAGGGGTAACATATGATGAATCTAATCATGGAGGCTCCTCTAAAAATGATTGGGTGTTTATTGCTATCAAAGAAGATCCAGTGTCTATTGAATCTGCTAGTTGTGAAAAAGTGGAAAGTGCCTTGGCTACTTAGATTATTGAAAAGAATGAATGGGTGATTGATAGTGGATGTTCTCATCACATGACTGGTGACAAGAGTAAGTTTGTGAACTTTGAAAACTATGAAGGAGGACTTGTGAAATTTAGAGACAACTCAACAGGTAGAATCCGTGGTAGAGTATCCATCTCTTTTGATGCCAAGAATAGCACCAATGATGTTTTGTATGTGGAAGGACTGAAACATAATCTTCTCAGTGTTGGACAGTTGGTTGACAAGGGTTATGATCTTCGGTTCAAGGATGGAAAATGTAGAATCTTGGAAAGCTCCGGAACTGAAATTGCATCCGGTACTCAAACCAGATGTAACATCTTTCACTTAAGTAGTTCTGGGAAAATTTGTTTGATTGTTCAGACAGATCAAAGTTGGCTATGGCATAGGAGGATGTGTCATGTGAATTTTGACAACATTTTCAAAATAAGTTCCACTCAAACTGTAAGAGATCTTCCAAGACTTGTGAAACCTAATAACATATGTAGAGAATGTCAATTGGGAAAATAGAACAAAATTTTATTCAAGAGTAAGGAACAAGGTTCAAGTGAGAGATTGGGACTGGTACATACTGATCTTTGTGGTCCTGCTAGAATTAGGAGTGTGCAAGGAGACAAATATTTCATGTTGCTATTGATGATTACTCACAGATGATGTGGATAACTTTTTTGAGAGAAAAATTAGAAGCCCTTGACAAGTTTAAGGTGTTCAAGATGATGGTTGAAAATGAGATTGGTGGGAAACTAAAGTGTCTGAGATCTGACAGAGGTGGAGAATTTACCTCCTGTGAGTTTGATGCTTTCTGTGAAAAGCATGGAATAAAAAGACAGTTATCTGCTCCTAGGACTCCTCAGCAAAATGGAGTTGTGGAAAGAAAGAACCGGACCATTCAAGAAGCTACCAAAACCATGATGATGGAAAAAAATGTTCCTCAAGTTTATTGGAGAGAAGCTATGAGTACTATTGTCTACACTCTTAACCGGGTGCAGATCAAAGGAAATTCTGGTAAGACTCCTTATGAACTTTAGTTTGGTCATCCTCCTACTATGAGATACTTCAGAATCTTTGGAGTAAATGTTATATCAAAAGAGATGAGGACTTAGGTAAGTTTGAGGCAAGAAGTGATGAAGGAATATTTTTAGGATACTCAACTCAAACTAAGGCCTATCGGTGCTTCAATAAAAGATTGAAGAAGATTGTTGAAAGTACGAATGTTAAAGTTGATGAAAGCAAAGGACATTTGAGGTACTCTGGATATGATTTAGATGATCAAGATGAAAGTCAAAATCAAGGAAGGCAAGTTCAAGTTCAGACCTAGATTCAGTTTGAACTGGTAACTCTAGAGGTTAATACAGATGATGAGGAACAAGTTCAAGAAACAAAAGCTCCAACAATCTCTAAAACTCCTAGGTATGTAAGGTTAAATCATCTTGAAGATCAGATCATAGGAGATAAGAGTAAATGTGTTTGAACTAGGAGAAAAATGTCTGAAGATCAAGAAGAGATTTGTTTGATTTCAAGGATTGAGCCTAAATCAGTAAGTGAAGCTTGCAATGATGAAAATTGGGTTAAAGCAATGGAAGAGGAATTGATGCAAATTGAAAAGAATCACACATGGGATCTAGTTCCTAGACCTGAGGACAAAAATGTGATTGGAACCAAATGGGTCTTCCAAAATAAACTAAATGAAGATGGCGAGGTGGTAAGGAATAAGGCAAGGTTGGTATGTAAAGGCTACTCTCAAGTGGAAGGTATTGATTTTGAAGAAACTTTTACTCCGATGGCAAGGATAGAGGTAGTTAGATTATTTATTGCATTTGCTACCTTCAAAGATTTTAAAGTATATCAAATGGATGTGAAATTAGCATTTCTAAATGGAGATTTGGAGGAAGAAGTCTACATTGAGCAACTAGAAGGATTTCAGTTGTCTGATCAAGGAGATATGGTTTGTAGATTGAGAAAAGCCTTGTATGGACTCAAGCAAGCTCCAAGAGCCTGGTATGCCAGATTGGATAAGCATTTGCTTAAGCTAGGATTTAGCAAAGGTACTGCTAATACTAATCTCTACTTCAAAATTGATCATAATGACATTCTAATTGTTGAAGTTTTTGTCGATGATATCATTTTTGGTGGAAATGGATGCATGTGTAAAGCATTTGCTGATCAGATGAAAAGTGAGTTTGAGAAGTCAATGTTTGGTGAGATAAATTTCTTCCTAGGTTTGCAAATTGTTCAATTAGATAAAGGTATCTTTATATCTCAGTCCAAGTATGTAAAAGAATTGCTAAAGAAATTTGGAATGGAAGACTCAAAGCCAGTAGGTACACCTATGGTAACTGGATGCAAGCTAAGCAAAGATGATGACTTCTCCCAAGGTAAATCAAAAAAGATATAGATCAATGATTGGAGGATTACTTTATTTAACCCAGACCAGACTTGACATCATTAATGTAGTTGGACTTGTTGCCAGATTTCAAGCTGATCCAAAAGAATCCCATGTTATGGCGGTCAAAAGAATTTTTAGATATCTCAAGGGGACAATTGATTATGGACTGTGGCATCCAAAGGACAATAACTTCATTCTTCATGCATATACAGATGCTGATTGGGCAGGAGATGTGGATGACAGAAAAAGTACTAGTGGTGGTGCATTCTTCTTGGGGAGAAGATTGGTCTCTTGGATAAGCAAAAAGTAAGAGGCAATATCGTTGGCTACTGCAGAAGCAGAGTACATAGCAGCAACAAATAATTGCACTCAGGTTTTGTGGATAAAGAAAATGTTGAAGGACATCATAATTGTGTTTGAGGACCCAGTCACAATTTTCTATGATAATTCTAGTACAATAAGCATCTCAAAGAATCCACCATTGCATTCAAAGACAAAGCATATATCTATCAAGTTTCATTTCCTGAGAGAGAAAGTAAATGAGAATGAAGTCAAGTTAGAGTTTGTGCCTTCCAAAGATCAGATTGCAAACATCTTCACTAAGCCTCTTCCCAAGGATACTTTTGAGTATCTTAGAGAGAAGTTAGGGGTTATTACCCATCTTGAGTAGAACTAGGATGCACTAAGGTGCATCAGTCTGGTGGAGATCACAGTCATATCTTGTGATCTGGATTGATGTTAAGAAGGTACTACTCAAAGGGGGAGTAGTCAATATGCAAATTTTGGGATCAATCTGAATCAAAAAGGGAGAAAAGATAGAAAATATGTGCCCTTTGCCATTGATGTCAAAGCGTGAGAGAAGTCATGTGAAAAACTAGTTGCTGATGTAAGGGGAAGCAATAAAGAAAGTAGTTGCAGAAGTGAGAAGAGAAAGGGGAGAAGATCTTGTCTTGATGGTTAGATTTAGTTTTTCACATCATATGTTGCCATCAATGACAAAGGGGGAGATTGTTGCAAATATGTGCCTAAGTGGGCTGTCATTGATGTCAACATATCCTTGTTGCCGTTGGTGTCAACTGTATCCTATTTTATTATCTGCATAGAAGACCAGACTATTGAGGATATTGAGAAAATTAATGATAATCAATGCATGCGAATCATGTGGCTATGTAGAGGATTGTCAAAGATTGCTTCAGTCAAGATTTGAGAAGTCTGCATGAAGATCTTAAGGAGTTATGGCCATCTAAGCATAACCGGTTCCTGCAATACTCAGGAAAGATAGAGTGACAAGAAAGAGGTCCAGATTGCTCCGTAAATATAAACTTATGATCTACAGATCTAAAGGCATGTTTGGGAAGTCAATGTGTATCATCAACATCAATGGTTAGTGGTTTGGAGGTCCGCAAGCTATCCTTCTAGTTTGACAGTCTTGGCAAAGAGTGTTCTTGAGGTTCCAGAGGAAGATTCAAATGTTTCTGGTAGTTTGGTTTAGAATGGATGTTAATGGTGAATTTAATTTGCTTATGGAGGTCTCTGGATCATATGGCTACTATGTTAGAGGTCCACATTGAAGTTTGAGCTTGTTGATTGAATACTTCTTCTTTAAGGTTGATGTTCTTCCCAGTCTTGACTGACCAGATGTTCCTAGCCTATTGTGGATGCCTTAAAAACATTTTGATAAAGCATGGAGTGGTTGTAGAAGCAAATTCAAGTCTTAGTTGTGTTTGGCCAATAGTGTGATGATCTGCGTCAAGTTTAGCTGACCTTGTTGATCATTCCAAGGTTCATGAAGTATATAAATACTTGTTGAAGAGGTATTGAAATCATCCTTGTGCAAAACAGATAAAATCCAAGAAAGGATCAGGAGAAGAGCAGAGAAGAAAATGAGTGAGAGTAGTGTAGAGTGTGAAAAAGAGTTTGAAGCAAAGTAAAAGTTCTTGAGCATTCATTGAAACTGAATCAGGCATGAAGTAGATGCTATTTCTCAGTTAATTCTTTCTAAATAAATTATGTAGGCAGTGAGCCTCTCTTTTGAGCAGTGAGCTCTGGGCAGTGTGCCCGAAGGCATGTGCCTTCTATTTTATTAATTAATTTTAACAGGGTACGTATTTTTTGGGTTAACCCCCACCATGTTTTTTCCCTTAACCAGGTTTCCACATCAAAATCTTGGTGTCAAGTGTGTTGATTATGTTTTTTCTCTTATGTTGATCTATGCTTTAATGTTTACATCACTAATCTGATAGTAAGCTAATAAAGAAGGTTAATAATTGTGGGATAACTGATTCACCTCCCCTCTCAATTGTCTAGTTCCAACATAGTCATGGTATGACACCGAGCATTGGAACAAGGTGCCACATATATAAAATATTATAACTTACGAAGATGATGGAGGAAAGATCACATGAAAGTAGAGTACACATAAATTGAATCAACATGAAAGGATGCTAAATCATCCAAGAAAAATAATGAAATTGTACATTATGACTGTAACATTGGAAAATGTCCCCTTGGGGGCTTTTCCCTCATAAGGTTTAGCTTCCGGGTCTTTAGCATGCATTTAGGATATTTTAGTTCATATTTTGGCATCCCGATGGAATGAGACCTAGGTTCAATGGCAAATTGAGCCTAGCTGGACCCCTTGAGCTGTACCCTACCCAAAATAGGAGGGAGGACTTGGGCGCCTGCGCCCTAGTCCTGCCCTATTTTAGGGAAGCCCTAATTTTTGGGTGTCAGTTTGTGACTGTTATTAGGTTCCTTTGCCAACACGGTAAGTTTTAATTACAAAAATCTTGGTAGGAGTGTTTGTAGATGCATATATAAACATGCTTAGGCATTCATTTGTAAACTAGATTTTAACTAGATGATTACAAGCAAGCTATTGTGTTCTCAAGGTGATTCAAGGCTTCTATTGTGTTGCAAGAGCAGACTTGTCTGTTTTATGTGTTGATATTTGTAGATTTGAGCATCAATTTCCTCATGGCATGAAGAGCATCTTCCTTCCATGAGAGATTCACTAAAAGGTGACATCATATTGTGTTTTTATCATTGTTTCCTTTGGTTTTTGCCTCTGCCTCACAAGGGCACGCACTCTTTATCTGACAACGGTGTTCAAAGACTTAAGTGTACTCTGGGGCTTGACTGAGGCAAGCTTCTAAACATCACAACCCCCAAACCAAGTCTTGTGATTGCAGGTTACAAGTGTCGCATCTGGGAAAAGTGGAGTTGCAAGAAATATTGGTAGGCATCAAGGATTCAAGATCTGAAGAAAAGCAAGAAACAAGAGCAATTCCAAGACTTGGGTGCTCGCTCTAGTGTCCTTCGCATCCGAATTTTAGGAAACAGAAGTTACAGGGCTGATCAGTGTCGGAAGAAGGTCCAGATCCCGCGAAGAAACTGGTACCTTGGACTTGGGTACCCGCTCCTGTGTCCCCAACTATTCCTCTTTAGAACCCCGAAACAGGTATTCTGTGATTTGGTATTTTACCCCTATCTACAAGAGCTTTTTTCGTCATTCGTCAATTTGTTGTCGTATTTGCATAATTAGGGTTTTAATGGTTAATTGGGCATAAGAGAAGGAAAATTAATAATTAAATTCCCTAATCCAAGCTTCCCTTCATTTGGAAGTGACCTAGGGTATAATAGTACTCACCACGCGTCCCTAGATCCTTGAATGTAAAGTGGAAAGGCGGATTTAAACATCTAAAAACTAAAACATTGATAAATCTAATTTTCCCCTAAATATTTTGGTGAACCCGTGTTTTTAGACTTAAATTCCAACTTGTTGAGTGTTTGTCTTCAGATTTGGATTGATTTCATTCATTCATATAGTCATTTATTTTATTACATTGAGAAAATTTCAAAAAAATTGAAAATTTGGAAAAATTCAAAAAAATTGCATTGTTTGGCTTACTAAATTGCATCAATTCTTCCTAAATTTTCCTAATTCATGATTTTTGCATCAGATCTGGTATAAACTATAGAAAAATACAAAAATTCAAAATGTTACATAGCATTATCATCATTTAATTGCTAGGGTTTTGTGGAAATTTTGAAAAAAATTTATAACCTAGTAATTCCAAAATCTAGGGTTAGTAGGAAAAATCTTTTCTCAAATTTTTCTACTGATTTTAGAGGCTCATTAAAATTTTCATTTGGATTTAGTCTTGCATTTTAGTGTAAATTTACATTTAGATTTAAAATATTTGCAATTTTGCATAGAAAATTTCAACAAAAACTAGCAATTTTTATGCATTTTCATTAAATTTGCATGGGCATTTTGCATGTTCAAGCTTGAAAATAATTTTTATATCTGAGATTAAGTCAAATTCATCTAAAATGAGACTTCAAAACATTCACATAGCATTTTGTGTCAAGATCTCAAACCCAGGGCTTCAAAAACAATAATTTTCCCTAAATTTAGCCTTATTGACTTTATAAACTTGCACCATAGGTGTGTTGTGAAAGGTATTTTGGAATTATTTTGGTATTATCAGGGTAATAATTTACTTCCCCTCATAAAAATATTCACAACACCCTTTTAACGGGCTCTTGTATTGAAAATCTGGCGAAAAACTACACATTTTTGCTATTTTTACCCTAGGGTTTGACCTAGTTTGCACTCTAAGCCTGTTGTGATCAATTTTATGGATTGAGGTGACTGATATAATTGATATTATTTTTTTTACCTCCTAAAACTCCTTACAATGCCTCCTTTGCTAGGTCTTGGAATTGAAAAACTGTGAAAAATGGCCTATTTTTGCTATATTTTCACTAGGGTTTTACCTTAAGTGGCACTAAAAGCGTGTTGTGTTGGGTATTTTGGAACCAAGTGGCTGTTATTACTAATATTATTTTCTATCCATCATCATTTTCTTCACAAGACCCTTTGTTATGTTCTTTTAAATTTAATTTTGGTGAAAAAAGTGTCTATTTCGACATATTTTCACTATATTTTACTTGGCATTATCTTGGATTTGCATCAAGAGTGTGTTGAGAGAGATAATATTGCTGTTTTGGACTGATATCAGAGATATAATTTGCCTCCCTTGATTTAAATCCTTACAACATCCTTTGGTTCATTCAGTTGCATTGAAAACATATCGAAAAATCAAGCAGTTTAGGCTATTTTTGCTCTTGTCTTTTGCACCAATTTTGAAAAGATTTCAAAATCAGATTTGGCATTGAGTTGAGAATATAAACATGGCCTCTAATCACAATAAAAATAATAGTTTCCCTCCTAGATCTTACACGAAAAAGAAAGCACCTGAGCCTAAAATTGTATCCACACCGCATGATACAACAATCGGTGATTCTGAAGGACCTCTTTACATCACCGTGAAAATAATGGGAAACAACTTGGAGGGGACTCTTATTGATCCTAATTTCATGACTAATGTTGCTACTGAAAAATTCCTCTTTTCAAATCAGTTAATACAAGAACCCTATAGCCCTTCGATCTTGATGGTTAAGACACATACGGGAGCCTTAAAGAAACCATTGGGTAAGATATCATTGTTAGTAACAATCTTTGAGAAACATATTGAAAAATGGTTTGATATTACTCCTAATTCTGATCCCTTTGACATAAAACTTGGAATCCCTTGGTTAAAGGTCATGAAAGCGGTCCCTTCAACTATTTATAAATGTGTTAAATTTCCTTTGAATGGACAAGTGCATGTCATTCATCGAAATACATACAAACCTTTAACTACACAACAACACTTCACATTGGATTACTTTTACAACAAAAATAATGACAAATTAGAGCTATGAACAGACTTCACATTTTTGATCCATAGAAATTACAAAGTGAAACTATTACATCCAGCACCTAGCCCACCTACACAAGAAATGACGAAAGAAAAACAACCTGCATGTGAAGAGAACTTTAGACCAAAAGGACAAGGTCCCTGTGCTGAGGTTCCTCCTCTGAAATCCTTACAAGGATCAAGAGGTCATTGTCAACAACAAAATGTTCCACCGCAACAAATGAGGTTTGGTCCCGGTGCTTCATCTTCAAAACCTATGAAAGAGCAAGACCTGTCTTACAAGAGATAAGTGGTTGAAGAAAGAGAAATAGAAAAGCAAGAGAAAGAAGAAAAAGAAGACAAGAATATGCTATAAACCTTGCCTCTCAATAAGAAAACATTGATCCCAACATTCAATCAAACAATAATGATCTTAACAATGAACAACATGATGAACAAGATATGAATTTGGTTATGGTACCGTATGTCCCACTTTCCTCCAACATTAGGGAGTGGGAAGCTGACAACGATGATTTACTTATAGACAACTTCTAGCCCAGCAGGGGCCCTACAGGTAAGTATCTCTAACCCTTTATCTCTCTCATGATGTACTTCCCCCGTGATGTGTTATATGTTGTTTAGGCCTCTTGGATGACCTCAAATTCTTCCGTAAGATTCAGGATACCAGGAGACTGCCTCTGTTGTGACCTTATTCTATTTGTATCATCATTCTTCTAAATTGCCTCTCTCTGATTTCATTGTTGTGTGTTGTGTCTTGCGAACATAGCATTATGGTTGGTGACTTGGGGGCACCCTCCTACGTGACTATCCCTAAGACACTTGTTTCTCCTCTCTTATTTATTGTTTCCCTTCCTCTAGTGTTTCCACCTAGCGGGCGGATGATGACAAACATTTATATTGATGCGGACCTAGTGTCCCTTTTGAGAGAAATCAAAAATTAGACTTAGTTCTTAATATGACGATGGGGTTGTATATCTTATCTGACGCTTGGCTAGTGGAAGCATTTGTGCTTTTCGCGTAGTGAATTTATGATATTTCTATCACATTTACAAACCTTAACAATACTCTTGCTCTATGCATCTTTGTTTGTCTTTGAATCTGGCCTCGGCAGTACTCAATTCAGAGAGCTTCGTGATATAGCCTCACGGTTATCCTCGAACTCTAAATTCAATGTATAACCTTGGCTCCTTGTGTGGTTAATCAAATGCATTGATGTTGTTGTTTATCATGATGTTGTAGACACTAACATGTTTCTTGCAGGGATGTGTTTGTGGGAACATTTAGTGATCGTAAAGTACATGTCACCTCCGGGGGGCACGAGCTTTTTGAAAGTCAGTGTTCCCTTGTGTGTTTTATTCCTACCTTAATGTGCTTGATATCGATACCTGATATCAACCACCTTAAGGTGGGGGCATATATAAGGTAAGCTGTCTGTTGTAGATTTTATTTACGTGCTTGTCCTCAAGTGCAGTCTAAAGACTTGCTCGATGAGTGCATCCTGTATCCTGAGTTTGTTTGCAATCAATCAATCTATCTATTGCGTATACCTCCTTTTCATTGTAAGGTGTCTCAATGACGTTGGTGGGGTGGTATGTCATGCTTCCTTTTCACTGTAAGGCATCTATGTGACGCAGGTGGGGTTGCATTTTCAAAAGTCCTCTGCAGAGGCAGGGAGCAGTTCTATGACTAACTCAACCCTTAAGCATGTTTTTAGCAATTGTTATGGTGAAGCCCAATCATCGATGTGTGCTTGTAATGTGCCTGAGATGGTGTTGGACCTAGAAATAGGTACACTCCATTACTTGTCTGTCATGTTTTCTCTGTGTCTTCAAGTGTGTGTGTTCTGGCGTGCTTGTTTTGTGTGGCATGTTTGTTGCCCCATATGCAATCTAAAGACTTGCTCGATGAGTACATCCTATATTTTGGGAGGTTTTACATGTCTTGCATGTGTTTTTCCCCATATATGCAGTCTAAAGACCAGCGCAATGAGTGCTTCCTGCATTATGGGAGGTTTGTTTACTTTCCAGTACTTGCATTTGCATTTCATATATATGAAAAAAAGAAAAGAAAAGATATCATTTGTCTTCCATGCATTAATGTGTCTTCTATGCTTTAACTATCTTCTTCGTGTTATGCGTGACTGTAATTGTCCTCTCCATGTTTTGCGTGTCTGTTACTATCTTCTATGTGATTGGCATGTCTTCTCCGTGCTTGGTGTGTTTAATGTGTTTGTGACCTTACTTTAAAGCATGTATTGGCCTCACGTTTATACATACATTAAAGTGGGGGCTAAATGTAACGTCAAAAAATGTCCCCTTGGGGGCTTATCCCTCATAAGGTTTAGCTCCTGGGTCTTTAGCATGCATTTAGGACATTTTAGTTCATATTTTGGCATCCCGATGGAATGAGACCTAGGTTCCATGGCAAAGTGGGCCTAGGTGGACCCCTTGAGTTGTACCCTGCCCAAAATAAGGGGGGAGGACTTGGGTGCCCGCACCCTAGTCCTGCCCTATTTTGGGGCAGCCCTAATTTCTGGGTGTCAGTTTCTAACCGTTATTAGGTCCCTTTGCCGACACGGTAAGTTTTAATTATGAAAATCTTGGCCGGAGTGTTTGTAGATGCATATATAAACATGCTTAGGCATTCATTTGTAAACTAGATTTCAACTAGATGATTACAAGAAAGCTATTGTGTTCTCAAGGTGATTCAAGGCTTCTATTGTGTTACAAGAGTAGACTTGTGTGTTTTATGTGTTGATATTTGCATATTTGAGCATCAATTTCCTCATGGCATGAAGAGCATCTTCCTTCCATGAGAGCTTCACTACAAGGTGACATCATATTGTGTTTTTATCATTATTTCTTTTGGTTTTTGCCTCTGCCTCACAAGGGCACACATTCTTTATCTGACAACGGTGTTCAGAGACTTAAGTGTCCTCCGGGGCTTGACTGAGGCAAGCCTCTAAAAACCACAACTCCCAAACCAAGTCTTGTGATTCCAAGTTACAGGTGTCACATTTGGGAAAAGTGGAGTTGTAGGAAGGATTGGCAGGCATCAAGGATTCAGGATCTGAATAAAAGAAGGACATAGGAGCACTTCCAGGACCTGGGTTCTCTCTCTAGTGTCCTCCGCATCTGAGTTTCAGGAAACAGAAGTTACATGGTTGATCAGTGTCACAAGGATGTCCAAATCCCGCAAAGAAACTGGTACCTTGGACTTGGGTGCCCGCTCTAGTGTCCCCAACTGTTCTGCTTTGGAACCCTGAAATAGGTATTCTGTGATTTGGTATTTTACTCCTATCTACAAGAGCTTTTTTTGTCATTCATCAATTTGTTGTTGTATTTGTATAATTAGGGTTTTAATGGTTAATTGGGCATAAGAGAAGGAAAATTAATAATTAAATTCCCTAATCCGAGCTTCCCTTCATTTGTAAGTGACCTAGGGTATGATAGTGCTTGCCACTTGACCCTAGATCCTTGAATGTTAAGTGGAAAGGTGGATTTAAATATCTAAAAACCAAAACATTGATAAATCCAATTTTCCCCTAAACAACAACATATAGAAGAATGAAGATACATAAAGAGGAATGACACAATGTGTTCTTACTCATTGTACCTTTGTGCTAACAAGGGTGTCAAGGGAGAACCACAACATCACAATACAGGGATAACAATACATACAAGCATAACAAAAAATGAGGAGGGACCACACTTGCGAGTCAGTCTATAACAAATCATCCTCCCCTAACTTGCTTATGATAAAATGGATGGAGGACAAGCTTCTCTAGGGACTACATCAAGCATGGTGAAGAGTGCTAGAGCCATACCTTGTTCGAATTTGTTGAATTTTTTCACCGAAGACTTGGCATTTCTTAGTGGAATGGCCAAGTGCTTGATGATATGCACAATAATGAAGTGTCGAATGATTATTTTGTTGAATCTTTTTGTTTGTTGGAGGAGGAAGAGTGATTAAGTTGTCTTTAAGTAGACTCAGTAACATATGCTCTTGTTGAGATAGAAGAGAAGATATAGGTGGAGTAGGAAGCAATCCATTTTGTTGCGAACATTGTGGAGAGAATGTAGGAGAAGGTCAAAAACCTAAACCTACTTTAGAAAAGTGTGGTGTTGGTTCCTTAATTCCTTAATTTTTACATCCTAACCCATTTCCATTGTACCCTTGTTTTGAAATAATTTTGAATCCATACCCATTACGCATCTCCAAGTCTGAAGGAAGAGGAGAGGTCATATGACTAGCTTTATTGAAATGAGAATTGGCATCATGTGTTGAAGAAGAAGGATCATTCTTTTCATCCTGGTGAGGAGGGTCAACCTTTGTTTCATAAAGCCCACTAGGGTTGAAAACTAAAGGGACCTTGTCATTACCAAGACATGCATTTGAAGAAGATGATTCATTAGATTGGGATGATACTTCATCACAAATGACCTCCATTTCTATAAGAGAAGGTGGATCATCATCAATATAAGAATTTCCATCATCATTGCTTTTGAGTTTAAGTTTTTGAGAAGTGGAAGCTTGTGTTGAAGAAACTTCATTTACCTTCAAGGTTTTTGGGTGCGAGGGTGAAATTTTATGTTCATCTGCAAAGGAGGGTGTAAAATCTAATGAACCCCAATCATCACCAAAAAATGTATTCAAAGGACCGAAACTATCCTAACCCTTACTGTTGTTAGTAGCGAAGAATAGTGGTTTGGTTTTTGTTAAAGAAGGGATCAAATTTCTAAAATAAATTTGATGTCTCACTTCCATTTGTAAGCAACTTTGCAAAATTGAATCATCTTGAATCATATGGATCTTGTTTTCAAAAATGAACTTTATTGAACGATGAAGGGTAGACAAGACTACCCTTATAGCATGAATCCATGGTCTACCAAGAAGAAGATTATATGAAAGAGAATCAAACATGACATGGATAAGGGTAGGCAATGTCACAGGTCCAACCTTAACATTTAAGGTGATTGTACCTAGTGATTCCTTACCAACATTATCAAAGCCACGGATGATGAGTTTATATGGTTGGATGAGAGACATATCAATATCAATTTTATGTAACAAGTCTATGCCATAAACATTAAGACTTGATCCACTATCAATCATAGTGCATCTTGTAACATCGAAAAATGTCCCCTTGGGGGCTTTTCTGTCATAAGGTTTAGCTCGCGGGTCTTTAGTATGCATTTAGGACATTTTAGTTCATATTTTGGCATCTCAATGGAATGAGACCTAGGTTCCATGGCAAATTGGACCTCCCCCTTGAGTTGTACCCTCCCTAAAATAGGGGGAGGACTTGGGCACCGGCGCCCTAGTCCTGCCCTATTTTAGGGTAGCCCCAATTTTTGGGTGTCGGTTTATGGCCGTTAGTTGGTTCTTTTACCTATACGGTAAAGTTTGATTTTTAAAATCTTGGCGGGAATGATTGTAGATGCATATATAATCATTTGTAGGCATTCATTTGTAAACTAGATGATTACTAGTAAGCTATTGTGTTCTCAAGGCAATTCAAGGCTTTTTATTGTGTTGCAAGAGTAGACTTGTGTGTTTTGCGTGTTGATATTTGCAGATTTGAGCATCAATCTCCTCATGGCATGAAGAGCATCTTCCTCCATGAGAGCTTCACTACAAGGTGACATATCATTGTGTTTTTATCATTGATTCTTTTGATTTTTGGCCTCTGCCTCATAAGGGCACGCCCTCTTTATCTGACAATGGTGTTCAGAGACTTAAGTGTCCTCTGGGGCTTGACTAAGCCAAGCCTCTAAACACCACAACCCCCAAACCAAGTCTTGTGATTGAAGGTTATAGGTGTCGCATTTGGAAAAAGTGGAGTTGTAGGAAGGATTGGCAGGCATCAAGGATTCGAGATCTGAATAAAAGTCAGACAAAGGAGCACTTCCAGGACTAGAGCACCTGCAACAGTGTCCTCCGCAGACAGATCTCAAGAAACAGAAGTTATAGGGCTGATCAGTGTCGGAAGGAGGTCTAGATTCCCTAAAAAAATAGGTAGCTTGAACTTGGGCGCCCACACCTTAGTCCTCGAATGTTCCACCTCAGAACCCCAAAAATAGGTATTCTGTGATTTGCCATTTTACTCCCGTCTGCAAGAGCTTTTTTCGTTATTCGTCAACTTGTTGTCGTATTTGCATAATTAGGGTTTTAATGGTTAATTGGACATAAGAGAAGAAAAAAAATTGATAATTAATTCCCTAATCCAAGTTTCCCCACATTTGCAAGTGACCTAGGGTATGATAGTGCTCTCCACTCGACCCTAGATCCTTCAATGTATGGTGGAGAGGCGGATTTAAACATCTAAACATTAAAACATTGACAAATCCAATTTTCCTCCTAAACATTTTGGTGAATCCATGTTTTTGGACTTAAATTGCAACTTGATGAGTGTTTTTTTATAGATTTGGTGTGATTTCATTCATTCATATAGGCATTTACTTTATTGCATTGAGAAAAAATTTTAAAAATTGAAAATTTTGAAAAATACAAAAAATTGCATTGTTGGGCTTACTAAATTGCACCAATTCTTCCTAAATCTTCCTAATTCATGATTTTTGCATCATATCTGATATAAATTATAGAAAAATCCAAAAAATCAGAAATTTGTATTGCATTTTCATCATTTAATTGCTAGGGTTTTGTGGAAATTTTGACAATTTTTTTAGATAACCTAGTAATTCCAAAATCTAGGGTTTGTAGACAAAATCTTTTATCAAATTTTTCTACTAATTTTAAAGACTCATTCAAAATTACATTTGGCTGTAGTCTTGCATTTTGGTGTGAATTTGCATTTATATTTAAATTATTTGCAATTTTGCATAGAAAATTTCAACAAAAGCTAGCAATTTTGGTGCATTTTCATTAAATTTGCATGGGCATTTTGCATGATTAACCTTGAAAATCATTTTCAGATCTGAGATTATTTCATTTCCATCATAAATCAGACCTCAAATCATTCAAATAGCTTTTTGTCCCAAGATCTCAAACCTAGGGCTTCAAAAACGACAATTTTCACTAAATTTAGCTTTATCGACTCTCCAAACTTGCACTACAAGTGTGTTGTGAAAGATATATTCACATTAATTTTCTGTAATCAGGGTTATAATTTTCTTCCCCTCATAAAAATCTTCACAACACCCTTTTATCGGGCTCTTGTAGTGAAAATTTTGCAAAAAACTACACATTTCGACCATTTTTGCCCTAGGGTTTGACATAGTTTGCACTAAAAGCATGTTGTGTTGGTTATTTTTGCATCAAGTGGATGTTACTACTGATATTATTTGTTTTCCATCATCATTTTCCTCACAACACGCTTTGTTATGCTATTTTGCATTGAATTTCGGTGAAAAAAGTGACTATTTTGACATATTTTCACTATATTTTGACTTGGCATTATCTTGAAATCACTTCAAGAGTGTGTTGAGAAGGATTCCTTTGTTGTTTTGGACTGCTATCAGACATATAACTTGCTGTCCTTGACTGAAATCCTTACAATACCCTTTGCTTTCACTTATTTGCATTGAAGAAGTACAAAAAATCAAGCATTTAGGTCACTTTTTGCATATAGTCTTGCACTTGACTTTTGTATAAAGTTGGAAAAGATTTTCAAAATCTGATCTTACATTGAAATGGCACCTTCATGTCATTTTCCAATGGGATCTCTGCATGTATTTATCAAATATCTTGATTTTGACAAATTCCTAATCCTCATGAGTGAGCATCATTTGTTATTAGAAGACTTAACTAAATTCATCTCTAGGAACACTCATGGGAAAGATGAGAGTGAAAAACCTTTTTCCACCATAGATGATGATGATGATGAGGTATCTTCCTCCCATCCCAATGCTCTCCCTGGCCATGATGTAGTATTAGTGGATGAGAAAAGGTCTTTCACATTAAATCCTTTAGGGATGGATGTTGGACGCAACCAAGAGGGAAACAATGTTAATTCAATATTGATTAATACACTTTGTAGCTTGATATTCCTAAGATGATTGTCCGAGGGGCACCTAGTGCACCCTCTTTCTTAAAGATGGTGATTAATATTCAAGGTAGATCCCCAGATTACATCTACGAATATGTAAAACAAATTTCTCCAAGAAATCAGGGTGTGCAAAATGTGATTGCTCATACATATAACACCCATAATAACAAGCAAAGTAAGCAAGCACCACATGTGCCTATCTCTCTTCCATGTTCTCAACCTATTCTCCCTCAACCACCTCATCTTACTCATAAAAGTGGTCAAGAGTATGATCTTGTCAAACAGCTTCGCGCTACTCTGGCTAAGATCTCTCTTTGGGATTTGATACAAACATCACCTACATACCATGGAATGCTCCAAGAAGATTTACAAAAGGTGATTGTGCCACCTACTGTTAAGCCGAATGATGTAGCAGCTCTATTAGATTGTATGCATGCGACAAAAATAGATATCCTCTTTCAACCACATGAATTACCATCAGTCGAAGTTCAAAACCAATATGATTCTCTTGTAATCTTTGTTACAATAAACAAAACATTGGTTAAGAGAGTTATGATTGATAATGGATCAGCTCTTAATGTTTGTGGCATTGACTTATTGCATAAGGTTAAAGTTGATGAATCTACCATCAAACCAGAAATGTTAAGTATTCGTGGTTTTGACAATGTTCAACGACAATTTGTGGGCACTCTAACTTTACCTATACAAGTGGGACCCGTGATTGTGCCTACCCTAGTTCATGTCATGCCTTGCTCTCTATCTTACAACATGATTCTTGGTAGACCTTGGATTCATGCATTGGGGGCAGTCCCTTCCACCTTGCATCATTCAATCAAATTTATATTCAAAGGTAAACTTCATACTATTCATACTAATCCTGAACCAGGTAACTGTTTGCATATTAAAAAGCAAAAACCAATTCATAATCATATGATCTTAAACAATTTGCGAGGTGATCTATCAAAGCCTCTAGCCATAAATGATGTTATGAAGGAATCTAAACCATCGAATGCACTATTTGGTGATGATTGGGGTTCATTAGATTTTAATCCTTGCAGCATAGGGAATTATAAACTTAATAACCTTGACACATCAAAAGTAGCATCGATCTCATCTAAGCAATCTTTTGAAGCATCTAAGAACAACAAAGTCTCCTTAGTTGAAAATAAATACAATACTCTAACTTATACTACAAATTATGATACCTATGAGGCTTCACCTTCCTCTAAGGAACTGGATTCTCTATATGGTCGTGGATTTCAAATTTTGTATAAACATAACAACTATGTAGGTAAGGGATGTGGTGTAAATCAACAAAGAATTTGAGTACCTATAGAATTTGCTTCAACACATTACTCAAGCGGTATTGGATATAATCCTTTTAAAGAAAAGAAAGCCTCTTGTCATCCTAAACTTAATACAATATCAAAATGACATGAGAGATATCCTAGATATGTATGTTCTTAACGATGGTGCTACCAGGTAAGTATCTCTAACCCTTTATCTCTCTCTCATGATGTGCTTCCCCCATGATGTGTTATATGTTGTTTAGGCCTCCTAGGATGACCCCTGATTCTCTTCTAAGGTTCAGGATACGAGGAGACCACCTCTGTCTTCTATATTTCCTCTCTCTCTGATTTCATTGTTGTGTGTTGTGTCTTGTGGACATAGCATCATGGTTGGTGACTTGGGGGCACCCTCCTATGTGACTATCCCTAAGACACTTGTTTCTCCTCTCTTATTTATTGTTTCCCTTCCTCTAGTGTTTCCACCTAGTTGGCGGATGACGACAAATATTTATACTGATGCAGACCTAGTGTCCCTTTCGAGAGCAATCAAAAATTGGACTTAGTTCCTAATATGACGATGGCGTTGTATATCTTATCCGACGCTTGGCTATTGGAAGCACTCATTCTTTCTGCATAGTGAATTCTATGATGTTTCTATCGCATTTACAAACCTTAACAATACTGTTGCTCCATGCACCTTTGTTTGCCTTTAAATCTAGCCTTGGCGGTACTTGATTCGAAGAGCTTCGTGATATAGCCTCATGGTTATCCTCAAACTCTGAATTCATTGTATAACCTTGGCTCTTTCTGTGGTTAATCATATTCATTAATGTTATTGTTTATCATGATCTTGTAGACACTAACATGTTTCTTGCAAGGATGTGTTTCTGGGAACATTTGGCAATCATAAAGTACATGTCACCTTCGAGGGGCATGGGCTTTGCAAAAGTCGTGTTCCTTGTGTGTTTTCTTCCTACCTTAACATGCTTGATATCGATAACTGATATCAACCACCTTAAGGTGGGGGCATATATAAGGTAAGTTGTCTGTTATAGATGTTAGCAATGTGCTTGTCCTCAGATGCAAAGACTTACACCCCAGGGTAGTGCATCATGCATCCTAAGTTTGTTTACAATCAATCAATCATGTAAGCCCTCTGCGGAGGCGGGATATCACATATATTCTTTTTCTTAAGCTCTCTGAGAAGGCGGGGATGGTGTATTTCTCGGAGCAGATTGCATCATCCTGTCATTTTCAAAAGTCCTCTGTAGAGGTGGGGAGCAGTTCTGTGACTAACTCAACCCTTAAGCGTGTTTTTGATGATTGTTTTTGCGAAGCCCAATCATCAGTGTGTGCCTGTAATGTTCCTGAGATGGTGTTGGACCTAGAATTAGGTAAACTCCATCGCTTGTCTGTCGTGTTTTCTCCATGTTTTCAAGTGTGTGTGTTTTGGTGTGCTTGTTTTGTTTGGCGTGTTTGTTGCCCCATATGCAAAGACTAGCGCTCTCAGGTAGTGCTTCGTGCATTTTGGGAGGTTTTGCATGTCTTGTGTGTGTGTTGCCCCATATATACAGAGACCAGTGCCCCTGAATAGTGCTTCATGTATTATGGGAGGTTTGTTTACTTTCCTGTACTTGCATTTGCATTTCATATATATGAGAAAAATAAAAGAAAAGATATCATTACTGTCTTCCATGCATTAATGTGTCTTCTATGCATTAATTGTCTGCTCCGTGTTCTACATGACTGTAATTGTCTTCTCCGTGTTTTGCGTGCCTGTTACTATTTTCTATGTGATTGGTGTGTCTTCTTCGTGCTTGGTGTGTTTGTTGTGTTTGTGACCTTACTTTAATGCATGTATTGGCCTTGCGTTTATACATACATTAAAGTGGGGGCTAAATGTAACGTAAGAAAATGTCCCCTTGGGGGCTTTTCCCTCATAAGGTTTAGCTCCTGGGTCTTTAGTATGCATTTAGGACATTTTAGTTCATATTTTGGCATCCCGATGGAATGAGACCTAGGTTCCATGGCAAATTGGACCTAGGTGGACCCCTTGAGCTGTACCATGCCTAAAATAGGGGGAGGACTTGGGTGCCCGTGCCCTAATCCTACCCTATTTTAGGGCAGCCCCAATTTTTGGGTGTTAATTTATGATCGTTAGTTGGTTCTTTTGACGACACGGTAAAGTTTGATTTTTAAAATCTTGGTGGGAATGCTTGTAGGTGCATATATAAGCATGTGTAGGCATTCATTTGTAAACTAGATGATTACTAGCAAGCTATTGTGTTCTCAAGGTGATTCAAGGATTTCTATTGTATTGCAAGAGCAGACTTGTGTGTTTTGTGTGTTGATATTTGTAGATTTGAGCATCAATCTCCTCATGGCATGAAGAGCATCTTCCTCCATGAGAGCTTCACTACAAGGTGACATATCATTATGTTTTTATCATTGATTCCTCTGGTTTTTGGACTCTGCCTCACAAGGGCACACCCTCTTTATCTAAAAATGGTGTTCAAAGACTTAAGTGTCCTTCAGGACTTGATTGAGGCAAGCCTCTAAACACCACAACCCCAAAACCAAGTCTTGTGATTGCAAGTTACAGGTATCGCATTTGGGAAAAGTGGAGTTGCAGGAAGGATTGAGAGGCATCAAGGATTCAGGATCTGAAGAAAAGTCAGACAAAGGAGCACTTCTAGGACTAGGGCGCCCGCAATAGTGTCCTTTGCAGACAGATCTCAAGAAACAGAAGTTACAGGCTTGATCAGTGTCAAAAGGAGGTCCAAATTCCCTGAAAAAGTAGGTACCTTGGACTTGGGCACCCGCACCTTAGTCCCCGACTATTCTGCCTCGGAACCCTAAAAATAGGTATTCTGTGATTTGCCATTTTACTCCCATTTGCAAGAGCTTTTTCCCTTATTCGTCAATTTGTTGCCGTATTTGCATAATTAGGGTTTTAATGGTTAATTGGACATAAAAGAAGAAAAAAATTGATAATTAATTCTGTAATCCAAGTTTCCCCACATCTGCAAGTGACCTAGGGTATGATAGTGCTCGCCACTTGACCCTATATCCTTCAATGTATGGTGGAGACGCAGATTTAAACATGTAAACATTAAAACATTGACAAATCCAATTTTCCTCCTAAACACATCTTACCCTCATTCTATTAATAATGACAAATATCATAAGAGGCTCATATGCATTTTGAATTTATATGGGAGGTAATTCATGTTGTTGAAATAAAATATCTGATGTAGTCGCATGCATATAACTAAATAGAGATGCTACATCATTCGGTCTAACAGAAGGTGGAAGCACTACCTTTTGTAGAGCCTCTTGGAGCATTTTGTGGTATGTAGGTGATGTTTTTATTAAATCCCATAGGGAGATCTTAGCCAGAGTAGCACAGAGCTGCTCGACAAGATCATATTTTCTACCAATATGTTGAGACAGATGAGGAGGTGGTGGAAGAAAAGGTTGATAATGTGGAAGGGAAGTGGACACACTCGATGCTTGCTTACTTTGCTTATTATTGCGGGTGTTGTCTGTGTGAGAATTTGCATTATAATGTTGTGACACATTTTGAACATCTTTATTTCTTTGAGTACTTTGATTTACAATATTGAGAAAGTAACCAAGAGGTTGAGATAAAAATGTAATCATAGGTTTAGAGAAAGGAGGTGGATTAGGTGCCTCATGCACATTGAATTTAGGAATATTTTGAATATTAATGCACTTATTCACTATCCCCTTAGCGGGTGGAATAAGTCTATTAATGATAATAGAATTTGCATTGATATCTTTTTGAGATGAATGCCCAATATCTTCCCATGAGAAATCCATTATAATAGAATAATCTTTATCCACTAATGCTTCATCTTTTGGCAAGAGAGCATTGGAATGAAGAGAGGGTAGAGTGATGTTAAGAAATTTTTTGATGATTGTATCTTTAGTGATGTCCAAAAGGCTTGAACATGCAACCAAAGGAAGAATACGAAGGTCCTTCACATCCCTAATGATATCCAAGGTATTTGAGCATTCAACCAAAGGAGGAGGATCAAGGGTCTTCACATCCTTAGTGATATCCAAGGTACTTAAACATTCAACCAAAGGAGGAAGATTAATAGGATGATTAATGGAATCACCATGTGCTATTGTAGAAGTAGAAATAGTATGCTCAACATCCTCTTATGCCACATCTCTAGAAGAGAGATCATTCAAATGAAGAGAAGGTAAAGTAATGTTAAGGAATGTGTCAATGATTTCATCCTCGAGTGCCAAAATGTTCTCACTTTTAGGAGAGGTATCCAAAGAATAGGATGATGTAGGTGAATCTAGGTCACCATCATATCCCTTAGAGGTGATGTCAATTATATCATCATGAATTGTAGTAGAAGAAGAAGAACTATCGCCATCATCTTTCTCATGACTATTCATGGAGATGAATTTAGCAAAGTCCTCTAATATTGATAGAATTAATACAAATAAGCCAATAATACATGTAAGTGTGATATGGAATAGAAATGTACAATTGAATTTAGGCATTATTTGAGTAGCTAAAATAAGATTACAATCAATGACTTACAAGTGCAAGATAAGTAGGGCTCTCCCAAAATGTGGTATTTTTGGTAACCACAATAACTAAGTCTTGAAAATGTAAGATGTGTCGTATGTGAAAATTATTTTCCTAAGTACACACAAGATGTATTTAGAAAAAAATTCTTTAAATGAAGTTGCATAAGTGTCAAATGAAGCTAGAGAGTTTTGTTTATGTTTTTTCTTTCAAATTTCAAAGATAACATGAATACACGAATGTTCTTGCTTTCTAAATTAAACACATATGACCAATAAGATGAGGTAAAATAAAAATAAAAATAAGATTTATCAATCATTAAACATAGAAAATATCTAAAAATAAGATTTCAAATACAACCACTAAATGCATGACTAGCTAGGTTTTTACTATCAAACCCTAGATCTTAAATGTTTGTTGCCTAAACCAAAATTATTTGATGCAGGAATGTAATTTAAACACAAATGATAATTATGATGTGATAAAGAAATTATAAATAATATTTGAACAAATAATCAACATCAACAAGATTTTAAATAAGATTGTACTCAATAAACCCTAGGTGCAAGACTAGCTAGGTTTTCCAAAAAAGCAAAAATCTTGAAAACCCTAACAATGAATAAGTGAAAATGCCAAATATATCAATACGAAAATTATTAAATGATGTGATACCAATCATATCTGATGCAAAAATCAGAAATTTAAATCTTTCTATGATGATCTAAAACTTATGCAATGAAAACAATGCAATAAATATGTTTTTTCTAAGCCTAAAATGCTTGATTTTTCACTTTTCAATGCAAATATGCAAAATGCTTTTTCTTTAAACACAAAGATGATATGATACAGAAAATGAAATCAATTTTATCATTCCAAAAATATATGAAACAACTCACTAATCTCCAAACCCTAGGTCCAAGATAAGCTAGATTTTCTAAAAATTCAAGGTATTTGTAAACCCTAATTTTGAAACAATGTAAAAATTAAAGTATGAAAGTATGCCAAATGATGAATGAATGAAATATAATTACATATATGGCAGAAAATAACTCAGATCTAAATAAATAAGGATACCAAAGTACAAGAAATGACAGGTTCACCAAAATGTTTAGTAGAAAAGGGAGACCTAGCCTAAACGTTAAACTACATCAAACCCTCTTCTACCAACATTTGAACACAAGCTGAGCTTGGCTTATACCTTTTAAGGAGATCCAAACTATAGGGGCTTTGTCCCTTTGTTTTATAGATTAGAATCAAACAAATCCAACCAATCAAACTAGGGAAAAACATGAAACCCTAATTAAACAAGATCAATGAAAATATGACTGTCAGAAATAGATATCAAAAATCTTACACCACGGTGAGGATCAGAGGGTAGAATAGAACCTGAATCCCAGTTAGGGAGACTAAAGGACCGAGGTACTTGGGCACCCTAGACCCTAATTAGGGTTTAGTAGAATGTTAATTTTTTAGTGTCTTCCCTTCTATGTTCCTACTTCCTATAACTTATTTTCTACAGATTCTTCCAAATGCTACCTACACACACACACGAAGGAAAATGGTTGGGTGCTATTTAGGATCTTGCCTTTAAGTCAAGACCTATGAATGGTGTTTCTACCTCCACAATAGCAATGATGAGATCTCAAAGAGTGTGTGCCCTAGGAGGGTAGAGACAAATCTAAAGTAGAATGGAATGCTAGAACAAAGCACAAAGAAAAGAAGTCACATGAGCATAGAAACCCTAGCATGCTTGATGTAGCATCACAACTTGACTCAAGAAGTTGGTGTAGCCAGATGAAGTAGGAATGTCTTCACAAGGCCTGCAATAAGTTAGTGCAATAGTAATAATCCACCATATAGAGCTTTAGAGAAGAATAAAGAGCATGAGAGAGAAGAAGAGAGAGTGCAAGTGTGCATAGATTGTATAGAGAACTTAGAGATGTTCAAATGAATAAACTAACATTCTTTTATATGCATCCCCACTCACTAACAATGAATAAAACCAAATGGGACCAACATGTATAAGCCAAGGAGGTATTCTAAGCTAACACCACAAGAGAGGGGCTAAAGGACCCATCTAGGACCAGTGCGCTCGGGTGCCCTAGTCCTTTAGCCCCACAAACTCTGGGGAGTGTCCCTTTAAATGGGGCTTAGACCAATCCTAACTTTATTTTGTCAAGTTTATCTATCAGGATCAAGATTTAATCATTTAATGTTAAAAAAGGTGTTAAAGTAGGTCATGATTAACAAGTGTAAACATTTTAGGTCCACCCAGGTGCTAAAAGGTGTAAAATGCTAGTGTACACATTTTACTCCATAAAACCATCATAGAAGGATATGGTTATGAAGAAGGAAGAGAGTTAGTATCCAACACTGAAGGGGTGGAAATGGGATGGACGTCTGAATGATGATGTGGAATATAATCAATAAAGTTGGTGGAATAATGTTGTGGGAATGGATTAGTGTATATTTAAAGGTTTTGATTTTGTTGGGCTACAAACTTATTACCTTTATCATTCATGCCTACCACCTAGATAACATTAGAGTCAATGAAATCTTCAATTAATGCTTGAAATGCATACTTTTTCTATATTGTGTCAAGGTACACAATGGAATTGGAAAAAGACTTTTGGATTGTAGTTCTTAGGAAGGCGTTGATATGTGTGTAAGGGGTGAATGGCCAACAACTACACCAAATTGTTAGAAAGGAGTTGTTTAAGGATGGAATGTAAAGAATAAAAAAATTGTGTAAAGTAGCAATTTGACCACATACATAAAGCCATCTCCAATGAAGAAGATGAGGTTGTATTGGCAGTATTTACAATAGTGGTAGTTGTGTTTTTCTTATTAAAGTGATTGTTGTTCTTTATATAATTTTTATAAATGATGTAGAAGATACTAATGAAAAAGCAAGAGCTTGCGAGGCAAAAGGAGGTACCTTGAACTAGCTAGAAGTTTGTTGGTAGTCACATAGGGCTATACATAGATGATGAAATGATAGATATCTCATTATTAGAATTTTATCCTAGATGAGAGACCGAAGGTTTCCTATAAAAAACATCTACACATATAAATCAAGAAGTACATATGGAATCTACAAGAATAATGATTGGTATTAAAAGATGAAATTCGTTACTTTTTCATTAGCACCTTGTTTACAATGCACTAGTTCAATGAATGTGGCCTAGGGGCCAATGTTCACCTAGAAATGCTGAAAAAACTTGATTTACCAATTGGTTGAAAGAAAGAATTGGATGTTTCGATAGAGGGAAAAACTAATCGAATGTGGTGTCTTTCAAAAACCATGGAAATAGCTTTACTAACAACTTATCCTAAAAATAAAATCATTACAAAATGTAATGAATACAGATACATGCATTTGTGGGTCTCTTTTTCCATTGTACTTTTCAAAGCATAGTACTTCAAAGATAATGGGAAGATGTTTGGCTAGAATACCAAGTGATAGTGGTTGTGACAATAATAGGGTGTAGTTAGAGGTTATGAGGTGGTGAATAAGGAAGCAAATTGTTGTTGCAAGTTACCCATATTTTGCATTAATTTATTCATCACTAGATCTGTGGTGTGTAAAGGTGTAGTAGAAACAAGAGTCATATTAATACTTGAAAAGGGATACGAAAGAAAAGGTTACAAAGGCAAATGGTACAAAGCACTGAGGAGACTGGTGGAAAAGCTAAATGGAAAATGCTAGGATACAAGAATAAACCCATATGAATGCCAGACCGGTTTACATTGTATCTTAGAAGAGCTAGCATCTGGATTATTGGTTTAAATTAAAATGGCCATATCTGTGAGATTATTCATTATTATGTCATAAAATGTCCCCTAGGACTTTTACCTCCTAAGTTTAGCTCCCAGGTCCCTTAGTTTTAATCATGCATCTAGAAATGAATCCCAAAACAAAATCCCCTGAAACCCATGACAAATGGGACCCAAGGGACATCTCTGAGCTTCATCCAGCTCCAAAATAGGTCCTTGGGATTGGGAACCCATGCCCTTACCCTACCCTATTTTGTTGAGGTCCCAAATTTGAATGTTGACTGGTGATTGTTAAAAGTTTTCCATTGTCGACATCTTGAGTTTGAATTATGAAATTTGTTGCAGGAATGCATATATAATCATGTTTAGGACTTTGTTTGCAAACTAGTATATGATTTTGAGATTTTGACAAACTTATGATTTTAGATCATTCAAGGCGATCATTATGTTGTAGAGAAGATTTGTGTTGTTGTTGTGTTTGTTAATGCAGATTTGAATTCATCTTCTCATGGCATGAAAGAGCTTCATCTCTGTGAGAGCTACACCTCTGGGGTGATATCTATTTATGATTTAAACTATCATTTTTATCATTGCTTTTTCCTCTTTCCTGCAAGGACATGCACTCTCTCTCTAACAACAGTTTTGGAAGGCTTGAATGTCATTCCAGGGCTTTGTCAAGGCAAGCTCCTAAACACCACAACCCCCAACCCCTCTCTTGTGATTGCAGGTGACAGGTATTAGATATTATGGATAAGAATTGTAGAGGACCATTGTAGAGTAGAAGGATCCTGGATCTAAAGAAAAAGGTAGAAAATATAACAAAAGGTCAAGCGCACCCATACCTTTGACCCTCTATTTCACAGCACTCGAAATCTCTAAAGTGGTTGCAGTCCATAGCAGGTTTTGTCCCAAAGCCCTCTTAAAAAGTAGTACCTTGGGCTTGGGTGCCTACCCAGGTTTGACCCTGACTTTTCTGCATTCCTAAACTCAAAGTTTGGTATGTATTTGATCTATATTTAGTGTCTTTCTGTAGAAGGATTTGTTGTGTTTCATCTGTTTGCTTATTATTTTGCATAATTAGGGTTTTAGGATTAATTGAGCTAAGAATAAATAAATCAATTAACAAATTCCAAATTTACTTATCATTCCAAGTGACAGCCAACCTGATAGTTGAGTCCTCTTGCAAAAGTTGTGATTCTACTCGGTTAAATGTCCTTAAATGTATTGAGTGAAAGGAGGATCTAATCAAATTATTATTCAATCCCATCAACCCTCTTTTCATCCATTACATTTTGGTAAACCCATGTTTTTGCTGAATTTTCACCTTACTGAGTTTTGTACATCATATTTTCATTCATACATTTCATTGTCATCATTTTACATTTGAAAATCTTACAAACAAATTGAAAATTTTAAAAAAATCAAGCATCCTAGGCTTGCATTTAGACATAGTTTATACTATTTTCATGGAATTTTATCTAAATCATTTAAATCTCTGATATTTACATCAAATCTGTTATAAATTGCAGCATTACATCATTACATAATCATTTACCTTGCATTTTCATACTTTATTTGTTAGGGGTTTCCTTGAAATTGTGCATTTTTCATATAACCTAGTCTTTGCAAAAGCTAGGGTTTGTAGTTAAAATCTTGTTTCAGATTTTACTAGTCCTTTGAACACTCTTTAAAATCTGATTCTAGATTGTAGTGTTGTTTCATTGCATGTTTTTACATTTACATTTACATCTTTACAACATTTGTATTCGAAAAAGTGAAAAAATTGAGCATTTTAGGTCATAAACAAGCATAGTTTTGCTTTATTTCATTGCATTAGTCATTAGTATCATTCATTTTAGATATTTCATTCATTTTCAATACATCTATCATCTAAAAATTTGACATCATTTCACACTCTTGCTTGGAAATTCCCATGTTTTTAATTACACATTGTGTATTTCAACACTAAGGGTTGTATACACTTTCTTTAAACAAACTTACAAATCACTCATATTGTCTTTTTCTGTTGCATTATTTAATTCTACCCACTTTGCTTGTTATGGACCCTATGTGTCTTTTAGTACCCATTTCCTCAAACAAGTGCTTAAAGGGTGAAATAGTCCCTCATACATGACTTCTAATCACAATAATAATGCTAGGTTCCCTCCTAGACCTTATATCAAAAGAAAGACTCTTGAACCTGAAATAGTAGTCACACCTCATGATAGAACAATTGGAGACATTGAAGGACCTCTTTACATCATAGTGAAGGTAATGGTGACTCATGTGCATGGAACGCTTATAGATCCTAATTGTATGACTAATGTGGCAACGAAAGAGTTCCTTTATTCACATGATTTGATACAAGATTCTTGTGAACCTATGGACATAATGATTAAGACACATATTGGAGCTTTTATTCCTACCTATGGGAAGATATCTTTATTAGTTACGGTATTTGAGAAAGATGTGGAACATGTTGAGTACTTGTGACTCAGATTACAGGCATTGGCGAGAGCTGTGCTTTGTCTCAGCGAGCACATTGTTCAGTGGTCTATTCTTTGCATCGGCGAGATGGTGTGTTGTGCTACTCCGACAGTTGGACATCAGCCTGACAGGCTCTATCGGCGCTGCTTCGATGTTTCCTACCAATGGTCTGAAGTCCCACCGATCAGTTCAAGGGTTCAATGTTCTATCAGATCGGTGAGACTTATTATTATCGAAGCAGCTTGGGAGACTACTTCCGATGTGCGGGGTCTTACCGATGAAGGGCTATTAGTATACTCTATCAGGCTGACTTTCACTATCGGCATGGTCTTGGGTTTCTTCTCCAATGTGCATAAGTTATTCCGATGAAGGATGAAGGGTTGTTGGCGTCAGCGTGAGAAGCGTTGTCGTTCTGAGTTTTGGAAGTCCTTCCGGTGTTAACTGTCACTCTGATGAAGGGTTGGTGAAGCGTTGGCGTCAGTGGGACAAGGAACCATTGGTGTGGATGGTGGAGTGGTCTTTGATGGCTTGGGCTATACTGATGAGGTTAGACTGGCATCGTCGGCAACAAAATTGCTGAAGATAGTCTTACTAAGTGGTCGAGTCTATAAACTAGAAAATCGACTGATGACTGATGCATGTGGGACTAATGAATTCTCACGAATGCAAACAGTTAGAAATTAATTTCTTGACGGTTGAACTAAATGGATAAAGTTGAACAGTTATGGGCAGTTTGATTGCACATAAAGTTTTGGTAGAATTCGTTCTGTGTGTAAGAGAGAAAGGAGTGCGACAGAGAGTTAGAACAGAGTTCGGGAGAAGGGGATTCAAGCCAAGAGGGTGATGTCCTGTACTGTATGCTATTTGTGGCATGATAACAGTATGAAGGACTAACCCGAGTGCTCTGATTAGAACTGAGGAGAACTTTGTGTAGGGTTATGCTGTCAGTTATTCTTCCAGAGGAACAAGATGTAAATCTCCATGAAAGGCTTAGTGCCAGATTTGTATTGTAACTGTATTTCTCTGTTGCTGAATAATACAATGGCGATCTGGGCTTTTGGAGTGTGGGGTTTTTTACCCGTAAGGGTTTTCCCCACGTAAATCTATGTTTTTGTTCTATCTTTCATGTTTAATATTTCTGCTATTGAAACTGGTTAATGTTGCTTGTACTTTCCTCTAAGGG
Organism: Cunninghamia lanceolata; assembly: GCA_027924645.1. Classification (NCBI taxonomy): domain Eukaryota; kingdom Viridiplantae; phylum Streptophyta; class Pinopsida; order Cupressales; family Cupressaceae; genus Cunninghamia; species Cunninghamia lanceolata. The sequence goes on from BSBN01000771.1 coordinate 5,648,084, forward strand.
TTAATGTTGGAAATGAACTATGTCTGATTCTGCTCTGTGGCATAGTTGTGTGTGTTTTTGAGGCAATCTAAAAGAATTTAAATTTGTCGAAGACACCATTGTTCTTAGAATACGTTATGAGATGCTCTCATTTCCTTACAAGTGGTATCAGAGCCTTCTTCTGGGATCTGCTTTGTTGCTCACATATGTACGTTTGTGTGTTGCATGTGTTTGCATGTAAGAGTTCCTAGTGTATAAGGTCTGGTTATTCCTTCTATGATGATTTCTTAGTCTGACAGGCTTGAGGAAATCTGAAGGAATCATCTAATGTTTTGATCCTTATTTTTAGTGAAGTCTGGCAGTTGCTCTTGTTTCCCTGTTTCAACAATGCTTGAAGGATGGTGAAGATGAAGAGACTAGAGCTGGTCATGATGTGGCCTGAGGCTCTTAGTTGACAGTGTAGAATCCTATTGCATGGGGTGGATTTTACTTTATGGTTGTGTTGCTGTAGTAACTTTCATATTGGGTGTCTGTGTGAGAGGCTCTCTGATGATATGAAGAAGTTTGTGTTGCTGCTCAGCCATGGAGTATTGTGCTTATGCTGGGATTTGTTCCTCGTATTGGAAGGTGCCGATTATGTGATGCCCCGGTTGCATTTTGGTTATGAAGTTGATCCTTTTGAGGTCTAGAAGCTTTTGATATAACCTAACTTTCTCTCTCGGATGGTTGTACATGATGATGGTCTTGGAATTGGTCTGAATTAGGCTTGCAGTTCTTGGATTTTCTTAATCCTTGTGGTTGTTTTGTACTTGTGTTGGAAGGGTTTAATAGATTTTCCTTAAAATCTATGATGCTCATCTATGTTAATCTTTTTCTGGTTTGAACTATTATGGTGTTTTGGTTTCTAACTATAGAATCTACAAGATGTGAAGAAGATATGGATGTGCATGAACAATTTTGCAAGTTTTACACGGTCAAGAGAAAAACTTGTGGTTTTGTGAAGCTGCAGTTAAGCTATTTCTAGACCCTGGCTTTTGGGGTGTTGCTGGATGATATAGTTGCAGTTTTGCATGCATGCTCTATGCATGGTGTGAGGAGGTGAAATGCTTTCTCTGCATGGGAGTGCTGGTATGTGATATATCAATCAGCATCTCTGTGGTAATGCTTTTGGATTCCTTGACTATGGTGCTCAGGTTGTGGACTAGTTTGGCAAATCAGATTGTACGTAATCTGGTGTTTTTTGTCATGTTGTCTACATGGTTATTTACCTCTTGAGATCTCAATTTTGTAGTTTTTAGTGCAATAGTGAGTTTGTGTGGTGCATTGATTGGATCTATGAGTTATCTAGTTTTGTGGGCTGGCCACCTATTAAACTACAGTGAGATGACTCAGATGTGGACTGTCTATATTCACAAGATCATTCAGTGTTTATGCAGACTTGTTAGCTGGCCTTGTCTGTGGTCACTTGTGCATTGGTGTGATTGCATTGGGATAAAAGGGTGGATAGTGTAAAGTACCTAAATAGCCAGTAATCTACAGCATGTGTATCATGATGTCATGTATAGCTTGGATACAGAGTTTAGTGTAAGCTTTTGACAGTGATGTTGTATTTTCTTGGTTTGGAGATCTTGGTGCCATTTGTTTTTTATTGATATGTTAATATGTGGACCTGGAAGATTTTTAGATGAGAAGATGTTTGGTCATGTTGCTTGGAAAGCTTGGTTGCCACAGTTTAGTGGGAGCTTTAGCAATGACTGCAGATTCATCACTTAGTGATGGATGATCTTCTTTAGTGTTGCAGCTGTTACTAAGAGGAGCTCTTAGATCCTGTTGCTGCAGAAGGGTTCTTTCACATTTGCAAGGGCACTACTTGAAGATGGGCAACATCTTGGAGTAATGGAGGATTCATGAAATCCTTGGCTGAGGTGTTGGTGGTGCTTGACAAGTGATGTTGGTTTAGAGTTTGGTTTGTTTCATGTCATGGTATTTTCTTGATTTATGTATTTGAGTTTTGGCATGATACATTGCTCTTGAGACCATGGTTATGTTTACCTGAAGCATGGAATCTCCTAACAGGGATGGTAAGATCATGATGTCATGATAAGATCTTGATTTAGATGATTGGAGCTTTGACAGTGGTCTGGTGATTCTCTATGTGTTGGGTGCATTGATCTTTTGCTTGATTACTTCATGTTGGTGCAGTGATGCATTTGGAGTTTAGCATGAAATGATTATTTGCAGATGCCCATGGATAAATGAAGAATAAGGTGAGGCTGTAATTCTCTTGAGATAAGAGAAGTGTTGTTGATGGTTACTCTTGATGAAGATTTCAGCAGAAAGTCTGAGAAGCCTACACCTTGGTTGGACGTGAGTTCAAAAGAGACCTATGAGGAGATTGCTCTTGGAGGAGTCATGATGGCTTGTTTATCTTGGAGGAGCATTCTTATCCCTGCTCATGGTCTACTCGGCAGTTTATTACTTAAGAGGTATTGCCCATTGTTTCTCTCAGGTGTTTTATGCTTTCTTTCATAGACATGGATCTTGAACTGTTGATATATGGTTCTGGAGGATTCATTGTGAGAGATGGATAGCACGATTAATCTCCTTGTGCATTTAAGTTTAAGATATCATTCATTGATGAGGATTGAGTTTAGAGGGAGAGGTAATGGCAGAGGAAGAAGTGGGGGCAGAGGTCCCAATGTGTTTACTGCAAGGTGTTTCTCTTGCAATCAGATTGGACATCAGTCCTTTAGGTGCCTGGAGAAGATGGGAAACACTGCTGCAAATCAGAAAGAAAGAAGAGTACAACTCCTTCAAGAAGAGGACTGTCAAAGCACCACAAGTTACCAAACAGCCTCTTCCAAGTCTGCAACACCTGAGAGTGGATAATGCATCATGTTTAATAGATCCCTCATCATGCCAGCCACCAAGGAGCAGCCCCAAAGGAACAACTTGTTCAGAACCACTTGCAAGGTGAAAGGAAAAGTTTGCAAGGTAATAGTAGATTCAGGTTCCTCTGAAAATTTGGCTTCTAATGAAATGGTGACTAAGTTAGGATTGGAAAGAATGCCTCATCCTAACCCCTATAGAGTCTTTTGGGTAACCAAGGAACAACAAATTGTGGTGAAAGAGCAATGTTGGGTTGAATTCAAGATAGGTGAATATCATGATAAGGTTCTTTGTGAGATAGTGGCTATGGATGCATGCCACCTTCTTCTTGGAAGGCCTTGGCAACACGACACAAGAGCCCAACATGATGGTAAGAATAATGTGATTCATTTGTCCAAGAATGGTGAAAAGTTTACAATGACTCCTTTGATTGATGATTGCAAAGAGAAAGTCATTTCTAGTTCAGTTATGTTGGTAGGTGAAAAAGAGTTTTTGGCTAACCTCAAGGAAGAGAAAGTGCCATGTTTTGCAGTAGTCATCAAGCCCAAGGATGTGAATCACAAGAAGGTCAAAATGTAGCAACCTCTTAGGAGGATTGGACCAAAGGAAGTGGAAGAACTATTGGAAAGGTTCTATGATGTGATAGTCGATGAGAGTAAGGATGCCCTTCCACCAAAGAGGAAGATTAGTCATTGCATTGATCTCATCCCTAGATCTACCCTACCAAACCAAGCAGCCTACAAGTTGACTCCAGAGCAAAATACAGAAGTGGCAAGGCAAATCCAAGACTTGTTGGATAAAAGACTTATCAGGAGTATTAGCCCATGTGCAGTACCTGCAGTACTTGCACCCAAGAAGGAAGGAACATGGAGACTATGCACTGATTCCAGGGCCATCAACAAGATTACTATCAGGTATAGATTTCCAATGCCTAGAATAGAAGATTTAATGGATTGCTTGGGTAGGGCTAAGTATTTTACCAAGATAGATCTAAAGAGTGGTTATCACCAAATCAGGATAAGGGAAGGGGATGAGTGGAAAACCACCTTCAAAACCAATGAAGGACTATTTGAATGGGTTGTCATGCCTTTTGGCTTGTCAAATGCACCAAGAACCTTCATGAGATTGATGAATGAAGTGCTAAAACCTTTCCTTAACAAGTTTATTGTTGTGTATTTGGATGATATACTGATTTTTAGTGACAGCAAGGAAGATCACATAAGGCATATCCATCAAGTGCTCAGGAGGCTTCAAGAGGAGAAGTTGAGAATCAATCTTGAAAAATGTGTCTTCCTACAAGAAGAGTTGATATTCTTGGGGTTTGTCATCTCCAAGGGCAGCCTAAAAATGGATCCAAGTAAGGTTGCAGCCATTCTTAATTGGCCAACACCTACAAAAGCCTCAGAGGTAAGGAGTTTCCATAGTTTGTGTAGTTTTTATAGAAAGTTCATTAGAGGGTTTAGTGGCATTTGTGCTCCACTTGTTGACACCATAAAAGGGGGCAAGAAATGTGTATTTGTGTGGACAAAAGAGGCCACTCAAGCCTTTGAACTGTTAAAGAAAAAAATTTTAGAAAAACCAGTCCTAGTGCTACCTAATTTTGACAAGGTCTTTGTGGTAGAGTGTGATGCAAGTAAGAGGGCTGTTGGGGGAGTCCTAAGTCAAGATGGGAGGCTTGTAGCATTCTTTAGTGAGAAGTTAAATGAGGCAAAACAAAACTACTCCACCTATGATCTAGAGTTATATGCCATGGTTTAGTCATTGAGGAAATGGAGACACTACTTATTGCCAAAGGAATTTATAGTTTTTACTAATAACCATGCATTAAGTTTCTTGAATAGGCAGCAGAAGTTGAATCACAGACATGTCAAGTGGATGGAGTACATCCAAGCATACACCTTCTCCATAAAACATAACAAAGGAATGGCCAATAAGGTAGCCGATGCCTTAAGTAGGAGGAATCTTGTTGTGCAGACCATACAGTTGGAAAGTACAGGTATTCAAGCCATCAAGGATCAATATGCAGCAGATGAGGACTTCAAAGAACCATACCTCTCTTGCAAGGCCATGACAGGAAGGTATAATACTGATTTTTCTGATTTTTTGTTGCAAGATGGATATCTTTTCAAGGGTAGCATGTTGTGTATCCCAAGAGGGTCTGTTAGAGAGAATATAATCAGGGAAAAGCACTGTGGCAGCATTTCAGGTCACTTTGGTATTGATAAGACCCTAGAATTGGTTAGGAGGTACTATTTTTGGCCAAAATTACCAACCGATGTAAGGAAGTTTGTTGAAACTTGTCAAATTTGCCAAAGAGCAAAGGGGCATACATCAAATGTAGGGTTATACACTCCCCTACCTATTCCTTCAAAGCCTCGGGATTCCATAAGCATGGACTTTGTACTTGGTTTGCCTAGGACAAAGAATGGGCATGATAGCATTTTTGTGGTTGTAGATATGTTCTCAAAAATGGCTCACTTCATCCCTTGTAAAACCACACATGATGCCTCACACATAGCAGGTCTTTTCTTCAAAGAAATAGTCAGGTTACATGGTTTACCTTTGTCCATAATCTCAGATAGAGGCCCCAAGTTCATAGGACACTTCTGGAGGACACTCTGGAAGAGACTAGGTACAAACTTGTGATTATCACCTGCCTATCACCCTCAGTCTGATGGACAAACAGAGGTGATTAATAGGTCACTTGGCAACCTCCTAAGATGCCTAACAAAGGAGCAGGGTGCTAGTTGGGATTCCATTTTGGCTCAAGCAGAGTTCTCATACAATGACACTGTCAATAGAAGCACTGGCCTGTCTCCTTTCCAAATTGTTTATGGCACTCACCCAAGGGGTATTTTGGAACTTAGGGAGATTAAAGGACTAGAAAATAGCAGTGCCTTGGCTGAAGACTTCATTCAAGTCATGAAAGATGTCCATGAACAAGTACAACAGAAATTGTTGTCCACTTCACAGAAGTACAAACAGTTTGCTGACAGGAAAAGAAGGGATTTGCAGTTCAAGGAAGGTGATTTGGTAATGGTCCATCTGAAGAAGGAGAGGCTCCCTGTAGGTAAACATACCAAGCTACTCATGAAGAAGATTGGGCCTTGTGAAGTGCTCAAGAAATGTGGAGAAAATGAATATAAAATCAAACTTCCGGATAGCATTGCTTTGTCTCCAATTTTTAATGTTTCAGACCTTTATCCCTATAAAGGAACTAATCCTTAGATTGCTATTGCAGAAGATCAAACTGATCAGACACTCCAGGAACTCATTCCTTCATCTCTAAATTAGATTGAGTGCATTTTGGACAAGAGGATTGCAAAACAAACTAGAAGGCACACCTATCATGACTATTTGGTGAAGTAGCTAAACAAACCTCAGGAGGATGCCACTTGGATGAGTAGAGCAAACATTGAGAAGGCAGGTTTCACATTTGACACCATTCCAACTCAAGAGACTTGAGTTCTGTTTGACAGTGGGTGTATGGTGCAGGGCACCTAGGAGCAGTTTGATCCCTACAAGCATTGTGCTAGCATCTTTGATAAGTTGAGTTTTTGTTTGATGTGTTTTGTAATAAGGCTTTTTCATAGCCATGTTGGAAGGTCTATTCTTGTGTGGTCAAGAGGTCTGGGGTAACTTTATAAACCTCATATCCTTCTTAGTCCACTTGGACCTAGTTGTGCCACTTAGGCCTACAAGGTCTAATATTGGCTTTTTGAGTTTGTTTGAGTTGTTTTAGTGTTTTAGCATGGTGTAAGGAGTGTGATGGTGGTTTGATTCAATTAGACAAGTAAAACAAATCACCATCCCTGTGAAAATGAAAAAAAACTCCATAGTGTAAAAGGCTGCCAATAGTGTCAATGACACATTGGTCGATTGAAACTTGGTTTGGGCGGTTGAATCTAACTTTGGAAGTTAGATACTAACTTGAATGGTTGTAAAAACATGGTATTTCACTCTTGTACGGCAGAGGACATCTGGTACGAAGTTTTGGGGCATTGAAATTATAGAAAACAATAAATTTTCCTGCTTTTCTCGATGTGTACAGATTGTATGGACTTTTCACATGTGCAAATGTCATTTTTCTGAAAGTGCTTGGAGTCAGGGTTCCAATGAAACTAGTTTGAGGTCCTGAAGTAGTCAGGATCAAAAGTTATTGATTTTCTTTCAAAACAGGTCTAGAAACCCTGTTTTCTAGGGCAGCCATAGAAATCCGGCCCTAGAATGCATTCCCACATGTGAAAATTCACAAAAATGGGTGAAATGCAGGCTAGGGATGTGTATTATAGGATTCCAAAAGCATTTTTCTGGGAGATGTTGTTTTCAATTTTTAAGGTGATGCCCTAGGTCAAGTATTTCATTGTATTTGGCCAAATTCATGCTATTTGAGGTTGTAGATGATAGAATCCTGATAGGGTGAGCAAATAAATGATGGATTTGTGTTGTAGGGACATGGTAGAAGCATTCCAAGTTCTTGCCCCTAACCTATGAACCCAATTTGAACCCTTTGCTTTGTAACCCAGGCCTAAAGTGATCAATTAGGCCTAGAGACCTAGTGGGGGTTTTGAACTGCTGGAGTAGAGTTGGGATTGGAGATTTGGAGGTTTGTTAGAGTCCCATAGAGGTTATCCAAAATCACCATTTGTTTGCCTAGTCCTTTGGGGTTTTGTCATTTGTTGTGAAGAAAACTAGTTTTGGAGGGCTAGTAGCCTCACTAGGCCTAGTCAAGGTTAGAGAGTTGAATGAAGTTGGTGATCAAACCAAGTGTTGGTAAGGTGTTTTCAGACCTGCATGAAGGTGTAGACATAGCCTTGAGAGTTGGACAAGAGTCAAGTAACAAATCCTTCATTTACCCTTGAATGTGCCTTTGATTGTGTTGGATTGGAGAAGTAAAGTGGGCGAGTGGGCTAAGGAGAATAAACTTTCTTTGTGTTGTGCTTCCCTTGTGCCACTCTGCATCAGGTGGTATCAGAGCCATCAAAGAGATGGGAGATAGAGAAGAAGAGGAGGAAATTCCTTCAAAGGTGACAAATGCCGAATTGGCAAAGATAGTAAGAGAACAAGCAGCCAAGAACAAAAGGATGGAGGCTGAGATAGAAAAGTTGAAGAAAGACAAAGACAAGAAGAAGAAGCCAGAGTTCATTTGGATTCAGATGAAGAGGATCAAGATGAGGAAGAAGGAGTGCCTATGGAAGAGCCACAAGGAGGCATGTCAGAGAGACAATTCCTAGATGCACTTGGAAAGTTGAGTAGGAAGGACACTAAGGCAGACTTACCTATGTTTCCTGGTAAGATGAATCCAGAGGAGTGCCTTGATTGGATTGAGGCAATGGAGAACTATTTTGAATGTGAAGAAGTGGCAAAAAATTAGAAAGTTAGGATTGCCAAATCAAGAATGAAGGGGCCAGCCTTGAGTTGGTGGAATTTTATTCAAAATGAGAGGATAGAAGATGATAGGAACCCTATCTCTACATGGAGGAAGATGGTACTTGAAATGAAGAAGCAATTTGTCCCTGAGGATTATGAGGTCAACTTGAACAAGAAGTTGCACAACTTGAGACAAAAGGACATGGACGTGAGCACCTACACAGAGGAGTTTCACAAGATGACATTGAAAGCCAAGATGCCTGAGAATGAAAAATAGAAGCTTGCAAGGTATCTCAATGGCCTCAAGTTCTCCATTCAAGATGAATTAACTCTCCTTAACCTGGAGACAGTCCATAAGTGCTTTCAAATGGCACTAAGGATTGAGGATAAGCAAAGAAGAAAAGGGGATTTTAACAGTAGCAGCAGAGGTAGAGGAAATCAGAACTTTAGGAGCAGGGGCAGATTTCAAAACAGAGATAATTTCTCTAGACTCCAAGGTGGTGGATCATATGAAGGCAGCCAAGGGCATGCTGATAAAAACAGTGCTGATAAGGGTCAGTTTAGAGGGAGAGGTAATGGCAGAGGAAGAAGTGGGGGCAGAGGTCCCAATGTGTTTACTGCAAGGTGTTTCTCTTGCAATCAGATTGGACATCAGTCCTTTAGGTGCCTGGAGAAGATGGGAAACACTGCTGCAAATCAGAAAGAAAGAAGAGTACAACTCCTTCAAGAAGAGGACTGTCAAAGCACCACAAGTTACCAAACAGCCTCTTCCAAGTCTGCAACACCTGAGAGTGGAGAATGCATCATGTTTAATAGATCCCTCATCATGCCAGCCACCAAGGAGCAGCCCCAAAGGAACAACTTGTTCAGAACCACTTGCAAGGTGAAAGGAAAAGTTTGCAAGGTAATAGTAGATTCAGGTTCCTCTGAAAATTTGGCTTCTAATGAAATGGTGACTAAGTTAGGATTGGAAAGAATGCCTCATCCTAACCCCTATAGAGTCTTTTGGCTAACCAAGGAACAACAAATTGTGGTGAAAGAGCAATGTTGGGTTGAATTCAAGATAGGTGAATATCATGATAAGGTTCTTTGTGAGATAGTGGATATGAATGCATGCCACCTTCTTCTTGGAAGGCCTTGGCAACATGACACAAGAGCCCAACATGATGGTAAGAATAATGTGATTCATTTGTCCAAGAATGGTGAAAAGTTTACAATGACTCCTTTGATTGATGATTGCAAAGAGAAAGTCATTTCTAGTTCAGTTATGTTGGTAGGTGAAAAAGAGTTTTTGGCTAACCTCAAGGAAGAGAAAGTGCCATGTTTTGGAGTAGTCATCAAGCCCAAGGATGTGAATCCCAAGAAGGTCAAAATGCAGCAACCTCTTAGGAGGATTGGACCAAAGGAAGTGGAAGAACTATTGGAAAGGTTCCATGATGTGATAGCCGATGAGAGTAAGGATGCCCTTCCACCAAAGAGGAAGATTAGTCATTGCATTGATCTCATCCCTAGATCTACCCTACCAAACCAAGCAGCCTACAAGTTGACTCCAGAGCAAAATATAGAAGTGGCAAGGCAAATCCAAGACTTGTTGGATAAAGGACTTATCAGGAGTATTAGCCCATGTGCAGTACCTGCAGTACTTGCACCCAAGAAGGAAGGAACATGGAGACTATGCACTGATTCCAGGGCCATCAACAAGATTACTATCAGGTATAGATTTCCAATGCCTAGAATAGAAGATTTAATGGATTGCTTGGGTAGGGCTAAGTATTTTACCAAGATAGATCTAAAGAGTGGTTATCACCAAATCAGGATAAGGGAAGGGGATGAGTGGAAAACCACCTTCAAAACCAATGAAGGACTATTTGAATGGGTTGTCATGCCTTTTGGCTTGTCAAATGCACCAAGAACCTTCATGAGATTGATGAATGAAGTGCTAAAACCTTTCCTTAACAAGTTTATTGTTGTGTATTTGGATGATATACTGATTTTTAGTGACAGCAAGGAAGATCACATAAGGCATATCCATCAAGTGCTCAGGAGGCTTCAAGAGGAGAAGTTGAGAATCAATCTTGACAAATGTGTCTTCCTACAAGAAGAGTTGATATTCTTGGGGTTTGTCATCTCCAAGGGCAGCCTAAAAATGGATCCAAGTAAGGTTGCAGCCATTCTTAATTGGCCAACACCTACAAAAGCCTCAGAGGTAAGGAGTTTCCATAGTTTGTGTAGTTTTTATAGAAAGTTCATTAGAGGGTTTAGTGGCATTTGTGCTCCACTTGTTGACACCATAAAAGGGGGCAAGAAATGTGTATTTGTGTGGACAAATGAGGCCACTCAAGCCTTTGAACTGTTAAAGAAAAAAATTTCAGAAAAACCAGTCCTAGTGCTACCTACTTTTGACAAGGTCTTTGTGGTAGAGTGTGATGCAAGTAAGAGGGCTGTTGGGGGAGTCCTAAGTCAAGATGGGAGGCCTGTAGCATTCTTTAGTGAGAAGTTAAATGAGGCAAAACAAAACTACTCCACCTATGATCTAGAGTTATATGCCATGGTTCAGTCATTGAGGAAATGGAGACACTACTTATTGCCAAAGGAATTTATAGTTTTTACTAATAACCATGCATTAAGTTTCTTGAATAGGCAGCATAAGTTGAATCACAGACATGTCAAGTGGATGGAGTACATCCAAGCATACACCTTCTCCATAAAATATAACAAAGGAATGGCCAATAAGGTAGCCGATGCCTTAAGTAGGAGGAATCTTGTTGTGCAGACCATACAGTTGGAAAGTACAGGTATTCAAGCCATCAAGGATCAATATGCAGCAGATGAGGACTTCAAAGAACCATACCTCTCTTGCAAGGCCATGACAGGAAGGTATAATACTGATTTTTCTAATTTTTTGTTGCAAGATGGATATCTTTTCAAGGGTAGCATGTTGTGTATCCCAAGAGGGTCTGTTAGAGAGAATATAATCAGGGAAAAGCACTGTGGTAGCATGTCAGGTCACTTTGGTATTGATAAGACCCTAGAATTGGTTAGGAGGTACTATTTTTGGCCAAAATTACCAACCGATGTAAGGAAGTTTGTTGAAACTTGTCAAATTTGCCAAAGAGCAAAGGGGCATACATCAAATGCAGGGTTATACACTCCCCTACCTATTCCTTCAAAGCCTCGGGATTCCATAAGCATGGACTTTGTACTTGGTTTGCCTAGGACAAAGAATGGGCATGACAGCATTTTTGTGGTTGTAGATATGTTCTCAAAAATGGCTCACTTCATCCCTTGTAAAACCACACATGATGCCTCACACATAGCAGGTCTTTTCTTCAAAGAAATAGTCAGGTTACATGGTTTACCTTTGTCCATAATCTCAGATAGAGGCCCCAAGTTCATAGGACACTTCTGGAGGACACTCTGGAAGAGACTAGGTACAAACTTGTGATTATCACCTGCCTATCACCCTCAGTCTGATGGACAAACAGAGGTGATTAATAGGTCACTTGGCAACCTCCTAAGATGCCTAACAAAGGAGCAGGGTGCTAGTTAGGATTCCATTTTGGCTCAGGCAGAGTTCTCATACAATGACACTGTCAATAGAAGCACTGGCCTGTCTCCTTTCCAAATTGTTTATGGCACTCACCCAAGGGGTATTTTGGAACTTAGGGAGGTTAAAGGACTAGAAAACAGCAATGCCTTGGTTGAAGACTTCATTCAAGTCATGAAAGATGTCCATGAACAAGTACAACAGAAATTGTTGTCCACTTCACAGAAGTACAAACGATTTGCTGACAGGAAAAGAAGGGATTTGTAGTTCAAGGAAGGTGATTTGGTAATGGTCCATCTGAAGAAGGAGAGGCTCCCTGTAGGTAAACATACCAAGCTACTCATGAAGAAGATTGGGCCTTGTGAAGTGCTCAAGAAATGTGGAGAAAATGAATATAAAATCAAACTTCCGGATGGCATTGCTTTGTCTCCAATTTTTAATGTTTCAGACCTTTATCCCTATAAAGGAACTAATCCTCAGACTGCTGTTGCAGAAGATCAAACTAATCAGACACTCCAGGAACTCATTCCTTCATCTCTAAATTAGATTGAGTGCATTTTGGACAAGAGGATTGCAAAACAAACTAGAAGGCACACCTATCATGACTATTTGGTGAAGTAGCTAAACAAACCTCAGGAGGATGCCACTTGGATGAGTAGAGCAAACATTGAGAAGGCAGGTTTCACATTTAACACCATTCCAACTCAAGAGACTTGAGTTCTGTTTGACAGTGGGTGTATGGTGCAGGGCACCTAGGAGCAGTTTGATCCCTACAAGCATTGTGCTAGCATCTTTGATAAGTTGAGTTTTTGTTTGATGTGTTTTGTAATAAGGCTTTTTCATAGCCATGTTGGAAGGTCTATTCTTGTGTGGTCAAGAGGTCTGGGGTAACTTTATAAACCTCATATCCTTCTTAGTCCACTTGGACCTAGTTGTGCCACTTAGGCCTAGAAGGTCTAATATTGGCTTTTTGAGTTTGTTTGAGTTGTCTTAGTGTTTTAGCATGGTCTAAGGAGTATGATGGTGGTTTGATTCAATTAGACAAGCAAAACAAATCACCATCCCTGTGAAAATGAAAAAAAACTCCATAGTGTAAAAGGCTGCCAATAGTGTCAATGACACATTGGCCGATTGAAACTTGGTTTGGGTGGTTGAATCTGACTTTGGAAGTTAGATACTAACTTGAATGGTTGTAAAAACATGGTATTTCACTCTTGTACGGCAGAGGACATCTGGTACGGAGTTTTGGGGCATTGAAACTATAGAAAATAGCAAATTTTCCTGCTTTTCTTGATGTGTAAGGATTGTACGGACTTTTCACATGTGCAAATGTCATTTTTCTGAAAGTGCTTGGAGTCAGGGTTCCAATGAAACTAGTTTGAGGTCCTGAAGTGGTCGGGATCAAAAGTTATTGATTTTCTTTCAAAACAGGTCTAGAAACCCTGTTTTCTAGGGCAGCCATAGAAATCCGGCCCTAGAATGCATTCCCACATGTGAAAATTCACAAAAATGGGTGAAATGCAGGCTAGGGATGTGTATTATAGGATTCCAAAAGCATTTTTCTGGGAGATGTTGTTTTCGATTTTTAAGGTGATGCCCTAGGTCAAGTATTTCATTGTATTTGGCCAAATTCATGCTATTTGAGGTTGTAGATGATAGAATCCTGATAGGGTGAGCAAATAAATGATGGATTTGTGTTTTAGGGACATGGTAGAAGCATTCCAAGTTCTTGCCCCTGACCTATGAACCCAATTTGAACCCTTTGCTTTGTAACCCAGGCCTAAAGTGATCAATTAGGCCTAGAGACCTAGTGGGGGTTTTGAACTGCTGGAGTAGAGTTGGGATTGGAGATTTGGAGGTTTGTTAGATTCCCATAGAGGTTATCCAAAATCACCATTTTTTTGCCTAGTCCTTTGGGGTTTTGTCATTTTTTGTGAAGAAAACTAGTTTTGGAGGGCTAGTAGCCTCACTAGGCCTAGTCAAGGTTAGAGAGTTGAATGAAGTTGGTGATCAAACCAAGTGTTGGTAAGGTGTTTTTAGACCTGCATGAAGGTGTAGACATAGCACTTCATCAAAACAAATTAAGTTTGTACCAACTTCCTCCTCTGAAATGTCAAAAACTATCAAAAATAATGATAATCCTTTTGAAAACATCACCAATAAACAACGAAGAAATAGACAAGCAAGGGAAAGGAGGAGGAGAAGACAAGCTTTTGCTCAATGAAATGCACCTTAACAAGAAAACATTCCACCACCTAACATTGAACCAAACAAAGAAGAGCTTAAAGAAAAAGAGTTTAAGGATACAGAAAAAAGTTGGGCTATCATACCTTATGTCCCTCTCTCCTCTGATATTCGAGATTGGGAAGATGATGATTTGTTCTATGACAACCGCTAGTTCAGTTGTGCAACAAGTAAGTATTTCTAACCTTGGTGGTCACCTTTGTCGTAGCATAGTTTGCTCATATATGTGACCTCCCCTCTTGTGTTGTGTTCCCCCATGATGTGTTGTGTTGTTTAGGCCTCCTAGGATAACCCTTGATACTCTTGTAAAGTCAAGGATACCAGGAGACTGCCTCTGTTGTGACCATTTTTCTATTTGTTTCATCATTCTTCTATCTTGCCTCTCCTTTGTTTTATTGTTGTGTGACGTGCCTTAGGGTAATAGCATCACAGATGATGACTTGGGAGCATCCTCCTACATGGTGTTACTAAGGCACTTGTTCTCCTCTTTCATTTTATTGTTCCAAAGAAAAGTCTTCTAATGTAGGTGATGAGTTTTTACTTTATGCCTCTAATGTTGTATCTAATGAACATTGGTCAATTGACTTAGGATGCTCTTATCACATGACTCCTCATAAGGAGTGCTTCTACAAATACAAAAAATATGATGGAGGTAATTTCTGCCTCAGGGACAACACTACATATCCGATAGTTGGACGAGGAAAGGTATAGCTGTGTTTTAGTGACATAAGGATTAAAACACTCCTTGGTGGTTTACATATTCCTGGATTAGCTAGAAATCTTAATTCTATTTCAAAGTTGAATGATTCAGGAATGCATGTAACATTTAACAAGCATAGCTGCAGATTGGTGAGAGGAAGCTTGGTGGTAGCAAGGGGAACAAGGATGGAAACTTTGTTTAGGCTTGATGCCACTACTATTTGTAAATCTTCTTATGTGACAAAAAACTCTGAAAATACATGTATGATGAGGCACCACAAATTGGGATGCATAAGTAATAATGTTTTGAAAACAATTATCAATAAAAATTTGTTGGATGGTTTCTCCTATTTTGATGATCACTTTGATTTTTGTGAGTACTATGTGTTTGGTAAACAAAACATACCATCTTTTCCTTTAGGAAACAATAAAGTGAAGAATAAGTTAGAAATTATTCATATGGATGTGTTTGGTCTTGTGGAATGATTCAATTGAAAAATATAATTATTGTGTTACCTTCATTGATGATGTATCCAAATTTACATGGATTTAATTTATGAGACATAAATATGAAGTTTTTACTAATTTTAAGAATTTAAAATCTTAGTAGAAAACCAATCAGGACTAAAGATAAAAGTATTGAGATCTAACAATGGAGGGCAATATTTCTCTAAGGAATTTGATGATTTTGCAAGCACGTAGGTACCATAATACAAAATACTACTCTATATACACCACAATAGAATGGTATTACAGAAAGGATGAACCAAACAATTATGGAAAGAGCCAAAAGTATGTTGAGTGATGCACAGTTGGATAAATACTTTTGGGCTGAGTACCACTTGTTACTTGATAAATAGATCTCCTTGTAAGGCTCTTGATTCAACACCTTATGAAGTATGGATAGGTAAGAAACCTTATGTTTCATAGTTAAGGATTTTTCGTTGTGAGGTTTTTGTTCATGTTCCTAAACAAAAGCATTGTAAGTTGGATCCAAAAGAACATAAATGCATCTTCATTGGATATGGTGAGAATGCTAAAGGTTATAAGCTTTAGAATCCTCTAACCAAGAAAGTTGTCCATTCTAAATATGTGATTTTTAGAAAAATTGGAGGTATTTCTGATCTTGTACAACCAAAAGAAAAAGAAAGGAAAATGATAGTGCATTTTGATTTACAACAAGAAAATGCACATCAAGAAGAACATAATAATGGATTTGAGGATGGAGAAGAAGAGGGATCAAGTGAAAGTTTAGAAGAGGAAGACTCTGTAATTATAGAAGTTGAGCATATAGAAGAACAAGAGGAAGGATCCCTTACTCCACCCTAGAGAAGATTCACAAGACAACAAAATCTAATTGACAAGTATAGCCCAAAAGATTTCTATTGTGTATTTTCTTTATTAAGTATTGATGATGAACCAAGATCCTTCAGGGAAGCTATTCTTGTAGATGATAGTGAGTCTTGGCAACTAGCCATGTAGGAGGAGATGATGGATTTAGACTTTTGTGATACATGATATATTGTTCATTTGACCAAAGGAATGCCATTGGATGTGAGTAGGTCTACAAAAAGAAATTTGGAGTAGATCGTTCATTGGAAAAGTACAAGGCTATATTGGTAGCTAAAGGCTACTCCCAGAGAGAGGGAGTTGATTTCAATGAAATTTTCTCTCATGTTGCTAAATTATCTTCTATTAGATTTATTTTATTCATAGTTGCTGCATATGATTTTGAAATTGAGCAAATGGATGTCAAGACTACATTTTTGCATGAATATCTAGAAAAAGAAATTTATATGCAACAACGAAAAGGATTTGAGGCAAAAGGGAAAGAACACTCTATTTGTAGGTTGAAACAATCTCTTTATGGTTTCAAACAATCACCCCTAATGTGGTATCAAAAGTTTGATTATTTATGTTGAAATTAGGTTTTGTGAGAAGTGAATAAGATCACTATATTTACATTAGATGTATTGATGATTGTATACTAATTGTTTTTGATATTAGTAAGCTACAAATGAGGGTGCAAATCCCTATTACATAATCCCCACGAGCAACAAAATAGGCCAGAGGCCACAAACAACAAAAAAATAGAAAACTAACAGCAAATAGTCATAGTAGAACTGAAAGAGAGCCAAAACAAGGAACAACAACAAAAGAAAGAACTACTTGAAAAGATCATTCCAATCATCTTTTAGGAACTCCAAAAGTTCCTCCTTATTCGCGATCTTCACTTCTTTTCCAACACAGTAATGTTGGTCATCCTGCAAAATGGTAAAAGTAGAAGCCACCCAATGAATCACCTTTAGGCACACAGTCGCTAGCACCTTGAGCTCAGTCTCCACAACAAGAAGCCTCGACTTGACCTCAGTTAACTCCTACCTAAGATGATTGTTGGGATCACCACCCCTAGCACTTTCCACCTCTTTCTCTGGGGTTTTTAGAATATCCACATCCTCCTGATCGGTGTCATAGTAGGAGTTTTTCATCAATTTGAAGTGACCGGCCCCCTCTTGCTCCTGGTCTGGAGTTGACTTCACCACCTTAATCTCAATTTCCTCCTCTAGGTCCTCAAGGTTAGATGTAGAAGAATAATCCATGATCCTTAAAATAGGGGTCTTCCCACCTTCCAAACTACTGGATCTACAGATGCTAGGTATCCTGACAATACTACCTTTACCCTCGGTAGCAACCTTCACTTCAGTCATGACATCCTCCCCTTGCTCTTGGGGCTTGTCCTGCCCATTATCCCCCCCTACTCTACATTTTTCACACCCCCATCACCTTTTTTACTTTCCTTTTTACTACCTTTTCCAGTGGAAGGTTGTTCTTCTAGACCTTTATGCTTCTTGCCCCCAAAAGGCGAATGACAGTTTTTCAACCCATAAAGCCCCTCGACTGTAACCTTATGGGCTTGTCCCTGGGATCCAACGACATCCCCTGAGGTCAAGTCATCTAGGCCCCATGCAGAAGGGTTAACTTTGTGGGACACCAAAGGGGTTGAGGCTCCTTTTTTCTTGTGGGGTTAGGATTCTGGGTTTTTAGCAGGGTTAAGGGAGGGCCTAGGATTACTTAGAGAATCTTTACCAACAGGGCTAGAAGCTTTGTTTTTTTAGGGCTGCCAAACTTAACACTTAGCGAAATATTATCCTGAGAGTCTTCCTCCTTGTTATCTTCAATAAGGTAGGCTTTACTCGGCTTTGTAGGGAAGAGAGCAAGGTGAAAATGGTAGAGTTGAAGGATTAAACCTTGGTGCAAAGGGACGGCCACAACCGCAGTGTTTCCCTCTTTAGTTTTCTTAGTTAACTTCACAGAAGACTCTAACAAGGAGTGAAAATAGAAAGGGAAATTCACTAAGACTTTGTGTCTAAAATGATTAAGGAGAGTGAAGTGGTAGTGGTAGTAGCACCTATAATGAACTTTGAGGGTGATGAATTTCATGAGAAGGTAACAGACACGGTCCTAAGGATTGACCAGGCTCTCACGTTCAAAGTCACCCTACATTCTGACAAGCTTCTCCCCTTCCCAAAAGAATTTCTTCATACCCTCTGGATCCTGGACCTTAGTCTATTTTATTAACTTGTTGCCCTCATGGCTCAGGCCCGTGGCTTTTTCTACGGACTCCTTAGAAACTTCAAATTGAACCCCACCCACACGAACCTTGCGATCTTCATCCCAAGACATAGCAAATTGTACAAAGAGGTTTTCATCGAAGCCATTCAAATACTCTAGGAATGGCGTAATCCTACCTTCGTAGCAGATGCTCCACACCATGGAGTTGGCTTTAAACTCAGCACAAGAGGACGGCTTGGTTCTCACTTTATCTCTGCCCATGGCGCTGCACTTCTCAAACCAGTGAAGGAAAATACAATCAAGAAGCTTAGGTAAATGCAAATCCTCTCCAAACTTTCTAGAATGAATGATCAATCGATCATTATAATTACTATACTCAAGGTTACTCAAAATTCCATATTTGTCCTTCATATCCCCTTTCACGTTTGAGCCATTATTGCCATCATAATAAAACTCATGTGAACTTTCAAAAACCAGAAGAGCCATCGATATGTGAAATGACTCAATGTGCCAACTAGGAAAAAGCTTGAGGGACTTGTTGAGCTATCTCTTGCTTGTGTGGAACTCCTTGATCCAATTAGAGTAGGTATACAATATCATCATCATGATGACGTTGATCTTTTCATGCCACCCCTTATAGTGATAGATGAACGTGAAGGCACGAGAAATGAATTAGATGGGGATACCCCGGTCATAAAAATTTAAATATGGGCATCCTTCTTGATATTATTTCTAATGTTGAGAGGAAGATTTAAGAGGCTCCTCCAATATCTAGTAAGGTATAGATTATTCCCTACATTAGCCAAGGCATCAGCAATTTGGTTACCCTCCCTATAAACATGAATGAGCTCCAATCGTTCAAAGCTTAGAAGTAGAGTTTTAACATCCTGGATGATGTCATCAACCTGCCATCCAACCCTGGATCTACCTTTAATAACATCCACAATTAATTTGGAATCACCTTCAATGACAAGGTTTTTGACTCCAATGGCAAGGGCAACCTTTAGACCCCAAATAAGGGCCATGGCTTCATTAACATTATTAGTGTTTTCACCAAGCCCTCCAGCATAAGCCGCAACAAATTCTCTCTTGGTTGATCTGAGAACTCCCCCACCACTTGCCAAACCTGGGTTCCCTTTAGCAACTCCATCAAAGTTGACCTTAGTCCAACCAGAGGCGGGGGGACCCACTTAGTGTTAGCCCTAGCTCTTCTTTTGGAATCATCTAATCTATAAATGTTAGCTAGTATACTCTATTGGCTTATAATACTAGCATCTGAATTAGTAGGAGGAAGTTCTATAGCTTTCAGAGTGTTGTTTGAGAGGTTCTCCAGAACTAGTTTGACAATCATTCAAAAAGCCTCCTTAGGAGATTTAATCATATTCCTGAACAACCTATTATTCATTTCTTTCGAGAGACCCCAATCACGATGGGGGGACCTGGGCCTAGATTTATTTGCATATGGGATGTATGAAAGGGGATTTCTAGGACTTTAAAAAACTAGGGAGATCATAATTCATGCACCAAGAGGTCCCCGAGTTTTGCATGACAAGACTCCAAGCCTCCCAAGAAAAGTCACAATGCAACAATAGGTGGGGCACCATTTCCTCATCCTTCATACATAGAGCACACCTATTAGGGATTTGAAATCATCTCAACCGGAGATTATCAATAGTTAATATTTTGTTCTACATAACAAGCCACCAGAAATGGTTTGCTTTGGGAATGAGATTGTGGTTCCAGACTTTCCTCCACAAGTTGTGGTCCCCATTCTAGTCCATAAAAAGGTTATAGGCATATTTGATTGTAAAAATCTCAATTTTATCCATATCCCATAACAATTTATCTTTTTGAGGGAACATGGGTATCGTGCAATCTCTAAGGGAGAGTTGCACCTCTTCAGCAATTTGTTTGAGTTCGTTCTAGTCTTCATAGCAGTCTGATAGTTGTTTCCATCCACTTTTGTTAGGGAGGAGGTAATCAGTAGCCAACCTCCCAAGGAAAGTCATAGCCTTGTTCACCAATCCTTAGACATTCTAGATCCTACTTAGAGGAGGGCCTTTAAGCCAATTGTCTTCCCAAAATCTAATAGTTCTTCCATCCCCCAATCTCCACTTGATACCCTACAACAGTAAGATTATGCATTTTAACACATTGTTCCAGATAACAAAATCCTGGGGTAACCCTGTGGAATGTATAAAGTCTTCTTGGTTCATATTGGCTAAGTACTTGGCTCTCATGATATTACCCCATTCCTTGTTCTCACTTAAGATATTCCACTCAATCTTGGCATGGAGAGCCTTATTAATCAGATTTATTTTTCTAATTCCCAAACCCCCCAGAAGTTTGAGTCTACACACTTTATCCCAACTGACCAAGGCCATCCTTTTTTATCCTCCATCCTAGTCCAAAGGAAGTTCCTCTGGATTCTCTCAAATTTTTCTGCTATATATTTAGGGATTTTAAAAAGGGACAGGAAGTAGACAAGGATACCTTGGAGAGAAGCCTTTAAGAGTTGATATTTACCTGCTTGGCTTAGAAGCTTGCCTTTCCACCTAGCCAATTTCTTGTGAATCCTTTCCAAGATGGAATTCTAGTAAGCAGGAGTTACCTCTTTAATAGCTAAAGGGAGTCCCAAGTAAGTGCCTAGGAGCTCACCATTAGATCAACCAAGAATCCCCATAATTTTCTGCTAAAGATCCAAAGGAGTATTGATGAAATACACCAATCTTTTTTTGTAGTTTATACACTAACTAGAGGAGTTAGCATAATCCTTTAGCACTTTTTTCCATTTCCTAGCCTCAACCATAGAATCAGCCCCAAAAAGGATAGTGTCATCCACAAATTGTTGAATGGCAGTCGAGTCTGCTATTGAAGAAGGTTTAATACCCTTGATCTCTTAGGTACTCAATAAATTTAGGAAACTTCTACTGAGAACCTCGGCCATGAGAATGAAAAGGTAGGGAAATAATGGGTTACCTTCCCTTAGACCCCTTACCGCACTAAAGAAGCCCCTAGGGACCCCATTAATGAGGATTGAATATCTGACAGAGGTAACACATTTTGATCAGTTGCAAAGTTCCTTCTTAGAATCCCATCTACACCAAGACTTTGAAAAGGAACTCCCAGGCCACCCTATCATAATCTTTTGAGATGTCAAGTTTAAAAACCATCCATGGCAATTTATTTTTATCCATAGAGTGTAAGAATTCATGAGTAGTGATGGAAGCATACAGGATTTACCTTCTTGGTACAAACCCCTTCTGGCTATTGTTGATTAACTTGTCAAGGATAAGCTACAATTTGAAGACTAAAATCTTGGAGAATATCTTATAAATAGTGTTACATAGACTAATGGGCCTAAAGTATCCCATACTCATAGGGTCAATTTTCTTAGGCACTGGTGCGATGAAAGTATGATTAAGTTGCTTAATAAGCTATCCGGTCCTAAAGAAGTCTTGAGCAGCCTCAGTAACATCTTTCCCCACAATATCCCAGTACTCTTGAAAAAATACTAGGGGCAAACCATCAGGTCCTGGGGCCTTATATGCACCCATAGAGAATAGACTAGTATGGACTTCCTCTTCTGTCACTGGTTTAACAAGCTGAGCATTGTCCTCCTCATTAAGATAAGTGGGAATGATGTCAATGAACTCCTGCTTTATCCTACATTCTTGGGCAACCATAAAGTTTTGAAAATAGGAAGCAACCACCTATCCCACTTGGATATCTAACTCAACCATAGCACCATTACCATCCATAAGTTTAACAATGTTATTTTTTTTCTCATGTCTCATAGCAGATTAATGGAAAAAGGTGGTGTTTCTATCTCCCTCCCTAAGCCACTACACCCTATATTTATGTTTCCAATATATTTCTTCTTTCTTAAGGGTTTCCTTCCAATCCTTCCTCAAGGATTCCTCAATCTAATTCATTTCCTCATATAGGTCTCCCTCAGCCATCTGCTTCTGAATGTCAGCCAAGTTATCAGAGATCCTTTTTTTGTTGTCAAAGATATTTCCAAAGGTGTACTTGTTCCAACCTTTGACTTTGTTTTTAACAATAAACAGCTTCTGGGCCAATCTAAACATGGGAGTTCCCTGAATATGACTACTCCACCAACTATCCAACTAATCCCTAAAGTCAAGGTGCTGGGTCTACATGATTTCAAATCTGAAGGGGAATGGGCCTTTGACTTCCTTATCTCTCCAAGATAGCAGTAGAGGATTATGATCTAAGATCATCCTTGGAAGGGCCTCCGGAGTGTAAGTACTGGTGTAGGCTCAATATGAGGAAACCAAGACTCTATCCAATCTCACTTGAATCAAACTTCCTCCTTTTCTTTGAGTGGACCATGTGAAACGCTTCCCTTGGATATCAAGATCCATGAGACCTTCTTTATTGAGAAAATCTTCCAAATCAGCCATGCTGTCAGTGTAGTCCAATATACCACCAATTGTTTTCATGGATAAAGAGGGGTATTGAAGTCCCCAGGGAACATCCAACAATCCTTTCTATCTTTCTCAATGAGAGTAGAGAGGTGGTCCAACAACTCTCTTCTAGAATTCCACTTATTGGTGGCATAGATATTGACAAGATTCCAAGAATTGTTATGAGACTCCAATCTGATAGTTAGGCTCTTTTAACATTTAAAAATTAGACTCCCTTTAATAGTCTTACTATTCCACATAGTAACAATACCCCAGAAGCTCCTGATGCATCACTAATGTAGTAGTCAGCATTGGGCCATGATGAGCCTAGTTATTGGCCTATTTTCTTCTAGTTTTATGCAAGTTGAAAGACATTCCCAGACATTGTTTTAAGCACATTTCTATGTTATGTTATCATTTATGATCATTATGTCGACTTGAACATGGTTAATTAAGTATATGGAGACATGATTATGATATGATGAAATTGTATGTTATATGTGGGAATGTATGGATTATTGAGAATGTGTTGATTTTGGTTGTTAGTATTTTGTACATGTTCATGGACTAACCTTGTAGCTAAAAGAGAAAGGTTTATCACCTATAGCAACTATAGGGTGCATCCCATAGCCATAGTATTTCCAGGCGTAGGGAAGGGGAGATTCTAGTCTTGACTAAGTGCGGCAACCACGGCCAAGGACACTTAATGGAGAGAATCACGCATCGTGATAGGTGATCAATAAATATGATTGGAAGCTTGGAGGACTCTGTTACAACTAGAAGACTAGTGGGACCGATTCAATCGGGCCATATTCCCCTATTTCAGCATAAAGTTCTAATTTTGTTAGGACACTTTCTTCCTTATTTTCTTATCATTGTTGTTAGCATTCATTACACTCTAGTTCATGTAGAGTGGTGTTTTTATGTTTACAGTTAAGATACCTATTTGGATAACTCCCCCATGCTTATATTATGGTTTGGTGGTTGAGGTAGAATAAGTTAGTTAAGTTCAGTGTGAATAAGTTTTTATGTTACCACAGATATAGCTTTGGATCTTTTTTGGATTATGCAGACAATGTTATTTGATTATAAGTTATGAATATTACAATTCAGCCATATTTTATATGATTTGAAAAGATTGTGCAAATGTATGTTAGAATCAATATGATTGTGTTTATCTAAAAGAGTTAGATTTGAGTTTAAGCAGTGAGGCAATCACCTGAGGAAGGGCCACTCAGGATAACTGACCTTCACTTTATTTCTTGTATGTTTTAATTGCTGTAGCAGTTAATTTATGAATACAAGATCAATTAGATTCTTAGAGTTGCTTAGTTCAATTAATTTGTGATACTCCAGAGGATAGGAACAGTTGTCATCAACAAATTAGAATTCATTTCTTAATTAATCTATTGTTACAGTTTTACATTACAAAGTATTTGTAGCAGTTGTAGTAGCATTACTTTCCCTTATTAATAAGTAGCTTGATGTAGTAGATAAGCTAGATAGTTTCATCCCTGAAAGCACATACAGTGCAAGTGTCATCACAAGTCTACAAGCCCTGGTTGACAATTTGATGAGGTCTTTTCAAGAAGTTATAGTGGACTGTTCAGTAGGAGATTCCTTTGAATTGGGTGATTACAACCAAGTTTACCTAGCATTATAAAGACACTACATTTTTAGCGTCGTTACCGAGGATGGTGCTACTTTCAAAGATTAGTTCCTATTAGTTTTCATCTTTCTTAGTTACATTCTACTTTCAAAAGGATAGGGTACTTAGGTTCTACCTCACCAACTACCAGAAAGGTTACTAACATTGTGCAGGATCCATACAAAGTTACATACATTATATGCGGAGGCAAAGAGACACTTTGGGAAGGTTCCTTCCATCAACCCAACAAGCTACAGTAAATATTGGTGACTATAGCGATCAGAGAGAACGTATTACTAAAGAAGAATCTTCCCTCTCACCAACATCTACTGATAATATAGAAAGAACTTTCCTCACCATGGCTGGTGCAGTGGATGATACACCAGGACAGGTGTCCTTTGAATTTCCTATCACCAATCAGGAAAGGGTTGCTACTTTGAAAATTATACCACCTTCAACATTGCCTATCTTCTATGGATTGTTGACTAAAGATCTAGACACATTCCTATTTGATTTTGATGTCCTGTGTAGGAGTTATGACTACACCACTAATCCTCATAGGCTCAAGCTATTCCCTGCCACATTGAAGGATGCTACTTTAAGATGGTTCATGGGAATAGGAAGGGATGCAATCCCAGATTGGGATACAATGAAGACAAATTTATTGGAGAAATACCAAGACTATTGTAGAGGGGTTGATAGAAGAAGAGATGATATCTTCAGAATGACCCAGAAAGAAGATGAGTCGTTAGAAGACTATGTAGAGAGATTCCAGTTCTGTCTCAAGAAAAATCCACAGAATAGACTCTTAGATGAATCTTTGAAGCTTGTATTCTTGAGAGGAGTTAATGATGACTACATAGATGCCCTCAATCTTATGGGAGCAGGAGATATATCTCAATTACCCTTTGAGGATGTCTGCAAGGTTTGCATAAATTACTCAAGGACTTTCACCAAGAGGATAAGGGGAGAGAGAGCATCTACCATTGGCAAGGTATCTAATTCAGTTTCAAGGGTGGAATTAAGCAACCTGTTGACCAACATGAAAGAAGATATCGTCAGTCATCTAGCCACTCAACTGGATACTCTACACTTGAAGAAGCAGGAGGAGGCTAGTTTAATACTCACTGAATACTATCCCAATTGTCGACAAAGAAAAGCTAATTGCAAATGCAGAAGAGTGGCCAGTATTACAAAAGATAAGTCAAAGAAATCACACTTTCAACCTATTGAAGGTGAAGATGGTCAGCTATACTATATTGCACAAAGGAAACCATGGCAGAAAAGACAAGGTATGCCACAAGATCCTTTAACTTTTAATACATCATTTCTAGTAGGTCATTAGAATTTCTCTGGTTGGAACTCTTAGCCTTGGCCAACTAATCAATGGAAAAACCCTCAACAATGGCAAAATCCTCTGCCAAACTTGAATCAACAGCAACCCATTGTATGGCCCCAACAAAACTTCCAAGGATCTAACTACAACCCCCAATGGCCAATACAACAAAACCAATGGCAACCACAATGGCAAAAAGGACAACAATGGCAAAATCAAAACATGAATTACTCACAACCCTTACTACCTCCTTAGCCTCAACAACAACCCATTATGCCAAATTCATCTAGTCCTACAACTCAGCCACTAAGAGCACCACAAATACATGCCCAACCTGCACCTAACCCTAATAACAAGCTTGTTCAATAGGCATACACTAACGAGGTTATTCAATACCCCACTTATGGGGTAGAGGTGAGTGATATCCACCTCAGGTCAGGGAAAACATTAGCTAGACCTTCATCCCCCTAAATTACTGAGGTGGTGGATGAACAGCCCATAGAGGATGCATTAGATAATTCACCTCTAGAACCTGAATCAAATCAGGCAAGTCAGACTATCTCAAATCCAGAGCCTCCTTTCCCTAAATGACTAGCCATTTCAAAACATCAAACCCAAGTAGGGACAGACTTATTGGGTCAACTTAAGAATGTCAATAGTAAGATACCCCTCATTCAAGCTATCAAGGACATCCCAATCTACACCAAGACCATGAGAGACCTTTGTCTTAAGAAACTAGGGAGAAATAAGAAGGATCCTCAAATAGTCCATGTCCTAGGAAACCTTGTTGATATCATGCTAGGGAACATAATTGTCCCTAAATATACAGACCCTGGCAGTCCAGTAGTGGATGTTAAGATTAATGGAACTTTCATCAAAAACACCTTGATTGACTTGGGGGTAGCCATCATTGTCATGACTAAGGAAACAATGCAATTACTTCAACTACCAAATCTGAGGCCTACACCAACTTTTTTACAATTGGCAGATAGGTCAACAGTGAAACCTGAGGGGATCATTGGAGACACAGTCATAGCATTAGACTCATGGGAGTACCCTGCAGACTTCATAGTTTTACAGCCAAAAGTTAATCTTGTAGGTTATCAACTTATCTTAGGCAAACCATGGTTAGCAACAACAGATGCATTTGTAGGTTGTAGGTCTGGGAACATGATAATCTCAAATGGGACTATCACAAAGAAATTAGTCCTTTATCCCTCGGCTCAACCTCATTGCAATTTGGAGAAAACCATATATCCTATCTTATAAGAAGAAGAAGACCACTATTCCCTACAAACTCTCATGATGATAGAACGTAGCCCTTTCTTAGCAACTCAAGATGAGGATGACCTAATTGGCCACATTATACAAAACCATTGTGGTAGGGACCCGTAGCAACATGACTGTCTATCATGTCTATAAGATCCATTACAGAGTATCATACCTACACATTTTTCAGAGGAATTATCCTAACTTTTCCACTCTCTACTACCTCATGAATGTGTTCCCAACATCAGTGGATGTGACCTTTCATCTGTCCATGTCTGACTTCTAAAACATTGGAAATCATGTCAGGCAAAATGTTAAATATTAACAATGCCCTGACTGAAGAACAATAGACTTCCTTGCACACTATGTTGCAGACACATGCATAATCTTTTGCATGGGATTATAATGACATGAAAGGAATATATCCAGATTTGTGCATGCATAGGATCTACATTAATGATGGTTTCAAGCCCATAAGATAACCACAAAGAAGAATGAATTCTTCCTTAAGAGACATAGTTAAAACTGAGCTCCAAAAACTCCTTGATGTTGGTTTTATTTACCCTATTTTTGATAGTGAATGGGTGTCACCTTTAGTTATTATCCCTAAGAAAGGAGGAAAGTGGAGGGTGTGTATAGATTACAGGGAACTTAACAGAACCACTAGAAAAGACCATTTTCCACTACCCTTCATTGACCAAGTACTTGATTCCCTAGTAGGTAAAAAGTAATTCTCCTTCTTAGATGGCTTTAGTGGCTATAATCAGATAAAAATAGTCCAAAGGACCAGGATAAGACCACATGTACCTACCCTTAGGGTACATATGCTTATTCTATCCTTCCTTTTGGGTTATGCAATGCCCTAGCCACTTTCCAAAGGGCAGTACTAAGTATCTTTTCAGACTATGCTCATGATTCTATGAAGATCTATATGGATGATTTCACCACTTATGGAGACACATTTGAGATAACACTAAGTAATCTGGAGAAGGTCCTGAAAAGATGTCAAGAGCATAATTTGTCATTAAGTCATGAAAAATGCTTTATGATGATGACTCAAGGAGTTGTTCTAGGACACTTCATATCCAGTGATGGTATTCAAGTGGATCCTAATAAAATTGAGATAATTTCTAGACTTCCTATACCACATAAGCCAAAATATGTTAGAAGCTTTCTTGGCCATGTAGGTTATTATAGGAGGTTTATATAGGACTTCAACAAACTGGTAGCACCTTTGTTTTCTCTACTCACAAAGGACATGGAATTTGATTGGACCACATAATTTCAGCACTCTTTTGACACACTTAAGACAACTTTGACAAAAGCACCCGTCTTGAGAGGACTAAATTGGATGTTGCCCTTTCACATACACACTGATGCTTCTAATTTTGTCATAGGAGTTGTACTAGGACAGAAAGAAGGTAATAAAGAGTATGTTATTTATTACATCAGTAAAAACTTACAAGGAGCAGAGCTCAATTACACTATCACAAAAAAAGAGATGTTCGTTATTGTCTATGCTATCAACAAGTTTAGACATTATATAACTGGTTACCACGTATTTATCCACACAGATCATACTGCAATCAGATATTTAATGAATAAGCATGTGGTTGGGGGTAGACTAGTCCGATGGTTGCTCTTTCTACAGGAGTTTGATATAAGAATAGTAGATAAACCAGGAAAAGCTAATGTGGTGGCAGATTTTCTATCTAGACTGCCTACACAAATGGAAGATGTTATGGATGACTCTTTCCCAAATAAGAATTTGTTTGCTCTTACTTTACATACACCATGGTTTGCTAATATTGCTAACTATTTGGTAGTAGGGTAGATCCCATCACACTTCTCCCCAAGAGAGAGAAGACAAATAGTGCATAAAATCTTTCCATATTCTTGGATTGCTGGTTATTTGTTCTACACTAGTCCAGACCATATTATGAGGAGGTGCATAAGAGAAGATGAGGTATTTGACATCCTAAAAGCTTGTCATGATGAGCCCTGTGGGGGTCATTTTGCAGCCAAGAGGATAGAATTCAAGATACTAATCACATGCTATTATTGGCCAACTCTTCATAAGGATGCAATCAGGTATACAAGGATTTGTGACCGATGTCAGAGAATGGGCAAGCCAATAAGATCATATGAGATGCCTTTGCAGCCCCAGATAGCACTAGCACCATTTGACAAGTGGGGGCTAGATTTCATTGGGCCAATATCACCAGCTTCTAATAATAAGGAGTACATTTTAGTTTACACTGATCATCTGATAAAGTGGGTTGAAGTCAAGGCATTCCAATTTACTAGAGATGGGAATGTAACCAAATTCTTGTATGAAGAAATTTTCACTAGGTATGGAGCACCAAGAGAAATTGTCACTAACCAAGGTCCCCAGTTCACTTCTGAACTTATTTCAACACTGGTCAAAGAATATGAAGTTAGGCATAGGAAGTCAACACCCTATCACCCTCAGGCCAATGGGCAAGTGGAAGTTACAAATAGATAAATTGAGAATATTCTGACCAAGACAGTGAACATCGATAGGAAGGACTGGGCAGCTAGAATACCAGAGGTAGTATGGGCATACAGAACTACATGGAAAACAACAACTAGTTTCACACATATGAGTTAGTGTATGGTAAAACAACAATTTTACCAATTGAATTTGAGTATAAGACACTAAGGACTGCCCTAGAACTTGACATGGATTTGACAACAACACAACGAGAAAGACTCCATATTCTTAATGGATTAGATGAGATCAGAATGGTAGCTATGCACCACATAGAGATTGTTCAAAAGCAGAGAGCCAAATGGCATGATCAATATATTCAAAGAAAAGAATTTCATGTAGGTGACTGGGCTCTATTATATGATTCAAAGTATAAAGATCATAAAGGCAAATTGCAATCTAGATGGTTAGGACCTTATGAAGTTCACCAAGTGTTTTCCAATGGAGCTGTCAAACTACAAATAATAGATGAGGTCAGATTTTCACTATTGGTTAATGGACATTGATTAAAGCTCTATACCAGGCCAGCAAACAAAGATGATTTTCTAAATCAATGCTCTATTCCTAACCATGAGCCTGATACTGCTATATCATCACCTAGCAATAACATAGAAGAAGACCCTATCGGTTATCACAGTGACTCATCAGGTGAGCTACATAGCTCACCTCCTCAGGTCACTCAAGTATAATTTCTTTCCTTTCCTCAAATGCACACACAGTACCGATGTTCATATCTTCATGAAGACCAAGTCAATAAACCATAGGGACCGATTGAAGACCACAACTCCACGTTGCCATCATATTACATTGGGACCTATTGGAGGCAACCATGCAGCAACTATCCATCCACTCACATGCAGCAACTATCCATCTGTTAATTCAAATTTCATGCCATGTACTCCACTTTTCGAGCACATGCAGCCATCATTCGTCATCGCACTGCGTGCAAATTATATTAGCTTGTTCACATGTACCAAAGTGTCATTCCACCATTCTTCATAATAATAAGTTCTGTCTCACCAAACTTATGTTGCTAATACATTTCCCAATGCCTCACTCATGTGAAGTCTAGTTCATCTCATTCCAATAGGTACAAATATTAACTTGCCATTATTTGATGTAGATATTTCAATATTTCCTTATATGCTCACATTTAATAATTTGAAATTATCATTTGTAATCTTATATACATATAATGTTATCCTTCTCCTTACTATACATAGCCTTGAATTAAGGTCACTTCAAGAATTTAGTTGGGGGGAGGGATAGTGTTTTTGTTCAAAACAATGATTGTTCGTCATTGTTAGTTATACAACACAATATACAACCTCTTTTTCATTTTTAT
The DNA here is from genome assembly GCA_027924645.1 of Cunninghamia lanceolata. Classification (NCBI taxonomy): domain Eukaryota; kingdom Viridiplantae; phylum Streptophyta; class Pinopsida; order Cupressales; family Cupressaceae; genus Cunninghamia; species Cunninghamia lanceolata. Next base: position 5,678,925 of record BSBN01000771.1, read on the forward strand.
TTCATTTTTATGACTGCTCTGCTAATTTTTCTACTAAATTATTTTCTATGCTAAAATTCCTAATTACCCATATCTCTGATTCAATTTAAGTTGGTTTGATAGTTTAGGCCAGTATCATACAGCAAGGGAAGATACAGGGGGGTTATTGGAAGTACATGGTTATTAATACTAAAAGAGTAAGCAGATATAATAGAGTGGTTGTAGAAAGGGGTTGTGGTGAATTTAAATTTGAAATTGGAAATATGGGAGGAGACATCATCAGACGAGAACCTACAGTGCATAATATAGTACTAGAAGATCAATTAACTTTGCAAATCTAACACAGGCAGGATGGATTGACTATTTCCTAAAACTCATAGAATTTGATGAAGGTATAACAAGGCAATTTGTAACCTCACTTTACCATGATGAAGCCACTATAAAAGGTTTGATAGTGGATGATTCAGAAGTAGCAGTTGTTGAGGTATCAGGTTTACCCATGAATGGTGAAGAGTTCCCCATCAACGCAGATGCAATAACTGCAAGAGACAGATTTAGTGAGGAAGGGGAGCATCTAGAATCTACATCACAAGGAACTAAAAGTCTATCACTTCCAAAATTGTGGGCTACTTGTGTCCTGCATATTATCAAATACCTCACCTGTGATGTGAGGCAATCTATGTTATACACTGTCCATTTCAAATTATTAAGCCATCTTCATCATAATAGAGTAAGTTAATGTGCCAAATTTCCTATACAATTTCTTAAAAAGAATGGGCTATGAATATCAAAGGAAATCAAAAAGATCATCATTATCCCATGATTGCCTGGTCATTCTGTTAGTTAAGAGAAGCCTCAGGATGCAGAATGCAAATGTGCCCTGGAAATGATTCTTGAAAAGCAAAAATATCAATGATATCCTTAATGAGCCAACATCACTAGAGAATTCACCTGATGCATCCTTGAGAGAAAACCATGTTTCACCTGCTGCATCACCTACCCACAGAATAGAGGATATAGGAGAATAGGATGTGCCAATTGTGCCAAATATAGTATTTAATCAACCTATACTAGGAGAAGAGAATCAAACCCCAGAAGAAGAGGCCAATAAGGCCTCATCCTCTAGTAAGACACCTATCACCAAAACACCAAGAAGTAGGAAAAAAAAGAGTAGTTCCTCTTCTAAGCCTGCAAAGAGGTCAGAATAGAAATCCACACCAATAAGGTGTTCAAATTGCCTTAGAGAGAAAGGTGTTATGGGGAGTGGTGTTGAGAAACCTCGAAAAGAGAAGGAGGATGTGGTAGCAGTAGAGAGTGACCATGAGCTAGAGGATAATGTGACTGAAAATGTACAAACCCCCATCAAAAGGAAATTGTATGTGTCAAGTACCTCTGAATTTGAATTAGATGACATCTTTATTTCTAAGAAAACTAGGATGGAAACCCCAAACAACCCTGATAATGATGAATATGAGTGTAAGGAGGTGGTGATGAACAATTTTCAAAGGATGAGGAATTGTTGCTTGAAGACAAGAATATAAGAAGAGAACTAAAGGAAGCTATTGATAGAATAAAACAACTGGAAGAATTGATCAGAGCCTATGAGTAGAAGGACAAAGAGAGAGAGGCAAGGATACATGAGTTGGAAGAAAGGGTTAACACCTATGGTCCTAGATCAAAATTAGATGCCCTCGTAGAGCTGGCCATAGTAACTATAGGGAATAAGGAATTAGTGACCAAAGAAAATAGAATCCTTGTTGTTAAAACTTCAACTTGCTATACAATTGTATCCTTAGGATATCAATTATGAAAGGTTACTTAGGAATTCTCTGAACAGAAAGAAGAATGGAAAAGAGAAAAGGAAACTATGACTGAAGACCACATTAAGGCACTGGAAAGGAAGGCTATAGAGTTGCAGAAGTTGGTAGTTAGAATGGAGGAAGTAGCAGATAAGGCTACTTAGATTGTCAGATGTAGACCACCAGCTAGGACCTATGCCTTGTTTCTTCAAGAAAAAATTCTGAGTTTCTAGTTTCACAAATTGATCAGCAATAAGCTAGTTGACATGAGTGAGAAAATGGCCTTCCTCAAAGTTTTTACTACTTCCACACTTGATGAACAAGATCAGCTATGTGAATTTTATTTACATAATTATGTTGTGTCTGGAGATACTGAATGGAATCCATTAATCTATGTAGGGGATTTTCAAGTAAGAACACTGGCCTCTTACTTCAAAAATGAGAAATTGAGAGGGGACATTATGCAATCTTACATAGAAAGAGAAAAATCCATTGCCCTTCTAATCAGAAAGAAATCTGAAATCCTTGAGTTTATCATTGTAGAATGGAATTAGCTTTTAGAGCACAAGGGTGTGGAGAGAAAAATTATGAATTTGCTACAAGATGATGACAGGATTCAACACTTGATAGTAGGGCTCATCCATCATTCTCACCAACATGTACAAGACAGGTGGAATAGCTTAACTCCAAAGTTACAAAAGAAGGAACCCCATTCTGTCCACAACTTCATGGCCATGTTTGAAAGGGTCAATAAATATATGAACATTGCTAAGGGACAAGTACTGAGCTGGATACCACTTACTTTTCAGCCCCCTATGCTTCTATATCCAATGCCACATTGGACTAGGAGGAGGAGTGCAGAGTGTGAGAAAGTAGAGGTCTCTAGGATGAACAGGTTGGCACACGGTAATGGCTTATATTTGGAGCAGACTCAAGGAGTAGGCATTGTTGCAAATCTCAGGGAGATCACCCTGTATTACAACCTACAACCTGTTGGTAAATAGATTTGTTGCTCTTAAGTAATCTTGGTGAATAACTCCATTTCGCCCTTTGATTAGCAACAAAATGTTCACAACAGTTGAAGAATCATAGAACAATAGCGATTCCTCTCTGCATTTGAGAGGGGCAGCTCTCTCGTATGTGATGGTGATTCATTGTCATTGATGTCAAAAAGGTGTTTTGTCTTCATATGACAAGATGTCATATTTCAGGATGTCTTCAAGGGATAATAAGCATCATGTGTGAGAACAAAATGTGTAATGTTGAAATCAGGTGATGTCATCATGTACTATGTGAAAATGTCAAAAGTTGGACAAGAATATCTTTGTTGAATCAAGCTAGTGTCAGTATTAATCAAGATACTTGTCAGTTGTTTTGTTATTGCTTCATATGCTTCATTGTTCAGGAGATGGTTGATCAAATTGTTACAGGTTGTTTAGTTCATGTTTGCCACAAATAGAGATGGGTTCTTGATCTTGCTTCATGATATGCCCTCATGCTATATTAGCCTTGCTATGACAAAGTTCACTGCAGATCAGATAGAGGATGATTGGTGTAGATTGTTTATTCATACTCAAGGTTACATTGTAATGTAGTATTGATAGCAAGAGATGATCAATTAGTTCACAAAGATGTGTATTGGAGATCAATTGGGGTTTTCAATTGTCTAAGCTTTTATTATGGTGGAGGTGATCTCAGGAGTTTAAATCATATGTGTTGAAGTGTTGAATCATATTGCTCATGGCTCAAAAAGGTTTACCTCTTCAAGGATGCCTTGAATTTGTTGTTTAGATGATGTGTATTGATGTTGATACTGCACTAGACATGCTCTTTATGGGAACATGTATCAGGTTGAGGTGATCAGTATGTTGGTGAAAAGTTTTATCATTATGTGGTGTTATGACATTACAATAAGAAATGGCTAAAGGTTTATTATCTATTCTAAATCCTTAAATATTACTAAGTCTCTAAACCTTTATCCTACTCGTCATATGCTCATACACTTTTTAGTTTGTTTGGAAGGTGACTTGGGATAGCGGGTTTATAACTTAAAAGTCACCGCTTGAAGGGTCCTTAAGACATGGTGGTGACCTGCCCTCTTCCAAGTGTGACTTATAGCATCAGTCTTCATCTTAATGTGTTTGAGTGTATATGGCGCCAAATTGCTAATCAACGGTCACATTTGAAATATCAATGGGCGCAATTTTGGAAATCGATGGATAGAGCTTGAAATAAGAAATCAAACCATGTGGTTGAACTTTGAAGTTCATTTGACTGTCAAAACTGCAGATAAAGTTTTTTTTAAAGCTATTTTTTAGCTTTTAGTGGCAATGGAAGCCCGATTAGAAAGGCATTTTGTTGGGGATTTCTATAGTTGTTTTTAGAAGATTTTTGTGAAACTATTAAAAGGATTTCTTTCTAATTTTTTATATGTCGTGGTAGAAAGATAATAAGGAGAAGTTTTTTTAAGAGTATTATTTTAAGGAGAGATTTTTTGGCTTCTTTATGAAAAGACTCAAATGATTTTTTTTGGAGAGTCTTTTTATTGCAGATGAATGAGAGAGGTCTTTTGAAGATATTATTATTGAAGATTAATTTTTTTTGGAGAAGACAAAGAGAATTCAAGATGAAATAAAAGAATTTGAAGAATATTTGTTGTTTTTGTTTTGCAATCAGGGAATATGTTTTTGCAAAGAAGATCAAGAGTTTGGAATGATAGAATTTGAAAGGAAAGAATATGAAGCATCATGCAAAGTTTTCAGATTGAGAGAGAAGATGAATGAAGAGAGAAAAATGAATTGTATATACAAAGGAGAAACGACAATGAAAGAAAGAGAATTATTTTATTTTTCAGATGATCATTTTGTAAAAGAAAATGAATTGATTTTTGAATTGTTTATACAGAGAAAAGAGAGATATGAAAGGTTAGGTTATTTTTACTTGCAGGTAAAAAATTGAATATGAAAGGTCATTTCATATTTAATGGTATTGCAGATGAATTGATTGGTGTGTGATTGTGCAGATCAATGATGAAATAATTTGTTAATATAGTTGAAATGGATGTGAATCTATATGAAAAATTGAAGACAACTTGAATGACACAAATTGGAAGATAATATGAAATTAATTGTGCAGAGATAAACTGAATCAGATACAGAGATTGACAAGATCGTCAGAAAGACAATATGCAATTGATTGCATCAAGTGAATTGGTATGCAGAGATAATCAGGTGAATGAATTATGAATTGATTGAACAACGACATTGAGACTAGTATGCAGATTGATTTGAGTTGTATGATGATATGACAGATATATGTAAAAGAAGAATTGATTCGTATTGAAATAGAGAAACCCTCTGAATTCTTGATTTTAATATGAATTAGGGGTTGGTACTCCTTGAAGTTGGTGCTTCTAAATGAATTAGGGGTTGGTGCTTCTAAACATTGTAATCAGTGAGATTTTTTATAAAGCTAGTGAGGCAGTTTTGGAGTGGTTTTTCTACCCCTGGAGGGTTTTCCACTCGTGCAAATCTTGTGTCATAATGTATATTGATCTTCTGTGTGTGTGTATGATTTACTCATGAGTTTTTGTTCTCTTTCTTTATTCTCAGTCATGTGCATATGTGTTTGACAAATCAATGATATCTTTCTCTTCTTATGTTTTGAAAGTTAAAGTTTGCAAAAAGATTTGAAACTTCACACAACACCGATTCACCTCCCCTCTCAGTGTTTTCCTTGACTCCTACAATTGGTATCAGAGCCAAGTCCCCTTTTTGAAGTCTAATAGGCTCGGGTAGGTCCTGTGTGTGGAGTTCAATGAGTAAGTGTAGAAGAAATAAGAGCAAGAAAATTGTCAAGTCTCAGACTAGTCAAAACTCTTCATCTTTATCAAATTCAAAGGTTGATATAGAACTTGTTGATATAAATGTTCCTCAAGTTGAATCTGATATTGTATTAGAAGAAAAAGTTTCAGGAGTTCCTCGGTTTGATGGTTCAGATTTTTTAGTTTGATATGTTAGAATGCAGATTTATTTATCCTCTTTAGGATATGATGTTTTAATGTCAGTTGAGAATGGAAATGACAAAGAAGCCCTTGAATGTAATCATATTGCAAAGAAGGTCATATTGTCTGCTCTATCTAATGATGTTTCTTGTAAAGTTATGGATTGTGTTACAGCTCAGGATATGTGGAGGAGATTGAAAAGAATTTATCAAGATAATGATAAAGAAGAGGACACTCTGGTGTGTGAAGAAAGTGGCAATGAAAGGAGACTTTCAAATGAATGAGTTGAAGTTCAAACCTAATCAGATTCAGAAGAAGTTAACATCACAAGTGATGATGATCAGGAATATGATGAACAAGATTGTGAGATTGATATGGAAGGAGAGCTCATATATGCTCTAAATGAACTCAAGAAATATAAGAGAGAGAATCATAAACTAAAATTATAGCTACAACAAGAAAGAGAATCTAAAGACAAAGCACTTTCAGACCTTGAAAGTGTATCTTCAAACCTTGAAGAGGCCGGATGTCAAATTATGAGTTTAAGGACATATATTGATGATTCAGACAAATTAATTGTCAGATTAAAGACTAAAATTGAAGAAGCTAAGAGGATAGATGATGTCTCAATATCTGACCTTGAAGTTACAATGATTGAGAATCTAAAACTAGAGGGTGAAATTATTAAACTCAAAAAGGATTATGATGGTCTCAAAGTTTTGTCTAAGAAGTATCAAGAATATGAAGAAAGTACATACAAGTTACATGAGTTGTTGGGCAAACAAAAGCATCATAACGACACTACTGGTTTAGGATTTGAAGGAGAGTGTTCAAAAGCCAGACAAACTCCTAGAAAGAAAATTGCTCTTCATGCTAATGCTCCTGATCAAAAGAGAATAAATTTTAGAAGAAATGCTCCTGTAAGACAAGCATACATGTACAGGTATAATTATTCTTTTAATGGTTATTGTTATACATGTAATAATTTTGGACACAAAGCAGTTGTTTGCAGAAGGAATACTGATATTATTTGTTACAAGTGCAATAATGTTGGACATATACAAAGAAATTGTAAAGTGCATAAAAGGTATGATTCTGCATGGAAGTTTAACATGAGTGCTCAAAGGTACTATCAGTCATTTGATTATGATTGTAATATAGTTTGTTATAATTGCAACACTCTTGGACACAAAGCATAGAGTTGCAGAATGTATACTTCATATGATTTGAAAAAGTTGAAAAGAAAAGAAGGTATAAAGGTTTGGAGAAAGAAAGAACCTGTAAAAGTGTGGAAGCAAAAATAGAGTCGTGAGAAGGCAAATCCTAAACTTGTGCATCCTGCACAAGTTACATCATCAGTTGAATAATAGATAGCATGATGTGAGGGGGAGTTATTCATGTTCTATCATTTATTCCCAAGAAGTTTATGATGTTTTTAAGTTTCAGTGTATGTCAGTAATACAGGTGTTCATGATCAGTGACATGTTTAGTGGTTCATGATGCATATAAGGTGTTCAATGCTCTCTGCACAAACAATTTGATGATGTTGTGACTTGATCCTATTTGTATATTGTTCATATCAAGTTGATACTTACAAAAATTATGTTGCAATTCAGTGTGATCTTGTTTGTCATGACAAAGAGCTTAAGATGTTCTCAAGAAGCTCTTATCAGAAATTAGCATGTGTTGGCTAAGGTGGCTGAAAATGAAAAATTCAATTCATAGCACTTATCTCTTCTTTTGATTTGTGCAAAGTGTTGTTGCAGGAAGAACTTGATGATGCAATTAGCTTGTTGATGTGCTTATTTGATGAGCTAGTTTGAATGACAAAGTCAAGAAGTGACAGTTCTTGTATAGTACAGTATGTTTCAGATGTGGTTTTGTATTTATATCAGAATTGACATTGTGTTTAAAAGGTGTCTTGTGCAGTTACAGGAGGATGGTTCTCATTTTTAAGAAGTATGGGCAGGAGTAGATTCATTGGAGACTTTATGCTTTGGGAGTTATTGGAGATTTGTCGTGTGGGTCAAAAAGTGTTGATGATTGGAGAAGAATTGTTTGTTTTTGAAAGTTTGTCTTTCAATCACATGTGATGTCATCAGGAGTGTGTCAGTCTTCATCTTCATAGTGGTATTTTTCTTCAGATGTAAGTTTTCAGATGTATGTTTCATGGTGTCTTTTTTGCTCTCAAGTTTGAAATGTTGTTCAAGATGTAGATGTTCAAGATAAGTTTAGCAAAATTGCATAAGCATTCAGTGCCTTCAATCTTTTGAAAGACAAGTGGTATCAAAGATTTTGGTAAGTGGTTCTCATTTTTTTGGTTGAAGATAACAAGATAACAGGAGTTTATGTCTTCAAAGCCCTCATAATGCAATGTGTTTGTAAATGTTATGATCAAGCTTTAACATCTTTCAGTGGAGTTATTTTCTCAGGGGGAGATAATAGTCTTTGTCATCAAATGTCAAAAAGGGGGAGAAAGAAAGAATGCTTCATGGAGTTTTGCCATCAATGACAAAGGGGGAGATTGATGGTGATTGATTGTCATTGATGTCAAAAAGGTGTTTTGTCTTCATATGACAAGATGTCATATTTTAGGATGTCTTCAAGGGCTAATAAGCATCATGTGTGAGAACAAATGTGTAATGTTGAAATCAGGTGATGTCATCATGTACTATGTGAAAATTTCAAAAGTTGGACAAGAAGATCTCTGTTGAATCAAGCTAGTGTCAGTATTAATCAAGATACTTGTCAGTTGTTTTGTTATTGCTTCATATGCTTCATTGTTCAGGAGATGGTTGATCAGATTGTTACAGGTTGTTTGGTTCATGTTTGCCACAAATAGAGATGGGTTCTTGATCTTGCTTCATGATATGCCCTCATGTTATATTAGCCTTGCTATGACAAAGTTCACTGCAGATCAGATAGAGGATGATTGGTGCAGATTGTTTATTCATACTCAAGGTTACATTGTAATGTAGTATTGATAGCAAGAGATGATCAATTAGTTCACAGAGATGTGTATTGGAGATCAATTGGGGTTTTCAATTGTCTAATCTTTTATTATGGTGGAGGTGATCTCAGGAGTTTAAATCATATGTGTTAAAGTGTTGAATCATATTGCTCATGGCTCAAAAAGGTTTACCTCTTCAAGGATGCCTTGAATTTTTTGTTTAGATGATGTGTATTGATGTTGATACTGCACTAGACATGCTCTTTATGGGAACATGTATCAGGTTGAGGTGATCAGTATGTTGGTGAAAAGTTTTATCATTATGTTGTGTTATGACATTGCAATAAGAAATGGCTAAAGGTTTATTATCTATTCTAAATCCTTAAATATTACTAAGTCTCTAAACCTTTATCCTACCCGTCATATGCTCATACACTTTTTAGTTTGTTTGGAAGGTGACTTGGGATAGCAGGTTTATAACTTAAAAGTCACCGCTTGAAGGGTCCTTAAGACATGGTGGTGACCGGCCCTCTTCCAAGTGTGACTTATAGCATCGGTCTTCACCTTACTACATTTGAGTGTATATGGCGCCAAATTGCTAATCAACGGTCACATTTGAAATATCAATGGGCGCGATTTTGGAAATCGATGGATAGAGTTTGAAATAAGAAATCAAACCATGTGGTTGAACTTTGAAGTTCATTTGACCGTCAAAACTACAGATAAAGTTTTTTTTAAAGCTATTTTTTAGCTTTTAGTGGCAATGGAAGCCCGATTAGAAAGGCATTTTGTTAGGGATTTCTATAGTTGTTTTTAGAAGATTTTTGTGAAACTATTAAAAGGATTTCTTTCTAATTTTTTATATGTTGTGGTAGAAAGATAATAAGGAGAAGTTTTTTTAAGAGTATTATTTTAAGGAGAGATTTTTTGGCTTCTTTATGAAAAGACTCAAATGATTTTTTTTGGAGAGTCTTTTTATTGCAGATGAATGAGAGAGGTCTTTTGAAGATATTATTATTGAAGATTATTTTTTTTTGGAGAAGACAAAGAGAATTCAAGATGAAATAAAAGAATTTGAAGAATATTTGTTGTTTTTGTTTTGCAATTAGGGAATATGTTTTTGCAGAGAAGATCAAGAGTTTGGAATGAAGGAATTTGAAAAGAAAGAATATGAAGCATCATGCAAAGTTTTTCAAATTGAGAGAGAAGATGAATGAAGAGAGAAAAATGAATTGTATCTATAGAGGAGAAACAACAATGAAAGAAAGAGAATTATTTTATTTTTTAGATGATCATTTTGTAAAAGAAAATGAATTGATTGTTGAATTGTTTATACAGAGAAAAGAGAGATATGAAAGGTTAGGTTATTTTTCCTTGCAGGTAAAAAAATTGAATATGAAAGGTCATTTCATATTTAATGGTATTGCAGATGGATTGATTGGTGTGTGAGTGTAGAGATCAATGATGAAATAATTTGTTAATACAGTTGAAATGGATGTGAATCTATATGAAAAATTGAAGACAACTTGAATGAAACAGATTGGAAGATAATATGAAATTAATTGTGCAGAGATAATCAGGTGAATGAATTATGAATTGATTGAACAAAGACATTGAGAATAGTATGCAGATTGATTTGAGTTGTATAATGATATGATAGACATATGTAAAAGAAGAATTGATTCGTATTGAAATAGAGAAACCCTCTGAATTCTTGATTTTAATATGAATCAGGGGTTAGTGCTCCTTGAAGTTTGTGCTTCTAAATGAATTAGGGGTTGGTGCTCCTTGGAGTTGGTGCTTCTAAACATTGTAATCAGTGAGATTTTTTATAAAGCCAGTGAGGCAGTTTTGGAGTGGTTTTTCTACCCCTGGAGGGTTTTCCACTCGTGCAAATCTTGTGTCATAATGTATATTGATCTTCTGTGTGTGTGTATGATTTACTCATGAGTTTTTGTTCTCTTTCTTCATTCTTAGTCATGTGGATATGTGTTTGACAAATCAATGATATCTTTCTCTTCTTGTGTTTTGAAAGTTAAAGTTTGCAAAAAGATTTGAAAATTCACACAACACTGATTCACCCCCCCTCTCAGTGTTGTCCTTGACTCCTACAGTATGATGGGGGGAATATGGATTTTCTGGGGTTTTAGGAATAGATTGTATAACAAAAACTAATGAAAGAATGAGAAATAATCTTATCAATTTAAGTTCCACACATTCAAGTTAAGCTACCAAAACTTGACATGATAATCTTTTTCACATACAATGTTTAAAGGAAAGCAAATGGTTATCATCAATAAGACATAAGAATATTTACAACAACACATGAGATTGAATTAAACACACATCCAAAACATTTCTATATTGCTTTCTTGCTTGAATAGTACTATTCGAGTCCTTCATACAATGCCTTGCGAAAAAGTGGAACCCTTTGACTGAATTACAAAGAAGTATATATAGGTGAGGCTAGTAACTACTTAAGGTAACTACCTTAACCACTTTTGTAACTACTTAGACTAACTAACTCTCTAAGTGCACCAACTTGAAATAACTAACTTTCTTTTCATAAAGATAGTTACTTAGAGTAACTACCCAACTTTGGTACTTAGAATAACTACCTTGTGAGAAAGAGTTAGGATAAACCTAACTTTACAATAAAAAGAGATGAAGACTCAAACAGGAAAAACTCAATCATGAAGATTATTTACAAAACAAGCCAAAATCATGACTTGAGCCACACACAAACACATCAAAAATGAGAACTATACAATATGTAACATTGCATTTATTCCATGCTTATCCAAGGTGTCGTTGATGGAGCTGTTGATTTTGGAGATTGATTCTGTTGACCGGATTCTTTTTCTTTGAACATTTTAAAAAGTTTGATAGCTGGAGTAATAGATTTCCCCTTAGGAATTAGGATGTTAGCTATCCTCATCTTCCAGGTCTTCAGGTTCCTATAGATGTTGTTCAACTCTGACACCATACTTGGTATTTGGGAAACAGAAATCTTCAAGGAAGTATAGGTATCAATCAATTTGTCCATTGCATTTTCATTGAAGACTTCTCTATTGAAGAGTTTTTGATCAACCATGTTTTGAAAACCATTTTGTATCACTTGTGAATCTTCCATCAATGATGCATTTGGGAGGATGATGGTGAGCTAATTCTGGAGTTTTGCACACACTTGATCACAAGCAAGTATAAGCTTTTCTTGCTCTGTTGAAAATTGGTTGATGATTACCAATTTCCAACTTATGCTTTCCAACCAGATTTTCAAGTAGTTCTCCTCTGTATTAGGTAAGATTTTCTCTACTACAAGGATGTTGACATTAATCTCCATCATCTTCGTGAAATCCTTCATGATATCCTTCCAAGCTGTTTCTTCTTTTCTAACACCTTTTAGGTCTTTTTCAATGGTTTCCTTTTTTATTAAGGCTTCATCATGAACAACCTTTGCTTTAACAAAGAAATCAGATGCAATGGACTTGACCTTCTCCACCCAACTTTCGGTGATTTTTCCATAAACCTGGTATTTTTGGAGATTATCAATAACACCTCTTTCAATTTCTCCTTCTGGGCCTGAGATGATTGATCGGTGATCAACATTGAGTGGCATGGTAGAAGTGTCAACTATGGACTTCAAGTAGGAGGACAAGTTCTGCACTTGTTGTTTCAGTTGATCCTTTGACTGCTTCTCTTTCTCAGTTCTTTCCACTAGCTTTGCGGCTACCACATTGAAGTTATGTATGTCAACCTCATGAGTAGATGGACCCATATCAATTTTTGTCATAACAAAATTTGCAGGGGTGGCTTCATTTACATCTTTTTTAGAGATGAGCCAAGCTATCTCTAGACACATATTTCCTAAATTTGAATCGGTCTTTATTCTTGAGGTCACTTTGATCTTTTTCAATTTTTAGATCTCCTGAAAAGATCAGATACTATGTTGAATTCAGGAACAACTAACTCCTCCAACCTTCTCTTTTTCAATAGACTTTGTTCCAACCATGGGAGGGAAAGATTTTCTGAGAGCTCTTGTACATTACTTTGTTGGAGACTTTATTGTCCAAGTACTAGAGAGGTTTCTCGCTCTCTAACATCTTCTGCTTGATATACTAGATTCCTTGGGGAAGAAGGTTCCATAATTGAAGTAGGATGTTGTACTTCATGATGAGGGGATTCAATGAGGATTGAAGGTGACATAGTTGGTATGCCTTCATCAAACCTTGGATCATCTAGGACTTCTACTGGCTGTTGTTCTTTCTATTCTCTTGAAGTAGAGTCCACTTCTTTATCCTTTGATCTTGATTTCTTCTTCTTCTGTCTGGGCTCATCTACACGTGTTTTGGAGATTATTCCTTCTTGGAGGATCTTCCTCTCCATCGCTTCCTTGAGTATTCTGATGAGAAAGAGCATCCATAGCTGGTGTATGAGGAGGAACTAATGAGGTAGAACTGTCTTAATGATCACTTCTTCTCCTTGGTGTCTCCTTTCTACTTGTTGGTTTTGTAGCAGTCATTTGAGCTATCTTCTTTCTGATCTAAGCTTCTGACTTCTTGATCACAAAACTGGTTCTTTCTCTAACATCTCTAACCTCTGGATCTGCCCAATTCATGGTAGGAAGAGGTTGAACTTGGATCACTTCAAAATAGAAGGGATCAATCAGATCCGATTCATGATCTTCAATAGCTTCAATGATCCATTCCATCTTGAAATCACAGATTTGTTTCAAGGTGAATCTCATCCAATCTCTTTTTCTAACTTCGTATTCATCTTCACAATCTTCCCAAAAGTCTTCAATAATAGGGAAATGCAGATACCCAGGACTGAGTTTCAGATTATTCTTGACATAGTCTTTGCTATCGAAGGGAAATCTCATCTGGTATGTGTACAAATTGATCTTAGCTAGAGCCTTCTCTAGATTTTGTGCTCTTGAGCTAGACTCACATCTGTAATAACTAGGGCAAATAGAGAAGGCAACTCCTTTGTTCTTCTTATCTCTGCATTTCCTTTGGACTGACACCAGCTGTCTACAAAGCTCGATCAAAACAAGTTTATCATCCACGTATCTTGGCAACTTATAAGGATAGCCATCGAATCCTCCTACTCAAAGGTAGGTGAATCTCAGAAACTGAATGAAGTAACTTCCGTACTTCTTTATCAATAGTGCCGCTTCTTTCGATATTCTGATAGCCATATTTCTTTGAAGTAGCCTCACTACTAGCATTGTAAAGGCATCATCCACTCATTTGAAATACACAAAACTCTCCTCTAGTTGCAGCTATTTATAGTAGTTGTAAATATGTGTCTCCTAATTCAGAACACCAATAGTACTCAAACCTGGCCATGACCTCAAATTAGCGATTGCATATATCAAATAGGAAGACATGTGGAAGCATTGACTTGTCTTGAAGTGGATCAACTGATTATGTATGCAATCACTAATAAGACGGCCCCAATCAATGAATTGTTTTCCAGCTGATATGACCATGATGAAAAGGTACATCCACATCTTGAACTTAGTGAAATCAGGATTGCCTGTTAATCTATGGAGTAGGACTATCAGATAAAAGATTTATTTAATAAAAAGAGAGCAATGAAGCATCTTGGGAAGCTGAGACTATCCACCTCTGGATTTCACCATCCATTCTTTAGCTAAGTTGTTCAAACACTTGCTTCTGTTGTCACTGAAATACTTGTAGGCTTTTTGCTTATCAATACAAGTGAATTTTTTCTTGTATGGCAGCCGAAGAATGATGGCGATGGAAATTCCATCAAGCGCCCATCACAAGTCCTAATTTCTCTAGCTTTAGGGTTGTACCTTTTTGCACATTCTATCACTAATTCTAGACACTGCACTGCTATGGGAAAGCAAGTCACATCAACTAGACCACTTTCAACTATCCTGTGGGACAACTTTGACTGATCTCCTTTTGTTAATGATTTTCAGATGTCATGCAGGTTGATGTGCCCCATTTTAGTGTCGTACACCTCTGGAAGCATAGTGTCAATCATCGAAGCATATTCATAGTCCTAAGATTTGTACTTCATGATGACACTTTTGCAAATTTTATTGATGCAAAAAGAATTCTCTTGAACTTAGTCTTTACTCCAGTAGGTTTCGTTTATGTAGAAATTTCTAAAGTCTTTTCAGAAAATCTTTATATGCATATCCTGTTTGAGAGCTCCTATTTTTGCACAGGCGTGGAGGTGATTTTATGCCTGCCAACTACATCTAATTGAAAGTTTCTAAATCTTCTCTACAAAGCCATTTTGTGCACATCTCGTTGCCATTGCATTCCATGAGATGATATCTGCTTTGAGGCCATTTTGTCTAGATATTCATGTGCTCTGTCTAGGATTCAAGTTTACAACAAAAATCATTTCAAAGCTCCCATTTTGAGCACAAGCCAATTGCATTCACTTGAAAATTTCTAACGCCTTCTCATCAAAACCATTTTGAGCATCTGAGGCATTTGTCTTATGCTTGCACATTGTACATATATGTCCTTTATGATGGCTGCAACTACGATATATGACAAAAATCTGCTTCCAATCATGCTTTCATGGATGTCGATGCCTCATTCCAAAGCTCTCTTTTCCACATAGATCATGATGAGGTTATGCGAAGTTTATATATCTGGTTTTTACATCTGTCTACTGCACTTTCTTCAATATCTTTTGTGGCCTTTTCAATGTATCATTTATGTATGTCATGTCATCATCGTATAACAAGAGATCACATTCGATCAAGCAGTTTACATGTGTGTTGCTTAGTGTTGTTATATGGAGCCTAATCAGACTCGGAGGTTATATTTACCCCACTTTTATGGGCGCGGTTTCCCCCCAAATTCCTACGGGGTCAAGGGGCAGCGCCCCTTGCGGGGGTTTGGGGGTAGCGCCCCCAAGACGGGGTCAAGGGGCAGCGCCCCTTGCGGGGTCCAGGGGCAGCGCCCCTGGCGCGTTCCCTGTCGCGATACAGGGCGGGGTCGAGGGGCAGCGCCCCCGAAACCTCACATGGTTTTTTATTATTTTATAATGCACCGGGAGTTAATTTTTTCATTGACCGACATAAGAAAACCCTATTTTGTAACCGATAAAAAGCTTGATAAAAAGCGGCTAAGGGTTAGGGTTTTGGTATTGTATTGTAGCATTTTTGCAGCGGTATTGAGTTGTAGGGATTGCTGATTGTAATCGGTTTGATTTACTGGATAATAATATTGGACTCTCTGTTTGGTGGATGTAGCCCGAGTTTGGGTGAACCACGTTAAAACTTGTCTCTCGCTATTATTATTTCTGTGTATTTCCATTTCTCTGTTTAATTTTTATTTGCATTTAATTGATATCTTCTGCCGGCTAACCCTAACACTTAGGTCTCTATATTTTGTAAATACAAAAGCTAGAACATATTCCACCTATGAAAGCAAATAGAAATCTTTCCTTGGAGGTCACGGTTTGATAGGGGCCACGGGGACAGGTCAGCAAAGATTGTAGAATTTAGCTCCATGTCTAAAAATTACATTTGCTAGAATGTTTCTAAAACTACTTTTGAATGAAACCATTTCGCATTTCTTTGAGGCCGACTGTCAAATAGTTCATGGGCCTTAGGTATCTCGCACGCACTGGGAGGATGCTAGCAAAGGTCGTTGAGTCTGATTTTACACCTACCATCTGTATTTCCTTGGAAGTTTCTAAAGCCTTTTCAACACACCCATTTTGTGCATTCTCTATAGTTATTGCAGTCTATGAGACTCATTTCTTTGAGGCTAAATGTCAAAGAGTCTAGGCATCTTGTCCATGCTTTTATATGCCTCATCTATGCTTCAACATTCTGTAAACACGTTTACCAGAGCACTTACAACTATAAGATCAATGAAATTCCTCTATACTTTATGGTTTTGATGGGTCACCGTGCCTCATTTCAAGCTGGGTGGGCTGCGAGGGTGGTTGCAAGCGCAGCATTTGACAAAAACATGCCTTTAATTACGTTTTGGTGGACATCGATACCCTTATACTGGCGCAGACCTGAATGATTCTGGTAAAGGTGGTGGAGCTCGTCTTCACAGAAGGCCAAATAGATTTTCTTTTAAAACCTCTTCAACGAACCATTATGTGCAAATTCTACAATTATTGCATGCCATGAGACCGAATCTTCTTGAGGCATTCATTTAAGCAATTAACGGGCTTTGTCTATGCTCTCAAACTTTGCACGCGTGTCTATCATTTCAGTTACGTTTTGATAGACATCTAAACCCTCGTTCTAGCTTTTCCTTCTTCTTAGTAAATCAGTTTTAAATGTCAGTTATGATAAAGGTGGCTTCCAAGCAACGTGAAGTTAGCAAGTTACTATACGTTGATATCTTCACGTTACGAGTTACCTTCCATCGACGATTTTAGAGGTTATTAAAGCTCATCAGTGGTTGAAAACACTTTAGAAAGTGTTTATATTCTCTGAGGAAGTGACTTCCCTTGGTCGGCAATTTACATTTGTTTTAAAACTTTTTAATTTTCCCAAAATCAATCACTTGCTTTTGTTTTCTTTATAGTTATCTTTGGTAGTTACAAAAGACCTTCCACCACTGAAGTTAAAAACTCACCCACTTAGCTTCCGACAGTTTTATTCACGTATAGGAGAGTGAAGGGTGGCAATTTAAAAGCATGAGATAATATCTTCGAGTAGCCAATGAGTCTTCATCAGCATCTTAATAGGTTTCCAAAATTGTATGTAGAGCCGATAGCACTTTGAAAAATGAGTTTTACATTCGATATATGAAGGGAAGTCACTTCGTTGGTGATTTAGAATACTTTAGAAAGCCTTGATGAAATCCGGTAGAGACTTTTAAAACTAAGCTTTCTTTATCTTTGGCATTTTATTATGCTTTAGTAACCAAATAAAAATCCTAATGATTAAAATCTCAACGCATTTGTTGACACTTCATTTCTTTTTCCTAATTTCCATTGGTGTTTTAAAAGGGTTTTAAAACCTTTCACTTCACCGAATGCAAGTGTCAAACCATTTTAAAATATTGAACCATGTTCTTTAGGGGATGTGCACATCAAACATGAAACTTGTTATGTGAGACAAACTCATTTCTTTAATCAACTAATATACAAGATGGGACCACTTTTCTTCAGACAGAGACGATACAACAAATTACATGGAACTCCTTCAAGCCTTCTTTAAGATATTTTCCAATAGGAGAAGCATATATGAGAGAGGCAACCTGAGGAATGAGGAGAGTCTTAACACAAATCTGCACTACTCATAAGAAGTGGTCGAATATAAAGTGAGACTTTTGCCAAAAAGTGGTATCCTTGTTTGGCTGAGATTATTTGCTTCATTTACCATCTGGGATGGGCTTGCTTTCACCATTGTTAAACCACAGGAAGGATTAGATGAGTCACTGAAACAATTTTAAGTTCTCTCTTGTGCCTCTCTTCCACACAGTAGATTCTTGTGATGAAGGCATCCTGTACCCATGTAGAGTGGGCCTTTTGCTCCATCTAGTCCTTTGTGATCATTGCATTTATCTCTAGGAATGGTGCCCCTCTCCATAGTGTTGTTTATGGAATACTTCATGTCCTCGTACATATACTTGAGTTTTTCTCGTTCCCTTGTTAAGTTCAAACTCTTATTTGGATAATCATCACTTTCAAAAAAATATGCTCCTGGGCATCTTTGTTCAATAGAATACTTGCGGCACACTTCAAGAGAATTTGTGACTAGGGCAACTAGGATGAGGCCAACACAGCCTTAGTGATTTGCTTGAGGTCAAGCAAAGGGATAGTTGGGGGTTGTGATGAGCCTAGTTATTAGCCTATTTTCTTCTAGTTTTATGCAAGTTGAAAGACATTCCCAGACACTGTTTTAAGTATATTTCTATGTTATGTTATCCTTTATGATCATTATACAGACTTGAACTTGGTTAATTAAGTATATGGAGATATGATTATGATATGATGAAATTGTATGTTATATGTGGGAATGTATGGATTATTGAGAATGTTTGTGTTGATTTTGGTTGTTAGTATTTTGTACATGTTCATGGACTAACCTTGCAGCTAAAAGAGAAAGGTTTGTCACCCGCAACAACTATAGGGTGCAGCCTGCAGCCACAGTATTTCCAAGTGTAGAGCAGGGGAGATTCCAGTCTTGACTAAGTGCAGTAACCACGACCAAGGACACTTAGTGGAGAGAATCACACATCGTGATAGGTGATCAATAAAGATGATTGGAAGCTTGAAGGACTCTGTTATAACTAGAAGACTAATGGGACTAATTCAATCGATCCATATTCCCCTGTTTCAGCAGAGAGTTCTAATTTTGTTAGGACACTTCCTTCCTTCTTTTCCTATCATTGTTGTTAGCATTCATTACACTCTAGTTCATGCAGAGTGGTGTTTTTATGTTTACAGTTAAGATACCTATTTGAATAACTCCCCTATGCCTATATTATAGTTCGGTGGTTGAGGTAGAAGTTATTTAAGTTCAGTTTGAATAAGTTTTTGTGTTACCATAGATATAGCTTTGAATCTTTTCTGGATTATGTAGACAATGTTATTTGATTATAAGTTATGAATATTACAGTTCAACCAAATTTTATATGATTTGAAAAGATTGTGCAAATGTATGTTAGAATCAATATGATTGTGTTTATCTAAAAGAGTTAGATTTGAGTTTAAACAGTGAGGCAGTCACCTGAGCAAGGGCCACTCTGGATAACTTACCTTCACTTTATTTTTTGTATGTTTAATTATTGTAGCAGTTAATTTATGAATACAAGATCAATTAGATTCTTAGAGTTGCTTAGTTTAATTAATTTGTGATACTCCGGAGGATAGGAACAGTTGTCATTAGCAAATTAGAATTCATTTCTTAATTAATCTATTGTTATAGTTTTACATTGCAAACTATATTTAACAGTTGTAGCAGCATTACTTTCCCTTGTTAATAAGTAGCTTGATGTAGAAGATAAGCTAGATAGTTTGATCCCTGAAAGCACATACAGTACAAGTTCCATCACAAGTCTACAAGCCCTGGTTGACAATTTAATGAGGTCTTTTCAAGAAGTTATAATGGACCGTTTAGTAGGAGATTCCTTTGAATTAAGTGATTACCACCAAGTTTACCTAGCATTGTAAAGACACTATGGGCCATACACACTTAGCAATGGTTTGGAATCCATCAGCCTTCATTTTAACTTCTTGTAATAGTAGAATATCAACTTTGTTATCATAAATGCAACTCTTGACTAAAAATTGCTTGTGTGGGCTATTCAGCCCCCTAATGTTCCAAGAAAGGATTCTCATTTGTTTGGGACTTTCTTGGAGCCAATCTCCAAGGTCCTCTACCTTCCCATGGCTATATCCTTATTGACAACTTTCTGTCTAGTTTCACTCTGGGAAGGTCTACCAATTTGGAATCTACCCCTACATCAACATTCTTCTTTCCTTGACCCCTACCTTTCTTCTTGGTAGTGGTACAGCCTTCTAAATTTGTATCCTTATTGTTTTTGTTGGATCCTACCCCAGGGGTTAAGCTAAGGGCATTGTTACCTGGGGAAGGGAACCCCTTTATTTGGCTACATTATTTCCTTCAATTTTGAGTGGCCTACCAATCCTTTTAAATATGGAGCCACAATCATTGTTCCCAATTGGCTTTACCACACTTTCTTTTAGAGATTCCATGTTAGGATTTGTCGCCTGATGGATCTCTCCCTCTTCCACTTCCTTATTCTGTAGAGGGGTCTTAACCTCTACTTGTGAGGACGAATGCTCCATCTGGCTAGACACCAATGGGTCAGTCCCTAGTTTCTCACATCTAGGGGTAGAAATATCTTGATCTTTCTCAACATCCCTAGAGAGGATGCTTTCATTTTCCTCCTCCCTGTCCTCACCCTTCTGCTTCTGAGGGGTGCTAGTAATGTTCAATAAAACCTCCTTAAAGGGGTAATCCTCCTTAACCCCATTAGTTTGGTTTTCCAAGACCGTAGGGCCTTTTTTGGCTTTACACTATGTTACTAGGTGGCCCTTTTTGTTGCAATTTTAGCAAAAAGCAGTGGAGTTCTCATATTGTATAGGTTGAATCCATTGGCCAAATTTAGATTCCAAAGTAATAGAGTTAGGGAAAGTTTTTTTAATATCAACACTCACATAAAATTGAGAAAACACTAACTTGGATTTATTTTTGGTAGTGTTGTCGAGAGCAATGAAGTGGCCAAAGGTGTTGGCTATCTAGATGAAGACTTCCTCATCCCAATACTCCAATGGGAGACCTAGAAGTCTAACCCATACTAGAGCAGTTTTGTTAATATCAGCAACATCAAAGCTCAGACTCCATTTTCAGAGGGAGAGGCTATGCTTACCATACATCTAGGGTCCCCTAGCTAAGATAGTTGATAGGTCCTCTCTAGCTGTAAACCTGAAGAGAAACATCCCTCTAGCCATAGCACTAACAGTAACGCTACCTTTCACCTTCCATTTGGCAACAACCCATCTCCTGACCAAATTAATATTAGGTCTGAAAGAGAAGAACTTACCCACCAGAGCATGCTCCATTGAGGATACTATTCTCTCCATGGTGATATCTGGGAGTTTAAGTGTAGAGCCTTCTTCTATTTCTAGGAATTGAGGGACTGTCCTCAGAAGCTCTCGGTCATCCCCCAAGAGGGTGTTTTTCCATGCTTTGGAAACCAAAGCCTTATCCTGAGTCACGGGATCAGAAGAACCACCTGATGCTTTCTTGAGGCTGACCCGTACCGAAAGGGAGAGGAGGGGAGGGGCAGGAGGTCCCCTTGGGTCCCCTATTGCCATGTACAAATTCAAAAAAACTCACGAGCCATGTCCCTTGTATGTGGATGACATGTTTTTCAGTAACACCAAGGGTATGATCAGTGAGTTGAAAGCTCAACTTTTAGGTGCATTTGAGATAAAGGATATATGTGGCTAGCAATGTATGTATATTGGGAATGGAAATCAAAAGGGATCAAGGTAACATAAAGCTTTAGTTATCACAAAGTATGTGAATAATATTTTGTACAGATTTAATATGTAGGATTGTAAACCAATTAGAATTCCTTTACCAATTGGCACTAAGCTTATGTTAGATATGTGTCCCAAGTGTGAAGGTGATTTTGAGGATATGTCTAATGTGCAATACTGCCCAACAGTGGGAGTTTTAAGCACGTTTACGTCTAACCCTAGTAGAGAGAATTGGAATTATGCAAAGAGGGTGTTAATATATTTGTGTGGTATTTTTTATCACTATTTGGTTTATTCTAGTACTAATAGTGTGGATAAGACATTAGACATACAAGGTTTTGTTGGTGCAGATTGAGCAAGTGACTTGGATAGTCAAAGGTCCATTAGTGGATATGGGTTTACTCTATTTGGAGGAGCTATGAGTTGGCTGAGTATAAGGTAACCCATAGTTGATTTATCTACCACTAAAGCAGAGTATATGTTTTCTACCCATGTCTCTAATGAGGTAGTATGGTTACAAAGATTGTGTACAGATATTAGTTTTGACTGCAGGACAATTTAGATTGATTGTGATAGCAAGAGTGCAATTTGTTTGGCCAAGAATCCTATGTATCATGCTCAGACTAAGAACATAGATGTTCGATATAACTTTGTTTGAGAAATAGTTGCAAATGGATAGATTGAGTTGAAGAAGATTAACACTCAGGTGAATGTTGTAGATTATCTTACCAAACCTATGAGCATAAAAAAGTTCACTTGGAACAGGAAGGCCATGGGCTTTGTTTCTTATACTCAGTTGATTTATGTTTTCATATGCTTGTATTTACAATGTATGATGTCAAGTGGGAGAATGTTAGGATTAAGGTTCCATTAACCTTGTAAATCTGATTAATTTAATTACTCCTAGCATTGTAATTATAAATGTAAACATAAGGAAAGTAGAATTTACCAATTACAGTAATTATTTAATTACAGTGACTATAATATTATTTAATTTTACCTTGGGATAGTAAATAGGTGAAATAGGGGTGTCCAAGTTCATTAATTGATTTTATGAAAGTTGTAAGAGAATCTTCCAAGGTCGTCTCTTACATGTAAGAAATTAATTACTTTTGGATAGTTATGACAAATTATGACAAGAATCTTATGACAGCCTATAAGAGGCTAAAAATAGCTTGTTTGTTGACTATTCACTATGAGGGTGGTGGAATTTGGCCTAATTGGGTGCCACATTCTATTTGGAGGCTATGACAAGTGTAAGAGACATTAATTAGCTAGATTCCCAAAGTGGGTGTGGGGTTTCACAGATGTGGGCACCATTTTTATTATGACTTCTTTGATAAGCTTGTATCTTTTTAACAAAAGCTAGAGGAAGTGTAAGATAAGAGATTTGTTTGTTTAGAGGTACACAAGTGCAGTTGGATTGGATGCATGATTGAAGGAAATTGATGTACTGTAATCTTTCAAAAGATAATACAAATTTGCCATCTTTGCCTGGTGGAGTTTTTTATCTGGAAGGGTTTTCTCCACATAAATCTATGTTATGTGTACGACTCTTGAGTATTATTGATTTCTTTGTTGCTAGTTCTCATCATCATTTGATATTCTACAGTATAATTTTAGATTTGCAAGTTTATTTCAAATTTCCATATTATAGTGGTTTCCTTCAATTCTTATAATTAGTTAAGACCCTCTCCTTATTTAACTTGTGTTCAGTTAGATCAAGGTCATTGCTAGATTTTATTATATTATGGGAGGTCCCCTTCTTGTCCACTACCCTTAGGAAATTGTGGAAGATAACTCTACTCTACCTTTTTGGGGGTTTGGAAGCAAAGGAATATAAGAATATTTAAGAATAGGAAAATAGATGTCTCAAGAGTGGGAGTAATGATCATTGAGGCTATTAAGGAGAACCTTCTAATCATAAAGAAGAGTGACAAAATGACGGTTTCAAAAGTGGAGGAGATTGAAGCCCACAATTAGGAACTAAGCTTTTCTTTAGAGGAGAATATGCATAAGAAGAAGGTAGATAGGAGTTTAGTCAAGTGGACTAGACCCCAAGTTCTTGGTTAAATCTAAAGTTTGATGGTGCATTGAAAGGGAACCCAAATAAAGTGGGAGGAGGGGTGATTAGAGATAGCAATAGAGCTTTCATGGTGGCTTATGCAGGATTACTAGGTATTCAAATGAATCACTTTACAGAAGTGTGTATCCCTTTAGGGAATTTAGTTGGCCATGAAGTTAAACATTAGACTTCTAATCATAGAACGTAACTCGCTAAACATCATTGTCTTACTGAAACCTCTACACTCAACTAGATCTATACCATTAAGAACATTGTTGACGATGCTCAAAGGCTTCTACAAAATTTCAAGGAAATAAAAATTGTCTACACTTACCAAGAATGCAATGGAAGTATGGATTGATTTGCAAATAGGGATTTTCAAATAAAGAATTAACAAAATGGATAAGTGCCATAGACCTCCCTAGTCCTATAAGCCTTATTTTAAATATGGAAGCCAATGAAAATTAGATGTCTTTGTAATATTAATTGGGAGTAGGGGTAATGTATAGTTATTTATTTTGTGGAGATCTTGTTGTCATGCTTCACCTATCAAAGTAATTGGCACCATAATCATTTCAAGAATGAGTAGGAGGGGATATCCATGAAAACCTCATGTGCATTAACTTTCAAATGTGAGTGAAGGATTCAAAGCCATTTTAAATGGTTGCACTCCATTAAATACCAATAATAGATTTAATCTTTGCATGGATTGCATGAGGACCTTGAATTTCTCTACCTTCACAAATTGGATGAGAAGTAAGGAAGGATTTGTGAGGAATGGATTGTAGTTCAATGGAGATACTATAGGGGGAGACAGCCTTCATGTGGAGCCCTCTTCTTGCAAGGTCTTGAAGATAAATGACATGGTTTGGACCATTTGAAGAGAGGACTGAGCTAGTATAAAATAATGTTAAGGGCAGTGATCTAAGTTTGTCTGTTAACTTTGCTCGAGCATGGAGAAAAAAAGTAGTTACAATGAGAGGAATCACCATCGAAGTGTCAAAGAATAGTGTGGAAAGAGCGATTTCTATGTCTATTAGAAGGGTTTGAAGAGTTATAAGGATAGGAGGAGAAAGGAGGAGGCATATTTGTTTTACAAGGATAATGAGTGAATTCATGAATTAGAGGACATTATTCTATGAACATCTCTATCTCTACCCTAGAGGACATTTATATCTAGATTATGAAATATGTGACTTTAAAAGATATGCAAAGAAAACTATACTCTTATCACTTCTCCTTATTAAATCATTTTAGGCATGGCAGAGTCACAAGCATCATGTTTTTCCTTTTTATGTCCTTAGAGAATACTATAGTGGACTATTAAGAGGAAAAAATGACATGCCCATTCACCACACCCTAATATTTATCCTCTTTTAGATAGGTGAATTGGTTATTGATCCTAAAATTGCTAATATAAGTAATTTAGGTTTTAAACCCTAAGTAAGCATGGAGAAGCATATTTCTAGTGGTAGAACCCTTATGGATGAATCTAAAGACCCTTCTGATGAGGTGTTAGGTCAGTTGGGAGGATCAATTAACCAAGCTTAAGGCTTAAATCCAAGGATATGAGAAACAATTTCTAGTCGCCTTATGAAATTTGTACCCTCCTAAGGTGTGAAGTTCAATTTCAAGTCAAACACTAAGAAAGGAAACATGACTTCCCTGAGAAATGTTGATGAGATGGATTTAGATGTCTATGAAGAAATCAGGTTTCCTAGTATAACCTTATCTCTACCGCTTCACCCAAAAGACACGATATATGGTACTTGAAGATGATATCCCAATGAGGGTGGGGAAATTAGAGAAATATTTAAATAATCAAATTGGGTATAATGAAACTATTGGTTATTAAGAACATGAGGATGGAAAAAGAGATGAAGGATTGTGACTCAAGTTGGACAAGGAGAAAAGGGAGAAGAAATCAATGAACCAACTAGATCTATTACCAGAAAATGCTCAAATTAAGGAGGTAGTGGTTAATTTGGAAAATAAGGTGAGGATTTTAAAACACAAGTTGCAAGATGTGAGAGGCAACTTGGAGGAGGCTAACAAGAAAAATCAATTGGGAGCAGTCATCAAGAAGGTGGGTCAAGATAGTACTAGGAAGAGAAAGAGCATTGAAGTGTAAGACGGACTAGGGGGCAGAAGAAAAAAACAAGGAAATGAAATAGAGGTTGAGGAGGATACCCTGGCTCTTAAAATACAATCTTTACAAGAGGGT
The DNA here is from genome assembly GCA_027924645.1 of Cunninghamia lanceolata. Lineage (NCBI taxonomy): Eukaryota > Viridiplantae > Streptophyta > Pinopsida > Cupressales > Cupressaceae > Cunninghamia > Cunninghamia lanceolata. The sequence continues at coordinate 5,704,929 of BSBN01000771.1, forward strand.
TGGGAGGATATTGAAAGCCTCAATGATCTTGTTGTTTAGTAAGCCTATATTATCAAGATCTATACTTTTTGATGATTGTAGGTGTTATGTCGAAAAAATGCACCCTTGGGGGCTTTTTCCTAAAGGTTTAGCTCCCAGGTCTTTAGATTTGCATTTAGAGCATTTTGCATGTTAAATCAGACTCCCGATGAGAAAACCCATGGGTCTTGTGGCAAATAGGACCTAAGGGGCTGCACTTTATTGAAATTTGAGCAAAGATAGGGGGTGGACAAGGACGCTAGCACCCTAGTCCAGCCCTATTTTAGGTCTACCCTAATTTGAAATGTCAGTTTTATGACCGTTATTTGGTCTCATGGCCTACATCATAAGTTTCAAATTTGAAATTCTTGGTGGGAATATTTGTAGTTGAATATAAAAGCATGTTTAGGTTATCATTTAGAAACAAGAGGATGTTTATGTTTTCATGAGTTATTGGCATACTTGTGATTATCATTGTGTTGTGAAGCATAGCATTATTATTATGTTTCTTTGCAAGTTGGATTACATCTTCTCCTCATGGCATTGAAGAGCTTCTTCCTTCCATGAGAGCTTCATCATCAAGGTATCATTTATTGTGCTTTATTAGTCATTATCATTCAATTTTTGCCTCTGCCTCCCAAGGGCATGCACTCTCTCTGACAATGGTGTTCGAAAGACTTGAATGTCTCTCCGGGGCTTGACTGAGGCAAGCCTCTAAACACCGCAAGCCCCTCCCACACTCCTTGTGATTGCAGGTTACAGGTTTTGGATCTCGAGAAAGTGGAGTTGTAGAGCAGGAAGGCAGACATTGAAGATTCTAGATCAAAAAAGAAGTAGACACTATTCAACATTTCAAGACAAGGGTGCTCTCAACCTTGTCCTCAAATTTTAGATCATAGGAAACAAAAAGCATAGCAGAGATCAGTACCAGAAGGAGATCAGGACTGTGCAGAAAAAGTGGCACATTGAACTAGGGCACCATCACCATTGTCCCAAATTTTTTTGTTTTTTGTCTACGAAAAATAGTGAGTTAAGGTTCTTTGCCCTCTGCTTATTTCCTGTAACATTTGTCGTAATTCACAAGTTTGATTACTCTTTTGCTAAAATAAGGGTTTTAAGGGCACAAAAGCATCAATTGGCAAACTTGTGTGATCATATCTGAATTTCCCAACAGAACACCAAGTGGCAACTCAAATCTGATAGCTGACTCTCCTCTTGATAAGAGAAGCACTCAGTTGAAAAGCCCTTGGAATGTTTTGTGGAAAGGAGGATTCAAACCAAAACATCAAACCATCACCCTCCATTTCTACCCTAAAACATTAGGCTAACAGTTGATTAAGTAATAATTGATCGTTTCTATGGTACTATGTTCATTGGGTTAGTTTTTAGGCCTAATTTTTTGTTTGTATCCATTTTGTGCTTTTTGGATTTATCTATATGATTATTAAAAGGTTATGGGATCCTTTCAAAACCTTTACTTTTACCCTAATAAAAATAATAATAAAAAACAATTCAAAACACATAAGTAGTTTAGTCAACCCTAAAATTAGATAGACAATCAAAGCAAAAAATTGAATGACCAAAACATGTATACTTAAATTAGGATACAGATTAATTTAACTTAGCTAAACTATTATTATGGGAACTTTCTTTATACTCTCAAATTTTAGTAGTCCAAAATTTTATTAAAATTATAATTGTTAAAATTTTAATATTAATTAAAATTATTTGTAACTTTCTTTATAACTAATGAAACTTCATTGAACAAATTAATTTTTTTTTTAAATATTAACAATCGTTGCATTAAGAACAAAAGGAAAATTTTATGAGTATTAAGTATCATCAATTAGTTTTTATTAGTTGGTCATAAATGAATCAATGAGATCGCATAATTAAAACATGTCAACTAGATTCTCTACCCAAATTTGTCTCAAATTATAAAAATCATTTTTTTGTCATTCTATTGGATAATATATAAAATCTACATGATAAAAAAAAATTATAATAGACACCAAATTTCCATAGTCCATAGTATTGCAATTGAGTGTTTCAGGATTAAATTGTGTAGTAGTTTTTCCCTCACCATTTCGAATCACACTCTGTGATCCATCATCAGGATGTAGAGAGCAAGAGAAGAGAATTAGAAATGACAATTTGTAGACCATAACAAGCTAAATAGTAGGAGGGGGAAGAAAGGTGGCGTGGGAACCAAGAGACCATAAGGGGAATTAAATGGTTACATATATGCATACTCATACTCACAACCATATACATACATGAACACTAACACATGCACATATACAAACCCCAACAAAGTTAAAGATGTATAACTAGAATAATAATGTAAGCAAAAGAGTTGCATATATATAGAAAGAAATATATTAGCAGTATAAAATAAATTTATACTAAGACATACGTTACTATAAAAAAATTATATACTAGCATACCTATATTTAAAAAATGTATCTAAAGTACGCCAAGAGATATCCTTCTTGAGGTACCTATTTCCACATATGTGTAGTAAATTGATTTAAAAAATAGGCACCTTGAAAAGGATATCTCTCAACGTACTTTAGATATATTTTTTAAATATAGGTATGTTAGTAGCATCCGAAGTTGCTAGCCTAATTCTAACTATATTATATAATTATAAAAATTATTATAATTATATAATATAATATTATAATATAGATTACAGATATTATTATAATATATTATATAATAATTATATAATATAATATTTTATAATATATAATAATTAAAATTATATATTATATTATATAATAATTCTAATTCTAATTATATTATATATTATATTTAGGATTAGAGTTAGGGGCTAAAATTAGGGTTAGTGTTAGTGTTTAGGTTAGAATTAGGGTACCTATTTTTAAGGAATATTTTAATCTCAATGTTGAACCCTAAACCTAATTCTAATAATAACCCTAACCCTAATTATAGTCATAACCCTACATCTCAATAAGTTTGATTGTAAGGCCAACCCTTTGATTATATATCCACCCTAATTCTAATTCTAAGCCTTATTTTAACCCTAACCCTTATTGTAATCGTAATATTTCTTTTGGTTATATATTTGCGCTAATTGAAACCCTAATTATAACCAAACCCATTATCCTAATTTTAACTATAACCTTAATTATAAGTATAACCTTAATCCTAACTCTAATCCAAACCCTAACCATAATTATACTCCTAACCCTAACCTTAAACTAAACCCTAATTGAAACCCTAACCCTAAGTAAAATTCTAACCCTTACCATAATTATATTTTTTAACCTAATGTTAATCATGATCGTAATTGTATCCCTAAACCAAACCCTAATTATAACTCTAACCATAACCCTACATCTAATCCTAACACTACTTCTAGTCTGACACTAATTTTAATCATAACCATAATTGTAACCCTAACCCTAATTATAACAAATCCCATAACCCTAATTTTGTACCTAACTTTAACCCTAACCTCGATTATAACCCTAACCCTAAATATGACCCTAATAGTAATCCTAATTATAATTGTAACCCTAACCTAATCCTTATTCTAACCCTAACCCTAAGTAAAATTATAACCCTTACCTTAATTATATTTGTAAACCTAATTTTCATCCTGATCGTACTTGTATCCCTAAAACGAACCCTGATTGTAAGTCCAACCCTACTTGTAATTCAAACCCAAATTGTAACTATAACCTTAATCCTGATAATAATCCTAACCTTAACCCTAACTAGAACCCTAACCTTAATCCTTACTATAACCTTAACCCTAACCCTAACCCTAACTCTAATTGAACCCTAACTGTAGTTATAACCATAATTCTAACCTAAATGATAACCCTAATTCTACCTTCAGATTGCACTAGTTATCTGATTTGCCTTCAATTGTTGTGTTTCCAAATGACAAACATCATGATTTTTATAAGTTTCCAAATTAGTTTTAGTTCTATTTTGATTTGAGTGGGTTTTCTTGTATATCTACTTGCCACTTAACTCAAGGAATCATCAAAAAATAGATTAAAATTTGTTCTTATTTATAGATGGCTAAGAGCAATTAAAAGTTGTTTTAGAATTGCTTCAAATACTACTTATAACTACATGTAGAGCCACAATATGCAAAGATTAACACTAAGAGAATGGCCTGAAAAGAGCAGGGACACTATTTTGAAGAATGCACATCAACGAAATTGGAAGATAACCTTAACTATAACCATAAATCTAATTGTAACCCTAATCATAATTATAACCATAATTGTAACCTAAATGATAACCCTAATTCTATCTGAAACTTTGATTCTAACCCTAACCCTAATTCTACCCTACCTTTGATTAAACAAACACTAACTGTAACCATAATACTCAGCCCAATATTAACCCTAATTCTAACCTAAACCCTAAATCTAACACTAATTGCAACTATAACACTGACCCTAATTATAATCGTAATTGTAACCCTAACCCTAAATTCAATTATGTGTTGTGGCATTAATGTAAATAAATCTTGTAATTTTAGAATAAAGAGTTATTTTATTTTACTTTTTAATTATATAGTTTTGTGAAGCATAATTTATAGATCCACTTGTTATTTTTTTAGCTTTTTTAGGAACCTTGTCTTCAACCTTATCAAAATAAAATTAAGAGTCATTACAAAACTCTAAAAAAAATAATTTAAATTTTATAAATAAATAGGAAAACTTAAATTTAAATTTAATTTTTTTTTAAATCTAAATAAAAAATTAATGTGGGGTGAAACTCAAATTCTTTTTGATATTATGGAGTACGATTTTTTAATATTTTTCATGACAAGTAATGACTTAGAATTGTTCTAAATATATGAACAAAATAGCTTAACTCAAGTAATACTAAATTAAACAAAAGTAACATTATTCTACAGTAAAAAAAATTAAACTAACCTTAACCCTTGATTCTTCTAACCCTAACCATAACTCTTAATTCTATGGTAAAATAAATTAAACAAAAGTAACATTATCTATTGTAATTTTTTTTAAGTAATAATAAATTCTATAACTTTTAATCATCTTATAATATTTAAAATAGTCAAATTTTATTCCTATATTAGTAAAATTAATCAAATAAAATTAAAGTCACATTTATATAAAATAATTTAGTTTTTCTAAATCTCAATTAAATACAACTATCCATACATCTATTAAAAACAACCATAATTATATATTAAACTAACCCTAACCCTTAATTCTTCTAATCCTAACCTTAACTCTTAATTCAATATTATTCTATGGTTCTATAGTAAAAAAATCAAACAAAAGTAACATTATTCTATTCTATGGTAAAAAAATTAGTAAAAAAATCAAACAAAAGTAACATTATTCTATTCTATGGTAAAAAAATTAAAAAATAACAAGTGTCATGTAACCTGCCTTGTAGTGTTGTTATTATAGTATTTGTTTAGTTGTAATTTTTTTTTGTTGATTAGCTATTGGTTGTATATGGCATTTGTTTAGTTGTAATTTTTTTGTTGATTAGGTATTGGTTGTATAAACAAATTGCATTCCAATAATTGAAAAATTAATTTTTGAAGAGTGTTGAAATGTCTTGGGTAAATAAAATTAAAATCTCAAAAATAATCTAATTTGGTAAAAATAAAATAGGACTAAAATATTTCCTTAACTATAAAACTAAACTTTACAAAACCTATTAAATAACACAAATATTTCCTTAAAATGTAATAATACTAATACTTTTATAATTTAAAATGCATTAAAATATTGTAAGTTTGAAAAACTAAAATTAAAAAATGTAATAACATGGCTAAATATTTTTAGTGATACTGTAGATTTTTAACTTTTGACTAAATAAAATTGAAATCCTAGATTTTTAACTCTTGAGTAAATAAAATTGAAATCCCAAAAACAATCTAATTTCATAAAATAAAATGTGTAGAACCCTAACCCTAGTTGGGTGTGGAGAGATTTGAAATGTCTGCCTAAGATATTAAAATGTAATAATATTGAATACTATTACAATTTAAAATGCATTAAAATATTGTATGTTTGAAGAATAATTACATAATATAATAACAATAACATATTCATATTTAGATCACTACAGTATTTTATCTTAGTCACTTAATTTTTTGTTTAAGTAATAATAGTAAGTATTTAAAAGAACAAGATTTTAATCATTTTAATATTGTGGTTTAGTAATAATTTTTTTTAAAGATAAAGAATTGTTTATCATTTCAAATTTGTAACTATTATATTTCTAGAACTAAATTTATAAGGAAAAATTTATGTGAACTCGTAAATAAAATTAAAATCTCAAAAATAATTTAATTTGGTAAAAATAAAATAGCACTAAAATATTTACTTAGCTATAAAACTAAACTATACAAAGCCTATTAAATAACACAAATATTTCCTTTAACTATAATAAATTAAAATGTATTAAAATATTGTATGTTTGAAGAATAAAATTAAATATGTAATAAATGAAGAAATATTTTTCATGATACTGTAGATTTTTAATTTTTAGTAACTAAAATTGAAAAACTAGATTTTAACTCGAGTAAATAAAATTGAAATCTTCAAAATAATCTAATTTCATAAAATAAAATGTGTAGAACCCTATATTTTCAATAGTATTATTAATATTATAACTTTGTCCCTTTAATTTTTATGTTTAGCTAATGAAGCAAAAATCAAATTCATAAAAAGTGATGATTCTTCTCTCTCATAATTATCGCCCATCCATTTAGGCATGACTTAACTAGTGGGAGACAAAATTTGTGTTCATAATTTGTTTACTTGCCACATCCTCCTCAAGATAAATCATTCTTCAATATTTTTTTGTTAAAAATTTATCATGTTGACATAGGAAAAGTACAAATTTAAATCAAATTTGTCCGACAAGAAAAATAATAACTAGAACTCATTGCAATAGTACTAGCCGAAGGCAGGTACTAATAAAATTGAAATCTCTAAAATAATCTAATTACATAAAATAAAATGTGTAGAACCCTAAAAACTAAATTAAAATTAAATTACGTTTAGAAAATGAAGTAAAAAATTAAATTCATAAAAACTAATATTCTTTCCTCTCATAATAACTAGATAAGTGAGAACTATTGCAATAGTACCAGCAGGTACTAATAATAAATTCTATAACTTACCTATTTTATAGGATTTGATTTCACAAAAATAATATTTAAATTAAAACATATTCTTATCACTCCAAAAGAAATCTTAATATTAATTTAACTTGTAACAAGATTTATATGTAGAAATTAATTTAAATTGAACATCACGTTGTTATTTAAGTAAGTCGCCTACATTAAAGGAGCTCATAAGACAATAAATTATTAAATTTTAGAACTTACCAAAATAATAAATTATCATATAAATGATATTTTTTGCATGCAATAGATACAACCTCCAAAGTATCTCTCATTGATTTTCTAATGCCTCCTCCAAGTGCATACAGGTATCATAGGAAGGAGAATATGGGATTTATCAAGGTCTTTCCACTTATAGAGCTAGATCTCAAGAACATGGTGCACCCAATATTTTTTTGGGTGAAACAAGGGTCCAATAGTTGTATAAAATTTATAGTAAGAATAAAATAAAGACATGTTTAATTCTTTTATAAAATATGATTTTCCATTATTTTCTTTGATGTACAAATATATTTCCACAATATTTTGAGTTGGTGGATTGTATTGTATTATTTTCTTTAGTTTCTAACTAATTTGATTAACAAATTGGAGGTTTTATTAATTTATACCAAAGTTTTTTTAAAGATAAAGATAACAAAGTTTTTAATCTTTATCTTTTTAAAAAACTTTTATATTTTAGAAATTAATATTTAAAACTCAATTTTAATTAAAATTAAATTATAATATTTTAATTTACACATTTCCATGACAATTTGAGAGATAATTAAGATAATTAAAAATCATAATTACTTGCAGTTTAAATTGAAATAATATATAAAATCCTAAAGAAAAGAAATAGTAAAAATAGTAATATAGAAATAGTGATAAATCTTAAAACCTCCAAACAATAATAATTCGGGAGAGAAAAAAGAGCTTTAACACAATCCAAAAAGGGATAATACTATATTCAAATGCATAAAAACTATTCACTATTTTAATTTACACTTTTAATTTACACATTTCCATGACAACTTGAGAGATAATTAAAAATCATAATTACTTGCATTTTAAATTGAAAAATATATAAAATCTTAAAAGAAAGAAACAGTAAAAATAATAAAATAGAAATAGTGATAAATCTTAAAACCTCCAAACAATAATAGTTCCAAAGAGAAAAAACAAAACCCTTTAACACAATCCAAAAAGGATTAATACTATAATCATATGCATAAAAATTCACTATATAATTGTGACTCTCTCACCACAATCCATAACACTAAGCCTAATTCTCGAAGCCCCTAGCCATTTTTTTTCATTTCCATAATCCCAGCGCAGCATTTAGCAAAACAATAGTCATAATTTCACCCCATAGAAGACATGTCACAGAGAAGAAGTCCTAAACTCAATTTTTCATTCCGCCCAAAATGATAACCATTATTACGCACTACTAATATAGTCCGTTGGAATTTAGACAGTGATAACATTGCAGAGGTATTTAATCCAACCAATAATCCAATTGTTTTTGCACAGCCTACCTCGCAAAGGGCTTAATGAAACTCGAATTGTATTTCATACTTTCCCTTTAATCGCTGCAATTTTAGCATTCTTTAAACTATAGGAGTTGAAATTAAAAAATATAAAATAAAACCCCCAAAAAATAAAAGGCATATTATGATATTCCGTTAAAATATAATAGGCTCATTATGTGTTGCAAACATAAATTAACTAAGGTGTATGGTTTGCTGAAAAAAATGTTAATGCTTACTTTGAAAATTTGAAAATGCAGGACTCTCCTTCTAAAGAACTGATATGCACTCCTCTTGGCCTCATCTCAAATCTTGCAATTTGATATGCTCGTTTGAGTTTTAATAGCTTCCAATTTAGTTAGTTATGGGTTGTACTATTGTTTTTATTGTTCAATGTATATGAGCATAAAATTTAACGTGAGTTTTCTTTATTTGGCGCTGACAGTCTTTATTTGTGGAATAGTTGAGGGGTCCTTTTGTTAATATATTATGTTGTTTTTAAAATATTTTTAAATATTGGAATCTTATAAAATTTCATGGAATCTATGGAATCTTTGAGGTCTTCAACTCCACCCCTGATGTGATTGTAAAACGCCTCTCAGTGTGAGAGGCGTTTTACAGTCACAGCAGGGGTGGAGTTGAAGACCTCAAAGATTCCCTGAGAGGCGTTTTACAGTCACAGCAGGGGTGGAGTTGAAGACCTCAAAGATTCCATAGATTCCGTGAAATTTTATAAGATTCTAATCTAAAAAATAGCATATAAGATTCCATATAATATATAGACGGGATGGAAAACTAATAATAATAATATATGTGACAGTAACCAGCGGTATTGGCATGACAAAGAAGGCGTTATATTCATATTTTTGATCATTGGTGCTACGGTTGCATTTGAATGCTCCATATCAATTTGCAGTCCACACCATTTGTAGGTCATTTGGATCAGTATAATCAGTTTGGTAGATAACAAAGATAGCAGAAGAATCCACATCCAAACCTTAGGCTCTCACCGCCATATGAGATATTGTTGGTGAGGAGAATTGGCCTGACTGTGAGTGGGCCTAAAGAAGTTGATTGAGGTGTCCATGATTCTAAAGACTGTATATTATTGATCCAGGTGGTGCCTCCAGATCCAGTTGTACAAGGCAGAGCAAGTGACAGTGTTGAATCTGTATTGATGTTGTTCTGCATAACTATCTCTTTATTAGTTCTTCCTTTGATATTGTCTCCTCTGCCGCCTTCGCCTTTTATATTATTTCTCATGGTATTGGCACTCATGCCTCGCAATGTTACCAATATGGTAGGGTCATCTGTTTGATATACAATATACAATATGGTTTTTAATGTCTGTACATGTCTGACTTTGGAATCTAGTCATGTGCAGAAGATAAAAGAATGGGTTATCCTCAGCATATGAATCAACTCAATATCATAAAAGTCATCCAGGAAGTTGGGAATATCAAGGTATATATATGAGCTTTATTGATTTTAAATTAACGAAGGTATGCAATGGCTTATAGCTTACTAATTTATATACTTCTGACTAAACAGAGGTTTCTCCTCTCAGAGTTTGGCAACCATGTAGACAGTGTGACAACTCTCCCTCCATTTCAGAGGGTATGTGATGATAAAAAGATAATTCACAGGGCTATTGAACAAGCAAGGATTCCTCATTCCTTCATTTTTGCCAGCTGTTTTGGTGCTTATTTTGTTGATTATTTCCTTCATCCTTGTCAGAAACCACAACCAGAGGAAGTAGTCATTTACAACGATGGTTTGAGTAAAAGTATATTTATATGACCTTTTTCATTTCCCATTGGTATTTTTCTTACAAATAAGGCGTTAAGTGTATGGCCGGCCCCAAGGGAATCAAACGTGGTTAGTTAAGTAAAATTCACAGAACTCACTGCATTCCACAGAGCTTGAACTGCATGTATACAGTTTTTTTTACAGGAAATTTGCGCCAGTTTAAGCAATTCTATTATTAAATATATATCTTACAAAAATGTACGGCTGTCATGGAGGCAGCAGTGGAGGATATGGTGGCGGCAGCAATGGCGTCTATGGAAGTCGCAGAAGTCGTGGTAGTGGTGGAAGCCCTAATGGGGGAGGATATTGTGACTATAGAGGTGGCAATGGCAGATGTTGACGTTTTAGCGGCGGTAGATATCCTTCTCCCAAATTAAAAATGAAAAGTCACATGAGGCCGACGCATATGAAGAGATGCATATGAAGAGTCACATGTGAAGAGACGCCTTGATTTGTATATATACAAGGTGAAGACATGTCATTTGATCATCAATTCAATCACTTCATTCGCACCTGCAACAGAATTTCACCATTCCATAAGCAGTAGACTAGATTTTAAGGGGAAGCATATTTATTTGTATCAAAGAGAAGTGTCTCCATTCATTGTATATACTCAGCCTTGTGTAAGGCCTAATTCTGTAAGCAGATTTCTGCTCCTTTAATTCTGATATATAAGAAGAGATTATTTGTTGGGTTTTTCTCCCTCGAGTAGAACGGTTTTCCTAGGGTAAACATCGTGTTCATTGTCTTATGTGTTGCATTTTCTGATTGCTTACATTTCTAATCCTAAAACTAACATGGTATTAGAGCGGGTTCAAAGAAAGGGCTTGTGCTCATTTTATTTCAAAGAAAAACATTGCATACAAGAGATAGGGTTACCACATGCGCATTCAAGTATCTATGTGAACTATTTTCATCCCTTGGAAGCATAGGGGCGAAAGGGAGATCCGCACAAGCAATCTTTGTGAGAGAAATCATAAGTGGTGATTACTCCTCACACATAAGTGGTTGAATTAGGGAAAATGTAGCAGCAGCAGCATTGTATCATATTTGCTAGAAACTATTATAGGATTTGAAAATGTTTGGTGTTGGGGTTGATTGGAGACGCTCCTTTATCACAACTGACATGAATCCATTCTATGATTCTTTTGTGCGTTGTCAAATGAGGACTCTGAAAGATATGGGCAAAATTGTGAAGGATATGCGCTATACCATCTATTCTCCTTTAGATGGGCAGCATTGTGCAGATCATGATAGGGCTTCAGGGGAAGGTGTACTACCTCAGGAATACACTCTTATCAAAATGGAAGTTATTTTGCCTTTCACTGAGAAATTGAAGATATTGGAGGGTAGGAAAGTATTTCTTGTTGCAACAACATTGAGGCCAAAAACTATGTATGATAAGACTGATACTATAATAAAGGCAAAGCATATGACAGATGAAGTCTGGGATTATATATTCTGTGAGGGTCCTTTCCCACAATCAGAAATTCCTTCATTTTAGAAGGTCTGAAGGATCCAAGCTCTAAAGTCGATTCAAAAGGTTTCTTATTCTAAAGTCGGCCAATTTCTTTGAAGAGGAGGAATTAACATTCAGAGGGAGTCTGACAAACTAATAGAGGCAACCTTGGACGAGGAGATCCGGAGGTTGATGTTAGTACTTGGAGCTTCAGAGGGAGTCACATCATCATGAAGGTTCCTTGCAGTGTATCTTTCTCTGAGACGGAGAAATATGAGGTGAAAGCCCTTGTAGTGTATATTTCTCTGAGACGGAGAAATATGAGGTGAAAGCCCTTGTAGTGTATATTTCTCTAAGACGGAGAAGTATGAGGTGAAAGCCCTTGCAGTGTATATTTCTCTGAGATAGAGAAATATGAGATGAAAGCCCTTGTAGTGTATATTTCTCTGAGACAGAGAAATATGAGGTGTGAGCCCTTGTTCATCTCTAAGACTGAGATGGACGTCATGTTGAGAGACTCCATGACAACATCATGTTGAGAGACTCCATGATGAATCTTTTGTACTTGTGTTTTTTCCACACATGGGAGTAGCCATGGTGGACGTCATGTTGAGAGACTCCATGACGACATCACGTTGAGAGACTCCGTGATGGGCACTTGTGCACATGTTTTCTTCCACACATGGGAGTAGCCATGGTGGACGTCATGTTGAGTGAATCCATGATAATATCATGTTGAGAAACTCCGTGATAAACTATTTCACAAATGGGTGGAGCCATTATGGATGTCATGTTGAGAGACTCCATGACATGGATATCTAGAAGGATACCTCTCTAGCTAAGAGGGAGTGTTGACGTTTTAGCGGCGGGAGATATCCTTCTCCCAATTTTAAAATGAAAAGTCACATGAGGCCAACGCATATGAAGAGACGCCTATGAAGAGTCACATATGAAGAGATGCCTTGATTTGTATATATACAAGGTGAAGACATGTCATTTGCTCATCAATTCAATCACTTCATTCACACCTACAGTAGAAGTTCGCCATTCCATTAGCAGCAAACCAGATTTCAAGGGGAAGCATATTTATTTGTATCAAAGAGAAGTGTCTCCATTCATTGTATATACTCAGCCTTGTGTAAGGCCTAATTCTGTAAGCATATTTCTGCTCCTTTAATTCTAATATATAAGAAGAGATTATTTGTTGGGTTTTTCTCCCTCAAGTAGGAGGGTTTTCCTGGGGTAAACATCGTGTTCATTATCATATGTGTTGCATTTTCTGATTGCTTACATTTCTGATCCTAAAACTAACAGCGACGGTTCTCATTACGGAGGAGGCGGTGTCTCAGATGATGTTGCACCTAATCTTGCCCTAACATTATCCTTGGTGTCTAATCAAATGTATTGTACCACAAGAAATACTAGAAATATTAATGGTGCCTAATCAATGTTTACATCCCATGTAATAATAACTCTCACATAAATTGCCAAGTCATTCTATTTCAAATCTTTGTATTTATTCTTCTTAAAGTTAGCGATGGGAGGGTCATCTGCAAACAAGAAAGGCAATTTGTATTTGAATATTAGCTTATATTTGGTTGTATTTTTCATCTTTCCCTAAGCATTCGAATTAGCTAAATAAGTATTTGTAATAACACTCATGTTGTAACAGTTGTGTTTACCATTTGTAATAACACCCTTGTTAAATATAAGACATTGTTAGAAACTTCTGGTGTTTTTAACTCCTAATAGAAGTTGTATCCTGCTTAGAATGGAAAGAGAATAAGGGGGTAAGTTTTCTATGGGCAGTTAGAATTGCAAAATCATCCTTTTGCACATCAAATACCATATGCTTCCATCCTATGAAACATAAAAGTAACTTTTAATAATCAGAATGGATCTTATTATTTTTGCTGGAGCACATCCAACTGACTTGAAAGTAGTAGATATTTAGGCTGAAAGCCTTCCCTATGTGAGCAACACATGATGAATTATATAGATGAAGGGCCTAGATTAAAAGGACTACCATGAAATCAATCTTGTCCATTGATTGTCTTTCAAAATGTCATAAATGGTAAAAAACCAAAAAGTTCCCTTTACCTTTATCACTTTGACAATTGATATAAATTGTTAATTTTTTATTTTATTTTTCTAATATAGTTCCAGTTTCTTTGATCCTGCATCCCATCATTCATTACATTTGGCATATTTGAGTTGTTGCTTTGCGATGAGAAATCAATGAGTCAAACAAAAAGAAAATGAATATAATAACAAAAGGTATTCATATTATGATTAGGTGGGGATATTCTTTACAAACTTGTTTAGCTGTTTGTTTAAAAACCTTGGAATTTGTAGTTTACACTTGGCAGGTTTGAGAGATGAGGTAAATGAGAAGATAAGAATAACGTCGTTGACGCCACAATTAAAAATAATAATCCAAGTAAAAAATGCCTACATTCTTTTAAATGCTAAAAAGGTTGTAAGTTGCTTCTCTTGTCAGCACCCTTTGATATAATAGAGCCCACTCCACACTTCTGGTGCTCTCACCATTCTACCGCCTCGATAAATTTTCTTTGTTCCGTGGAAGTATGTCAATTGCAAATATGGGTCCAAAAGTTTAAAAGAACATGTATAAAGCAAATGTTCCCACATGGACAAACCAAAGGAAGCATGACATTATTAAACAGACCAAGTATAGTCGAGGGACACACCAAAAGAATAAAGCAAAACTAAACCTGTAGTTATAAGTGTTGTTATTATTCAAATGGTATTAGATATGTAGTTTATGTTAAAAGGGGAATCACGAATGGTATTAAGAAGTAATATATAGTAATAATTAATGTATAATTCTTATTATTATTCAAATTAAAAACACTTCTTATTAGTAACTTAGTATTATTGCAATGAGTTTTTTTTATCTAGTGATTACCAATCAAAACAAATAATTATTTTTCATGTTGAACAATTTTTTTTTTTACTAGGTTTACATGAGAAAATTTTTGGGAAATATTATTTTGAGTAAAACAAACACACTAAAATCTAGTAAAAAAATACGGCAGGAATTTAGTTATTAAACAAATAATATTTATTTTAATGTTAAACAAATAATATTTTTTCTTTAAATATATGCAAATATTATAACAAAATTGTAATATTTATATTAATATAATATTCATATTAATGTGTTTATTTAATTTTGATTCATTGTATATATATTATTTATAAATTTGATATTTTAAATATTAATGAAATAATATAATTAATTATATATCAATAATAAAATGTATATTAAATTATTGATTATACAAATTAGTAGAATTATCATGTGATAGATATTATAAAAGTTCATATATCAAATACATACTTATAAAAATGATTATGAGCCATATTAGTATGTATTTAATAGAAAAATATAGTTATGCCTTATGTGCATAATATTATATATAAGTTGTAGAACATAAATCTATTGTACCCTCACATAATTATTTTTAAAATAATATATGGTCCAAAATCTGACAAAAGGCTTTTTCCTTTTCCGCTTTGCAGAAGTTAGCCATGTTCAAGCAATTTTGAACCATGGCCCTTGGTATGTTCGGTCTTCCCTGTTGGTTTTCCAACAATGGACCTGTGATTTTGTGGCTTATGATGATACCAAACATCGAGTACCTGTGTGGATTGAATTCCCTAGCTTGCCTTTTCCCTGCTTGCATTTTTTGCATGACATTGCTTCCTCTCTAGGAAGAGTCATTTGTGTTCAACCAGATAGGTTCTTTCAAGTGCACCCTCAAAAACGTGTCTGTGTTGAGGTGGATCTTTCGAAAGATCTCAAGGAATTTATTGACATTCAAATTGGCCCCCTATGGCACACTCAGAAGGTCACATACTTTAATTTGCCCAATACTTGTTATCGATGTCAGTCAACTGAGCATAAAATTAGAGATTGCCCTCTTGCGGTGCCTCAAACTTGAGTTTTACCCAGGGAGATTGTTTAGGCACGCCCAGCGGAAGCTGTGTCCAAGGAGGTGGTTTCTAAACCAATGGACACTTGGTCCACTGTTACCAATCGCAAACACAAAGCGAAAGCCTATGTGGATGCTCTCAAAGTTGCTGAGTCAACTAAGGATGTTTCAAAGCTTTCTGTGAATGGCGGGAAGGACAAAAGTAGGGGTCCTACTGTGTTGCCTTCACAGCAAAGGTCGCTGCCCAGGACACGAGCACATGCCACTCCATCCTTATCACCTTGACGGCACTCTCATAGTCGAGAGCTTCCTGAGGAGGGTGAAATTGTACAAGAGGTTAGAAGTCAGCAAATTCCTCCTCGGATTTCAGTATTTCAGGATTAAACTGTGTGCAAGTTTTTTCTCCTGATGATGGATCACGGAGTGTGATCCGAAACGTTGAGGAAAAAACTTGCACACAGTTTAATCCTGAAATACTGAAATCCAAGCATTATGGACTGTGGAAATTTGATGTCTAAATTCCTCCTCTCCAATTTGGGTCAAACCCCATCGAGTTTCTTTAGAATAGATTTGCTTCCTTCGAAAGCCTAGGTTCTAGGGAGATGGTGGAGGATTTTAAATGAATTTTCTCTCTTGGAATGTTCGAGGTCTCACTGACCTCACTAGGAAGTACTATGTTCGTGATGCTCTCCATCACTATCCTTCTCTTGATGTTATGTGCCTGCAAGAAGTTAAAGTTATAGGCTTTCTTTTGTCTTCGGCTTGCCGTTGTATTTGGCCAGCCAGTAAACTATTTTCCACTACCCATGAAGCTGGCAAAGGTGGTGTTTCTACTCTTTTGTCCCCTCGGTGGCATGATTCAGTGGTGGATCATGGGGTGGACCCCACCAACCAGTTAGTATGGACACTTCTTAATATTAATAATCACTCTTTTGGGATTATTAATATCTATGCTTCAAATGACGCGTTAGAAAGATCTGTTTTGTGGCGGTAGATTGCAGATTCAATGCCAGTGGCCACGTGGCTTATTTGTGGGGATTTTAATATGGTTGAAATAGCTATTGACAAAAATGGTGTTCTACCTTTTCGGTGGCCAACTGGAGAAAGAGAGGTGTGGTTCCATATGCGCAATAAATTGGGATTTTTTTATCCCAATGTTGGCCGCCGTCACTCCAGTCCTTTATGGCATACTTGGTGGAATTTTTGAACTAGAACTGACATGGTCTTTAAATGCCTTGATCGTGCTATGATTTCTGCACAATCTTTTTTTAATTTGACCATGTCATCCACCCTTCCTGTGCAGCCGTTAGTTGATGTGATGTTGTCAAACCACTTTCCAATTCAGTTTGCCATTGAGTGGCAACTCATTCAATCACGCGCCATGAAATCTCAGTTTTTTTCTAAACACTTCTTTGCTTGCTCATCAACCCATCCTGGCACACATTTCTACTATGTGGAATTTAGAATGCCTCCCGTTGCATTCTACTGGTTGGATTAAGTGGTGGAATGATGCTATTACCCGCACTGCGAGGTTTCTTCGCATCTATGGTTGTCAACTGGCCAATTTTAGGAGAAGGGCTTATGAAGCTATTGTCACTGCTTTGAAATTTGCCTCAGAGGCCTTGGTTGCCGAGCCTTTTTCTCCTTCTAGGCAAATCCATGTTGCCAATTTACGGCATCAAAAACAAATGGTTGATTGTCATGTTGCCAGAGGAGCACAACTTCAAGCCAAGACGCACTGGCTAAAAATTGGAGACCGTGTTTCTAAGGAATTCTTTCTTGCTCTTCGAGCTAGACATTCCTCACACAGTATTAAGCAAATCAAAGAGGATAATATTGTTCATACAGATTTGCCAGACATTCTCCAGGATTTTGTAAGGCATTATGAAAAAGTTTTCACAGCCCAAGATTATACTCCTGAACAATAGACTGCTTTACAGGATTGTCTTGCAGTTGTTCCAAAAAAGCTCTCCTCAGCCCAGATGTGCTTCTGTGATCAATTATTGACCATTGAAGACCTTAAAGAAGCAGTCTGTTCTATGGCTGATGGCAAAGCTCTTGGAATTGATAGCTTTCCTTGTGAGTTTTACAAAGCCCTTTGGGATTGCTTAGGCAAAGATTTACATAATGTTTATCTCGAAGCTTTTCATTCAAATTCTTTAGGAGATATTATAAATCAAGGAAACATTAAGTTCATACCTAAAGTTGGCGATCTAGAAGATATTTGCAATTGGCATCCCATTACGCTCCTCAATGTCTCCTATAAAATCATTGCTAAAGCCCTTTCTCTCAACTCTGCAACCTGCTTCCTTTGATTGTCCGCCCTGAACAAACTGGCTTTATTAAATCTAGATACAACCTAGATAATATTATTGCAGTCTGGGAAGGAATGGAATGGGCAAGAAAATCAAATAAAAAATCAATCTTTTTAAAATTTGATTTTGCTAAGGCCTATGATCGCATTGAATGGCACTTTATTCTTACAATGCTTGTAGCTTTAGGGTTTGGACCCTCTTTTATCCAATTTGTTAACATGCTCTTCTTGGAGGCCTCTACTTGTCTCACTATCAATGGCCACCAATCTCATACTTTTGGCCTTTTTCGATCAATCCACCAAGGATGCTCTCTTGCTCCAAGCCTGTATGTTCTTACAACAGAAGGCTTTGGATACCTTCTTACTCATTCAGTTTCCAACAAGTCTATGCATGGGATCTCTCTGCCTAATTCCTCCAGCTAGCTGGTTAGTGGTCATTTCGTTGATGACTCTTTTTTAACCTTACTGGAGGAAGAAAATTTTGTCAAAAATACTCTTGCGTGTTTGGAGACCTTTTGTCTTGCTTCAGGATCATCCATTCAGTGGCATAAAACCTTATGCTATAGGAAGTCAATTCTTCCCATCCCTTAATGGCTCCAGCAATATGGCTGGCACTAGGTTGGCCATGGTGAAATTTTTAGATTCCTTGGTATTCCTTTTGCTTTCCAGGGCTCCTCTGCTTCTCTTTGGCAAGTTGTTCTTACTCGTGTGCAACAAAAACTTGCAGTCTAGATTACCAAGCCTCTATCTCTGGCTGGTAAATTCCAAGGTTGTTCTAATATTTTGGCTGCAACCCATGTTTACTACTCTTCTTGTTGGGCTCCTTCAAAAGCTTCATATGCCAAACTAGAAAAACTCTTGAGGGATTTTCTCTGGACCTCCTCTGAGACTCGCCATGGGTTCCACCGTGTTGCTTGGGAATTTTTCTGCCTTCCCAAAGATTCTGGAGGTCTTGGTATTCTTTCTACTCAACGCCAAGGCACTGCTTTGGCTGTCAAGTGGATCATCTGTGCTCTCACTGGCAATGAGGCATGGAAAGTGTTACTCTAGCATAACATTGAAATGGGACATCCTTTGCACAAGCCTACTTGGAAAGGGATTGGGTTTTCTACTATCCTTATCATGAGAGAGCCAATTCAGATCTCAGGCACTTTTGTGGTTAAAAGCATTTGGAAAGCCTGGGAGAAAGTTAAACCTTGGCTATGCTAGTTTGGTGACGGATTTCGTGCTAGTCTCTCTTTCAATCATCTTAATATTTGGTGGTCACCTCTTCTAGCCATTACTGGCCAACCTTTGGCCAAATTGTCTGGCATAAAGGGTCTGAAATTTCATAAAAAAGGTGTTCAAACCTTATAGGATATGTTTTATCGGCCAACTATGAGCCTCTTGGCTTGGGAGCCATTTTGAGTTAAATTTGGGCTTTCAAGAACTGATCAGACTACATATGATAGAGTCATCACAGCTATTCCACCAAAAATGCTTCACAAATTTGGAATTCAATCCAACAAACTGTCGTGGAAGGACTGGAAATGGTATCCATAAACACCAATGCATCACTTCAAGCCACGGATGGCATACAGGTGGCTTTCAGCCCATTTGCCTATGGTTGAAACTCTTAATAAGCGTTGGCTTATTCATAGCTCTTTAACTCTTTGGCATACCAGATTTCAAACTATTTGGTCTGCCATTCTTGAGCCCAAGTTAGCTCATTTTGCTTGGTGCATTCTTTTTCAAGGCCTGCCTGTGGGCACTAGGCTATTTCATCTTGGGGTTCAGGATCCTCGTTGTCCTTTTTGTGGACAACCTGAAACGATTCAACATCTCTTCTGGTAATGCACCAGAGCGTAGCATTTCTGGCTATGGATCCATGATTTTTTTCGCCCTTTCATGCCAGAGCCTTTATCTTGGCAAATTATCCTTCTGGGTGATTCTCTTAGGTTTCCTGAAAGATTTACTTAGATTTGGCATATTTTTAGGGTGGAGATTCTTTTTATATTATGGAAAGATTGTAATTCTTGTTTATTTTTAGACAGTAAAATTGGAACATTTGTTTCTCTTTACATTAAAACAATTATATGTTCTAATGTGCTTCTGCAGATTCAAGTGCAAGCTAATAAAGTTGCCTTGGAAGTGGCTCACTTACAAGAGTTACTAGATCATTGGGGGAATGCTCCTTGTACTGTGGCACAGGTTCCTCCCTCTCCTTCCTCTGTTAGAGCCCGTTCTCCTCCATAGGGTCACAGACGTAGAAGTGGTTTGGCCAAAGATTCTCGGCCCTGCTCCTAGCCTACTCAGTGTCGTGGTGCCAACCGTCACTGACACTCGGCCTCTCCACATCAGCGTAGTTGGACCTCAGGACGTGCAACAAGTGCTACAGGGGATAATGCCGGTTGGCCCACTGGAGATAATACTAGTTGGCCTACTTTGGATAATGCAAGTTGGAATGCGCCTGGTCCTTCTAATCCAACCAATGCTAGTTGGGACTCTGCAAAAGTTTTTCCTCGGTTGAATTTGGCTATCTCATCTCAACACAAGGAGCCAATTGCACCTAATGAAGAATAGGAAAAAGATGATGGCTGGGCACCGCCCGATGTCAACCCAAACCCCACGGATATTTGGGGGAAACCAAATGACAGGGATCCGACATCCACAGGGGTGACAATAGTAGCTTGATTTATGTTTTCATTCTGTTATGTTTATGTTTTTATATGGGGTATGTATACCCATTGATACTTTGATCTAGAACTTTCTGTGCTTGGCCCATTTGACTCTCGGGGTGTGCCTTTTTACCACCCACTTATTTTTTGTGAAAGTGGTTTCTTTTTCTAATAGATAGTTGCATTTTCATCCAAAAAAAATGCATTTGTTTCTATGGTGGATTATATAAAAATCAATAAGAGATTCAACTAATTTACTACATATATACAATATAGGCAAGTTACTTAAAAGGTGAACTATAATTTTCAAAATTATATTTTTTAAATGATCTATAGGGATAAGTGATCACGGAGTGAATGTAAAGTAATGATAACTTAAAAAAATATAAATATTTACATGGTAAGGAATTGACATGATAATAATTTTACCCAACTATGTTTGTTCATCTCAATATGTAATATAAAAAGAAATTTACTAATATAAGTGAAAGAAGACAATAGTTAATTGATGAAATTTCAATAAGAATTGAGAAATTTACTAATATAAGTGAAAGAAGACAATAGTTAATGTGATGAAATTTCAATAAGAATTGATAAAATAATTTAGTGGATTAAATAACTTATAAATTAATAGATAATAAAAAATACCTAACAAATTCTATAATTTCTTCAGAAAGTTTTTAGCCTGCCCATTGAACCTATGGGTCCAATTGCTAGTTTTAGTTTTCTCTTCAAAAAATTTATGTGACCAAAAGTTTTTGATGTTTTTTTTTTTTTTTTTCGAATGCAAAATGTGTGCCTCATAATATCAATATTCTCATATTACATGCCTTTATCATATTTTCAGACTTTTCAAGATTCTTCTATCATACATATTACACATTACTAATGTGCATATATAATAAAATAATATTTTACATAAATAAAATATAGAAAAATTAATTTTTAAATTAAAAGCATGAGCAAAAAGAAAGCACCAAAAATGATTTATATAGATTTCAAAATGTTCAAAATTCTTTTAATTTCATGTTATAAAATTTTTATCTATTAATTGAGAATGCATATATTAGTTAAATTTTATCTATTAATTGAGAGTAAGAAAGCACGAGAGATATAGAAATAAAAAGCGATTGATTGAGAGAGAGGGGGGGGTCAAGATTAGGGTTACAATTACAACTAGCAGTTGCACGAGATGAACGCGCAACAGTTTTGCCGATAGGCTGTTTGTAAAGTAAATGTTTTTGAGAAGTGTTTGTGCTTTATGACTTGTTGGCATTACATTGTTTAAGGAAGGTGGTGTAATTTGTGTTTTATGTAGCTAGTTTATGTTGCATCCTTCTTGAAATTGTATATGGCATCAACTGACATGCTATGTTTTGTAATTTAGAAATATGGTTTTTCAACTACATACTATTGTATAAATCCTTATTCTATTAGCTTTCTCTACATAAAAATGGTAACGTGGAACCAAAATTATGGAAAGCTAACATTAGGTTTGCTCCATAAATGTCATTCAAAAACTGCCCAAATTGTAATTGGTGCCAGTTTTCATGCTATATTTTGCAATTTAGAAATATGGTTTTTCAACTACATACTGTTGTGTAATAAATAGATATATAATAGTTTGAATGACTGTACATATTACTATTGTGACAAACTTTGACACAAAATTGGACACACCGAATGTATTGTTGAACAGATTTTTAGAACTTCCAAACAAAGCATTCGAGACTATAAATCCTAATTCTATTAACTTGCCCTACGTAAAAATGGTAACATGGAACAAGAATTATGGAAAGCTAACATTGGGTTTGCTCCAAAAATGTCATTCAAGAACTACTTAGATTTTAATTGGCGTCATGCCTCAAATACAGTTAAGCTTAGTTTTGTAATCTTATGATGGCCAAATGTCACCAACAGATCAATGGTAAAACTAATAAATTATAATTATCATATTAAATTGATTGCTCAAAAGATAAAATACATTTTCCTAATGATTAAAATTTTACTTGTCTTACAACATACAGTTGGTATTGTTAAGCTTTAACATTCACTATTGTTATATTTTTCTGTTTTAAACTATAATCACTTTGCAAATTTATTATTGCTTCATTTCCCTTGATTTGGGCAATGTATTTATTAGGAAGCTATTAAAATAGATGGTGGTTTTCTCTTTATTTATTTGCACTAGATAAAGGATAAGTTGAAAAACAATTAGTGGTTTGTTCCGAAATTCATTGTGTACGAGTTTTCTTTTCAAACTTAGTTAATATTTTTTTATTAAAATTCATGAATGACCATAAAAGTTTAAGCATTTTAGCATCCTTGAAAAAAAAACCTAAAATATAATGAATAGTAAGTAATAGAAAACATAATTAACAAGAGTTGCAATGCAACTAATGTCCCTACTAGTTGTAGGATTGCAAAAGCATGCCAAGAGGGCAAAAGCAAAGACTTGACAAATAACATGAGATCTTTAAAAAAGAAAACTGAATTAAAATTTTAGATTGCAAGTTAAAACGAGTTAAATACAAAGACAAAAATTACTTTATTGAATGACAATAACAAAAATATATTGCATCATAGGAAAAGGTAAAACTATATTAAAATACTACAATTGCAGTTTATTTCTTACTTTATAATTGTAGCTTAAATTTAATTGACAGTTTGTTCTTTCTTTTTTATTCTTGGTGCAATATATAGTTTAAATTATATTAGGTATAGTTTTAGGTATAGGGACACAAACTGTGAATGATAAAATAAATAATAATACTATTCAAAGGGGGATCCTTTAGGTTACGTTGGAAGGGAGATAGACCACACGAACTGCTAGAAATTGTTGGAGTGCAGCTTCAGAGTGATTTCAAACCTGACACCTCTGCCTCACTCCTTTACTCTCAAAATAGATGGACACAATAGTAGGTAAGTAATTTCATCGCAACATTCGTCTAGGGGTTTCATGAACCTTTCCACATTAGTTGATATTTGAAAAGTAAGGTAGCAGGGTGATTTCATACTCATTTGATTGAGAAAGGGTTTGAATCTAAGGCGAACTCTTTGTTCTTTAACCAACAAGGTTTTCAATTTTCAAAATCTTGTTATGTGTTGGCCTTGAGTTATTTGAAATTTCACAATTCATTGTAAAAGAAATAAACATAACTCCATCATTGATATTTAATTAGCAAAAGCATATTTAGTTCATTGAAAATTAAAATATATTTTTTAAAGCTGGAAGTGTTTTGTACTTGGTGAAACGCCAATGTCTTGTTCCTACACTTGATAAAATTTAAGAAGCCCAATATTTATGTGCACAATGGCTTGAGCTCACACCCAATCTAGTTGGAGAATTCCTCTTTAGCAGTGGTTTATCCCCTTCTTGGGGAATTCTCCACAACCAAACTCAAAGGTTAGTAGCATTTGGACCCTAAGCCTCATCATCTAAGGAAATTTGTGCATAGCTTTAATTCCTTCTATTTCTGTGGGCATGTGTAATTTTACTACCAAGGAAATTTGTGCAACTTTAATCCTTTCTATTATTGTTGGCATGTGTAATTTACTGTCGAGTAAATTTGTGCAACTATGATCTTTTCTATTTCTTATTTTTATGTTCTTTTCTTCTTAGTTAAATTTTATTCACAAGATTAACAAAATTGCATGCAACTTTCCATTATCTTTTACTACGTACCTCTACAATACAAGAGAGCAGTGAATTATATCTAAACCAATTCCCTCTTTTTGGTCACTAATCTTGCCTTATGTTTTTTAATGCTTCCATTGGACTTGAACTTAGTTTTATACACCCACTTATTTTTTATTGCATTCTCTCCCTTGGGCAAGTCCACCAATTCCTAACTCATATTCTTTATCAAAGAGTCAGGTCA
Organism: Cunninghamia lanceolata; assembly: GCA_027924645.1. Lineage (NCBI taxonomy): Eukaryota > Viridiplantae > Streptophyta > Pinopsida > Cupressales > Cupressaceae > Cunninghamia > Cunninghamia lanceolata. The sequence goes on from BSBN01000771.1 coordinate 5,729,699, forward strand.
GTGCAAGAAGTTGGGTCCACTTTTTGGCGCCAAAAAGTGGAAGTGTTTTCCCTGATTTTCAGAATTTGTCACATTTGACCTGAATTTGAGGCACTTAAATATTGAATCTTAAAAAAAGTTAGTAATTTGAAATGTAGTACTCGGAGTCTAGTTTCCAAATATGTAATTTATTTTAATACCCAGATGATACAAATTGATTTTCAATAGGCATTTCTAAAAACCATTGTTTAAAAGTCACTTTTTTTTTTACCATACCATGCACGTGTACGACCAACATAATTTGACCTAAATAAAAGTATTTTTTAAACCCTTTTGGGGAAAGATGTGTAGTAAAGTGAAGTTTTATGAGGATTTTTTTAATAATTTTATTCCAAATAATTTTTTTTAATAAATTTTTTATTGGCCCTAATTGTTGTTTTCAAAAACCCTCATGTACGACCAACATAATTTGAGCAAAACTAATCATAAAATAAAATTTTGTTTTTTCATTGTTTAAAGAATGATGTGTAGATTGATGACATATAATTTTTTTCCAAAAAACTTTAAAAATTAAAAGTTATTAAAAAAATACAAACACCTGTCATTTCAAGTTTTTGGACTAGTTTACTCATAAATTAAATAATAAATAGAAAACAAGTCCAATAAAAAAAATTACATATTTGAAAACTAGACACTGTCATCTGTTATGGGTTTTAATTTCGTAAAAAAATTTAGAAAAAAATGTCGTCAGCCATATAGGTAAACTCAGTCTTTTCTTTTGTTCTATACTTAGAAAAAAACTTGTAGGTCCAAGGCAAGGGGTTGGCTTACCATGCCTTTCCCAAGCCTAATCTTTTAGGAATGGGTACCCATTCTAAAACGGGTACCCGTTCCTTTTGTATAGGAAAAAAAAGCACGCAGGTTTTGTTTCAAATTCAAATATCTTTATAGAAATGGGTACCCGTTCCTAAATGGGTACCCGTTACCCGTTTCTAAGCAGGTACCCGTTTAGGCTCAGGCACCCGTTCCGAAATGGGTACTCATTTCTGTCGGGATGTTTTTTTTGCCCGTGACTTCCCCTCTATGTGGACCTAACTTCTTGCACTTACCTAGTCATATTTATTTTGCATAGCTTGTTCCCATTCATATTTTCCCTTATCATCATCATAAGTTTGAGGATCATTAGTCTTCCTTATTGTGGTCATTAGGGCATAATTAACTTGTTGATTTCTTTGATAAATTTCTTGAGGACTCTTGATCTTTTGAGAAGGGCTAGATTCTTCAATTGTATTGGAAGTTGACTTTGAACTTTTGTTGGTTTCAAAAGTACTATAGGAAATTATATGTTATTATTTGTGACCACTCGTGGGATAGGATTTGGAGAGGATTTTATCATATCCTTGAACCCTTGATTAAAATTGACATCCCTAAGGATTTCAAGGTTCAAGATAGGAACACTTATTTTGCAATGGGTACACTGAGATAGCATGTATATAAAAGTAATTAGTTGTTCCTTTATAATTACACATTGAACATTGAAATTTATCGAGAAGCTCAAACATACAATTTTGTTGTTGGTGAATGGTTGTTGTCCATCCTCCATCCATCATTTGAGCATCGAAGGAATGTAGTGATATGTGTTGTTGTTAGGATGCATTAGAAAAGAAATGGAGTAAATTAAATATGTTTACATGTATGCAAGTAAAATTGATTTTGAATAGTAGTGGGTAAAAGTAGGTATGCAAGTAAAACTATTATTTGTTTCAGTCAATTATTTGTAAGTGATAGTGTCCTTAATGTGAAATGGGTATATCAAGATAGCATGTAGATAAAAGTAATTAGTGGTAGAAGACATGAAGTGGGATCTCATTATAGATAAAACATAGAAAACAAAATGGCAAACTAAGCAAGGGTGAAATAATTAGAAGAGTTGCATGCAAGTAAATTTATTTTTTGTTTCGATCAATTATTTGCAAGTGATAGTTCTCTTAATCAGTCCTCTTCTTGTTTCTCAAGCATGTTGAGCCCATCCAGTTGAAATGGTATGCCTAGGTATAGAATTGACTTAAGACTTGCCATTCATCAAGACTATTATCTTGCATTGCATGTTCCTAGTCAAAAGGAGTTTCATCAGCAGTGTGTGTCAATGGATCTAGAGATGTACAGTGGAAATTCCATGGATGGTAGTCATTTGAAATTATTTCCCAATGGGATACAATATATTTCTCTAATGAACCAATATCATTGTGAATGTTTTTGAATGACTGGTATAGAAGCAATTTACTCTGACATAATTATTGAAAACATTGATTATTTGCTACTGGGATGGTGATGAAACGAGGGGAGACTTGAACAATAGTTAGTGTTAAGTGTTCTTTCTATTTGTTGGACTTCCTAGATGCTACAAATGTCCTTTTTTGAGCTACTTCAATAACCAACATTATTTTTAATTGTATTGGTCATGCCTGTATGAATCAATGAATCTTGGAGACGATATGTTGCTATTTTCATAGATAGATACACTTTAGTGTGCAATGGGTACACTAAAGAGGTCTTAAAGGTGAATTATTAGGTCCTTAAGAAAATTATGTGTTTCCCTAAGTGTAGTTCCCAATGGGCAGATGCCATCCTTGGATCATTGGCATGAAATGACTGAATGAAAGTCACTCTCTCTTTTCTTTATCTCTTTTTCCCTTTATATCTCTTACCTCTATCTCTCTCCCCTACTCTATCTCTCTTTCTCTATTCATCTCTCTCTATTTTTGTAAATGTACCATATTTAATGTAGGGAACTATCCATTAGAATGCTTGGCCATAGCCCCAAGTCTATCACATAATGGAACACTTTTTGCCACTATATTTATGTAGTTTAAATTAGTTTGTAATCCCATGATAAGAAATGATTTTTTGTTTTAATAAATGCCTCTTCAAATGTCATGGGTGCTAAAGGTAAGATCTGAAAATAATTAATTTTAGGAAGGTTACGTGCATGTAGCCATGTTTTCTACTTGAAACTAAAAAGTACTTTTCAAATCCATAAAATTTTAGTTCAACATCATACATAAATAAGGATATGGTTTTTCCATACACCCTTTGACACACTATACACATATTCAAAGTAAAAGGATGGTGGGCCCTGCTCAAATTCGTTAAGCCTCCACTACTAACCCACAAGGTGATCTGAAACTTGAAATCCAATCAATCATTTAACATGGTGTGGTAAACAAAAATTTTCAAAAAAGGCATTTTAATATCCATTTGGTGAAGAGACCACGTGTAATGAGCTGTCAATCCTAGTCCTGACAATATTGATTTTTGTTGTTGGCCCAAAAGTTTTTGTGTAGTCAATTCCCTCCTTTTGGTCTCTAATCTTGACTTATGTTTTTCAATGATTCCATTAGACTTGAACTTAGTTTTATACACCCACTTATTTTTTACTACATTCTTTCCCTTGGGTAAGTCCACCAATTCCCAACTCATATTATTTATCGAAGAGTCATATTTATTTTGCATAGCTCAAGTTCCTATTCATATTTTCCCTTTTCCTCATCACAAATTTGAGGATCATTAGTCTTCATTATTGTGATCATGAGGGCATAATTAACTTGTTGAGTTCTTTGATAAATTTCTTGAGGAATTTTTGTCTTCTGAGAAGGGTTAGATTCTTCAATTGTATTGGAAGTTGACTTCAAACTTTTGTTGGTTTCAAAAGTACTATAGGATATGTCATTACTTGTGACCACTTGTGGGATAGGATTTGGAGAGGATTTTATCATATCCTTGAACCCTTGATTAAACTTGACATCTCTGCTTGTGAAAACATTCTCCATACTAGGATCATACAACCTATATTATTTTCTGTGATCATCATAGGCAACAAATTATACAACCTATATTGTTTCCTATGATCATCATGGGCAACAAAGATACACTTAAACACTCTTACTATCAAATTTTTATTTTTTCTAATCTTATTAGGTATTTGATAAAATGCTTCACATCCAAAAACCCTAAAATACTTAACATTTGGTTTCTTGCTACTCCATGCTTACTTGTTATTTTGTAAACAAGTTGTAGCATATCTATTCAATACATGAGTTTCCATATTGACAACCTCAAACCAAAGAAACAAAGGAAGGTCATTAGATTGTAACATGCATCATGTCATTTCCACTAAGGTCCTATTCTTTCTTTCAACACAACCATTTTTTTGATGAGTATATCTATTAGACATTTCTACAGATTGATCCAATGATGTTCACAAAAAAACATTCCTCTATTTTATATGAAATTACATGGATTGCAATGCATTCAAGTGTAACTTGATAGAATAATGAAACCTTCACTTTGTGCTAATTTGGACTTCAATAAATTATAAAGTCCTTATCTTCATAACCAAGTTCCTGCCCAAATTGAAGAGGCTACCAAAAGGAAGTATTGAAAATTATGGACATTATTTTTATTTTTATTCTATATAGAGAGAGTAATTTAAAATAGGTAGAGAGTAAAAGTATTGAATATTATGGATATTATTATTTTGATTCTACGAAAGATATAGAGAGAGGGAGAGAATGATATATATAAACACCATCCATGAAAAAAGACAAAAAAATAGTATTGATTTCGAGAGGAATTTTGTATGGATATAAACTCCATACTTGGTGAAAGTGTGGGTTATACGAGAGAGAGAGAGAGAGAGAGAGAGAGAGAGAGAGAGAGAGAGAGAGAGAGAGAGAGAGAGAGAGAGAGAGAGAGAGAGATGCTAACAATCCAAATAGAGCAAGTGTCCACATGGAGCTACACTCAAGGCAACATGTCATTTGCATGGGAAAGGGAGACACATAGATATATAGAGATAGAGAGATAGAGAGGAAAACAGATGATAGCGATTTTGAAGACATGATTTTAGATAGAAAGGGAGATGGAGGAGATAGAGATAGAGATAAGGGATATAGAGGGAAGGAGGGAAATAGATATAGAGAGAGGAATAGAGAAAATATAAATTGTGACAGATAGTAACATTTTTATGGTATACTTTATATCTATGTAAGTTTTAAATTTTTTTAATATTTATTTTCCTAATTTTAAAATTGAACTACCTTTCTGTAAATCTTTTTTTGAAGAAGACATTTAATAGGCAAGTAGTAAAAATCAGGTTTGCACATTAAATTCACACACTTACCTTCAATCACTTGCATATAAATTTAAGTTACTTTCAACGAAATAAATAAAATAAACTAAAAGAAGGGCTAGTTATAAATTTTTAAAATACTCATACAATATGCTTTGTGAAAGTGAAAACAACTATTTGGTTTAGATATAATTCACTGCTCTTTTGTATTGCAGAGGTATGTAGTAAAAGATAATGGAAAGATGCATGTAATTAATTTAATCTTTTGAATAAAATTTAACTAAAAAGAGAAAAACATTTTAAGATAGACAAAATATGGGTTCAAGTATTAAGAAGTAGATGACCTGAACAAATCCTTCAAAACTATGAAAATTGTCTCTATTATGGATCCAAATTTTGCAATTTTCCAATGCATAATGAATTCAATAATGAACTTTGACAAAACAATGCTTTGATGTGTTAATTTGTGGAAAACCACTCCAAACCTTTGACAAGAGAAAAATATCAATCCTAAGGAAACTTCCAACTACCTTACAGAAAATCACTTCAAGCCTTTGACAACACACAAAGACTAATGTAGAATTTTTAGTTGCAGTCTCTTCTCATTACTATAGGGGATAATATCCATAGTAGTGTAGGTACCAATAGCTGTCATAGAATTGGTACATTAAAAGCCTAATACTTGAAAAGTATACTATTGGTACATACTTGTGCAATATGCTTTGTGAAGGCGAAAAGAACTATTTGGTCTAGATACAATCGAAAGTTGCATGCAATTTTTTTAAATCTTGTGAATAAAATTTAACTAAGAAGAGAAGAACATAGAAATATAGAAATAGAAAGGATTATAGTTGCACAAATTTACTTGGCCCAGTAAATTACACATGCCAACATAAATAGAAAGGATTGAAGTTGCATAAATTTCCTTAGTAGTAAAATTACATATGCCCACAGAAATAGATCCAGAATTTATTAAAGCTACACAAATTTCCTTAGATGATGAAGCTTAGGGTCCAAATACTACTAACCTCTGGGTTTGGCTATGGAGAATTCCTCAAGAAGTGGATACACCACTACTTAAGAGGAATTCTCTAACTAGATTGGGTGTGAGCTCTAGCCATTGTGCACATAAATATTGGGCTTCTTAAATTTTATCAAGTGCAGAAACAAGACGTTTGTGCTTCACCAAGTACAAAACATTTGCAACTTTTAAAAAAATTCAATGAACTAAATATGTTTTTGCTAAGCAAATATCAACGATGAAGTTATGTTTCTTTCTTTTACAATGAATTGTGAAATTCCAAATAACTCAAGGCCAACACATAACAAGAATTTGAAAATTGAAAACCTTGTTGGTTAAAGAACATAGAGTTCACCTTAGATTCAAACACTTTCTCAATCAAATGTGTATGAAATCACCTTGCAACCTTAGTTTTCAAATATCAACAAATGCGGAAAGGTTCATGTGAAACCCCCATATGAATGTTGTGATGAAATTACTTACCTGTTGTTGTGTCCATTTGTTTTGAGAGTAAACAAGTGAGGCAGAGGTGTTGGGTTCAAAACCACTCTAGCAATTTCTAGCACTTTATGTTGTCTACCTCCCTTCTAAGGTAACTTGAAGGATCCCCCTTTGAATAGTATTATTATTATTTTTTACATTCACAATTTGCATCCCTATACCTAAAACTATAGCTAATGTAATTTAAACTATATATAGCACCAAGATTAAAAAAGAAAGAACAAATCATCAATTAAATTTAAACTATAATTATAGAGTAAGAAATAAACTGCAATTATAGTATTTTAATAAAATTTAACTTTTCCTATGGTGCAATATATTTTTGTTATGGTCATTCAATAAAGTAATATCTGTCTTTGTATTTAACTCGTTTTAACTTGCAGTCTAAAATTTTAATTTGGTTTTCTTTTTTAAGATCTTATGTTATTTCTCAAGTCTTTGTTTTTGCCTTATTAGCATGCTTTTGCAACACTACAACTAGTAGGGACATTAGTTTCATTGCGGCTCTTGTTAATTATGTTTTCTATTACTTACTCTTCATTATATTTTAGGTTTGCTTTTACAAGGATGCCAAAATGCTTTAAATTTGATGGTCATTCATAAATTTCAATAAAAAAAATTATTAACTATGTTTGAAAATAAAACTCATACACAATGAATTTCAGAACAAACCACTAATTTTTTTCAACTTATCCTTTATAGTGCAAAGAAATAAAGAGAAAACCACCATCTATTTTAATAGTTTCCTAATAAATACATTGCCCAAATCAAGCAAAATGAAGCAATAAGAAATTTGCAAAATGATTATAGTTTAAAATAGAAAAATGTAACAATAGTGAATTTTAAAGCTTAACAATACCAACTATGTTGTAAGACAAGTAGGATTTTATTCATTAGGAAAATGTATTTTATCTTTTGAGCAATTAATTTAATATGATAATTATAATTGATCTAGTTTTGTCATTGATCTGTTGGTGACATTTGGCCATCATAACCTGATTACAAAACTGAGCTTAACTGTATAAACATAGTAGCAAAAAAGTGTTACCTTGTGTGATACACTTGGGGCTATGGTCAAGCATTGTAATGGAAAATCCTAAAAAAAAGATTAGGCTATGGGTTTTTAGAAATGTCTCAACAATGCATATCATTATATTCTTTCAATTCTATTCATGGATGGACAACAACCATTGACCATGAACAAAATTGTATGCTCTCTTCTCTAGAAATTACTTATTGCTTTTATCTACATGCTATCTCACTATACACTAAGGTGCCATTGGTAGTAGTGTTTTTAAAGTGTGGTAAATATTTATTATATTTTTATTGATCAAAATTGACCTTTAATTATTAAACTTTAATTCTAGAACTTAAACTTTAATTCCATAGAACTTAAACTTTAATTCCATTATAATATATATTTTTGTAAATTATATTTTTATTCAATTAAATGCTACATTTGTGAACATAAATAGAAATGAAGTTGCACAAGCTTTAGGCCTTCAATGTAAATAAAGATAACTCTTCAAATAAAAAAACTAAAACTAGGCCTTAAATGTAAATAAAAATAACTCTTCAAATAAAAAAACCAAAACTATAAATTTCTTTTAAAGTAACATATAAATATATAATATATATTACACATTTCTTGGGATGAAAGATCAAATGAAGGAACAACAGGGAATATAATTGAAGATTGGCTCATGTAAGGAGCAAGGACTACAATTGTAAATCTATATCTTTGTAAATATTTTGAAAAATAAATAAAATAACTTTTAAGTAAACAAAACAAAATAACTCTTTATTTAGGAGTTATTTTATTTAATTTTAATTTTATAGGCCTCTACATTTCTAATAATAATCTAATTAATATTATAAATTAATTATCATTATACAAAATTTTAATTATTTTATTATACAATCTTCTATTACCTTCCAATTTTCACCAAATTAGATTATACAAAATTTTAAGTATTTTATCATACACTCTATTACCCTCTAATTTTATACAAAATTTTAATTATTTTATCACCCCTAATAATTTTAAAATTTATTAGAAAAGAAAACACGGTTGAAAAATTCAATCATTCGTTGCATAAATATGAGTCATAATTGGCCTTTAAGAAGCCACTCTCATATTAATTATTAATTAAAATAAAAATTATAAAATTTAAAATATATATAAAATAAAAATATAAACTATTCCTTTGCCAACATTGTTAATTCTTTATACTCTTGTTTTGTTTCAATTTTTAAAAAATTCACAAAACATAAGTTATTGTTGCTTCAGCATTCAAATACATATAAACAATTAACAATTAACTGTGCTCACGAAATGGAAGAGGGACCCACCGGTTCCTATCAGTATTGATTTCACTTAACCATATTTTTTTTACTTCACACAAAAATTGATTGTGTTATGTTTCCCCAAGATCCAAGAAGCTCTTTAATTGGGGCGTAAAGTTGTGACGTGTGGTTGACATAAAATATGTTAGTATAACAGTTGGATGCTTTTTGTTATGTTCAGATAGTGGAGCATGAATTAGCTGATTTCACTTAACCATAAAACCATCATCCGCATTTTTTTACGATTGGATTTTTCAGGCGTCCGACAATTTTCAGGGAGAAATTTCCCACATATAAGCTTATCGGTTAATTAGGGCTAGGATTAGGGATGGAATTAGGGTTAGGGATAAAATCTTGTGAAGAAGTAAACAAAGACAAAGACAAAGAGAGAGGGAAGGAGGGAGAAAGCATGAGAGATAGATAGAGAACAAAAGATAGAGATATAGATAAGAGAGAAAGAGGCAGGGAGAGAGAAAGAGATAATTCTAGGGAAAATATATAACCAAAAAATATTAGGGTTAAGATTAGGGTTACAGTTACAATTAGGATTAGGGTTAGAGATAAAATTAGGGTTAGTGATAGAATTAGGGTTAGGGATAGACTTCGAGTTAGAGTTACAATTAGAGAAAATATTTATAACCAAAAAAATCGTTAGGGTTTGAGTTGGAGTTATGGTTAGGGTTAGGGATAGAATTATGAAGAGAGACACAAAGACAAAGAGACATAAAGATAGGGTAGGAGAAAGCATGAGAGATATAGAGAGTGAGAAAGAGATATAGATAGGAGAGAAAGAGGTAGAGAGAGGGAGAGATATAGTTAGGGCAAATATATAAGCAAAAAAAAATAAGGGTTATAATAACAATTAGGGTTTGGGTTAGGGAGAGAATCAAGGTTAGAATTACAATTAGGGATAGAATCTTGTGAAGAGAGATAAAGACAAATACAAAGAGACAAAGATAAAGAGGGAGGGAGGGAGAAAGTATGAAATATATAGAGACAACAAAAGATATACATATAGATAGGAGAGGAGGTAGAGAAAATATATATAATAAAAAAATATTAGGGTTAAGATTGGGGTTAGAGTTACAATTAGGGTTAGGGTTAGAGAGAATTGAGGTTATATTTTTATCACACAACATCAATGGATGAAGGAAATATCATTGATCACACAACATCAATGGCTTCTAGACCACCTAACGTCAAAAGAGAGATTGAATTGATCCATGCATGGGTGAATAACCCTGATACATATAGAATTAGGTTTAGAATAAGGGTTAGGGATAAAATCTTGTGAAGAATTAGACAAAGATAAAGACAAAGACAAAGAGAGAGGGAGGCAAGGAGAAAGCATGAGAGATATATAGAGTGCAAAAGATAGAGATATAGATAGGAGAGATTATAGTTAGAAATAAAATTATGGTTAGGGATAGAATTAGATTTAGAGTTACAATTAGGGCACATATTTATAATAAAAAAATTGTTAGGGTTTGAGTTAGAATTACAGTTGGGGTTGGGGATAGAATTATGAAGATAGAGACAGTGATGCAGTCACTGTGGGAGGGTTCATAGGATGAACTATCTGGACCGTGCATCAAGAGTAAACACAACGAAAACAACTCAAAGAATTGGAACAAATGTAGATTCAGTCATTCAGTATATCAAAGAATTCAAATATAATCTGGTCAGCAACATGCGGGCTTACAACTTGGGCGCAAAGGCCTAATTACATACATGTGCAAGATAAAGCTTTGAAGTCCTCTCGCGAAGGAGCCAGCTATCTATCTTCTAAATCATGAGAACTTATTAACTGCTTTCCTAAGGATCTATTACATCTTTATATATCATTTCTGGACCAACAGATTCCTCCACGTCAGCCAAGGAAGATCACAAACTCCAATGAAGAGTTGTAATGTGCTCACAGATAGGTCAGACCTAAATGCATAGGACACACCTACAAATGAATGGAATGTGTGGACCCTTAGGAAAGGTCAACCATGAACCAAAGGACATTGAATGGTGTGTCATTGAGATCTGCAAGTCGATGAATGATCTGCAAGCCTTCTCCTTTAGCTGGTTATCAGGAACTGTTAGAATGCTTTGCTCTAAGAAATAGTTGGTCTTCTAATAGCAATAACTTTCCGGTAACTGATCCAAATGCTCTGAATTCTTGATATGATGTAGATGAATGAATGTAGATGCTAAGTCCAGATCTGCAAGATGTGAAATGCCAAAACCAGACCACAAGCTGAAAGTTGCTTCTAATTGAACTGGAAAATGAAAAGAAACAAATTGTAAACAAACTGAAATGCAAATGTTTTCGGTTGAGGCAAGATTGCTCTTGAACTAGGGATGCTCCTGCATCTGAAACTATTCTCTTAGGTAATCCATGCAATCTCACAATCTCCTTGAAAAATAGGTCAGCTACATGCATTGCATCAGTTGTCTTCTTACAAGGTATGAAATGAGCCATCTTTGAAAATTTGTCCACCACTACAAATATTGAATCATGTCCTCTATGTGTCTTCAAAAATCCCATCACAAAATCCATGCTAGTGTCTTCCCAAGGTCTCTCTGGTACTGCCAAAGGTTTATACAATCCAATGTTCTGACTACTCCCTTTTGCAACTTGACAAACTCTACAACTCTGCACAAATCTCTAAACATCCTTATGTATCTAAGGCCAAAAGTAGTTTTCACTCACCAAGGACACTGTCTTATCAATGCCAAAATGTCCTACCAATCCACCACTATGTTTCTCCTTGATCAAATTATCCCTCATTGAACTTCTAGGTATGCACAACTGACTTCCTTTGAACAACATATCTTCCTGAATGAAATAGTCCAACCACTTACTCCTATCTATCACAATAGGTTCTTTACACGCTTTCCAAGGTTCTACAAAATCAGTGTCTCCCTCATACATGTTCTTCAATTCCTCAAAACCCAACACTTCAACTTTCATCTCTGTCAACAAGTTTCTTCTTCTACTCAATGCATCAACAACTTTGTTTGATTTTCCACTCCTATACTTCAACATAAAAGTATAACTCTGCATGAACTCTACCCATCTCATATGTCTCTGATTCAACTTACCTTGACTGTTCAAATATTGCAAAGCTTGATGATCTATAAACAACACAAACTCCTTAGGCAACAAGTAATGTCTCCATTTCTTCAAGGCTTGAATTATGGCATAGAACTACTGATCATAAACTGAATATCTTCTCCTTACATCATTCAACTTCTCATTGAAATATGCTACTGGTCTTCCTTCTTGACTTAACACTGCTCCAATCGCATTTCCACTTGCATCACAATCACTTGAAATACCTTATTGAAATCTGGTAATGCCAAAATAGGTTGCTTTGTCACTTTCTGCTTCAACAACTCAAAACTTTTATATGCTCCTGATGTCCACTTGAAATCTTTTATGTCACCCCTCATTGTCTCTATCATAGGATTACAAACTGAACTAAAATTTCTGCTGAACTTCTGGTAGAAACTAGCCAATCCATGAAATGATCTAACTTCTCCAATGCTCTCTAGTGTAGGCCATTCAACAATTGCTTTCACTTTCTCAGGGTCCATCTTCAATCCTTCCGCAAAAATCACAAATCCCAAATACACCAACTCTTCCTTCATGAAACTACACTTCTTGATGTTTATCAACAATTTCTCTTCTCTCAACCTCTGCAAAACTTGTCTAATATGCTACAAATGTTCTCCTTTTGTCTTACTAAAAATTAGAACATCATCCAAATATATAATCACAAACTTACCCAAGAATTTCTTCAAGACTTCATTCATCAATCTCATGAAAGTACTCAGTGCATTTGTCAATCCAAAAGGCGTCACTAACCACTCATACAATCCTTCATTTGTCTTAAAAGTAGTCTTCCATTCATCTCCTTCTCTGATTATGATATGATGGTATCCACTCTTCAAATCTATCTTTGTGAAATATCTTGCTTCACTCAAACAATCCATGATATCATCCATCCTAGGTAAAGGAAATCTATACTTAACTGTGATCTTGTTTATTGCTCTGGAATCAATACACATTCTCCATTCTCCATCTTTCTTAGGTGCAAGCACTGCAGGTACTGCACAATGACTCAAACTTTCTTTGATCAAACCTTTCCTCAACAGCTCTTGTATCTGTCTATTCAATTATTCATTCTCTGCTGGTGTCATTCTATGCATTGCTTTGTTAAGCAAACTTGCTCCCGGTATAAAATCCATGTGATGACTGATACTCCTTATAGGTGGTAATCCTTCAGGTACATTATCTAATATGATGTCTCCATACTCTGTCAACAACTCTCTTATCTCTTCTGGTTGTGGTTCTTCAGTTTCTTTCTTCAATGCTTCAGGCTTCTTAGGAATCAAGGCATAACACCTATTCTCATGTCTCAAACCATCTAGAAATTTTCTTCCATCTACAAAACAGATTCTAGCATTCCCACATACTTCACCCTTAAGATCTTCCTCTAAAGGAACCAAAGTAATTCTCTTTCCATTTGCTGTTATAGTATATGTATTCTTTCTTCCATCATGAATAGCTTTTCTATCATACTGCCAAGGTCTACCCAACAAGATATACAAACATCCATAGGCATAATATCACACAAGACTTCATCATGATAAGATCTAATATGAAATTTCACCAAGCATTGTTCACTTACCGACACCTTATGATCATCCTGAATCCATGCTATCTAATAGGGCTTAGGGTGTTTCAATCTTTCCAACTTCAACTTAGTCACCATCTCCTCTAAAACTAGGTTATCTAAACTACCACTATCAATCACAACTTTACAACACTTACCTCTGGCTTTGCATCTGGTTCTGAACAGATTCTTCCTCTGCGGTGGTTCTTCATTTGTCTTTGCTTGAAATAGTGCTCTCTTCATCACCAATGATTCTTCTTTCTCTAGTTTGCCAACTAAACTAGGTGATCCAACAGGTTCATCTTCAACATAGGCTACTCTTCCACTGCTTTCTGTCCTCTTACTTGTACTACCTTGATTACATTCAAATGCTCTATGTCCTTCACCTCCGCACTTGAAACAAGTACCTCTGAATGTCTTCTTATCAAATCCTCTTCCTTCTCTCATGTATCCTTCATTCCGATATGCACTAGGGTTTCCTCTCCGGTAAAAAAAATTGTCATCTCTCTGGTAAGCATTATTATCTCTGTCATCCTTCTTCAACGGGTTGTCAAACTTGTTCTACTCCACAAATGATCTATCTCCTCCAAAAAATGTCCTACCTCTCTGAAATTTTCCTCCTTTGCCTCTCTGTCTCTGATCATGCCTCTTATTCAACTTCTCTTCAACTTTCAGGGCAAATTGATATGCTTCTTCCAAAGATGTCATCCTTACCAAGCTTAGTTTCTCTTGAATGTTCAATCTCAGTCCATTGATGTATCTAACCACTTTCTCCTTGCTTGCTTCACTATGTCCTATTCTTGTGATCATCTTATGAAATTCTTCAGTGTACTCCTTCACAAATTTCTCCTTGTCTTAGGTTTTGTAACCTTTTCAACAGTTCCAATTCATAGTCAGCAGGTATAAACTGATTCTTCAACTTTGTCACCATCCGGTCCCACTTTACAATCTTTTCTTTTCCTCTTCTGTTTCTTTCCAACTGAACTTCTTTCCACCATATAGCAACATGTCCTTTCAATTTTGTCTTTGCAAATTTCACTCTCTCCGGATCTTCAATCTCCTCATACTCAAAGTATTCTTCCATGTCATTTATCTAATCAATCAACTCCTCAAGGTTCAAATTACCAATATAGTTCGGCACATCAACTCTAGGTCTCTTTCCAATCTTTGAAATAGCTCACAACATCTTTACTTAATCAGATTCTTCTTCTTCATCACCTCTTAGGGTTTCGCTAGTTTGTTCAGCAGATTGAAATTCTTCTTCATCATCACTTTCCACATTAGGTCTTGGTGTCAATCCTCTTCGCCTATCTTCTTCAACAGCATCCAATCAAATTTGCATTGTTCTCATCCATTCTATTAGCCATTGTACTAACAGGAGGAACTCTTCACAGTGACATCTTCCTATGATCAATTGCAAATTGCCTCAAATTCGGCAATCAGGCTACAAGCAACAACTGCCTCAAATTTGGCGATCGGTTGCACACAAGTAACCTACTTCGGATCGACGATTTGCTCACAACAAGATCTTATAGAATCCCCTTCGCCAATACACTCCAAAGAATTGAACTTTCACTCTGATACCACTTAGTGCAGTCACGATAGGAGGGTTCACATAATGAATTATTTAGACTGCGCAACAAGAGTAAACACAATGAAAACAACTCAAATAATTGGAGCAAATGTAGATTCAGTCATTTAGTATATCAAAGAATTCAAATATAATCTGGCCGGCAACATGTGGGCTTACAACTTGGGCGCAAAGGCCTGATTACATACATGTGCAAGATAAAGCTTTGAAGTCCTCTCGCGAAGGAGCCAACTATCTATTTTCTAAATCATGAGAACTTGTTAACTACTTTCCTAAGGATCTATTACATCTTTATATCATTTTTGAATCAACAAATTCCTCCGCGTCAGCCAAGGAAGATCACAAAATCCAATGAAGAGTTGTAACGCGCCCGCAGATAGGTCAGACCTAAATGCATAGGACACGCCCACAAATGAATGAAAAATCTGGACCCTTGGGAAAGGTCGGCCACGAACCAAAGGACATTGAATGGTGTGTCATTGAGATCCGCAAGTTGAGGAATGATCTGTAAGCCTTCTCCTTTAGCTGGTTATCAGGAATTGTTAGAATGCCCTGCTCTGAGAAATAGTTGATCTTCTGATAGCAATAACTTTCTGATAACTAATCCAAATGCTCTGAATTCTTGATATGATGTAGATGAATGAATGTAGATGCTAAGTCTAGATCCACAAGATGTGAAATTCCAAAACTAGATCACAAGCTAAAAATTGCTTCTAACTGAACTGCCTGAACTGAACTGGAAAATGAAAAGAAACAAACTGCAAACAAACTGAAATGCAAATGTTTTTGGGTGATGCAAGATTGCTCTTGAACCAGGGATGCTCCTGCATCAGATAGAGAGATAAAGAGAGCGAGAAAGCGCGACATATATAGACAGCAAAAGATATTGATATAGATAGGAGAGAGAGAGATTATGGTAAAGATTAGGGTTACAATTACAATTAGGGCTAGGGCTAGGGATATAATTAGGGTTAGGGATAAAATCTTGTGAAGAAGTAGACAAAGACAAAGAGAGAGGGAGGGAGGGAGAAAGCATGAGAGATATATAGAGAACAAAAGATAGAGATATAGATAAGAGAGAAAGAGACAGGGATAGAGAAAGAGGCAGGGATAGAGAAAGAGATAATTAGGGAAAATATATAACCAAAAAATATTAGGGTTAAGATTAGGGTTACAGTTACAATTAGGATTAGGGTTAGAGATAAAATTAGGGTTAGCGATAGAATTAGGGTTAGGGATAGAATTAGAGTTAGAGTTACAATTAGAGAAAATATTTATAACCAAAAAAATCATTAGGGTTTGAGTTGGAGTTATGGTTGGGGTTAGGGATAGAATTATGAAGAGAGACACAAAGACAAAGAGACATAAAGATAGGGTAGGAGAAAGCATGAGAGATATAGAGAGTGAGAAAGAGATATAGATAGGAGAGAAAGAGGCAGCGAGAGGGAGAGATATAGTTAGGGCAAATATATAAGCAAAAAAATCATTACGATTACAATTACAATTAGGGTTTGGGTTAGGGTTAGAATTATGATTACAAATAGAATCTTGTGAAGAGAGATAAATACAAATACAAAGAGACAAAGAGAAAGTGAGGGAGGGAGAAAGCATGAAATATATAGAGAGAGCAAAAGATAGACATATAGATAGGAGATGAGGCAGAGAGATAATTAGAGCAAATATATATAATAAAACAACATTAGGGTTAAGATTGGGGTTATAGTTATGATTAGGGTTAGGGTTAGAGAGAATTAGGGTTATTTTTTTTATCACACAACATCAATGGATGAAGGAAATATCATTGATCACACAACATCAATGGCTACTAGACTGCCTAACGTTAGAAGAGAGTTTGAATTGGTCCATGCATGGGTGAATAACCCTTATGTAGATCCAAGGTCTTTGATCGATTGACCAACGATTGTTCATCTCCTATCAATGAGTATGTGACATTAGACTTATTTGATATGGAATTTTCAACATTGTTTCCTGATGGTAGATGCGATTGGCTAGAACCTCGCATGAGACGAGTACATCTCCATGAATTTGTCAAACATCTTTTTTGGTATAGGGATCACCATTTTGGTCGACACCCATGATTTAGATACTATGTGATGAATATGATCACGAGACTACATGCACAAAATTCATCTGTAGTGTTTGTCAAAAGAAATCTTCGAGATATGTCATTCACCATCAACGAGCTACGTGAACATATGGAAAATGTGCCCCACTCCCATCTAGCTGATTGTTTGATGAGGTTTGGAACAACCTTAAGGGGTACTAGGTCATATTGGGTAAAATATATACTTGGTGCTCTTTATTGTTGTTGTTTTCCTCCAAAAGCTTTCTCCACATATATTTTTTATTACTAAACTTTGTTTATTTTTTTCACAACTATAACTCTAAATAGATTAAAACCTTATTGTAACCCTAATTTTAAGCATTACCCTAATTCTCACCCTAACCCTCAGTCTAACCCTAATTTTAAAACTTTATGCTAACCCTAAATTTAAAACTTAAAACTTATTATAATATAGTTAGATTAAAGCTTTATGCTAACCCTTAATTTAAGCATAACCCTAATTCTAACTCCAACCCTAATTTTAACCATGATCCAAACCCTATTTCTAATTGTAATTATAACCGTAATTTTGGCCCTAACTCTAATACTAATTGTAACCCTAATTCTAACTTGAACCCTAATCCTAACCCTATTTATAATATAATATGATATATATTTTTAATTATTATATATTATAATTATAATAATATATTATATAATAATATTATTATATATTATATTATAATAATATATTTAATCTATATTATAATATTATATTATGTAATACTAATCATAACATTAATTCTAACTTGAACACTAACCCTCCCTATTTATAATATAATATAATATATATTATAATTATAATATATTATAATTAGGTTTGTCGCTGGGATGTTATTGGCATACCTATATTTAAAAAATATATCTAAAGTACGTAGAGAGATATTTTCTTGAGGGGCTTATTTTTTATCAATTTACTACACATCGGTGGAAATAAAATTTCATGGAAGAGCTCTTCAACTCAACCAGATGCCTCTCGATGTAATAAACCAAATACATATAAGGGAGAGGGGCCAGTAGCCGCCCACCCTAACTTCGCGCACGCCAAGCTCATAGTTAGACATATTGGATTTTGACTATTTTTTTTGGGTTTCTCCGTATGCGACCGGAGAGCTTAAAGCTATTCTTTCAGCGTCTGGGCATTTATACATTTCCCTATAGGATGCGTTATGTGCACATGGGTTGAAAAAGTGTCATTTCAACATGCCGCCCCATATATACGCAACAATAGTTCGCCATCACATTTGTGCACTTGTCTTAATTTCATTGATTAATTTATTGGAGTTGTGAACATGTATTGATACATTTATATTAATTTATTAGGTTGGTATTTTACATGTATTGATTCTTTTTAAAATTTTCACGTTCTATGTGAAAATATACAAAAATAGCTAAATACGGCCATCAAATTTAGGCCGTGGTTTCGGGTGACCCATTGCTTTACATATACTTGCATATTTGAAGTGGATTTTCTTGCTTAACAAGGACAGGATTCGATCCAGGAACGTGTCAGAAGATCTGGGGTGTTTTGGGAATCTCGTACAAGCTTCCATAAGGTGCATTCTTGTTTCCTTGACCTGATTTTGTTATTTTAGTTTTTGAAAAATTTACTGGTTTGTATTTTGTTTCTTTTATTATTATTATCTTGAAAGGAAATTGCGGGAGTAGAAGAAATAGGGTTTTGCATTTGTTTTGTTGTAGTTGGTGTTGATCCCCTGTTTTCACCGTTTTAATTCCTTCAGAGTATTGTCTTCTAGAGTCTAGTTGCCTGCTATGGTTGCAGTGAGTCAGGCTCAGCATTTTTTGCTTGGAAAGTTATACTTGGGATCTTTGGGGTATGCAAGACATTTTATTTCCTACTTAAAAACAATCAAATGTCATGCAACGGGAATGACAATAAACGCATAATTGCTCAGCCCTGGATTATCAGTGAACAATGTCGATCACGATGGAATGTAGTTTCCAGATGATCTGTCCTTGTTTCTTTTCTTTGGTTCCAACGAAACCTGTAATGAGAAGAAAGATTTTTTTTCATTGAGTGTAAAGTTAGGAAGGGATATTGAACTTTGTTTATAAGAATTTGCAAAATGGAAGGGAATATGCAGGAAGAATAGTTGAGATATTTGAAATTGAAAGTGGTGTAGATAAAGATGTTTTGCCTTGGATTGGTATTTGTATTGCACAGCCTGAGTTTGTGATTTTTTGTAGAAAGCCCGTAGACAGGATATTTATTATCATTGGTATAAGCCACACCCGGACCAACGATGGACTGGCCCAAGAGGGGCCAGTAGCTCAGTGGTAGAGCACTCCAGCAGCGTATGGAAGGTCCTAGGTTCGAGTCCTAGCTGGTCCATGTCTCAACATGGTATCAGAGCCAGGCCAGGCTAGGAGCCCCAAGCACACGAGAGGTGTGGCTTAAGGGGGGGTGTTGGTGTAAGCCACACCCGGACCAACGATGGACTGGCCCAAGAGGGGCCAGTAGCTCAGTGGTAGAGCACTCCAGCAGCGTATGGAAGGTCCTAGGTTCGAGTCCTAGCTGGTCCATGTCTCAACAGGTTTGATGTTTGCTACAATTTGTTGTGTTGATATATGTCCTGAAGTTCGCACTATCTTGAGTATGTTTGTTGTGGTACAATATGACTCAGTTTGCCACCACATGAAACAAGTTGTTTAACTTGAATTATTCATTGGATTGCTTATTGGACACCTGCCTGACTCTGTACTGTTGGTTCTTCTGCTCAGGCTGCGCCTGTGATAGAAAGTATCAAACACACATGTATCCAAAATTCTGTAGCAGTTTGGACCAAGAATATTCGAAATTTGAAATGGCTGAATTTATTCTATGCAAAGTAGGATCCATGTTAAAATGGTGCATTTTCATAATCTCTGAATAATGGGGTTGAAACAATAGAGCACTATACTCCATCAAGTTATATTTTTTTCTCGTGAAACTTTAAATAAAAGGAGGCCTAAAGCAAAACATTCTGACACTCGGTTTCAAATTTATCAATTTCATTTAATGTCAGCCTCTCCCCCTTGATTATCTGATTCAGAATGAGTTGTTGATGCATTTTATTTTTTCTTATCTATTTATAGTGATTCATGGGACAGATTCCCAGGTAACTACCAAATCTGTTATCCGTGTCTCATAAATCATGCCAAGGCACCCAAATTTTTTATAGGGACCTTTATCCTTTAACCTTGGAATTGAACACAGAACAAACAGAAGATTTGAAGCACCATATAAAAGTGCTTCCTAGGTTCCATACATTTCCCAAACTTTACGGACCAGAACAAATAGCTAGAAACTACTTTCGGAGATTTTTGTATTATTTTAATTTTTAAGCACATAATGGCATTGAAAAGAAAGATTGTATGCATCATAGATTGACACCTGCTAGAGACAGTTGTCCTCAAATTCCAAGTTTGCATTTAGCAAGCAGGTTTCTATGTATTAATATTATCATAGCTTACCAGATTGCATTCCCTCCAAGGGTTTTAATTGAAATCTGTCTGTGAGAACTAAGGCAGCCCGAGTCCAACAATTAGAAAATAAGAAAAGAAAATCTTTGTGTTAATGCCCATGGATGACTAAAATAGCATAAGGGAACCCAAAAGACCTTGGTTTGATAGATGTTCGTAACATAATAGATTTGAAGAGTTGAACATTAACTTGCAATCTAACTGAAAGTTCCTTGAAGGAGTTGTGTAGCAGCTGAAACTTTGGGCCACAACCAAACAAGGAGAATGGTGTAAGATTAAACAGATGTAAAAACACCAAATCATAGGGTATATCACCTCAGGTTTGGCAGTGGTGGAACACTGTCAGCAATGTGCAAGATTGTATTAGGAATTTCGCTTTACAACTGGAAATTGCATTTGCTTGAAATTTTGTAAAGCCTTTTCAACAAATCTATTTTTTGCATATCCCGCAATCATTTCAGTCAACAAGAATAGATCTCTTTGAGGCGTTCTGTTAGACAGGTAGAATGGCTCGAGGGAGTTCCAGTCATTGAAAAAATACATGAAGGTAGAACAACTCTCTGGAAGGTGATAGCAGAAATCCAGATATGTCTGTATCGATTTTCAAACTACATCTCAGTTTTCACGCAAATCTCCTGGGATCTCTTATGGTCTCTGGGTTCCCCCGTTCCGTCAGTGACCTTGAAAAAGTCCTTGGTTGACACCCCTATCGCATGCACTATTGTACCTGGATTTCTCTCCCTGGTGAGTGGCCTTCAAAGCAACAGTTTTGAATATTATATGTATATTTCCCTCATTGTCTATATTTCCTCCTCATACTGTTTGTGACATCGTCTCTTGCTATTTTCCTCAAAAATTCGAGAAATAGGGATCCTAATGTTATTTGATTTTTCTTCGAAATGTAAATAGCTTTAATGCTGGCATGTCAATTGTTTGATGATGCTAGGTTGTATTCTACTTTTTGAATGTATAATTTTTACAAGATTTATCAGAAAATTGAAAGCCTATTTTAACGATTTTGTTTAGACATGAAACTTTGGCTTGATATGCAATAAAATCGTCTTTAAATTGTTGTAAGGCAATAATCTCTAAAGAGAGAGGTTTCAAAATAAGATTCGGTCTTGCCATAGAGAATAGGCCCTAAGGAAAGAACTGCAACCCTCTACAGGACACATGGTCCTTGTACGGAGTATCACTCCTTGTATTGTTTGCAATATTTGTAATGTTCCCTTCCTAAGCACTATCAGCGGGAACCCGTGGGCTAATGAGTTAGGGTTAGGGAACTCATGGTGATCGTTCAATCCAGTTTATTTGGCGATGACAGGTGTTGCATTGAGCTCCGTCAGTTGAGATTTGCACAATGACCTTTTCTGGAGAGGATTCGGGCAAATTGTCCGCATTTACTATTTTTAGTAAGTCACAAGCTAGACATCGACTTGGTTAGTTGGCAGTATTCCTATTTTAGGAATGTCGGTGAATGTATTCGATGACGATATCTTGGTGGTTAACGTGGTCCAGAGCATTTAATTTAAATAACTTTAAAATATTAAAGTTTAACTTTAGCGTTATTTAATATTATTAAAGTGACTTTTTGGAGCGCTTGGGAGACATAAGGTAAAGTTAAAATACATTAAATTTAATTATTTAATGTTAGAGTGCTCAACATAAGAAATGAAAAGGGATTTTAATAAAGTAATATTTTATATCCCAAAATGAGGCGTGAGGATGAAAAGGAAATAAAAGAACTTTTGGAGAGTTTATTTGGTATGCATGGATGATATTTTGAAGTGTTTCATGCTGTTGGTTTGAACAACAAATTTCATACCTTTGTGAGGACAAAAAACCTCATAGAGGACAGCAATTGCGGTGGTGCAAAATCCTTCATGATCGTTATGTGGTAATATCACTTTAGGGATTACATTGAGATTATTGAGATCATTGCAGGTAGTCGCGGAGAGTTTATTCAAGGCCAACATCAAATCTCTTTGCATGATAATTTGAACATAGCTGAGCACTTGTTTAAGGACTTATTACAGATTACAGGAGTTTTGAGAAGGTTTTATTGCTGTCACAACTCCTACAGGCAGGCCGTACCTCCCTAGAGGGGCGTGGGAGCTGGGAAATGAAGCATCCAAGTTTGGGGCTGGAAAATACATGGTTTTGGAGCGCTTAGGGTTGAGGAAGACTCGGCAACAAACATCAGAGTGAACAGCAGCATTTTGAGGAAGATATCAGCTATTCATTGAGTTCCAAGGTTGCTGGTCCAAATTCAGTTTTCATGCTTTTTGCATCAGCGTTTAATGGGTATGTTGGAAATGGCATTGTAATGTATTTTGATGATTTGGGTAGTGCCTATTTTGATGTTATATTGTACTTTCAGTTCTGAAAATAATTCTGAAAATTAATACTGGTTGTGGATATTCAAAATATCACCATTTTTAGAGTTATTTCTGTTATTTCATTGCTGCAAATGAAGCTACTGTTAAACAAATTTCTACATCTTCGTCTTCTTCTGTAAACGCACTCAAACAACAACAAAACACCAAAACAAAAAAAAAAATCAGAACAAGGGTGTATGATACAATATCGTCTCTTGCTATTTTCCTCAAAAATTTGAGAAAAAGGGATCCTAATGTTATTTAATTTTGCTTCGAAATGTAAATAGTTGCAATGCTGGCATGTCAGTTGTTTGATGATGCTAGGTTGTATCCTACTCGTTGAATGCATAATCTTTGCAAGATTTATCAAAAAATTGAAAGCCTATTTTAAAGATTTTGTTAAGACATGAAACTTTAGCTCGATATGCAAGAAAATCGTCTTTAAATTGTTGAAAGGCAATAATCTCTAAAGAGAGAGGTTTCAAAATAAGACCCGGTCTTGCCATAGAGAATAGGTCCTAAGGAAAGAACCACAACCCTCTACAGGACACGTGATCCTTGTAAGGAGTATCACTCCTTTGAAGATGCTGCTTATGCTTATGATAAGGCAGCCGTATCCATGAAAGGCATCAATGCTAGGACCAATTTCTTCTACAATAATTTAGAGGCATGCAAATTCTTGTCCATACAGCCTATTCAGCCCACCAATACCTTGCAATCGAAGTTTGAAGACTCAGGGCAAGCTAAACATAGAAGTGAAAACCTGGACCTCAATGCTATCAAATCCAAAAAATACCGTGAATGCAGGTAAATATAGAGGTGTTAGACAACGCCCAAGGGGTTGTTATGGTGTAGAAAGCTTGGACCTGAAC
Organism: Cunninghamia lanceolata; assembly: GCA_027924645.1. NCBI lineage: Eukaryota > Viridiplantae > Streptophyta > Pinopsida > Cupressales > Cupressaceae > Cunninghamia > Cunninghamia lanceolata. The sequence continues at coordinate 5,753,796 of BSBN01000771.1, forward strand.
TTCAAGCAATGTCAATGGCTTGAAACATTTGATATAGTAGAAGAGGCTGCTTATGCTTATGATATTGCTGCCATATCAATGAGAGGCATTAGAGCAATTACAAATTTAATCCATATGAATTCAGATCCATGTAAGTTCATTTCCAACCAACCTATTGTTTTGTCCCCTACTTTGGCGTCTTGCTCCAAATTGCATGCAAATTATATTGATCCTGCCAACATGTTGTAAGATGCTTGCTCTAATTATACATGCAAGAATTCGACCATGAAACATGTTGCATTAGAAGCTGAAATTTACAACTTTGGTGACATGTTCATGAACAATTCCATACAGTCTCCAATAGGAATGATAGAGAAAAATCATCAATCGCTTGGACGTGCTTCAAGCAATTTGCAGCTACCTGTCTCATTCCTAGAGATCCTACCAACCCTAGTACCAACATTGCCATTATAAGGCCTTTGCTAGAATATCCCTCAGCTAGTTCTAGTCGTAATCCTGAAGTATTTCTTCATATGCAACTAAATTACACATTCCTATAATCTATTGTCAAAATGCAATTGTTGATGACTTCTTTTGACATCAACAACATTGCTAATACAAATTCAAGTTTGTTGGATCAAGTAATCCAAAAGTTCCTTCCTCAACAACAACAATTGCAATTGGAGAAATATGGCATGCATGTTGTTGACCATTAATGCTCCAATTCCTCTATCAACAAACTAGGTACTCTTCTTCGAGGTTTTGCAAGAAAATAATTCGGAGATAGCTGATATGGCCACTTGGAAAGACTTTAGTGACATTGAAGAAGATTGCCTTCTCATCTATTTCAATTTTGTTTCCGAATATTTCTACCTTGGAAGCACAAATATATGACATTTTCCACCATGATGTTTTAATACAAGTCAATGTTTCATGTTTGCACACTAAAAGCTTCTAGTGCTTCCTAATTTCCTTCATTTACTATTTTAACTATCTTAGATAAAGAGACATGGCCGTCAATGAGGTTTCAAATTGTACATTTTGACAAATGTAGATATCTTGTTGCAAGTAAATTATGTTGTTGCAATTGTATAGATGCATTTGTTGGACATCTTGTCATTAATGTCAAGAAGGTAGTCATGATTGTTATCATTAATGAATAGACGAGAGTATAGGAAATGGTTGTCATTGATGTCAACATAGCAATATGATTGAATGCAAGACAATATCATTGAAAGAGGCAATATAGTGTCATTGATGTCAAAGGCATATGAAAGAATGTTGAAGGAGAAGCTTGAACAAGAAGCCTTGGAGAATCTTGGTATGAGAATGATTTACACTCTAGTTGCATCAGCCAAATAATAGTTAATGGAATCATTGATGTCAAAGGAAATAAGATTAATCTGTTACACCCATTGAAGTTGGAAGGCCGACATAGAGATTGTATTGTTTAAATTAAAGATTTAAACAACTATTTTAACATGGCCAATTTCCTATATTGGTGCCTTGAGTTAGAATAAAAACAAATTGAATTCACAAATATGGGCCGACCCATATTGGCCTACGAGCGCCACATTTTAAAGATCTAAATTGAAATATTAAAATACCTCTTAAAGAGGCCGACCACCTCCATATAAGACAAATTGTCTTATTCATAGAAGAAAGTGAGTGGTGCGATTAATATAAATAGACAGCGATTAAGAAGAATAAATGTAGCGGTTAAGAAGAAGTGATAAAGTAGTGATTACATATTAAAGGCATTGACCATCTTTAAACTATATTGTTTATGAGGCTTTGAGCGCTCCCTATAAGAAGACAAGCCGATTCATTAACAAGTTGAGTGACTAAGGATTTGGTGCGATCCATAAGAGGAACGAATGCATTAAGAAGGGATGCGATTTAGTTTTGTGAAGGGCTGCGATAATATTTGTAGAATGGTTTGAAGATTTAACAAAGAGCTGTGACCCTTGGCAGCGATCTCCAAGTTGGGACAGTGTAACATGCTACCCCAAATTTTTTTCAAAATTATACAATCTATCACAGCAGGGTTAGCAAAAGTGTGCAACCGAATGGAATACCTCCACACTTTCTGATCACCAAGTTCCCAAAATGGGTGAGGTGAGAGCATACAATGTTTTGGTTTACAAATCAAAGCTATGCAAATGAAACTAAATACATTCATCCGCTATATAGCAGACATCTGCTTTTTAGCAGGCATCCACTTATTCAGTGGATGAATAAAGAAAGATACATAATGTTCATTTCTCCACACTGGCGGTAAACCATCCAGGGGTTGCAATATGTGTTTGCAACGAAATAAAGATTACAATGCTATGAATCAATTGCAAACTAAATCACTATCCCTGACTTGCATGCTTTATCTCAGCTGCAAACAATTAGAGCATTAAAACATATGAAGAGAACATGCAAATATGAACATAGAATCACCCAATCAACACCTTTGAATGCTTGTCATCAAGAAATACAACCTGCACCACATTAGCATCAATAGTTTCATGAAATAATTCTGCCCAGCTGATAAAAAGCAAAGTGATCACTGCTGTTGAAAACTATAATCAGAAAATCAGAATAAACCTCCAACTGTATGGCTGCCCAGCAGGGTATGAACCACACAAATCATGCTCAAACACTAGTATCCATAAACATATAATGATATCAGCTGAAATATGCAATGAAGGGGACTGCTGATGAAAAGTTTCAATACAGAAATTCTGAAGGGTCTTCTGCTGTACGGACGGCCAGCAGGGTCTTAATACCCCACGATTCCTACACCAAATTGCTTTCCAAACCCTTTCCAAATGCTCTCAACATCAAGAGCCTTCTTGGACAATACTATGAGGTAATTTCTTAACCTCAAAAGTCAAAACTCAGACTGGTCTGTTTGCAAAAACCCCATGCTCAGCTCAGAAAAGTATGGCCTCATGGACATGTACGGCCTGCTCAAAATGTATCCAAACAGCATAGAAACTAATGATACTTCATTAGTAAATGGCAACTTGATATGCTAAGGAATGCTCAACCAACAGCTGCAAGCAAACAATATCAAATACTCTCAAAAATATATCAACTCTCTACCATGGTACGGCTATGCCAGTACGGCCCAGCCATAGAAACATTTAAACTTGCAACAATCTCCATAAAATTATAAGCAATGATGGCGCCCAGCTATGACTCAAAGTATCATTAAAGATTTAGAGGGAAAAAACAATCAAAAGCTGATCAAACCCTCATGCCTAGGCTGAAAAGTACGGCCTGAAGATAGGCATTCTGCATTCATAGATCTTCAATACCCTCATCAAATCAATAATCAAACACTCCAAAAACTCAAACAATGATAAATCACCATCTCCTACACCCCACGATTCCTACACCAAATTGCTTTCCAAACCCTTTCCAAATGCTCTCAACATCAAGAGCCTCCTTGGACAATACTATGAGGTAATTTCTTAACCTCAAAACTCAGACTGGTCTGTTTGCAAAAACCCCACACTCAGCTCAGAAAAGTATGGCCTCATGGACATGTACGGCCTGCTCAAAATGTATCCAAACAGCATAGAAACTAATGATACTTCATTCGTAAATGGCGCCTTGATATGCTAAGGAATGCTCAACCAACAGCTGCAAGTAAACAATATCAAATACTCTCAAAAAATATATCAACTCTCTACCATAGTACGGCTATGTCAGTACGGCCCAGCCATAGAAACATTTAAACTTGCAACAATCTCCATAAAATTATAAGCAATGATGGCGCCCAGCTATGACTCAAATTATCATTAAAGATTTAGAGGGAAAAAACAATCAAAAGCTGATCAAACCCTCACGCCTAGGCTGAAAAGTACGGCCTGAAGATAGGCATTCTGCGTTCATAGATCTTCAATACCCTCATCAAATCAATAATCAAACACTCCAAAAACTCAAACAATGATAAATCACCATCCTCCAACACAAAACTTAGAAGATATCACAATCCTAATTAGCTCCATCTGATTTCTAAGTGAAACCACCATTACTAGTTAGGATGGATCTCTCACCACCGAAATTGATCATCTTCAACAGGGTTTTCGTCCTTAAGAAGGAAAAATGGAAGAACTCGCAGGTTCAATCTGACAGCATAACAATATCAAATCCAAGCATCCCTCCAAATGAGCTCTCATCCTCCTTTATAACTTTTTGAGAGGAATATAATATTATTTTCTTTTTACCACTTCATATTTCTTCTCTCAGAAAGACCTTTTTTGAAATAATAATAATATAACGTGTGTGAGGCCCCCTTTTTAAGTGTCTATTATTTAAAACACTTAATTACCTTTCCAATGAGCTATAACACTTAGGTACCTTTTTAATTATTTTCACCCTTAGCAGCTTAAGTGAAAATAATAATTAAAGTAGCTGATTAAATATCATTTTTTGTAGAAAATCCCAAACTTAATCCATATGCCAAATAAACTGAACCAATATACTTTGTAGGGTTTGGGATGCGAAACGATGCCTTTCGGGTGACTTTCCAAAAATAGACGGTTCCTCCAAGAATCTTGGAGAACAATCTGGGAACCCGATCAAACATCCGAAAGTTGTACAACCATCCCGAGACATCACTGAGCTTAAAGCCAAGGCAAAACATCACAAATAACTAAACCTGTGCTCTTCACAACAAACAGAGCTCCCTAACCAACCCAGATAGCCTATAGAAGCTCAAGGGAATAGGCTATTGGTCACAAACTTGGCTAAACGCCAAATGGGAACATTACAGACAACCCCTGTGTCTATTCATTCTTTCAAGAGGATATATAATGAGATTGTGAGAGTGTAGAGAAAAAAGTGAATATCAAGGTAACACACTCAGATCATCATGTGAAGATTCAAGAGAGAATTATAAGAGAAATATATGCAGATATAAAGAAGAAATATATGCATATATAAAGAAGAAGAAAATGCTGATCTAGAAGAAGATTATGCTGAGATAAAGAAGAAGACCTTGCAGGGATAAATGAAGAGTTTGAGCAGATATAAAAGAAGAAGATCTAGCAGAGATAGAGGAAGACTTTGGATCAGACTTGAAAGGAAGAACATTGTGTGATTTGGATCAGATTTGTGAAGAAAGGATATTGTGTGAGTTGTGATCAGATTTGTAGAAGATAGTGATCCAGATCCGTAGAAGGTTGGTGCCTTAACGAGAGATTGGTGTCTCTTATTGGTTGGTGCCCAGTTGCAAATTGGTGCTCACGAAATCTACAAGCAGGGATTGGTGTCTCTAGTGGGTTGGTGCTCACAAGTCATTAAGAGGGGATTGGTGTCTCCTGTAGGTTGGAGCCTACAAAGATTGTAAAAGAGATTCATATATATAAGCAATATTTTGCCATGGTTTTCTCCCATAAGGGTTTCCACGTAAATCTTGTGTTCTTGTGGTGCATCATTGATAGATTTTGTGTGATTGATATTGTTGTGCTTCTTAAGTTGTGAAAAAGTAAAAGTTTGTATTATACTGATTCACCCCCCCTCTCTCAGTACAATTGTGTTCTTCATTAAATATTTGAAACCTAATGCTATCTCAACACAACTTTACATTATTTATTCTATTGAAATTTCACATGAATTTAATGCATTCATTGAATTCAAAATGCAACAAAAATTAAAGAAATTGAAAAATTAAAATGAATAAAATTCAATTGAATTTCAGCTTGTTACTATGTGTTGTAATATCCCACACAAATCTGACCCAAATTTGACCCCTTTTCTTTCAAGTAATTTTGTCAAACACATGTCATTTTGTTGGCCTCGTTTTCAACTTGCCAAATTTTAAACTTTTGCATCAAATCCTTATGTTGAGTCACCCCTAGTCACAAATTCTCCTAAAGTGTCAAGTTGATTTCTAGTTTGAAGGACGAATTGTTTGCTTGTTTCAGCTGAAGTCTTGAAAGAGGTTCTAGTACGTGCCAAAATCACAAGAACAATTAAATTTGAAGATTTAAGGCAGCTGGGAAGAAATAGTCTTATAAGGGTGTTACTATGTTTATTTTGCCAAATGTGGCAAAGTTTCAGAGCTTTACGCCTCACGATTTGCAAGATTTTAAAAGTTTGATTTTTTCGTGCGCAGTTTGCGAAAACAATTAAAGAGGCAATTCTATTAAAGTTCAAGAAGAATCCTTTTGCCCACGACCTCATATTGTCTTTATGGATAATTGGCCAAAATTTCATGAAGATCCGACGCTCCAGTCAATAGTTACGCAAGTTTTACCATTTTTTGTGCTTGCATGGTTAACTAAGTTAATATTCGTAAGTAAGGTGTATTTTGTGCACGTGTGGATATGAATCTCTAAATCGCCGAGGCGAACCATAGAAGAGAAGAAATTAATTAGAAGAGGCCAGAAAATAATTACTTTGCTCAAAAAGCTAAGTTGGCGTTACTTTTCAATTTGGGTAAGTAAGGGGTTCACTTTCACTTTTCACTAAGTGAGCACCCACTTTCACTTTTCGCTAAGTGAACATCGACTTTCACTTTTGCCTAACCACATGAAAGCTCACTTAGAAAAAGATGAAAGTAGGGGTCTACTTTCAATTTTGACGAAGTGGAAGTTTACTTTTAGTTTTGGCAAATCAATTCAAAAGCATTACTTTCAATTATTTTTTTGGAAAGTCTAAAAGGCAGCCACTTTCACTTTTGGTGAAGTAAACAACTCCACTATTCCACATCCACCAAAGGCTCCTGCATGCAAGGAAACGGTTTAAGTTTAACTATCTCTCACCAATAATATACAACGCATGAATTGGCAGTTTAAAGAATTGGTTCTCATGATAGAAAATGCGGTCTTCTTCTTCGCAGGTCGTGCCAGGTAGTAAATATGAGGAGCACTGGACTTTAAAAATGATTACAGCTAGCTAAACACAATATGTAAGCATGCATACAACAGTTCTTTCCTGCGCACCAGAATGGGAGCCGTAGATGAGGGTATGGGCATTCACAAAGTAAAATGGAAGGAGGATTGTGGTCAAATACTGTAGTTACAACTACTTTGGAAGACATGTATGCACAATGTGAAAGCATAGAAAGGGCACGAGAACTGTTTTCAAAAGCATAAAATCTTTTTTTCATCCACCACTTATATCAAACTCACAACATTATATAAAGAAAGCTAGTTAAAGGAGGTGCAACACATTATGCTGCGCACAAGTTGCACTAGTAGACATGCATGCAGAATGTGGAAGCATGGACAAAACACGTGAGTTGTTTGATAGAATAGTTCAAAGAGATGCTATCTCACGGAATGCAATGATGGTAGGAGATATAGAAAATGGGTTTGTTTAAGCTAAAGAAATGCATTTGGCACTTGTGACGCCAAACTCCATAATCTTTTCAAACATCCTCACGACTTGAATTAAAATGGTGAGCTGTGGATCAGGATATGAATGTCCCTCAAAGAGTGATTGGAAATGAGTTTTTATCAGTTGATGTAGTTGCAGCCGTCCGACAGAAATGCTTTCAAAATTTAGAAGCATAGACAATGTACATGAACCATTTGAAAATGCCTCAAAGAAATATGGTCTCGTGAACTTCAACATATGTGAGCATTTAGAAAATTATCTCACGCCGTAAAGGGGTACACGTTGAAAAGATTTCTAAACCTATCGGTGTAAGTTTCCTTGAGCCTCCTATGGGTGCAAGTGCCAGTATAATTCGATATGCTTGGATAGACATATATGCAAAATGTAGAATCGAATACAATGCACTTGAACTGTTTGACAGAATGTCTCAATCAGATGTTATCTCATGGAATGCAATGGCACATGAATTGTTTGACGAAATAACTCGAAGAAATGTTGTTTCGTGGGGTGCATCAATTGCAAGATGATACAATTACCAATCATTAGATTTGTGACACTGAATGGTAGATTTTCATCCAGAAGGTTCACTATTATCATTTGTTCAAGATAAATTATCTTGTGAAATTGGACATGTCTTGTTACCAATGGTTTATAAGCAGAGGGTGCAAGTAGTGATGAAGTCAATTCTCTTCAAGCCAAATTGGAAGTACACATTGTTTGGGTGAGGATTCTGCATAAAGTCATTAAACATTAAGGTACCATTCATCTATGGAGGCAAGGTTGTTGCTACTTAAATCTCAAAACAAATATTAAAAGCTGAAATGAGTATGGGGTGGTGAAGAATTTGACGTGGCAACAATGGGTGTTGGTGGATATGGGCATTCTGCCCTCGCGACTTTGAATGTTAGGAAAAGTATCAATGTTCCACTTCTTAGTGCATTAGAACTTGAACGATAATATGCTTGTGTAAAAATGATCTTTCGTCATGGAGATTGAATGAAGAGCACAACAAGAAAGAATGATATAATTGGTCCTCTTTGCAGAATGCTCTAAGATTGAGATGAGTAGTGAATGGCGATGGCATTTTATGATTACAATTGAGGTGAGAGTCAAAGATTCAGGTATATAGAGAAGTTGTCAATATTCGGCGAAGTTTGACCACCAAAATGGAGCTAACAGAGATGGAGAGTAACTTAGCTAAATCCACAACTTGAAAGTTACAAGTCCTAGTTACCTTTTTGTGAAAGTGACTTAAGTCACTCTTTGTAGTGTAAAGTTAGAAAATGAACTTTATTTCTGGAAAAGTGATGTAAAACATAACCAAAAATAGGGTTCATTATTCTATTGTATTCCAAAAAGGTAGTTATTAAGTAGTTATGAAGTGGTTAGGAAGTAGTTATGGGTAGTTACTGGGAGCAAGCCTATAAATACAAGGCTATTTCAAATGTAAAGGGACTTTTTACAAGAGGGAAAAAATTTGAGAACTACTCAGAGAGATTGTATGAAGACTTTTTGGTTTGACACTATGTATAGAAGAGTTTTTGGAATTGTATAATTTCAAGGAGATAATGAAGAATGCTTTTGGTTCGTATGTTCTAAATGTATTCATGTGTCGTCATTGCTGATTTCTCATATGTTAAATCAGTAATCCTTCTATGTGATTGTGCAAACCATTGGTATTTTATGTGATTGATGTAATGAATAACGTTCATATCTTGGTATCTTGGTTTGAACGTGTTGAGGTGGTATATCTTTTCGTATGTTGAGGTTTATCATCTCTCTTTCATTGTTATTGCACATCAAAACATATTTTCTATTAAAACCCCTTTGTAATTTGTCATATCCATTGTGAAATCTCAACTGATATTCGTATGTCTATTGTTGGGATTTCTATTAGTTATTTTCCTCTAGTTTCGCATTTTCTCCTTTATGTACTTTTAGGTTAAAAGTACACAAAAACTACAAATACCCCCATTATACGAGGGAGCTGCCCCTCTCAAATGCAGAGGAAGATCGTTGCTCTGTTGCGATCTCTCCAACTGTTGGTCAATTCGTCGCTGCTTTCCAGGCAAAACAGAGTTATTCTTGAGAATTCATTCGCAGCGACAAATCTGTTTACCAACACATTCCAAGTTCTGATTTTATTTTCTGATTGCTTGTTTGGGTTTTATTTCAATTGTTTTCATTGCATAACATATAGAAAATGATGAACAAATACAATACAATGAAATACAATGAATTGTAACTGAATGGGATCACTTTTATTGCCAAAATCTCAGTTCTGATTGCAAGATATACTAGTCTGATCAGACCTATATCAGATCGATATAGAGATATAAAATGCATTCCAAATATTTGGATTCTAGACACAAACATGCATACCCGGAATGATAGAAGCTTGATCATTGGCTTGAAAAGACGACGTTGAGCCTTCCATTGCAATGATATATAGATGCTTCAGACTGAGTTACTGTCCTGATGTAAAGTGCAGTCTGATCCTCCTTTGGTCTGATGAAAAATGATGTATATTGGCCTTCAATAAGAAAGGCGGTTAGTCCCAATATGAAACGTCCTACCAATGAGGACACCCCTGATGCAAATGATCTAATCCAGCGTATAAAACTGAGGATATTGCAATTGAAATCTCTGAGTATGAATAATGAAGGTCTGATATGTCATTCAAAGATCTCTGACCTGCAATTCATTACTTCGTATGACAGCTATTTGATTAACATGTGGCGCCATGGGTATACGAGAGCCCTTGTATTAATTTGTCCCACAAAATGTGAAATAAACCCTTATCCAATTGATACGCATCGGCTAGGATTGATAAGGCTTCCGGAAGTGATTTATATGCTTCAAAAATAACATTAAATGGTGCACCCAGCTTTCCAAAACTCTTCCATAATAAATCGATCACCAATTATAACTTAAACATGCTAATGAATCCCACGATCAGGAGTATGCTGCCGCTGATTTGGAATGATATAAATTTGAATTGATATCATTATGCTCACCTCCTCAACTGTCATAAATTCCAAAGTGAACTGCCCAAAAAGAACCCACGTGCCATGAGAAATAAGCACATTCAACAGCAATAATATTCTATAATGATAAACCTTGAAACCCTTGAAATACTTGCAAATATCTTCACCAATGTGCACAAATTAGACCTCTGAATGAAGCCCACAAATTAGCAGTTCTACAATGGATTTTTCACCACCTCAGAATTGCAAAACCATGAAGAGTTTACATTCTCCAAGGCTAAACCAGCAAACCTTGGTTCATCTTCTCCAAGTGAAGAGCTCAAGAGACAAAGCCAAAATCTTCCAATTAACTAATGAGTGAATGCCTCATATTTGCTTTTGTTGTGCCTTTTATACTTTTCAAAAAAAGGTCGATCCCCATGAAGAGCACTTTAAAACATTTAAAATGATCATTAAATACTATTTAATGCACTTTATAACCATCTTTGCAGTGGGCGCCCAAGTAGTGCTTTTTTGAATCGTCTAACATCATACTTTATAATTGCCATTTGACTTTATTAAATGCATCCATAAATGGCCTCCCCTTTTTAATATTTCATTAAAGTACTTTAAGTGACTTAAATTGAGGGTCATGGCCCCATTGGATATAAAGTACACTTAAAACTTTATATTATGACTTTATAATTTATTATCATTAAAAAGACTTTAATGATAATAACTCCACGAATACTCATTAACTGGCCAAACCAACTGAACATGAAGATTGACACTACATCCGATACCTGTCTAAGTGCCTTACTAAATATAGCAATATTGACTCCACTGACAAAGTGACTTACTATAAATAGTGAGTGAGAAACTGAGTCAAACGAAGGCCAATCCTGAATGAAATTGAGCTCTGACGAAGAAGTCAACCAAACATCTGCCAAACAGGACCCTCTGAACAACTCCATTAGCCTACGAGGGTCAGGAAATAGGCTAATCCCTCTTAAAACTAATGCTCACGAAAAAGGGAACATTACAGTCCGCCCTCCCTAAAATTGCTTGACCCCAAGCAATCTCCACTGTAAAGAAACTCTACTCCATTGAAGGTCCAAAGGAAGACTATGAAATGTCCCACACGAAAACACAACTGCTGCAGCATCAACATAACCACAACTGCGCAAAAATAAACAACAAACCAACTGTCCAATCCCTGCGCACTGAAACTGTGCATCTGAAACAAATCACGTACATGAGGTTCGAAAGTGAAACTGCAAGTAACCCACACCATGTACACACTACAATACTCCCCAGTGAACCTAGACTGGAACCCCGATGCACACGAAGGATCCCACAACACACTTAAGAATGTCCAACAACCAATGCCTGGATCCCAAATCTAGAATAGAAGCTTGCTAAGTAGAACATCTTCAGACCTGTGCTGCTCAACATTGATCCCAACTTCACCATGCTAGAAGTGGTGAAGCGATACAATGGGACCCACCCAAACTGCAGTGCTAACCCTGTCACCACCTGGATCCCAATGCAATCGAAACTCATATCCATCCGTCGAGTGGAGATAAGAACATCTGAAAGTGTCTGCAACACAACAACTATCTCCATCCTCTGCTAGACTCCCATGGATGTGCTGACTCTGCAAGTAATTCCCTACAAATAACTGAGTCGGGTACTTGCAGCCACTAACTCCATCTACTGAAGATGGTAAATATCCATCCCACAAAGGATGGTATAACCCTGGAGCCAATCCACACCGATGCATCATCAAATCCTCTGTGTGGATCAAAAGAAAAGTGATGAGCACTCCTCACTATGCAGTCGCAATAAAAAGCTCCAACCTTGGTCAATGGCTGACTGTCATAGCCCTGTATAACTCCCTCCTCATCATAGCTTACAGCACTGGAATCAGAAGATGGCTCTGGTCTCTGATCCCGAATAGCTGATTGGGTAGGGGCTTTGGTAACCCTCTCTGCAAACCCAATCACAAAATCTCTATCAGGAAACATTGAAGTCAGAGTATCTTCAATTGCTCCCAAAGCACTCTTAATGAAGCACAAACCTCGAATGCGAGTACCCTCTGTGGCTCCATACCTACTCTCCTGAAACTCCGCACACTCAAGTAGGTACTCAACAAACTTATTTGTGCAGTAAAAGCGATATAAGGCTGAATCAACCTTATTTCTCGTAACCTTCAGCTGATCTCTCCAACTCTGTGGCTCAATAAACTGTGATCAAAATCAGCTGCATGGGATGAAACAACCGATTTGCTTCCAGGAGAAGGAAACAAATCAACACGAGAGCCCATCTCCCAACCAAATGATGCTCTAAATATCTCCTGTGAAGATGATGGAGTAGTGTCAAGAACTGTCACACAACTCTCAGTAGTACCCACCACTGAAACACAAGAGCTATTAGTAATCTGACCCGCATCACCTATCATGGGACTAACCTCAGGGGAACCAGGTGCGACAAGAGGTTCTCTACAACTCTCAACTACTGCACTCATCCCATCGGAATCAACTGCACCAACATCTGTGATGGATGTAACCAAATCCTCAATCTGCTCACAAGCATAATCCGTGGGTATATGCTACTCACCAACTGCTGCCATGGAAACCTGAACTGTATCTAAAAGTGGTGAAGACTGTGCTAGTCTCCATGCCACGGTAAGCTCCTCAACCTATGACTATGACTCTTGAAGGGCCAACTGGGTGCTCTTCAATGAGTCCATAGTCACCTCGAGCTCATAGGTGAGCTCATCAACTTCTTCCTTTCCCTTCAGGGCATCATAACAAATGCAATCCTACTCGAGAAGATAATCCCTGTCAGCAACTGTAGATAATTTTGTTTCATTATTCCAATTGCTTCTCGAAGTGCATGAAACTCAGCAAGGGAAAGACCACTATCACCGTGCTCATCTATCATAGGAGTACTCCAACCAAAAGTAGCCAACATCTGTCGAGCAACATCAAAATGCTCAATGGCTGTGGCAATCATACTGTCATTCACCTTTAGTTGCCCAACCAAATGATGAGGACTTTGCAACATAGGACTCCCATACAAGTTTGCTGATTCGAAATCTGCACTGTGATATGAGGCTGTATCAACATCACTCACCTCATGATAAGCAGCATCATGTGTGCTATCATCAGTGCACACATCAACAACTAAGATATTGCTGCTATGTACCTCAAAGGATGGCCCAATTGGTAATGTAGAAGCTGCTGATATAACATTATCTTTACACACTTCTGCTTCCAATGTAACTGCATGTCCATCCAACTAACGATCTTGGGATTCAATGCCACTAATTGCATTTTCCAACTTGTTTCCTAAGGTCTGATTTGAAAAATCAGACTCATCACGACATGAATCCACATCACACAATGCATCATTAGTACCCAATTCTTGAGTACCTTCATGTGACAACTCAATAGAAGCGTCTTGCACAAGTGAAGTCACTGTTGTATCATGTTGATGCAAAGTCTCATCACTACTGTCATGAAAATCAGAACTGTTATGGGTCTAATTCACCATGCAATCCTCATTCTTGTCACTTGTATCTTGTGTGCCAATACTCAAGGTCTCTTCCACAACACTTTCTGAACTTGCCATGACTTTTAAATCATCATTACGCTCAAGGGAAAGACTGCTGTCATAAAAATCGGACTTGTTATCATGACTGATAACAACTTCTTGAGCGCTAATAACACTTCAAATCTCACCTTCTTTTCTTGCATTGGCTCCTCCTTAACCAAATAAGGTCCCAACTTGTCTCTACACCGATCAAAGACACTGCATACCAACACATAAGCAGCCGGAGATGTCAATTTCTCTCGCTTGTGAACTGCTAGAAGAAGTGTCATGAAGGGCTGAGATATACTATCAATGTTATTAACAATGGAAGTCATGATATCTCTCATGTAGTCCTGAATACATCTATCATGCCCCGAACTAATGGACTCCAAGAAGAGTCTGAATAATTGCAACACAAGATCATGCTGATCAAAATCAAGCATGGCAACGCATGATCTAACCTGTGCCATTAGCTCTAAGATCTTAACCTTCCGTGCATAGGTAGGACTACTGATGTCTCCAATCCCAACCATATTGTTTACGATCCGCTGAAAAACCTCTCTCATGGTGATTACATCATAAGGAGCTTGAGGAGCTGTAATCCTCATAATCTGATTGATGCAATAGGCAACTGTGAGTCTAATCTCACTGTCAGTGTGTCTTAAACACCTATGCTCGCCCAACGAAGTCATTGCTAGAGTCATAGCTATCTGTAGCAATGCTGAAGGTGACTGTCCAACAAGGCTTAAATTTTCCTCTAGCCTTCTCAAAATGCACAAAGTATCATATCTGGATTGTGATGATCCGCCAAGTTTACTACCCTATTCATATAGCATTTTGGCTAACCACTCCCAATGACCTGATACTATTATTTCGCCACTGCTTGAACTCATTTTTAAAACTGGACTGGAAAACAATGTAGCCGGAAAAAGAAAGAGTGCTGGTCACTCTAGTGTAATAACTGTGAGCTCAATGAATAATTTATTTAAACCCAATGTAGGATGGCAGGATCTAGCTCTGATACCAATGTAATATCCCACCCAAATCTGACCCAAATTTGACCCTTTTTCTTTCAAGTAATTTTGTCAAACAGTTGTCATTCCAAGTTCTGATTTTATTTTCTAATTGCTTGTTTGGGTTTTATTTCAATTGTTTTCATTGCATAACATATAGAAAATGATGAACAAATACCATACAATGAAATACAATGAATTGTAACTGAATGGCATCACTTTTATTGCCAAAATCTCAGTTCTGATTACAAGATATACTAGTCTGATCAAACCTATATCAGACCGATATAGAGATATAAAACGCATTCCAAATATTTGGATTCTAGACACAAACATGCATTCCCGGAATGATAGAAGCTTGATCCTTGGCTTGAAAAGATTACATTGAGCCTTCCATTGCAATGATATATAGATGCTTCAGACTGAGTTGCTGTCCTGATGTAAAGTGCAGTCTGATCCTCCTTTGGTCTGATGAAAAATGATGTATATTGGCCTTCAATAAGAAAGGTGGTCAGTCCCAATATGAAACGTCCTACCAATGAGGACACCCATGATGCAAATGATCTAATCCAGCATATAAAACTGAGGATATTGCAATTGAAATCTCTGATTATGAATAATGAAGGTCTGATATGTCATTCGAAGACCTCTGACCTGCAATTCATTACTTCATATGACAGCGATTGGATTAACATGTGGTGCCATGGGTATAGGAGAGCCCTTGTATTAATTTGTCCCACAAAATGTGAAATAAACCCTTATCCAATTGATAAGCATCGGCTAGGACTGATAAGGCTTCCGGAAGTGATTTATATGCTTCAAAAATAACATTAAATGGTGCGCCCAGCTTTCCAAAACTCTTCCATAATAAATCGATCACCAATTATAACTTAAACATGCTAATGAATCCCACGATCAGGAGTATGCTGCCGCTGATTTGGAATGATATAAATTTGAATTGATATCATTATGCTCACCTCCTCAAATGTCATAAATTCCAAAGTGAACTGCCCAAAAAGAACCCACGTGCCATGAGAAATAAGCACATTCAACAGCAATAATATTCTATAATGATAAACCTTGAAACCCTTGAAATACTTGCAAATATCTTCACCGATGTGCACAAATTAGACCTCTGAATGAAGCCCACAAATTAGCAGTTCTTCAATGGATTTTTCACTACCTCAGAATTGCAAAACCATGAAGAGTTTACATTCTCCAAGACTATACCAGCAAACCTTGGTTCATCTTCTCCAAGAGAAGAGCTCAAGAGACAAAGCCAAAATCTTCCAATTAACTAATGAGTGAATGCCTCATATTTGCTTTTGTTGTGCCTTTTATACTTTTTACAAAAAGGTCGATCCCCATGAAGAGCACTTTAAAACATTTAAAATGATCATTAAATATTATTTAATGCACTTTATAACCATCTTTGAAGTGGGCGCCCAAGTAGTGCTTTTCTCAATCATTTAACATCATACTTTATAATTGCCCTTTGACTTTATTAAATGCATCCATAAATGGCCTCCCCTTTTTAATATTTCATTAAAGTACTTTAAGTGACTTGAGTTGAGGGTCATGGCCCCATTGGATATAAAGTACACTTAAAATTTTATATTATGACTTTATAATTTATTATCATTAAAAAGACTTTAATGATAATAACTCCATGAATACTCATTAACTGGCCAAACCAACTGAACATGAAGATCGACACTGCATCCGATACCTGTCCAGGTGCCTTACTAAATATAGCAATACTGACTCCATTGACAAAGTGACTTACTATAAATAGTAAGTGTGAGAAACTGAGTCAAACGAAGGCCAATCCTGAACGAAATTGAGCTTTGACGAAGAAGTCAGCCAAACATCTGCCAAACAGGACCCTCTG
Organism: Cunninghamia lanceolata; assembly: GCA_027924645.1. Taxonomy (NCBI): domain Eukaryota; kingdom Viridiplantae; phylum Streptophyta; class Pinopsida; order Cupressales; family Cupressaceae; genus Cunninghamia; species Cunninghamia lanceolata. Next base: position 5,770,586 of record BSBN01000771.1, read on the forward strand.
AATAACTCCATTAGCCTACAAGGGTCAGGAAATAGGCTAATCCCTCTGAAAACTGATGCTCAGGAAAAAGGGGACATTACATGTGTGCATGCTTTGATAGGCATACACATCTTTATATTTGGATTTCGGTTGGTTACTGTGTTTGATTATAGATATTCATCTTTAATCTATTAAATGATTTCATAAAATTTCATGATGTTTGTACTATTGGCAAATTTATAATTCTAACAACATTACTTTAAATCAACTAACACATCACACACCTCACCGGCAGAAATCAGATGCAATGCGTCTCTTGTTTAATGCTGGCATCCTAGTGACTGTATAAAATAGTGAGGATTGTTTGAAGAAGAAAACAATGTGTAGTGTTTTGAATGTGGAGTGTTTCAACTAAAGGAATATACATGGCTTTATTCGTAATTGATTTGGAATGAGTTTATATTATTGTGCTTTAACAGAATGAATGGCCTTGTTCAATGATTGAGGAAGAGTACAAGAATATTATTGGATTGAAGATACAGAGTAAGAAATACGAGTAGTTTGCTATTCTATAAGTAGAAATCTCCAATTCTTCAGGGAATGGCAGTCGCAGGTGAATCATTAGATATCACTTTTTCTCTCTAGATCAATTCATCACCTTTATAAACTCTGAATTTCTTTTTTTAGCTGCCTGAATTTCCAAACACTATGGCTCACAAGTTAGGGTTAAAAAAATTCTCTCCTGATTACATATCCTCCTTTACAAAACTTGTCTACCCAACAAAGCGGGCCACAAATTAGGGTTATACAAACTAGGATTTTTTTGTTTAATTGAAATCCTATCGACGTTTGTTCTACGAAACAGCTGAACAAGACACACACAGACACAGGCACACAGACACACACAGACACAGACACAAACATACACACACAGACACACAGACAGACAGACACACTGACACACAGACAGACAGATACACACAGACACACAGACACAGACACAGAGACACACAGATAGACACACACAAACACAGATAGACACACAGAGACACAGACACAGACACAGACACACAGACACAGACACAGACACACGGACACACAGACACACAAACACACACACACACACACATAGACACACACACACACACACACGTGTGCGCACACACACAGAGAGGAAAGGACATGTGAAGGTAGGTATCTAGTTTATGAAATACAATGCTGCATATTTTTATATAGTCAAATTGTCATTGTTTTTTTGGGAAATCATACATGACAGAGTCCTTTCTATTCGAATGAAGGTAACCCATGCCTTTTGTCCTCTTTTCCAAAATCCTTTTATTTCTATATGGTCGAAACTGTTTAGTATTGTTACATTCATGGGAATTCATAATGAATAGAGCTCATTGTTTTGTACAAGTTTTAAAACAATTTCATACGTGCTGAATCCATCTGCTGCTATAGAGCATGTTTACTCTTGGGTGTTGTGTCTGATTGTCCCTTTATGTTTTAACTTAAACCCGCACAATAACATAAGATGTCCTGTAATTGAGTAGCACCGCATGGCCAAGAGGGCAGTTCAAGGGTTTGTGGTGTATAAGTTTGCAGGGTAAATTTGTAAGAGCCCAACCTAGTTTCAAAATTGACCTACTGCAATAAGATGATTCCTAACTCCACCTCACACAGGGTGAGGTTGTAGGGTACCTATTATAGGTTCCATTTGTGCATGACCCATGTTTATAAATTTAAAAATTATGCCAGCTGTATTGACCTTCCATTGTATACTATGTTGTGTAAATAAAAAAATGTGATCAGAGCTTGTCCTTCACAATATTAAAGATGATCCACAAACTCATCCAAGATTTACCCAGGAAAAGTATAAGCCAACAGGACATTCTTATCAATCAGGAGAAATTATAACTCAATGCAAAACACAGGGTTTAGTTGAAGTATTTAGTAAATTATAAAAGTAGAACAAGTGCTACCAAATCACGAACACCATTGACACTCAGAAGAGCATCATCCTGAGGATATGAGGCACACACAACTGCAAGGATAAATTTAAAACATATTTTCATTTGAGCATTCTTTAACCAGAAAAGTAGATCAACTGCTGGCAGATCATGAATACCACTGAGGCACAGAGGAACTTCATTGTGAGGAGATAGGGTACACATATTAACAAGGAGAAACTTATGTCCCAATGCAAAAGAGAGAGTTTAGTCCCCAGCATTTTGTAAGCCAGAAAAGTAGAACAAGACCTAGCAGGTCATGATCACCATTGACGTATAAAGAGGAGCATCATTGTGAGGAAACATGACATTATATCAACAAGGCAAAATGTCTAACTCAATGCAAGACACAGGGTTAAGTCCCAGCATTCTGTAAATGAGTAAAAGTTGAACAACTGTTAGCAGATCATGATCACAATTGAGGTCTAAGGGGGAACATCATTATGAGGAGGTCCAAACTGTTCTGGTGCTCACTTCTTTTGCCAGTTGTTACCTCCTTATTTTTATTTGGAACTGGTCAATTTTGGTTTGGACAAACTTACTATTTACCATTAGATGTTGCACTTGGTCAATTTTCAAGAGTGCTGTTGGTAGGGAATGAATAATTAGTAATATTTTTTGAGAAATGAGGTAAAACAGTTCAATAAATTGACAGAGAAATCAAAATTGATGTTTTATATTAATTCAGCCAATGATTCAAACTGTTATTGGAACTGGAAAACAATGGACAGATATATAACAGTATGCGAGAGTGTCGTAAAAAAAGGAGGAGCTTATTAAAGCCAAGTAAGTCCAAACAGTAAAAGGATATGAGAACTGTAAGGAGAGAGAGTGGCTGGTACATTTCAATAGCTAATCAGTCTTGTTATATGAGCTGACAATTGTAAAGCTAATCCCAAGGACTTGTTGAATAGTATCCTCTGGTAATGGCCTAGGATAATGGGCATTTGGAGAGTATATTTTCTGTGGGGGATGAATGTATATTGTAGGGGTGAGTTCACTAGTGGACCTCAAATTGATGTTTTGTATCAAGCATAAGCTTTTTCATCTGATTGTCATGCATCTGCCATGATGTGCTAGTTTTGGTTTTAGCAAAAATTCCTTTTACATAGAGTTCACCTGTTAGGGTCTACCTCTCTCTTATTAATTTTTTTTGGCCCCTAGATTTAGCTGTAGATGTTTTATGTTTGGTTGTCAGAGAGACTTGTTGGCACTCCTTGTTAGTTATTGCAACTTGCTGTACCTTTTGAGTTCCATTTGTCTATATTGAATTTTGGTCATTTGTGGACATCAATATAATTTTCTTATCTTCTTAACTATGATATACATTCATTTCCTTCTATGCGATTCTTGTGTATAGGCTAACAATGCAAGGAAGTCCAAGTCCTAATGCACAGTCACCTGCTAGTTCTAGACTATGGAGGCCAGCAGCCCAAAGAAATTTGAGGAATGTGTGGTCAAAGATTGTTGGTCAAAAGGCTGCATGGACTTCTGCATCATCAAAAGCCCTTAAAGTTGCATCAGCCCTTGTCAATGCTCATCTTTCTTCAAGGTAATTCATTTATTATGCTCTTTTTTTCTTCTAGGGATTGGAAAAAATTGGCATAAATATTCATGCAGGTACATGTCCACCATGGATTTGGGAATCCTCAAGGAAATTGATGGTATTTGCGATAGAGCTCAATCAAAGTTGTTGCGTCAACAGGTGAATAGTGACTTAGTAACCTTTTCATTGTGTTGGAATAGTATTGTTTTAGTTTGTGTACAATTTATTGGATTTATGATTCTATAATCACTTGATCAAATCATGGTGTCTCTGTATATATTGTAACATTTTCCATTTCCTCTTTTTTGCGCAGTAAAATAAATTTCTCAACTTCAGCAAGTTCCAGAAAGATATACAATATTACATGTTGAACATGGCCATTGGTTACCATTCTTGCTAATATTGACAAAATATTTGCTTGATCATGCATCCCATGCATTTGCTTAAATTACATAGGTTGACGTAAAATGCTACTCACATTGAATCATTTACACTGTACACAATCATTTTCCACCTTTGTTGGAAATACTATCTGAATAGATATTTTGCAAGGCTCGATTTATCATAAGCCTGGTCAAAGGTCAAAACCCAAAGAGGTACAAATTTGAACAACATTAGGGTCAATGAAAAAACAATCCTCTTGTGGGCTTCTAGAAGGGGGATCTCATATGTCAAATTAGTGTCTTGCTTGGCAGTGACCTAAAAAGCTACCTTTACCTTTTATGTCTGCTTGACTCTGTAGTCCATACCTCGAGATAAAAAACAAACATTGACATAACATGCTACTGATATATACACAGTCATTTACATTCTCCCTGACAAATTAAATAGAAAATTAAAAGACAGACTTGCTTTATGAGGAAGGCAGCTGTTAGTTTCCATGCTCCATCTGCTCCATCTGGTTGTGCTCTTCATTTTCTCATTTTATATGATTCCTAATCGAGGGGACCAAATTGTTCTTTACAGGCCACTAACTATAGAGGGATTTCAGGCTCTTTAGATGTTGGATTTGTGGCTATGGCTCTCTCTCTTTTATCCTCAGATTATTGACTAGATCCCAGGGTGTCTCAACAAAATTCCTTTCTGTTCAGATGACATTCAAGTAGATAAATTTTGATATTTGTTTGTTTTCTTTTTCTTCTTTAATCAGAAGTAGATAATCTATTGTTAAATATCCAGTCCAGTCATGATAATGTCTGCATCTAAACATAATGTATTTTAACTTCATAGCCCATTGTCGGTTTTCAGGTATGGTCCATCACTTGAATGTGAACTAACAGATGTTTTTCGAGATTGAAATTGATGTAAATCTAGGTAAATATTATTGATTACTTAGAATGTGTCATTAAATGCTTAGGTAATTTTGTTTCAGAAATTATTGATGCAGAGGGCAACAACTACAAGACCTATGGATAAACAAGAACAGGTACAATGTAGGGGTTTCAACAGTCTTCACAAAATTTCTACTAAATCTTCAATAGGACCGCAACATGTACCCTGCTGTACTAGCATATCTTGCTAGGTTCAAACCCTTAACAGGACCTAATGGGCACTTTGAATGACAAATTCTTTTTTGATGCCTTCTAGGCTTTCATAACCCTCCAACACACTCTACAGGGTCTTACCAAACCTAACTTTCCTGTGATAAACTTAACAAGAACAATTTTCACCAAACCCTCAACCTACTAGGGTTCTTTACAGTCTTTTCTGGACAGCAGCACACACAGTCCTTAATAACTCATGCATATGAACGAGTCATGACTTTTCCTTTGGAGGACACTTAGTACACGTCCCAATGAAGACTTTCACCAAGTTTCATGACTTTTCCTTTGGAAGACACTTAGTACACGTCCCAATGAAGACTTTCACCAAGTTTCATGAATTTTCACTGGTCCAAACAAAAGTTAAGAATTTTTTCTTCTCGCTGGAAACCCTAGGTCAAGAACAGGGCAGTCAACAAGGTTTCGCTCATTTCTCAATCAAAACTTTATGAAATCACCTCAAATCAATTGCATTAAACCTGTAACACATTGTCCTTTGAATTTCATGCACTTTCATGCCTGTACCAATCCGTACATGGCCGTACAACACTGTTTTTGACTCTTTTTTTTTTGCAGAAAACTGTTACAAAATACAAGAAAAATAGGATATTTTCATGAAAAACTGCCTCCAAATCTTCTTGGATCGTACCTGCTCATTCCTTCAACGTGAATAATGATAAAAGAACAGTTACAAATTGAATGCCTTGTCTTTTTCTTCAAAAACCTAACTATTATTGTCATAAAAACCTTAATTTTTGCCCTTTTTGCCCCTAAATGACAACCTAGACTTGAAAACAACATGCAAAGAGACCCTACATGGTCCCTCATGGTCTTCTAAGACCTTATTTGCATTCACATACCCATTCCAAGGCCGAGGAACAAACCCCAACTCTCCTAAAAGCCAAAATCACTTAGAAAATTCAAATTTGCATTTTGGCGGGAAAATCAAAATTTGAATTTCTAGGACTTCCTAAGAACTTTAAGCCATTGGAAATGATCCCAATGGACCCCCTAAGACCTCTAGACACTCAACTAGGACTCTTAACATCAAAATGACCTTAAAAACATGAATATGAGTGATGCTCCTGCATCAATTATATAATTAACAGTAATAACCAAAACATCTAAAATAAACACTTGACTCTAAGATTTTTAGTTGTAGAGTTATTCATCAAAGAACTTAAAGTTGATGCAAAACCTCTGCAATTTGTCACCGGCACAAGAATTGCTTATAATTAAGAATTGAATATATATCAATGTTAGTAGTACTAAATGTTCCACAACCTTACAGATTGTTAGATATCTTGGTGGTGTGATATGAAGAGACTTTATCCATTTTGGTCTTGTATGGAATCATAGGGCTTATCAATGCTGGGAATCAAACCTTCACAGTTCAATTGTTAGCCCCAATGGCAATAAACCATGCGCCACACTCCACTCCTTCAACTAAATAGGATATGACTACAATACTTTAGCTAATCATAACATCTCAGCACTCATCAAGCCTTTTTTTATACAAACAAGTCTTGGTTTGTAGAGACATATAAGGACATTACCAAATAACAATTTGTTGGTGTTTTAATTTGCCAATTTCGTGACAACACAAAATAGAATAGTGGATGAGGAAATCCTCTCTTCAAATTTGCAGGGGAAGCTTCCTGATTTAATCTACTCTAAAATCTAAAACAAAAACAAGCTTGCTAATATGAACACTGTACAATCTATTCTTTGGGGTTTTGCATAAGGATAAAATAAATAAGCAAACTTGACCTATTTGTTTTGATCTCAGAGGTTAGAGCACGAGACTTTGAAGAACTCCTATTCTCACCAATGAATTTTCTTAGTTTAGGACAGCTAAAACATAAACAAAAATACTATTCAAAGATTAAAGCAAAGATCTTTGGAGTTGTATCAACAATTAATTTGATTTAAAGAAAACATAACACATGGAAATAACAATGCTTGGAAGAAAATGGATGAAGAAAATTAATTATCACAAAGCATTCAAAGCTGCTTCATAGATTCGAACATCGATGTCACACAAAGTTAACACAGATCTTCTTATTAATTGGATTCTTCTGTGAGCGATTACAACACTTGGGCTTGGACTTGAATGGAAATCTTGGTAGCTTAAGCAAGCTTCAAATTCACATTCTTTACACAAAGCCACTTAACAATTTAACGAATGAAAATCTCTGCATCATAACTTTGGCATCAACTCTCATTACATTATATGTGTAAATGCAATATTTATAGCCTTCTAGTTGCAACTTCTTGAAGCTTAAAAAATAAGAAGATAATTGCTTTGAGATAAATTCTATCCTCATCATTTGAAAATAATATAAGCCATTACTTTCGTTCCTTTTATGCTTCTCATCTTGAGTGTCCATTTGAATCAAGGGCTCTGATCTTTTGATTTTGTTTTCAATTTGCTTTAACTAATCCTCAATCTTGGCTTGGGCATCACTTTGAATGAAGGGGCCTAGATTCGTTGTTTTTTCTCTTTTATTTCACTTTATTTTCCTTTCGATCTTTCACTTGAGTACATATACTAACTTGGGTGTTACTTTTCCTTTGTTTCTATCTTTGTTTTGACAAGAAAAACATGCTATTTTGGTGTTTGAAGAACTTAGGCACCCAATTATTTTTATGTTTTCTTTTTATGATTCTCATTGGGGATTTGCTTATGTGGATGCAATAATGAACAAAGCATACTTGGAGTTCTTTTGACGAGTTTTCAAAAATTTTCACATAAACTTTTTTTTTTTTGGTTAACTCAGGGGTATTTGCGCGACCCAGCCCAGCGACCCCACCCTCCTTACCTTGGGCTTACAAACTGCCAAGTTGGGGACGAAAGGAAGCGAGCTGGGGCGAAACTAGTCTCCTGGGGATGCACGCAACCGCTTGCAAGCCACATGCATCGGTTAAGTCCGGGCCTCGGAGTTGAACCCAAGACCTTGGGGAGCAAACCCAAGACTCAAGCCAACTCCGCTATCTGTGCAGGCTAAATTTCACATAAACTTTTAATCTTTCATTAGAATTGTTCCATTTTTCTGTTCTCGAACACTGTGCCATAAAACCTTTGACTTAGACAAGTTTTCCATCATTTTATTGCCCTCTAGAAACTATTTATTGCCATCTAATGCTTTTTGCTGAAAAACAAAAAGCAAAAAAACAATTTTCTAAAAATAGAAACTTGTGATTTTTATGCTTATCTCCTCAATTTGGGACACAATAAAAAAACAAAAAGCAAAAAGCTATTTTTCTAAAAACAGAAAGTTTGATCTCCAAACTTCATTGAAACTGCTCGTCTTGAATATTGGACCTTCAGAAGTGACAACTTTATGCTTGGAAGGCGATCCTCACAGGTTTCTGTCTCAATGTGCTAGAGAAGATTTGTCTTAGCCTTGATCCTTCTTGCTTGTGTCCAGTATTTGCCATCATAATCTTTCTTTGAACTTCACCCTTTATTTCCTCTGTTGGTATTGGAGCCTCCTTCAGGATTCATAGCTTGATAATCTTTGTGATGAACAATTAGCATACATCGTTAAGAGACCAAGATAGACCAACACCTAAGGACTTAACCACTTTGATAGGAAAGAGAACATAGTTGACATTGATTTGACAAGAACGCCTTGACATTTGGCTACAAATATGAGTAAATATAGTTTTTTAGGGGTAGCAAATTTGGGTACCAACACAACTAATAAAGCGAAATGGCAAGCATCTATAACATCTTTTAGTACTTCGAGACTCATTGTCATATATTTCATTCTACCTAGACACAAACCTATTGATATTGTAGAATTTTTGACCTAGTTCTAAGGTAACTGTTATCTTGAGTGGAAATTGGAATGTCTTGTTGAGGCAAAAGATTAAAATGATTTGGATGCATTGCTATTTAAGGTGAATGATTGTTAGAAGACTCAAATTCCTTGTTGTAAGATTGGCTTTGGTGGCTGAGTTGAAGGGATAGAAGACAGGTTAAGGAGGTGGAGTGGGAGATTGATCAGGTGGCAAAACTTTTGGGTGAAGATCAGGACATGAACAAAAATGATGTTGCAGTGCATTCTTCGACAACATTACTTATTTACTAGAGAGAAGCTTAACCCCAAAACTTGATGGCAAGAGCAAAGAGAGGAATCCAGATAGGACCAAGTATTGAGATTTACAATATGAATGAAATCGAGTTTTCCAATTTCATAAAGTCTTGATTCATATATTAGAGTACTTCTTGAAATATTGTATCCTAGGAAAAATTCAATGTGAAATAACCCATGGGAATAATCATAACATTAAAAAGAATGGAAGTTCCTAGTTGACAATAATACAATGCCATGACGATTTTAGCTTTGGATAAAGAGCCTTAAAATGGCATGGAAAATTCTATTTTCAAATATTTGACTCCCATGTGAATCGTTGCTTTGATACATTTGAGAATCCTCTTTTCTGCTTGCCAATGATTGTTCTTGGGTTCTTATATAAACCTAGAAGCCAAACTAATTGCAAATGAAATATTGGATCTTTTATGAGTTAGGTAGATAAGACTCTCAACTAACTATTTGTAAAGTGTTGCATCGATGAGGGGTGAAGTACATTCGGCATAATGCTTCACACCCAATTGATAAGGAGTCAAAGTAGGCTCGCAATCCAACATATTTAACTTGGCGAGCAATTCTAGAGCATACTTACGTTGGGATATAAAGATCTCATCCTTCCAAGTCACCTGAATTCCAAGGAAATAATATAGTAATCCAAGATCCATCATTTCAAAGGCTCCCTTAAGCTACTTCATGTCATCATTAATCCTTGATGAAGATCTTGTGAGAATAAGGTCATTAGAATATGATACAATGATCAAGATATGATGTCAATCAGTCTTGATGTACACATTATGGTTGGATTGACATCGAGCAAATTCTTTGTTGATGAAGAACTTGGCAATCTTTTCATACCAAGCTTTGGGAATCTGCTTTAGTCCATACAAGGATTTCTTGAGCTTGCAAACAAATCATGTTTTTCCATTCTTTTCCAACTCGAGAGGCTATTCCATGCATATTTCAAGGAGATCGCCATGCAGGGAAGCACACTTTACATCCATTTAATGTACTTCCATCCATATGAAGCTGACAAGGAAAGTACTATCCTAATGGATTCCATCTTGGCTACCAGAGCAAAACTCATTGTGTAATCAATACCTTCTTTTTGAAAAAATCCATTGGCCACAAGATGGGCCTTGTATCTCTCTATCCCTCCATTAGATGCATATATGGTCTTATAGATCCATTTGCATTTCACAAGATTCTTTCCTTTTGGATAAGAAGCTATTTCCCATGTTTGATTTTTCATCAAGGATCTATATTCATCATTCATTGCTTCCTTCCATTCTTCTTGTCCTTTGGCTTTCTTATATGTTTGTGGATCACATGTATTCCTTACTTTTGCCATAAGTGTTTGGCTGTTCTTTCTGCTTCTTGCAATCAAGGGAGTTGTTGGATCCCCACTAGTTTCCTTGGCCTCTAAGAGTGTAGCAACTGTTCATTTGGGAAGTCTCTTTTCTGTAATTGGGGGTGTCAATTGTGTTGACATTTGATGTTCTTCTATCCATAGTTGAAAAACTTGGACTTGACAATAACTCAGCCGACCCAAAAATTTGGAAAACTAGGGACTCGACAAAAACTTGGCAACAACTCGGCAAATTTATTGAACATAAAAAATATATAATTTTTAAAAATATTCTTCAAAAACATGCATATTATTTGATTTTATGGAACATGTCACCGATTTCTTTCATATATAGATCAAAATTAGAATTTAATACACATTATAGACCAAAAAACAAATTCAATACATATGAACTTCAAGTTTCAATATCAATAAAAATTTCATATCCTTGAACAATTGTCTCAAGATTGCATATCCGCATGTGAACAATTGTGGCATATTTGTGTGTGACGTTGAACATTGCAAGATCCAAACACCATCATTGTGTACTATATTACTAGAACTGAGAAGTGGGAAGCACAACTGAAATAGCAGTTTTAGTGGAAAACAAGGTGAGATGAGGTTGCACATATAATATAATTCTATTATTTATATAATTAATATATCATATGATTAATTATTATATTTGATATTATTATACAACTTATATATTAATATAATATATAATATACTATATTATATAATTAATAACTATGATAATTATATCTAATATAATATTATATACAATAAATTAAAATCTAAACTGAAACCCTAGCGGTTAGCAGCCTAGCACATACCCAAAAAATAGTAAAATAGCACGCGATTTTGTGGTATAAACCCATTGTCATAGTCAACACAACAAATACATGCCCTAAACACAGACAAGAATACATGCCCTAAACATAGTGAATGCAACCAACAAACCTCATGGAAAGGGTCGTTGAAGCACAACAAAAAATCAGAAAAATAAATAAATAATCGTAAAATGCCCTTCTTCATTGGCAACCGAGTTTTGTTGGAAATTGCAAGTTAATTGTTTATTACTACGAGTATGGCGAGTTTTACTAGAAGAATCATGGCAATTTTTTGTTATTACTCGGCGACAAGTAATATCTACAATTACTCACCTGAGGATTCAACTTGCGATTACTCGAGAGTCAGGTGAATAATTGCAGAGTTTTGCATCTATGCTTCTATCACATCATCATTATGTACTTAATTTATAAATGCTTCTTCTGATTCAATTTGGACCCCTTCTATAACCATTGATGATGAACCTTCTTCAATTTGAGAAACACGTGGTGCAATGTTCTTATATGATAAAACTTAAAAGTGATTCAGGAGGTGCTGCTTTTCACAATGGAACTGCAGTCTTGACATGGACATCTATCACCTTTTTCAAAATCCATTTTATAATAAATATGACATCTCTCCTTGTAATGACATCAGAAATGTAAGGATCCCACAATCTCCAAGCCTTGGAGGCCTTTGAATGGCCATTTATCATAGATTTGTGACATTTTGGATCTAACTTCTTCCTTTTCTCATCTAGAATATGAGCCCAAGCAATGTGTCCAAAAACTCGGAAATGAGAGATAGAGGGCTTTCTTCTATGCTATTTCTCATATGGTGTAACATTTCTCACAACTTTAGTAGGCACATTGTGTAATGCCTTGGCTTGAAGCATACATCTTGCCATTTCAGTCAATGTCCCATTTTTTTTTCTGCTGCCCCATTCTGTTGATTTGTATAAGCAGTTCTTTGCCAAACAATCCTATGCTCATAACAAAAATTCTTAAACTCATTGTTTTCATATTTGTCCTCCTCTATCAGATCTGATTCTTCTAATAAAGTATCCTGATTGCTTTTCTACCATTGCTTCTAATTGCTTAAACTTATCAAAAACTGAAGATTTTTCTTTTAGAAGATAGATCCAACACATCCTAGTATGATCATCAATAAATGTAAGAATGTACCTATTTCCAAATAGTGAAGGCTGATTCATGTATTATAGATTGGAATGAATAAGATCAAGTGGCTTGGGAGCTCTCCAAGCCTTACCTTTGGGAAACACTTCTTTTTACTTTTTGTGGCTGTAAATATTCCAAAAGACATGTTTGGAAATGTTTATTTATTTGAAGGTAATTTACAACCATATTGTAAATCTGGACCGTTCATCATTAGGTCATAGATTTGATGGTAGAGGTTATGTTGGCTTTTCTTGCTGTAGAAAGCAACCCCTTTATGAGGATATTGTATTACGGCTGTGAGTGACAGAGTAGAGAGTTAAGACTGGAAAAACAAATGCTGTTGGAATGAAGACTGAAGAGGAGATTGATAGTGTTGTAAACTCTATTGAAGTTAATATAGACTAGTGCATCTCTGCTTGTGTGGAGTTTTCTTCTGAAAGGGTTTCTCCACGTAAACCCTATGTTATGTGTTTGATCCTTTGTTTTGTTATTTCTTTGTGTTGATTTCATACTATCTCCATTTTGGTTCTGCATAGTTAAATATCTATATTACAGTTGTAATAATATTTTCATTGATAGTTGTTTACCTTTATTACTAACAATAGGAGTTCTAGCAATAGAATAATCTTGATTGCAAGCAGTGACCCAGAGGGTTACCTAGAAGCCAAGCACCATGTCTTGTCCCGATATTAAGGCATTGTTTAAATTAAAGATTTAAACATCATGATAAAACTGCTTTCTTGAAATACGGCCAATTTAAATGATAATTGCATATATATAAAATAATTAATAAATAATATTATTATTTTTATATAATTAAAATATAATATATACTTATTGTATTTATAAATAATAAATATAAATAAAATATAATATTATCAATTTTTATATGATTATAATTATAATAATATATTATTAAAATATGATAAATATTATATAAATATAAATATTAAATATAATATAATATTAATGTTGTTCATTAAGGTAATTATATAATATAATATTAATATTATGATTATTAATATATATTATTAAAGTTAATAGATGGAATATCATCCAAATGAAAGGCAGCGATACTTATTGAAAGTAAAGCAGCTATTCTATACAATGACCGACTATGAATATAGCAGTTATTATTATATTCTAATAAATAATAATTATTATTATATTCTAATATTAATATGCTCTAAGGGGGGCCGACCATCATAATGAAAGATGTGATTTGTTAAAGGAATGAAAATGAGTGTGAAGCGATTTCTTTCGGCGCCCTTGGTAACTATTTAATTTAATTCAAAATGAGGACCGACCTCATGTATGATGTGCGCCTCATAAAAAGACATGTTGACATTTAATGGAAGATGCGATATTGTGAAGAATTGTTTTGTTTTATGAAGAGTTGCCTCTTTTGGCAATAGTTATGTCTATTCTCGTGAATCATTGAAGATATAACAAGAGAGATATAACAATTAAGGAGGGAGGGGGGACATTAATTCAGTGTTCAGTAGCAAGTGGATGAATCGATCCATCAAAAAGGAATTTGGAAAACAACTACAGCAGCCAACCATATATTTCAGCATTTATAATCAGTCAAGGATTATAGCTTATTAATATATGCAGAGATTGCCATATAAGGAGCCATCCAAAGAGGTGGAAATCCTTCCAAATCTGATATAGATCCTTGCATAAGGATTCTTGAATATTGTGACAGCCTTGTGAAGGCAAAGCATCATCATTGTGATCTATAAGATCACCTATACTTCCTTGAGGAGAGCAAACTGTCAAATCGGTATGATATTTCTAACTTACATTTACTAATCAAGTCTTGTCCATGATATACTAGGGATAGGTACGTCATTGCCTCATCGTTAATCTTAGCTATCACCCTACAAGAACATGTAGATTGTTAGGGAAGGGCGGTTTAGTAATCTAACACCTAGGTGACTCTCAAGTGGATGAAGTATCGCCGGCTGTTAGTGTGAAGCCCCTTGAGCCAAGTGGTGAAGTATCGCCGGATGTTAGCGTGAAGCCCTTGGGCCTATGGTTGTGTAGATAATTATTGTTATTATTGTTAAAATGGCTTACATGGTAGGTGACTCTCAAGTGGGTGGAGTATCGCCAGCTGTTAGTGTGAAGCCCCTTGGGCCAAGTGGTGAAGTATTGCCAGCTGTAGCATGAAGCCCTTGGGCCTACGATAGTGGGGTCTTGTTATCCAACGCCCTAACAAGTAGTTGACCGTTTCTATGGGTTATCGTTTAGATTAGATTAACGATCAGGCGTGAGGAATAACTCTCCCGAGGTATATCATGGATCTCCATATGATAAGAATGAGAAAATGTGAATTATATATATGTAAAATTACTTTGATATTGATTATGATTATGTTGTTACTAACCCTAATTACGAAGTTTATAATGTTATAATGGATTTATTGATTACTAATGTTCTCTATAAGAAGTTACATTTGTGTGCAAGGTAAAGAAATCTAAAGCTTCCTAAGAGGGGACATTACACACCATGGCAGTGTATTTGCAAATACAAGGAATTCCCCCATTTATGAGGCTAGAAATTAAGTTTGATCCCCGAGAGAGCTGGAAAACATTAGATTTCACTCAATGATTTTTTTTTTGATACTCTAGAAGTGTGGGGGATGAAATCCAAAACTCTGAAAACAAAATTTTTATGTATGCACAAGCCTAATATCACACTACCATATTGTTTGATCAAAGACATATTTCTCTACTTGCTGTCCTACCGCTCCAACTACTTTTACGGTGTATGTACAGTCAACTTAGCTGATGCTATTATAATGTTTGGCTAAGCAAGCTTCTTCCTTTGAGAGTAACTAGGTAGTTCCATTCGCCAACTCTTGTGCTAAATGCCAATCCTAATACCTCTTAGTTAGCATTTGTGCTTGTTAACAATTCTATCACCTTGGTAGCTTCTGTAAACAATGGCTAACAATTATATGTGAGAAGGATTAGAGATTCCTAGGTTCTATAAGAAGATTCAATTTTCCGCTTAAATGATAGAATAAAAGAGGCATATACTTTGATTCACTAGGATGCTTTTGGTTCCTCTTGCAGAAAGAACCTTGAATGCACTTTCCACATGCTCCTTTTAAAAGTTAAAAGTTTGGTATGTTCTATTTTTCAATCAACTAAGAATTGTTTCTACACTTAAAACTTTTCTAATGATCCTTTTGCATCTCAATATGTCTATATGAATACATCAGACTACATGCAGACAACTTAAGTCTTATATAAATGTCTACCGGAAGAATTAAACATGAAATACCATAAGAATGGTAACAAAATTGAATGGGGAGTAGGTTGGTGAAAATGCTTAAAATAGTGCATTTGTGTGCTTCTAAATCCTCTCTTAAATTTGAATTTGTCACATCCTTTTATACCTGGAATTTTCTATTACATTACTACTATTTTTATCACGTGCTGTAATGTCCCCTTCTTCCAAATGAGACATTTGCGGAGGCCTTTAGGCTATTTAATTCTCGTAGGTTAAGTTGGAGGATATAAGGGAATAATTAATTAATTAAATTTAAATAGTCCTAAGTTCCCTAAGGATTATTTATATTTAATTAATTATTATTGGTGGACTTTGGTTTTAATAAAGTGACTTTATTTTATGACAATGGAAAATTATAAAGGGGTCACTTTAAGTGAGCGGGAAAAATAAAGAAATTGAAAGGAAATAAAGTTATTTGTCTCAAAGAAGGATATAAAAGGAATTGAAAGCTAAAAAACAACTCATTCTCGACTTGTTATTTTCTCTTGGAGTTCTTTGAGAGTTGGAGCTTTACGGTTCAACAAACCCTAGGACGAAAACCTTTGGGTATTTGGGTTCGTGGACGAAAACCCACTTGGTCATTCCTTGGCGGATTCACACAAGATTCGTAGGTACATTTTGTAAGATCCCTGTCTTATTCTGCCCTATTTTTCTGATTTTCTTTAGTTTGACATTTTGTCAAGCACTTGACATGTAATTGGCTGGGTTCTGATTTTCTGAGTGTGTATGGTTTATTGATGCTTATTTGAATGTTTATCAATGCCAAAGCATAAACAAAATTGCATAGAAGTGATAAGGAATGCTTATACAAGGATCCAACATGCAAAATTGCTTTTTATTGAATAGAAATCAGGTCTGATTACATTCTTATCAGGTCTGATATGCAAGTTATCAGACTGTAACAACACTAGAAAACCCAATACAAATGAAAGAGTTAAATACCCAATATGCCAATAACATACCCGGATGATAAGTGCTTTACATACCCGGTCAAGTACAAGTCTTCATTAGGTCAAATATGCAAGAAATAAGAAACACCCAGCTGCTGTTATGAATTTCTGAGTGCATGTACAGCTCATACAATTATGAAACAACTCAGAAATGTATACAAAATGTGCCTCGCAACCTATATATGACTGATAATGACACTCTGACTGATATATGCCCTTATTTGACCAAAATGGAAGAAAAAAACAAATACCAAAGTGCTGGTATTAATTTTCAAGTATCCCTACAGCTGATACAAGTCTGATACAACTCAGAATATGACTGAAATTGCATCCAGCAATCTGAAAATGAATCTCCAACCTCCAAAATTGAATACCAAATTGATGCAAGTATGATATAGAGCCAAATGATGACCTCAAAGTCTGATTGCAGCTTGATAAAGCCGTGATTTAGGTCTGATATAACTCTCACAAGTCTGCAAAACTGCCTCTACAACCATCCAGATCTGCAAATTACCTTCAATAATAACAAATGATGTTCAAACCCTAGCAGCCAGCAAAGGTATGATTCAGATCTGCCTTCAAACCCTATCAATTCCACCATGAAATCATGAAATTCCAATGCCAAAACCTTCCTCAAGCTAGCCGTACTATTCTTTCTTTCATACACAAGCCCTAGCAGCGGTAACCTGCAAATATGTTATAGAAAGTTCTTCAAATCTGCATAAAACTTCAAAACCCTAGTGCCAATATGAAGCCCTAGCTGATAAGATCAATTTTCCTTCAAACCCTAGCTTCAATCCACACCAAAAAACTGCAATGATGCTAAATAGTAAACCCTAGGTGGATTTACCTCTCAAGTGGTGTTGGGTTTTCGTCCAAACCACAAATATATAAGGGTTTTCGTCCTTAGAGTAAGTTGAACCAGAAGTTACAGCCAAAGAGAAAATCTCAAAATTCCAAATGACAAATTCACAATATGATCCAAATGACTCCCAAACACCTTTTCTATAATCCTCAAGTTGGGTGCCCAAATTCACTTTATTTTATTTTGCTTCAAGTCCACTTCCAAACGAAAATATTATTTATTTATTTTCTTTTAATTTAATTTTCTTTTTCTCCAATTTGGACGGCCTCATTGGAAAATAATAAAAATAATAAAATAATATTATTTTATTATTTCAACTTGGAGAGATAAAATATTAATATTTTATTTTATTTCACTTGTAGGAAAATAATATAATATTTTAATAATAAAATATTATATTTTTAATTTCACTTCCAATATTCTATTTTTCCACCTTTTTCTTTTTTTTCCATTTTGCCACCTAGGTCGTTTTTCCTCTTGGCATAATATATTAATATTTTTGGCTTTTAAAAATAATATAAAATATCAATAGCCAAAAACACAATTTATCCCATAAAATAAAATTAGTTGAGCCACTAGTATCCAACATTCCATTCTCCAAGCCTTTAAGGTCCTAGCTCAACCAATAAACATTCCCTTACCAAACCTTGCTCAAAAAGGGGACATTACACATTTATTGGAATCGGATTTCAGAGTTTCTTGTGCTGGAGAGATATCTTTCGTAGGTTGGTGTATTTGCTTCCGGAGGGGGTTCATTGATAATTTTGTGAGATTTGTGAACAAATACAAATTCATGATTTTCATGTTATTTTCATCGAAGACATTTGAAATGTATTGAGAAGCTATTTGAATTGCAAGGGCTTATACCCTCATATTGCAAGTGCTGCAATACGAGGAGTTTATGATGGTGAATTGTTTTTTTTGGGCACTTAGACCCTAGCCGCAGCCTCTCTTATTTCCTAGCGCTACCTTATAATGGCGTTGCCTTATTCTTTGGCGCGGCCTTGTGTTTATTAAAGGAGCTGCTGCTTAATAAAAGCAAATTGTGAGTCTTTATGGTGCGTTGAAATCTTCTTAGAGGCGCATATGTCATATGGGAGGTGCCGCAACTTTGTGAGGAGTTGGGACATGAAGTTAGGGAAGGCGTGAGTTTTGGTGAAGAGTCCTTCTTTGAGGATTGTCTAAGCTGGCTGCCCAACTAATGCTTTTGTATATCAGGCTTGGCATATATTTGGTATGTTAAATGTCCATTGAAATATATATAGATTTCAGTTCTATCATAACTGTGTGTAATCAACAAGTTGGACAATATTATATTCAGATTTTTTCATTATACCAATGCTGCAAGCTATTTGACATATTGTCTCTATTATTCCTTGTCTTGGTTAGTGCATTTATGATTGTTTTGTGTTACTAAGCTTCATGTTAACTATTCTAAACAATCACATTGAAAATACCATTGAATATGACAAGAATGCAAAGTGTTTGATGAAATGTCTGCACACTAGAAAACATAAATTTGTGAGTTTTTGGGCAAAATTCTAGAAGGGGATTTTACAGTGGTATCAGAGCAAGAGATCTTACCGGCTTGGAGGGTTTGCATGTTAGATTTAATGGTTGCATCTTGATTTTATGAATCCAGAGGATAGAGAGTACATTACCTATAGGAGAAGGCAACAGTTGATTGATTCAGATTTTGAAGAAGAGAACATCATGGGTGAGAGAGATAGTGAGGATCCTAGCACTAGAGATATTCTCAATGACATTGCTAGAGGGCAGCGAGAAATGGTGTAGCTTTTGACCTAATTTATGCAGCATAAAATGGCAAATAACAATACAAATTAGAATAATAACAGGGGTAGTCATCACAATGGGGGAAACAACAGAAGTAATGGTGAGACAAACAACTTTGGTGACAATGCAAACATTTTGAATAATCACACTAGAACCACTCAGGCTTCCACAGTTAGGCCTCTTATGCCTAATTTCTTAGATCAGTAGAGGACACAGGGTGGTGGACAATAGGGTGCAGGAGAGAGTTTCACAAACTAAATGCATGAATGGCAATCTCTTGGTGATGCGTTTCAGGCTCCTATGTCATTACAGGACTTCTGCTAGTTGAAGTACAGAAACAAGCCTAGAGCAGATAGAGGGCATAATTAGGAGTTGCAACGGAAATTGGGTAAGGTATCTATTTCGTCCTTTGATGGTTCAGGCAAATGCACTGCATGTGCATGGATTCAAAAGTTAGATAACTATTTCACTCTGAACCCCATGTTTGAGAGAGAGGCTATCCAGTTTGCTACATTACATTTGGAGGGTGATGCCCATGATTGGTGGTATCGTGGGATGATTACACAAGGTCATAGCCTTGTTACTTCTTATGCTGATTTTACTCAGAGGCTGATTGATAGGTTTGATAAGGCAAATCCCGAACAACATTTCAGAGAGTTGGCCCAACTCAAATAGAGCGACTTAGTGGATGCTTACATATTTGATTTCTAGAGGCTTGCGGTGATGGTACCGAATGTTTTAGAGGACAAATTGTCTTATCTCTTCATTGAGGGGTTATAGGAGCCTCTTCGTGGTTGGGTTAAAGCATTAGACCCCCCTTCCTTGCAGGATGCCATAAAAAGAGCTAGAAACATGGAATTTTTAGTACCTCCTAAAAATAAATTTCAGAATAAATCTTTTTCTTCTAAGAAAGACAACAAGAAGAGTTTTCATAAGGAATGACCTAAAAAGACGAACTTGGATACAGAGGCTAAAAACGAACTTAGGAGGAAGAAGCTTTGCTTCTCATGCAGGAAACCTTGGGAGCCTAGACATAGATGCCTTGGGAAAGGCAAAGTTTATTATATTGAGGTTACTCTTGACATTGGGCAGGAGGAGAAAGGAGATTCTAGCTCAAAGAGTGAATAGGAAGAGGAGAAGGTAGAGCATGAGGAGAGAGCGATAGGTGAACCCTTGGGTGGTACTATTGCTTCTCTTTCGGGTACTCCTAGATATCATCCTTTCAGGGTGAGAGGAGTTCTGCAGGATCAACATGTGACTGTCCTGATTGATAGTGGGGCAACCCACAACTTCATTGATGAAGGCTTGATGATGAAAAGAGGTCTTCAGGTAGAGGATTTCTCGGTATTTAATGTGATGGTTGCAGATGGCTTCACTATGAGTTGCAAGAAGAAAATCTCCTAGTTGAGCATTACTATGGGTTGCCATCAGGTTACTGATGATTTCTATGTTGTTGGAATTGGTGAGACTGATATGGTACTTGGCATTCAGTGGTTGCACTCCCTTGGGAAGTATTTGTAAATCTTTTAGACCATGGAGCTCAAATTCAGACATGAAGGTAAAAGGGTTGTACTTTGAGCAGCTTCGAATGGGGCACTTAGAGTGGTCACTGCGAAGAGGATGGAGGCACTATTCCGACATGGTGAGGTTGCATGGGCAGCCCAACGTTTGATATCATCAAAACTCCTGATAGTGGTGGACAATATCATGTGGATATCCAATCTGTATTGGATAAGCATAGTGTGGTTTTCAGCGATATTCGTCCTGGTAGACCACCCGATAGGGGTTTTGAGCATGTGATTGAGCTAGAGGAGGGCTCCAAGCTCGTCATTACCACTCGTTATCAACAACTGAAGAGATTCAAAGATGAGATAGAGAAAACGATTGAGTTATTGGATATGGGACATATCAGACCTAGCTCGAGTTCCTTTGCTTCTTTAGTTGTTTTGGTGAAGAAGAAAGACGAGACCATGAGGATGTGCATTGACTATCGTGCATTGAACAATAAAACGATTAAGAACAGGTATCTGATTCCCTAGATCGATGAGTTGCATGGTGTAGTGTACTTTTCAAAGATTGATCTTCGTTCGGGATACCATCAGATTAGGGTCCGTGTGGGGGACATACACAAGACAACTTTCAGGGGCCACAAATGGCCACTATGAGTTTCTAGTCATGCCTTTCGGTTTGACCAATGTTCCTGCTACTTTCGAGACTTGCATGAATCACATCTTTAATAAATATTTGCGGAAGTTTTTGCTGGTATTCTTTGATGACATATTGATTTACAACAAGACTTGGGAGAACCACCTCAGGGACATTGATGAGGTGTTGGGTATTATGGAGGCACAATCTTTGTTTGCAAAGGCCTCCAAGTGCGGGTTTGGGATGATGGAGATTCTTTACTTGGGGCATGTGATCAACGTTGTTGGAGTGAAGGTTCATAAGGAGAAAATTCAGGCCATTTTGGACTGGCCTCTGCCGAAGACATTATCAGATTTGAGGGGATTCTTCAGCCTGCGCAGTTACTACAAGAGGTTTGTTAAGGGGTTTTCTCAACTTGGAGCACCACTTACAGATCTTACTAAGAAGGGAGCCTTCAAATGAACAGATGAGGCTCAACATACATTTGACAAACTTAAGGAGGTAATGAGTACTTGTCCTGTTTTGGCATTACCTAATTTCTCTCAGTCTTTTTTTTTTGGAGTGTGATACTTCAGGTGAGGGAATAGGCGCTGTTTTTATGCAGAATAGTCATCCTATAGCTTATGAGACCAGGAAGCTCCATGATGTGGAGAGACTATATTCCACCTATGACAAGGAGATGCTTGCCATCATGCATGCATGGCAAAGTTTAGGCAGTATTTGGTAGGTGGAAAATTTGTTGTCAAAACAAATCATAATAGTTTGAAATACTTCTTGGAGTAGAAAGATTTGAACGAACAACAGAAGTGGGTAAGCAAAATTCAAGCTTATGATTTTGACATTGAATATGTGAAGGGTAATGTTAGTCGCAGATGTCCTTTTCAGTAAACCTACTTTATGTTCCATGATAGAGATTTCAGCTGATTGGAAGACTCACCTTTTGGTTGATTATTCCAAAAATACCTTTGCATGCGAGCTCATGGATGGTAAGATTCAGGATGATAGGTACAAGGTGGTGGATGATGTTATCTACTACAAGGATAGGATTTATTTAGTCCTTGAATAAAAAATGAAGGAGAAAATCTTAAAAGCTATTCATGATACACCTCTTGCAGGACACCTAAGGTACTTCAAAATCTACAGGCAGATCAGAGAGAGATTCTCTTGGAAGGGTCTCAAAGATGATGTCTTGTGTCGTGTTAGAGAGTGTATGACTTGTCAGCAGAACAAGTTAGAACATACTTTCCCAGCAGGTTTGTTGCAACCATTGCCTATTCCTGAGCAGAAGTGGGAGAGTATATCCATGGACTTCATTACATGTCTTCCTAGAGTGCAGGGCAAAGATTGTATCTTTGTGGTGGTTGACAGGTTGACCAAATATGCGCAGTTTTTTGCCATATCTTTTGAGTATAAGGCACCTCAGGTTGTAGAGTTGTTCTTTAGAGAGGTGTTTAGACTCCATGGATTGCCGAAGAACATTGTCAGTGATCGGGATAGCAAGTTTGTTAGCGTTTTCTGGCAGGAGCTATTCAGATTAGCTGGTACGGAGTTGTCCCCGAGCACTAGTTACCACCCTCAGATTGATGGTCAGACAAAAATTGTAAACAAATGGGTGGAAGGTTATTTGTGCAATTATGTTGCGGGGCAGCAAAAGGCGTGGATTAGGTGGTTATATTTGGGGAGCATTGTTACAGTACCACCTACCATATGTCGATTGGTATGACTCCTTTTAGAGCATTGTATGGTTATGATGCTATGTCTTTTCTAGACTTAGCATTTGATGACAGCAGGGCTCCTAAGGCGAAGGACTGGATACAGGAGAGTCAAGACGTCCTTAAGTCACTTAAGGATAATATTCATTATGCTCAGAATCAACAAAAGATCTATGCGGATATGCACAGGGTTGAGAGGAGTTTTGAGGTTGGAGATTTGGTTTTCTTGTGCCTGTAGCTATATAGATAGTCTACATTGAAGAAGAGTGGTGCAAATAAGTTGAAGCCTCACTTCTATGGCCCTTACAAGATTGTGCAGAGAGTAGGAGAGGTGGCGTATGAATTGGAGTTGCCTGAGAGTAGCAGAGTTCACAATGTGTTTCACGTTTCTTGCCTCAAAAAGGTAATTGGGCAGTATATTAGTTCATCTTTCGAGCTTCCACCTTTGCATGAAGAGGGCAGATTGGTTTTGGTTCCTGATGCTATCCTAGATGTCAGAGAGAGGAAATTGAGGAGCAGAGTGCTCAAGGAGTATTTGATCAGATGGAGGGACTTGGCCCTAGAGGATGAGAACAGATTCTTTAGCATTCGAATTTGCAATTGCTTGTGGGCAAGCAATCTCGGGAAGGGAGGACTGTAATGTCCCCTTCTTTCGAATGAGACATTTGCGGAGGGCCTTTAACCTATTTAATTCCCGTAGGTTAAGATGGAGGATATAAGGGAATAATTAATTAATTAAATTTTAAATAGTCCTATGTTCCAGGAGGATTATTTATATTTAATTAATTATTGTTGTTGGACCTTGGTTTTAATAAAGTGACTTTATTTTATGACAATGGAAAATTCTAAAGGGGTCACTTTAAGTGAGTGGAAAATATAAAGAAATTAAAAAGAAATAAAGTTATTTCTCTCAAAGAAGGATATAAAAGGAATGTGAGCCAAAAAACAATTCATTCTTGACTTGTTATTTTCTCTTGGAGTTCTTTGAGAGCTGGAGCTTTACGGTTTAGCAAACCCTAGGACGAAAACCCTTGGGTATTTGGCTTCATGGACGAAAACCCACCTGGCCATTCCTTGGTGGATTCACACAGGATTCGTAGGTGCATTTATTGGAATCAGATTTCGGAGTTTCTTGTGCTGGAGTGAGATATCTTTCGCAGTTTGGTGTATTTGCTTTCGGAGGGGGTTCATTGAAAAATTTGTGAGATTTGTGAACAAATAGAAAGTTATGATTTTCATGTTATTTTCATCGAAGACATTTGGGATGTATTGAGAAGCTGTTTGAATTGCAAGGGTTTATACCCTAATAGTGCAAGCGCTGCAAGAAGAGGAGTTTATGATGGTGAATTGTTTTCTTTGGGCACTTAGATCCTAGCCGCAACCTCTCCTATTTCCTAGTGCTGCCTTATAGTGGCATTGCCTTATTCTTTGGTGCAGCCTTGTGTTTATTAAAGGAGCCACTGCTTAATAAAAGCAAATCATGAGTCTTTATGGTGCGTTGAAATCTTCTTAGAGGCGCATATGTCATATGGGATGTGCCACATTTTTTTGAGGAGCTGGGACGTGAAGTTAGGGAAGGCGTGAGTTTTGGTGAAGAGTTCTTCTTTCTTTGAGGATTGTCTAAGCTGGCCACACAGCTAATGCTTATGTATATGAGGCTTGGCACATATCTGTTATGTTAAATGTCCATTGAAATATATATAGATTTCAGTTCTGTCATAACTCTGTGTAATCAACAAGTTGGGCAATGTTATATTCAGATTTCTTCATTATACCAATGCTGCAAACTATTTGACATATTGTCTCTATAATTCCTTGTCTCGGTGAGTGCATTTATGATTGTTTTGTGTTACTAAGTTGCATATGAACTATTCTAAACAATCACATTGAAAATACCATTGAATATGACAAGAATGCAAAGTGTTTGACAAAATGTTTGCACACTAGAAAACAAAAATTTCTGAGTTTTTGGGAAAAATTCTAGAAGGGGATTTTACATGTGCACTAGCATAAAAGGTATAAATAAATTCTCATTAGGCTCTACTTTTGAAGGATTTATTATTGGCAAAGGGTGATTCCCTTGGAAAATTCAGTCGGATACATCTGTTGGTCTAAGTTATGCTTTTAATGTGGTCAAAATGCTTTCAAGATGGAAGTCTGATGTTAATGAAGAAAACTGAATTTGAAATTTAAAAAGTCATATTGTTTGAATACAAAATTTATGAACTTTTGGTACACAACCTAAGCTAAGCTTGTTTCTGAATGCAACAAATGTTTGCTCCTGAGACTTGGGATTTTCATTTTCTTTCCAATCTCTTTTGTTAACTAACTTTCCATTTCAACCATAAGTTACATTTTTGGCCTTGCAGTGATATTTTGTAATATTAAGACCTTCAATAAAATATGGAAATGGTCTGTTTCTATGCAAAATTACTTAAGGAAGCATTTGCCATGTTAAATTTGTCCTTTGAACTCATTCAAAAAGGACTTTTAACAATTTGTGAATTCCCATGTTTTAGGAGGAATATTTGTGCAAATTGCGATCATGCTACAAGGATTTGGTAAGTTTCTTGTGATATGCCAGACATATTTTCTGTTCTTAAAAGAATGGAATAACTTGATTTCTAAACTATGATTTTTGAGAGTCTTTGATCTTGTATGGCCTTTATGTTAACATGTTAAAGCAAACGTATACACAGGTAGATGCAGTTTTGCACATGTCCAATGCCTCAAAGTCTATGAGGACTTATGTGAAAGGATCTGCTGGCAGTCCACTTGTTGAATTTTGCAATGATTTTGGTCTTGATGGTGATAATGGAGATGGTGGAGGCCTTGCTATTTTTTCATCTTTATCTGTTCAATATTTTGGTATGCACTCTAGTCCTTAGTGGTTGATTGGTTGGCTGTTCCCCTTTATGTTAAAAAAGGTGGCGAGATAATCTGACAATTTCAGTGCAAGAGACTCCCTCAAAAGCAATACCTGTTTTTGCTGTGGCTTTGTAGAATAGGTTATTCCAATCAGCTAACACAAACTCTAGCTACAATAAGATGTTGAAGAATGGATGTGACCCAAAAGTACCTAGTGCATTAAATCATTTCCTCAGGGAAGGGGGAACTATCAACAACATAAAATAACACATTAAGAACTTATTCTGAGTGTACGGTACAGTAACAACCTCCATTATTAAGAATTATATATTGGATATAAAGAAAACATGCCATATGGTTAGTTGAAACTCAAGGGAACAATTAGAAACATTATTTCGAGGTCCAGTGGTTAGTAGAGAATTGGTTGGCTGTGGTCTGCATGAAAATCAGGTGGATAAAGTATCTCTGAAAGTTAAGGTATACCACAGTCAATGTTTTTGTTGATTAGTGAGATGAGACTTCATTAAATAGAATACATACATACTAGAAGGGGAACAATATGGAAGTTTTCATAAAGCATATTTTGCAAAGGTATTAAGTTTAAATAGAGAGGTCTCTGCTGTAGGAATATCTCTACTGTTGAAGTTGATCAAATTATTTAAACAGGTTTTAAGTTTGAGCTCAACTATATATTGACAACCATTAAATGCAATTGGAAATAAAGAAAACTCT
This sequence comes from Cunninghamia lanceolata, assembly GCA_027924645.1. Taxonomy (NCBI): domain Eukaryota; kingdom Viridiplantae; phylum Streptophyta; class Pinopsida; order Cupressales; family Cupressaceae; genus Cunninghamia; species Cunninghamia lanceolata. The sequence continues at coordinate 5,797,484 of BSBN01000771.1, forward strand.
TTTGTTTGAGCTCTTGAAGGAGATAGAATAGTTATTGCAAAGGTATTTATCAGCTTATATCTTGGCAATTACTCCCCTTTCATCGTCTTTAAGGCACTCATGGGTTTGACGGAATAAGATTTTTTTTTCTTCTAATAACTCCGGTCTTACTATTTCTCCCATCACATTTGGTTGTATCTTTTTCTTAGCAACAGTTAATTCCCAATTCTTAAGCTTTCTTCCCCTTCCATAGTCTTTAACTCCAGTTCATCCTCCTCTTGTCATTAACACATTCCTTATGTTGTCAAACCTTCCTCTCCAATGGTTTATTTTTCTTTCTCCTTTTTTTACTGACATTCGTTTTAAAGAAGGTTTTACTGTGCAAACCTAACCTTGTAATGTATTTGTCCCATCACTGTTAGGGACCATATTTTGTATACCTGCAAGCACAGATCATACAAAGTCCTCAAACAAATGCTCTTGACTTTCTTTTTCAATTCATTGGGATATTATATCTTACTAATTTAGGGTATCGATGCCATTCTCGTATCATCATCCAAAACTGTTGACACTTACATTACTGCTTTAAAAAATAAAGAGGAGAAATTGCATAAAACATATGACAAAATGACCTGGATTTGATCTGTATTGATATATGCCAGTAGATGCAAACATTTGAAGGCATAATCTTAATAATGTGAAAAATTAAGAAAATGGGATCAACGTCATAATTTGCTTGAGATTTGACCAAGCAAAGGGATGACATACATCTTCAGAAAGCTCTTGATGCAGAGTTTCATATTGGATAGTTTTCATTTCCTAAATGTTCCATGGATTTCATTTTTGTAAATTTTTTTGACAGATTTGATGACATCAATTGCTGTAGAATTTCCTCCAGGTCTACTAGGCAAAGGATTCAACACGGGTTAAATACTTCTCCTGGCTTTCCTGAGTGTGGTACTAAATTTCAATCTCAAAGACAATTTTTTCTTCTTGAGTGCTACCTTCAATGTTTTCTTGTTCCATCACCTACTGCAAAACTGACTTGAATTCTGATAGCATGGTGAGAATAGGTAGGGTTTACATGATTTTTATAAGCCTTTAAGAGGAGCTGCACCTTTCTATCACCCTTGCCACCTTATTGTTCTTTTTATTGTTACTGCATCCTCCTTTTGAATGATCTTTTTTCTTTCTCTAACTCTTCATTATGACTATTTGTAGGATTTTTTTCCTTTTTCCATTATCTTATTATTACTATTATAATTATAACTTGGAGGCTTTGTATATCTTCTTTCTCTTTTTTTTAGAATGAATTTTAATTTTGTGGGTTCCAATTTTTGTGTGTCCAAGTGAGAAATCTCTACAAATTTCACAGAGCTAGGTAGAATTTTCTCCTTATGATGCAGTCAAGATTCAATGCCTAGTGAAAGGCAGCTTGAAACTTGCAGCCAAAAGTCAACAAACAACAGTTGCTTGGAGTAAAATAAATAATCAGCATTATGGAATTTAAAAACATGAATTCATAATTGTTAACCGAGCTCTTACCGTACAAATACTAATAAAATTATAGAAAGTTTTCATACTGTTCTTCAGAAATATATAAATTCAGACTTATTAACAGCTCATATGTACCAGCATCCCCTGGATGTCTCTGTAGATCCCGGAAGAAATGCATACAAAATCCTAATTAGTCCATGTCCTCTTCAGGTTGGGTCTGATCTGCCCAAACCTCTCTCTATCTCAACTTCAGGCCCATTCTCTTCTGCAAAATGTCTATTCATTGAATTCTCTATGCTTTGGTATGCTGCAATCTGCCTTTAATCTTGATTAAGAGACCGTGTACTTTGCAGTTCCACATGATCTTGAGTTGTACTGAAAGGACCACTGTGAATAGAATGTTGAGAAATGATACCAGCTGCATCACCATGATCAATTGTAGAAACAGCAGCAACATGTTCATATTCTGGAAGAATTGTATGTTGAATTTTGGTGTCACTGTCTGCTTTGGTTTCAGAATGGTAGTATATCGAATACCTTTCAAGGGCGGGGAATATAAATAAGCTGGCCTAACCTCTCATTCACGCATACACCAACTGGTATCTTCTCTGCTATAATATTTAGCCTCTAATTTTAGGTGATAGCCACCCAAGGTCTTCAGCAGGAGTTACCACCCAAAAATGGGTAAGAAACTGCCAGATTCCCTGCCACCTATGAGCTTGATTGCTATGTCAGAATTTGTAACCACCAAATATGAAGAAGAAATGACACCGCCAGAGTAGAAACTGACATATTAAATAGAATGCCCAGCAGAGGAAGACAGATCCGTGGTTCCCACAGAAAGAAAGCAACCAACTCCAGCAGAGAAGTAATTCTTTATGCAGCACTAGGGGAATACGTGGGTCCCAACAAGTTAAAATGTAGCGCCCGACAGGAAGGAAAACTAACCGTCAGCAAGTATGTGGGCCCCAGTAAAATGTGAATGCAGCCCAAAAAGAAATGAGAGAAATTTTAGTTCATTTCTCCTCATGGGATGTTTAGTGGGCCCTTGCAAGCAAATCAGACTCAGTTGCTCAATCCAAGACAAAAGAGATGTGGCTTACATAGAATCAGAAAATATGACAAATCAATCTCAATAAATAAATTAAATCCTTTGCATCCAATTCTCCCATCTGGGCCCCACTTGATCATCTAAGAATTTCAGAAGGCTGAAAGCAAATGATAACTATTTGAAGAAGAGTGTGGGTCCCATATGCGAACCAGGCATGTGGGCCCCACCAATGAATATAGATAGATTCTGAAGCCAAAACCCGAAAAGACACGCTGACAAGGAAAATCCTGAAAACCACAAACCAAAACTTAGAGTGAAAGACTACATTCAAACTGTCATGTTTTTGGGTGAGCAGGATCACATGTTGACCCGGATGCTCTTGCATCACCTTAGATAACTTTATTTTGGATCCTTTGATCAAACTCCTTGCATTGTGTGTAGTTGATGTTTTCCAACTGGACTGACCCATTACCAAATTTTCATGAATTTTCAAGGGATTAAGCCAACTCATCTTGAAATTTGTGATCTCGATTACTCTTCAACCATTATACTATCAACCTATTATTTCGATTAAAAATTCATCCTCCAAATATTCTTACCATGTGAATATCTATGCTGCCCTTGCATAATCTTCTTTTGTTATCTGCCACTCAACCAATTTACTTAGGTTTGAAGAGTCTTTGTTCAATGTTTTGTGATAGCTCAATTTGTCACCTATAACCATTATTAGTAACTCCATTGGAATGGTAGCTTGCTGGCCATGCATAAGCTCTAATGGGGCATGTGGGGTAGTCACCTTGTAGGCTTTCATGTAGGCCCACAATAATACTGACAACATTCATCCTAGTTCATGCTTTCCGTCATACAAGATTTCTGGGTCAATGTTATAAGAACTTTTTTGGTGGAATCAACATGTCCATTGGCTCTCATAAGATACAGGTTTGATGAAAGTGAAAACCTTGATACTTGACAAGAGGTGTGTGATAGTAACTTAAACAAATTGATCCCCTCTATCACTTGTAGGGGAATTATCAGACAGTGCTTCGGCTTTCACTCACAACAATGGGCTTGCACTGATAGAGTGACTTTATTTCTTGAATTGGCCAGCAATGTTTAAACCATAGGATGCATATTTAAACTTGGCCAACCAAAAAATTCTGAATCGACAAAAATTGGCAAAAATTCAACAACTTAAAAAATACTTAAATTTAAAAAAAAATTTCTAAAAAAAATATAAATTTTATGCAAAATACAGTTAGAAAATGTATCAAATGAGTTGGTGGGGGTTTAGGGGCAGCTTTTTGTGAGGTTTTTGACTGTATGGTTTCCCTTATGTAATTCATGTGTACTGTGTAATTTGTCTCTATTATTTCTGCATATTTTATTTCTTTTGTGTTGTTTAATTCGCTATGATTAGTGATTATCATGGCTCAACCTCATGATTTTGGATTCCTAACATCAATTAAACAAAAAAAGATTAAGAATGAAAAAAGATTTCTTCCCCTCTGATTCCACTACACTTCTTTATCTTAAGTTGTATTATTTTAGCCTTATATTTGAAGAACCACAATAGCTTGTTTTTAATTACTCCATGTGATAGTATCTGCATCATATTTAAAGACATAGCCAGTGGTGGATTTTCTATCAACAAAATCACCAATATAGTTAGCATCAGAATAACAAAATAAGTTAGTATTTTTGGTGCAAGAATAATAAAGACCATAATAAAGTGTACCTTTGATATACCTTAATATTCTTCTAGCCATTATCCTATGATCCACATAAGGATGTCACATAAATCAAGATGCAATACCTACTACATAGGTACTATCAGGTCTAGATATAGTCAGGTAACATAGACTTCCTACTAATTGTCTGTAAAAAGTAGGATTGGTCATTTCACATGATGGTTTAGGGTCCTACCTCAATAGGTATAGCAACTAGTTCATAATCTATCATGTTGAATTTTTGAAGCAAATCATGTGAATATCTTACTTGAGATACCACAACAGGAAGTAGAAATTCTCAAGAAATGATGAAGAAGACACAAATTAGTCATTTTAAATGATTGATTCAATTTGCTTTGGTACTTATGGATTAGAGAGTTAAAACCACTCATAATGAGTAAGTCATCCACATACAACACAATAATAAGGATCAGACTGTCTTTAATTGTAATGACTAAATCATTGTCAGAATAATAGATAGAGAAACCAAGAGATTGAAAAAGGCTATTGATCTTTGCATACCAAGCTCTAGGAGCTTGTTTAAAACTATATAGAGATTTTTTGAGTTTACATAAATATGTTTCTTTGTTTGGTTGTTCAAAACCTTTTGGTTGGGACATATAAATTTTCTTTTGAAGATCACTATTTAGGACTGCATTTTTCACATCAATTTGGTGTATCTCCCAACTATTTTTGGACTGCTAAGGTAAGAAGCATCTTTATGGTGCTCATTTTTGCCATGGGGACAAAAGTTTCATTATAATCTAAACCATGTTGCTAAGTGAGACCTCTAGTGACTAACCTTGCCTTACATTTGTCAATTTCATTGTTGGAGTTATATTTAACTTAACATAGCCAATGACATTTCTTTTTGTAGGTGGAAGAACAAGGTCCCAAGTCTTGTTTCTAACTAGAGCATCATTTTCTAATTTCATTGCATCCCTCCACTTCTCATCTTTGTTAGTTTCTTCAAAAGTGTGAGGTTCACTTCATAGAAAGTCATCAAGGCATGATATGTATGATGACTTGTGGTCAGTTTATATGAAGAAGGATTATCGATGTTAGCTTCTTGAAAGTGTTTAAACTAGTGTTACAAGATTCGGACTTGGTGACCTCGACTCGGACTCGATGCTCAGACTCAACAAAGACCCGGTGAATTGAAAAAACCATGAAATATAGAGATTTTTAAGGATTTAAAACTTCTTTCATGCACCCTAATTAATAAATAAACTTTACAGACACAATAAACTAATCAAATAGAAGCTACTTTGATCACATACACAAGTATACCTCGGTCACATGAGTATAAAAGCGGATTTGAGCGCAGGAAACAACATTTTTAGTGCACAAAACTCATGGATTATGATATCCATGGCATCAAAAACAAAAATCACAATATGTAGTCATGAACTATGGTAGAAAGGAGCTTGTATCGCTCAACCCAACATTGCTAGCTCTATGTGGAGTCATTTGTTTGTATCTCAGACAAGTATGCAATGCTGCTGCCATAGGAGCATTACTTAGGATAGGGATTGACTTAGCAAACCAGAAGTATAATTGTAATTCAATTACTTGGGGTTTAATTGGAAAAAAGTCAAAAGAAAAAAAAAATATTGCTTTTCCATCCAACATGGCCCAAAATGATTTTTGTCTTTTGCTTTTTAAAACTAGAGTGGGGATTTAGGGGCAGAGGGGTCAAGGGGCAGCACCACCAAGTCCAAATTAAAGCCTTTGAGACCACACAAACCTTCATGGTGCATGTCATTTTTCATAATTTTATTGCTTTTAACTGTCCTTAAAAAGTCCTCCAAACCCTTCAAAAAACGCATGACTTCCACGCTTTTACGTTTAATAGTTTTCCTGTTTTTTATTCTTTTTTCCCATGATTTTCATTCCAAGTCTTCCAGTAGGACTTGCTAGGTTTGGTGAGTCTGCCTAACTCAATGAGTCTGGCGAGTCCAACTGAGTACTCAAGTCACAAGTCCTTAGGACCCGTTTACTTCTGCTCGCCTTGGGACTTGTCGAGTCTAGACAACTCTTGTGACTATGGTTTAAACCCATTTGGGTCTTTTGAGTTGAGGTTTATTAGAAGATCCCCCCCCTTAAATTCATCAAACTGATTTTGATTTTGATCATTATAGATAGAAGATTCTTTAAAGGTTTCAATAGGCTGGATAAAGAACGAAAGCTTTTCAAGAATATGAACATTTGTACTTAATATGACACCTCTTTTTGAGGTATCATAGAGTCTTAAGCCTTTTGTTTTTCCTTCATATCCTAAAAAGATACATTTGGAAGAGGTTGGATCAAGTTTCTTTCTTTTATTTTTGGAAATAACATAGAAGTAGGACTTCCAAATATTCTTAGGTGGGAAACACTAGGTTTCTTTTTTCCCACATTTCCAAGGGTGTTGAGAGATTTAGTGCCTTTGATGGCACCCTATTAAGAAGGTGAATGACTGAATTCATTGCTACTCATAGAAATTTGGGTACATTGGTGGAATGCATCATGGTTTGACAATTTCCATGATGGTTTAGTTTTTACTTTCTGCCACAATGTTTTGCTAAGGAGAATAGGGAGTTGTAAGTTCCCTTTGAATCCCACATGAGATACAAACTCCTCATACTCTCTATTTACATATACTATTCAATTATCTATCCTTAATTTTTTTTGACTTTAGACTAGATTGATTCTTAACTCGGGCTTTAAATTCTCTAGAATTTAGAAAGGACTTTTTTTTAATAAGATAATGCACCCATATCATCCTGGTATAATCATCAATGAAATTTAAGGCATAAAGAAATCCACTACGGGAAGGGACTTGTAGAGGTCCCATTAGGTCATCATGGACCAATTCCATAAGGTTAAAAGAATTGTTGATGTGGCTCTTTTGGAAAGGTAAAGTGTTTTTATCAGTGTTTCTTCGAGTTTCCGGGACGGGGGGAGGGGTTTCCGGGGATGGCAAAAAATTTCCAAAATTTTGGGGACGGCAAGGGAATGGCGAGGGGATGGCTATATAATATATTTTAATAAAAATATATATAGGTTAAAAAAGTTAAAAACTAAAAAGAGATATAGGTTGAAGTAACAGTTAACTTAAACTAAACTTTAAACATTGAACAATTGAATATCAATGATCATTCAAACTTCATAGATATTGTACCATGCTAATATATATTGTACCTGCACAAATACAAATTACATAAGTTATATGGACTACAAATCTATTTCCATTCAGATAACAAAGTACAAGTCTAGATGTGGATAAAACTATCCCTGCAGTTAAACATTTGGTGCACAAACAGTCAAATCACTGCCAAGTAGATTAGTCAAAGATGTCTAGAGGACATGAAAAAGCTCTGCTCTAATGACAGAGTATTCATCTGAAGATGAATGCATGTCTGTAGTTTGATCAGCCTCTTCATTTTCCATGATGCTTTTCCCTAACCGGGCACTAAGAATTCCTTTCGTGACTGCAAGCGGTTGAATTGAATCACTTGAAAGAAAATGATAGACTGCCAATTGCAAAGCTGGAATGGGATCAGCCGAAAAAAGAATCTCATATAAAGCACTTATTGCTCCTTTACTCAGGCGCCACAACTTAGTCGCATGCACTGCTGCTTCCTTTGCTCAAGATAGAGCATCAACCACAACATTGGCAATACATTGCCAAAAATGAGCATTACATTGATGTTATAGTGCTACAATGGCTTCAACTTTCTTTCTTGCACAAGAACTTGATGCAATGGACTTGGCTATCCCTGTTGCAAAGAACAGATGAAGTATTATTTCAAAAGCTAGTGCTTCTGCTCTTTCCCAATTCACAAGCTTTAAGGAATTCGATCCTGCGCCATCTAAATTGTGAAGTCCAAAAAGTAGAGAGAAAATGAAGACAACCATTTCAGTAAGTTCCACTGAACTGATCTTCAAACTTTTAATGATATTTTCTAAACTTTTCAGTGTAGCATCAACTTTTGAACTTCTGAATTGAAATAGACGAGTCAACTTAGGGTTTTCGACGCTTCATTTTAAATGTTTGACTGCAACGTTGTCCCTGTTTTTTTGACCCTGTTGTGACCAAATCACACATCGCCCCATTGCAAATGGGGACCCCCTTTTTTTTTGAGCTCTGTGCTTTCAATGAGATTTTGATGATGTCCTGGCTCATCTTCCTCTGCCGATCCGGTAGTGATTTCCTCTTCTATGATCATTGGTTCATGATTAGGAGGCAGATCAACTTGCAGTAATGAAGACTCTTGATCAAATTCCATCTAGATGATGAATCTTGAGATTAATCCTGAAGTATGTTTGAGACCCTGAAGAGACTAAGCCTGGAGCCTGAAATCCTGAAAATCCTGAAAAATGGCTAAGTCTGAAATCTGGTGAATCCTCCAAATTCTATATTTTGCATCTTAAATCCGGTGGATTCGGGACCTATCTCAAACATCCTGAAAGGTATATTGAAAAATATTTAAAGTATAATATACCTTTACCCGCGCGATCCTGAAAAATGCCTGACTTTTCCAGAGGATTCAAAAAGCTGATCTAGTGCGACGGGGCACTTAAATGGCCCAAAATCTTGGCGCAAAATCCCGAGGAACAAGGCACTTGAAGATGATGATCTCCACTTGATCAACCAATGCACCCATCTACAACCTTGATCTAATGCGAAAAAGCATGAGGATTTCAATCAATGATCTACTGCGCCCAAACTAAAAGATCATTTTGAGGGAAAAGATGAGGATTTAAAACACTCAACTAATGCGAAAATGAAAAGACAAGTCTTGGAGCGACTCTTGGAGTGAATTAAAAGATGATAAGTGTCAGAGGATTTCCAAAGCTCATCCAATGCGCTAGGATGGATCCCGAAATCTAAAATTTTTGAAGAGAGACTAGAGGATTTGAAAACCTCAACTGATGCGCCACCTAGAAAGAAGAAGAAGTCTTAAGTTTTTGGCTTGAGAAGGATCTAATTTGAGAGGATTTGAAAAGTTCAAGTGATGCGCCAAAATCTAGAGGATTTTTATTCCTCATCTAATGCGCCAATGGACGACTCCCAAATATTCAGCGCAAGTGCTAGAACCACTTCACCAATGTGAGACTAGAAGATTCAAGAGGCCTATCTAATGCGAAAAAGCTTGAGGATTTCAATCCTTGATCTAATGTGCCTATCCAATGCCAAGCATCCAAGGCGAAATCTAGAAGACTTCCAAAGCCTCATCTAATGCGACCTCATGAGGGGAAACTCCAGAGATTCCAAAAAGCTGATCTAGTGCGCCAAGTAGTTTCAGTGTGAAGTTTGAAGGATCCTTATCCAAAGCAAAATCCAGAGGATTCTCCATCCTTGATCCAATGCGCCCTACAAGGAGGAAAGTGGACATCCAAGGTGAAGCCTTCAAGGTTTGAGTTTAGAGGATTCTAAAGCCTTGTCTAATGCGCCAACTTCATGAATACCCCTAAGTTTTGAAGCTTCCAACAAGGTCATCCAATGCGCAACATAAGGAAGAGTAAGATTTGTTTCTAGAGGATTCTCCATGCCCCATCCAATGCGCCAACACCATGCATGATTCACTTCAAGGTAAAGGCCATCAATATACTGAAGTTTTGGAGATTTCAACATAATGAGGTAATGCACCACTTCCAAGACCCTTATCAAAGTGCTCAACAGGAAGAAATCAAAAGTGGCATCTAGTGCGCCATACATGAAGGGAGAATGAAGTTTGTTTTTGAAGATCTCAAACTACCTATCTAATGCGCTAGGAACTTGAGGATTTCAATCTTTCAACCAATGCGCTACTCCCTTGCAAGTGAAAACGAGTTCAAACCAAAGTAATGTTGAGAGGATTTTAATCCTTCATCCAATGCGAAATGCTAGGAGGGATCAAAAACTTGATCCAAAGCGCCACACATGAGCATTTTGAGGGTGTGATCTAAGGCGACTATCAAAGAATTAAGTCTTAAAGTGAAATGCTAGAAGGAATCAAAAACTTGATCCAATGCGACTGGAGGGTTATGAAGGGAGATCAAGATACTTCAATCACCTCAAGAAGACTTCAATCTACTCATCCAATGCGAAATGCAAGAAGAAAGTCAAACACGAATCCAAAGAATATGAAGAAGACTTCGAAGATGTTATCAAATGTCAAAATCAAGAGGATTTCGAAATCCTTATCCAATGCGACTTATCTAGTGCATCAATTCTAGGAGAAACTAAAACCTTTGTCTAAAGCGCTACCTTATGAAGGGAAGTAAAGTCAAGTGTTGAAGGCAAACTTTAGAGGCTTATCAAGGAGGAATCTAGGAGGAATTCACTTATCTCAACCAGCACGCCATCTTAGTAAAGTTTTCATATCATTCAAGTTAGACATCAAAGTCCTTAACTCATGTGCTTAGATTAGAAATGCTTGTAATGATTCTTATGTATTATGTGTTATCGAAAGGGGATTGATGCTGTTTCTTTACTTGTGTTGCAGCAAAAAGGAGGAATCATCTAAAGATCAAGTGATAAGAACCTTTGACAAGCAAGGAATGAGAAAAAAGCAAGGCATCATGTAGCTGCTTCAAAGGAACCTTTCATCATCCTTGTGTTGGAAGTCTTCATCAAGTGGCATCAAGTTGAGATTGTCTAGAAGACATCCACCCGAAGGACATCATCTTCATCAAGGCTTCCTAAGGTATTAAGTCTACTTCAAGTTCTTCAACCTTCAAGGAAAGTCATCAAGTAGCTGCTCCATCATAAGGAAGGTATCATCATCAAATGTTAGAAGCATTTCATCTACTCCACATCCAGAGAGGGTGTTGTCATCTACACTCCAAAGGATCACTTCGAAGATCATCATGCAAGATCACTTCATCAATGGCATCATCAAGCAAGGGCATTCATCTATTCAAACTTCAAGACTTTACAATTTCAAGTCCAAGAGAATCTCCTACTCTTACATGAAGGAAGCATTATCATCATATCTCTACTCTACTCTCTTCAAGAGGATGCATCCAAAGAAGATCATTCATATCTACATCCTACAAGAAGAAGGAACATCACAGTGTTAGTCAAATGAGTAACAAGTAACATACATCCAGTTGCAAGGAAATGTACAAGATCAACAAGTTGTTCAAGCAATTACATTGAATACATCATTACAAGTTGATACAATTTTCAAAGTATGCTGAAGTGGCATCTATGTGGTGAGTACACATCATTCAATTTTGATTAGCCGCATTATTTAATGCATTCAATGTATCATTTAATAAAAGAAGTCAAAGGGATTCCTATGTGGAAGATATTTTAAATGCTTTCGCCTTACCTTATCACATTGGAAAATGTGCCTTCATTGCCTCCCTCTTTTGTACTAAAAATAACAAGTTGTTGTAACTACCTGTGAGGTGGCACGATCTAGACCCTTGGCCATCAAATTGATCTAAGCCATTCATTGTAACCTGGGCTTCTATATAAAGGCTTTGTTGCCTCATTTGTAATGTAGTAGATCATTTGTTAGAGATAGAGATTAGATCCTAGGAGTAGAATAAAAGAGACTCTCAAAAATTCTCTGAGAGGGTTGGAGATTGTTGTAAATATTTTCAAGATTAATACAAAAGACATTGGAGCTACTTGTTTGGTGTTTAAGTGTTGTCTTGCAAAATAACATGGTTTCTTGTACTTCAATGGAATGGAGAGATGTTTCAAGTAGATTAGTAGTAGATTAGAAGCTCATTGTTGCAATGCATGTTTTATTGGATATTTGATCAACTCCTAGCTCATGCTTTTAACATTCATCGCTGATGAAGTGTTGTGTAAAGCTAGTCTGAGCCATATTTACATAAGTTCGATTGTGGATGTTTGTTTGAGCTGCGCCATTTAATGGGTGCTCATATGAACCTTCATGGTTTGAAAACCTTTCGCGTAACCTTAGGAGATTGCACCAGCTTCATGTAGTTGTAGGCACCCTTGGCGAAGTGAAGTTAGGTTAAATCAGGAGTTTGTCTGTTCAATACATCATCATTGCCTCATTGACCTTAGATAGTTTCCTAAACCCTTGCCCTTTTTCCATTTCTTTATCATTAAGACCTTTGTGCATATATCATCCACACTGAAAGGAGGAACAAGCTGAATGAAAGGAGAAGAGTCTGCGTAAGTCCCTTTGTGTTTAACAGCAAAATCATACTTAGTCACTGAGCTGTCTCTTACCGAAAACATCAGAAGGAACCTTGGAGTCATCTCGTTTGATCACCTAGTTCAGCATCCGAGAGGCTTTGCTCAAGAGGGAGTCAGATACTCAGTATTTTACTCTAATTGTTGACTTGTCCAAAAACAATCATCAACAGACCCACAGGGGTCTTTTGGCTGTCCTCGGAATGCCGTGGAGTCCCCAATCAATGGGATGTTCCCTTTGTTCAGGGGGCGTCCCTGGGACGTCCCCAAATCCTAAAACAAAATGGGGACTGCGGGGGGACATTTTGTCCCCGTCCCCGTCCCCGCGTCCCCAGAATGCTCTACCTATCGGGAGAGGGGAAAATCCTGGGGGACGCGTGTACAATGGTTTTTACTTACCTAGTAAACATCCTTTGCATGCTTCTAGTTTGTTTTTAATTTTAGGAAAATCAGCTATAAGGTCATGACAAACCATATTGCTTATACTTCTAATACTTAAATGACCCATTCTTTCATGCCAAAGTTGAGTATCATCTTTGGTTTGAATTGAAAGACAAGTTTCTCTTGAGAAACCATTGAAATTATAGAGGCCATTCTTTTGAATGCCTTAAGCAATTACATTATCATTTTGATCCTTGATGAGTCATGCCTCTTTAAGAAGAACAATTTTGAAGTTTCTTGGGTAAATTGAGAACAAGAAAGAAGATTTTCCTTAATTTTGGAACACAAAAAACATTTCCAATAATTTTTTTTTTTTTGAGATTTTAGCTTTACCTTGCCCTTGTGCTTCTATGATAGAGTTATCTCCTAGATAGACTCTCATATGTCATATCTTGATGCACCACTATTTAGGATCCACTCATTATAGTTGAGTCAGAACGAGCAGTATAGAGAGCAATTGGTTGATTTTGAAATTAAATTTGGTTTTGATTTTGATTTTGTTTTTGATGAGAATGTTTCTTCTTTCTATTATTCCTAGGGTTTTTGTTATTTAAGGACCTTTTAATGTCCTTAGAAGAACAATTTTTTTTTTCTGAACAAAATTGTCACATTATTACAATTTCCAAAGAATTTATAATGTTTAGAAACAATTTTCTTATTCTCATTGGATTTAGGGTTACTGTTTTGGTTACCACTCTTAGAGAAAGAATTTTTCTTTTGAGTGAACAATGCTTGACTAGCGTTTTCTTTAGAATCAAAATTCAACATCCCCTGTTCTTCTTGAATAAGAAGTGAGGAGAGAGAGTCACAAAGTAAGTTGTATCGGATTTATTTTGATATTTTGAATTTAAAACTGAGATAACATTTCTAAATTTCTCATGAATATTCATTTGAATAATGAAGAACAAAATTTTTACTCGAGTTAGATTGCAATTACTACCATCTAATTGAGATTTGATATTTTTTACTTTGGCTAGATAATTTACTATTTGATAATCCTTTAGTTTTTTTAACTCTCATGTATGGTTTCTAGGGCCTTCCATGCTTAGAAGAGTCTTGATTACCATAGTAAGGGAGCAATTCATCTCCAACACTTGAAGAATAATGGAAATTGATTCTTGATTTTTTTGGCAGAAAGAACTTACCTGATCTGCTGTACCATGTCTCCTAGTAGGCATTTTCCTAGATCCATTTACAATGGTCCATTAGGTTTTTGGCAATAAATTTGGCCTTTAATCTAATCTTACGGATGTTGTAATTGGTCCCATTGAGCATGTGAGATTTATCAATAGTGAAATTATTGTGGGAACCCAATTAGGAATTCGATTAAAATTCAGTTTTAAAATAATTGTTTGAATTGAAAGAATTTTGAAGCAAGTGGTTAGATCTTTATTAAAAAAGATAATTATTTGAAAAAATTCTATCCTTTGTCCATTTTTTTAAAATAAAAATTAAAATGCATTTGTAATGTCCCCATTTCCGGCATGATCACCTAGCGAGGAGAGAGTTAGCCTATTCACCATTCTCGTAGGCTAATTCATGTGGTAAGGGAATGACGGAATTGAAGTTTGGAGGATGGAATGTTATTTTTTATGACTTCAACTATTTTTCTATGGCGAAACGAAGTTGGGAGATGACTTTTTGTATTTTTGTGGTATTTGTGGAAAAGTAAAAAAATAATAAAATAATAAAATAATTAGCCAAGGAGAAAAGCCACCCAATGGGAGAAGAGAAAAATTGGTAAAAATATGGAAAAATGAAAAATAAGGCAAATGACAAATATATAATATTTTATTTATTAAAATATTATATTATAAGCCAAAAAGTGGCCGCTCAAGTTGAAAAAGAGAAAATAATAAAATATTATTATTTTATTATTATTTTCTCTTTCTAAGTTGGCCGCCCAACTTGTGGAAATTAAAAAGAAATAAAAATAAAAATATTTTCTTATGGAGGTGGACTTCAAAAGGCATTAAAATTTATTTCATATGGGTGCCCAATTTGGAAAATATAAAATAAGGAGTTTGGATGTCATTTGCACCATTCATGTTATTGGCAATTTGATATTTGGAGAGTTTCTCTTGGCTGCAACTTCATTTCAGCGTGTTCTAAAGACGAAAACCCTTGGACATTGGTGGTTTGGACGAAAACCCATCCCACATTGAGAGATGGATCCATTTGGGATTCATTATTGAGCTTATTTGCAGGTTTATTTGATGTTTTAGAGCTTCAACTAGCTAGGGTTTGAAAGGAGAAATTGATATCAGCCAGGGTTTGGAGTTTGAGATTCAAATTTGAGGATCTAATTGACATATTTCCTTCATTTTCATCCACATCTAGGGTTTGGAATTGGTTTACTACATTATAGAGGCTTCATTGGTGAAGGGTTTCATTTGTTGGTACTCAGATTTGCAGACAAGCCATTAGCATTTTTATATCAGACTGCATAATTGAGGAATTGAGGGTATTTAATGGTCATATGTTGCATACAAACCCTATCGGCCTCTTCTATGATGGATTGCGAGCCTTTGGAGGCTTCATCACCACATTCTAGGGCACTCTTGCTAGGGTTTTATGATCAGAATTTCATATCAGACATTGCAGATCATAATATCAGGTTTTGGACAGCAATCTTCAGTCACATTTGTCATTGATCATCCATCATCATTGGCCGCTACATTTGGAGGACATTGTTGCATGTTTGTGAAGGATTTGTGGTCATGTAATAGCTATTTGTATTGTTATATCCAGATCTGATTTTAATCAGACTTCACAGTGATATATCGGCTCACATACCTTGTATGATTTCATTCATATCTTCATCTATACATCCGGGTATGTTGTTGTAGAAAAAGATATTTCAAATCTTTAATTTGAAATTGAATATCTAGCTGTTCCAAATTTTCCAATCATTTTCTAAAGTCTGATTTGAAATTTCAGTTATCTATGTTGTGTATTTTCCATGCTATAATGTTTCAATTTCATTACTATATCATGGCAAAACCCTACATGCATTGAAACAAACAAAAACACAAGAAAAACCACTCAAAAACAAATTCAGAAAATCAGAACAACAGTGTGAAAAACGGATCAGAATTGGTAGGGGTTTTTACAACACTTGTATAAAGATATATATGCAATTTAAAAAATTCCTCTTTATAAAAATAAAACAAATAATTGCTTCCTACTTAATTGAGTCATTATATATATATATATATAATCAGATTTCATACTATTTATACTTAAATAAACATATCTATATTATACTATATAATATAGATATTAAAATGACAATTACTAATAGATATATTATACTATATAAATATAATACATAGTATTTTTTTTTGATAGATGAAGTGAGGGTTAGGGCCCTCTCTTGTTATATTGAATATCAGAAAAATTACATAAACTATTTGATGTAAACCAGAACTGACATCAAAAACTTGACAGAACCAGATCTACCTTGACACTACGGACCCACAATTTACACCATTACAATTATTTAGCAGTTACGTACCGGTTATTACACTTAATTCTGCAAACATTAAGAACTTCGCTTGACTCCATGAAACCCTACCAACCGACTGCATATGGATGACTCTATAAACAGTAGGCCGTTATCGACATATACAAAAAATGAATATCAGAAAAATTACATAAATTATTTGATGTAAACCAGAACTAACATCAAAAACTTGATAGAACCAGATCTACCTTGACACCACAGACCCACATTTTACACCATTACAAGTATTTAGCAGTTACATACCGGTTATTACACGTAATTCTGCAATAAGAACTTCTCTTGACTCTATGAAACCCTACCAACCGACTGCATATGGATGTACTCTATTAACAGTAGGCCGTTATCGACATATACAAAAAAAGAGACAACAAAATAACATACTAGCATATGATTTACCCTCCAACAGACTAGACCATGAATTTATCAACTTCCCAATTCAGGGCTGAAAGAACCATCCGCATGCTTGACAAGTGCAGCTCGTTGGGTTAGAAATTTTATGGCCTTCTCTACCTTAGCCACATTGAACCTCTCCTACAGGGGAGAAGGCTTCACCAACCGAGTGAGATCTGCCATCTCCATTGAAGGATGATAACCTTTCAACCAACAACCATCTCGAAGAAAACTTTGAATTGAGGCTAGTTCCTTGATAATGACCTCCATACGAGCCTCAATGGCCCCAACAGTCTGAATAGAGGCCAACCCTCGAAATTCATATGCTGTGCATGGTAATGAGGTGAGTTTGGTGGGACTGGCTTTGTCCACCGCTTCTGCAAACCCATTCTAAACTTTTCCCAAACATAGGATTGACCCAGAGATTTTGTTAACCCTCTATCCCCTGTGAGCATGAGAACATTAGTTATGAAAGTTGAGGATATCTTTGAATTAACATGGTGTCGTGTTGCATCCTCTTAAAAATCATCTTCGAGAATTTCCTGTATGGCCTCCTTGACATCTTCCTGTTGAAAAAAGAAAACCTTTTGAAGCCTAGCCGATGAAATCTCACTAATAAATTTCATCTGATGCATGCTTGAGCCCAACATCACTGTCTCCATTTTCGATAGATAGAAGTGGAGACACCAAGCACCAACTATAGAGTTGATGGAGGAGAATGAGCTTGTGATTAAAATGAAGTCTAGCAACATGTTATAAAATTATGGCAACAACCTCGCCACCGAAATATTGTATGCCCAGACTTTAATATTGAGCGAGGCTTGCCTCGCTCTCATATTGCCACATGAGTTTTGGGTCCTGCCACCTTGTCAATTGGTCACATATTATTATGGTTTCCGATTGATCAATACCCCAGTTCGATAAGAGATCTGCCATCTTGTTACCCTCCCTATAGCAATGGAAGATGGGGTATTCCTCAAGGGAGTCTAAGAGTATTAATACTTCCTTCAAAATATTCTGAATTCACCAATTCAATGGATGCCTCTTCTTTAGACATTGAATTATTATCAACAAATCGCCCTCTATGATCACCTTATTTGGAGGGCATGATTTGAGCAACTATAAGCCAAGGAGTACAGCTTCTGCCTTTGCCTCATTATTCATCCTTGGGGCAAGCTTCTTTGAGGTGGCTTTGATTAAAGTGCCTTTAGAATCTTGAATGAGACACCCTACGCCTAAGGGACCAGGGTTCCCTTGGGACACACCTTCAAAATTCATCTTCCAAGTTCCTGCCGAGGGAGGGATCCATTTGATCCTAGATCTGTCCATAGAATTAATAGTTGATGTGGGCATCCCATGAATGGGAGTATAATACATAATATTATATTATAATATAATATATATTATTATAAATCTTAATAATATCGATTAGGGTTTATACCCTAATTTTTTCAAGTTCAATGTTGGGTGGGCATAGTTTGTGGCCAAGTGACCGAAATACCATTATTTGCAGGCCCAATAAGCAAGATAACAACAAAAGGGTTGACACCCATACAAGGGTCGATAGCTAATGGCAGCTATGATAGAAATGGCGGCTGTGATAAAAATAGTGGGTGACTAGGGCCGAAACCTATGGTGGTTGTGCAGCCTTCACCCAACAATGCCCAAGCATTTGGCAATGGCCATGACCTTTACTAGGTCGTGGCTCACACAAACTTTGCCCTTAATTATATATTTTGCCCCCTGTTTTTGTGGTATTCGATAGGGATTTTGACGGCCATTCTCATAGGCTTGCATTTATTTTGTTTGAACATTATTTTGTAAGCAGAAGACGAAGCCATTTAATTTGCAGGTTGTGGTTACTTTTCTTAATTTAAGTCATGGCCTTCATGGGTTGCCATAGTTACAAGGTATTTAATATCCTTTAGTTATTGCATTCCATGAAGGCTGATTTAGGGTGGGAACTTTTACTACATATTTTGTATACAATTCATGAACCCTGAGTTAGGGCATGTAAATATAGGAACAATGTATATTGTTTTATAGCAACAAGGTTTATATTTTGTAGGAAGAAACCATTATGGCTAGATAGGGTACTTGATAGTGCTTCAAATTTATTTTTCTTCCTTCAGCAACTTTGATTTTCTTGCAAATTTTCTTTGTTCTTGTAGGCAAGATTAGCATAGCTTAAAGCAGGCTTTGCTACCATGTTAGAAATCCAGAATCATGAGGTTTAGCCATGACAATCATTAACCATTAGGAATTAAATAATACAAAAGAAATAAAATATGCAGAAATAATAAAGGCAAATTACATAATACTCAGGAATTATGTGCGGATAAAAACAGAGTTAAAAATCCCACAAAAGCACCATTCTTTATTTCCTATACATAATGCCTTAATACCTCTTGCAGTTTATAATGCCAAATATACATATATGTAATGCTTTATTTCCCACACATGGGTCTTCCTTAAATATACGATGGATGCAACCATCCTTTACATTTGAGTGGTTATACCTTTTCACCTTAATGATCTTTAATTAATAAAATAATGTTTTAGATTAATCTATTAATTAATAATCAACCCCAAATTTATATGGCCATATATGCTATATTTATATATAAGGCTAAACCTTTTACAGTTATATTAAAAATTTAAAATAGATCCTTATTAATGTTAATAGGACCATTTGTAAATAAGTGTGCCTCCCTAATAAACACTATGTTCTAACAATTGATCATTGAGTACTTACATCAACTACATTGTAACTACCTTTGTCTTTTATCTTCATCTACATTGGCGCTTGTACCTTTAAGAGCTCAGGACTTGCATGACTTTCTATTTGATCAAATTGCATAAATCTTGGAATCCATCAATGCTTCCCTTGTTTAAAGGACTCATGCTTTATCAATTAAAGGGGAGTTTGAACTTCCAAGATAATATTGATCAAACTTTAAAAAAATATGACTAGCAAAGTCTTGTTTACCTTGTTGAGCAGTGTCAAATCAAGAGACACATGACATGCAATGATGTGTATGAAATGAGAATAACTGAAGCTTCATCTAGGGACCAAATCCCCTTGTGTAGTGTGCAAGAACCCTGGCGTCTGATTGAAATGGATCAATCTAAAACTTGAATGAATTTTGAAGAAGAGCTATACTGAAATTTGCAATCAGGTTGTATCATGGTGCTGAACCTGAAAAAGCCCGCAAAACGAGCTTCATACCACATCTGATCTTGGATCAACTTTACAATTCGAATCCTAGGTTTTCAAGCTTTTTACACTTAGTTAATCCAAACCTCAACTGTCTTA
The DNA here is from genome assembly GCA_027924645.1 of Cunninghamia lanceolata. Taxonomy (NCBI): domain Eukaryota; kingdom Viridiplantae; phylum Streptophyta; class Pinopsida; order Cupressales; family Cupressaceae; genus Cunninghamia; species Cunninghamia lanceolata. The sequence continues at coordinate 5,817,560 of BSBN01000771.1, forward strand.
TCAATATCTTCTTGCATTCTCTCTGCATACTTAGGATTCATCCTAGATTATCTTTATCACATTTCTATGCATGTACAACTTTGGTGGCATGATTTCAAGGTCTCGATAGGTCCCATGAGAATGCATGTTTATTATCGAGGAAAATTTTAGAGAATATTTGCACAAACGGGTACCAGTTGTCATCCATAGTATTCAACTGTAGGTTTGCTTTCAACCCCTTAGTAGCTTTCATGATTACTTAGCAAATTTGATCATATCGTGGAAAGAAAAATGGCAAGCAGATTTGTTACTAGCTTTAATGTATCCAACGTAGATTTTAGGGAACTTCAAAGGAATATTTGTTTTGTTTCTAGAGTGTACCACATGCTTGATGCTTAAAATTGATATATTTGTGGTGGAAAGTTTAGGGTGACAATGTTATTGCACTTAATCCCGTCCTTGAATAGTCTCTTAGTGGGTCTTCAATTTCAAGGCAAAGACACCCACATGAAAAGATCTTATAGTCTTCCATTTGCGAGTTTAGTAGTTTGCTATTTGATTTCCTCGTCCGTGGAGTAATCTTCCAACTCCATGTGATGCAGGAGCATCCTAGGGTTGAAGCAATCTTGCATCACCAAAAGATAGTTTTGTTTCATTTTGTGATCATGAAGTGTGTGTTGAGTATTTACTATTTTGGTTTGTGGTTTGTTTGGAAGGCTAAGCCAACAATCAACCATGGTTATGTGATGACTTGTGGTTGGGATATTGGTGCTGCATAGTTACATAGCTGAAGCAAACTTTTGCATTTAGAAAACAGAGTATGAACTCTCATGGGACTGCACAAAGCAGAGTGTGTCACTTGAGTGCTGCATGTTACCATACAAGCTTAGTGAAGCCTTGTAGAATCTAGTCCACATCTTGGAACATGGATATGTGAAGAAGCCATTCGGAGGTTAATAGGGGGAAAATGATAAACACCTTATCAGTTATGTCGGAATGTGCATACTAACTGTTATGCACAAGGGCACATAGAGACATACTAGAAACAACCAAGGGGATCAGCCAACACATGGATGGAAGCTAAACCTTCAGGAGATCTTGAAGCTTTGGTTGCAAGGGTCTACTGAAATTGTAGATGGAGATGTTGGTGAAGTCAAGGCTGTAGAATAGTCATACACATAGCTGGGCTTAAACAAAGGGGATGGATTGTAATGTTGAGAATCTCTGCAAGTAGGTTGATTGTTGGCTAGGTAGTATATTTTGGAGCAGTCACGAGGCATGTAATTCTTTTGCATATAACAGAAACTATGTTTTCTAGGTTCTTTGTTGTTCTTCCTTATTTTGTGCTTTTGTTCTAACTTTGTTCAATTGTTAGTCGGTTGTTCATTTGACTTGCTTGTAGTTTGCATCATTTGATATCAAAGCAGGGACCAAGTCTTGTGAGTGAGAGCTATGTTAGCTCCATAACAAAGTAAGTTTGTGCATGTGTTGCATTGTAGGTGGATCAGAGGAGCTGTGGCCCACAAAGGAAGAAGAGGAGCAAGAAACAATAGAGCGGCTAGAGGATTGCACTTGGCAAACCTTGTTGATATGACGAGAGCCCTTTAGACAAGGCTCGATGTCACATAGACTGCATAGAGAAGAGGAGTGGTTGTGACAGTTAGACGTCCATGAGGATGAGAGAGAGGATGGTTTTGCATATGGAGCAATAGACCTTGACTTTGATGAGGAAGACATCACAGAAAATAGGATGTCAACAACCATGATGAGAGTCGAGAAAAAATTGAGGTGTGATCTACCAACCAATTTAGGAAGCTTGAATCTAGAAGATTTGATAGATTGGATAACAAAGATGGAGAAATGATTTGAGTTTGAAACAATCGGGGACCTTCAAAGAGTCAAGTAGGTGAGCACGAAGTTGAAGGGTGGTGCTGGCTTGTGGTGGGATTTTGTGCCAAGAGGCTGCTTTAGAAGGGATAAGCAAAATATCTCAAGTTGGAATCGAATGGTCACAAACTGTAATATCCCACCCCCTTATGGTTTTCTGTGGTTTAGTTGAACCTGGTGTGTTTTGGTGTTTTTTGCATTTGACATAAAACTTGCATGCAAATATATTTTCAATAATAACAAGGAATGACAATACCCAGTTGCTTATATTTAAAAGAAATGCATAATAGCTCAACTTTGAACAATACCCATATGAAGGAAAGAGCATAACATTAAAATTCTTGCATACCCATTGGCTGGTATTGAAACACAAATCTGGAAATGACTATGTCAGCAGCTGAATGGCATCAAACCCTTTATTTATTCATCAAACTTAATTTCTGTTCATTGCAATACATAACAGCAGCATCGATAAAGTTGGCGCCAACAATAATGGTTACAAAATTTGCATTAAAACTCCAAGGCGAAGGACCCTTGACAGCTCACGTCCCCTCCAGATTGGTACAGCCTCCCAAACAGCAGACAAATGATCTTTGATCACTTGATATGCCTTCCTTTCTGCTCCTCTAAGTCTGTAATCTGCTGCAAACAGTCCACGTCGAAGGAGAAGGAAGAACCAATGGAAAAATGCCTTAACAAAACACAAAACTCCCTCTTGAAGGTATGGCCTGTAGCTGGGGATGTACAGCCTGTCTAGAGGGCTAAAACCACCTCAAACAATCACCAAAAAACAGTCTATGATCTGCAATAAGTTCCTCAATGTCTTCTTATAATTATCAAGCCAAAAACGATATGTCGATGAAAACCTCTCTGCGACAAGTCTGATATAAGTCACTGAAGCACAACTGTAACATCCGAAATGAGATTACCTCAAACACCCTAGAGATGTCTTTCAACCCCGCAGGTGCTCAAACCAGTGAAAGATTTCGTCTTCACAGGTTGCTGGTTCAAACACTTGGCACAGCCAAAGAACAAAGCTCATTAGATGAAAATATGCAATGGTAAGTGAAGAATGACTTCGCTTTTTTCTTTTATTTCTCCTTTGCCTCCAAACGCCACTTTTGGGGAGTATTTTAATATTTTAAAGTTACTTTTCCATATGCCTTGGGCGCCCACCATAAAGTCATGACTTTATTCATTTTAATTTTCATTAAGTCCTCAAAGTATGTCATGTCCCGATATTAAGGCATTGTTTCAATTAAAGATTTAAACATCATATACGATTGCGTTCTTGAAATTTGATCAATTCAAATGATAACTATGTATATATAGAATAAATAATATTGTTATATAAATATTTTGTATTTATAAATAATAAACATAGATATAAATATTATTAATTTAGATATTATTATAATCATAATAATAATATAATATAATATATTATTACATACAATATATAATATATATTATATAAATATAAACATAAAATATATAAATATCAATAAATTAATTAATTATGAATATTAATATAAGTTAATATATACATAATCTTATATTTCTATATATATATTAATTACCTAAGAACTAATAGAGAGCAATTAGTATTAAAGACAAAAGTCTTATTCATATAAGATGGCTGGGCTTAAACTGCACACCCTAAGCTTTGACTTGCTTGGGTGGGGCCCGCTTAACCCGTCCATTCTCTAACCCCTCAGGGAACTGTTGCCACGGTCGATGCCACGGTGATGTCAAGTGCGGAAGTTTGGTGGATGTCAGTGGTTTAATCAAACAGCTTAATCAAACGTAGCAATTTACGGGCACCTTTGAATTCAAATCCCTCCTGCTGCTTTCTTGTTTTGTTTCCCGCCCGTAGTAGAGTTCCTGCCCAAACGTTTCCGTCCACCCAACAGTTGTTCTTCCACTCTGAAGATTTTCTCTTTTTGCAGAATCGAGTGGTCATAGTCATGGAGAAAATACAACACAAGCATGTTGATGTTGTGGAATTGAAATTACATGTTGCAGAGATTGGATCAGGTACTTCTCACACTCTATTCAAGGTTTCTTAATGTGTTCTTAGCTTATTGTTCTTATGATGTATGACCATTATATTATACTTATAAATATAATATACTTTATTTTTGTATACTTTATATTATATGCAGTCAATTGCCCTCCCCTGAGGCTTCACCACCATGGCAGATGAGCTCAAAGAATGTCTCAGAGAATACACAGGCTTTCATATCCGCGACCTCTAATCTTCTCTCCTATATGTCTAATCTAGCTAACAACTTTGCATATAACGGAATCCCCATATCAGAATCACTCAATTACTCAACTTCAGATGAGGTATACGGTCTAGTTCAGTGCTTAAGAGATTTACCCATGAAGGATTGTAGATCCTGTTTGTCTGAAGCAACACAACTGTTGGAGCAGTGCTGTTCTTCAAAAGAAACTGCACGATGGGATATGGTATAAGCCAAACTTCTAACGGTCTAAAGCCACTCTCTACCTTCGATGCTTCATCGCCACCTCCAACAGCTTACCTCTCATTGCCACCTCCAACACCAACACCCGGTTCTCTGCCAATAAGAGCCTGGAAGAGCCTTAGCAGACTTCGGACATTTTTATGCAGAAGCAGTTGTAACGAATATATATACCCTTTTCTCAGGAAGTGAATTGCCAGTGGCACAAGAGGGTAAAGAGATCATGGACCTCTATGATCCTGCAACTCCACTGCCATCTTGGTTTACTCAAGATGACCTGAAAATGTACTCAAGCCTATATGAGAAATCAGGATTTGCTTTCCCTATGCAAGTTCCCTACATTTCTTTGATGAGGTAAATCTTAAAAAGAATTGTTTTTGTTTTGTCTTTGAAACATTAAGGATGTTTATCATACTGCTCACATGGCTTGCACTTTGGATGTTAATTAATAGCAATTGGGGAAAACTGGTGGAGTTAACATATTATACTATTAAAGTTCCAACAATTCTGATCATGGCAGGTGTAAAGCCAGACTCCATAACCTTTGCCAGCATCCTCCCTGCCTGTGCCAAAAAGGGAGATTTGGAACAGGGTATGGGCATCCATCAAAAGATAAAGGATAGAAGAATATTGTCAGATGTTGTAACTGTAACTGCCCTGGTAGACATGTATGCAAAATGTGGAAGCATAGACAAGGGACTTGAATTGTTTGTCCAGATGCCTCAAAGAAATGTGGTCGCATGGAATGCTTTGACTGCAGTATATGCACAAAATGGGTTTGTTGAAAAGGCTTTAGAAACTTTCAAGCAAATGCAATTGGCAGGTGTAAATCCACACTCCACAAACTTTGCCAGCATCCTCCCTGCTTGTGCCAAAAAGGGAGCTTTGGAACAGGGTATGGGCATCCATCATAGGATAAAGGATAGAGGAATATTGTCAGATGTTGTAATTGTAACTGCCCTGGTAGACATGTATGCAAAATGTGGAAGCATAAACAAGGGACCTGAACTGTTTGACCAGATGCCTCAAAGAAATGTGGTCTCACTGAATGCTATGACTGTAGTATATGTACAAAATGGGTTTGCTTGAAAAGGCTTTAGAAACTTTCAAGCAAATGTAATTGGCAAGTGTAAAGCTAGACTCCATAACTGTTGCCAGCATCCTCCTTGTCTGTGCCAAAATGGGAGGTTTCGAACAGGGTATGGACATCCATCACATGATAAAGAATAAAAGAATTTTGTCAAATGTTGTGGTTGTAACTGCCCAGGTAGACATGTATGCAAAATGTGGAAGCATAAACAAGGCAATTGAACTGTTTGACAGACTGCCTCAAAGAAATGTCATCTCATGGAATGCCATGATGGCAATATATCGAAAATGTCAAAGCATAGACAAGGCACATGAACTGTCTGACAGAATGCCTCAAAGAAATGTGTTCTCATGGAATGCCCTGATTGCAGGATATGCACAAAATGGATTTGTTGAAAAGGCTTTAGAAACTTTCAAGCAAATGCAATTGGCAGGTGTAAAGCCAAACTCCACAACCTTTGCCAACATCCTTTCTGCCAGTGTCAAAATGTAATGTCCCCATTTTTTGCGAGCATTAGTTATTTTTGGATTAGTCTATCATTTTGACCCTCGTAGGCTAATAGTCTTGGTTAGAGGGTCTTCAGTGGCTGTTGCCTTGTCATACGGGACATTACTTCTCATTAAATCGTCATTGGGTTTAGGTTTGGGCCTTCGTTTGATGTTTCTAGACTTAGTTATACACACTATTTACAGTAAGTCACCATTTCAGGAGAGTCAGTATTTCTATATATAGCAGGGCACCTGGACAGGTCTTGATTACAGTGTCGATCCCTTACTCAATTGGTTTGATCAGGTAATGAGGGATTTACTATTTACAGTAAGACTGTGGTTGTAGAGAGGGACCCCTGCTATTTTTAGTAAGGCAGTTGGATGCACAGAGGTTACCATGGTGAACCCCCAGGTTTAGACAGAATTGAGAAATGATGTCTAATTATGGAGATAAGTGATTTTTAATTATTATTAAAGGTAATCTTTAATAATAATTAATTATTATTTATAAAGTGCAATTATAAAGTTAAAAAGTCACTTTATATTCAATGGGGACATGACCCTTCATTTAAGTGACTTAAAGTGCAATTAATGGATTATATTTTGGAGGCCAAAATATTAAAATATTTCATAAAGTTAATGTGCACCCAAGTTATATTATTTTAAATGATATTAAAGTGCATTTATTATTCATGAATATGAGAGCCCGAGTTTGAAGACTTATTATAAAGTTTTATGAAAAACCTAAAAGTGAATTTCAAAAGGGAATTAAAGGCACTTAAGAGTTGAGAGGATATAAAAGGTTTCAAAAAGCAAATCAAACTCATTATTGAATGATCATTTGTCTTTGCTATTTGGTGTTCTTGGGATTTGAGCTTGAGACCTAGGGTTTCAGCTGGTTGTTTTCTTTCAGCCATTGGAGAACGTTCATTCTTCAGTGTTGCAACAATCTAAGGTGGTGAAAGATCCATTGAAGATTAGCATTCTGAGTTGGCTTCATTCAGGGGTCATTGTTGAGCATATTGGTGAAGAAATACAAGTATTTCAAGGGTTTCAAAAAATTATCATTTGCAAATTCATATATTCAAATTTGAGATTGTAGATTCATTGTTGTGCAATCATTAGAAGACTAAACAGAGATATCAGCAGCAAATAGGAGCTGTTTGCATTGTTTCTTGAGCTGGTATTCTTACCGCAAGGCCGTACCAGTGTATTTTGGAATGTGGGTATTGAGGGTTTTCAACGACAACTTCATTCCTTGCCTTTAATGGCCATTGTATCAGCATAAACTCATTATAAGTTGCTGTTCTAGTTTTTTGAGTTTGTATCAGCAGAGTTTCTTGCAATATTAATGGAGATTTGATCAACCTAGCTGCTGTTATTACCTTTCAGACTTTGTATTTGCGTAACAACGAAATGGGTATGTAAAAAATCTTTATATTTTGCCAATATAATTTTCTGGGCATTTGTTCTTTAGATAATAGGGGATATTCTCTCAACTGGGTTATCGATATTTTGGGAAAAAAATGAATATTCAAAATGCTATGAAAATCTGGAATTTTCAGCCATGAATGCCTTATATGAAGTTCAGTTTTGAGTTAAAAATTATTATTGCAATATTTCTTTTGACATTATATTGTTAGCAAGTGTCCACTTGGAGTTGGGACACTACACAAAATGAGAGGTTTCGAGCAGGGTATGGAAATCCATCACATGATAAAGGATACAAGAATTTGTCAAATGTTGTAAATGTATGCAAAATGTGGAAGCATAGACAAGGCACGTGAAGTGCTTGACAGAATGCCTCAAAGAGATGTCATCTCATGGAATGCCATGATGGCAAGATATCCATACTGTGGAAGCATAGACAAGTCACATGAACTATTTGATAGAATGCCTCAAAGAAATTTGTTCTCATGGAATGCCCTGATTGCAAGATATACACAAAATGGATTTGTTGAAAAGGCTTTAGAAACTTTCAAGCAAATGCAATTGGCAGGTGTAAAGCCAGACTCCACAACCTTTGCTAGCATCCTCCTTGCTTGTGCCAAAAAGGGAGGTTTCGAATAGGTTATGGATGTCCATCAAAGGATAAAGGATAGAGAAATTATGTCACATGTTGTAGTAGGAAATATACATATACGTTTTTTTTTACCTAGTGCTTTGGTTATTATGACACATGGAGAGGGCTGGGCTTAAACAACACACCCTAAGCTTTGACTTGCTTGGGTGGGGCCCGCTTAACCCGTCCATTCTCTAACCCCTCAAGTAACTACTGCCATGGTTGATGCCACGATGATGTCAAGTGCGGAATTTTGGTGGATGTTAGTGGCTTAATCAAATAGCTTAATCAAATGTAGTAGTTTACGGGCACCTTTGAATTCAAATTCCTCCCGCTGCTTTCTTGTTTTGTTTCCCACCCGTAGTAAAGTTCCTGCCCAAACGTTCCCGCCCAGACCGTTTCCGTCCACCATTTGAGATCGCATCATATAAACATATTAATATTCATTTTATCGTATCAACAGACAATTGCACCAGCAACTGGAGCTTAATCGAGGACATTGTATTCACCAGTTGAAATGTGGCAGAGAAGTTGAAGGTTCTAGCAACGTTTACAAAAGTTGATGATATTCCTACTTCCCAATGCATTTACTTTGACAATCATTGTTGAGGAGGGTAATAATCATTGTTGATTTCACTTTGACAATCATTGCCCACATTGACATTGGATATCCTTGGGATCTTTACAACTAATCTTGATGATGGGCATAATTGCAATAATTAGACGTAACATGTTTCAAATGGTTATCAAACATGTCTAGAATTTCTACCAAGTGTGTTATATAATGTGTGGACATTTTCTAATCAAATGCTAACATTTTTGTTTGTCTGCTAGATGAATGTCAATTGGTCTCGCATCATGGACGAAGTCGTTCAACACCCCCCTAGTGGAAAGTTTTCCTTCAAAGACCTTTCATGGGAGACGTATATCCTTCAAGGCTCACGGTTATTTTCAGCTTGGATTGAGATTGATAGATTGGATGACTTTATCGAGGGAGAAAGTTCAAGCGAATCCTACCCAACCTTCTTTCATAAGAATCATTCAAAGAAATCCCCTCTTGATTCTGATGCAAAAACTAGGATTAATAGCTTTTTGGAATACATGTAAGAATAATTAGTTAACTACAAATGTTCATACTCAATTTAATTGCAAGAGTGATAGAATCATTGATTAACTACATATGTTAATAGTTTGAAGATTCTTTATGATTTTCATAGGTATTGGTGTGCATATGGACCAAAGGACTTGAGGAAAAAAGTTGCAACACCTTTTGATCCTTCTTCAGTGCCCAAATCAGGGAAGGGTAGTAGACCTGGCTGCAAACATACACAACGTGGTTGTAATACATGGTTTGGCTTACGAACCATGACTCGTGTGCTAAAATGGCAGGTACAACCACGTTGTGTATGTTTGCAGCCAGGTCTACTACCCTTCCCTGATTTGGGCACTGAAGAAGGATCAAAAGGTGTTGCATCTTTTTTCCTCAAGTCCTTTGGTCCATATGCACACCAATACCTATGAAAATCATAAAGAATCTTCAAACTATTAACATATGTAGTTAATCAATCATTCTATCACTCTTGCAATTTATAATTGAGTATGAACATTGGTAGTTAACTAATTATTCTTACATGTATTCCAAAAAGCTATTAATCCTGGTTTTTGCATCAGAATCAAGAGGGGGTTTCTTTGAATGATTCTTATGAAAGAAGGTTGGGTAGGATTCGCTTGAACTTTCTCCCTCGATAAAGTCATCCAATCTATCAATCTCAATTCAAGCTGAAAATAACCGTGAGCCTTGAAGGATATATGTCTCCCATGAAAGGTCTTTGAAGGAAAACTTTCCACTAGGGGGGTGTTGAACGACTTCGTCCATGATGCGAGACCAATTGACATTCATCTAGCAGACAAACAAAAATGTTAGCATTTGATTAGAAAAGGTCCACACATTATATAACACACTTGGTAGAAATTCTAGACATGTTTGATAACCATTTGAAACATGTTACGTCTAATTATTGCAATTATGCCCATCATCAAGATTAGTTGTGAAGATCCCAAGATATCCAATGTCAATGTGGGCAATGATTGTCAAAGTGAAATCAACAATGATTATTACCCTCCTCAACAATGATTGTCAAAGTAAATGCATTGGGAAGTAGGAATATCATCAACTTTTGTAAACGTTGCTGGAACCTTCAACTTCGCTGCCACATTTCAACCGGTGAATACAATGTCCTCAATTAAGCTCCGGTTGCTGGTGCAATTGTCTGTTGATACGATAAAATGAATATTAATATGTTTATATGATGCAATCTCAAACGGTGGACGGAAATGGTCTGGGCGGGAACTCTGCTATGGGTGGGAAAAAAAACAAGAAGTAGCGAGAGGGATTTGAATTCAAAGGTGCCCGTAAACTGCTACGTTTGATTAAGCTGTTTGATTAAGCCACTGACATCCACCAAACTTCCGCACTTGACATCACTGTGGCATCGACCGTGGCAACAATTACTTGAGGGGTTAGAGAATGGACGGGTTAAGCAGGCCCCACCCAAGCAAGTCAAAGCTTAGGGTGTGCTGTTTAAGCCCAGCCTGTTACGAATGGATAAAGGCAGCTATTATTAATAAATAAATAGGCAACGAATGTATTCTTTAAAGAATATTAAGAAGTTTAAGTAAATTAATATATGTGTGACCAAGTTCATGAGAGTTAAGGAGTGATAAATAATAGAGGCTGCGATTATTGTTAGGAAGGGATGCGATTATAGTATTCCTTATAGCAGTGATTCATGGAAGGTTGCAACCCTTGAATGAGGATAGGGAAGTATAAAAAGGGATCGATGGGCAGATGGAAAGTATCACCCATGGATTAATCAATATAAGTCTGAGCATTCATCATTAGAAAGAATATGTTAAATCAGTTCAGCAGTAATTATCAGAACAGCCTGCACAAAGGAACAAAGGTAAATTCAAGTCTTTAGCAAGGAATTAGAACAATCAGCAGGAAAGAAGTTAAGATAGCAGCAAGAAAATCTTCTGCAAAAACAGACAGACAGCAAGGTAAGTATAAATTTATTTAATATATAAATTATTATTACTAAAGGATATATATATGAATGATATATGAATGATAGTAATAACAATATGATTCTATTGTAAATCTTTACAAATTACAATGAAATATCTTATCAATATGTCAACTTATGATGAACAATTGTATAAACATGAATACCGTATAATGGTATTTCGAATTGCAAGGTAAATGTCTTTAATCTATGCATTATGGTAATAATAAGTACAAGGGAATATTGAAATGAAGACCATGTCTCCGTAGCCCTTATTATTTCATCAAGTAGGTATTGTAGGGAAAGGCGGAGTAATCCCATCTTCTGTGTAGACCCCAAAGGCTAGGAATTAGTTCCCATGCCCGGGTCCGGAGGTCTTGTAGTTGATCCCAAAGGTCGGGACATAGTCCTGTGGCCGGATTCGAGGCTCCATTTATAGACCCCAAAGGTTGGGACTAAGTTCCGAAACCAGGTCTAGGGGTGGTTTTAGCGCGCCCTAGCATGTAAGATCCTAATTCCTTGGTGAATAGTGAGAGGGGAGAGTATGGATTTGAGTTATGTTCAATATTCATCCTAGTGTACTTATGGAATGTATTATATAATAGTTATGAATGACAAGAAGGAATTGAATAATCCTTGGTACAAATGAAATACTTATATTATCTTTGATCTTATTACTGAAGTTTATTGATCTCTAATGTTACTAATGTCTCCTTGAGAGTCATTTTGAATACAGATTCAGGTTTTAGTGTTTCTTCTAGAAAGGGCACATTACATAGTACAAGGGGATATTGAATAAGATCATATTTCCGTAGCCTCTATTCCTTCATCTAAGAAGGAATGGTGGGTATTGTAGGGAGAAGCGGAGTAAAAGTCCATCCCACAGGGAGACCCAATGGCTGGGACATAGTTTCCCCAATGGTCGGGCCGGGATGGTCTAACGCGCCCTAGTCATGTAAAGCCTAATTCCTTGACGGAAGGATAGAGGGGAAGATATGGATCTTGAATTATGTTTAATATCCGCTTTAATGTACCTATGGAATATATTATAAAATAGTCATCATTAGTGAATAACAAGAAGGAAATGAATAATCCTTTGTCAAGGATGAAATATTTATATTATCTTTGATCTCATTAGATATTATCATTGAAATTTATTGATCTCTAATGTTACTAATGTCTCTTTGAGAATCACTTTTGAATGCAAATTCAGGTTTAAGTGTTTCCACTAAAAAGGGGACATTACAAAGTATAATAAAGTCACATTATTAAAGGATATACTAAGTTATATTTTTAATTTAACTTAGATATATCGATTAATAAATAATAATTCAAACGGTCTCTTCAAGTGAGTTCCATAGTACGACTGAGCTGGCCAATGGAACAAAGACTAATTTTAAGACCGTTGCACCGACTCGCACTGAGTCCCGTGAGCCCCTGCTAAAAATATTAAGTTTGGCCAAATGGCCCAAACTCGCTCCAAAAGTGCCAGATGATACATCCCGCCAAAAGAAGTCCAACTCATCCCTCCATGAAAGCTGACCGAGCCTCGATGAACCAATTCACTGTGGGTCCCCTAACCACCCCTTGTTAGCCTATGGGAATCCGTGTAGTAGACTAACCTGATGTGTTGTGCTAGCCTAGGAAGGGGACATTACAGTCCGCCCTCCCCAAAATTGCTTACCCACAAGCAATTTCAACTCTGGATGCTGTAAGATCTGCTCATTTTCCCATGTCACATCCTCTACCGGCAAGTTCTTCCACTTCACTAAGTACTCCCTAATAGCCCTCTTCCACAAGGTGCGCTCTTTGATGTCAATAATCACCTCAGGAACAAGAATCGACTTACCCTCCTCATCCAAAGGGGGCAACTCAGTGGAAGGTATCACATTGTGTCCCAATGCCTTCTTGAGGCGAGACATGTGGAAAACATTATGCACTCTACTTCCCGCTGGTAGCTCTAACTCATAAGCCACTTCTCCTATTCTCTTGGACACCCTGAAAGGTCCATAATATCGTGGCTTAAGTTTCTCTACACCACTCTTTTTGAGAGTGGATTGTCTGTAAGGCTGCAGCATTAAGTAAACCATGTCACCCACCTCAAAAGAACACTCAACGCTGTGCTGATCTGCATATTGTTTCTGTTGATTCTATGCCTTCTGGATGTACTTCATGATGTCTTGGCTTTCTTGTAGTAAGTCCTTGGCCTTAGGCACTCTACTGTCCCTGAATAACATATCCAGGAAGTTGGGAGCCTCATACCCGTAGAGAGCCATAAAAGGTGACATCTGAATGGACATGTGGTAAGTAGTGTTGTAGCAATACTCCCCCAAGTGCAACCACTTAACCCATGCCTTCTGTTGCCCTGCAATGTAATTACAGAGGTATCCTTCCACCCACTTGTTGACAATTTCCGTCTGCCCATCTGTCTGTGGGTGATAGCTAGTGTTGGGAGTGAGTTCAGTCCCACTCAATCTAAAGAGTTCCTGTCAAAAGTGACTCATGAACTTACTGTCTGTCACTGACTATGCTCCTTGGCAGCCCATGTAATCTGAATACCTCTCTGAAAAACAGATCTGCAATTTGTGTTGTTGTAAATGTGGCTGAAATTGCAAAGAAATGGGCGAATTTTGTTAACCTAACAACCACAACATAGATACAGTCCTTGCCTTGCGCCTTGGGAAGCCCGTGATGAAGTCCATAGAAATACATTCCCATTTCTGGTTAGGAATGGGTAGGGGCTGTAATAGACCAGCTGGAAAAGAATGCTCCTGTTTATTCTGCTGGCAAGTGGGGCACTCTCTAATGTATTGCAACACTTTTGTTTTGAGCCCTTTACATGTAAATTGTTCTCGGATCTGTCTGTATGTTTTGAAGTATCCTGGGTGACCAGCTGTAGGAACATCGTGAAAGACTCTCATAACCTTCTTCTTCATCACCGATCCTGGTACCACTAATTAATGTCATTGCAGTGTCCCCTAAAGGGGCGATGTTTTTAAGGTAGTTGATTGTGAGGGGCAAGTGAAGGATGCAACCTTCATTGCCAATATCCTCATACAAGCCATCGAGATGGTGGGCCTTGAAAACGTTGTCCAAGTGATAACGAACAATGCTAAAAATTGTAGAGTATTTGGTTTAATAGTGGAGGGTACATATGGGCATTTTTCTTGGACACCATCTTTTGTACACTCTCTCAACTTGATATTGCAAAAAATGGCACAGAGATTGAGAGGGTCAAAGAAAACTACATGGAGGCCGAGGAGATTCAAATGTTTGTGACAAATCATCACATGTCACAAGCCATCTTTACGACCTTTTCCAACTTGAAGTTGTTGAAGTTAATTTTATTTTTATTATATTTAATTTTTTTTGATATGTCATCCACTTTTTAATTTTTTAATTTGTTTTATTTTTTACACCATGTTAGGTTTCCAAGACTCGATTCACATCACACACAATTGTCTTGAGACAACTTGTGAAGGTGCGAGAGGCATTGATTGCCATGGTCATCAACACTCTTTGGAGTGTATGGAGGCAATCACATATGTAGAGAGCCCAAAAAGTCAAAGCATTGATCCTAGAAGAGGAGTGGTGGACTCGTGTGGAATATGTTTTGAGTTTCACTGAGCCCATCATGAGTATGATTAGGTATGCTGATGTGGATCGACCATGTTTGGGTAAAATTTATGATTGCATGGACTCCATGGTTGAAAAAATAAGGACCATAATAGAAGCCAAGGAGCATGACCCCATATAAGCATTTTTCAAAAGAGTACGAAACATCATTGATGACCGTTGGAACAAGATGACTGCACCCTTGCATCTCTTCGCATTTGCTTTGTCCCCGAAGTATTATAGCAAAGAGATACTTTCCCTATCAAGGAGGGTGGCACCATATAGAGATGGAGAGATGGAGAGGTTGCTACTGGGTACAAGAATGCATTCAGAAGAATCATGATGGTTGCACTCTTTGAGACAAGTACATGAACGATGCTCATGAATGGCAGTACCTACATGGCCAAGACTCTATTCACCTGCAACCTCTTGCAATAAAAGTTCTATCTCAAGTATGCATCTTTTTTTTAAATTTTTTAGCTTCCTCATTTTTCTTTTGTTGCTATATAATAATATATTATAATTTATGTTTTATAATTGTAAATGTTGTATGCAAATTCAATAGGTTATGAGTTCTTCCTCAGCTGACCAAAATTGGAGTACATACTCCTTTATCCACTTAGTTAAGTGCAACTGATTGGTGCCAAAAAAACTGAGAATTTGGTCTTTGTGCACTCCAACTTGCGTCTCGTCACATAAGAAACCGAGGGGGTGACAAGGAATTGGGATCTAACTCTTGAGTGTGCTGACTTGGACACTACTGTTGCATAGCTTGGTGAAGTCTCTATAGAAGAGGCAGCTTCTACATATGACATGGCTAGTGGGAGTGGCATTGCAGCTAATTGTGGTTCTAATGAAATTGAACCAATGTTGACGTTGATGCTCTCAATGAAGAGCAATATGAAGATTTCTGATCATTGAATATTGATTGTAATTTTCATTTTGTATTGACATTTGACAAATCATTGAATTATGAATTTATGAGTATTTTGATTTTCATTATTGCAAATTATTGGTATTTAACTATTTTGTTTATTGGCAATTATGAGTTTTACTGTTTTTATACTTTAAAATACATATAAAATTATAAATATAAATTATATATATCCTGTACCCGTACCTAGGAAAAAAATGCTGTACTTGCATACCCGAACCCTAAACCTCGAACCTGTCCCTGTACCAGGAATGGCAACTTAGAGTTCTTTTGACTGATTGTTTTGATATGGTTTGAGTTTGATAAGTTGAAGAATTTTCATGTGGATTTGTGAAGTCAGACAATCATCACAGCTACCTAATATATCTCAAGGATAGGCAAATTATAAGGTTGTATATTATAACACCATCCCAAACAACTCCTAAATATTTTGATCTTCCATCTTTTGGCTAACATACCTTCTTAATGATAAACTAAGAAGTGACAAAAAAAAAGTTTATGCAATTATTTGCATGACTCTTGGGTTGGTCCACCTTTTTAACACAGCTTATTTGTTTTTTTTTTTTGGAAATTAAATTATAGTATCATTATCATATATAATGCTTTACTGAATGTTTTTATAATTTGTTGATTCTCAGAGACTTTGGGAGAGGAGTTGGTTGAAATGTTCGTGTTAGAATTGAAGATTAAGGTACTTACTGAATGGTGTAAATGCATGCATGTAGAAGTTTTATTGTGCTGGATATCTTTGTACTCTGCACTTTTTTTGTAGAGCTAGATTTTAGTTTAGTTTTCCTTACATGGGGGTTGTGTTGTTCCTGTGGTTGGATGGATTTATGCAATTGGCATCTCATCTGCTTTCTGCCAGTAATTCTGGCCAATTACATACAAGAACAGAGAAAGGAAAAGACATGAGTCATTTATAAAACTCTCTGTGATTCCTATCATGATCTTTTGATTCTCTGTTTGAGGATATTGTTTTACCAGTCACATTCTAACTAAGCAATGAGACTTATGTTCAACACTTAATTTGGATAATCCTTGCAGCGCCTGCTGGTAGTAGAGTTTCATTCCATTGTCTGTAATGAAGCTCAAGAAGTACATCCCACCAGTGTAATGGGCTGGAGTGATGAAATTTATTCTGGGGAATTCGACAGTGTGAAGACACTCACTAATTTCTTTAAAATAGATTGTAGCACATTGCCTCCTCGATTGAATTGGTTGGAATTGGATCAGAAAGTGTGTGGACAGGCAAAAAATCATCCAAAAAGGGAGGTCTTGCAGGTATTATTTATCTGACCCTTTTTGTATTTTAGAATACAAAATAGTGCTATTTTATTTTTTATAGAACATAATCATTGAAAATGAACTTGATATTTTCAGGAAACTTTAATTCGTTGTCTTATTTTTTAATATGTTTGGTGTAGTTTTTTTAAAAAGATAATTACATTACTGAATAGGCATATTACAAAATGACTATTGTCTTCTAAAAGCAAAAAGAGGCTGAACAACAATGTCTGTTAGATACAAAGGCTTTCATATGGATGTATTACATAGCGTAAACCAACGATAAACTATAGTATTTTTCAGCTGATAGCTAAGAGAGCATATTAAGGAAGGTCTTTAAAGTAGTGTAAAATTTTTAACCCTTCTAAAATACTGGATAAATCCATTACTCTTTAGGTGTCTACACTAGTATTGCAGAGAAACAGGGCTTTTATTCTGTTTGCTTGCATAATATTTACTGCTCAAATATTTCTGCAACTAAGTCTTTGTAGATAAATAGACAAGAAAAATGTCCGTTCCATGTGATTTTATATCAAGCAGGGATGAAAGTGTGGTAGGGTCAAAGAGGTGACTTATAGCTCTCATCAAGCCCCATGAAAAGGCCCAGAATCTCCCCTAAGTATCAATATGTGCAATAGATGGCCTTCTACATGGTCAAAGCAAGTGATGAAAGCATGGGTGGGTAAGAGGAGCCCTATAATTTTTTGCAAGATTAAAAACTTGCTAGGATAATCTTCTAGATCCATTTGGCTTGGGTCTGGAATTTAAGTAAGCATTCAATTAACAGATATCAGACTATTTCATCAAGTTGCAGGCCTTTGATGCATTTATGAACCTGCCAAATTCCTTTTAGTTCAGTTGTTATTAGATAATTACTCAGAATTGGGGCAGACCTGCACCGCTGAATCTAAACAGCTGCACATTTTGCTCAATGCACCATGTAAACAGCCAGTTTGTTGACCAGAATGTGCCAGATGTTTAAGCTTTTTCAATTTTCACTCACTTCCAATCTTGCTATATCCCATGGTTCAAAAATTTGGACTTGGTAAAAATTTGGCAGATGCAAAATTTGACTCGGACTCGGCAAAAACTCACCAAATTTTCGGAACATGAAAAACTCATATTTTGTAAAATAATCTTCAAAAATATGCATGAAATTGAAGTTTATAAATAATTTTCCTTCATTAATAGATAAAAAGACAAGTTCAATGCATGCCATAGTGTCATGTGTCATAGAATAAAACTTTCAAATCCATATTCATAATATACAAGTTTTTTCTATGACTAAAGCTTTTAGGCGGCTATATGGGTGCTCTCAAATTGGATGGTAATGCTTCTTGTTGAGAAACAATATCATCTTCAACAGGAGCCTTGAGATATGATGTGTATGCGATGAAATCCCTGCTGATGCCTTGCCTTTTGCTTGCTCATTTTCCACTGCCTCTACTACCCATTCTGCTGCCTCCCTCTCCAAATCAACAATATCCTTGTAGTAAACATGGGCTTCACATCCACTGCAATCCAATCTGAATATTGGTCAATGTCATTAAGGTCAATTGCCTCGTGTGTCTACTGTGTTCCACCTTTGTTGCATGTAGACAAAGGTTATACTGCACAAAAACAAGGTCATTCAAGCACTTTTGAGTCAACTTATTGTGCTTCTTCTGTAGAGTAGAAAAGAGAGACTAGCTCAATAGATCAAACTAGGTCAAACTCTCTTCTACCCAATATTAGGACACAAACTGAGCTTGGCTTTTACCCAAGGAGAGCCAAACTACTAGGGGTTCCGCCCTTTTGTTGTATAGAGAAGACATTAACCAAATCCAATCAATCAAGCTAGGGCAAAGACATGAAACCTGAGTTGACAAAGATCGGAGCATAACAGACAATCGGAAATAGATACGGACAATCCGAAAGCACCACAGAGACCAGTGAACAGAGGAAAACCTGGATCCGGAGTCGGGAGGTCAAAGGACAAGGGCGCTTGGGCGCCCTAGACCCTAATTAGGGTTTACAGAAACTGATGCCTTTGCTGGGTCTGTACCTGCAAGCTCTATCTTCTTCCCAGAGATCTCCTTCAGAAACCTGCTTCTTTGACATGCACACACACAAGAAGGAAAATGGTTGGGTGCTATTTAGAAGCTTGCCTAAGTCAAGCTTCGTGAATGGTGTTTCCACCTCCACAACAGCAACGATGATAGATAAAAAGGGCATGCCCTAGGAGGGTAGAGGCAAATTTGAAATAGAATGGAATGCTAGAGCAAAGAATGAAGGAAAGAAGTCACCATGAGCATGAGAACCCTAGTATGCTTGATGCAACGTCACAACTTGACTCAAGAAGTTGGTGTAGCCCAAAGAAGTAGAGAGATCTTCATAAGACTTGCAATAAGTTAGTGCCGCAACAATAATCCACAATAGAGAGCTTTAAAGAAGTGTAGAGAGCATGAGAGAGAAGAAGAATCCTTCAAGAAGTTAGAGATAGCTTAGAGATGTTTAAATGAATAAACTAACATGCTTTTATATGCATTCCCGTTGATTTCTGGAGAATTAAACCACATGAGGCCAACATTAGGAATCATTTAAGAGGTCCCAAGCCGACAAGCCATTAATTAGGCTAGTGCTAAAGAGGGGACAAGTGCGCTTGGGCACCTTGGTCCCTTAGCCCCAAACTCCAGGGATAAGGCACTTAAAGTGTCATTAGCCCCGCCTTATGATTACTTTTCCAGGTTTTGTGCATTGGGATCGAGAATTACACGTTTAATGCTCAAAAAGGTGTTAAAATAGGTCCTTAATTAACAAGTGTAAACATTTTAGGTCCACCTGGGTACTAAACTAAGTGTAAAATGCTAGTGTACACATTTAACGATGCTACATTTAGCCCCCACGTTAGCGTGGATATGAATTTACGTTCGAACTCACACTAAAGGATGGAGAAGACAAATTTCAAACCCAACAAACATAGAAGCCAAAGAATTCTGCCAAGGTTGAGGAGTGATTAAGCCCCCAAGCTTAGGATTCTAAGGTTGAAAACACGTAGGATCATAGAAGCCATATAATGTCACTAAAATTGAGTGGTAATCAAGGTCCCAAGTTTAGGATTCTAGGAGTCTATGATGAATTTCATACACATAAGACACATGACATAATTCACTCACATATGAAGCACTTAGAAGACATGAGATAAGACAAGACATACACAAGGCATACACTTGAGAAATCACAATGCATACATGCAACTCAAAGCATAGATGTCATACACAAAATATACACTCAATAGACAAAGTATACACACCATACACAGAGTAAACATGCTTGACACAGAGTATACACATAAGGCATAAAGTATACATAGAATACACATGAAACACACACAAAATGCTCAAGGAGAATGCATAAGGAATACATAGAGAGAATACATGTGAGGCACACGCAAGGTGTGAAGAACATATAGAGAATAAGAATATATGCGGAGAATACACACATCATACATCAATCACAAGAAACATAATACAGAAGACCTTGAGTCAGCATGACAAAGGAGACCTCGATCTAAATGTTGTCTCGATCACCATGCATCATTGCCCAAGATGCAATAAAGAAGAATGCTAAGGGGTTAGTTAGAAATGAGAAGCATAAGAGGAGTACAAACACATCATGCACATAATCCACATCAAGAAAAATGTTTTGATAGAAAGATGGGAGTAAGGTTCATAGCATGATATATGCCCCCACCTTAAAATGATTGCTAATTCTATCATGGGAGCAATTGCCTTTAAGGTAGAGTGATGAAGAAATGTAAAACAAGCACGAGAGCTTTCTAAAAGCACATGCCCAAATGACGTGTTTTCAAAAGCTACATCGTGACAAGGGGTTGCCCCCAAGATGGGCAAACTTAGGCGATGCTTACAGGCATGATATGGCTTGTGTAGTCATGGTATGACGTCGAGCATTGCTACAAGGTGCCACATAGACAGAAGAAATATCACATGAGAGTAGACATAAATTGAATCAACATGAAAGGATGCTAAATCATCCAAGAAAAATAAAATTGCATATTATGACATATAAAAGAATGAAGATACATACAGAGGAATGACAACGCGTTCTTACTCCTTGTACCTTTGTGCCAACAAGGGTGTCAAGGGAGAAATAGCAAAACATCACAATACGGGGATAATGATACATACAAGCATGACACAAATGAGAAAGAGAGGACCACTCTTGCGAGTTGGCCTATAAAAAATTATCCTCCCCCCAACTTGATTATAAAATGGAAGGAGGACAAGGTGCTCTAGGGACTACATCAAGCATGGTGAGAAGTGCTAGAGCCAAACCTTGTTCGAAGTTGTTGAATTTTGTTACCCAAGATGCGACATTCGTTAGTGGAATGGCCAAGTGCTCAATGATATGCACAATAATGAGATGAATGATTATTTTGTTGAATCTTTTTGTGTTTTGGAGTAGGAATAGTGATTAAGCGGTCTTTGAGTAGACTTGGCAACATACACTCTTGTTGAGATAGAAGAGAAGATTTAGGGGGAGTAGGAAGCAATCCTTTTTGTTGTGAACATGGTGGAGAGAACGTAGGAGAAGGCTGGAAACCTAACCTACCTTTGACAAGTGCGGTGTTGGTTCCATAGGTTCCTTAATTCCTTATTCTTTACATCCTAACCCATTTCCATTGTATCTTTGATTTGAAAGAATTTTGAATCCACGACCATAACGCTTCTCCAAATCCGAAGGGAGGGGAGAGGTCATATGATTGTCTTTGTTAAAATGTGTTGAAGAAGAAGGATCATTCTTTTTATCATGGTGAGGAGGGTCAAACTTTGTTTCAACCATCCCATGGGGGTTGAAATCTAAAGAGGCCTCGTCACTATCACGACGTACTAGAATGAGATGGTACTTTATTACAAATGTTCGCCATTTCTGTAGAAGGTGGATCTTCATCTATTTTAAAGGTTCCATCATCATTAATCTTGAGTTTAAACTTTGTAGGAGTATGAGATTGTGTTAAAGAAATTTCATTTACCTTCGAGGTCTTTGGGTGCGAGGGTGAGATTTTATAGTCACCCGCAAAGTAGGTTGAAAATCTAATGAACCTAATCATCCCCAAAAAATGCATTCAAAGGACCAACACTATCCTGATCAACACTGTTGTTAGCAGTGGAGGATAGCGGTTTTACTTTTGTTAAAGAAGGGATCAAATCACTTAAAGGAATTTGATGTTGCACTTCTGCTTGTAAGCAACTTTCCAGAATCGGATCAGCTTCAATTGTATGTAATTCGTTTTCAAAGATGAACTTTATTGAATGATGAAGGGTAGACGGGACTGCCCCCATGGCATGAATTCACGGTCTACCAAGAAGAAGATTGTATGAAAGAGAATTAGGCATGACATGGATAAGGGTAGGCAGTGTCACAGGTCCAGCCTTAATATCTAAGGTGATTGTACCAAGTGATGCCCTACCAACATTAGCAAAGCCACAAATGCTTATTTTATCCAGCTTGATGAGAGATGTATCAACATTGAGTTTATGTAACAAATCTATTCCACAAACATTAAGACCTGATCCACCATCAATCATAGTGCATCTTACCCTCATGTTACCAATTGTGATGAATATCATAAGAGGTTCATTTTGGTTTTGAATTTCTATGGGAGGTAATTTATGTTGTTGAAATGATATATCTGACGTTGTCGCATGCATACAACTAAGCAGAGATGCTACATCATTTGGTCAAGCAGAAGGTGGAACAACTACCTTTTGTAGAGCCTCATGGAGCATTCCGTGGTATGTAAGCGATGTTTGTATTAAATCCCATAGAGAGATTTTAGCCGGAGTAGCATGGAGCTGCTTGACGAGGTCACATTCTTTACCAATATGTGGAGGAAGACGAGGTGCTTGAGGTATAGGTTGAGAAGGTGGAAGAGAGTGATGGTGACAGGTTGTCATTGATGTCAAAAAGGTGTTAGAGTTGATGATGCAAATACATGTTTAAAGAAGTTGCTTCATGTTTCATGCTTCATATGTGAAGGTTTGTTTTTTCATCTTAAGGAGTTGTTTGATTTCATTGTCTTAAGAGATCTCAGTTCTTTGAAGGAGTTTGTTACTCATCAGGATGATGATAGTAACGTTGCTTAATGTCTTGCTTCAGTAAGTCTTCATCTATCAGTGATAATCAAGAGTTTCTTCCTTGATTTGTGTCAAGATGATAATTGGGAATTTGGGTTGATATGAAATTCACAGGATTGGATGACATAAGTTTTCATGAGGATGGTTGCCATGGAGTCACATAGAACACCCACTTCATTTGGACAACATTTGTTTAATACAAAGTTTAATATTACTTACAGAGTAAAGGCACAATATGCAGAAGAAGATGCAATTGTTATTTGATAATATAGATCATGGCCAGTTTGGTATAATAAGATAAGATCATCATATCTGAAGGGCTCAAGATTTATTGAAGTCTAAAATCTTTTATTTTACATTTCATTCTCTGCCCATCATCTTTGAAATGTACTTTATGACTTAATTTTTTGTTGACCTGCAATATCAAGTCATCTCACTTAAAAATTACTTGCTCAAGGGTCCTTAGTCATAAAACAGACCTACCCCTTCCCTTGCTTTATCATTGAGTTTAGTTTTTTTTTTTTAAATCAAATATAAATTTTAGTCTCCTCTTTTATGAATGCTTTTTGAAAAGCATTTCAACGTCATTTACAAAGAAGTTTTTATAAGACTAATTTTAGTCTTTTGAAAAAGAACATTCTCTTAGAGTTTTTTAAGGAAATCTTTAATGAAAGTTTTTTTTAGAAGATTCTTCTTTTCTATTCGTGGCATTGCAAGCTGAAAATAAGGAGATTAATTTCTTTTATGGGCATCTTTTTAGTGGATGTTTAAAGGCTAATTTTAGCAAGATTACAAGGCAGTTTTTTTGGGATTTTTAAAGTTGCTTTTTAGAATATGTTTTTGGTGAGATTTTAAAGAGATTCTTTCTAAGAGATTTTATGCAATATTAATTGCATTATTTGAAAGGAAACTTTTTATTGTAATATTCTTTGGAGAGAGTATGAACAAATGAATGAAGAGGAAAATGAAAAATCATTTCATTGTGATTTGATTTTTTTTTTAAGGACTAATTTGCAGATTTGAAGATATAATTACTTGAACAGATTGAAGATATTTGTAAAGAGAAGGAGAATGAATTCTTGAAGGGATTAATGATATGTTCTTGAAGACAAGAATATCAAGGGTTTTTGTAGAGGAGATTGAATATTTTTTTTAAAGAAAATTTTGAAGAGTTTTGTTTTGCAGGAAGATGAAGAAATTGTAGAAGAAGGAATATGAAGATGATTTTTTTCGAGAGAGGAGAAAAATGTGAATGGAGTATGTTTGAAATTTTTTTTATGCAAGGAAGATAAATTGGATTGAAGATTTTTGATATGAATTTTTTTATGAAAGGGAATATGAACAGATTGAAGGCTCCGAAAATATGAAAGTCATTTGTGTGAAGATTTGTTTGAGAGATATGATTTTATTTTTGAAAATTCTTTATGAACAAAAATGGTCTATAGAGAAATAAAATGATCTTATTTTTGCAGATGTAATGTAAAAAAAAAAAAAGGCGGGGGGGGGGGGGGGGGAAGAATGGGAATATGAAAGGATATTCAGAGTTCTATGTAATGGTTTTTGCAAATACATTGAGAGAGATTTTTGGTGAATGATCTAATATGTAGTGAAGATGTTTTTGTGAGATCATGTTTGTGCAGATATGAAAAACAGATTATGAAGACACTATTGAACCATTCCAAGTATGAGACAATATGCAGTTGATTGTGCATCAGGTGAATTGAGACATTCAGATTGGATTGAAAAAAAAAAAGATATGCAAACCCAGAGAAGACAAGTTATGTAATGGTGCAAATCAGATTGAGTTGCAATCATTTCTTGCACACCTTGCAGTATGTTTTGATAATGGTGATTGTGTATGCTAGTGAGGCTCTTGTGGTCAGTGAGACCCTTCTATGCCAGTGAGGCTTGTGGTCAGTGAGACCCTTCTATGCCAGTGAGGCTTGTAGGTCAGTGAGACCTTTCAGTTGTGTGAGACACATATATCAGCCAGTGAGGCCTTGTAAAGGAGTTTTTCAAAATTAAGCCAGTGAGGCAGTTCATGAGTGGTTTTTCTACCCCTAGAGGGTTTTCCACTCCTAATTCTTTGTGTTCTTATTTCGTAAATTGTGTATTGTTGATTGTCTTCCAAGTTCAAACATTCAATGTTTATTTCCTTGATGCAAAATATGACAATTGATTGTTTACATATTCTCCTAAATTTTAATAAGTATTAAATTGTCTAAATTTATACAACACTGATTCACCCCCCCTCTCAGTGTTGCCCTGGACTCTACAATTGGTATCAGAGCCAAGTTCCCTTTTTGAAGTCTAATAGGCTCGGGTAGATCCTGTGTTTGGAGTACCATGGGAAAGAAGAATAGAAATAAGGTCTTGAATAGAGAAAAGATTGATGATGATAAAAAACAAGCCTCAGTTAAGACTAGCAAAAAGAATGATCCTGCAGTTGAGAATTTTGATAAAAAGGAAGACTTCAATATGAATATAAAAAGACAAGAGCTTGATGAAAATTTTGTTGTTGAGATTGATAATGAAGATGATTATGAGATTGATATGGAAGGTGAGCTCATTTGTGCCCTTGATGAGATCAAAAAACTCAGAATGGAGAACAAAAGGTTAAAGTTGCAACTTCAAGAGGAAAAGGAATCCAAGACAAAAATTCTTTCAAATCTTCAAGATGCAGAAAAACAGATAATGGATTTGAAGGCTCAAATTGTAGAAGTTAAGAAAATAAAAGATGTCAATAATCAGCGAAAGGTCAAAGATGTTGATTGTGAAAAGTATGAATCTGAAATAGTTTCTTTAAGAAAGGAGTTAGAAAAGGCATCCTCTAAGTTGCACAAGAATCTATTGTTTGAAAAGAATACTGAAGAAGGAGAGTGTTCCAAAGTCAGAAATCCTCCTGCTGCTCCTAAGGAAGACAAGAAGATAGCAAAAGATAAAGCTCCTGATGATGTAAGAGAAAGAACAAACAGACCTCCACCTCCTGATGATGTAAGAGAAAGAACAAACAAACCTCCACCTATTAGGCAATACCATTCAATAAGGTATAATTATTCTCAGTTTCATGGATATTGTTATTCTTGTCATAGCTATGGTCATAGAGCTAGAAATTGTAAGACTTATGCCAGAAATAATGTTGAGTGGCATAAGAACAAAAGTCTTTCTAGAATGACAAATAAGAATTCTAATGCAATATGTTACTATTGTAACCAAGTTGGTCACATAGAAAGAGACTGTTGGATGCATGGAAGATATGATTATGGAAGTATTTTTGGCATGTCAAAGAGATATGATTCCTTTACTTCTTTAATTGGTTATAATGTCACATGCTTTAAGTGTCATAATCTTGGGCATAAGGCACAGTTTTGCAGGAATAGATTGACGACATCTAGAGCAGACACCGTGAGCAAAGAAAAGAAAAGTTTTATACAAGTTTGGAAAAGAAAAGAAAGTCAGGACAAGAAGGATCCTAAACTTGTGCATCTTGCACAAGTTACATCATTAGTTGGATAACTGAGAGCATGAAGTGAGGGGGAGTTATTCATGTTCTATCAAGTATCCCCAAAAGGTTTCAAGAAGAAGATCATTTGATGTTTATCAATTTGATGATCTTGTTTTGTTGGTTTTGGATTCATCTTTGATATTGTTTGTGTAACAATGATATAGGTGATCAGTGGTTTGTTATGTCATATTGCAAATAAGATGTTCAAGGATTCCATGCACAAAGAGTTTTGATAGAGTTAAGTGATTTGGTTTTTTCTTTGTCATATCATGTTTATACTTATAAAGATTGAGTTGTCATGGTGTTACAATTCTTGTAAGTGAGATTGGGAAGTTCAAAATCAATTAGGATGTTCTCAAGGTGCTCAGATGTTTGATTATGTGGGCTAAGGAGGTTACAAATGGAAGGAGTCAATTAATATTCTTGTCTCTACATTTGGTTTTAGGATGTTCTCAAGCGGCTCAGATGTTTGATTATGTGGGCTAAGGAGGTTACAAATGGAAGGAGTCAATTAATATTCTTGTCTCTACATTTGGTTTTGCAAAGTGGTGTTGCAGGAAGTACTTGATGGTGAAATTAGTTTGTTGATGAGTAGTCTTGATGGGCTGATTTGTATAATGGATCTTGGGTATTCTTAAGAAGTTCTCTTCAGATGTTAGCATGTGTTGGTTGAGGTAGTTGTAAATGAAAGAAGTCAATTGATATGTTTTTGCAAAGATATTGATAATAGTTATGTATATATCTGATTTGACAGTGTGTTGTAAAGAGATGTGCAGGAACAACAGGATGGTCTTCATTCTTTCATGTCAAAAAGGATGTGCAAGAATAGATTGGTTATAGAATGAATGTTCTTTTAGAATTGATCATTTGTCTAATAATTTGACATGTTTTAGAAAGGTATAATTGTGTGCCTCCAGTTTTGAAGTGGTATCAGGTATGTGTTTCAAGCTATGACAATCTAGAGTCTCTTATGACATTGATGGTGAATCTTGTATTTCATCAAATCAGAGGCAAGTAAAGGTCTTATCAAAAATGGTCATCTTGGCATCTTGTGTTGGGAACTGTGTGATAAGGAGTCTTCATGATTTTTGTTTGCAAATTTGTTCATCAAAGAGTATTGGTGTGTTTATGATTTCTTTGCAAAAGTGTTCAAAAGCATGGAAGGTTGGATGTCAGTAATTGGATGGTATACTTCAGGTTGATATGTTGCTTCAGGGCTAATTCAGGAAGTGGATAAGTGCTGAGTTGAGTTGAGTTATGTTGATTAGTCTTGTCAGTGTTTACCAATGGTATTTCTGAGTAGTGATTTGTTTGTGAACTTTAACACATGGGATATCTTGGAGATTTGTTATTTAAGGTCAAAAAGGTTGTTGATTGAAGAAGAACTGTTTGTTTTGAAAGTTTGTGATGATCAAGCTTTAACATCTTTCAGTGGAGTTATTTTCTCTAGGGGAGATAATAGTCTTTGTCATCAGATGTCAAAAAGGGGGAGAAAGAAAAATTGCATCAGATGGTTTTGCCATCAATGACAAAGGGGGAGATTGATGGTGACAGGTTGTCATTGATGTCAAAAAGGTGTTGAGTTGATGATGCAAATACATGTTTAAAGAAGTTGCTTCATGTTTCATGCTTCATATGTGAAGGTTTGTTTTTTCATCTTAAGGAGTTGTTTGATTTCATTGTCTTAAGAGATCTCAGTTCTTTGAAGGAGTTTGTTACTCATCAGGATGATGATAGTAACGTTGCTTAATGTCTTGCTTCAGTAAGTCTTCATCTATCAGTGATAATCAAGAGTTTCTTCATTGATTTGTGTCAAGATGATAATTGGGAATTTGGGTTGATATGAAATTCACAGGATTGGATGACATAAGTTTTCATGAGGATGGTTGCCATGGAGTCACATAGAACACCCACTTCATTTGGACAACATTTGTTTAATACAAAGTTTAATATTACTTACAGAGTAAAGGCACAATATGCAGAAGAAGATGCAATTGTTATTTGATAATATAGATCATGGCCAGTTTGGTATAGTAAGATAAGATCATCATATCTGAAGGGCTCAAGATTTATTGAAGTCTAAAATCTTTTATTTTACATTTCATTCTCTGCCCATCATCTTTGAAATGTACTTTGACTTAATTTTTTGTTGACTTGCAATATCAAGTCATCTCACTTAAAAATTACCTGCTCAAGGGTCCTTAGTCATAAAACAGACCTACCCCTTCCCTTGCTTTATCATTGAGTTTAGTTTTTTTTTTTTAAATCAAATATAAATTTTAGTCTCCTCTTTAATGAATGCTTTTTGAAAAGCATTTCAACGTCATTTACAAAGAAGTTTTTATAAGACTAATTTTAGTCTTTTGAAAAAGAACATTCTCTTAGAGTTTTTTAAGGAAATCTTTAATGAAAGTTTTTTTTAGAAGATTCTTTCTTTTCTATTCGTGGCATTGCAAGCTGAAAATAAGGAGATTAATTTCTTTTATGGGCATCTTTTTAGTGGATGTTTAAAGGCTAATTTTAGCAAGATTACAAGGCAGTTTTTTTGGGATTTTTGAAGTTGCTTTTTAGAATATGTTTTTGGTGAGATTTTAAAGAGATTCTTTCTAAGAGATTTTATGCAATATTAATTGCATTATTTAAAAGGAAACTTTTTATTGTAATATTCTTTGGAGAGAGTATGAACAAATGAATGAAGAGGAAAATGAAAAATCATTTCATTGTGATTTGATTTTTTTTTAAGGACTAATTTGCAGATTTGAAGATATAATTACTTGAACAGATTGAAGATATTTGCAAAGAGAAGGAGAATGAATTCTTGAAGGGATTAATGATATGTTCTTGAAGACAAGAATATCAAGGGTTTTTGTAGAGGAGATTGAATATTTTTTTTAAAGAAAATTTTGAAGAGTTTTGTTTTGCAGGAAGATGAAGAAATTGTAGAAGAAGGAATATGAAGATGATTTTTTTTGAGAGAGGAGAAAAATGTGAATGGAGTATGTTTGAAATTTTTTTTATGCAAGGAAGATAAATTGGATTGAAGATTTTTGAGATGAAATTTTTTATGAAAGGGAATATGAACAGATTGAAGGCTCCGAAAATATGAAAGTCATTTGTGTGAAGATTTGTTTGAGAGATATGATTTTATTTTTGAAAATTCTTTATGAACAAAAATGGTCTATAGAGAAATAAAATGATCTTATTTTTGCGGATGGATTGTAAAAAAAAAGGGGGGGGGGGAAGAATGGGAATATGAAAGGATATTCAGAGTTCTATGTAATGGTTTTTGCAAATACATTGAGAGAGATTTTTGGTGAATGATCTAATATGTAGTGAAGATGTTTTTGTGAGATCATGTTTGTGCAGATATGAAAAACAAATTATGAAGACACTATTGAACCATTCCAAGTATGAGACAATATGCAGTTGATTGTGCATCAGGTGAATTGAGACATTCAGGTGAATTGAGACATTCAGATTGGATTGAAAAAAAAAAAAGATATGCAAACCCAGAGAAGACAAGTTATGTAATGGTGCAAATCAGATTGAGTTGCAATCATTTCTTGCACACCTTGCAGTATGTTTTGATAATGGTGATTGTGTATGCTAGTGAGGCTCTTGTGGTCAGTGAGACCCTTCTATGCCAGTGAGGCTTGTGGTCAGTGAGACCCTTCTATGCCAGTGAGGCTTGTAGGTCAGTGAGACCTTTCAGTTGTGTGAGACACATATATCAGCCAGTGAGGCCTTGTAAAGGAGTTTTTCAAAATTAAGCCAGTGAGGCAGTTCATGAGTGGTTTTTCTACCCCTAGAGGGTTTTCCACTCCTAATTCTTTGTGTTCTTATTTCGTAAATTGTTTATTGTTGATTGTCTTCTAAGTTCAAACATTCAATGTTTATTTCCTTGATGCAAAATATGACAATTGATTGTTTACATATTCTCCTAAATTTTAATAAGTATTAAATTGTCTAAATTTATACAACACTGATTCACCCCCCCTCTCAGTGTTACCCTGGACTCTACAGAGAGATGGGCACACTTGGTGTGTGCTTACTTTTATTATGGGTGTTATATGTGTGAGCAATCGTGTGATGCTGCTTCACATTTTGAACACCTTGATTCTTTTGAGTAATTTGTTTTGCCATATTGAGATAGTAACCGGGGGGTCCGGGTGGTGTTGGATCACCTTGAACCGTAATCACTGGTTTGAAGCGAGGTGTATTAGGTGCCGCATGCATAATGATTTTAGGAACATTAGTACACTTATTCACTATTCCCTTAGTGGGTGGAATAAGTCTATTAATGATGATTGAATTGACATTGTTTTCCTTTTGAGTAAGCTCAACATCCATGCCCAAGGGATTTAATGTGAGAGACTGCTCCCCATCCACTAATGCTCCATCCTTTGAAGGGAGAGCATTGGAATGAAGGGAGGGTGAAGTGTTGTGAAGACGATTGTTGATGATTGTATCCTTAGTGATGTTCAAGGGGCTTGAACATACAACCAAAGGAGAAATATCCAAGGTCTTCGCATCCTTAGTGATATCCAAGGTACTTGAACATTCAACCAAAGGAGGAAGATCAATGGCCTTCACTTAGTGATATCCAAGGTACTTGAACATTCAACCAAAGGAGGAAGATCAATAGGATGAGCCCTAAAATTATCATGTGCTATGGTAGAAGTAGAAATAGTATGTTCAACATTATCTCTAGAAGAGAGACTAAGGAGTATGTCAATGATCTCATCCTCTTGCACCAAAATGTCTTCATTTTTGGGAGAGGGATCCAAAGCATAGGGTGAAGTAGGCAAAGCTAAGTCACCATCACATGCCTTATGAATTGTGGTAGAAGAAGATTTATCATCATCATGAGATATATCATACATGGGCGCTATTTTATCTAAAATGTGAGGACGCATATTAATAAATTTAGAAAAATTTTCGGAATCCATGATATGTGCATGCAAAGATTCCAAATAAGAAGCAGCCATAATGAAATGCAAATATGATATGAAACAACAATGCACAATTCGTTAATCAAATACAACCAATATGAAAATAAGATTGCAATCAAAGACCTACAAGTGCAAGAGAAGCAGGGTCTTTCAAAAATGTGATATTCTTGGAAACCACAACAACTAAGACTTGCAAATGTAGGATGTGTAGTAGGTGCAAACAAAGTGACTAAATAATTTATCCACTTAGATGCAACAATGATTTACAAAACTTTGCTTTGATAAAGATGCACTAAATGCAAGACTAGATAGGGTTTACTAGCAAAACCCTAGATTTTAAACACAAATTTTCGATGCAAGAATTCTTTTTTTGAACATAAATGATATTTATGACATGATACAACAATACAAGATCAGATTTGAAATGTAAATGATTGCAGAAAAATTTAAAACAAGATCTTAATTACAAACCCTAGGTTTTGAATTTGACTAGGTTTTTGAAAAATGCAAACTTTTTTTTTGAGAAAACACTAGCAGCTTAGAATTTTAAATGAAAGATGCAACACCATGAAACAATTATCTGCTGTAATATCAATCAGATCTGATGCAAAAATCAGAGATTTAAATTTTTCTATGATGATCTAAAACATTTGCAATGAAAACAATGCACAAATATGCCTTTTGTAAGCCTAGAATGCTCAATTTCTTCACTTTTCAATGCAAACAAATGCAAGAATGGTCTAAAACAGCAAGGATGATAAGGCACAACAAATTAAATCCCTTTAATCAATCCAATAATGCAATAAGATCTGAAACAACATACTAATCTAGAAACCCTAGATTGAAGATTAGCTAGATTTCCTAGAAATGCAAGGTTTTTTCAAACCCTAACAATGAAATCATGCAAAATTAAGCTATATAACTATGCAAAATGATGAATGAATGTAATCTAATCAGATCTAGGGCAGCAAATGATTTAGATTTGATGCAAGAAGGATGGCAAAGTGCAAGAAACGACGGGTTCACCAAAATGTAGAGTAGGAAAGAGAGACTAGCTTAATAGATCAAACTAGGTCAAATCCTCTTCTACCCAACATTAGGACACAAACCAAGCTTGGCTTCTACCCAAGAAGGAGAGCCAAACTACAGGAGTTTTGCCCTTTTGTTGTATAGAGAAGAAATTAACCAAATCCAATCAATCAAGCTAGGGCAAAGACATGAAACCCTAGTTGACAAAGATTGGAGCATAATAGACAATCGGAAATAGATACGGACAAATTCAAAAGCACCACAGAGACCAATGAATAGAGGAAAACCTAGATCCGGAGTTGGGAGGTCAAAGGACAAGGGCGCTTGGGTGCGCTAGACCCTAATTAGGGTTTACAGAAACTAATGCCTTCGCCGGGTTTGTACCTGCAAGCTTTATCTTCTTCCCATAGATCACCTTCAGAAACCTGCTTCTCTGACTTGCACACACACAAGAAGGAAAATGGTTGGGTGCTATTTAGGAGCTTGCCTAAGTCAAGCTCCGCGAATGGTGTTTCTACCTCCACAATAACAATGATGATAGATAAAAAGCGCGTGCCCTAAGAGGGCAGAGGCAAATCTGAAGTAGAATGGAATGCTAGAACAAAGCATGAAGGAAAGAAGTCACCATGAGCATGAAAACCCTAGCATGGTTGATGCGGCGTCACAACTTGGCTCAAGAAGTTGGTGTAGCCCAAAGAAGTAGAGAGATCTTCACAAGACCTGCAATAAGTTAGTGCTGCAACAATAATCCACAATAGAGAGCTTTAGAGAAGAGTAGAGAGCATGAGAGAGAAGAAGAATCCTTCAAGAAGTTAGAGATAGCTTAGAAATGTTTAAATGAATAAACTAAATTGCCTTTATATGCATTCCCATTGATTTTTGAAGAATTAAATCACATAAGGCTGACATTGGGAATCATTTAAGAGGTCCCAAGCCGACAAGCCATTAATTAGGCCAGGGCTAGAGTGGGGACAAGGGCGCTTGGGCGCCCTGGTCCCTTATCCCCAAACTCCTGGGACAAAAGTGTCATTAGCCCCGCCTTATAATTACTTTTGCGGGTTTTGTGCAATGGATCAAGAGTTACACGTTTAATGCTAAAAAAGGTGTTAAAATTGGTCAATAATTAACAAGTGTAAACATTTTAGGTCCACTTGGGTGCTAAACTAAGTGTAAAATGCTAGTGTACACATTTTATGTTATGCCCTTACTTCTATAGTGTATATGGTTATGAATAGTCAGCTTGTGGCTATCTTAACTCCTAATTAAGTCATATTATCATTATTATATTGTTATTTAGTTGTTTAGGTCGGCCTAAGGCTTCTATAGGGCTATCTAAGTCGGCCTGGGTGATATCCTAGGCATAAATAGGTATATATAGGAGGTAGTGAGTCTTATTTCATATCATATTGTGTATTGTGTTCTCATTGAAGATTGTTGGAGGTATCCCCCTCGAAGTGGATTAGGAGGTTGCCCCCTCGAAGTGGCAAATTATTATCAAGTATTTGCAGCATATTTACTATTATATTCAGATATTGTGCAAGTTGTTTCATTACAAGTGGTATCAGAGCATGATCTTGGCACCGTAGAGGCAAAATTTTTTCTCATCATTGGAGGCGATTTTGGGAAGAACATAACTTTCAGATTTTAGCGAATTTTTTAAAGATTTTTAAAGGGTTTTTGAAGACAATATTAAAGAAGATACAGTCTAAATTTCAGCGGAATTGGAGCAAAAATAAGCGAGTTATTGCAAAATTAGGGTTTCCAACAAATGCGCTCTCAATGCAGCAAATTTGCTAATTTTTTGGATTTTTTTCTGGGTAAGTGGTATCTTGGCCTTAGTAAGTTACAGTAAAAATTTTGGAGAATTTACATTTCATTTGTGTGATTTATTTCAAAAATATTGGTTTCCATCATGACGAGCCTTGCAACAAGAGGCAAAAAGAATGCTGTCACACTGGGGAAATCCTCTGATAAGGATGAGGAAATAAGTAAGTACAAGAGGGATATGTGTGACCTGAGAGAAGATATATCATATATACGAAGCATGTTAAGTGCCTTAATGAAGGAACTAAGAAAGGAGGTCTTAAGCAACAAAGAAGAAGAAGAAGAAGCAGTAGCAGTAGATAAAGAAGAAGAAGTTCCTGATCAAGCTATTCAACCAATGCAAGGGTACCATGTACTATTCCTCACCTCTTCCTCTATGGCACATCAAAAGGTTCAAGTAAAGGAAGAACACATTCATCACCATCAAGAGCTAGATGCAAAGGGAAGACACATCTTGGAGCTGAAGTTAATTTTCCAAACACACATGAATAAGTTGAGGACATCAAGGAAATATCTTCTAGTTGAAGTTGCCACATGGGATGATGAAGATTATATGAAGAAACTACCACAAATGATCAGCGTTGAGGACAACGCTTTTGTAAAGGTGGGGGGCATGTTATGCCCTTACTTCTATAGTGTATATGGTTATGAATAGTCAGCTTGTGGCTATCTTAACTCCTAATTAAGTCATATTATTATTATTATATTGTTATTTAGTTGTTTAGGTAGGCCTAAGGCTTCTATAGGGCTATCTAAGTCGGCCTGGGTGATATCCTAGGCATAAATAGGTATATATAGGAGGTAGTGAGTCTCATTTCATATCATATTGTGTATTGTGTTCTCATTGAAGACTGTTGGAGGTATCCCCCTCGAAGTGGATTAGGAGGTTGCCCCCTCGAAGTGGCATATTATTATCAAGTATTTGCAGCATATTTACTATTATATTCAGATATTGTGCAAGTTGTTTCATTACATTTTACGACGCTACATCTTTGTGTGAATTGACTCAAATGTGCTCCAATTGCACTCACACTTAGAAGTGCTACAAGGCTTAGGACAAAATGTTTGAAGAGCAATTGTCATTGCACAAAAAATTTCCCACCACAATTTGCAAGGATAACATTTAAACTTTGTAAGTAATTTAATAAACTTAAAGATAAAAACTAAAATTAAACATTGAACTTAAGTCTTAGTTAACATATATGTTTCTTAACTTGGTTATAGAGTTGTTCTCCTTCGAATGATAAAAGTGAATAAAATAACCTCCCCTCTTTGCTTGTATAAATCTACAACTCGTCATAAATGATGTCTCTAAGGGTTTCAATAGGGACTGTTCGTAACCTCTAAATTTGTTGTCAATGAAATGACATAGAAAAACTGTGTTCAAATAGTAGGCAACAACATGAATGTGTTGGTGGAGTTGTTTGTTCCACCTTCAATCAATAATGCACCAAATGGGTTCATATTGATTTTGTTTGACTCATACAAATGTTAGATGGCTTCCTTGGCTTTGTCCATGGCCTCGTATAGAGAACCCGTGGGGTTTTTGTCTCCACCTACCAATTGTAGAAACCTAACCAATGGTTTTGACACCTAAATCAATAGATTATACAAAATTAAAGTAAGTTGCCGATCCGAGGATGCAGACAGGTACGAGGATGAGTACGGGGACGGGTACGCGGATATGACAATTTTTTTTTTGCCTGGGTACGCGGATACAACAATTTTTTTCCCAGGTACGAGTATATGACAATATTTATAAATATATAGAGTATTATAAGTTTATATTTATAATTTTATCTATAAATTATAAAATATAATTTATAATATATAATATTATATATAATAAATTATAGTTATATCGAATATATATATATAATTATAAATTATATTTTATAATTTATGAATAAAATTATAAATATAATATATTATAATATTCTTATATTTCTCGATAATGGGATAGTGCGATGACAAGCTGGACAACTGGTATGTGGTGGGAAGCGTGTGAGTAATTATTAGATGGGATGCCTCTTAGTCTCGAAGTTAATGCAAGGAAGGTGGTGGAACGGATGATCAGTATTCCTTGCTTGCGTTGGAGAATTTTGTGGGAAAAATGGTGGATAGTGGGTGTGGCAAGGGGAAGAAGGTGGAGAGGACACAGAAGCGGAGGAAGAGGAGGGTGACTGGCGAGGAAGCCGTTGCAGATTTTATGGCCTTCATCGATAAAAAAATAGTGATCTGACGTTAAGGCAATGGATGATTCGTATATGGGAATTAGCCAAGGGTATGGACGGCTCGTGTGGGGTGAGTATTCGCTCTGCTATGGCAAAATGTTACTGGATCCCAAGTATACTAGAGGAAGGTGGAATACATTCTATCTACCGCGACCATGCTTTCCACTGCAGCAAGTTCATACCTCCTTCATGACGATATAGGAGACGTTCATCAGGCAGAAGTACACTTCGATTGTTTCTTGGAGCACCTGCATGCTATCAAAAGGAGGCAAATTTGGATGTAGCTGGTTGTTGAATCGATTGCCAAGAAGATGCAAGTCGACCTTTCAGAGGAGGCAATACCGTTGTTCTCAGAGTGCTATGATTTGGAGGACGAAGACAAAAGGGAGGAGATAAAAGCTTCAAATGTTAATGTGGTATGTAAAAAATGTAACTGTGTTATTGATGGGGCATCGGGGCCTGCCTAATTTGCCTCGACCCTAGGTAGTTTCTCAGACATTTGATACTTTGTTTAACAGTGGGTTGAGGGTAGATATGTTGATGGCTTCGGCCATTTTGAAAGATGGGCAGTATGGGTAGTATAGTATAGTATGTTTTCTGGTTGATACCTTGCCAATAGTAAATACTATATGGCTTCAGATTGAACTCAGGGGCATCCCCCATTTTTGATGGTTCCTGGACCTAAACTAGGTAATATAAGCAACAAAATAAATTCTTATATAATATTATAAATTATATTTTATATTTTATAAATAAAATTATAAATTATAATTATATGTTATATAATAAATTATAATAGTATTATATTTATAATCTTATGCGTAACTATACTTTCTAATTTTATGTATATTAAAAATTATAAAAATAGTAATACTCATAATTGTCAATAAACAAATTATTTAAATACTTAATAATTTAAAAAAATAAATCATGAATTGGGGCAGAATAAGGTTTTATTATATGTCAAACTTCAACCACAATAATATTCTCACACAAAAACAGTAGACTATTCAACTGCAATAGTAATTCTCACACTGAAACACAGAGACGATGGAAAAATGAGCTTTCAACGCTTGGATGACAACACTCGTATGATGTTTTGTTAGTTGCCTTTCACTTTATATGCACCCACAATGAACCCCCTGCCGTGCCATCCCCACACCCATATCCGAACCGTATTAGGAACGACAGGGTAAACAGAAGAACCCGGTAACATGGAAATTAAAATTAGAAAATTACACAATCAAAAAATTAAAAAAATTAGAATTTTTTAAATTTAATTTTACCTTGATGATCTCATCCATGTGTTGGACAAAATTATCAAAAATGGTCTTCATGACCCTCTTTCCTTCGACTGTCTTTGAGTAAGGATTGTCCAACTTGCATGTTAAATTATTTTTTCCACTAGTTGTTATTGGTCCGTGTTTTTTATTTCAACATTTATGTGGATGGTTTTAGTTGGTTCTTTTCTCTAGGGGCCAAGATGTTGGTGCTTTTGCGTGCATTGAGGTCAATGGTCACATTAGGTCAATGGAACTTGGAAATCAATTTTTTTCAAAGTAGGAGGTGCAGGAAAGAAAGATAGGAGTGGCTCAGAATTTGTTTAGACAAAATAAGAATCAATAATAATCAATAAGAATATATTTCAACCTTTATTTCAATAAGAATCAATAATAAAAGTTTGTGAAGGCTTAAACTTTAAATTGATAAAAAATCAATAAAGGGTTTATTCTATGACTATTATTAAATTAATGATAACGATTTATAAATATTAAGGAAATGCCTTTTATGGTGTAACTTTACTATTTAATATAGGTGCTTGAGAATATAACGGGAAATGGGAATTTAGATTGATTAAAGATGAAGTATATATATATGATTCTTATATGCTTTTGTATGAATGAACCCAAAACGAATCCAATCCCAAACAAATTTTTACTAAATCCATCAACCCTAGAGAGAGAGAGAGAGAGATGATTTTTATATTTTTTTGTATGAATGAACCCAACCACAAACAAATTTTGTTGAATCTACGAACCAAACCTGCGAACCCAGACCAGAACCAACAACTTAATTTTACCTATTTGCTTTTTGAATCTTGGTTTAGAATAGTGTTTGTGGCTAATACTTAGGCATTAGGTCTTGATTATTTCTTGCATATTGCAAAATCTAACATTGTATTAGAGCTAGGTTGTCCAAATTTAGTCCATTTTTCTATTTTCAAGAGCATTAGGGTTAGAGTGATTTTGAGTGGAGCTGATTTTGGGTGAATGGTGCAGCTTTTTTGACCTCACCATAGCGTCCAAAAGGCTTGGAATAGTTAGGGTAAGGT
Source organism: Cunninghamia lanceolata (assembly GCA_027924645.1). Classification (NCBI taxonomy): domain Eukaryota; kingdom Viridiplantae; phylum Streptophyta; class Pinopsida; order Cupressales; family Cupressaceae; genus Cunninghamia; species Cunninghamia lanceolata. The sequence goes on from BSBN01000771.1 coordinate 5,856,466, forward strand.
TTCATTTCATCCAAATCGGACATTGGGAGGTTGAGTGACTTGAGTTCATGTGTGCATGTTTTGTGGGCTTTGCTTGTTGGTAGCCTGTTTTTATATACAATTTGGTGTGATTTTGAGCTCACCATTGCACCTAGAAGGGCCCAAAACCTTAGGGATGATTGCCCATTCACACAAATTCGAGCACTCTACCCAGAGCCCCTAGTCATTTTTCTCTTGCACATAGTTCAAAGCATATTTGGGTCGTATAAGGTAATAACTAGGTTGTGGTTCTTTGGGCAGTGCAAGGTTCTTTTTTCCGAAATTTGGTGTATAGGTGTACGAAATACAAGAGAGGTTCCGTCTTCGGCCCTATCAACTTAGACCTGTGCAGGTATGCCCTATCCTCTCTTGTACTACTATTGACATCTCCAAATTGTTGGCAACATTTGGAGTGTAGTGACAACATTCAAAATCTCGACTACCTTTACCAGTGGTTGGATTACCTTGTCTATTGACCGCTAGCTTGGATGCTATGTAGACTCAATTGATTGTGCCACGGGTTGCATTTTGGGTGAGCCACATGTCATTCCTTGCATTGGCCATGTTGTCTTGACTCATTCTCCACCTTGGGAGGACCTTGGCTTCACCATTGCATATTTTGATTTTGGTTGCCAACTTTGGGAGGCCCATTCTTCGTTATTTGGAGTCCAATTGGGGTTGAATTTTTTTGACCCTGCCTAACTTTTCGATGGCTATGTTGTAGTATGGTCATTTTTGCATTAATGCTCCTTATTTCTAGAAAATGTACATTTTCAAAATAAATCTGTACAGTTCTTAATTTGATAACTTCGAGAGCCCATAACTTGTTCATACAAACTCCTTTTTGGGTCTTGTGTTTTGAAAGTGCATATTTGTTCGTGTACTTCATAAAGATGCTTTCCATTTGTTCTCATTATGTACTAAAGTTGTACTTTTAATATTTTCATCATTTTGGGAAGTGTGAAAATCCTTTGAAACGATAAATAGGTATTATAATCGTACTAAGTATAAAGTGCCTTCTTGTACTTGTTGGGGGGTTCTTGCATCAAGTAATAATGAGAGTGTGTACTTGTGTGGTGTTGATGATTGTTTTTCGACAAGTCAACAATTAGAGTGAAATACAAAGTATCTGACTCCCTCTTGAGCAAAGCCTCTCGAATGCTGAACGAAGTGATCAAACAAGATGACTCCAAGGTTCCTTTCTGATGATTTTGGTAAGAGACAGCTCAGCGACTAAGTATGATTTTGCTGTTAAAACACAAAGGGACTTACACAATTGTTCAAGTAACTTGTTGTTTCAAGGACTACGGAAGTGGATACTGGAGGGTCTAAGTACTGCAACTAATAGCGTATGATTTAGCAATGGATGTTCTTGATCCTAATTCTAACTGAATGGATAAACAAAAAGGCAAAAGATATAAGGTTTAGAAACACTAAACTAATCCTAGATGTAAGGAGATTTACTACTTAGGTGAAATCCAACCAAATCCTGCTTCGCCAAAACAAACAACTACACAAGATAGGTGCAATCTTCTAGGGTATACAAGATGTTTAAATCAGTTATGCTCATGAAAGATTCAACAAGCATAAAGATCAAATTGATGTCCAATTGTTCAGGCTAACCATGCACTGCAATCTACGAGCCGCAAACTACAAATGGTATGAACTTATAGCTTTCACCACTAAGCAATAAAGAAACCTTCCATTAACTAACATAAACTCAAAGAAAACTTATAACTTAATATTCGCTTGAAAATTGAAACCATGCAACACTCGGAAACACAAATAGAATCACCAAAGCAATGAATCTTTTATTATCTCAGAGAGCTCTTGCAACAATTTCAGAAATTTCAACCGTACAAATGAGAGCAATAGGAGCCCTTTTATAGACCTCAAAGGAATGAAGGGTCAAGATCAGTCGGCCAAGCCAATGGACCAGATCAAGCCACATCACAAGTGGTTGTAACAAACTCTCCTTTATTAAATGAAAGAGGTCAACTTTATTAAATGAAGGAGGCTATCTTTATTAAATGAAAGAAGCTATAAAGGAGGGAACAAAGGCACGCTTTCCAAGAAGATAAGGAAGCCACATCATGTGCCTTTTATGTAGTAGTACTATGAGATGCAATGAATCTAGACACAATTTGAGCAATATCCTCCATTGGTACACTTGTCGCCGCATTAATGGATCCTTCTGCCATTGCCACATCTGACTCATAGACGCCAAGTGTCTTCTCCCAGTGATTTATCCAGGACTTATTCGCTCCAAGATGAAATGCAAGTGTGAATATGCTATCCAGCTGACCTTCATCAAGTCCATCATACTAAAAGTAAAATGCCTTAACTTGTTGCTTCATGTTTTCAATAGTAACATCCCCATAAGGATTACATATCGTTGCCAAAGCAGTGTGTATATGATTCTCTGTTCTTAGAAGAACACTTCTTATTCTGGACATATCTACTTCAATTTTATCAACCAGTTGCCCTTTGTTGTGAAAGGAAAAAATACCAAGTGATGAAGTCATGTGGAGTATCTTGATCAATCACCTTATCATGAATTAGATCCTCTAATGGAGCTTCCATTAAGTTCTTAAGCTGTGGCATGTATTGCTCCTTGATAGGTTTGAACTCAGCACATACTTTTAATAAAGCTTGAACTCGATCCTTGAGATTAATGACTCTATCATAAACTTGCATAATTTCTTCAAGGTGAGTATATGCCTTCTCTTCTGTCTTTTCTATCCATCCTTTCACTAACTGAGATGAAGTTCTCGTGTTTTCAACTTGGGACACTGTTTCTTGTGGAAGAATAGATGGAGGGATTGGAGTAGCTTCCTTCTGTTGGATAGGCTGCATGACTTGCTGAATATAGTGCTTCAATGTATTGAAATCTTGTTCAACCTTCAACCTAGCTTCTCTTTCTTGCTTTAACATGATTCTTACACTATTCACTGACTCTTGTAGTTCCTCCTCTACTTGTTCCCTTGTAATTGGACCCATGCCAATAGTAGTCATATTGTAATCCTCAGGTGCCATATCTTCTAAATCCTTGTCAACTCTAGGAATAGCTACATGTACCTCTCTATTTCCAGCAGGATCTTGAGTGATTTTGGAAAAGACTATTGCTTTCTTCTTCTGATTATTCTTCTGTGCATTTACAAGCAATTCCTCAACTGGAGCAGGCTGATAAGTTTCTACAATTGTACTTTTCTCAATCCTTTGCCTCAACCAAGGTGGAAAAGCAGAAAGATCTTGTTGTCTTTGAACTTGACTGTGTTGTACACGAGCTACTTCCTCATCAGATTCTACTTGACCTACTTCATCTTGATCAAGAACATCATTTTCCTCAATTATGACAGTTGGACTTGAATGAATCTCTTCGGATGGAATCAAGGCAACTTCTTCTATAACTTCTATTTCTTGTATTGGATTCTGAACATCTGAAGCACCTTCCTGTGGATTAGATGAAGTAGATAGATTATTCTTCTTTTGCGGTCTTTGGCTTGATTCTCCTTGATCTTGACTGGGTCTTTTCCTTTTTCTAGCTGGATTATCACCTTGATCATTTCCACTATGTTGCGGTCCCCTATGTGCAGTATGCTGTCCTGGCTCTCCTTCATCCATCTTATTGTAAGTAAGAACTCAGCCTTCATCATTCATCTCTTGTAGTAGTTGATTTATACATGCTTCTGTCATGACCAGGATTGGCTCCATCAATTCTTCTTCAGACACATCCCTTTTTGACCAATCAACTGTGTAGGGCAAACCCTTTATCTTATCAAATTCATCTATCAACATAGTATCATCTTCAGTGAACTGATCTGGAATCTTGAATACTTTGGAGGCTCTAACTAAATCCCAGGTGAGTCTTGAACTTTGAAGTGTTCGAAGATCATCTTCATCTTGTGCACTGGCCCAATGGTCTTCCAACTGCTTGACATGCTTGAATTCTCTGTTATATTTCCAGCAAACTTGGAAAGGATCAAAGTTAAGCCTCTTGGTGCCATGAGTTTGCAAATGATATGCTTGAAGCTCGATCTCAGAATATTCAGCTGCTGCCAATGATGGACACTCCAGATTTTGTCCAAGAAGAAGTGGAAACTGGATCCCTCCTTTCTTCTTCAACTTTTGCAACCTGATGAGTTCCAGGAGTTGCCTTGTAACCTCTAACATCACCATCCTGTTGGTTGGATATCTGGGTAATTTGTATGGATATGATGTAAACCCTTGGATTCTGATGTAAGTGTACCTTTCATGCTGAGTATACCAGTGTCCATATGCTGAAATGAACTCTCTCGCTGCATTTGACAACCTTTTATGAAATTCTCCTCTTAGTTTCTTCAGTATGAACATAGCAAACGCATCATTGAACCTTGTATAATGATTGATACTCTTGAGGTGTAACTGAGGATAACACTGATGTGATAAGTACTTATTAGGCCCAATTCCAACTTCTCCTCTTTTGGTCAAACCTGCATAGACTTCATTTCTTGCGAGAAGGTACACCACATAGGAACTCATATAAAAAGTCTTGGTCTTAGCAAAATTGATGAACTGCTCATGTATACTCTGACTGATGAGCCCAGCCCAATCAATCATCTTCCTTTTGAGAACTGACTTGATGAAGGAGTACATCCAAGGCTGAAAGGTAGCAGATTGCGGCATTCCTGTCATTCTATTGAGAAACATAATCAAGTATCCAATTTCAGGACGAAAATCTGACTTGTGAAACTGCGGAGGATTATTCATATTGAACTTCATAGATGGATTGGCCATCCATTCTCTCTTTATTTCTTGCAACTTTGTCTTTGAATCACCATTGTATTCCTGTTGACCTTGCTGTATCGAAATACTGATCATCCTCTCCCTAGTTGGAATATTGAAAGTCTCTCCAACTGCCTCCTTTTGCAAATAAGCCAATATTGTTCCATCTTTAGCTGTAATTTGTCTTGTATCTACGTCATACTTCTTGACACATTCAACGATCATCTCTGAACACGGCAAAGCTGGCGGAAAACAAGCAGCTTCAATAGCTCCACTCCTTATGATGGCTCGAGCAAGACTACCTCTGTTGGGTTCCTCAAGGACTGACTTGATATCTTCTAAGTTGCTGTTGCCCATGTTCGTGTCTCCTACATTTGTCCACCTTGAAACGAGCTTTGATTCGGGAATTTTCCCCTTAGCATCCATCCGGATCTTCGCTTGTCTCTCCTTGGAAGTCATTGCCATGGTCCTGCAAAATTGACGCGAATAAGTAATTTTAAACACAATCTAGACTCTACTTCAGCTACCTTGATGCATTAGATTTATGATTTCTCCTTTATAATTATGAAATATTAATATCTAGACTCAAAGAATCTATCAAAATTCACTCATCCTCTTAAGTTTTACCAATATTTGAACAATTTTAATGCATCTAATGAAGTAAAAAGAAGAAAATCAGATCAGAAAATATTCAGATCAGACTTACTTGATAAGCTGCCTTAAATTGATACCTTGAAATCTGATCCAACACTTGCTTGGATTGACAAAATCAAATCTGCACTTTTATAAAACCTTCTTGTTGCTGCTCCTTGAAGACAAATCTGCTCCTTCAAAATAATTCTGCTCTTAAAAAAAATGATAAAAAAGACAGCAATAGTAGGTATAAATACACACCTTGCTTTAAAAACTCCTTCAACTACCTAGGCCGACCCTCTTTAATGTAGTAAAAATCATTTAATTTTGTTTCTCCTTCATTTAATATAATGCAATTTCCACGTTCTTCAAGGCAAAAACAATTAAATGTTAATGAACTTTCCTTTGATTGGCGCATTGGTCGAGGTTTCCACGATCTTCTAGGTTGAGTGCTTCTAGATAGGTGCTTGGAGATCTTCTTGTTGGACTAACGATGAGGCATGATGAATTTGAAACTCAACCTCTTAAAATGTTCTCAACTTCCCATCTAGAGGATAGCGCATTAGATAGAGTATTCAAATTCCTCTAGTTCTAGCGCACTAGTCAAGGTCTTGAGGGTCTTCTAGAAGGGCGCATTGGTTGAAGGTATTCAAATCTTCCTGAAATTTACCTTTTTAAAACTCCACTGTTTTCTCTCCTCTATCCTCTACAAGTCGCATTGGATGAAGCATTAAGATCCTCTTGCTTTTTACATTGGATGACATCTTCTAGATCTTCCTTGCATCCCTTGAATTAAGTGTTTGAACTTCTTCTTGCATTTCGCATTAGATAGGTATGTTGAAATCTTCTCAAAACCTCTTTGCATCTCCTTGAAATTTGCTGTAGTTGAACTTGTTTTCACTTACAAGAGAGTGGCGCATCACTTCAAGGTCCTAAAATCCTCTTCAAGCTGGTGTTTTCTGAAATATGTTACCCTCTTCTAACTTCAGCGCTTTGGATTCATCATTTGAAATCTCCAAGACAAACCTTATATTCTTCCTCGTGTGGCGCATTGGATGCCACTTTTGATTTCTTCGTCGTTTGAGCATATGGATTAGAGGATAAAGGGTCCTTGAAGTGGCGCATCAGTTCACTATGTTGGAATCTTCAAAAACTTAGATGCATTAGATGAACTTTACCTTCTTCTACCTTTAGCGAATCATGCATGATGTTGGCGCTTGGGATAAGGACTTTGAAATCTTCTAAACTTGCCTTGAAGACTTGACCTTGGATGTCTAGGATTTCCCTATGGTTGACACTTTCGCTTTCTCCCTTGCATGGCGCATTGGATGGGGAATAGGGAATCCTTTGAGATTTCGCCTTGGATAAGGATTTAAGAATCCTCTGGATTTTACATTGAAACCTCTTGCCCTTGTCTACAAACGCAAAGGATCTTCCTTGCTAAATTTTGGCGCACTAATCCATCACATGAGAATCTTCTGAAAATCGATTTAGACCTTGTGATGTACCTCCTTCCAAGCGCTTGGTATCTTTCTCCATGAAGTCGCATTGGATGAGGGATTGGAGATCCTCTAAAATTCACCCTTAATGTGTAATAAATCTCAACTAAATCCTTCCTCCTTAGGTCGCTTTGGATGAGGGTTTCCAATTCCTTTGAGTTTCACATTGGTGAATTAGTTTAGGACCTAGAAATCTTCTAGCTAGAGCTTTCAAAACTTCAAAACTTTAGACTTCTCCTTTTCTTCAAGTGGCGCACTAGATGGAGTATTCCAAATCGTTTAAATTCTCTTCAAAATTTACATTTCGGAATCAATTCCTATATCCTAGCGCATTGGTTGAGGTAAAGAGGATCCTCTGGATTTTATCATCTTTAATTTCCTCTAAAATTCGCTCCAATACTTGACTTTTGATTTTCGCATTGGTTTAAGTATTTTGTTTGGGCGTATTGGTTCCCTTCAGCACGGTGTTTTGTTTGGGCGCATCACTTAAGTGATTGAAATCCTCATGCTTTAGCGCATTAGTTCAAGGCATTGAGATCCTCATGTTTTAGCGCATTAGATAACATATACAAATTCGTCTGGAATTCGCATCAAAAGGCGTGTAAATCTTCCAAAATCGCATCACTTGAAGGCTTGAAATCCTTTATCATTTTCGTCTCCCTTTATGCTTTAGATGGGCGCATTGGTTCAAGGCATTGAGATCCTCATGTTTTTTGCAATTGAAAGTGCACTTTTCATCGCGATTTTGCGCCACTTAGATGCCCCGTCGCACTAGATGAGCTTTTTGAATCCTCTGAAAGAGTCAGGCGTTTTTCAGGGTCGCGAGGGTAAAGGTATATTGAAAAATATATTTAAGTATAATTTCTTATACTTTAAATATTTTTCAATATACCTTTCAGGATGTTTGAGATAGGTCCCGAATCCACGGGATTTAACATGCAAAATATAGAATTTGGAGGATTCATCAGATTTCAGACTTAGCCATTTTTTCAGGATTTTCAGGATTTCAGGCTCCAGACTTAGTCTTTTCAGGGTCTCAAACATACTTCAGAATTGATCTCAACATTCATTATCTAGATGGGATTTGACCACAATTCTTCATCACGGCAAGTTCATCTGCCTCCTAATCATGAACCAAAGATCATAGAAGAGGAAACCATTGCCGAATCGGCAGAGGAAGATGACCCAAGATATCGTCAAAAATCTCATTGAAAGCACAAAGCTCTAAGAAAAGGGGGTCCCCATTTCTAATGGGGTGATGTGTGATTTGGTCACAACATGTGGCTGCATGAATATTGTGTTCTAGCTTTTCATTTCTGCGTCATGGAGCAACCACCTATACCAATCTTAACACCCTACAACTATTTTGCATGGAAAACTAAGATGATAATGTTGCTAAGGGCTAAAGGATTGTATAGGTTAATACAGGGTATTGAAATTGAACCTAAGGAAGATGCTGAAAAGTAAAGTGGTTAAATAATGTGATGTGATGAAGCCTTTGGTTTCCTATGTCTTGATGTCTCTTGATTTTCTTTTTCATGTTGAATCATTAGATACTCCTACGACTATGTGGGATACACTACAAAAGTTGTTTGGACAAACAAATGGGATACTCCTACGACATTCAAGACTCTATCATACAGTTCAAGTCATTGAGAACACAATTAAAAGATTGAAAAATTGAGAAGGAAGACTTTCAATTAGTGCTTAGTGTGTGTTCTCAGTTTGGACTTGATTATTCAGTGTTTGTTTCCACATTTTATGCTACTAAGGCTGCCATAGGAACAAAGTTTAAGATAATTCTTTTGATGCCTTTGTTGGTGGATTTACTAGATAGCAAGACAAACTTATCCAGATGGGCACTTTGAAGCCTTCAAAGTCTCATGCTTTGGTTGCCAACTATAGAGAGAAGAACAGAACAAGAAGTCTATAAACAACAACAGAAAGACAACACACAGGAACAATAAAAGTCCTCCATTGCTCTCAAAGCAGAATCAGAGACATCTTCTTAGGGTGATGCCCAAAAGAAAGATAATGCCAAATGTGCCTACTGTAAGAAGGAGGGTCTTGACAAACCCAAATGCATGAAGAAACAAAGAGATTGGTTAACTAACATTCTTCAGAAGCATAACATTAGCCTTCCAAATTCTTTTTCCAAGGGTTCATTACTTCCATGTTTTCTAAATCCGAGTCTATAGGTTATGGCAAGGCCCTTGTGGCAGTTGCAACTCCATCCCCCAAGATACAAATACTTGACTCCAATGCTTTGCACCACATGGCTTCATGACATGATGAATTCACATATTTGGAGCCATGTACAATGCATCAAATTTTGATGGTGATGACTCTTAAGTTGATGTATGCAGGAGAGGGTTTGTTGACATGAGCGAGGGAACATTCCATGATGTTTTATGTGTGCCCTCTTTGTTGACTAATCTCCTATCCATATATTAGGTCATTCACACTGGTACAGGTAAGCGAGTTGCATTATCTCTAGACTTAGTGGTGATATGGGAGTTGTTGAGTGTTACCACAATGGCAGTTGGAAAGGTCGATCATTAATCTTTGAGTAGTTTTGTACTACAAAGGGTATTGACTTGTAGTGTACATTTCCCTACAACCCTTAGCAGAATAGTGTTTTCGAGCGTAAGAACATATCTTTGAAGGAGATGGCTAGTTTTATGATCCACTCTGGATCTCTTGCACCACAGTATTTGGCAGAAGCCAGTAGCTGTGCAAACTACATAAAGAACTGCATACTTCATAAAGCCTTGTAAAGATTCAGAAGCTTCATGTAGTTGGAAACCTATAGTGAAGCTCTTCAGAGTTTTTGGATCCTTGCTTGTGTCCACATTCCATCGGAGAAATGTAAGGCCATGGAACCACAGAGTAGGCCTTGCATATTTGTGGGTTATTTGGATGGTGTTGAGGGCTGGCTTCTACATCCTATCACTCACGAGCTGTTTATTGAGAGGAATGTTTGGTTTGAGGAGGGCTCTCCTAGGCCTACCTTAGATACTCCTCCCTTTCATTCACATTGGGCTTTGTGGAATCAATAACAACATTTCTTAGGATTCCAATCCTCCCCTTCTGAGGCACAATTTCAATTATGAGGATTCTTTTCCCTCTATATCAACTCATGAAAGTGATTAAGAGGATTCACCTCCTTCATCTCCAAGTCACTATTCTGAGGCCGAGGATCTCCTACTTCTACTATAATGCCACTTTGGGCTAGGTAGACTTTGTAGGTAGTTGGTAATTTGGTTGGGGATCTTATAAACACTCAGAGCACTAGATCACAATTTAGAGGCATCAATATGTTTTCATTGCCTCTGCTTCCAATCCACAATCATTTTTGGAAGCATCAGGTATTGCTGAGTGGGATTCAACAATGCAGGAGTATAATGCCTTAATCAGGAAACACAATTGAGATCTTGTTTCCCTTCCTAAGGGAAGGAAGTTGGTTTGATGTAATTGGATATATTAGACCAAATTTGCACTCACCTTGACATTTCATACTTTATGTAGGAGCCACAAGGGCTACATTGGAAAGAAACTAAGCAGATACTTCACTATCTTCAAGGCACTCACAGGTATGGAATTCAGTATGCAGCAAGCATAGATGCAAACTTGGTCTGATTTACAGATTCTGATTGGGTGGGTGATTCTAAGGATCGCAAGTCCACTTCTAGTTACAACTTCCATCTTGGTTTTAGCCCTGTTTGTTGGCCAAGCAAGAAGCAACATGCTATTTGTCTATCTTCTACTGAGGCCAAATATCATGGAACAATGACTACCGCCACAGAGGTCATTTGGCTTTAGCACATCTTCACCAAATTTGGCATTTCTTTTTGTCAGCTATCTGTCATTTACTGTGACAACTAGAGTGCGATATAGATCTTGAGGAACCTGGTCCATCATTAATAAACCAAACAAATTGAGGTCCATATGCACTACATCAGAGAGTTGATTTAGGGGCAGATAATTGATCTTCAATACTGTCTTAGTTTAGAGCAGATCGCAGACATATTGACCAAACCCTTTATAGAAAGAAAATATCTTCATTTATGAGGTTTTCTGGGAGTGTTGATGTAGGTTTTATTTCATTTTATTTAGTTTATTATGTATTTTCCTACACTTAGTTTCACTTGCTTAGGCTTGTCTTAGAATGAGCCATAGGGTAAGAAGTGTCGTATTCTTCCATAGGAGTTACTCTTTCCTCTTTTAGGGATTTGTAATTACACTCATTTGCCACCTTATCTCCCCTTGCATTTCTTATAAATGTACTCATTCTCTTCCATTTAATGCAACTTGATTAATAGAATAACATTGTTGAGCTTATTTGGTTTTTGAATCTCGGTTTAGAATAGTGTTTGTGGCTAATACTTAGACATTAGGTTTTGGTTATTTGTTGCTTATTGCAAAATCTAATGGGGATTGGGCAAAACACTTTTGGAAGAAGGGATTTGTAGAATGATTTAGTGATGAAGCCTTTTATGTTGTTTAAACAGGTATTATCATAATATGAAGAGATCTTGTATATCATTTGGTTTGGCGAATTTGACCCTTATAATCTGGTCATTTCGTATTTATTTTTTGTGGTGAGTTCAACACACCAACTACAAGAACAATCTCTTTAGATGACTCACCACAGAATCGCTTACACTTATTTGCTGTTTGGATTATAACAACCTGTTTCTTTATTCTCATTCAATGGTAGAGATTTTCATGAGCGTTGATTGTTTAAGTCCATAACACAAGTCTCTTGTTGGCAGGTATATTTGACAACTTGGCTTGCTGAGGTCAACATTAAGAATTCTAGGTAACATTTCAACTTGGAAAGCTGGCTAGCGATGTCATTTTTTTTCATTTTTTGTAATAAAGATTTTTTTTTTTTTAATGTATGAATCAACATCAATGAAATGAATTAACCAACTGTACTTTAGTTCCTATATATGACTCAAAATAGTTTATTTGTGTTTGCAGTTGTCTTAGGTACGTTCTTGTATAAATAAACAAACTGGTTAGATATAATTTCCATCTTTTCTTTGTATTTGTGTGGGAATTCAAATATTTTTAAATAATCTATTATATTTGTTATGGATTCATATTTATATCAATAATGCTTAATGCACATCAATTCTTTGGGATAAATACTTTGGAAATCTCTCATGAGTTGGGGATGGTGAATTCATATGTGATTTATGGAAGGACTTTGTAAGAGTGATTTTTAATGTGTATTTTGACGTTCCACTCAATTGCAGCCCGTTGTAGTGATCTTATTTTTCAACTATTAGTATTGTTTGTAAAGCCTATGAAGGTGACTTGATACAGATAACCTTGGTGAAAAAAGATTTGTTAGACCTGTTTTGCTATCAGTTTTCTGAGTTCTTTGAGCTGACTCATGTATGCTTACATTGGGATGTTCTCATGCTAAATTTATGCTTATGATTGATGTCAACAATGCCTTTTTTGTTTGTCCCATGATGTTGTACTTAGTTGCAAATACATTGGATTGACTAGTGTCTGTTCTATAAGGCCTAGGTTTTTGTTTTTGGTTTATATATTGTTATTTTGAGCATAGCTGCAATTCAATGATATTAGAAAGGCTCCTATGTGTGGTTAATGGCAATTGCCTAAACCCTTGGGTATGGTGTGACCATAGTTGGTTGACGTTGCCCTCTTGCTTATACTAAAGCATACTTTTTAACCTTCAAAATTACATTCCTATGTAGCCATAGGTTGCTTGTTAGCAATGCTTTCATTTTGATTTGTGTAAACATAACTTTTTTATCAATCATGTTGCTTATGATTTCTATGTTGAGGTCAAAGCAATTAATTTAGTTGGGCACTATGGCTGCCCTTATGGGTGATTGCAACCTTTGATAGGAGTGTCATTAATTCTAAGGGATAAGGTTTTCTTTTGTTGTTATTTAGGATAACTTTTGTTTGTTATATCAAGTTGACTATGCCGTGTCTTGTCATGTTATCATTGTGTATAATTACACACTTGTTAGACATGCACATCATAGTTCAAAAACTTGGACTCAGCAAAAACTTGGCAGACAAAAATTTGACTATGACTAGACAAACTACATAATTACACAAAATTTAAATTAATGCATAAGATGCACAAAGAATGAATTTAGAGAACACATAACTCTATTTTGATTATCAATTTGCCATCATTCAAATGTCATGACCCTCAAACACATTCAATATTCAAAAATTCAAAATTTCAAATATTGTACAAGTGTATAATAGCCGACTAGTACTATCTAGCCTCAAACTAGAATGGAAATCTGAATCATCACGAGGGGGTGATTGATTCCTCATGTATGTCTTTCTCCAATGCTTTTGCTGGTAGTACTTCTCTCTCCAATTCAGCAAGATCTTTGTCAATGAACATTACATTGACATCTTCTACAATCCAATCTAAATATGGATTGATATCATCTAAGTTGATGGCTTCATGAGGACTCTCCACCTTTTTGGTTAGAAGCCAAAGGTTGTATTGGATGAAGACAAGGCCATTGAGGTTAGCCTGTTTCTCTTCTTGGTGTGAATGCTCTCAAATAGGTTCCAATTACGTTCACACCCAAAAGTGCTATAGGGTTGGACAAAACATAGATAGCTAGTCTATGAAGATTTGGTGTTCTAGCACCAAATATCTCCCACCATAAATCTTCAAATAGAACATTTAAAAAATTATAAGTAATAAAGTTAGAACTTTCTAGTATTAAATTAACAACTAAATTGCATTTATAAAACAAGTGTGTGATTAAAAGATTAATATTTTTCACTTAGGTGTTGGTTTTCTCTCTTCAAATTCATAAAGGTGAAGAAAAGAGCCTCCCCTCTGCACCCTTGTAGACTTGCAACTTGTCTAGAATTATGCCTCTAAGGCCTTTGTTTGCTGTAATCCTCTCTATACATGTAGTAAGACCTGCTATGACCTAGTCATGGGCCTTAAATGTATTAGAGAAGTAAAATTTGGGGTATAGGTAGTATCCATGGCATGTATTGGCCGATGGAGTTGGTTTGTCCATCTACGATCAATGATGTGCCAAACAATTTCATATTTTATTTTGTTCCCACCATAATAATGCAAAATGGCCTCCTTGGATGGATAGAACTCTACTCAGTGGAGGAATGCCAAATCCATGGGCCGAGAAGAGAATCTCTAGGTGATGATTGAGGGGTAGTTGTGGAATTCATCATTGATGCAATTGCTCCTTGTCCTCTTCCTTTTGTTTTAACTTTCCTCATAACTAGATAGTAGGATTCATTTCGCTCTTCACTTCTCCTTGCACTTGGCTACACAATTGGACATCTCTGCCAACAATTTGAGTAGGGTGGTATTTGAATTGATTGATACGTTCTCTCATATTAAACCTGCAATAATTGTAGGTCATCATGCCATTGGTCACTCCTAGTTTGGCATGCTTCCATGAAGGGTCCTTTCCACTGCCACTTTGCATTGCACACTCTTTATTTTGGACATCGATAAAAAAAAGATAATTTCAGCAGCACAACAACAGGATTTTCATTCATTTGAAATTCAAATTAAAAAAAGAAAAAGAACAAAGAAAAAAAGATTAGAAAAATTTAAAAAAAACAAAGAGGGTTGAAAAGAATAGATATTTTCAGCAGCATAACAGCAGGGTTTTCATTGTTTAAGGTTAAAATATTTCAAAAAATAAAATAAAAAAGAAAGAAAAAAAGGAAATGCCTTTAGAAATGCACTCCAATCGTTGATTAAATCTTCAAACCACACCTTCAACCGGTCAAGAATCAATTTGATTTGCTGAGATTGCACCTGCTGAAGACAATAATGGGAAAAAACCAAACAAAAAATGAAAACATCTTTGCAGATTTGAGGTGTTTTTTTTCATTAGGCAAGTTTCTGCAAAAAGTCCCTATGTCTGTGCAGTAAACTTGACGAGTCTTGCACTAACTCAGTCCATGAGGCCCCAACGAGTTACTTGCCGAGTATATAAACTACAGGGGTACACGGGGATGCGTCCCCACCTCCTCCAGCCCCGTCCTCGTCCCCAGTGACGTTTTCGAGACGGGGGGACGGCAGGGGACAATGAAATAGAATTAGTGGAAATGTCCCCAAAATGCGTATGAAAAATTGGGGACGACTATCAGTGTATCGGGGACGCCTGGCTGTCCCGGGGATGGCCGAGGACGTCCTGGGGACGGCCAGACGTCCCCAATGATTTTGCTCAAAAAAAATTTTGAATGCCAAAACTTTCGATTTAATAAAAAACTATAGAGTAGACATCTAATAAATATTAAAAACTATACAAAATTTATTTTAAATGCTAGAAATGAGAAATGGTGAAACCCTAAAGTAAAACGCTAAAGTCTAAAAGACTAAAACTTAAAAGTTTTAAAGTTAAAATAAAACTCAGAAACGCAAGGGGCAACAGAGGAAGGAGAAGACGCCGGGCGGAGGAAGGAGAGATAGCAGCGACGCAGCCTGAAAGTTAAATTTAAAATGTGAAATGATATATTTTTTTTTTTTTAAATTTTTATTAAAATTTAATAATTTAAAATATTTAATTTAGATTTTTAATTTATTAATATCTTTAATATATAAAATTTGATATATTTACAATATTAAAATTAAAAAATATTTAAATTAGAAAATTAAAATCTATTTATATTTTAATATCAATTATTGAAATATATGATATTTCTATTTCCTTTTGTCTATATATAACATATTGATATTTTGAAATATATATATATATATATATATATCGCCGTCCCCCGCCGTCCCCAAAAATTGGCCCTCGGATTGCCGTCCCTGAAACGCGTCCCCTGCTATCCCCCCGTCCCCGTCCCCGTCCCCGAAACGCCGTGGAACATAGATAAACTATGATGCACACATTTCATTAATGTTCAGTAATCCTTCCCTCGTTAATGGGGGTAACAAAGTTAATTCTTCCACTAATCCTCGGGACAGACTCAAATGGACTCCACCACCAGATGAATGGTTTAAGCTTAATTTTGATGGTGCATCTAAGGGAAATCCTATTAGAATATAATAATGATACAAGAAAGTGTATTCACACTTTAGTGTACTTGGGTATTTAGGTGTAGGTTATTAAATAAGGTGGTTGCAATAGTTGCAGTTGTTGCAGCTCTTAACGAGCTTGTTGTGTTGTCTTTTAATATGGTAGTTGTACAATTTAATATAGTAGATGTAATGATGTTTTTCTAATTCTATATATTGCTGCTCCCACTCTGGGGTAAGCCACTCTAGCCAATTTCTCTCATCTCTTTTCTTTGCATTTACTAACACTAGTATCAGAGCTCTAGGTTAGGGTTTGATTGTGCAAAGAAAGTCCAGAAGACATCGAGATCATGGGTCAAGGTCACAGGATCGCTAAAAATGCGAGCAAATCATTAAAGGCCATGAAGGGTCAGCTAAGGCAAAATTACATGGGAAAAATCAGTCAAAAATATCGTGAAAGTTGCAGCTAGGGTTTTCAGTTGTGCAGCTGAAAACAACAAAAATTACGACCATAAATTTTAGAGAAATGCAAATCGCGGGCAAAACCGTGGCAGGAATTTAAGGTTTTAAAATGCCCAAAAAATAAAAAATCTGGGGCAAAATTTTTGTCACTTTTCAGTAGAAAATCACTGAAAAACAGTTGCAGGTAGAAAATTGTGATTCTAGGTTGTGATTTTTTCAGTCGCGACTAGGGCATGTGGGAGTTAGCAAAAGTTGCGCAGCTAGGGCACTATTATCGATTTTTTGTGGTAAACAGCCATTTTCAAGGCAAAAAATCACCAGCTACTAGGGCACGTGATGGGATTTGACAGCTAATTCTGGGTATTTTTATCATTTACCACCACAAGATTTGCTAAAATTTTCAAGTATTTTTTTGTTACCACTAGTTTTAAAATTTTTTTAGGTATTTTCTTGTTCCCTCTAGTTTCAAAAAATTATTTGTAAATTTTGGGGTTTACAAATTTCATTTTGAGGGGGGTTTCAAATTTGAAGGAATTTGCAAAAAATTGAGTGGGGTTTTAAAATTTGGGGTTTTAGATTTAGAAGGGTTTGAAAAATTTCTGGGATCATATTTAAAAATTGTTGAGAAAGTTTTCTGGATCAAATTTAAAGGGGTTGCTAGGGTTTCTAGAAAAGTCGATTTTTTGGAATAATGGTAAATAATCAAAATTTAGTGTTGTTGGAGGCATAGAATCATGGGGAAAAATTATAATATCTAGAGTCACGAGATACTCATGATTGCCTAGTATTGGATGTGTGACAAAATTATCCTAGGATAGTAGGAACCAAAACCAAGCCTACAACCAACCCATATAATTTTGACATGCGTTGTTGGAAAGCCTTTCTATTACTCAAGTTGTCTGTGTTTGACAATTTAATCCTTGAACTTTGAAGTCCATAATGCCACATCTGCATCTACATTATGGGAAAATTTGAAAAACAAGTATCAAGTCTCTGAGAAAAGTTAGACCCTATATTTGAAGAATTTATTGTTTTCCACAATTGCATGAGGGTGGGTCCCTGTCAGAACACCTTTTGAAAATTAAAGATCTTAGGGATTAGCTTGTCATAGTCAACAAACTAGTGGACAATGAAGGTATGGTTGCACTGATCATCAATAGCCTGCCGCCCTCCTATGAGACCTTTGTGGAGTCACTAAATCTATTGGCAGAAACCCAGACTTTGACCTTTGACTTGGTTAGTTTATACTTGTTATAGAAGGAATGACAATAAAAACAGATGAGTGGAGTTTATTTTGGGAGTTCAGAAAGTGCATTGGCTATATGGTCATAGGGTACAAACCACAGTTCTCGTGCTTCTTCCACTTCACAACCACAGAGAAAAGTATAGTGCTTCTATTGTTAGAAATTTGTTCATGTGAAAGATGATTACAGGAAATGATAGTATAATCTCTCACAAGAAGCAACAAAATGAAGCTAATGTGGCAGATATTGTTGAAGAAGACCATGATGAAGAGTTTGCATTGATGGCTATTTCAGATAGTGCTAAATGTAGTTGTTGGTTCTTCAATTCAGGTGCATCCAAACACTTCACTTGTAGAAAGGACTAGTATGTTAGGTTTATTGTTGATGATGGTGTTGTGACCTATTCGCAACATCACCCCATTTGAAGATGGGGACCCCTCTTTTTTGAGTTTTTGGCTTGGAGTTGCTTTGTTTTGGCTGTAGTCTCTTGTCCAACTTTACCCAGTGGTTCGAAGGGTCCGCTCAGAGTGCAAAATGTTAGTCGACTTATAGTAGATGAAATTTCAAGTTATGCTGAGCACTTTCAAACCTCCGCATAAGCGCACATTAAAAGCCACCTTGCAAGTTGTGCAATTTTGAATCATTCATGGCACATTCAAATATTCGCTCGTTACCTTGGTACTCATCATGTCATTTTTGCATCACTTAGAGCATACACAGAACACGAAAATGACCGCTTGGACATTGGTTTTAATCCACCTTGCATTTTTCAAAATTTTCAACTTATGTGAGCCCGGTCTAAACATCCGCTTAGGCGCACATTCAGAGTCACGTTGTATTTGCTCAAATGAGCGTCATGCATAATAAGTTAAATAGCTACCTCAACCTTGCAATCTGCACTAATGTTCAACGGTTTGAAAAGTCCATTCTCGGTGGAATTCATGATTGATTTGCATGAGTATGAACATCTCAAATTATACATAGCATACTCGAATGTCTGCTCTCATCCAGCTCAAGCGCGGGAGGTTCTAATAAGTCGGCCTTAGACATTTGACCATGTTCATTTTTTGCAAACGGGAGAATCCACATTATGCATGATGTCCTCATTAGTCTGCCCAAGCGCATATTCGCCTAGCTTTGCAATTCGCATTTTTTTTTCATACGTAAGGGTCTTAGAAGTCCACTTGAGTGCCAAATAATGATCGGTTTGCAATAAAAGATGAGTCTCAAGCTATACGCGGGTATCTGAAATCCCTGCTCACTACCTTAATATCATTATAAATGAAATTCAAGGAGCATTTAAGAGGTCATTTAAACACACTGCAGGAGTCGCTTGGTGTTTTCTAAGATTAGAATCAGTCGTCAGAGCACAAGATGACCGCCCAAATACATATTCGTGTTTCATGTAGGCATGGTCGGTTTTATGTAATCATTTCATCCGCATAGACGCAGGATATCAGTCGGTTTGCATGGTCTAAATTTTACTCTATGCGTTGATATTTAGACTGTCTGCTCCAGGCTTTCATTGAAGATCAGTTTGCAAAGAATTAATTTTGAAATATGCATTTATCACTCCAAAGCATGCCTTACATACCGAAACGTCCGCTCGGCCTGGCATCGCATTATACATAGAGCATTTATAAGGTCACTTGGGCGCACGTCGAGGGTCTCTGTCTTTTTCTAAGTTTAGAATCATGTGAGTAGTGCCTGGCGCATAAAATTGCCCACTCATCCTATAGGCACACGATGTATCTTTTATGTTATTGAATAGAAGGATGAAGAGTTCACATAGGTGCGTTATTATCTTTAGCCCACGGTAGCATTTTCAAATGGCCGCTAAAACACTCACCCACTTTTGCCTTGCGATCTACACTCAATTGATAATTTGAAAGGTTCGCTCTATACGTAACATGCTAAAAAGTTTGTTTATTCTCCTTAGCCTGGCGCGGATGTAACGTTTGCATGGTTTTATCTAGAAATGGCGCCAAGTTTTAAGCATAGTAAATTCGCCCTCTAAGTCTGATTCCATACACATGTTTTGTAGAGGCCTGCATTTCTCAAAGCTTTGCCCGATAAGTTGAAATATAAACGTTCACTGGGGATCTCATGTGGGTGGTCACAATTCGCATTCTGGTTGTTCGCTGAAGAAGTCGTTGAAGGACTACGAGCCATTCGCACATATTTTGAAGACAATATCTCTCAGCACATATACAAATTTGACAATAGGGTCTTCGCAGGTTCGCTAAGGTAAAAACAAGCATTTGAATAGTGTAACCGTTTAAAAAATTCAAACGCCTACTTGAGCCTTAGCATAATTTTATTTTCTTATTCGAAGCATTCACGGTGAAAACAATGTTAGGAGCAGATTTTGGCAACTAAAAAGGTGAGTTGGAGCTTGATCCATCGATACTGTCAAGAAATCAGTCAAGTTTTATTTTTGCAAAAAGCTCGCATTATTGATTTTTATTGTAATAGGATAAGGTAATTTGAAATTACATATTCGATTTATCCCGCATGCACTAGGCGGTGGAATTTGTCCTATTTGCTTGTCTATTAAGCATCATTCCATGGCTGACGTCATGATGTTAGTGCAGGTGAACGATGAATGCGAAGGAAAAGCAAGTGGTTATGAAAAGTGATATGAAGGGAACGTGGCCAGAGACGAAGATTACATCAAAATGGCGAAATCTTGGCGACACCAATCTGGGGAGAACCAACATGGATGAAATTCGGCAAAATTTGTATAAGTCTAATCCTTCAGATTTGATCAGGCGAATGTTGAAAAATGGGATTGTGCAGGCTGCCTGCTTTTCGCCTGTGATGCTGAGTCCGGAGTTGATGTTAGAGTGCACTAGGCACTATGATCCTGCAAGGTGTATTGTGACAGGGGATGGCAAGGTACTGGCTCACTTGAGAAAGGAAGCAATAGTAGAAGCCTTCGATATTCCTTCACATAAAACCACTACATTCTGTACTAAGGAGTCCGCTTTGCAATTGTACCTGTCTGGACCCAAAAAGTGCAGGGAAGTAATAAACAAGTGGTTGGTACAGCCGAGGCCGCATGTGAGTAGAGTGCCTAAGAAACTCCACAAATCTGATTTTCATCAGGAGATCGGCTATATGGTCATATTTCTAAGTCGCATTATGGGTTGCCCACAATCGGCGAATTTCGAGTCCTGGTTGTTCTTCTTTATCGAGGAGATCATAAGTGGAAAAAGGATGATCAATTGGGCTGAAATGATCAGCAGCAATATTGATGATCAGCTGAAGAATCTGCAGGAGACAAACATTTTACATGCGCTCGCATGTGATATACATGCTCGCAAGGAACGAGAGATATCCAGGGCTGAATTGCAAAGGGAGAGTTGGCAACGGTGATGGGTAGCTTAAGGTTTATGACTGCTACTCTCAGTTGCACCTGTAAGCTATTGCTCATTACAGGAGGTTCAATGATGCGTTCTCCATGTACATTGTCAGATTGTTGCAAGGCAATGTGTGCAAGAGGTTGTCTAAAGAAGCTATGAACTTAGTGGAGAAATACGGAAAATGGTTTATTCAGTTCCCGAGATTCACGTACCTCCGAGTCGAGGGATACTCATCATTGCCTTACCGTTTGCCTAGATATCCTACAAACAGGATGGTGTTGTCGGAGGCAACGAGACAGCTCGTGGCCTTCGACAAAATTTAAAGGAAGAGGAAGAAAACTACAACTAAGTTTCCAATTAGCATTGGGAGGTTGGAGACTTGTTTATCATTATAGGCAGCTAAAAATTCAGAAATAGAGATGCAAGCCTACAACTTGGTGCGCCACAATGATGCATGCAACAATTTTGATCCATTTAATGCAATCAGGTAGAAATTTGGAAGTAAAAATGAGCATATACCATAGCTTGAGGATCATTGGGAGGATGCACGTGATGATATGGAGATAAGGAGGAAGAGCTGCTACAGATTGTCTTTGGACTTGGCTAGGGCAACAAGGATAATTAATATTCCGGATCAGCTTGAGGAAGATCACAAAAGATTGTCGTAGAGTTCATATGATCAGGAGAAGAATAAGCCCTTCACTATCAATTGGTCAGAGCAGGAGGTCACACGTAATGATGATTTGATGGTACCAATTGTGGCACATACTAAGAAATATGTGGAGTTGCAAGTTCGAAGGCTTCAAGAAAAGAATGTTCAACTCACATACAATTTGATGGGAGGAGGTAGTGCACAACATTCCAGGGAGACTTTGAGTAGTGAGTCAAGCAGTGACTCTAGTGACTCAGAAGGTGCAAGTGTTGACTCAAAGGAAGAATTTCAGCCAAGGAAGAAGGTGAAGAGCGATGATCAGAATGTGGCCAATACCTCTTCTAGGCAAGAAGGCAATAGTGTAATATTTATTGAAGGGGATGAAGCAGAACAAAATGAGCAAGTAGCTTTGGAGGTACAAGCTGGAAAAGATAAGCATGAAACCTTGGAATCCACGCTACAAGGGAACCAAATCGAGGAGGTCTAGTCAAATCCACCTAAGGAGCAAGATGAAGTTGTAATTGAGACAGAGAATCAGGGTAATATGGAGCTATATGAATTTGATGAAGAGGCTCTTCCTATCGTTCAACAGAAGAAAATTCTAGAGGAAAATCAAGAAGATTTGTCAGAATTGCCAGAGTGGCTAAGAGAGAGTCAAAGAAAAATCTATTGTTGAAAGAGAGCCCATCCTGAGTTTGGAAGACTTAATGAGCAGAGCCAAACCGCACAAAGGGAAACAAAAGACTACTAATTTTTCAAAGATCACAAGGGACAACTCTGGGTCACGACAGGTGCATGTTGTAGTCCCAAGGATGGGCATGGATACAGGAGAAGGTGTTCCAGGTGGCTATGACATTAAACAGTTGATTTGGGTCCAACCACAGTGGAACAAGAAATGGAAGAATTTGAAGATTCAGTCACGACCATCAAAGAAAGATTGAAGAAGGAATGGGAACAGAGGATCCAGTTGGAAAGGGATAATCAAGCATTTCAGCATTATATCCAACAATTGATGATGCTGGTGGATCAAGCAATGGGAATACCTGCAGCACCTGCCTTGCTTTCACAGGAATCTGTTGCACATTTAGAAGGAATGAGATTTTCATCTCAGGTATTGCAGGAGTGGACAACAGGTTTCAAGGTCAAAGCTGATGGGTTTGTTGATGAAGTTGTATAGTTATATAAGGAAGCTTCCTCTCTTTTGGATAGAGTTCAGGCTATTCTGGTGCATTGTGCAGAATTCATAGTTGTTAGAGAAGAAGTGATGCCTCAATTGAAAAGGTTGATATATACTCTGAATGCCACCTTAATAGATGGAGTGATTGAACAGGGTTCATCATATAATTTTCCTTCTTGGTATTGCACTCTAAACATAAAGGAGCAGATTCTTGGGAAGATTGAGAGTGAAAGCCTCCGAAAAAAAGCACTTCAAGAAATTCGAGGCAAAATACTTGTTTCAATAAACAAGATATTTGATCCTGCAGGTGAAATTGATGAATATTTGTTGAAAGCTAAAATGCATACAATGTATTTCCGGCATACCCAGATTGTTTCCAAGGAGCTTTTGGATGATGTCTACGCACTTTCCACTTTCATGGGCATGTTTCAAGCATCCATGGCTAGATGGGAAATGGCACTTGTCAAATGCACAGAGGAGCTGCAAATTGTAGAAGGTACCATTCAGGGGCTGCCAAGTGTTCCTATGGAGGAAATTACATGTGTCATGACTAGATTTGTGGAATTTGTCACAAAAAAGGAGAGGAATAAAGGACACCCCACTTAGTGAGTGCCTCATAAATGCAGTGCCTAATATTAGTAAATTTTGTAACCACTTGCCTGTGTGGCGCAATAAGGGCCCTTGATTCCTAGATTTAATCTTGGCCATTCGTTGTATCTTGAGGACTATATAAGCCTCAATTTGCTCTCATTTGAAGGGGGGAATGCTTTGAGAAATTGTTGCTAAAGACTCTGCTGAAATAAATACAAATTCATTGTTGAATTCTCCATGGTGATTTTGTGTTGTTTCAAATAGATGCATGGTTTCTAGGTGTTCGCTCATAGAATAAGATTAGCTTAGTTTGTTTTCAGCAATTTCGTTTTATATTCATGGAAGTTGTTCTTGCTAATTCATGTTTGGAGTCCTTATAGTTCATACCATTTATAATTTGTTGATGGCAAATTGTAGTGCATGGTTAGTCTGAACCTTATTTGAGCTTAACTTCAATTACTTTATGATCATTTACCTTCATGTTTGTGGGGATTTATGTGCATAAGTGGGGATTTATGTGCATAAGTAATCTGAAAATCTTACATTTTCCTTAGAAGATTGCATCACCTTTGTGTAGTTGTTATCTTATGGCGAAGCAAAGTGGTTGAGATTCCAGTGGATTAGTGGTAATTGCTTGCATTTAGATTAGAGTTCTCTAAACCCATCTCTTTTGCATTTTCTCTAGAATCTCGTTAGGGTTAGATTCAAGAACTTTCATTGCCATATCCTAAGTTAACATATTGCTAGACCTTCTGAAGAAGCTATACTGCCTGTTATTCGAGAGAAACAAGTTTCCTATTGTTGAACATTTGTGTAAGCCCCTTTGTGTTAAACAACAATTCACATCCTACTACTAAGCTATCCCAAGTTGTGAAACCAAAAGAACTAATGGAGAACCTTGGAATCTACTCATTTGATCGCCTGGTTTAGCATTTGAGTGATTTTGTTCAAGAGAGGATAGAGTACATAGGTATTTTATTCTGCGTTGTATGTGCAAGGAAAACACATCAACAGATGGTCATAGGGATTTTGTTTCGCTTGGTGACAACAAGTCATATAAAGTTAAAGGGATAGGTGATGTAAGAATTGCATTCAACAATGGCATCGATTTTTTGGTATAGAATGTTAGGTATGTTCCAAGGTTGAACAAAATTTTACTCTATAACCCAGATTATAGAAAATCCTAATGTTGTAGTTTAGTTTCGTGGGATAAGGTGCATTGTTTGTGATGTCAAACAGGATAAGGTAATTGCTTGAGGTGTTAGGCTAGGTGTTGTGTACAAAGGCTTGTACAAACTTACTGATCCTATTTTAAATGCTACACTAGAGGAACCGTGGTCTAGTCATACATCTAAGAAGGTCAAGACAGAAGAGTATTGTGGCACCATTGCCAGATGTACCTCCCAATTCATTGGGTTTTCCAATGCATCAACCTTTGGGTGGTTCTTTTCCACTTGTGTATTAGAAATGCAAAATTGAAGGTGTGTCCATTCTGACTAAGGTTCAGCCCATACAAAGTTCGTCTCCAATTGAGACTTTGTCTCTACAACATTCGCTTGTTATGCCTCGGAGGCCTCAGTGTTACTTTGAAGGAGAGCCCGATGATGACTTCAAACTAGATGCGTCAACTCGAAAGATAGGCAAATCAATTGATAAATCCAGAATAGGACAAGTTCATTATGTTCTCTCTGCCTATCTTTCTCTAGGGCCTGCTGTCATGAAGCTTGCTCGCGCAGATACTCCTTCCCGTTTCTGCATGTCTCAAGGAGTTGTAATTTAAAGACCTAACCGGCAGATCCTTTTGGTTTAGTCATTAAGGGGAGGTATTAGAATATAAAAATGATGTAATAGGCTGTATTCACACTTTAGTGTACTTGGGTAGTTAGGTGTAGGTTATTAAATAAGGTGGTTGCAGTAGTTGTAGTTATTAGCAGCTCTTAAAACTCATTGTATTGTGTTTTAATATGGTAGATGTAGTAGTACTTTTCTAATTCTATATATTGCTACTCCCACTTTTTGTGGAGTAAGCCATTCTAGCCAATTTCTCTTATCTTTTTTCTTTGCATGTACTAACAAATCCTAGCCCATCAGGGGTTGGATGCTTGACCAAAGATTCTTTAGGAAGATTAGTGTGGGTTGCATCAAGAAAACTCCTAGAAGGAACCAATAATGAAGCCGAAGCACAAGCTTTGCTACTAGGATTACAAACTCGTGTTTGACTTGGTGTTAGGAAAGTGCAAATAGAAGGGGATTTTATGATAATTATTAATACAATCAGGAAAAGAGGCTCACCAACCTGGAAAATGAATAATATTCTTACACAAATGGCCATTACTGGATAACCTAGCAGAATTCAATATTAGTTATGTGTATAGGGAAATCAATATGGACGTGGATTTCCTTGTTAAACATGTGGTTGATATGCCAAAAGACCAAATTACTAGTGATTCTCATGCCTCACGGAAAGCTTTTGAACATTTGTTATAAAATATTCAAATAAGGCACATTCAGATTTAACCAACTCACATCTTATGCTGATGGCATCTCACAATATCTGTTCAGCTCTGTAATTAAATCGGATGGAGGAATGCTAAGCATGCACAACTTAATATCTCATGCCCTCTTGAGTACCAATCATCTCTAGATTATGATGAGGATCAAATTTCCAGATTCTTCCATCCAATATACATAATGCCATTTTGGTATTTGGTTTCTTCAACTTAAGTCATGGATTCAAATGTGAGATTGCTTGCCAAGAAAGGTAAAAATCCTTTATTGGAGGCATCTCTGATTTAAGGCTGAAAAAGGTGTTCAAAACAAATTTGATCATAATTATACATGCCATAGAACTTGTTTTAGGCGAGCCATTTATGGTCACAGACCATTGGTATAGAGGGAACACATATATCTTCTATGTTGTAGCAGTTCTCTTGGATGCAAGGGAAACAAAGGAGACAATACGGGCAATGGCAATGGCACCAATCCAACCTCATTGGAGAATGGGACTAAGGATTCGATTGTTATCAGTGCGGGTTTCCTTCGAGGAGTGGTGCTTGGATGATACAGGGTAATATAATAGCTGGACCACGGCTCCCATTTATTATTCCCTCCATAGATTATAGTGAAGATCACCGAAGGAACCAGGCTAGTTATGGCATAAACTTCCTCAAATGTGCTACAAATATTGCTCCTGTAGATGGAATTGATTGGTCCTTCGCATTCTTGACAGATGACTTGGAGGATGACAGTGATATGGACAAGTAAGGTGCATGGATTAATGTTTTTTGCTTCAATTTTGCATAGTTTATGTTTGACTCTCTTTCTGTATGGATTCACATGACTGTTCCTAAATATGCTGCAGTTTTTTCTCTGCCTCCAAAGATGCAAATAGAAGTTGCTAGAGGAAGGATATAGATAGGAAGTTTATTTTTTGAAAGCCAGAATGTAATTTTCTTATAAATTGTTAAAAATCCAAAATGATATAGCGCTCTTTTTTTGGAGCAGCTACTCTGTAAAAGTTTTGAATTTTAAATATAATGGGTTTGGCCCCCTAGGCCATTTTCACTGATCAAAAAAAAAAAAATCAGTAATTGTTAATAATATTTTCTTTCGTAGTTTTTGTACATCTTCTCTTGTTGTGGAAATTGTTGCTCTTGATGTGTCAATGCAGTTTATTTATCAAATTTCATATCACAGCCTGCAATATCTTGAGAGTGTTTGTGTGAAGAAAAGAATTTGGCCTACAGAAGGGAAAAAAAACCTGCTATGATTACCATGGGAAAGTTTGAAATGTGCATCATAACATGAATTATTTTAACTGAAAAGAAGAGTGTTCCAATATAGCACTTAACAAATATGGAAAAGAAATTAGGACGAGTTTGAATCTAGCTTTTCCTTCTGTTCTCATAATTTAGAGCCTCCTCCATTCAACATTAACAGATATATAGGATTTTATAAGGATTAAATGTTCTGGCGGTTTAGAGATAGAGCCTGTTGCTTTGTATTGATATTTTTGGACAACTAATGATCAAGTACTTTTGCAGAGATAAAATTTCACGTTGACCAAGCCAAAAGCAAAGTCTTCGAGTAAAGATACATGTTACTTTGACGGGTTTAAAGACAGTTCACTAATCTATGCTGGAGATCCCTTTTTCAGACTCTGATATATATATATATATATATATATATCAAAGGGCTAATCCTCCACAAAGGCTTCTCTAGTTTAAGACAATCAATGAAATTTGTGTGATTGATAGCTTGCTTTGAACAGTCTGTAAATTTGTCTTTTTTCATTTCTTCTTAAGGTCTGCAGAAGTGAAACTTAGCTATACGTGTTTTTGCAGTTTTGACAGATATTATCAAGGCTATTTGCTTCTTTGGAAATATCTGAGATTAGAAATTTGTTGTTGCAGCTCAAGTTTACTTACAGGGAATCCAATTATTTTTCTCTGGTTAAAATTTTCTCTTTTTACTTTTTTTTTAGGATTGAGGAAATAATATCTAAGGTACAAGAGGAGATGCAAGTTACACTTGCATGAAATCTACAGTAGAAAAAGATTGGCTGAGGATCACTGCACATTAGCCCATGCTATTCTCTTGTGGACATCATCAGACTTTATATCATCCCTTTCTTGGTGATTAACCAGGATGATAGTCCTTCATCTGCTTCAGAGTCTCATGCAGACTAGAACCTTTTTCTTCATTCAGATCACTTCTCTTGGTTCTATTGGCGGGGTTTGTATGGCAAGGGACCTTCCTTTCACGGAAATGTTTTGTATTATGTGACTATATGCTGACTGGTCTTTTGGTATACCCCTCTCATGTTAGGTTCTTTTGCTTCCCCATTTTAGTATTAGATACTTCACTTTTAGTTGAGCACTTGTGACTTTCTATTGCAGCTTGCTGTAATTTTGAGTCCCATTGACCTAGTTTGGTCATTCATGGACATAATGTAATTCTTTCTTTTGAGGCTTATTTTTACTATTTGGCAAGAAATTTCATATTTGTGCTCTATGCCATTAATTTGCAATTCTAGAACAGAGGAATCTATGATTGTTATGATATTGGAGATCAGATAGCCTGATAGATGAATTAAAAGTAACATTTTTTGATTTTTGGTTTCAAGGATGCAGAGGCACTGATTAAATTTTGATTAAAATTACTTTCTTGACATTTTTTTCGTAGGTGGCAAATTATCCTATGAGGATTATTGGTTTCCATATTTTTCCATTTGTCCTTTTGACTTTTCACAATCCTTGAATCATGAATGCATTCTGCTTTTGAAGAACAACACTGACTTTCAACAAATACAAAATCAAAACTCTTGAGAACCGTAACCTCTATGATCCAATCAGAAAGCTGATTGGTGAAATATAAGAGAGTGCTGAAAACAGCACAGGCACAAAAAGGACTCATTAGGAAGAATCTCCAGCACTATTTAGGCACAGGCCACTGATTTGCAGGTCCCAATCAACATCCAGAGACTTGATGCCCTGCTCAAAACACCTGGACCAACCTGGGCCAATGCAGGATGAG
Source organism: Cunninghamia lanceolata (assembly GCA_027924645.1). Taxonomy (NCBI): domain Eukaryota; kingdom Viridiplantae; phylum Streptophyta; class Pinopsida; order Cupressales; family Cupressaceae; genus Cunninghamia; species Cunninghamia lanceolata. Next base: position 5,885,434 of record BSBN01000771.1, read on the forward strand.
GGCGAAGGAGCTTCTCAAGAAATTAGCTCTGGTAAGGATCAAAATGAACTTTGAAGAGCTGAACCACAGCTGAACCAGTGTGGTCCTCAGAAAAATTATATGGTCCCATTTTTGGAAATCATTCGGTGTTTAGTACAAGACCCAATCACTCGGATATAGTTTGCTTGTAGTTCTTTGTTCTATGCATGTTCTAGATCATAGTAACTAATAAAAAATAATCATTCTCATAGAGTTAATCTTGCATATCTTTTGATCTGTTTTTGCTTTGGTAAATAGTTAGTTGAAGGAGTATTCTATATCCAGTTGGAAGTACTGAATTATTTTTCTATATAATTTTCACCAGTTTATGATTTCTTTTCTATTTATTATCCTTTATAAAGAAAAATGGACAAACAATCCTAGAGTGGAAATATTCCTTTCTATAAAGCAGTCTTATTGCAATCATTAGTTTGATTCAAACATGCAATAGGTTTTTGAAACTGATAATAAGCATGTGGGATTCAATTATGAGTACTTGACACAGGTTGAGAATTGTTAGTGTCTGTTTGCAGGGGTTTGAAGTGTGAAAGGGAATGCCCATTGAATTGCAATGATAATTTTGATATTTAAAATGTTACTACAACAGATGTTTTCTTCATCATAGCTTATTGACATGGATGAAAAATCTTGTACACCATTTTTGTTGATAATTTTACAAGGATTTTGTCTACTGGTAGTCTTTTCTCCCCCATGATGACTAATAATGTTTCTTCTCATTTGTCTTATTAATGAACTAAAGTTTAAGACATTACTATTGTTTTTTGTAAAATGTTGATGGCTTGGTAGTAGAGGCCAACTCTTCATGTTGGTCTACTCATATGTTGTCATGTCCCCTTTTTAAAATAATTTAACTAAGGAAAATTAATAATAATAATAATAACTTAAGTTGTCCTAGTAACTTTATTTATAACATTTTAAAAATGACGACTTATGTTTTATTATTAAAAAGAGGGCTCAATTTAATAATAAAAAGTGTTTCTAGGAAAGAAGGCCTTAAGTAATGCTATATTAAAAAGGTGTTTCTAGACACTTCTAAAAGGAGGTGAGAAAATGAATTAAAAAATTAGCAAAAAGTGATTATAATAAGAGGAGTTGGGCTCAGAAGAAAGCGTCCAATGTTTTTGTTATCAAAACTCTTTTTTTTAGATCAAATTTTGTTTATCTTTTCTGCTAGAGGATGAAAACCCTTTTGGCATAGGGATTTGGAAGATGAAAACCTTCTAGATTTCCTTTGTGAGTTGGAGGACGAAAACTCTCCGATTCATTTGAGGTGTTTCTATCCAGGGATTACATTTGTGTTGAATCGTTAAAGACATTTATAGTTTTAGTACGGGTTTTGAAGATTTTTAGTTGTGTTGTAGATTTCCTAGATTTCAATTGGTTTGTGGATTTCTAGTTTGGTACAGATTTTCATATTTTTGTTAAGGGTTTCAATAATATATCTTCTTTGAAGGATATATAGGGGCTAAATATAATATATATTATTTTATTGCATACTGTTGTGTCCCTGCTGTCCAACGTTTTGTAGGGTTAATATTATTTTGTTTTTGGGAGATTGCCATACAAATATCAATATTGTAGGATATTGTGTGTGCAGCTATCTGTGGTTGACTGCCATACCACCCTAAACCCTAAAGCCTCAACCCTCAACCCTCAATGTCAAATCCTAATCCCTCAACCCTTAACTCTAATCCCTCAACCCTAAACCCTAAACACTATCCCTATTCCTAAACCCTCAACGGACTCGATACTATACCTTAAACCCTAATCCCTTATCCCTAAACCCTCCAACCCTATCCCTAATCCTTATACCCTCGACACTCTACTTTAACCCTAATCCCTCGACCCTCAACCCTATCCCTAAACCCTTGACCCTCAAACCTCAACTCTCAACCCTATACCTAAACCCTCGACCCTCGAACCTCAACCCTCAACCCTATCCCTAAACCCTAAAGCCTCAAGCCTCAACCCTCAACGTCAAATCCTAATCCCTCAACCCTTAACTCTAATCCCTCAACCCTAAACCCTATCCCTAAACCCTAAACACTATCCCTATTCTTAAATCCTCAACGGGCTTGATACTATACCTTAAACCCTAATCCCTTATCCCTAAACCCTCCAACCCTATCCCTAATCCTTATACCCTCGACACTCTACTTTAACCCTAATCCCTTGACCCTCAACCCTCAAACCTCAATGTACTCAACCCTCAACGTCAAACCCTAATCCCTCAACCCTTAACTCTGATCCCTCGACCCTTAACCCTTAAAACTTGAACCCTAAAACCTATCCCTACACGCTCGACACTATATCTTAAACCCTAATCCCTTAACCCTCATCCCTAAAGCCTCAACCCTAAATCCTTAAACCTTCAATCCTAAACCCTATCCCTAATCCCTCTACCCTCGACACTCTTCTTTAACCCTAATCCCTTGACCATCAACCCTATCCCTAAACCCTAAACCCTCAACCCTCAACATTAAACCCTAATTCATCAACCCTAAACCCTAATCCCTCAAACCTAAACCCTATCCCTATACCATCAACCCTCAACACTATACCTTAAACCCTAATCCCTATCCCTCAACCCTTAACCCTTAAAACTTAGACCCTGTCCCTACACCCTCAACACTCGACACTATATCTTAAGCCTTAAGCCCTCGTCCCTAAAGCCTCAACCCTCAATCCTTAAACCTTCAACCCTAAACCCTATCCCTAAACCCTCAACCCTCAACACTATACCTTAAACCCAAATCCATCAACCCTAAAACCTAATCCCTCAACCTTAAACCCTAAACGCTATCCCTATTCTTAAACCCTCAACCCTCGACATTATACCTTAAACCTTAATCCCTTATCCCTAAACCCTATCCTTCAACCCTTAACCCTTAAAACTTAAACCCTAAAACCTATCCATAAACCCTCGACGCTCAACACTATATTTTAAACCCCAATCCCTTAACCCTCAGCCCTAAAGCCTCAACCCTCAATCGTTAAACCTTCAACCCTAAATCCTATCCCTAATCCCTCTACCCTCAACACTCTACTTTAACTCTAATCCCTTGACCATCAACCCTATCCCTAAACCCTCAACTCTCAACATTAAACCCTAATCCGTCAACCTTAAACCCTAATCCCTCAACCCTAAACCCTATCTCTAAACCCTCAACCCTCAACACTATACCTTAAACCATAATCCCTCAACCCTAAACCCTAAACCCTAATCCGTAAACCCTAAACCCTATCCCTAAACCCAACAAAACTGCTTTGCCTTATGTTAGGTTGTTAAACCCATCATTTTTGACACTCTTCTCTTAAAGATATCTGAGTTACAAGAATGTCAGAAAAATGGCTATGAATTTTTTTAATGTTAGTAATGTTATATGGCATATTTTTTTGGCCCATATGGGGTTCATTATGCCAATAGGTGTACACACTATGAGAAAAGATTTGCGTATGGTACATCCACAGTGAGTAATTAACAGTTGAAATTAGAAGGATGATCATTATGAGAAAAGCTTTGCATTGGAGTACATCTATGTTTCTTGCTGTCCACCCCACACTTTAGGGGAGGTATATTGTTATGAAACAGGCAAATAATCTCCAATTGTTTACTGGCTCTATCCACAAGAACTACTAAACTTTTTTCTCTTGGTAATTGTAGAGGACATTCACCTATTTTTGGCAACTCTTGCATTCCCAAACCATTACAAAAACTAAGTTATTTTAACCCCATAAATAGTTGATTGCATTGATTTAATGCTCTACTATATTAAAGCTTAGCATTCACACAAATGTAGATTCATATTATAGAAGACTGCATTATATTAGACTATTAGAGATCCCTCAGAAAAATGTAATAACAAAACTGCTTTGCCTTATGTTAGCTTACAATTAAACCCATTCTTTTTGACACTTTTCTCTTAATAAAGTAAGAGTAATAAGAATAGAAGGCAGAGAATTTGATCTTACTAGTATGCATGGTTGGTTTACATTCCGTGACTTCATTTTCATTGAATAAAAAGGTAAATATTTGATTTGAAAGGTGGGGCAGAGTTCACTGTCATGTGCTTTTCTAGATGATAGGGTCCATAATGTCCAGGGTTCTTCAAAGAAAGGCTTGTAACATAATTAAGTTGAAATAAATTAAATTAGATTTAACAATTTTGATTTTCTTCCATTGCTTCAACATCATTATTTTTTCATCAGAAACCAATTCAAGATCAGCAACTTGTTGCCCATTGGTTGACTTGAATTGCATCCTCTGTTAGAAGAAGGGCATTTTTTATCTGTATCAATGTTGGTATTCATAAGCTGAAGAGCATTGCTATTTTTCACACACCCTGTTCTTTGAAATATCTTAACCTTAAAATATGACTTGGATATGTACTTGAACACAACGGAATCACCAATCTTCAGCCCATGATGATTCACAAAATTTTTCCAACCCTGCTTAAATTCCAGTTTATTTATGGTACCCCTTAATTGTACATCCCACTCTTGCCCACCTGGGCTTTGAAGGAGGCACACCCATTAAACCAACTCATTCGACAACTTGCTGCACATCGGTTGACTTGAACTGCATACTCTGTTAGAAGAAGGGCATATTTTATCTGTATCAATGTTGGTATTCATAAGCGGAAGAGCATTGATATTTTTCACACACCCTGTTCTTTGAAATATTTTAACCTTAAAATATGACTTGGATATGTACTTGAACACAACGAAATCTTCAATCTCTAGCCCATGATGATTCACAAAATTTTTCCAACCCTGCCTAAATTTCAGTTTATTTATGGTATCCCTTAATTGTACATCCCACTCCTGCCCACCTGGGCCTTGAAGAAGGAGGCACGCCCATTATACCAACTCATTCAACAACTTGTTGCCCATCGGTTGACTTGAACTGCATATTCTGTTAGAAGAAGCGCATCTTTTATCTGTATCAATGTTGGTATTCATAAGCTGAAGAGCATTGATATTTTTCACACACCATGTTCTTTGAAATATCTTAACCTTAAAATATGACTTGGATATGTACTTGAACGCAATGAAATCTCCAATCTCCAGCCCATGATGATTCACAAAATTTTCTCAACCTTGCCTAAATTTTAGTTTATTTATATGTTACCCCTTAATTGTACATCCCACTCTTGCCCACCTGGGCCTTGAAGAAGGAGGCACATCCATTAAACCAACTCATTCGACAACTTGCTGCCCATCGGTTGACTTGAACTACATACTCTGTTAGAAGAAGGGTATTTTTTATTTGTATCAATGTTGGTATTCATAAGCTGAAGAGCATTGATGTTTTTCACACACCCTGTTCTTTGAAATATCTTAACCTTAAAATATGACTTGGATATGTACTTGAACACAACGAAATTTCCAATCTCCAGCCCATGATGATTCACAAAATTTTTCCAACCCTGCCTAAATTTTAGTTTATTTATATGGTACCCCTTAATTATACATCCCACTCCTGCCCACCTGGGCTTTGAAGAAGGAGGCACGCCCATTAAACGAACTCATTTGACAACTTGTTGCCCATTGGTTGACTTGAACTGCATACTCAGTTAGAAGAAGGGCATCTTTTATCTGTATCAATGTTGGTATTCATAAGTCGAAGAGCATTGATGCTTTTCACACACCCTGTTCTTTGAAATATCTTAACCTTAAATTATGACTTGGTTATATACTTGAACACAACAAAATCTCTAATCTCCAGCCCGTGATGATTCACAAAATTTTCCCAACCCTTCCTAAATTCTAGTTTATTTATGGTACCCCTTAATTTTACATCCCTAAACCCTAAACCCTAATCAGTTAACCCTAAACCCTAATCCCTAGTCCCTAAACCATAAACCCTAATCCCTAATTATAATTTATGGTACCCTAATCCCTAAACCCTAAACCCTAATCCCTTATCCCTAAATCATAAACCCTATCCCTAAATTCTCAACCTTCAACACTTAAACCTTAAATCCTAAACTCTATCCCTAAACCCTCAACCCTCAAAACTATACCTTAAACCCTAATCCCTCAACCCTAAACTTTCAACCCTAAACCCTATCCCTAATCCCTCTACCCTCAACACTCTACCTTAACCCTAATCCCTCGACCCTCAACCCTAAACGCTATCCCTAAAGCCTCAACCCTAAACCCTAATCCCTCAAGGTCCTAAACTCTAATCCCCTATCCCTAAACTCTAAATCCTATCCCTAAACCCTCAACCCTCAACCTTAAACCTTAATCACTCAATCCTTATCCACCCCTCTCCTCCCCTATTTGGCTCACCCCCATCTCTACCCTCCTCTACCCTTGACACTATACATACATACATACATACATGATTAATAACCTTGAACATAAAAAAATTCAAGGGGGACATAACGCGAGCGCGTTATAACGTGCTCACGTTATATTTTACTTTGGGAATTCCAAGCCTTGGGCTTGGGATTTACTTTGGATTTCCAACCCAAAGGCTTGGAGTGCCTTCCCAATGTCCAGAGACGTGTTTTTCCATATTCTATAGGATTTCACATAATTTCGTTCGTGCTAACCCTCAAATTTGCATGTGTTTCAAGGTCAAACAAATCAAACACCTGGATAATATTAGGCTTTCTCTTAGCTATTTGACGATGTGATTTTTTCACATTTTGACAATGTTAAGCCTTTCATCTTTAATTTATTTTGTTTGTGTCCATTTTTGGGCAAAAACCATTGTTTGGTCTTTTTTTCATTGTAAATTAACTATTCATTGAAATTTCAAAAAAATTACATATTTAGAAACTAGACTCCATTCTACACATTAAAAAAAGAAAAAAATAATTTTCAATTAGTTTTCAAAATTTATAGGGGTAGCATGGCCAAAATTCTATTTTTTAGGATGTGTCCACTTTGAAAATTAGTAAAAAATCAAATATTCATCAAAAAATTATCAGAAAAATCAGGCATAAACTACATGCTGTTAGCTAATTTCTCACTGAAGCGATTTTAAAAATACCAAAAAAAAGTTGACCTTTTGAGGGAGCCACAAAACATGCTATGTTATATTTTTTGATAGAAACAACACCAATTTCTGTGGCTCGTTCTTTTGAACCCCTTAATCTATACCATTTTCAAAAAAAAAATAGTAGTTTAGAAAGAAGACTCGGAGTACTACGAACATTGTTTTGGTTGCATCTCCAAATTTTGAGTGTAACTATGCTCAATTTCTCATCCAAGGCCAATATTTCCTGATTTCGGAAAAAAAGTGGCCACTTAAGACCCCTTTTTGGCCCCCCATCTTTTTGCACTTACCCCTAAGGTATAAAATAAGACCTCAGGCATTTTAACACTTTAGAATGGCTACATCTTCGGATGTAAGGCCTAATAGGCATAAAGCAAGACCTCTAGGCATTATATATGGATAACTTCTTGCATTATATGTAAGCCCTATGGGCATATTGAAAATTCTTCTTTGTAAATCTTCTACTTGTAAAAACATTATACTATGTAAGACCTATGAGCACTATGTAAGACCTATGAGCACTATGTATTGAACCTAGGGGGCTAGTTTGAGGGGTTTCGGGCTCCAACAGAAACATTATAATACCTCACTTAAGCATTTTTTTTTAAAACACTGGGATTACGAATTGTGACAAGATGAATTTCATGTAGTTCAGAATACATGCTCTTTATTTTGGCATATATATGTGTTTCAATTATCATTGTAAAAAACCTATGTTATTGGAGTACTTCATTTTTTATTTTATAGAAAATGACATGTGATGCCCCCTATTAATATTAAGGGGGAGTTTTAGAACATAATGTTATTAGGGGTCATACCCTTATACCATTTATATATTATTCTAATATAAGGTTATAAAAGCTTATGTTATAAAGCATATACCATTTAATAATTAATAATCTAATAACTATTAGATTATTAATTATTTACAAATGGTTTGTTTGAATGGGTGTGACTAATACCCTTTCAAATATTTTGCCACCCCTTTTGCTATATTTAAGGAGGTTCTCTCTCATTTGAGAGGTATGGAAATTTGGATTTTTATAGTGAACTATATCACTATGCACATGAGGTATTATTGGCCTTGTGGAAGTATGTAGAGGACTATAACCCCATAATCAGTCTATTTTTTAATAGACTATTTTTATAAGTATTTTAATAAAATTATGTTTTATGAGGTTTTTTACCTGAAAGGGTTTTCCCCATGTATATCTTGTGTAATGTGTTAAAATCATGCTTGTATAATTCTCATTTATATTTATTTTATATTTTGTTCATAATGATAAGTATCCCAAGTTCCTAATTTGTAACAATTGTGCATTACATGTTCAATGCCCAAACACTAAATATAAAGGCTTAAGCAGATGGGTTAAAACTCCTACAAGATTAATAACATTGTTGAAATCCTCCATTCAATGCATAATCTTGTATCATAGATAAAGTGAAGTAGAGGTGCAAAAACACTTCCTAGTCTAATCTTCGAGGAGAGGTATGTGCAAATAAATTATAAAGGGTTTTCCCCATGTATATCTTGTGTAATGTGTTAAACTCATGCTTGTATAATTCTCATTTATATTTATTTTATATTTTATTCATAATGATTAGTATCCTAAGTTCCTAATTTCTAACAATTGTGCATTACATGTTCAATGCCCAAACACTAAATATAAAGGCTTAAGCACATGGGTTAAAACTCCAACAAGATTAATAACTTTGTTGAAATCCTCCATTCAATGCATAATCTTGTATCATAGATAAAATGAAGTAGAGGTGCAAAAACACTTCCTAATCTAATCTTTGAGGAGAGGTATGTGCAAATAAATTATATTTTTGTAGTTATAAGAAAAAATACACAATAAAAATTATACCATAACATAGTTGTACATGAGAAAACCCTTTCAAGAGAAAAATCCCACACTCTAAAGCATGAACCAATTTTATTATCAACAAAACTAGTTGTAATACAATTAGAGGGGCATGCCCTTTCTGGAGTATCACCAACAAGAGATTTGGAGTAATTCTGACAGCATAATGATACCTATGAAATTCATTATATAATCTCCATCTCAAGCACCCAATAAATAAGAGAAACAATACATGAAACCATCAAATGGAAATTATAAAATCGCAATCTAAAACCACTAAAAATGTGGCACCCAAATCCTTACTCAAAAATCTAACGCTCAATCCCTAAGATGAGTCCACAGATTAAAAATAACATATTTCTTCCACCTGCTATAAGTTTGTCATAATCCACTCACCAACTTGGGTGCCCCATTTTGGCTCCATTATCTCTATTTAAAGATGCCTTATGAAATTTCATAGCACATGTTATAGGTTGGTCAACAAGTGTAACTCCCTCTTACAACTCTTTTTTGTGTCATAGATGTTTTTACATTTCCAATGTGAGAGACCCAACTTCTAGAGGCCATAAATTTTATTTGGGAAGCCAAGTGAGCCTCCTTTTATTTAAATTTTAGAGCTCAAAGGGATCTACATCCTTGTAACTAGGAAACCGGTTATGACCCATCCAAAGAAATTAGGGCAAAAAATGACCTCAATAGCTCAAAAATTGAGTTTTTCTATTTGAAATCTTGAAAATTACATTTTTTGTGTTCTTAACATTAGAATGCAAGGCTGAGACACCTTTCCTCACATTCTCCCACTTGTATAACACCTTGTAAGAATAAAAGGAGTATTGACACTTTCAACTAATTGCTATGGGCCAAGAGGCCTTTAGACTCACAACACCACTTGAACTTTTTATTGCTCACTAGCTTCATCGACATTGAAACATTTTGAAAAGTGTCAACTTTCTTCAACATCACCCTCCCATACTCTTTCATGTGACAAACAAAATGGTATTGGACATTAATATACTTTGTCCTCACATAAAAATTTGGGTTCTTTGCTAGTTATATTGCACTTTGACTATCACAAATAATTTTGATAGGACACTGACTTAGCCCCACATCTAAACATTATCTCTTAAGATAGATAACATCATTATGGGCATGAGTAGCTTTCATGTACTGATTTCTCAACCTCTATAGTGGAAAAAGTGAACATATTTTGTTGCTTACCAATCCAACCAATAGCACCACCAAATAAACTAAACACATATTCACTAATGGGTCTTTCACTATCAACATATTTTGCTAAATTTGAGTCCACAAATCCATAAATATCCACTGAGTGTTTCCTATAGAACACACTAATATACTGAGGGGGGTGAATCATTATATCAAAAATTTTAACCTTAACTAATTTGCTAATTATTATCAACACATTAATAAGAGCATATCAATCGTGCAAGCAATGAACACAAACACACAAAAGAACATAACACTAGATTTTACATGGAAACCCTAGGAGAGAAAACCACGGTGAGAAAACTGCTTGGATCTACTGCCCAAATCTAGCCTCATAGAGAAAATTAATTATTAAAATATGATTTGAAGGCACCAACCTTCAAGAGACACCAATCCCCTAGCCAATATAGGGTTTATGGGCACCAACCCAAAGGAGACTGCAATCTCCTAAACTGAACACCAACCCAGATAAAGAGAGGCACCAACCTCACAAGGATCAAGAGGCACCAACCTCTAAAATCTCTGAAATGATTATAAAAGAAATGATATACATACACAATCAGTAATAATCTCTGCACAATACAATCATCAACTCTGTTATGAATGATAAATCACATGATTTGCACAAACAGAGTCACAACCCTATTCTAAAACTTTGCTCACACTTACCAACCCTTCTCTTCTACAATTTAGAATAAAACAATGTGCTCTTGCAAACATGGATACATATTGTGTGACTCCTAAATTATCTACTGTTCATTTCCTTTGCATTTAATTCACATTTGCATGTATACCACATATAAAACAACTTAATATTATATATATATAGTTCACAACTCTTTCAAATCATCTGCGTCGGCATTAAAACACTCTCCAAAGTCGGCCTTTGTATTTTAAATTTCCAACGTATATATTTCATAGGGTCAGCCCAACCTGAATTTCTGCACTATGAATTTGGGCCCAATTTAAACCACTAGTAGAATTTGGGCAAATAAATGACTGTGACAAACTTTTAGTCACAGGACTATAACTTTTAGTCATTCTACAAATTTTTTGCAACATAGCTATAAATGACTAAATAAATGACTAATTTGATTGTCGGGTAAAAAACACAACTAAATATTTAGTCATATTTCTAAATAATTAGTCATATGACTAAATATGTTTTCAAAGAACACTTTTGAAAAAAAAGCATATTGCTTAAAATTTTAAGCGCTAAAAGCAACCGCATTTTTTTTTGAAAGGGAAAATCAAAAGGAAAATAGAAAAAGCTTAGGTGCCAAAGTGATGGTTTTAGTTTTGTCTTCATTACACCTGTGTGCTAAGGAGGTTTAGGGTTATCTATGGGAGATTATCTGCTGTTTCTCCACTGGTTCGATTTGCAAGGCCTCACAAAGACTATGATCAACCTACATGCTAAGGAGGTTTAGGGTTATGGGAGATTATCTTCCATTTCTCCAGTGGTTCGATTTGCAAGGCCTCACAAAGACTGATCAATCTGCAGACGAAAAGAAATAATTTTATTCAGACGTTGGTGGATGATCATCGTTAGACACGGAGGGCTCATGATGACTTTATTGATGTGCTCATTTCTATAATAGACAAGCATGAAAGTCTCTCATAGGATAAGGACACCGTGGTGAAGGCCTCTGCTATTGTGAATTTCTCCCTTCACATTTTTTTATAAAAATATTTTCTTTTATTTCTAATCTTTTCTCCAGGAAAAGACCTGGTTTCAAAATGGAAGCTCTTGACTCCTTGCTTTCCATTTGTTTGTGGACTGTTTGGGCTATTACATCATCCATTTGACTCTCTTGCTTTCCATTTGCTTGTGGATTGTTTGGGCTATTTTAATGATTGGTGAATACCAATTGCATAAATAAAATGTAAATCCTTGCTACAAAAAAATAGCAATATACAAGCTTTTGTCATCCAAAATGTAGGTCACCAAATTTTGAATCTATAAACCATCTGTTAATGGAGACTCTTATTAAAACCTCAGAGAAACTATAACATATTACTGCCAGTCATGTTATTACAGTTAATAATTCCAAAACTCCCAATCATTTACATGTAGACATACTTTTCCAACTCCTGTAAGTCTTTCTAATGTGTTGCTTGGCAGATATTGAAGTCATTTTTGGCTAATGTTAAAAAATAATCACTGCTTAAACAGGGGATCCTATAATCCGATCAAAAGGTCCAATATTCAGGACTATCTAAGCAAGTCATCTAAAAGCATATACTTATAAAATCAAATTTGAAGGGTTATCTAGTTATGGTGTGCCATAATAATGAGCTCAATCAAAAGTTACTTGTAAGAGGTCTTTCCAATCCAAATATCATCAAATGCATATTTTTCAATGTATCTTCTATGTTCCATTTGCTCCAAACTGGCCAACCAGGGGACAACCAATGCATACTCAACCTGCACATGATGGATCAACCCCTAAATCTCAATGACAAAATTAATATCAAACATTGGTCATTTGGATTTGAAAAAATAAATGTATTACCTCTTTATCAAGGTCTTTGTGGACAAAATTTTTGTCATCCATTGTAATATTTGCTTCATTTTTGGCAAGATAGTTTCTAGAGAAAGATTTTGCTTCTTCCAAAATTCTTTCACCAGGGAACATCATCTAAGATGATTTATACAAATTGAACATTGTTGTAACATCTTGGACTCTCTTTTCTACTAATGGTAGGAATTTTCCATTTTGCAGGAAACTGACAAAGACATCTACATGGTTGTTGGTTCCATTAAAAGGAAATACAAAATTTATGAAACATAACTCTGGTAAAGAATTAATGTATGAGTGAGAATATATCATCCCCAAAATTGCATTTCATAACAGTTATTCATGCCTGACAGAAAAATATGAGCAATAATCAACATCAAAATTTATGGAAAACAAGGTGTGATTTGTTCAAAAGACCTAGAGACACATCATATCCATTCCACCATAAAATCTTGAAACTGACAGAACTGTTAATTATGTCTGATGTTGATGATATTCTGTCAATTATTTTGTTCTTTGTCTAGCATCTGTCCAGTGAGAATATTGATTTCAGACAATATGGAAACCAGACATAGAAAGTACAATATTCAATCATAAGCAAGGGATTTATCAATTACCTATAGACATCATCTAGAGCCTGCTTTATCTCACATTTGAAATGTCTTTCTATTCCTAAACTCTCCAACCTATCTACCATTGAGAGAGCAGTGAACACATTTATGGGATAAACACTAGGCACTGCACCAACAAAAAAATTCATGTTACATGTGCATGAACATGATGAAATCTCATCAATATACATTAACATTTAAGGGCCAACCTCCATTCTCCAAAGTTTCTAGCATTGAATTCAAATACTCGAGGCAACTAGATTTTCTAGTGTGCATTAGAGCACAAGTAGTTACAGAAGGAGAATGGAAGAGTGATCCATCCTTGGTCTGATGTCTTAAAACTTTGTTCTAGTCAACTATGCTTCAAATACCCTCAACTATGAAAATTAGGGATTGATCATAATCATTCATTTGGTCTATTTCTATGTTGCAAAACCAAAAGAATACTAAAGTTACAAAAAATAAACAAATATAATTATTGGGTGCCGAAGAAATAAACTAATCACAAAACTACCTTTTAAGGAATTCATCTCGCTTAGAGAGCATCTGTTCTATAGGAGGTGAATCATAAGGGAGTTTCAATCCCATGTCCATACCCTATTCCAAAGCTCCCATTTTGACACAGGTAGGGAGGATGTTGGCAAAGGTTGTGGAATTTGGCTTTACACCAACTAATTGCATTTGCTTTAAAATTTCTAAAGCCTTTTCAACAAATCCATTTTGTGCATATCCTACAATCATTGCATTCCAAGAGATGACATCTCTTTGAGCCATTCCATCAAACAGTTCACGTGCCTTATCTATACTTCCACATTTTGCATACATGTCTACCAGAACATTTCCAACTATAGTATTTGACAAAAATCCCCCTTCCATTATGTTATGATGGATGTCCATACCCTATTCCAAAGCTCCCATTTTGGCACAGGCAGGGAGGATGATGACAAAGGTTGTCGATTTTGGATTTACACCTACTAATTGTATTTGCTTGAAAGTTTCTAAAGCCTTATAAAAAAATCCATTTTGTGCATATCCCGCAATCATTTCATTCCATGAGATGACATCTCTTTGAGGAATTCTGCCAAACAATTCACATGCCTTGTTAATTCTTCCACATTTTGCACACATGTCTACCAGAGCATTTCCAACTATAATATCTGACAAAAATCCCCGCATCACCCGCTCTCCTGCAAGAACTTCAAGTCATGCTTGCGGTGATGTGGGAAAACCCTGTATCATCACAGGAATGACTTGAAGTGCTTGCAGGAGAGCGGGTGATGCAGAGATTTTTGTCAGATATTATAGTTGGAAATGCTTTGATAGACATGCAGGCAAAATGTGGAAGTATAGATAAGGCACGTGAACTGTTTGATGGAATGGCTCAGAGAGGTAGATATATATGATTTGTTCTATTATCATCAACTCGTCGTTAGTGGTAGAGTTGTTGTGTGTTTTTATAGGCTATTTGTTGCTTGGATTGGCTGTGTCAGGCTTGCGAGCTTTTGTGGCGTTAGCAATAACTATACGCGCCCAAATGAGCTCTGAAGTGCTTTTACTTCATTCTAAGCAGCATGATGTTAGCAAATACCATACTACTGACATAACCTAGGAGACAAGTGTAAATCTAATTTTATTCATATGTATTATAGTCCTTGGGTTAATATTAGGTTGCACGATTTTAGTGAGTAAAACCATTCTTGACCTTCCGAGGCAGAGGATTTCTGCAATTTTCTCCATCATTGAAGATGATGAATTTCAACTTTCAAATGGGAGGACTGATGAGACCATAAAGTGTCTCATCTTTAGTCAAATAAAAGCATATATTTTCTCTTCATTAAATCAGTTTTTGAAGTGCACTTGAGTATGGGTTTGAAGATTTGTAGCTAAATATCAAATAAACTTGTCTAAATGCAATGATCAATGCCATGCATGAGTTTATCTTGATATTACATGTTCACTTTGAGATTAGCATTTATTTTATCAATAAAGTGAAGAGAAAGTCTATTTTATGTTAAGTTGCAGAGTTTCAGAATTACAGAGCTCCGGAGATGGACAGAGCTCCAAAGATGCATAGAGCGCCGGAGATGGACAGAGCGCCGGAGATGGATAGAGCTCCGGAGATGCACAGAGTGCCGGAGATGGACAGAGCGCCAGAGATGCACAGAGCGTCGGAGATGGACAGAGCGCCGGAGATGCACAGAGCGCCGGAGATGGACAGAGCGCCAGAGATGCACAGAGCGCCGGAGATGGACAGAGCACCGGAGATGCACAGAGCTCCGGAGATGGACAGAGCGCCGGAGATGCACAGAGCTCCGGAGATGGACAGAGCGCCGGAGATGGACAGAGCACCAGAGATGCGCAGAGCTCCGGAGATGGACAGAGCGCCGGAGATGGACAGAGCTCCGGAGATGGACAGAGCTCTGGAGATGCAGAGAGCGCCAGAGATGGACAGAGCGCCGAAGATGGACAGAGCTTCGGAGATGTACAGAGCGCCGGAGATGCATAGAGCGCCGGAGATGTAGAAGTCAAAAATGCAGTTTCAGTAAAACTGCAATATCTCACTCATTTCTTAACGAAAATTAGAATTTCAAAATGATCCAAAAAGATTAAAGAGAGAGGAACAAATCTATGAAGGTGTTTTGAAGAGATTCATTAAAATGAATAAACGGTTAATGATATAAGTTGACTGTTACAAAACGCGAAGACGCAGAACAGAAAAGTCAAGAAAACTAGTTTTAGTAAAACTATGATATCTCTCTTGTTTCTTAACAAAATTTAGAAATTCAAAATGATCTGGAAAGCTAAAAGTTAGGGGAACAAAACCTAGAAATCATTTGAGGAGATCTCATAAATTAAATGAGCAGTTTATGACGGAAGTTGACTGTTCCACAAGCTCCGAAGATGTTCCAGAAATACTTTATGAAGTTGCTGTCAATTCTTCCAATCTACCAACACACACTCTGAGATTTTCTGAAAGATTGATTGACTATAATTACTCCTAAATTAATGGATCTAATTATGAGTAATTATTCCATGCAAAGAATACACACTTAGTGTCATTGCATGTCTTTCTAAAAGACTGCATGTTTTGCTTTGTAATCAGCAATTGTATAATCAGTTAACTAAATGAATAAGTTTAGTTAACTAGATAAATAAGTTTAGTTAGCTGCATGAATAAGTTCTCTACTCTACAGAGACTCTCAATTAGAATTTAATAACCATAGTTATATATAAAGAACTATGGCGTAGAATAAAAAGGAAGGAAGTTGTAAAAGAATTATTTTGAAGGAAAGAAGAACTCTGTTTTTACAGCAGCATGTATTTTGGATCTTGAAGGTTTTGAATAAAAGAAGTTGTTCTACGAATTTGTTGATTGCTGGAATTGATTAGTCTCTCCGGAGGAAGGAGCAAGGGTCCACTCCAACCGAAGGGCAGAGACTACATTTCTTAGTTTGTTTAGTTGCTTTGCTGTTATGCCATTTTGTTTATTCAGAATTCATTTAGCTATTCCTTTATTCAAGAATTAGATTAGCTGCTCAAGTTATTGCTTTCCTTAGATTAAATTGTCTTTTTCAGCAGAGTTAAACCCAGTTTGTTTCATGCAATTGTTGTCAAATCCCTTCTGTAGAAAAGACTACCATGCAAGTTATTCTTTCTCCCTTTTGCATACAGCCATGGACACCGCCTTGGATTGATATTATTAAAATTAAATGATGAGGACTGCAACGACCCTCATCAAGGACGATGTTAATTTCTTGGGATGTACACATATATTCATACATATCATATATGTACACATAGATATGGATACATATCATACACACACATATGATTGTAATTGTGATATTTTGTTACTCATACTAATTCCTATTTAGTTTTTGGCTCATTTTGATGGAATGTCTTAAAATACTTACAAATTGATAAGTGGCACATTGTTGTGCTAAGTTTGGTTCATGAACCAATATTGACACTAGCTCTCCTGATTTAATGTAGTTTAATTATATGCTTCTTGTTTGCATTTATTTAACTAGCCTAGATTTATGTAAAAGAGATTGTATTCCC
Organism: Cunninghamia lanceolata; assembly: GCA_027924645.1. Classification (NCBI taxonomy): domain Eukaryota; kingdom Viridiplantae; phylum Streptophyta; class Pinopsida; order Cupressales; family Cupressaceae; genus Cunninghamia; species Cunninghamia lanceolata. The sequence goes on from BSBN01000771.1 coordinate 5,902,772, forward strand.
TTACAATTATATATATGACAATATATACATACACATACATATAAATATATCTATATGTACACATACATATTTTTATGAGACATAAGTATATATGTGTGTATATGTTTTTAAGAATTACCTAAAGTTGCTCAAGTTTTCTGTCAAACATATTATATGGGACAATGTACATGCACTCTAGGCTCTCTGAAATGAATCTGCACCTTACACGTTTGGAGATTTGAGCCACTTTAGTGAATTGAAATATGTGTCAAAACCAATTAAAATCATGTGCTGTAGGGAAATTAAACCTTTAATAATTCTTGATTTTCTTTTATTTTTCTGCACTGAATATGAAAAGTTTCTAATTTTTGTTATTGGTTAAGGTTGTTTTTTCCTGGTGGAATGAATTCTATAAAAAATAGATTTTGTACATGAGTTGCACAATGAGTAGGTTTGTTTGTATATTATCTTTTTTGAGAAAATCTTAGGGCTTCTAGTATACTTTACTGTGCATGCATTGATGACTTATCTGCTTCTAGTATTCTTTATGTTTGTTATAGTGGATATTTATGCATCTCTCATTTGTTTTTGTAGCATACTGTACTGGTCTCTTGTTAGCCCATTGGGTGTTGAAGTAGTTGGAGATGGATGATGAATATGTTGGCAATGAGGAGGTGATGCATGAGTTATTTGATGCATTTTCTTGTCTTCTGTGGAAGAGTTATTAGTTAGGTAGAGGGTTTAAGGAAATCTTAAGATTGTCTTCCTCTTGACAGTAATCACCATGCTACAATCTAGATTTTTGGACTCTTAAGAATCTTATAACAGATGCATGCCAAATTATTCAAGGCCCTTTTCCACATTGGTAACCACAAGTATATGCACTCACTATCATTGGATCTCTAATGCTGAGAATTAATACAACAGATCCAAACCTATCCCCTATTTCAATTTCCAAATTCTAACAATATCCTAACTGCCTTATGGTAACAGTGGATTAACAAGGCTAAAACAGTAGCTATCAGAGATAAGGACAATTTATTGCTATAGGTAACAATTCACAGTGGCAGCTTATGAACTAGAGCAAGTTGGATGCATGAGACAGGATCTCTACAAAGATGACAGTGTGATCTTGAACTAGGATAGTGAGCTTCATGGGGCAATCATGGATTTGTGAAGAAGACATCTATGAATGTCTTTGTGCTTCTATGTCTTTGTGTTTCTTGCTCATTCTTTGAGCTATGTATTGTAACCATGAAGGGTTTTTTAGCAAAGAGAAAGCATTGTAACTTATTTTTAGATCTGTATGCTATTTGTAAGCATTTTTGATCAATAAAACAAGCATTTTTTAGCTTCTCAAAGTTGTTTCATTGTGCAAGCTTCAAAATATACTACTAAATATACTAATGACTAAATGCAAGCTTCAAAATGACTAAATATACTACTAATTGACGTCAATTAAATAATTAAATTGACTAAATATACTACCAATTGATAGAAATCAGTGAAAAGTGAATCAATATGACTAAATATATGACTAGTGTTAAATCAGTGAATAAAATGACTAAATATACTACCAAATTGATCAAAATGATGATTAAAATTAATGACTAAATATACTACCAATGGACAGAAATCAGTGAATAAAAATGACTAAATAAGTGACCAGTTAAAAACAATCAATGACTAAATTAATGACTAAATATATCAGTGAATAAAAAATGACTAAATAAGTGACCAGATTACAACAATCAATGACTAAATCAACGACTATATATACTACCAAATTGATAAATCAAAACAACCAATAAATGACTAAAAATGATTTAGTCATTAATTTGGTTGTGTTATAAAGGATTGGCAATAAACTACTAATGGTCATGTGACCATGTTTGGTCATTTATAAGTAGTTTTTACTAGGTTTTTTAGTAATATATTGCTCTTTTTGTACTAGAGAACAAACTGAATTGGCCACTTCAATATGTATTTTATTCTTCTTTAGAAAGTCTGCTAGCTTCAAATATTTCACAGTAACTATTTTCACTTTAATTCCAAGGGAGTCGGCCCAAATAAATAATCAATGTATTTTACTACCGGCCTTATAGAGAAGTTTGTCAGTAACTTTATATCTTCACAACCTTGGACATTCTATCCATTATCGGCAAAAGTTTGTTTCCACAAACCACAACTTACATGCCTTTACCAACAAAAGTTCATTTCCACAAACCTAGACTTCAATGCATTTATTGGGAAAATTTCATTTCCACAAACTTAGACTTCAACACCTTTATCAAAAAAAGTTCATTTCCACAAACTTAAACTTCAACACCTTTATCAGTAAAAGTGACACTTCACAAACTCAATATTTTGCCGATACAGGCTTTATCGGTGAAGTTGTATCTTCATAAACCTATTAGCAGACCAAGCAAACCATGAGTCATCAATCTTCTTCTATTAGAAAAATTACCTGTCGGCGAACCTTGAAATCAGTGAACTGAGGAATTCACAAACTAAAGACTTTTCCAGTACATTACCAACTTTCCCTTGTCAGCAAAATAGTCAATCAATGAACTGGCTGTCGGCAAACTTTTGAGTTCACGAAGTAAAGATTTTTTTGATACCTTGTCCATCAGCGAACTAAAGAAACTTTAGACTTTAACCTTTCTTCTTCAAGCCTTCATCACTAAACTCTCCTATCGGTGAACTATTTGTTGGAGAAACCTAGTCATCGGTGAACTTGTGAGTTCATGAACCGATCGATTTGCCAACTGAAAGATAAAATCATTCATGCCTTAGACACCTCGTGGATCCTTTGACATCAATGATAATATTTGCAAAAATATCCCCCTTTGTCATTGATGGCAACCAAAAACAAATAAACTCTGAATATTCACTTACCAAAAAGCAATAATCTTGGAATGTTTCACTTTTTGTATCTCTCCGTGAACTATTACACAACTTCTTAACTTTTGAAATTTCTCCCCCTTTAACATTAATGGAAAAAGGATGTAACAAACCTCTTTCCTTCATGATGTGATTCTTCCCATTTTCTGTGAAGCTCCCCCTATTTGTAATACTTCTTCTTGATATTATTCTTCATCAACTGATCTATCTCTGAATTGACTTCTCCACAGAGCTGAAAGATACTATAATAACTAGCTCTCCCTGAGAGGTAGCCACTTTCCAACTAGGGATAAAGAATATGCCTTGAGTTGGTCCCATTAGATAGATACTTTATCATAAGATTTTACTGATTTGATGAGAGTGATATCACTCCCAACTTCTGCCTTAAATACTCAAATGTCCCTTTGGGAAGGGGTTTTGTAAAAATATCTGTAATCTAATCCTTTGTGGTGACGTACTCCAACTTTACCTCCTGATCTGCAACCTTTTCTCTCAAGAAGTGATATTTAATGGATATATGTTTGGTTCTAGAATGCATCATTGGATTCTTTGATATGTTGATTGCACTTGTATTATCACATAAAATACGAATGAGCTCATCATATATTACCTTGATATCCTTCAACATCTGCTTCATCCACAACACCTGGGTATAACAAGATACTAGACAACTATATATTTTGCTTCTTAGACTATTGACAGAGAGATTGACTCTTGCTTCTTGCTTAACCATGAAACCAATCTATCACCTAGGAAGAAGGCTCCACCACTTGTGCTTCTCCTATCATCAATGCTGCCAGCCCAATCTGCATATGTATATGCAGTCAGAGAGAAGTCCTTTCCCTTCTCATACCACAATCCATAGTCCAATGTGCTCTTCAAATATCTAAAAATCCTTTTAATAACCTTTACATGCATCTCTTTTGGATTGGCCTGAAACCTAGCCACCATACAAACTGCTTGCATAATATATGACCTTGATGCAGTCAAATATAATAAGTTTCCTATCATGGACCTATAAAGAGTCTGATCATCTTGAGATGACTCATAATCCTTGCTAAGATGACAAACTGTTACCATAGTTGTACTTACTAGTTTGTAGTCATCCATACCAAACTTTTTCAACATCTCCTTGACATACTTAGCTTGTGAAATAAAGATACCCTTGTTTGATTGAACAATTTGAAGTTCAAGAAATAATAAAATTTCACCTATCATAGACATCTCAAACTCCTTCTGCATCTCTTCTACAAAATTCTTGCACATCCCATCATTGCCACCAAAGATAATATCATCAACATATATGTAACTACTATTAACATGTGCTCACCTTCTGCCTTGATGTAGAGATTATTATCTACAATACCTTTCTTGAAGCCTTGTTGATGTAAGTACTTGTCCAACCTTACATACCATGCCCTAGGGGCTTGTTTGAGACCGTATAAAGATTTTCTAAGTCTGCATACCAAATTCAGATCTTCTTCTTCTTCTAGATCACCATTCAAGGAGGCAGATTTGACATCCATTTGATACACCTTGAAGTATTTGTGAATTGTAAATGCAAGAAACATTCTGATTGCTTCCAATCTTGCCACAGGGGTAAATGTCTCCCAAAATCCTCCAAGCTGGGTCTTTCACAGATGAAGAAGATGATCTCTGTGAAGGATTTTGTCTCCACAAAGCCAAAGGAGTGAACCAGTTTCAAATCAGTGAAATGTCATTACCAATTTTCAAAATCAAGCATAACAAATGAGCTCAAAGGAAACTCTTTTATTTGCCCTAAAAAATCCACGTTCAAGTTGGGAAATTAAAATATTTCATTTAACTTAATCATCCCTTATATCTCCCAGGTGGGCACCCATTCCTATGAAGAAACACTTTATTTCATTTTAATTTTAACACTTCTTATGTCTTCCTAGGCGCCTTATAAGTCACTTTATCAAATTAAATAACGCTAAAGTTAAATCTTTAATTTAACTTTAATATTTTAATGTTATTTAAATTAATTGCCCTGGACCATGTAGACTATCAAGATATCATTGTCAAATGCATTCACTAACATTCCCAAAATAGAAATACTGCCCACTGACCAAGTCGGTGTCTAGCTTGTGACTTATTAAAAATAGTAAATGTGGACAAAATTCCTGAATCCACCCGAGAAAAGGGCTTTATGCAAATCTCAACCAATGGAGCTCAATACAACACCTGTCATTGCCAAATAAATGGAATTGAATGATCACCAAGGGTTCCCTAACCCTAACTCATTAGCCCACGAGAACTTGCTGAATAGGCTAATGGTCACCACTCTGAGTGCTTAGGGAGGGGACATTACAGTTTTAGCAAGTTGTAATTATACTCATTTTAAAATGTTTCATAGATGCTACTTATTAGAAATTTGTCTTCTATACTTTACAAGTTCTCACGATGGAGAACTCATGTTGAGGAGAGTACACATGATTGACATCCATGATTTGCATACTTTGAGTAGATCTATATCCTTTTGGGTGTCTAAAAAATATTTAATTTCCATGTTCATTGTTTGATTTTACTTTGTCATGCACTCTCATAGTATCTCGCATTCAAGTCAAAGTAGGGAGAAATGTAATGGTGAAAATCTCACACCTATGTCCTTTTCCCTTATGTTTTGGGCCCACGATGACTAAGTCATCCTTTGTGCATTAACTAGTGCATAAGATGTTGTACTTCTAATGAATTTTTTTCACAAATTAATATTTTCCTACCCTAATCCCATCATCACTCATCCTTCAAAATTGATCTTGTTCCTAATCCCACATTCATTCCCTTGGTTTATGTTTGTGAGTGTGGAGTTGATTTGGATCATTTTCACATCCATTGATCTCAATCCAGTTATTTAAAATTTGAATTTAAATTTTTAAATTTGGCCAAGTTTTTGCATTAGTCATTATAAGTCAACAAAATCATGAACTATTCTAAATTACTTGATAGGGAGTTGTATTTAAGAATTAACCCTATTTCAAGAAAATTATCTTGCATCTAGAACACATCTAAGAGTCTATTGAACACATCTAGATTTCAATTGTAAAGGGATAAAAAGGATTACATCATCATTGCATCATCATTTTAGGAGTAGATTGTATGATTTCCTATTATTCTTGACTTTGGTTCATTACTGTTAAATTGGTCCATCTAGGGGTCTAACTAAGGAGAAGCACCACCTATTCCTTACTAGTTTTAGTCATATGTTTTTAGCTAGATCAAGTTTGCAAATCATAAGTTCAATTTTGCACAAAATTTTAGATCCGCACTTATGAAAGTGAACCACTATATTACATAGTCAAATTTTGAAATCAACAATAATTGTCTAATATGCCCTAAAATTATAACACCACGATAAGTAGATTTTTGACATCTTTATAGTAATATCTTCATTAGATCTAGTGCTAAGTAACTCAAATTCAATTTATTTAATTTCCCCATTTATCATAACATTAGTCATAACATCTAATATTAATTTTAACTTATTTATCTAAATTAATTATTTATTTATTACTCTATTTATTTAATTAACCTAGATATTTATGTAAGTGGTGGTTTGTCATTAATAGATATGATATGCAAAATAGATTATAACCTTCAATTTATTTCTATTTTCAATTAAATTAAAATAGTTGATATCAATAAACTAAAATCATTTTAAAAAAATCTCATAATATTTTAAATTAATTTTTATAAGTATATGGGGGGATACAATTATATGTAGATAGACATTCATATGTTTTATATTTGATGGATATCATATGCAAAATAGAGTATAACCTTCAATTTATTCCTATTTTGAATTAAAGTGTTTGATATAAAAAAACCAAAATCATTTAAAAAAATTCTTACAATGTTTTAAATTAATTTTTATAAGTAAATGAGGGATACAATTATATGAATATAAATATTCATATTTTTAATTAAATGATCTATTTACTTAAAATCATTTTTTTAATTTAATTATAAAATTTAAAATTGTCATAATATTTTAAATTAATTCATATAGTATAAATTATAATAAGATATTTTTTCTAAATACAAACATTTTTTTTATAAGCAAGCGCTGCCAAGGAAGTAACTCCCATATATTCGAAATTCAATAGGAAAAGCTAACATAGTTTTTTTAGCTCCCAGACCCTTAAAGGGATGCATTACTATTTATACCAATTTTGAAATGTGATAAATTCATCTTATGGATCACTACATCTATTTTGGATATTTCTTTCTTTTTCTTTTGCACCATTTTCCACTTCGGGGAAGGCTCAGAAGATTGATAATTTATTGTAGATCCCTCTCCACAATGTATCGTGCCATTGATAGAATTTGGCTTGACTTCCATTTGTGATTTCTTGCTTTGTACAAGGTATAATGTCTCTTCCATAACTAAAAGAGAATTATTTGGTATCAGTATAGGCTCTGTGGGATGTTCATATTTTCTATTGTCAACTTGATTGAAAGAGGGAGATGGAGGATTCTCCAAGGGTCCATCCACAGAGTAATGTTATGGAAGGGCATCTTTCCACCATGTTGCATGATCTCTTGAATTGTGCTTGGAACATTTAGCAATAATGTGTCTTGTAGCATAACACTAATGACACCAAAAGAGTAAACCTTCATAGTCTAATGTCTGGGACCAACTGTGCTCAACAATTTTAAAAGTAATGTCTACCTGAAGCACCTTCGAAGTATCAAGATCAACAAGAATCAATACGAACGTTGTATGTATGAAATCTAAAGTTTCATGGTCAATCACCAAGAAGCTACCAATAGAATCCACACAAGTTTAATCTTGAAAGACTCGGTGGAAGGATTAAATTTTGGATTTCATGATTTAAGCATGAGTACATTCTAGCCCCAAATCCAATGCTTTCCACAGAGTATAGAATTTCTATCCCTCACACATTCAAAAACAACAATAAATAATCAACAAGTGCATGGATAGATTTCAAGGTTACCTTTCAAGAATGGTCACCAAGCATCAGTAATCCATTTGTGAAGGTCTGACAGAGTTTTGTGAAGGTCTGACAGAGTTTTGTGAAGGTCTGACAGAGTAGGCCATAGACAAGTGAATCTCCCAATTTGGCAATTAACCAATGAGTCGTGAAGAATTCTTCACTTTCTAAGACTTCATTTTTAATTCCCTCATCGAAAACTAGAACAAGAGATTTAATATCACGGCTCAAGGCTTCATTTTTTCCCCACGTTTGAAATCAGAGGTGTTCCATGGAGGCGTGATATGGGCAGCATTTTCAAATGCTAGCACAACATGTTTGAAGCGTGGGAATGTGTAGTGAGAGCTTGATTTGGGTCAATCATGAGCAGGAGGCCCAAGATCCTGACTAGGACACAAACTCCTATCCTTTAGAGTAGAGTGAGAATCATTTCCAAGTTGGAGGGCCTTGCCCTTAGTTGTATTGAAAGAGTTGATAATGTTGGAGATATAGAGAGAAGGAGCTTCCTCGTAAAGCCATGTAAACTGGTTCTTAGAAACCCTAAGCGCAGAAGGATTCATCAATGAGAAAGGATTTAGTAGTGGCATCATTCCCTAAACACAAACATATTTACAAACATATAAATGTATTAAATATATTTATAATTCATTTCTTTAATGAGTGAAAAATACATTTTATAAGACTATTATGAAATACATGTTATGAATTGTGTTTTTATTGGTAAATTTTAAAAGCATGAAATATTTTATTAACTATTTTCAAAACTAAAACATAGTTCGCATATATTTGAAAACAAAAAATACTAAAACTATAAAATAGTTGTTATGTAAATAAAATAAATCTCAAGTAAATACAATAACTCTCTTTAAATATTTAATATCTTAAAATATATTTTTATGATTTATTGTATTATTATTAAAAAAAAATAACTTTTTAAATAATGTTTAAAATAAAATAGTTCCTTAGAAAAGTTTAAATAAATAATTATTTAAAAATTATTACTTAGTAAGTATATTACTTATTATATTTTTATTTATCGAAGTATATAACAATTTACTATTTTATTTATCAAATTACATAATAATTTCAATAAATTTTTTAGTTATTATAATAGTAAACCAAATAAAAATAAAGTAAATAAAGAAAGGAATGTATAAGTAAATAAAAATAATTTTTAAATAGTTTTAAAGTAAAATTAGCATACCTATCTTTTTAAAAATCTATTAAAAGATGCTCAAAGATTTGAGGGGCCTATTCTTCTTTAATAAGAAATCCAATAAAAATTTGGTGTCTTTTACATAGTATTTTTTAAATTAATTCTTATAAGTATACGGGGTATAGGATTCTTCTATTTTCAAAGTGTAACAAGAAAGGTAAAAAAAAAAATTTATTTGGATTTATATTAAAATTATTGTTAAATATTAATATTTTCACATGTAAATGGTTGTCAAATTTAAGGTATAAAGTAATAGTTTTTGTTAACATGTCTTATAAGTACATGGGGGATACGATTCTTCTTTTTCAAAGTGTAATAAAAAATCAAAAAAATAAAGTATAATAAGAAAATAAAAAAATAAAACTTATTTAGATTTATATTATTATTTTGACATGTAAATGGTTGTCAAGTAAAAGGTAAGAGTTTTTATTGACATGCTCTAGACATTAACAACAAAACAACACAATTATGAAATATATCATTCTCAAGGCACAATAACATGACTATGAAATATTTGTTTTAATTGTGTTTTATCTTACTACCATACCTATCTTTAGAAAATCGATGCAAAAGATGCCAAGATATACCATTCTCAAGGCGCCTAATCACAAATCTAGTTAAAAAATAACTAGATTTTTAAAGATAGATATGCTAGTAATACTTACGTATGTATGTATATGTGTGAGAGAGAGTGTAAGTAATAACCTATTATATATATACTTACATAAATGTGTAAGTAATAAAACAATATATAAAAAAAGAGCTAAAATAAATACATATTATTATATAATACTATCTAGGATATTAGAATATAATATAGAATTGTATTTTTTTTAATCAGTAAGCACTGCCAAGGGGGCAACTCCCATAAAATAAAAAAACCAATTTTTTAAAAAATGCATGCCCTTCCCACAAGACGACACAACTTTATACTGATAGAATAACTTCCTCCATCAAGGGAGGAGTAGAACACATCAACACTTAGGCAAATGAGCATCATTCATTTCTACACATGCTTGGTTTTTGTTGATGATCTCAACATCATTTGAGGCTTCATCACTATTGGAGACCTCTTCCTCTTAACTTTTGTCCACTCTTGATCTGTAAGTTGAGAGCCTTCCGAGGCCTATGAAGAATTTGAATTGGAGTTGCCCTTACTGCCACCACCAATCTAGTCCCAACTATCATTGGAGGTGGAGCCTCCACAGATTTGTCACCAGTTTAGTAGTTGTTTCCTTCAAAGATGTAGAGGGGGCAGCACAGGAGCTATTGACATTGGCTACATGAAGGGCCTCAAGAGGGAGATCTTGCCTTATAGGAGAAGAGGGAGGATTTGGCTTTGAATGACCTTTTGAGAAGCCTGTGGAGAAGTCACATCACTTTGGGAACTAGGAGAGATAATATAAAGATGGGAAATTGCCCCATTCCACCAAGAGAGCCTTCCCCTTGTTTCCTAATTGTTGACCTCAAGAGCTTGCACCTTTTGACATTGGTGAGTGAAGTGATTAGTTGAGAAACATTTTCAACACTTGAAAGCAATTTTTTCATAATCTACTAATTATTTCCAGCAACGGTTACCCACTATCAAAGAGATCTCAACAGGTAATCCAATGGACAAATCCATTTCTACATAAATGTGTGCACAAGTAGAGCTCCTATAGTTGATTGTTTAATTGGAAGTGCAGTGGTATTTACCTAGACTATTGGCAATGGTGCGCAAATAGTCCAATTCCCAGAATTGCAAGGGAAGGTATGGTAATCTCACCCAAAGGAATGTTGATGAAAAAGTTTCAATTCAGGGATCAAAGGAAGTAGACCAAGGCTTCATGCAAATGAATTCACCTTGAAACATCCAAGGACCAACTTTTAGCACCAAATCCATATCATCGGTGGAATCAAATTCTAGAATAAAATAACCTCTGGCATAGGGGTAAATACAAATTTCCTCTTCCATATGTTCCTTCCAATTCTAAGTAATCCTAACTCACATAAGTTGGGCCAAGATCGCATTGTTAAGAAAAGTGTCTCAACCTTGCAACTCCAAAAGATTACTATTCTTCCCAGTTTTGGTCTTTTTGAATACCCTTTATCTTGGATAATGGTCTGGAACTTTCAAAGTTTCCATAAGTTTCCAAGAGAGCTAAAAATAGTGAGACTTACTATTTTTAGTAAGTTCTTTGATTAAGCTTAGATTGACCTGAAATTTTTCCCATAAGGTAAGAAATAGCTAAATGAATATCTCAGGCAAGTTTTGTCTCAAGATTATATCTGGATCGCGAGATATTAAAGTTTCTATTTTTTGAAACTGCTGGAAAAAGTCTTTGAACTATTACCAGAATTGAAACTTCTTGAAACATCCTAAAATTGGTATAACTAGCATAGTAGGTTATAGGGTGATAGATCTCTTCACAAGCTTTCTGACGCATTAAACGGTTTGTTAATCAAACACCCGGATCAAAAGTTATGGCCTCTGGAAGTTGGACCTTCTGTTTTGGGAAATGTAAAAATGTGTTGGACACATAAAAGAGCTGTAAAGGGGAGAGTTACATGTGTTGGTGTGTGGTTTGGTGCATCACAAGGCATCTTTGATTGGAGATAATTTGGATGCCACTTTTTGGGTGGTTTTAGCTCATGGTTTTGTAATTACCGTTGGCGGTGTACTGTATTGTATCTCCTATATATTAGGAACTTGAGATGGAGGTTGCATGTAAAAATCTTATAGATGTCAAATTACCTCCTGGATCTCTGGTTGGATATACTCCTATAAAATCTTGCTCTGTAAGTATATTGTAATCTTCATGATTCCTCAATAATATATTGGGTGGCTTTGGAGTGTAAGGTTTTTTACCTGAAAGGGTTTTCCCCACGTATATCTTGTGTTGTGAGTTTTGTGTTTGCATTTGCAAGTTGCTATTATCTTTCTGTTAATGTGCATCTTAATTTGTAACTGTAAAAGAAAAATTTGCATAAATCTTTCCTCATTAGATCAGTGTAGGAAGTGTTTTTTGCATACCTTGCTTCCTTTCAGTTGGTATCAGAGCTTGATCACATTTGGTTCTAATTTTTGGGTAGAGGGTTTTTTGAGCTGATCTTCATTTGAGTGGGAACTTGTGTAGAGGATTTTGAAATCTTTGTTGTAGGTAAGAGATGGTGAGCACATCTAGGAGGTTTGAGATAGAGAAGTTTAATGGCAGTAATTTCGAGTTGTGGAAACTCAAAATAGAGGACATGCTTGTAGATCAGGATTTATGGGAAGTCGTATCTGGTACAAAACCAATGGCAATGTGTCAAGAAGACTGGGATCTCAAAGATCAAAAAGCTAAGGGTTTGATAAGACTCTGTTTGGCTGATTCAGTGCTCCTAAATATCCATGAAGAGAAGACTGCAAAGGAACTTTGGAAGAAGCTTGGAGATGTTTATCAGGCTAAATCCTTAGTGAACAAGTTATTCCTACAAAATAAATTTCATTCTCTAAGGATGGAAGATGGAGGATTTGTCGCTGATCACCTGAATATGTTCAATATGCTTATTGCCCAGTTGACTTCTGTTGGTGTGAAGATGGAGGAGGAGGATCGATGTATGACATTACTGTGTTCCTTACCAAATTCATGGGACCACCTTGTTATGGCCATTGGGAGTACCACTACCACCTTCAAGATGGATGAAGTGGTTTCTTCACTATTGTTTGAAGAGATGTAGAGAAAGTCTTTCGAATCAGCTAAGGAGGCTCTTGCAGTTTGTGGTAGATCTAAAGAGAAGGGAAAGAAAAAGGATAAGAAGAAGGAAGAAAAAGGAAGATCCAAATCCCATGGGAGATCTAAGTCTCTCAGAATGTCCAAGACCCTATGTTGGAATTGCAGCAAACCTAGTCACTTTCGCAAGGAGTGCAAGGAGGAGAAAAAGAAAAAGAAGAAGAATTATGATTCAGATTCTGACAAGTCCTCTCATGATGAAGGAGAAGCATTTGTCACTGCCTTGGCAATGCATGCATCTGAGGATGTGTGGCTTATTGACTTTGGTGCATCTTTTCACATGACCTTGCATTGGGGCTGGTTTTTGAAGTATGAAGAATACGATGGTGGAAAGGTGTACTTGGGTGATGATTCTCACCTGGATATTGTTGGCCGTGGAAGACTCTTGATTCGATTCCCTGATGGATGAGTAAAGGGAATCAATGGTGTTCTACATATCCATGGTTTGACTCAGAACCTTCTTTCTATAAGTAAATTGAATGATAAGGGTGTGCAGGTTGTTTTCTCGAATGGAGAATGCAAGATGACTAGAGGAGATATGGTGCTAGGTAAGGGTGTTCAGATTAGCACTCTATTTTAGCTTGATGCATGCACAGTTCAGTGCAATTTATTGCCTTTGTTTTGAAGATGAGAACTTTAGAGTCTTCATCCTCACCATTGGAACTAGCAGCGAAGAGGATTGTTGCATCTACTTCTAATGGTCGTGCTTTCTGGGTACCTAAGGGTTCTCATTCTATGGAGATGAAACGTCCATCTAAGAAGACAATGTGATGGTACCAAAGGCTTGGTCACATTGGTGAAAAGGGTTTGAGGACCCTGAAGAATAAAAATCTTGTTAAGGGTATGATTGATTGTAACCTTGAGTTCAATTTTTGTGAACATTACATTTATGGAAAACAACATTGTGTTCAATTTTATTCCAATTCTCACAAATCTTCTGAGGTGTTGGACTTGATTCATTATGATATGTTTGGTCATGCTAATGTTCCTTCGATTTCAAAATCTATTTACTTTGTTTCATTAATTGATGACTGCAGTAGAAGGACATGGGTGTATTTTGTTACAAGTAAATCAGAAGTCTTTAATAGATTCAAAGAGTTCAAAGCTCTTGTAGAGAATCAGAAGGATAGAAAGATTAAGTGTTTGAGGACTGACAACGGTGGTGAGTTCTGTTTAGTAGATTTTGATAAGTTCTATAAAGAACAAGGGATTGAGAGGCACAAGACAACTCTGTATACCCCTCAGCAGAATGAAGTTGCAGAGAGGATGAATAGAACATTGATGGAGAAGGAAAGGAGTATGCTAAGTGGAGCTGGTCTTGAACAAAAGTTCTGGGCTAAAGCTGTTGCTACCGCTTGTTACTTGGTTAATAGGTCTCCTACATCAGCGCTCATTGATAAGACACCTATGGAGGTATGGTCTGGTAAAAATCCTTCATTAAGACACATTCAAGTATTTGGTTGTGAGGCATATGCACATGTGCCTAAGGAGAAGAGGTCTAAGTTGGATAACAAGGCTATAAAATGTATCTTCATTGGTTATGGCATCAATGTGAAAGGGTACAAGCTTTGGGATCCAGTAGCTGAGAGAGTTCAATATAGAAGAAATGTGATCTTTAGAGAGCTCAATCCTTCTTCTGTTGTCTTGTAGCTGGAGAAAGAAGAGAAGAAAGATGATGTGGTCCAACTTCCTTCCACCCTTGAGAAAGTTGAACCAAAAACATCTATTGGACCTGATAATGAGGAGAGCTCTAGTAGCTCTGAAAGTTCAGAAGAAGATGAATAACCTCAACCTCAACCTTTGAGGAGGTCCACGCGGATAAGGTAGCAACCTGATAGGTTTGGTTATTCATTGCATGATTCCAGTTGTATTTTTGCTTTAATTTCTAACACTAATGAGCCTAGAATTGTGAAAGAGGCTATGGGTATGAAAGATGCAGGTTCCTGGAAGGAGGCCATGGAAGAGGAGATGACTTCTTTGGAAAAGAATAATACTTGGGACTTGGTGCCTTTGCCTAAAGGACAAAAACTTGTTGGATGCAAATGGGTGTTCAAAAAGAAATTCAATATAGATGGCAGTGTTGAGAAATATAAGGCTAGATTAGTTATGAAGGGGTATTCTCAGGTGGAGGGAATTGACTATGGTTAAATTTTCTCTCCTGTAGCAAAGCTGACATCTATTTGGTTCATGTTATCTCTTGCAGCAGTGTATGATCTAGAAGTGGAACAGATGGATGTGAAGACAACATCCCTTCATGGTGACTTGGATGAGGAAATCTATATGTCACAGCCAGAGCACTACATGGTGAAAGGTAAAGAAAATCTAGTTTCCAAGTTGAAAAAGTCTTTGTATGGTTTGAAATAGTCTCCTAGGATGTGGTACCAGAAATTTAATGCCTTTGTGTTGAGTATTGGATTTTAGAGATCAAAATTAGATCATTGTGTTTACTACAAGTTTGACAATGATCTCATTCTCATTATTGCATTGTATGTCGATGATATGTTACTCATTGGGAATGGTAAAAGTTTGATTTTTGATTTGAACTCTCAGTTGTCAGCACAGTTTGAGATGAAAAATCTAGGGGCAGCTCGGTACATTTTGGGAATGGAAATAAGAAGAGACAGAGAAAACATAAAACTTTGGTTAGGCCAAAGTAAGTATGTTAACACTGTGTTGGAGAGATTCAACATGATGGATTGCAGACCTTTGATTGTTCCTATTACAATAAAGACAAAGTTATCTATTGAAGATTGTCCAAAGTCTCCTTCTAAGACAGAGGATATGAGCAGAGTTCCTTATGCTAGTGTGGTTGGCATTTTGATGTATGTGATGGTCTACACAAGACCAGACATCGTCCAAGCAGTGGGAGTCCTTAGTCGATTTATGGCTAACACTGGATGGCTACATTGGGATGCAATGAATAGTGTGTTTAGATATTTGCGGGGTACTTCTAAGTATTCCTTATGTTATCATGGTTATCCTACAGGACCTCAACATTCACTTTGTATTCATGGATTTGTGGATTCAGATTGGGCAAGTGACATTGATAGCAGGAGATCCACTAGTGCTTATGTGTTCACTATGTTTAGTGGTGCTATTAGTTGGATGAGTAAGTGGCAACATGTGATCTCTTTGTCTACTACTGAAGCTACATGGCAGAAACTCATGCTTGTAAAGAAGCCATTTGGCTTAAGAGATTATGTTCTGATGTTGGGTTTGATGCAGGGAAGATTACTATTTGTTGTGATAGTCAGAGTGCCATATGTTTGGCAAAGAATCCTACTTTCCATGCAAGGACTAAGCATATTGATGTTCAGTACCATTTTATTTGTGACATGGTAGAGGATGGTAAGGTAAACTTGGAAAAAGTTGAAACTTTGATGAATGTTGCAGATTCCTTGACAAAACCTGTGAGCACAGAAAAGTTCAGATGGTGTTCAGAGTCTATGGGCCTCACGGCCCCTAGCAATTAAATCATGGTGTTGATACTCTATTTGCTCTTGCAAGGCATTTGACAAGTGGGAGAATGTTAAGAAAAGTGTCTCAACCTTGCAACTTCAAAAGATTACTATTCTTCCTAGTTTTGGTCTTTTTGAATACCCTTTATCTTGGATAATGGTCTAGAACTTTTAAAGTTTCCAAAAGTTTCCAAGAGAGCTAAAAATAGTGAGACTTACTATTTTTAGTAATTTCTTCGATTGAGCTTGAATCGACCTGAAATTTTTCCCAGAAGGTGCGGAATAGTTCAGTGAACATCTCGGGTGAGTTTCATCTTAAGATCATATTTGAGTAAGATATTAAAGTTTCTATTTTTTGAAACTGCTGGAAAGTCTTTGAACTCAATTACTAGAATCAAAACTTCTCTAAATGTCCCAAAAATTAGGATAATTGCCATAACAGGTTATAGGGTGATAGATCTCTTCACGAGCTTTCTGACACATTAAACGGTTTGTCAATCAGACACCCAGATCAAAAGTTATGGCCTCCGGAAGTTGGACCTTCTGTTTTGGGAAATGTAAAAATGTGTTGGACACATAAAAGAGCTATAAAGGGGAGAGTTACATGTGTTGGTGTGTGGTTTGGCACATCACAAGGCATCTTTGATTGGAGATAATTTGGGTGCCACTTTTTGGGTGGTTTTAGCTCATGGTTTTGTAATTACTGTTGGTGGTGTACTATATTGTATCTCCTATATATTAGGAACTTGAGATGGAGGTTGCATGTCAGAATCTTATAGATGTCGAATTACCTTTTGGATCTCTGGTTGGATATAGTCATGTAAAAGCTTGCTCTGCAAGTATATTGTAATCTTCGTGATTCCTGAATAATATATTGGGTGGCTTTGGAGTGTGGGGTTTTTTACCTGAAAGGGTTTTCCCCATGTATATCTTGTGTTGTGAGTTTTGTGTTTGAATTTGGAAGTTGTTATTATCTTTCTATTAATGTGCATCTTAATCTGTAACTGTAAAAGAAAAAATTGCATAAATCTTTCCTCATTAGATCAGTGTAGGAAGCATTTTTTCACATACCTTGCTTCCTTTCACTCATCAATCTACAGATGAGAGCATGGCTCTGCAGATAGGCCTTTCTATCGCAGAATAAATTGTCTAAGCTCACCTCAGGAATGTGCTTTGCAAGCCGAACAAGTAGGGGAAGAACCTTGCTGCAATTCCCAACTAGGGAATTGACATCATTTAGAGAAGTTAGCAAGGGGAGATTGTGGGGCTTTCTATCCCTGTGACCTGGGTCTTGGTGATCAAGTGCCAAATAATCCCTAAAGTTGCCCCCATAATCCTTGTTAAGCTTCCCAAAGCCATTGGATGCCTATGAGGCATGCCTTCGATGCATATAAGCGGGTGATAGTGGAGGAATTTGATGGCCATCCCCATTGCCCAAATCACCAAATTTTCCATACCACCAGCTATTCATAGACGAAGCTTGAGAATTGGGAAAATGACAATGAGCATAGGGCACCTCAAAGCGAGCGCAAACCCTAGCACCCATCTGCAGAGAAACCTTAAAATATAGGCTTGGGGGTGCCAATCCAAATCTTCCAGCTTAGCTGTGTGAAGACTTGAGTCGCCTCTGATTGGGGATACTTCACCTCGATCATGTGAGCCACCATCAACACTCGAGGGAGCAATCGTAGAGTTCACAGGGTCTCGAGCAAAGCTTCTCATTTTTAGAGTAGAGTAATTGTTCTAATAACTATTATTAATAATAAGTGTTAAAAATGATAATTTAAATTTAAAAATATAAAATATATATAGAATCATAGTTTTATATATTATATTAATATTATTTTATTTTATTTGTGAAAAAATATATAGAAACATGTTAATCTCATCCATCCTTTTTCATATAGCTTGTACATAAACTTGTATAGTGAGGTATTATTATAATATGAGTTTATTTAAGTTACCTAAGTGCTAATTTAAAGTAAATTTTTGAGATATAAAAGTATTGCTTTTAAATCTCATATAAATGAGTTATTTTATTGTTAGTTTATTTATGTAGCATCAAAAATTGTTACCACTCACAATTTCACACTAGGTTTAGCATCCCTTTAGCGTGTATGTGTATCTCTGCTCATGAAGTGCTTGATTTAGGACCTGATTAAGAAATAACAATAAATGTCATAATTGTTGAATCTTCGGGGGCTGATTTAGTTGGGACTAGGGTGCCCAACGCCTGGGTCTAGCCTTTTTTCCCCAAGTAAAGTTTGAAGTTATAGTGTCGGCCTTGCTACATTGGGTAAATTACACCTTTTATCAGCCTAACGTGACTCTTCCAAGAGTAATTAAGATTCATATATATGTAGCTCTCTCTTTCTCATTTACATAGATGAAATGAAAGGATGATGAAGTGATATTTGAATGAATACTTGGTTACAAGATCTCTCTACAATTTTGAAGCTCTCTACTTATGAATTACCATTGTTGCTATTGAACTAACCCTTGCAGGTATTTGAGGAAGCTTCTTCCTTCTCCAACATCTCCTAGTTTGCACCTAGTGTTGCGACATCAAAACCAACTAGGGTTTCATGGTGAGTTCATTTCATTGTAATTAATTACAACATTCTTTGTTGTATGTTTTGCCTCTACTCACCATGAGCACACACTCTCTATCACACTTATCATTGTTGTTGTGGAAGTGGAAACACTTACATAGGGTTTGGCCGAGGCAAGCCCCTATACAACCCCAAACATTTTCCCTCCTCTTGTGTATGTAGATACGAAGAGAAGGTTGTTGATATTGATGAATGATGAACAAGTGAAGGTTATAGAGTTAGAGATATATGCACAGGTGTTGATCTACCCTAAAACCCTAGGACTAGGGTGCCTAGCACCTGTGTCCTACCTAGACATTATTTTATTTTAGTGACAGGTTCCTTTTTGTCTGCTTATTCCATCTCTACTCCTATTTTCTATTTTCTATCATTGTTGTTTGTATTGTTACTCATCTTGCTCATTAGGTCTTCTCATTTGCATAGTTTAGTCAACACATTTAATATCAGTCCCTAATCATTACAGTAAAGGAACAAAGTTCCCACCAACCTGTAGCTTGGCTTTCCTTTTAGGACGACACCCAAGTCTATAGTCGTTGGTAGCTTGTGTTCCAATGTGTAGTAAGGAAAGATTGATCTAATTGCTTCATTGTTGATTAGGATCCTCTTTTCACACATCACATTTTAGTTAAGGGTTATTTTTATTTTTGTTTACTTAATAGTTAAATATATATGATTAATGTTTTAGTTTTGATTATTTTTGTTTTACCTTAAATTTGACAACCTGTCAAAATACTAATATTTAATAATAAGTATATATAAATCCAAATAAGTAATTCAAATGTTTTTTTTTTTTGTTTTAATGGTTGTAAAATGTAAGATAAAAGGTAACATTAATAAAATAACTCAATGTAAATTAGCATACCTATCTTTAGAAAAATCTATGTAAATTCTAGAGGTGCTTATTCCCCACTTTAATCACAAATCTAGTAATAAATAGGTATGGAGAATAATGGCTCTAGCATCTTTTACATTATTTTTCTAAAGATAGGTATGCTAGTTTATTTTACTTTAGAACTATTTTATTCACCAAATATATACATGCACACATGACAATCCTAAACTTTTTTCCTACTTTTTTCCACCTCATTCTATATTTTTTTCATTGTTTTTCCCTCTACCTAAATGGGCCGTAACATGGTGAATCAAGGTAAATATGAGCAAGTAATAGCAAAATTTATTTATTTATTTACTTATTTTATATTCTTTTCATTATTTTTCCCTCTACCTCAATGGTGAACAAAGGTAAATTAAAAAACCCTAAATTATAATTGTAACAGAGAAAAAATTATCATTTTGCTCACAACAAATTTAATTTTTTTCCTATTTTTTCACTCCACTTTATATTCTTTTCATCTTTTATAAGATATATAATTAATAAGATTAATAAATTAATAAAATAATCAAACTACTAACTTAATAAAATTTAAAGATATAAATACAATTAATAAAATCATAAAATTTAAGAGCTATTATTTTATTTTTATTTTTTGGTAGATAAGTGTAGCGCCCTTTCTATTAAACTAGAAAACCAAAAATGTACATAGCATGGCTCAATGAGCATGCAATTTACAAAATCAGGCACTTGGCATATCAAGATGCCACATGAATTGTAGGCCCTCTGAGAGCTCGAAGGCACGCTCAATGTAAGGGGGAGAAAGCAAGTCCCCATATTGACTCAAGAAATAGTTAAACACCTCCATATTATTTATGTGTATTCCATCTTGAAAGAGCCTTAAGGCTTCAACTATTCTCTTGTTCTTTCTAACAGCACTGAAAATGCCCATGAGTAAGCCATAAGCAAGCCTCTTGTTGAAGGCAGAGGCTTCATAAGTTGCTTCCCTCAAGTCCCTCCTTATGAAAGCATGAGAGATCATCTTGCCACTCGGCTTCCTTCCCATAATAAACATGACTGGTGTTAGGAAGTCTTTGTACAGGGTGTTGTCATGGATATGCTCTCCTATGAAATGATGCATGCCTATAACCTTCTTGATCGCTTCTACCACACCATCACGATTTGCATTGAACAATCTACGAAGTTGGTCATCAACTGACTCTTATTTTTCTTGCTCCGCCTCCTCCCACTCTTCCTCTTCTAGTTCCTCATCCTCATCCTCCTAACTATCTTCTTAAACCTCTGAATCATCCCTCCCTTCACTGTATTTGCAGATACATTCGAAAC
Source organism: Cunninghamia lanceolata (assembly GCA_027924645.1). Lineage (NCBI taxonomy): Eukaryota > Viridiplantae > Streptophyta > Pinopsida > Cupressales > Cupressaceae > Cunninghamia > Cunninghamia lanceolata. The sequence goes on from BSBN01000771.1 coordinate 5,923,845, forward strand.
TCATTCTATCTGCCATCTTGAGTGAAGGAAATTGGAGACAGATGGTGAATTCATAGGAATTTAAGACCGCTCACAGGATTGCCAATGAGAAATCCACTCCTAGATTTTCCAAATTGGGATATCTGAATAGACCTTGTGAATCTTCAACCATGATGATCACTAATCAAACAATAGATATGACAACAAGAAAAGCAAGTTTGGGAAGTCTGAATGTCCTTTGATGCTAGGTACTCTCGTGAACAAGGTAGACCATCATGTTGGAATATCAGCCCAGTCAGATATGTTACTAGTTACTAATTCATCAACATGTCCATCGCATGCTTTATTTTCCAAAAAGTCTACCATGCAGTTGCCTTCTCGGTAGGTATGGTTTATGGTCACATTCATGCCCTCTAAGAGTCTCCATATCGACTCAGTGATATTTTTTAGCTTCCAATTAGAAACTCTTCCATTTCTAATTGAGTTGATACATACCTGGGAGTCCCCTTCTATATCTATGTTCAGAATGTTCTCCTTCTTGTATAATTCAAGGCCATGGAGTAGCACCTTCAACTCAGCTTCATTACTGGTTCCTTTCAGGAGCTTCTTGGTAATCACCCAGATGAACTCTCTTTTGTCATTTCTTATGGTAATACCAACTCTCGACACACCGGGGTTCCCTCTTACCACCCCATCAAAGTTCATCTCCAACCTACCTGCCAGCAGTGGACACCATTTCACCCTTGCTCTTTTCTTACAAGCAGTAGGCTGGTTTGAGTAATAATTTTGTGGAATCTTCAGGTCATTCCATACCTTCATGGATTCTCTATCCCAGCTAGAAAATGGTTTCGGGGACTTTTAAGAGCTATTATTATTTACTTAAGGCTTATATTTATTAAGTTATTTTATTTTTTTTACTTTGTGTTATTTTAATTTAGAACTATTTAAGAATTATTTTATAGCTTTAATTTTTTAAAATATACGTGGAGCTATTAATACATTCTTATTTTATTTACTAAGAGTTATTTTATTTTATTTGCATTATGTTGTTTTACTTTAGAATTATTTAAGAACTAGCATAGATATCTTAAATAGATAGGTGCCTCGAGACTGATGTAGTTAAGATATCTATGCTAGTTTATTTTATGGTTTCTAACATTATATCAAGGCCTTATTAGTACTTGCCTTTGGCAGTACTATTGCAATGAGTTTTTTCTTATCTAGTGATTAATCTATGTATAGGAAACTAATCAAAACAAAGTATTATTTTTCATGTTGGACAAATTTTAATTTTTCCTAAGTCTACATGAGAAAATTTTAACAAAAATTATTGGGAAAATGATTTATCTCTGTTGTGATTGGCTCAAAAAAATGACCTCTTAAGGGTGGATTTTATGGAAATACTATTTTGAATGAAACAAACACCTAAAATTGAGGAGAAAAATCCGGTTAGAAGCAAAGAGGTGGAAATGCTAACAAATTAACTTGTTTAATTAAATTATGAGTGAGTAAATTCTTGCAGAAATTTGGTTATGAAACAAATAATTTTTGGTTATTAAACAAATAATTTTTTTAATGTTAAACAAATAATTTTTTTCCTTAAAGTCTATGCAATATTATAACAAAAATTGTAATACTTATATTGATATAATATTCATATTTTATTTTATTCTTTTATGTATAAATATCAAAAATTAAAATATTGTAGTGATCTAAATATTAATATGAAACGAACACCTAAAATTGAGGAGAAAAATCTGATCAAAGCAAGGAGGTGGCAATACTAACAAATTAACTTGTTTAATTAAATTATGAGTGACTAAATTAAAATATTGTAGTAATCTAAATATTAATATATTATTATATTATGTAATATTATATTCATATTAATCTGATTGTTTAATTTGTATTCAATAGAATAATATAATTAATAATATATTAACAATAATATTTATATTAAATTATTGAGTATACAAATAATTGGAATTATGATTATAATGTATTTATATTTATGTTATATTATATTGTTATGTCGTAAAATGTCTCCTTAGGACTTTTACCTCCCGGGTCCCTTGTTTTTTAATCATGCATGTTAGAATTAACTCTCGAGACAAAATGGCCCGAAACCCATGTCAAATGGGGCTTGAGGGACATTGCAGAGCCTAAACCCTGACCCAAAATAGTGTTGCAAATATGTACCTAAGTAGTGTTGTCATTATGTGAACATATTCTTGTTGTCATTGGTGTCAATTGTGTCTTATTTTGTTGCCTGTTCAAGAGATTGGAATGTTGAGGATATTGAGAAAATTAATGAAGACTCAATGTTTATGGACCATATGGCTATGTGGAGGATTGCCAGAGGTTGTTCCAATTAAGAATTGAGAAGTCTGCATGAAGATTTGAAGAAGTTATGGCCTTCTAAGTAGAACCGGATTTTACTATACTCAGAAGAGACATAGTGACAGTAAGTTGATCTAGATTGCTCCGTAGTAAAATATTATGGTTTACAGATCTGAATTCATGTTTGGGAAGTCAATGTGTATCATCAACTCTAGTGGTTCATGGTTTGGAGGTCCACAAGCTATCTTTCTAGTTTGACAGTCATGGCAGAGAGTGTTCTTGAGGTTCTGGAGGAAGATACAAATAATTCTGGTAATTTGGTATAGAGTGCATGATATTGGTGAATTTAATGTGCTTGTGGAGGTCTTTGGATCGTGTGGCTACTATGTTGGAGGTCCGCATTGAAGTTTGAGCTTGTTGTTGAAGATTTCTTCTTGGAGGTTATTGTTCTTCCTAGTTCCTAGCTGACTGGATGTTCCTAGCATGTTGCGAATGATCTAAGAGCATTTTATGAAGCATGGCATATGTGTAGAGGAAGATTCAAGTCTCAGTTGTATTTGGCCGACAGTGTAATAATCTGTGTTAAGTTTAGCCAACCTTATTGATCATTCCAAGGTTGATGAAGTGTATAAATACTTGTTGAAGAGTTGTTGAAAATCATCCTTGTATGAAATGAATTAAATATGAAGAAAGGATCTAAAGTAGAGCAGGGAAGAAGAGGAGCGAAAGGAGTATAGAGTGAAGAGTCAGTGAAGAAGAATTTGAAGATAGAAGCAAAAGTTTTTGTGAGCCTTCAAAGGGACTGAATTAGGCATGAATGTAGATGTTATTTCTTAGTTCATTATCTCTGTGTAAATCATAATTTCTTATAGGTAATGAGCCTCCTTTTGAGCAGTGAGCTCTGGGCAGTGCGCTCGAAGGCATGTGCCTTCTATTTTCTTAAGTACTTTTAATAGGGTACACATTTTTGTGGGTTACCCCCACCATGGTTTTTCCCTTAACGGGGTTTTCCACATCAAAAAATTTGGTGTTACATGTTCATGTTGTTTATGCTCATGTGTTGATTCATGCTTAAATGTTTACATCATTAATTTGTTTGTAAATTAAGAAAGAAGATTAAAAGTGTAGAAAAGGTTAAAGTTTAGGGACAATTGATTCACCCCCCCTCTCAGTTGTCTAGACTAATTCCAACAAATAGGTCCTAGGAGAAGGGTGCTCACGCCCTTATCATGTCCTATTTTAGTGGGGTCCCAAATTTGAATGTTGGTAAAGTGACAGTTAAAGGCCTTCCTTGCTGACATCTTAAGTTTGATTTATGAAATTTGTAGCAGGAATACATATATAAGCATGTTTAGGGTTTCATTTGTAAACTAGAAGATGATTATGAGACTTTGACAAACTTATGATTTTAGAGCATTCAAGGCATTCATTATGTTATAGAGCAGAATATTGTTGTTGTGTTTGTTATTGCATATTTGGCTTCATCTTCTCATGTTGTGAAGGATCTTCATCTATGTGAGAGTTAAACCTATGAGGTGATATCTATTTGTTCTTTCAATCAATAATTATCAATTTTTTTTCCCTCTGTCTTGCAAGGATACATACTCTCTATCTAACAACAGTGTTGGAAGGCTTGAATGCCATTCCGGGGCTTGATCAAGGCAAGCTCCTAAACACCACAACCCCCCAACCCCTCTCTTGTGATTCCAAGTGATAGGTGTCATATTCTATGAAGTGGAGTTATAGAGGAGTGTTACAGAGTATAATGATCCTGGATTTGAAGGAAAGAGTGAAAAAGAGCAGAATTGGGACAAGGGTGCTAGTCCATGTGTCCTCCAAGTTTGTAGAGCCAAAAATTAACAGAACAATGATAATCAACATCAAAAAAGGTCTAGGAAACCTTGATAAAAATACTACATTGGACTTCGGTGGGAGTCCCTTCGTCCTTGACATTTCTGAATCTCAAACTTCAAAATCTGGTATGAATCTAATCTTCATCTAGTGTCTCTGTGTGCGAGCATTTGTCAGAATTTATCTGTTTGTTTACGATTATGTAATAATTAGGGTTTTGATCATAGTTGGGCTTAAATTAACACAACATTAATTAATTTCCACATTTTCCTATCATTAGTTGAATCCTCTTGCAAAAGTTGAGATGCCACTTGGTTAATTGTCCTTGAATGTGTGTAGTAAAAGGAGGATCTAAACCATACATCAAACTAATCCATCTTCCCTCTTTTTCTACATTACATTTTGGTGAACCCATGTTTTATTACATTTTGCACCTTGTTGAGCATTTTACTTCATATTTGCATTCATTCAGTTCATTGTCATCCTATTGCATTTGAAAATCTACAAAAAATTGAAATTTTTGAAAAATTTGAAAAAAATTGGCATCCTAGGCTTGCATTAGGGCATAGTTTGCATCAATTTCATTGCATTTCATCTAATATCTAATTTTTACATCAGATCTGATATAAATTACAGCAGTACATGATTTTATAATTATTTTCATTGCATTTTCATGCTTCATTTGCTAGAATTTGCTTGAAATTGTACATTTTCCATATAACCTAGTCTTTGCAATAGCTAGGGTTTGTGGGTAAAATCTTGTTTCAGATTTTACTAGTCTTTTAAACACTCTTTTAAATATGTTTTCATATTGTAGTGTTTCATCATAGTGTGTTTTTGCATTTGCATTCCAATCCTTGCATTTGCACATTGTGTATTTCAACAAATATATCTTCTTTCTAGGGTTTGTTCTATTAGTTTGTGCATTGGGTGTTGTATGCTTCTACATGAGTCTTATAACCCATTGCCCTAATAAAGATATCCCCGTAAGGAGAAGTCTTAGATTAATGGGTTCTATTGCCCCTGAAACTAACAGTGTTCCTACATTTGAAAATCCATTGAACACCTTCTTTACAAAAGGAGAAACACAAACTTTGCAAGATATTATACCTCCTACAATAACAATGGAAGAACAAGTACTTCATGATGTTGAGGACCCTATTGATGTGATAACACACGTACCTGATGAACAAATAAACAAACTTGATAAAGAACTAGCTGATTTTCAAGCATTTATGGAAAATGAAAGGATAGCGGAAGAAGTTGTATCTATGGTTCATAATATAAGAGAGTTATTAGGAGAAGGACAAGATGATGTTAACATGATTCAAGGCTTAGTGCATATAGTGCATCATAATATTATGCTGGTGACTGAATGTGTGAATATTATTAATAACATATCATCACCATCTCATACACAAGTATCGGCACCTATACCGACTATTGGAATGTCTACTTTTACATCAACAATTCTCACTACTAATGCACATGCTTGTAGTGATGCTACCACTAGTATTGGAGTATCTAATGGCATTAATTCACAAAATTACAAGGCTGTGGGATTCAACTATCAAAACCAAGCACCTAGGGTGACTTCTTTTATGAATAATCACTCTCAACCACCACTCAATCTTACATATTCTCAACCACCTTTTACCTACAATTATTTTCAACCACCTCCAAATCACAATTACTCTCAACCACCTTTTATTACCACTCACAATCAATCTCCTCAGAATTTCATGACCATGGCTTCAAATTCTCAAACTGCATCTTCTAATGATGCCCTCTTAAACCAACTCTTGCAAGGCATGACTTCTTTACAACAAAAGGTGACGAGCTTGACAGATTCTTCAGAACCTAATATACCAACTCATCGTGCATGTAATCCTCTATCTTATGCAATCTTGAGAACTCCTATGCCTAAGAAGTTTGAAACTCCTCGTTTTGAAAAATATGGTGGAAAAGGTGATCCTAATACTCATGTGGTAGCATTCACGACTATGTGTAGTGATTTCTACTTTGAAGAGGACTTGTTAGAAAAACTTTTCTCATGATTTCTCGAAGATACTGCTTTGGAGTAGTTTTGCTCTTTACCTCCAAATTCAATACACTCTTTCTCTCAGCTAGTTGATCAATTCTTACAACATTTTCAAACAAAAATTGGACCTCAAGTCTCATTAATTGATTTAGTTCATTGCAAGCAAGGTCCGAAAGAGAAGTTAACTCTAGAGTTTATTAGTTGATATCAAGATATTTATGCGCAAATTCAATACTAGATGAATGATGAGGATGTTCAGAAGGTATTTATTACAAATCTACAACCTAACATTTGTGATAAGATCCTCTTGATGAAGTATAATTCTTTTCAACATTTATGCACAGCCCTTCTTGATTACCAACTTTCGCCTAGTCAGTATGAAAACCAAAACTCATCGGCTCAAGTTGGTCAATCCATGGCTAGACCTTCACAAAACAACTTTAAAAGGAATAAAAGAGTTTCATCAAGGTTACTGGACAAAATTCAAATAATTTTTCACAAGTGTCTGCTATCACTAATCCGAAGAGGGCACCGTTTTAGTATCGACAACAGCAAAGACAGTTCAGTCCAATATCTGACTCCTTACATTGTATCATGAATCAAGCAGTGAGTAATAATCTCTTGAAGCTTCATCTGATCAAACCATTGGATACTAATAGAATGCAAGTATCTCACTTTGATGCTAATGATTTTTGTCATTACCATCAGCAACAAGGGCATGATACTAAATGATGTATGCGTCTTAAACATGAAATTCAAGACCTCATCAACTCGAATGTTATACAAGTAACTGGTGTGAATGACAATAGAAATAAGTCGGTTGCTCCTCTGAATTAGAATTTACAGATCTTTACTAATACATTTCCTAGACATAACCAAAACAATATGATGGAACAAAATATAGTAGAAGTGGAAGAGGACTATTTGGATTATGATGAAATAGTGGGTATGATAGAAGTGGATAAGGAGAAAATTGCAAATTCACCTCATCCATGAGGAAATGATATTTATGTTGAGGTTCCTCTGCTGTTATCCCTTCAAGGATCAGGAGTTAACCAAAATGCATTGGAAAGACAAATTGAACAATTGAAACAAGAGATTATGATATAGGAAAAGGTTGCTATGGTGGAAGATAGTCCATTTCACTATGAAAAATTGACTCACCAGAATAATAAATCAAAGGATAAAAAAAGAACAAGGTGGTTATCATCAGTGGGAAATAGTAATGATTCCCCTCCTCACAAACAACAGAAGATCAAATATACAATGATTGGACAAACAAACATTGATAGGCCATCTTGAAAATACGAATCAAACAAATTCAAATTATTCACACTTTTTACAAAACTTGATGGAGCACCTTTCTAAGATGCTCATGAGTTCAATCCTTTCTTAGCAATAGGTAAATATTTCTAACCCTGGTGGTCACCTATGTTGTAGCACTATTTGCTCATTTATGTGACCTCCCCTCTTGTGTTGTGTTGTTTAAGCCTCCTTGGATGACCCTTGATACTCTTGTAAGGTCAAGGATACCAGGAGATAGCCTTTGTTGTGACCATTCTTCTATTTGTATCATCATTCTTCTATTATTCCTCTCCTCTATTTTATTGTTGTGTGTCGTGCCTTAGGGGCATAGCATTGCAGTTGATGACCTGGGGGGCATCTTCCTACATGACAACTCTAAGGCATTTATCTCCTCTCTCATTTAATTGTTTACCTTCTTCTAGTGATTCTCCCTAGTCGACGATTGACAAAACCAAACATATACTGATATGGATCGTGTGTCCCTTCAATAAGCAAAGTAAAAAATGGACCTTGTCTATAAATGAAGATAGGATTGATTTATATATCTGACACTTGGATAGTAGAATCACTCCGTGTGGATATTTTGATGTTGTCTTATCTTTGTTAAAAAATCATAACAATACATCCGCTCCATGCACTTTGTTTGTTTTGGGTGTCTCACCTTGTTGTTACACTTAGTTCTGAGATGCTTGTAGTATAAGCCCAATGGCTATATTCAGACTCAAACCCATTTGTGTAGCCCTGGCTTCTTTGTTTTCATGTATAACTTTCATGTTTTGTTTATATTAAGATGTGTTTGTGGGAAGATTCGGCGATCGTGGCATATGTCACCTTTGGGGGCATGGGATTTGTGAAAGCTCTTGTTCCCTTGTGTGTTTTATCTCTACCTTAACATGATTGATATCGGTACATGATATCAACCACCTTAAGGTGGGGGCATATGAGGTAAGCTGCCTAATGATTTTGGTACTAACGAAGTGTGTTTGTAAGCCCTCCACAGAGGCGGGATATCATGTATATCATTTTATTCAAAAGCCCTTTGCAGAGGTGGGGATGGTGTATCTCTTGACCTAGTGCACATCCTTTTTCTTTCAAAAGTCCTCTGAGTAGGCAAGGTTGGATTTGAGACTATCCCCCCTTAAGCTTGTCTTTAGTATTTGTTGTAGCATAACCCCAACCATCAAGTGTGTCTGTAGTGTGTTTGAGATGGTGGGAACTTATCAATAAGCTTCTCCCATCATCTTCTTTTCCATGTTTAAGACGTATAGTATGTCTTTGGCATGCTATATGGCTCTCATGTTTTCCATGTGTTTTCCCCATGTGTAGTTTCAAGGGTGTGGCAAAATGTCCCTCCTACACTCGGGTTTTGTATGGCATGTTTTATCCCAAGCATAGTCTCAAGGGTGTGGCAAAATGCCCCTCCTATGCTTCGGGTTTTGTATGGCGTGCTTTCTCTCAAGTGTAGTCTCAAGGGTGAGGCAAAATGCCCCTCCTACACTTTGAGATTTGTTTGGTGTGTCTTCTCCCCCATATGTAGTCTCAAGGGTGTGGCAAAATGCCCCTCCTACATTTTGGGGTTGTGTGTTGCATTTTTACTTTCCATGTATCTGCATTCATATATGTGTGAAAATGAAAAAGAAATATCACTGTATTCATCATGTTTTGTGTGTCTTCAATACTGTCTTCTCCATGTCTGGCATGCCTGTTACTATCTTCTTTGTGTTTTGCATGCTTGTTACTATCTTCATTGTGTTTGGTGTATCTGCGATGTGTTTTCTCTAATGTCTACCTGAGACTAGGGGCTAGGAATATCTCCTCAATCTTTGTGTACACATTAGCTTCAAGTGCTTGGCATGTTTTCTATGTTTTCAACTATACTTTAATGCATGTATGGCTCATAAGATCATACATACATTAAAGTGGGGGATAAATGTTATGTCGTAAAATGTCCCCCTAGGACTTTTACCTCCTAAGTTTATCTCCTGGGTCCCTTAATTTTTATCATGCATATTAGAATTAACTCCAAGACAAAATGGCCTGAAACCCATGTCAAATGGGGCTTGAGGGACATTGCATAGCCTAAACCCTAACCCAAAATAGGTCCTAGGACAAGGGCGCACGCACCCTTCTCCTACCCTATTTTGGTGGGGTCCCAAATTTGAATGTCAGTAAAGTGACTATTAAAGGCCTTCTTTGCTTAAGTTTGAATTATGAAATTTGTAGTAGGAATACATATATAAGCATGTTTAGGGTTTCATTTGTAAACTAGAAGATGACTAGAATATGATTATGAGACTTTGGCAAACTTATGATTTTAGAGCATTCAAGTCATTAATTGTGTTGCAAAGCAGAATATTGTTGTGTTTGTTATTGTAGATTTGGCTTCATATTCTCATGTTGTGAAGGATCTTCATCTATGTGAGAGTTACACCTCTAAGGTGATATCTATTTGTGCTTTCAATCAATCATTTATCAAATTGTTTTTTCCTCTGTCCTGTAAGGATACACACTCTTCGTCTAATAACAGTGTTGGAAGGATTGAATGTCATTCCAGGGCTTGACCAAGGCAAGTTCCTAAACACCACAACCCCCAACCCCTCTCTTATGATTGCAAGTTACAGGTATCGTATTATGTGGAGTGAAGTTGTAGAGGAGTGTTGTAGAGCGTAAGGATCTTGGATCTGAAGGAAAGAGAAAAAAAGAGTAGAATCAGGACAAGGGCGCTAGTCCATGTGTCCTCTAGGTTTGTAGAGCTAGAAATTAATGGAACAGTGATAATCAACATCAAAAAAGGTCCAGGAAACCCTGATAAAAATACTACATTTTACTTTAGTGGGAGTCCCTCCATCCTCGACATTTTTGAATCTCAAACTTTGAAATCTAGTATGAATCTAATCTTCATCTAGTGTCTCTATGTGCAAGCATTTTTTAGAATTCATCTGTTTGTTTATGATTTTGCAATAATTAGGGTTTTGAGCATAATTGGGCTTAAATTAACACAATAGTCATTAATTTCCAAATTTCCCTACCATTAAAAGTGACAACCAACCTGTAGATGAATCCTCTTGCAAAAGTTGAGATTCCACTCAGTTAACTGTCCTTGAATGTGTGTAGTGAAAGGAGGATCTGAACTATACATCAAACCAATCCATCTTCCCTCTTTTTATACATAACATATAGTAAAATAAAATATTGATATATTTTTGTATATAAGTATTAAATATTAATATAATTTAGATCTAAATATTAATATATTAGATTGTGTAATATTTATATTTATATGATTATTTAATTTTTAAGCTATGTGTAAGAGTAAGAACAAAACTATTTTAAGCTATGTTTAAGAGTAAGAACAAAATGGTTTAAAGTTAGTTATATTTCTTAAATTACAGGATTATTTTAAAAAATTGTTATGAACAGAGAGCTAAGAATTGAAGTGTAGAAGTACGATAGATTTTGCGAGCTCTTTATCCTTGTTTACTGTGACTATTGAACTTCTATGTTTAGTGGTACTATTTAACATCTTGTTTAATATGTTTTACAAATTGAGGATTGTTTAATTTGTTTATTTAGTGACTAAAGTAAATAATATTTATTTGTGTCTTTATTTCGCATAGGACAAATCTCACAGGAAAAGAAAAAAAAGAAGATATCTCATTGAAAATCAAATGTGCAGTACTATTTCCAGGTGAGTCATGTTTTATAGGAGGAAAACATTTAGAATGAAGATAAATGAATAACAAGTAAAACATTCGTTCAAGATTTAAAGATTTCATAGCACAAATATTCAATATTGTTCAAGATTTTGTATAAATATTAAATATTGAAATATTATACTGATTAAATAGTAATATATTATATTCAGTAATATTCATATTAATATTTAATTTTTATTCATTATATAAATTGATTATAAAATTCTTATTTTAAATATCAATAGAATAATATAATTAAAATAATATTATAAATAATATTAATATTAAATTATTGATTATACAAATACATAATTATCATTATAATGTATTTATATTTATATTTATGTTATATTATAGTAAAAATAAAACGGTTTAACTAATTACCAAATTATTTAAAACAAATTCTTATGAACAAAGAGCTAAGAATTCAAGTATACAAGCACCACATACTTTGTGATTATGGCTTTATTTTGCCACAAATCTCACAGGAAAAAAAAAGGAAGAAGATATCTTAGTAAAAAATCAAGGAGGAAAAAATTTAGAATGAAATAGATGAATAACAAGTAAAACAATTTAGTGGAAGTTAACAAGGCATCATTATTGTGTTTCTTTTCCAACATTGGGTGATAGACTTCATAATATACTTATCCCATTTTTCTCACATATTCTTGTTAAAGTTGGTAAGCCAACCTCACAGATCCCAATGAACACCTGCAAGCAAATACCCTGTCACATAAAGGAGATCAAGAGGCACAAAAATGGTGCTCTACAACCTTGAAGCAAAATATGCATTAACAAGAATGAATAATTACAAAGAGATCAATCCTTAAGAAAGGAGATCAAAACCCTAGGATGAATAATTAATAATTAATTATTAATGGGCCTAAGTTTAGCTTAAGTGAAAAATAAAGTAAAAGTGACTTAATTAATTAATCAATATGATTAAATGGGTAAGTGCAGGAAGATGGGGGGCCAAAAAGGGGTCTTAAGTGGCCACTTTTTTTCTGAAATCAGGAAATACTGGCCTTGGATGAGAAATTGAGCATAGTTACACTCAAAATTTGGAGATGCAACCAAAACAATGTTCGTAGTGCTCCGAGTCTACTTTCTAAACTACTATTTTGTTTTGAAAATGGCATAGATTAAGGGGTTCAAAAGAGGAAGCCATAGAAATTGGTGTTGTTTCTGTCAAAAAAACATAACATAGCATGTTTTGTGGCTCCCTCAAAAGGTCAACTTTTTTTTGGTATTTTTAAAATCACTTTGGTGAGAAATTAGCTAATAGCATGTAGTTTATGCCCGATTTTTCTAATAAATTTTTGATGAATATTTGATTTTTTACTAATTTTTAAAGTGGACACATCCTAAAAAATATAATTTTGGCCGTGCTACCCCTATAAATTTTGAAAACTAATTGAAAATCATTTTTTTATTTTTTTAATATTTGTAGAATGGAGTCTAGTTTCTAAATATGTAATTTTTTTGAAATTTGAATGAATAGTTATTTTACAATGAAAAAAAGACCAAACAGTGGTTTTTGCCTAAAAACAGACACACAAACAAAAGAAATTAAAGATGAAAGGCTTAACATTGTTAAAATGTGAAAAAAATCACATCGTCAAATAGCTAAGAGAAAGCCTAACATTACCCATGTGTTCGATTTGTTCAACCTTGAAACACGTACAAATCTGAGGGTTAGCACAAACGAAATTATGTGAAATTTTGAAGAATATAGAAAAACACGTCTGTGACTATTCATAAGGCACTCCAAGCCTTTGGGTTGGAAATCCAAAGCAAATACCAAGCCCAAGGCTTGGGATTCCCAAAGCAAGAAATAACGCGCTCGCGTTATGTTTTGCCTTGCATTTTTCTTTCCCGCATGTCTGTCTTTTGTCATGTTTTACATAACGCGAGCGCGTTATAACGCGCTCGCGTTATGTCCCACTCAAATTTTTTTACATTCAAGGCTATTAATCATGAGGGTTAAGGGATGAGGGATAGAGTTGGAGGGTTTAGGGATAAAGGATTAGCGTTTAAGGTATACTATCAAGCCTGTTGAGGGTCTAGGAATAGGGATAGCATTTAAGGTTTAGGGATGAGGGATGACAGATTACGGTTTAGGGTTTAGGGATAGGGTTGAGGGTCGAGGGATCAATGTTAAGGGTTGAGGGATTAGGGTTTGACATTGAGAGTTGAGGGTTGAGGTTCAAGGGTCAAGGGTTTAGGGATAGGGTTTAGGGTCGAGGGATTAGGGTTAAAGTAGAGTGTGGAGGGTGTAAGGATTAGGGATAGGGTTGGAGGGTTTAGGGATAAGGGATTAGGGTTTAAGGTATAGTATCGAGTCTTTTGAGGGTTTAGGAATAGAGATAGCATTTAGGGATTAGGGATGAGGGATTATAGTTGAGGGATGATGGATTAGGGTTGAGGGTTGAGGGATTAGGGTTTAGGGATAAGGTTTAGGGTTGAGGGTTGAGGGATTAGGGTTTAAGGTATAGTGTTGAGGGTTGAGGGTTGAGGGTTTAGGATTAGGGTTTAGGGTTGACGGATTAGCATTTAATGTCAAGGTTAGGGTTAGAGTGTCGAGGGTAGAGGGATTAGGGATAGGGTTTAGGGTTGAAGGTTTAAGGATTGAGGGTTGAGGCTTTAGGGATGAGGGTTTAAGGCTTAAGATATAGTGTCAAGTGTTGAGGGTGTAGGGATAGGGTTTAAGTTTTAAGGGTTAAGGGTTGAGGGATAGGGATTAGGGTTTAAGGTATAGTGTTGAGGGTCGAGGGATCAGAGTTAAGGGTTGAGGGATTAGGGTTTGACGTTGAGGGTTGAGGGTTGAGGTTCGAGGGTCAAGGGTTTAGGGATAGGGTTGAGGGTCGAGGAATTAGGGTTAAAGTAGAGTGTGGAGGGTATAAGGATTAGGGATAGGGTTTGAGGGTTTAGGGATAAGGGATTAGGGTTTAAGGTATAGTATCAATTCTATTGAGGGTGTAGGAATAGGGATAGCATTTAGGGTTTTGGGATGAGGGATTAGAGTTGAGGGATGATGGATTAGGGTTGAGGGTTGAGGGATTAGGGTTTAGGGATAAGGTTTAGGGTTGAGGGCTGAGGGATTAGGGTTTAAGGTATAGTGTTGAGGATTTAGGGATAGGGTTTAGGGTTGAGGGATTAGGATTTGACGTTGAGGGTTGAGGGTTTAGGGTTTAGGGTTTAGGGTTAGGGTTGAGAGATGAGGGATCAGAGTTAAGGGTTGAGGGAATAGGGTTTGACGTCGAGGGTTGAGGGTTGAGGTTCGAGGGTCAAGGGTTTAGGGACAGGGTTGAGGTTAAAGGGATTAGGGTTAAAGTAGAGTGTGGAGGGTGTAAGGATTAGGGATAGGGTTGGAGGGTTTAGGGATAAGGGATTAGAGTTTAAGGTATAGTATCGAGTTTATTGAGGGTTTAGGAATAGGGATAGCATTTAGGGTTTAGGGATAAGGGATTAGAGTTGAGGGATGATGGATTAGGGTTGAGGGTTGAGGGATTAGGGTTTAGGGATAAGGTTTAGGGTTGAGGGTTGAGGGATTAGGGTTTAAGGTATAGTGTTGAGGGTTGATGGTTTAGGGATAGGGTTTAGGTTTGAGGGATTAGGGTTTAGGGTTGATGAATTAGGGTTTAATGTTGAGAGTTGAGGGTTAAGGGTTGAGGGTTGAGGTTGAGGGATAGGGTTAATGGTCAAGGGATTAGGGTTAAATAAGAGTGTCGAGGGTAGAGGGATTAGGGTTTAAGGTATAGTATCGAGCCTATTGAGGGTCTAGGAATAGGGATAGCGTTTAGGATTTAGGAATGAGGGATTAGAGTTGAGGGATGATGGATGATAGATTAGAGTTGAGGGTTGAGGCATTAGGGTTTAGGGACAAGGATTAGGGTTAGGGTTGAGGGATTAGGGTTTAAGGTATAGTGTTGAGGGTTTAGGGATAGGGTTTAGGGTTGAGGGATTAGAGTGAAGGGTTGAGGGATTAGAATTTGACGTTGAGGGTTTAGGGTTTAGGGTTAGGGTTGAAGGTCGAGGGATCAGAGTTAAGGGTTGAGGGATTAGGGTTTGATGTTGAGGGTTGAGGGTTGAGGTTCGAGGGTCAAGGGTTTAGGGATAGGGTTGAGGGTCGAGGAATTAGGGTTAAAGTAGAGTGTGGAGGGTATAAGGATTAGGGATAGGGTTGGAGGGTTTAGGGATAAGGGATTAGAGTTTAAGGTATAGTATCGAGTCTGTTGAGGGTTTAGGAATACGGAGAGCATTTAGGGTTTAGGGATAAGGGATTAGAGTTGAGGGATGATGGATTAGGGTTGAGGGTTGAGGTATTAGGGTTTAGGGATAAGGTTTAGGGTTGAGAGTTGAGGGATTAGGGTTTAAGGTATAGTGTTGAGGGTTGATGGTTTAGGGATAGGGTTTAGGTTTGAGGGATTAGGGTTTAGGGTTGATGAATTAGGGTTTAATGTTGAGAGTTGAGGGTTAAGGGTTGAGGGTTGAGGGATAGGGTTAATGGTCAAGGGATTAGGATTAAATAAGAGTGTCGAGGGTAGAGGGATTAGGGTTTAAGGTATAGTATCGAGCCTGTTGAGGGTCTAGGAATAGGGATAGCGTTTAGGATTTAGGAATGAGGGATTAGAGTTGAGGGATGACGGATGACATATTAGGGTTGAGGGTTGAGGCATTAGGGTTTAGGGACAAGGTTTAGGGTTAGGGTTGAGGGATTAGGGTTTAAGGTATAGTGTTGAGGGTTTAGGGTTGAGGGATTAGAATTTGACGTTGAGGGTTTAGGGTTTAGGGTTAGGGTTGAAGGTCAAGGGATCAGAGTTAAGGGTTGAGGGATTAGGGTTTGATGTTGAGGGTTGAGGGTTGAGGTTCGAGGGTCAAGGGTTTAGGGATAGGGTTGAGGGTCGAGGAATTAGGGTTAAAGTTGAGTGTGGAGGGCATAAGGATTAGGGATAGGGTTGGAGGGTTTAGGGATAAGGGATTAGAGTTTAAGGTATAGTATCGAGTTTGTTGAGGGTTTAGGAATAGGGATAGCATTTAGGTTTTAGGGATAAGGGATTAGAGTTGAGGGATGATGGATTAGGGTTGAGGGTTGAGGGATTAGGTTTTAAGGTATAGTGTTGAGGGTTGATGGTTTAGGGATAGGGTTTAAGTTTGAGGGATTAGGGTTTAGGGTTGATGAATTAGGGTTTAATGTTGAGAGTTGAGGGTTGAGGGTTGAGGGTTGAGGGTTGAGGTTGAGGGATAGGGTTAATGGTCAAGGGATTAGGGTTAAATAAGAGTGTCGAGGGTAGACGGATTAGGGTTTAAGGTATAGTATCGAGCCTGTTGAGGGTCTAGGAATAGGGATAGCGTTTAGGATTTAGGAATGAGGGATTAGAGTTGAGGGATGACGGATGACAGATTAGGGTTGAGGGTTGAGGCATTAGGGTTTAGGGACAAGGTTTAGGGTTAGGGTTGAGGGATTAGGGTTTAAAGTATAGTGTTGAGGGTTTAGGGATAGGGTTTAGGGTTGAGGGATTAGAGTGAAGGGTTGAGGGATTAGAATTTGACGTTGAGGGTTTAGGGTTTAGGGTTAGGGTTGAAGATCGAGGGATCAGAGTTAAGGGTTGAGGGATTAGGGTTTGATGTTGAGGGTTAAGGGTTGAGGTTTGAGGGTCAAGGGTTTAGGGATAGGGTTGAGGGTCGAGGAATTAGGGTTAAAGTTGAGTGTGGAGGGTATAAGGATTAGGGATAGGGTTGGAGGGTTTAGGGATAAGGGATTAGAGTTTAAGGTATAGTATCGAGTCTGTTGAGGGTTTAGGAATAGGGATAGCATTTAGGGTTTAGGGATGAGGGATTAGAGTTGAGGGATGATGGATTAGGGTTGAGGGTTGAGGGATTAGGGTTTAGGGATAAGGTTTAGGGTTGAGGGTTGAGGGATTAGGGTTTAAGGTATAGTGTTGAGGCTTGATGGTTTAGGGATAGGGTTTAGGTTTGAGGGATTAGGGTTTAGGGTTGATGAATTAGGGTTTAATGTTGAGAGTTGAGGGTTGAGGGTTGAGGGTAGAGGGATTAGGGTTTAAGGTATAGTATCGAGCCTGTTGAGGGTCTAGGAATAGGGATAGCATTTAGGGTTTAGGAATGAGGGATTAGAGTTGAGGGATGACGGATGACAGATTAGGGTTGAGGGATTAGGGTTTAGGGACAAGGTTTAGGGTTAGGGTTGAGGGATTAGGGTTTAAGGTATAGTGTTGAGGGTTTAGGGATAGGGTTTAGGGTTGAGGGATTAGAGTGAAGGGTTAAGGGATTAGAATTTGATGTTGAGGGTTTAGGGTTTAGGATTAGGGTTGAAGGTCCAGGGATCAGAGTTAAGGGTTGAGGGATTAGGATTTAAGGTATAGTATCGATTATGTTGAGGGTGTAGGAATAGGGATAGCATTTAGGGTTTAGGGATGAGGGATTAGAGTTGAGGGATGACGGATTAGGGTTGAGGGTTGATGGATTAGGGTTTAGGGATAAGGTTTAGGGTTGAGGGTTGAGGGATTAGAGTGAAGGGTTGAGGGATTAGGATTTGATGTTGAGGGTTGAGGGTTTAGGGTTAGGGTTGAGAGATGAGGGATCAGAGTTAAGGGTTGAGGGATTAGGGTTTGATGTCGAGGGTTGAGGGTTGAGGTTCGAGGGTCAAGGGTTTAGGGATAGGGTTGAGGTTGAAGGGATTAGGGTTTAAGGTATAGTGTTGAGGGTTGATGGATCAAAGTTAAGGGTTGAGGGATTAGGGTTGAGGGTTGTAAGGATTAGGGATAGGGTTGGAGGGTTTAGGGATAAGGGATTAGAGTTTAAGGTATAGTATCGAGTCTGTTGAGGGTGTAGGATTAGGGATAGCATTTAGGGTTTAGGGATGAGGGATTAGAGTTGAGGGATGATGGATTAGGGTTGACGGATTAGGATTTGACGTTGAGGGATGACAGATTAGGATTTGCTGTTGAGGGTTGAGGGTTTAGGGATAGGGTTGAGGGTTTAGGGATAGGGTTGAGGGATTAGGATTTGACATTGAGGGTTGAGGATCGAGGGATCAGATTTGAGGGTTTAGGGATTAGGGTTTGACGTTGAGGGTTGAGGGCATTTTCTATCACGAACTTGATTATGAGGGCTTGCCCCTTCATTGTTATGCCTATCATATGGCGGAGCATCTGGCAAGCCCTTGCAAGAAAAAGATGTGATCAATGCAAAGGATGTGATGAATCTATAGTAGGATAAAACGCGAGTGCGTTATAGCGTGCTCGCATTTTGTAGTTCTATTGAAACGGTAAAAAAGTGGTTACCCCCGTGATCCAGGCCCACATGCTCTATTTTCTTACTGATTCTGCGCATGCTCCGACAAAAAAGAAGTGCTTTCATGCTATTGGAAAGTTCACATGCACATTTGACACATTGTACCACCTTTGCATGATCTTTCCACCACCTTTTCTGCTTTGCCAACTTGAGAAGGAGGAAATAACATAGTTTTCACACCAAGTTTGATATATATCTATTCAAGTTTCAATTTTTGTAGTGTTGCAATGTTAATTGTGATTCAATTTTAAGAATTTAACATTGAAAAGGAAGCAAGTGGTGAAAAACTCAAATTGTTGAGGAGTTTGATGCAAGAAGATAAAAACACTACATAATTGGGTACTCTCTCCATTCAAATCTTCGTTATTTAGGTATGTCAAGTCTTTACATGCATGTTCTTTACATTTTCCTTATTTCGGATTGAATTACTTTATCATGCTTTATCATACATGTTTAAAATAGACACATTCCCAATCAAGAAAGCAACCTACAATCTCACATGATGCCATGTATATTTTCTACACTTGGGCTCTTTAATAATTATGTGTAATAAACAAACCTTAGTTCATACCATGATGTCAAACTATACAAGAATAAATCCTTACAACATAAAAAAATACAATCCCACTATTATCATGTATTCATTTCCTAGGAACTAATATTGGTCTCTTTATCATGCTACAGACAAATTCTCTGTCATGCCGAGGAAATGATCAAGAATTAAACCAACACAGGAAGAGATAGAAGCTAAGAATGCAAAGAAAGCAATGGCTATGAGGGAACTTCGTGAGAAGAGGAAATTGGACACGATAAATGAAGACATACCAATTGAAGAGGAACCACAACCATCACAAAGAGATATGGTATTGGCGGCACAAAGAGAACGAATGCAAAAACTTCGTGGTACGAGAGATTTGAATACCATAGTTGGAGACACGTCCTTTACCGCAAGTCAACATGTAGGGACACCATCTACCACATCTCAAGTTGAGAGTACATCATCACTCACATGTGATGAAGGAGGTACACCATCATTCCCACCTCAACCTAAAGGTATGTCATCTATTCCATCTTCAATCGAAGGTATGCCATCTAACCCATCTTATTTAAATATTGATGAAATTCCTAATGTTGAGATGAATTTACCTAACTTGACACCACCTAGAATTTTGCATAGAAAGCCAAAGTATTTGATTGATATTGATGAGAATATTTTGCAGCCAATGGAAGGTAAGATTCCAAAATGCACTTGTAGAAGATATGCTAATAAGATTTGGAGATTGTTCTTTGAAAAGTTAAATGAGATTGCAAGATGTCAACTATTCGTTGAAATGATGCGAAGTATAAAGTATAGGTCTATCATGAAGATTCTTGGGTTGAGAACATCAGAGGCTTCAAGTGAAAAATCTATTGTCAAGAATCTAATGAGTGCGTATGAGAGTGTGGGTAACACCTCACGCACAAAAGATAGTAATGCAACACGGCGTGTGATTACATCAACTATAGTAAGTAGTCAAACGAGGAAAGCTCGTCTCATTAGAAAGACAAGTCAAGAATTGAGAATTAATAGGAAAACTTTATCAAGAGCCGTTGGAAGACGCCAAAGAATTGAGGACACTAATGCCAATGAATTATGGGCGTTCTCGGGGAGACTACCACGAAAAGATAAACCAATTGTTGAAGCATTGAGATCACTAATTGAAGACTTTTGGAAAAATTACACAAGGGTATCTCCGAATCAAAGGGATGTGGTAAGAAGGAGAATCGGTAGTCAGAACCGCGAGCCACATCCAAAGCATTTTTTGGATGAGACTCAAACACAGTTTTATGGTAAATTTCTAGAGAAGTATCCTCAAATTAAAATTTGTCAAAGATATTTTGAAATGCTAAAACCTTTCTATGTTAAGATAAATCACACATGCACTACTTGTTGTTGTAGATTACATATTGAATTTTCTAACCATTTTGATGCTTATAGGTCTATATGTTTAGATATGCATACTAACAATGATTTGCAGGGTTGTGCCATATGTGCCCCACCAACATCTTCAAGAGACTTCATATCAAGAATTTTATGTGAAAGAGAGGAAGGTTAAATATTCTACAAGAAATTATGCTTGGATGGCACATGTCATCGTTGTGGTGGCTTGCAACATTTGCCAATATGTGAACATATGGAAATAACACATGCGGTTGGAAACGAACTAGTAGAGTTTGGCAAGTATAAAACAGTGGCATACAATACAAAAGATGGTAAAGAAGCAAAGAGGTGTGAATTAGTTATTGAAAAGATTCTAGTGTATCAGTTTATGCCTATATTTCGTGACAGTATAGTGTATGAGTATGCAAGACATGCCCATAGAGCTCGATGGTTGGACTTGCAATTTAAGTTATGCAAGGACACATTTCCAGTTGGTAGCATTGTTTTAGTCGTCGACTTTGCAGAGAACTACAGTCTACAGCCATAGCGTGAGGTGCAATCACAATATTACAACTCCACACAGGTTTCTATATTTGTGCACATCGCATTCATTCATGCAATTGATAGTACAGAGGATGACAGAAAGATCATAAGGGAGTATAATTTCTATATTAGTGATGATCACATGCATTCTACGGAGTTCGTGCAAGGTTGCTTTCAGGTGTTCTACAATGATTTGGCTAGAAGGGGCATATCGTTCAGTCAGCATATCATATGGTCGGATAATTGTGCGTCACAATTCAAGAACTCGCAGAATTTCTATTGGCTGAGTAGGAGGCATAATTTTACAGGTATTCAACATATGTGGAACTTTTTCGAGGCCAGGCATGGAAAAGGGGAGCATGATGGTGCAGGAGCATGTATCAAAAGAGCCATAGCACAAGAAGAGTTAAAGTATAAAGACAATGCAAAGTTGACAGATGCAAAATCGATTGTCGAGTGGTGTAATGCTTCCATGGGTCCAGGTAATGAAGGTAAGTCTTTAGTTCGTAGATTTTTTTGGTTGATAGATGATACTAACATTGCACCATATGAGGATTGTTCTACACTGACAGGATCAAATGAGATGCACTCTTTCAGAAGCTCAATTGCAGGTTCTGGAGTATCCATACACGAAAGATGTCATGCTTTTTTTCTTCCTGTACAATTCAAGTCTGGGATGAGCGCGAGTCAAAGGAGTGGGTTGACGAATGGCAGTTAAGTTATCTTAGCCCACTTGACACGTATCGACCCCTGACGGCACTGGAACTAACACAGATGGAATCATCAGTTGACTTTGACCACATATCAGATTTAGTTCAACCAGGTAATATAGGGCATGTATATGCATCTAATTTCATCTAGTTCAACCAGGTAATGTCATCTTAGTTTGTAGTGTTTTTGTAATGTTGACTAATTTCATCTAATTTGCTACACATATCAATGTAGGGCACGTATATGCAGTTATTGCAGATGAAGATAATGAAGAGGGAATAGATTATTACTTATGTCATTGTGTTGAGGCCAAAAAGAAATTGGAGGCCCCTGTTACAGATGGAGAAAACATTGAATACCCTACAGGATCAGTGGTTATTACTGGAACATGACTTAGAAGGTACCCACATAAGAGTGTTAATATTTGGCTATTTCAGGACTTTGACATGCATCGGAAGATTCTTCATTACTCGAACCTTGTCGTGGCATCCAATGTTCATTTGATAAAGTATCGGGGTAGACCTTTGAACAAAATATTGTGGAAGGTGCGTGAGTCTGACCATGAAGCAATACTTGACACAATAAAGAGTAGAGCAGACCTGGATGGTTCATTGGATTAATTTGTAAGTATTCACATTGATTTTGTAAAGTTATGTTACATTGAGTTGTAAGTATGCACATTAATTTGTAAGGTTTGTCTTTTTTTATTTCCTCCTGCATTTTTACACATATGTACACATTTTTACATCATCATGTTATGCATTCTTGGTGTCCTGCTCCTGATGCGACCAAACTCATAACTCACCCTACTAGACACCATTTGATGATCTCTCCAACACTCTGGATCCAAGGCGCCTAATCATGATGATGACCTATATACCATTCTCCCAAGGCGCTCATAATGAATGAAAAGAAGACCAAGGGCGCCCAAGCTTAATAGACTTATTTCTTTCAATTTTGATGATCCAAACTCTTGCAATATGACATCCACTTTCATGCCTTTAGATCTTCCTTCACATATAGGGCGCCAAATCAAGTTGAAAAATCTACATAAGGGCACCAAACTGGATGAAAGGACACATGAAATGCACCTTAGGACTCCATGCTAAGGTTTGAGCCATTAAAGTCTCTTGATATTAGGCGCTCATGACGATGAAACTTAGAGCTTTTTCCTTTCCTATGCGCTCATCTAAGATGTTTGAATGATAAGGAGCACCTTGACCTCTATAATGTACATTGGGCACCAAATCAAGGTGATTTTAAGTCACTTTGAGTCATTTGGGGTCAGTTTGAGTCTTTGAGTCATGTTACAAAAAAGTGTCAATGTTGTCAAGTTGCACAAAGCAACTTTTGCATTTTTGGTGTCCTGCTCATGATGTGACCAAACTGACTATTCCAACACATCTGGATGGGTACATTTACGCTAGGCATGGTCTTTTTTTTCACCCAAACATGTCGAAACAGTCGGAGCTACATTGTACCGACGATATCCCTGAAGAGTCCAAAGTGCAAAAATGCAGCAATCTTTGACGAGATGTTACTCAAAAACTGTGTCACTTAGAAACATTCCGT
Source organism: Cunninghamia lanceolata (assembly GCA_027924645.1). NCBI lineage: Eukaryota > Viridiplantae > Streptophyta > Pinopsida > Cupressales > Cupressaceae > Cunninghamia > Cunninghamia lanceolata. The sequence continues at coordinate 5,947,117 of BSBN01000771.1, forward strand.
CTGAGGCAACGCTATCACATAGAGTGCCTCTACAATAACCTCTCTCAGTTTTTTATAGCTCTGAGGCATTTGCCCGTGGTGAAAGGTTTTCTGCTACCCCAAAAATCGTCAGGAGGAGGCAGTGTAAAGTTGCAAAGGGGTGTAACTTTCGTCCTGCTCCTGATGCGACCAAACTGATTGTTCCAACGCATCTGAATGGGTACATTTACGCTAGGCATGGTCCTATTTTTCATCCAAACATGTCAAAACAGTCGGAGCTACATTGTACCGACGATATCCCTGAAGAGTCCAAAGTGCAAAAATGCAACAATCTTTGACGAGATGTTACTCAAAAACTGTGTCACTTAGAAACATTCTGTCTGAGGCAACGTGATCATGTAGAGTGCCTCTACAATAACCTCTCTCAATTTTTTATAGCTCTGAGGCATTTGTCCGTGGTGAAAGGTTTTCTGCTGCCCCAAAAATCATCGGAAGGAGGCAATGTAAAGTTGCAAAGGGGTGTAACTTTCATCCTGCTCCTGATGCGACCAAACTGGCTATTCCAACGTGTCTGAATGGGTACATTTACGCTAGGCATGGTCCTATTTTTCACCCAAACATGTCAAAACAATCGGAGCTACATTGTACCGACGATATCCCTGAAGAGTCCAAAGTGCAAAAAGGCAGCAATCTTTGATGAGATGTTACTCAAAAACTATGTCACTTAGAAACATTCTGTCTGAGGCAACGCGATCATGTAGAGTGCCTCTACAATAACCTCTCTCAGTTTTTTATAGCTCTGAGGCATTTTCCCGTGGTGAAAGGTTTTCTGTTGCCCCAAAAATCGTCAGAAGGAGGCAGTGTAAAGTTGCAAAGGGGTGTAACTTTCATCCTGCTCCTGATGCAACCAAACTGACTATTCCAACGCGTCTGAATGGGTACATTTACGCTAGGCATGGTCCTATTTTTCACCCAAACATGTCAAAACAGTCGGAGCTACATTGTACCGACGATATCCCTGAAGAGTCCAAAGTGCAAAAAGCTAGCAATCTTTGACGAGATGTTACTCGAAAACTGTGTCACTTAGAAACATTCCATCTGAGGCAAAACGATCACGTAGAGTGCCTCTACAATAACCTCTCTCAGTTTTTTATAGCTCTAAGGCATTTTCCCGTGGTGAAAGGTTTTCTGCTGCCCCAAAAATTGTCAGGCTGCAGTGTAAAGTTGCAAAGGGGTGTAACTTTTGTCCTGCTCCTGATGTGACCAAACTGACTGTTCCAACGCATCCAAATGGGTACATTTACGCTAGGAATGGTCCTATTTATGCTAGGCATGGTCCTAGGTAGAGTGCCTTCAGACTTTGACAGTGAAGTGTCTTAAGGAGTTGGATGATGTTTTTGCCTAGAGTGGAGATGATGTTTTTAGCGCCTTAAGGATGATGATGGAGCACCTTGGAGTCAGGTTAGTCTGGAGCACCTTAAGAAGGTAAAGCACTTCAAATGTAAACACAAGTGTTTTGAGCGCCCTAATGAGAAGTTGTCTTGGCACCATAAGTTGTTTAAACGAAGATATGCGCCTTGGATAGTTGCAAAGACCTAATTTAGCGCCTAAGGTTGGAAGACTCTTTGTGAGCGCCCAGTGTTTGAAAGCTCTTTGTGTTTGGTGCATTAAAATGAATTTGGCACCTAAGTAGTATTGAAACACTCAACTGAGCGCCTAAAGCCCATGAGAGAAGTGATATGCGCCTTGATAGGAATATCATGGAAGATGAGTTTACTGAATGGCGCCTTGAATGACTTGGTTGATTAAGTGTTTTAGCGCCTAGATATGGGATGAATCATTGAGTGCCTTTGGTTGAGATGATGTTAGCACCTTTGAGATTATAACACCTTGGAGTCAAGTTCGAAGGAGCACCTTGAGAAGGTAAAACACTTCAAATGTTTTCAAGGAATTGGAGAAGTCACTTAGTGCCTAGAAGGAATTCCAGAGTAAGAGGGTTGGAGCGCCTTGAGCTTCAAGTCAGATATGCGCCTAGACCTCTACCCTTTAGCAAGTTGAAGCCCTCTAAGCCTTGACAAAGTGAGAATGCCTTATAGTGAATATGTGCCTTGGGCAAGGTTGAATACAAAGTTGAGGAGTATATCATAATGAGTAAGTGCACTGTAGGGTTAGATGATAAAGACTAGCGCCTTGAGTGTCTTGGTAAAAATTTTGACGTGAGAAGTCTTGCAAGATCAAACCCTGGAGTGCGCCTTAGAGAGAACCTATTGATCCTTTGCTTTGACAAGATTTGGGCGCTAGAATGATCCTTAATAAATGGAATGTATCTACACCAATTTTGCGCCTTTAGGGAAGTGATGGTGTCCAAATGACTTTTGAGCCCCTTTGAGTGTTGAGATTGTTAGAGATAGGTGCCTTGATGAATGAAATGCGCCTTGAAGACCATGTGCACCTAGAGAAGATAAGTGCCTAGTTGAGATAAAGAGGTGTTTCTAGCGCCTAGGGAAGAAGAGAGGTAAGTTCAGGGAGATAAGTGCGCCTAAGAGTTTTAGTGCCCTCAATCAAATTGCACCTTTTTGCCTTGGAGAATATAAGGTGAGGATTTGAGTTGAAAGTTTGAGAAAGTAGATTGAGCACCCTGTGTTGGAGGAATCAAGTTGGATAAGCACTTGAAGAACTTGCATTAAGTGTTTTAGCGCCTTGATATGGTTTGGAGCGCCTTGTTGAGGAGATACCTTGATTTAATCCAAGATAGAGCGCCCTAGAATTGAATATGCGCCTTGTTGGAGGAATATATGTGCCTTGTTGGAGAAAGATATGCACCTTGAATGAGAGTTTGTGTGCCTTAACCAAGAATGATGATTGAAGTCACAATCTCATGTTTGTACGCCTAGGTCTAGAAGCAAGATTTGAGCGCCTTAGGATAGGGTTTTTTGCACCTTGTCTTGGAGAGTGAATTTGCGCCTTGGATGATGTTGAAGCGCCTTGGGATGAAATGCACCCAAACTTATAGAGGGCCTTTAGTGAGGGAGTTAAAGAGAGTGCTTAGAGGAAGGATAGCCTTAAGATCAAACTAAGTACTTAGAAACCTAAGATTAGCGCCTTATTTGAAGTTATACACCTATTCTGGCACCAGAGAGTGAGTTTGAGTGTGAAGAAGTGAATGTCTGCGCCTTGAAGGGGATACAAAGGGAAGATGATGCACCTTGATGGGTTGATGATGGAAATTTGCGCTTTGGAGCTAAATGTGCGCCTTGAATCTAAATGATATTTGAGTGCTTAGAGGTAAATAGGGGCGCCTTTGAGAATTCTTTGTGCTTTAAGGAATGGATTGTGGCGCTTTGGACTAAGGTAAGTCCTGAGCACTTCCAATGATTTTAAGGAGCGCCTTCAAGAAGATAGTACCTAGAGAAGAAAAGATGTCAAGTTTTAACACCTTGGAAGAAATTCCAGATAGTGGCGCCTTCGCAGGGTTTTCCAAGTTGGCGCCTTGGTTTGGGATGATCATGCTAAGAAAGAAAATGTGCCTTCAGCAAGGTCACATCAAGTCCAACATGTCAATACTCTTCATCACTAACGTCATGTTGAAATTTCAAGGCATCTATCCATTCAAGTTCTCTGAGGAATATCTTGCAAGTGTACTTCATCAATGATAGACATTCATCCATCTGAGTTTCAAGATCTCTCAATCTTCAAAGTTTCAAAGTCCACAACTCCAAGAGGGTCACTCCAAGGGTCGTCATGAAGGATCACTTCATCTTCATCTTATCATCAAGAAAGGCTTCATCCAGTCCTAGAGAGATCTCTACTTCATGTCATCATCATCTACTCTTAAGATGATAATCCTTGGAAGTCAAGTGTTTCAAAGATTCTTTGAGAAATTGACAAGTTGTAACCTAGGCGCCAAAACCCCTGAGAATCCTCCTATCTGGCACCTAGTTAGAAGAACACTAATATTGCACCTAAGTGAATTTGAGTGTCAATATAGAGTCATCAAACCCCACCAGACGTTCATCCATGTCTCTACCACCTCAAGGAAGTGTCCAGCTTAGGATGGCACCTAGTCTGGTCTCTACTACCTTCAGTTGGTGCCTAACCCTAAGAGTCTTGCAACTATGACGTTCATCCATGCAACAAGCAAGGTGATGCTCCCTTGTGATATTGTGAGGTGTTGACATTCAGTTGACATCATTGAGTTTGATTGAGTTGATCAAGTGTAGACGCCATTGTAAACATCAAGGCTTCAAGGCCTTTCTTTTGTATCTCCATTGAATAAGTTGTAACTTCATGCTATTGAAAGCATTATCCATGTAATAAGACATTGCAAGTTGATTGAGTCAAATAACTAGACAAGTACCCAACTCTAAGGTTGATTCATTCAAGTAGTTATCTTTGATGTATATCTTTGTGTTGTTGAAGTAGTTGATGAATTGATAGCAAGTAAAATTGTTTAAGTAAGGAAAATTTTTTGTAGAACTAGTTGGGTATCTTACTGTCATGTCCCCGTTTCTGGCTTGATCATCAAATGAAGAATGAGTTAGCCTATTCCTCATTCCCGGAGGCTAATTCAAAATAATGAGGGAATGAATTGGTTTTTGACTAACTTAACTTTTGTTTTTTGCAGGAACAAAGTCAGAAACTTGAAATTAGTTAAGTCTGGATGCTAAACTTGACTAAGGTAGGACTCCTAGAGTCAGGGCGCACTTTCTTGCTTGCTCAATGTCAAATGTACGCCTAACCAAGAATCATGGAGCTTTGAAGCACTTTAATCACATCAACTAGGGCGCCTAAGTGCATAGAGGTACAATGAATCTTCCAGAGAACATGGATAGACAACTAAGTCTCCAACTTGAGTCTTCTAAGTGAATTGGATGATGAAGAGAGTCTAGTCATTTTGGGTGCTAGTATCAGGATGAATCATCCAAAATGGGTGCCTAGAACTAGAAGGCGCCAATGCATGAGTTCAAGGAACCTCCATTGGAGCGCCTAGCCCAGATGGCTATAGATTGAAAGTTTTAAAGCTAAGTGATGTCTCTTAGGTGAATTCCTAGCCCAGGTGCATGTGTTGGGAAAAACTCTTTGGCTCTAGCGCCTAGAATTGGGAGCTTTGTAAGATGCACCAATTGATGAAACATTTCCATTTTGCGCCTAGAATAGAACTCTCTCACATAGTTGAAATTGACTTGATAGAAGGAGATAAGTCTTAAGGACTAGTTTGGCGCCTCACTTGCCTTTCTCACCTTTGAAATGCGCTTTGGTTGATGATCATCATTGATGGCACCTAGTGAAATGAAAAGCTATTTGCATCTCCAGAGGATCAAAATTGGATTAGGAGATCATCCTTGTAGTTGAGATTGACAGAGAAGTGTTAAAGGAATCACTTCAAATGGGTGCCTACGCTAGTTGAGGTGCATATCAATTCCACTGTAACTCCAGACTGACGCTTAGGATCTAGTCATCTCCTAAGGCACAGTTCCATTCACCCATGACCTCGCTTGGTGTCTAAAACTTGGAAACTCCTTTGGAAAGCTCCTGTTGCACCTAGAAGCATGAGTTTGGGATATCAACTTGCAAAAGGCTTAGAAACTCTTCAAAGATGTTAGGCACAATCCCATGGCACTGGAGCTCAGTTTTGGCGCCTTCAAGGAATAGCACATGAAGGAACTTGGGAGGTCAGGTGCTTGTAAAAGGGAACACCTTGGAACATCTTCCAGGGGTTGAAGTAGTAAGAAAACATCAAGTGAGTCTAGGTGCACTCCCTTGTATGAACAGTTTAGCTCTGGCACCTAGCCACAGAGTAAGCCAAAAGAAGTAGTTTAGACATTAGAAGATAGGCGCTCATTCTACAATGAAGCATTCCACCTTCCTAATCAACAAAGACTTGAAAGAATTGACAAAGGAAGCCAAGGCGCACCTTCTACTTGTTTCCACCTCCAGAATGCACCTAACCTTGAAAGGGGGTTCAAAGATGTTTGTTAGACCTTTTCACTCAAGGCGCTCACCTTAGGCGCACTTTCTAAGTCCTTGTCACCTCAAGGAAACACCTAGTTTGGAAGGCGCTTGCCCTGTTCTCCACTCCTTTCAATTGGTGCCTAGAACACAGAATGCATGAAAGGAGCGCCTAGACTCCAGAGGGCTCATTTGGGCGCCTAGCATTTAAAACACTTTCATAATGATGATGTTTTGGCACCTACTCTTGGAAACAATCCAGAGCATCCATAAACTCTAATTGGCACCTAATGTTGACAAGGCACAACTTCAAGAGGAGGTCACCTCAACTTGGTGCCCAAGTCAGAAAAACCTGTAAATCCTTCAAATATGCGCCTACCTTGTGAGGTGATGAGTTGAACATTCCAAATCTTCAAATGTTGCTCAAGTAAGGAAGACATTGTAACATCAAGGCTTCAAGGCCTGTCCTTGTATTTCCATTGAATGAGTTGTACTTCATGCTATTGAAAGCATTTTCCATGTAATAAGACATTGCAAGTTGATTGAATCAAGTAACAAGACAAGTACCCAACTCTAATGTTGTTTCATTCAAATAGTTATCTTGATGTATATCTTTATGTTATTGAAGTAGTTGATGAATTGTTAGCAAGTAAAAGTGTTTAAGTAAGGAAATTTTTTTGTAGAACTACTTGGGTATCTTACACTTACACCATGCCTATCCATCAAACATCACAATGCAATCAAAATCCTAACAACATGCCCATGATCCAAGATCAAGTGCAATCATGCAAAGATATTATCAATCACAAGCCTATTAAGAATGAACTAGAGTCTTCTAGTACCATACTTTTCCATCAAACACCATCATGTAATCCATGGCCTATCAAGCCTATCAAAGAAAATGCAAACATCCTATGTAATACAATCGGACTTTAAATATTTGAAGTAGCCATCTACAAATATCCATTCAAAAGTGGATTTATAATGCAAGTATGGACGCCATCAATAAAAAAGATTTGTATTAACCAAATATCCATATACGCATACATCAATATCTGTCGATATAAGTATAACATATATACAAAATAGCCATATAGGCTTACAAGAATGCCATATAGGCATACAATGTCAACTATGTACAATACAAAATATATGTCCACAAATGCCATATAGGCATACAACAGAGGAACACAATAAAAAGTCATTCCCCTCTGGCTGGTGAAGAGAATAAATCACGAGCAGCCTTTGATCTTCTAGGGGATGGAGACATGCATGTGGGTGGTCTACTACAAACACGAGGGCTACTCCTCCTATTTAGTTCTTCCTGCACCTTTACCTGTTACAAAAAAAAGTATAGACATTAATATATAGAAATTACATGTTATAAAAAAATGAAACATTTAACAAAATAATCACTTACCGCTAACATATAATCTGTCTCCTCACTTGCCTTAGTAGCAGGAATAGGCCCTAGTGATGTCATGTCCTATAGAAACCATCCAGATAGAAATTAAACTTCAAATCAATAATCTTTTGATTTTTCAAAAATAGACAACTATAACAATGAATGTAAATTGAAATTTACTAATCTGCCTCATACCCCTGTCAATGCCATAGAGCTATGAATCGCAGAGGCCACACCCTGCTCCATTGCCCTATGAACATGGGGAGGTGTATCCGCAGCCTGCATCATCTGGAAATAAAACAACATTATTCAATTACGAAAACTATAATAGTGATGCAAATCATGGCTCCTAACATACACACACGTTCATCTAAACATGGAAGTACACACAATAAAACACACAAATCACATACAAAAATTTAGTAAGTACAATTCATTCATTAAACTATTTATTTTATTACCTCCGTAAAGCTTTGAAGTCCACCACCGCTGGCAGGTGTTGCCATGAAATCTACAGTGTTAACCTATTCAACATCCAAAATTAGAAATTAGAATACCATTCATATAATGATGCTATTCACATGTAATATTTATAATTGTTTACTAGTTACATACCTCGACAGTAGATGATCTAGTGAAAAATGTAGGTGGAGAACCACTGAAAACTGCATCGACGCTATGACCCTAAAATTTCATTAAAATCATCAATTTAAATTAGTTAATCTTGTATTTCAAAAATAAAATTTAATAAATTAAATTCAATAAACTTGCTAATATTTACTTGAGTATCAAGGCCGAAAGTCTCACTCAGGAGGGTATCTGTCATCACCATCTACTCAGTTGCAGATGTAGCCTGTGCACCTGCGTCCTGACTGTCCATGGGGTCATAACCACAGGCTGACCCGCAAGCCTGGCAAGTATACGGTGGGAACCTACTCCTCGCACTATCTCCCAACCCACTCTATGTTGTAGGATTGGCATGCTCTATGATGCTCTGGATCAAGGCACTAATCGACCTCAGTGTATCAACCTCAACACTCTCCTTCACAATGGAAGGGATAGAAACATGCTCATGGGCTAGTCTATTGATTACTCGTCTCACTACCCGCTATGGGTCAAGACGTGCCCCTAGTCTATCCTGTGCTGAGCCCCCACCTCTACCCTGGAAGTCCCGCATATCAAAATAGTTTGGCACTTTATTGAGGACAAACTCGCAGTAGAGTTTCCTCAAAAAGTATTGCGGGACCTCATTATTATTGCATGGAGGATAGTCAAAAACCATCCACCACCTCTGCCCGAAATTGTCCCTTATCGCTTGGTTGTTGCACCAATGGATAGGGAACCTCTTGCATGTAATGGGTGGAGGTTGATTTGTTTGTGGGTTTGTGAAAATTGAACACAAGTCTACTTTTGTAATTTGTAATTTTTTGACATCTTGGTATGACAATTTATCTGCATAGTAATCTCTAAACTCTCTCTTTTTATCGGTCCAACTAGTTATTTGCTTGCTAACTGAATTTACATTTGATAACATAGACTCAAGAGATTCGGCAAGCGTGGACCTATGCAAGGTTGAAGTGGAAGGATCTTTCAACCTTGCAATTATATCTTCAATTTGTTTTTTGTTGTTTTCAATTTCCCCCATTATATTATCTTGTGTTCCAGGGGCATGTCGAGGAATGAATGGAGGAGGTTGTTGTTCTGCAGGCATTTCCTCCTCAGGATTTTGTGGATTTTGAGGAGGAGGAGGTGCATTAACATTTCCTACAATTAACGAAATATACATCAAAAATCAACAAAAACCTACCTATTTAGGAAGAAATTCAAACAAAAAAACAAAGATAACTCACCCCTTTGGCGTGCTCGACATCGCGGTGGCATTTTGGTGATGAATTAACAAGCCTTTTGTGTTGATTGGCGTTTTGTAGAACGCGAGTGCGTTTTTGAGGGTTTTGAAGCCGCGGGCAGAGGAGAAATTCAGAATGAAATGAAATGACTGCTTTTTTTTATTTATAGAAGGTTATAACGCGAGTGCGTTATAACGTGCTCGCGTTATGGCTCAATAATGATGAGCCTAAGGCTTGTCATTACCAAGCCATAATGCGAGCGTGTTATAACGCGCTCGCGTTATGACTTAAATTTTTTTGAAAATTTTTTGGCCACTTTTTGGCCCCCCATCTTCTTGCACTTACCCAAATTAATTAAGTAATTAACCTATTACTCTAACACCCCCCTTAAGATGAACTTAGGGAGAAGCTAAAAAACTAAGGACAAAATGCATGAAAGCAAAGATGGGTCCCGGCAACTAGGCCTGATGAGGTACCCAAGTACAATGAACTCTCTGTAAAGTGGAGAAAAGGAGAAAACCCAATGGGAAAAAAATCCTCTCCTAAAAGGGATGCTGAAAGAAAGTATAAATGAAATGTCTCAAGAGACTCTCTCAAGAACATATGCAAATATATACAATCAGATACCCCCCCATGAGAGAGAGTGGAGACTCCAAAGCCCCCCTAGAATGAGAGAACCCCTGTGCCGATGATCAAACCAATGTGTCTCCCCTGAGGAAGAAACCAATCCAATGGTCAATGATTAGGAAATCCCTAGATGTGAGGTGAAAATGGAAGTCCTGAATGATGCTCATTGGAGAACTGAACTGAAGCATGAGTGTCTGAATGATAGGATGTTGAATCAAATGTATCAACATCAAACAACTCAAGATGATCCTGAAATGGAATCTCCAATGAAGATGGGATAACAGATGTGCTGAATCTATCATCTGTGAGGAAATGAATATCCTCTGATATGGCCTCAACAACTGCACTAGATGGCTCGATGAGTGGAGCTACAATGTCAGTCAAGGCTGAAGAGGGATTCTGCTGAACAGATGTGGTCTCAATAGGAGGTGGAGGTGTAGAAGTCTCAACACTGGTCTCATGAAAAGATGGAAGAACACATAAATTCAAGTGACCAAACTTCACCTCAAATACAACATGCTCTCTTGGAGAAAGAGAGTGATACTCAGATAGTGGAGATGGTGGACCAAAGTGTGTGAATGCATACAATCAGGAAGAATGATCAATTGTCCCTATTGCAACAATGTTGCCAGTTTGAATGTCTCTGATGTGCACTAAATCCGGTGTGAACTCAATTGTCTTCCCTGTCCCATTGTGAGCAATCTGATAAATGGAGAGAAGGTTGGTGGACAAAGATGGTACACATAGTACATCATTGAATGTACCGTTGTCAATGTCGATAGAACCTTTCCCACATAAACTCATATAAGTGTTATTACCCATCAATATGTGTGGTGAGGACACAACCTCAAAAGATGAGAACATGTCCTGAGAAGATGCCATATGGTGTGAAGCACTTGAATCCAATAGCCATCTAGATGAATGTGAACTGGTGGTTGTACATAATACATGACCCTTTTGTGGAGTCTATCTATCTGTCTAGAATGATGTAGATGTAGATGAAGAAAAGGGATGAATATTGTTCTTCATAAGAAGAGCTGTCAAATCTGAAACCTGTTGTGCATATCCATCTATCTTCTTCTCATAGTATTTAGACTCATCATGTCCTGACTTATTACAATAAGCACACTTAGGTCTTTCTTTCTTCAATGATTTCCCCTTAGGAGAATGAGAATCAGAAGTGTTCTGTGAACTAAAATCCTTCCCATGCTCTGTGGTCTTTGGTTTTTGTTTATGCTTCTGCTTCTACTTCCCCTGAGATGACTGAGATACCAATGCATGGTTCTATGATCCTGGAAGAGCATCCAACTGTGATAACTTGGACTGCTCACGTGACAACCGATCACAAAATACCTCAAATGTAGGCATGGTAAATCGTGGACCCAAAGCATCCATGGTGGAGTAGAATGTAGAAGAGAATATCTGAAATGAACCTCAGAGCTTAGATAGAATCAGGTAAATACTCTCGGTGTTAGTTTTGGTCTTGCCACAACTCTACAAAAGTGATCTAAGTGATTTGAATTTCATCAAGAAATCCTCAATAGATGGAAAGGAATCAGGTACCAAGGAAGTCAATTTTGCCTCAATCTGAAGTGCTCTGAACTCATTGATGGTGCCAAATAGATCATTGAATTTTGTCCACATTGCCCAAGGAGTTGTGCAACTCTCAAGGTGAAATAAAAGATTGTCTGAAACATGCAATGATATCAAACCCATGGCCTCATCCATTTTATTTCTATGCCACAAAATCTCAAACTGACATTGCAACTGAGGCTGAATCTCATCCAAACAAGACCATAACCCCTTTGACATGAGAAGTTTGGTCATATGTGCTTTCCATGTATGATAATTGAGTGGGGAAAGACATTCAACTGATGAGGTGTCTGCCATGATGTTTATGGTTTTGAAATGTGCTTAATGATAGAGGTTTTTGATTTCTAATGTGTATATACAGAAAGCAAGAAAAAAACACCCCCCACAACACAAGAAACCAAACCCCAGTACAAATTTGAAAGCTAGAAAGAGTGAAAAAGTAAAAATCACTTCAGACTATTCTCTATGTACCTAGTAAATTTTTTGATGGAACACTTCGTATATCTGGAAAGAGCACTGTAAGACCTTTCCAACACCTATTCGTTTGCAAAAAAGGAGTCTGTATGCAAGAGTTATGCCCCCAGAAGCGCGAAAACAAGGTTTGACTTTGACTGGAAATAAATGCAGTAAAAAAGAAAAATCAGGAGAAAATACATATACCACTAGATCGGGCTTGAAACCAGCTTTTCGGTAATATTTTGTTTTCGAAAATCTGAGTTTGTATACAAAAGTTATGGCCAAAATACCAAAACTGCTCCAAAAGGGCTTTGGGGGAAGCTTGGCAGTTAGCTAGCCGCTAGCATTAACCGCTACTGGTTAACTGACTGCAGCGCCTATGCATACTCTATTTTTTTATGTTTTTTCTTGGATTTTGTGTCGTACCAGGTTGTATGACTCAAAAATGAAAAAAAAACCCTCCCGGAGTCACTGTGTCTGATTTTGATGATTTGACAGTCGATTTTGGGGTTTTTGGGTGCTCTGAACGAGATGGTAAGGTCCATTTGGGCTAAAAATGCTCCAAAATTGCAGGTACCCTCTGGATCTAGAAACCCTCTCAAACTTCAAACCTTCATAGATCGGGCACTGTATAACCAAAATTGACGAAACAAAGGTCAATCTTGACTATTTCAAACCTTCTGGATGCAATGGTGAGGTCCAAATTGACTCAAGATGCACTAAAATGTCACTTTAAGGCAAGATCCCTCAAAAAATGAATAGATAGCTGTAGATCTGGAGCTTTGATACCATGTTAAAGTTGGTAGGCCAACCTCACAGATCCCAATGAACACCTGCAAGCAAATAACCTATCACATAAAGGAGATCAAGAGGTACAAAAATGGTGCTCTACAACCTTGAAGCAAAATATGCATTAACAAGAATGAATAATTACAAAGAGATCAATCCTTAAGAAAGGAGATCGAAACCCTAAAAGTGAAAACCCTAGGATGAATAATTAATAATTAATTATTAATGGGCCTAAGTTTAGCTTAAGTGAAAAATAAAGTAAAGGTAACTTAATTAATTAATCAATATGATTAAATTAATTAAGTAATTAACATATTACTCTAACAATTTTTTCATGGCATAAATATTCCATATTGTTCAAGATTTAAAGTTTTCATTAGAAAATGTAATTTTCTAGTATGATAATAAGTATGCATCCATTCAATGCAACAAAACTCCCCTTTGTTGAAGTTAGTATATTGAATGCATAAAAGTATGGGCATATCATCAAATTTTGAAGTTCATGTTGGAATTTTCAATTTGAGTGCCCATTAATTTTTCTACTACATAAACCCATAAACATCGTGGGTTTGATTATATATATGAATATTTCATTTACATGATAGTTTACTTATTTTATATAATTTCATTGTTTAATATTAAAAATGCCTAATATAGGTTTTGAAGGGATCCTAAACCCTTTAAATGCACATAAATAAGAATATTAAAAAATATATTAAATATGAATTAATATACATTTTATTAGTAAATAAATATTGAATATTGAAACATTATACTGATTTAAATATTAATATAGTTGTCTATATTAATTATAAAATTATTATTCTATTTATATTAAATTATTGATTATACAAACAAATGGAATTATCATTATAATATATTTATATTTATGTTATATTATAGTAAAATGAAATATTGATATATATTTGTGTATGTCTTAAATATTAATATATTTTTAATAATCTAAATTCTTATTTTAAATATCAATAGAATAATATAATTCATAATATATTAATGATAATATTTATATTAAATTATTGATTATACAAACAAATGGAATTATCATTATAATATATTTATATTTATGTTATATTATAGTAAAATGTATTTGTGTATAAGTCTTAAATATTAATATATTTTTAATAATCTAAATAGTAATATTCATATTTAATTTTTCTTCATTGTATATATATATATATATATATCATGAAGGACAACATAAATAATCATATAAATATCAATATTATATTAATATGAATATTACACAACATAAATTGAAATAAATCTACAAAGAAATGTGAGATATTGGAGTGGAAAACAAAATATCTCTCTAAATTCCCTACTTGATAGTTCAATTATTTTACGACACTTCAATAATGGATATTCTTATGACATGTTATGTTAAGGCTAGGGATATGTCTTCTATGGAGGTGATATTTTATCATTTCTTATCTTTTCCTTCCTTCATGGAGTTGATTAGTGCTCATCCATACCTATCAGATACACTTATGTAATTTATGCATGAATATAATGATGATCATATGGATTGTGATAGTTGTGAGTACATAACTAGTGAGGATATACATTATGGCATTCCTTGTACCTGAGGGCCATAGAAAATATAGTTTTACCTCCTTCGCCTATGTATTAAATGATTACAACTTTTAATGATACATCTCTTATATGTCATGTTAGATTGTTTCCATATATTCATGTTCTTTGAATGCATTAACTTCTTTTATACTTGATAGTGTGTATAATGATAATTTTCTCTCATTTTATCCCTATGGACATATTATATAGATACACATCATACCTTCACCCACATATGATGATGAGCTGCCTTAGCTCATCCCTAGTGATATACTTGTTGCTTTTAGAATATTTATTTGTAATGTTTATCCTAGCAATGAGATTTATGATGATTGCACTTCTTCTATCACTAGTAATAGGTATGTTTTATTCACCTTCACATGAGGTCACCAACCCACTTTACTCATGATGAATATCAAGCAATCTAATAAATTAATATTTGGATCACTATAATATATTAATATTTAATATTTATAGACAAATATATATCAATATTTCATTTTACTATGTTATAATAATTGATTATAATTAATATTTACAATGAAGGAAAAAACATATAAAATCATACGAATATCAATATTATATTAATATGAACATTACACAACATAAACTAAATTATAACTCTACAAAGAAATGTGAGATATTGGAGTGCAAAACAAGATATCTCTCTAAATTCCCTACTTGATAGTTTACTTTATGTAATTTCATTCTTTTTTTATTACAAAGGCATAATATAGGTTTTGAAGGGATCCTAAAACCCTTTAAATGCACATAAGAATATAAAAAAATATATTAATTATGAATTAATATACCTTTATATATATATAATGAATAAAATTTAATAATCATACTAATATGAATATTATATTAATACAAATAATAGACAATATAATAACTTAACATTTGGATAATTTCCAGGGGTGGCTTCTTTGGAGAAGGGTAAATCTTTCCTAGTTGTTGCTCAAGGGAAGTGTCAGGGATTGCCTTTGCCCTGTGCTGCTTCTCCTACTTTTCTTTTGGGTTTGAGGTTTTGGAGAATGAGGAATTTTACTCCTCTCATGCCTTGATTTGCATATTCAGCCATTTTTGGCCATGCCTTCATGCCCTAAATAAATGGATCTTAGATTCTTGGGGACCAATTACTAATGGTAAGATTGAAATCTACCCATGTGCTAGAGGTTTCTTCATTGTTATATTTGATGATATTAAGGACCGTAATGCTGTGTTTGAGGGTCCTGTTTAGCTGTGGGATCAACATCCCCTGGTGCTTCATCCCTGGTTTCCACTTTTCAATCCTACAACTGATTCTTTGAATCTTTTGCCCATCTGGGTTAGGCTTCCTAACCTCCCTCTATAGTTTTGGAGCAAGTCTTGCTATTTTGTGATTGGGAATGCTTTGGGGCAGTTTATTATGGATGATCCTGCTACCTTATAGTTTACTCCTACAACTTATGCTCAGACTCTTGTGGATCTAAATTTATCTAAGGCACTACCTGCTGAGATTATCTTCAACATTGCTGACTAGTCTTGGTGCCAAAGTTTGGACTACAAGGGTATCCCCTTTCGCTATCGATGTTGCTTTGGCACTAGCCATTTGGCTGAGCAGTGTTTGCACTCCAAATCCAAATTTTGTTTAGCTTCTTGGTGGCATGATGTTCAGATCACAGACTTCACTATTCCTCTTGTGGCTTCCACTTCTTCCTCTCCTTCAACTGCGCCTCCTTAGTCTAAGGTGCATTCCCCTACTCCTTGATGGGGGAAAAATATGTCTTTATTTTACCTTTTATTTTCCTCTAAACCTTGTCATCTTATAGTGTCTTTTTCTTCTCTTGTCACCATTTGTTCATGAACTAAAGAAATTTTATAAAATACAAAGGAAAGATAAAAATCTATGAATATGTCAAAATCCTTTGATCGTTTATTAATTATCTCTGTGATTTTGGTAACAGGAGATACATAATGGGTGGCACGTGGACAAAGATATCGGTGGAATAGGGTTAAGACTGTTCAAGGATCATTTGTCATTTTGGTCTAGTGTTGAACTATAATTATCTATTTTCAAGTTGTTATGCCATTTTGAAACGATGGCAAAAGACTGTAAACTATTTTTGAATATCTTTTAAGGTTGTTGTTGGCCATGGGCCAAAACAACCAAAGACTCTTATATTTTTTATTTAGAGATAGTTATAAGTCTAATTGTTTTGCAATATCTATAAATATGTACACCCAGACTTAGTTAATATAGATGATATAATAATATACTGATACACACTTCTTGTTCGTAACCAAAAACTATTGTGATGTTATTTGAATGAATATTGATTAGCGTGGAATAAGCTTTCGTTTCATCACTAGAAAGTCAAAGGAGGTAGGTCCCACTTCTTTAATTGCCCAATGACTAGCTATAGACTCAGTATGTTATGTGGTAATGAGATTTCTCAGTTCTCAATTTGTTTTAGTCTTTGATTCTCGTGTTAACTATTTGGTGTGTTGTTAACTATTATTTGAAACATTTGATGTGTTCATTGTGAAATCATACTAAAGGTATATTTGGGTTAAAAGATTATTTTGCAATCAGATCGAATTAATGTGTTTACTGGCATGTGTGAGTTGAATTTGGTACATTATTTCAATAGTATTGATTGGAATGATTAGTAATACACATAGACTTTATTTAGCACTATAAATCTCAACATTTTATTTGCTTCTGATAGTCTAGTTTCAGTAAAGAATCATTACTTCTATTTTTGATATAAACTATTTGGTCCAGGTTCCTATCACGAGAGTGACAAGAGGTCTGAAAAATAGAATTCTAAAAAAATGCAATCTGTGTGTAGTTGCATTCATCCACACCCAGCTTTCTAGGTTCAGCCCTTAGGCAAACAGACCCAATATCTTTCATAAGTTCATGACTCCCAGATTGACAATTAAAGGATAAATTGAGGACACATTTATGAAATTCTTAAAGGTTTATTTAAATGCACTTGTCAATTGAATAGAGCTACAAAGATAAGTTACTCCTAAAAGTTCACCTACAGTTTAATCCAATCATTTTGGCACCGTTGCCAGAGAAAGGTATTAAAGGCCTGAAACAATACTAAGTTGAGTTAGGACCAGTGCATCAAGGTGAAAGTCCATGCAATTGTCGACCTTACCTAGGCAATTAACCTTGGTTTGCTCTATCGTAAATCATATAGGTGCATGAATTACAATAGAGATAGTAGAGGTAGATTTGTTAAAAAGGAGAAAGAAGGTAGTGCACAACCAGGAAATTTGAAAAACAAACCAAAACCATCTATTGAGGGAATAAGTTCACAACAAGAAAGATTGAAAAATAAATTAAGACCATCCATTGAAGGAAAAAGTACACAATAGGAAAAATTGAAAAATACACTACAACCATTAGTTGTTCACACATCACCTGAGAAAGCATTAGTCGAACCAGATATTGAAAAATGTGTCATTGAGTCTACCATTGTTGAGACCCCTACTGGTATTCATCCAAATTCTTCAAAAGAATTGCATAAAAGGGTTGCAAAGTTATTCCAAGAATCTTACGAGCTTCGAGCTGGTCCATCCTTAAGACATCAAAAACCATATAAAACTTTTTATACCCCTTGTGCAATTGACATCATGGCCAATCTCAACAACAACAACAATAACAATGATGGCAACAACAATGATGAGAGGGCATTGGCCCAAAACAATCCAGTTACTTTTGAATTTCCAATTGCACATCCTGATGAGAATGCCCCTATGAAAAGCATTCCTCATTCTGCCTTGCCTATTTTTCATGGTCTTTCTATCGAGGATCCTGATATTTTTTTATTTGAGTTTGTGATGCACATAAGCTCAATCTATTTCTGACCACATTGAAAGATGCAACCCTACGTTGGTTCATGAACCTCAGAAACATTAGATCATGGGATGACATGACGGAAGCATTTTTGATGAAATATCAGGAGTATTGCAAAACAAAAGAGGCTTGGGATGAGATTTTCCAAATGACACAGAAAGAAGATGAATCCATGGAAGACTATCTTGAATGCTTCGTGTTCAGCCTGCAATGATCACGACAACAAGGGCTAACTCCTGATACTGATTAAATATTTTTTCTTAGGGGAATAAGAGATGATACTATGGATGCATTGAATTTAATAGGTAAAGGTAACATCTCTAAATTAAAATTTGATGAAATTTGTAACATTTGCAAGAATTACTCAAGGTCTCAATGATCAGGGAGGAATTATTCAAGTAAGCTTTCTACTTCAGGAAATGCCACATGTATAACCAAGTGCAAAATAGGTAATTTACTTGAAGATCTTAAAACTAATTTATTAAATCATATGGGCAAGCAGATTGACACCCTATATACTTGTAGAAAGCAAGAGGAAGTTGAAAAGGCCTTGGCTGTATTCTGTCTAACCTGTCATAAAAGGCATAGTAGTGAGGATTGTCCTTATAATAGGACAAATATTTCATCTTTAGAAGAAGACAACAAAAGTTCCATCTTAAGGCCTCTTCCTGTAGGTGTAACATATATGGAATATTTTGAAGAACCTTTCTACTATATGGCCCCAAGGCAACCTTTTCCACCTCAAGTGATACATCCAGGAATGACTAATGATTATCTCACTCCTAGATCTAGCCAATCCAATTCTTTTTCCAATCAACCAGGATGGTATGGGGGTTGGCAACAACCTCCACAATACCCTCAATGGATGCAACCATACCAATATGCTTCACAGCTGTGGCAACATGCATGGAGGCCATAACCACCACAACCTTCATCATACCAATAGCCATATGCACCACAATTTCCACTCCCTCCTATGATTAATCCATATCAACAGCCACAATAATTTCTTCCATCCATACCGTCATTATCAGTCCAACCAACCAACCAATCCACCACAACCACCAAAACCCACACATATGCCAGCCCAATTGAATCCAAATCCCAACAATAAGGCAACTCAACTCCTGTATAATAATGAGGCAATGGGTTACCCTACTTATCCTATAAATACTGTAGAAATAGATGGAGTCCACTTAAGATCAGGAAAGGCCCTTCAAGGGCCCACCAGTATAGAAATTAATGAAGAACTTGAAGAGGACCCAGTAAAAGAACCTCCATTTCCTGATCAATTTTATTTAGAGCTAGTACAAAAGGAAGTCTCTCAACCTGAATTTGATTTTATCAATGAGTTACGTAATGTTAACATTAAGATTCCTTTGTTGCAGGCCATCAAGGATATCCCAGTATATACAAAAATAGTTTAGGATCTTTTTACTTGGAACCAAAAGAAAAAGAAAGATCTGAAGACCATCCAGGTTATTGGATAGTTAGTAGACCTTATGCTCGGGAATCTAACCATTCCTAAGTACTCAGATCCAGGGAGTCCTATCATCAAGGTTTGTATCGGTAAAGTTACTATTCCTAATACACTTGTTGATTTAGGTGTTGCAATTAATGTCATGACAAATGAAATAAAGGAAAAATTATCACTTAAGGGACTTAGGCCTACTCCCACAGTTCTCTAAATGGTAGATAGATCATTGGTCAAACCAAAAGGTATGATTGAAGATGTAATTCTTTCTATTGATTCGTGGGAATACCCTACTGACTTTATGATTTTGCAGCAAAAAATTAAGCTGGGGGGTACCCATTAATCTTGGGGCACCCTTGGTTAGCAGTTGTAAATGCATTCATCAATTGTCAGTCAGGAAACATGGTCATTTCTAATGGGGAGCACATGAAATAGTTGAATTTATACCCACCAGCACAACCCCTGTTAGAAACAGAGGATCCAGCCTGGATGGATAGTGATTTGGATGAGTCCCTACCAATCCTCACGATTGATCAAGCATCTGACATCGAATAATCGATGAAGATAATATTCTTGTTAATTTTCCTCAGAATAGGTATGCATCTAATGAAATCTTTGAAAGCATGGTTCTTCATTCAAGTATTAGTACTCCTTTCCCTTTTGGTAATTTTCCTTTGGTAGGTATCTCACAATCTATTCAACACTTTGTCACATTGCATCAGTTGTTACCCCATAATTGTTTGTTTAGTCCATATTTACTTCTGAAAAGTCTAGCAATACACCATCCACTTCACAAGTACTAGCCCTCAATTCACCTGCACAATCAAAGGCCATGGAAATCTTACCTGGTCGTACACTAAATATCAATCCACAATTAAGCTTTGAACAAATCCAAGACCTCATTGCCATGCTAAGAACTTATAAAGGTGCCTTTGCTTGGGAATATCAAGACATGCATGGCATCCATCCTGACACCTGCACACACCATATTTATATCAAAGAAGGTAGTCATCCAGTTAGGCAACCACATCGACGACTCAACCCCGTCCTACGTGATATAGTCAAAGAGGAGTTACAAAAATTATTAAATGTCAGATTTATATATATCCTATTTCAGATAGCCAGTGGGTCTCCTCTAGTTGTGGTTCCTAAGAAAAATGGTAAGTGGAGAATTTGTGTTAATTATTGAGTACTTAATAAAGCTACTAAAAAGGATCATTTTCCATTACCGTTTATTGATCAAGTGTTTGACACTCTTGCATGTAAAAAATTCTTTTCTTTTCTGGATGGGTTCAGTGGCTATAACCAAATTCACATAGCACCTGAAGACTAGGACAAGACTGCCTTTACGTGTCCTTGGGGCACTTTTGCTTATAACATCTTGCCTTTTGGGCTATGTAATGCCTCTACCACTTTTCAAAGGGCAGTTATGATTATTTTTGTAGATCTTGTAAATGATTGTGTTGAGGTATATATGGATGATTTTATAGTGCATGGTAACACTTATGAAGAAGCTAAAACAAACTTAGAAAAAGTGCTTAAATGTTGTATAGATACTAATCTATCACTAAGCCATGAAAAGTGCCATATGCTCATGACAGAAGGGATAGTACTTGGTCACTATATCTCTTCTAAGGGTATTCAAGTTGATCCCAAAAAGATACAGATCATCCAGGACTTTCCAACACCATCTATCCAAAAAGATGTGTGTAGTTTCCTAGGCCATGTAGGGTACTATAGGAGGTTTATCCAAAGTTTTAGTAAGATTGCCTCTCCCTTATTGGCCTTGCTAGAAAAATATGTCGCTTTCTTTTGGACACCAGAATGTCAAGAAACCTTTGAAACCATCAAGACTAAGCTTGTAACTACACCAATACTTAGAGGTCCAAATTGGGAATTGCCTTTTTATATTCATACTGATGCCTCAGACTGTTCTATGGGACTTGTGCTTGGACAAAAGGAAGATAACCTTTTCTACTCCATCTACTACATCAGTAAGAATTTTACAGGTGCTGAGGCAAACTACATGGTCACTAAAAAGGAGTTTCTAGCTATTGTTTATGCTATCAATAAGTTTTGACATTATATTACTGGTACAAAGTGTTTGTTCATACTGATCATTCTGCAATTCAATTTTTAATGAATAAACCTATTGTAACCAGTAGAGTTATTAGGTAGTTACTTTTGCTTCAAGAATTTGACATTACTATACTTGATAAGCCTAGTCAAGAAAATGTGGTTGCAGACTTTTTGTCCAAGTTACAACAACAAGATGATGAACCAGTTCCAGTTGATGATGCCTTTCTAGATGAGCATCTATTTTTTTATCTCAGCGAAAAGTCCATGGTTTGCTGACATTCTGAATTACCTGGTCACTTGCAAGTTTCCACCTCATTTCTCTCTGAGGGAATGCCAAAAATTAGTTGGACTTAGTGGATAGTATACGTGGGTCAATGGATTGCTCTTCTGCACTGGTATTGACAATATCATGCGTCGTTGTGTTCCTGAAGATGATGTCTTCGATAGACTTCGTACATGTCACATAAAACCATGTGGTGGACACTTTGTTGCTCAGAGGACTGCCCAGAAGATTTTGACTACAGGCTACTATTGGCCTACAATCCATAAGGATTGCAAGCGCTATGTTCATCATTGAGACAAGTGTCAGCGTATGGGCTAACCCACATGCTCAAATGAAATGCCTTTACACCCTCAGCTATCTATTGAGCCCTTCAAGAAGTGGGGCCTGGATTTTGTTGGACCCATCAATCCATCATTGAGAAACAAGGAATACATCCTTGTATGCATAGATTATGTGACAAAGTGGGTTGAAGTCATTGCTCAGAAACATGCAAGGGATACGAAGGTAGTTGATTTCCTTTATTCTTATATCTTTACAAGATTTGGTGTTCCAAGAGAGATAGTTATAGATCAAGGCCCTTAGTTCACATCAGAGCTCATTTTTGCTTTGGTGCACGAGTATGAAATCTGACATCACAAGTCCTCGCCTTATCATTCTCAAGCTAACAAATAGGTTGAAGTTACCAACAGAGAGCTTGAGAACATTCTTACCAAGACAGTTGCTCTTCATAAGCGAGATTGGGTTGCAAAACTCCCTGAAGATTTGTGGGCCTATCATACAACATGGAAGACCACTACTGCTATGACCCCTTATGAACTTGTCCATGGTAAGAAAGTTGTTCTTCCTATTGAGTTTAAAGTAAAAACTCTTTGCACTACACTCCAGTTGGGTATGAGCCTGACCGATGCACAAAAGGAATGGATTGCACAACTCCGCTCATTGGATGAACTTTGTCAACAAGCACTTTTCCACACAAAGGTTGTCCAGAAACAATGTGCTCTCTGGCATGATCATTTTATTCGACAACAGACATTTCACCTAGGAGATTGGGCGCTCTTGTACGATTCCCGCTTTCAAGATTTCAAAGGAAAGTTTCACACATAGTGGCTCAGGCCCTATGAAATTGAGAAGGTTCACAGAAATGGTGGAGTCAAGCTTCGCACCGTGGATTTGGACCATATGGCTCTCGTAGTCAATGGTCACCATTTGAAGTTGTACAAGAAACTGATTTCTAGGGAGGATTTTGTCTCGACTTTGCCAAAGGAACTTCATCTCCTTGATAAGGCCCCTGTGGCCTCTTCCAGTACCTTTTAGGTCCTATTCAAAAAAATAATAATAAAAGATCCAACAATGAAAACCTTTAGTCGTTATTGGCTAGTTAACATTTGAAAACTAGTTTTCCAGGGGGTGTTAATTGTTAAATAAATTAGGGGTGAAAACTAGTTTCCCAGCACCTCTAGGCAATGGTAGAGTGAAAACCAGGTCACTGGTAGTCTATCATTGTATAAAAAACACTTAACAAGGCACACACCTCGTTCTCCTATCACTTACGTGATAGGAACCTGCTTTTCAATTTTTTTTGAGTTGCAAATGTTTGCTGCTGGTGTTGGATGACCACGATTTTCTATCTGGAGTCTTCTCTTGTTTTTCATGCCACTTGCCATTTTTGGGTTCCTATCATCTCACAATATTCTACAAAGCATCTTATGCAACTTAGTTCCTGCCTTCTTCTGGTTAGGAGCTTTTGTCCTTCGGTTCTATCAGGTAGTGCTTACAGCTTCCAGTCAGCAACATCTTTTTGTGGTTTGCTCACATGCTCCTATCGTCCACTTGTTAGGATCACATGCATGATTGGTTATCGGTTACCTCCTCCACACATGACATACCGCCAGCTGTCCTTCCCATTGGCTGTAATTTTGATGATGTGTTTTTTTTTCACATTACTATCTTATCATTCACTTGCGGTACTTTTGTGATGAGACTGCCTGGCTAGCAGCCGTACCTTAGGATAGAACCATTCTCCGTTTTGTCATACCTACATCTGCGTCATCATATCCATCATACTGGTTGTCATCGGTATTGGTATATCTTGGTTTTTTTCTTTTCTTAGTTATTTTATTTAATTTCTTCTTTTCATTTAATGATTGGTGATGTTCCCCATGGATGGGGCACATGCTTAGTTGGGGGAGGAGCTATCGTGTCATAAGCCATGTCATGTTTAAAACTGTCGCATCATATCTATGATGTATCTTCCCAAGTGTGTCGTAACCTATTGCCAACCGACCTTGCTGAGTTAATACCATTATTACTTGACATGCCCCAATGTAACCGTGAGCTACCATATTAATATCACTATAATCCATTTTTATTGCAACCTGCCTGTTAAATCTAGTTTCTACCTTCTAAACCAATTAACCCCTGTTTAATCTATGCACTGTTTCTGACACCTATCCTTAGAACGGTCTCTACAATTGTTAAGTGATTTCTATTTGCACAGTTTCATTTACATAGTTCTTCTAGTTGTGTAAGCCTACTGGCAACATCATGGTGGGTGAACATAGACACCGCTTTGAGCCTTCAAACATGGAGGAATTGAGTGCACTAGAGGTTGCCGAAGCCTACAAGATTTTTAAACAAGTAGGATGGGATGTGTATTTCAAAAGGTTACAAGGGTATGATGAGAAGATTGCGCAAGAATTTGCAATGACTTGCCATAAGAAGAAAGTAGAAGTTTAGGGTTTAACCATTCCTTTCTACGTGGAAGCTATAGCAGATGTTTCTGGGTTATCACTCATAGGGGAGAAATACTTTCCCAATCATTCCAAGCGTGGGATAGACCTCAAACCTCTATGCAAGAAGTTTATGGAAAGGGAAGATTCTTTGGAGATAGTCATTGGACAAGGGATGAAGTTAGCATCACTTCCGTCGCCATGGAATGACATAGCAAAGTTTATCATCCAGTATATAACCTGTGAAGGTAGGTATGTATAGATTTATGGTAAATAGTTTTGACTTATAAGTCATTTGCGGTGGGTTATGCTTTTGAATATGCCATTCTTTCTTTATTCTTCTGTAAATCAAATGCGAAAGGCAATTCAAAAAGGAAATAAAAATTCATTAGCTCACCATGGCCTCATCAAATTGTTAGTTGTGAGAGAATTAAAAAGATTGTCTCCTCCATGAGATTGGGATTCATTTCTTTGTGAAGATACCCCAAACAACTCTATTGAGGAAGATTCCCCTGTCACAAAGAACCCACCTAGTGCCTCCAAAAGTGAAGAGTCTAAAGACATAGAGTCAAATAGGGATAATAACAATGAAAGCTCTTCAGAGGAGCATAGTGAACATTCAGTGACAAAAGAAATTCCTGATGACTCTTTTAGTCCTTCGAAGAGGGTTTCCAGGAAGGGTACTAAGCAACCCCTAGCCTCAAGTAGCAAACCGATCAAAAGTCCCCATGTTACTCCTGCGAGTGGTAAATCTGCCAAAACTAGCACACCAAAACATGAAACTAGGGGTAAGCGGAAGTTGCATAACAAGACATCTCCAATTGAAGTATCCCCTTGTTTCTTCAAAGAAACTAGTTTCAATTACTTCTAGTGATAAAAAGAAATCACCAATTGTTGCAACAAAAAATTTAGATAATCTAGCAAATGTAGCTAGTAATGTTCTAGATTCTGAATAGCCAATAGAAGTGGATGACTGTACAATTCTAGTTGTTGCATGTCACACCACTAGAAGGTCAAAAATTGTTTCTAAGGAGGCTTAGAGGAGTAATAGAAGGAAGAAAAAAGAAGCAGTTATGGCTACTGACAAAAATGAAACAAGAAGTGAGCAGAGGACTCAGCTCCCTCAATCCAATCCTTCAATTTTAGAGGGGGTGTTAGTGGCTACTGTGAAAGGAAAAATAATGGAACCCTTAAATGAGCCTGCATAGGGTATAGAAGAAGGATTTGTGACACATATGGAGAATGTTCATGATGACACTAACATTCAAAATTTCCAAACTGAACTAGTGGAACAGAGCTTGAACAAGACACATAAATGCCTCAACAAAACTCTTAAATTCTGGAAGAAGTGTCAACTACCAAAGAGAATATCCATGAGGGAAGCAATATTGAAGATGAAACTATGTCAACTAAACAAGAAGGAAATGATGATTTTATAAGTCAGGGGATTGGAGAATTTGAAATTCTTCCTACTGGGAATTAGGAAGCAGTGGAAGAAAAGGAAGCAGCAGAAGAAAAGGAGGTAGAGAAAGAATTTGAAAGAGAGCATCCACTATTGACAAACAAGGAAATTCATGGTCTGTAGAATTTAGTGACTAAGCTAACAAAAGAAAATCAAGCATTAATAAATTCATTGGCCAAAATGAATGAAGAAAATAAAGCTCTCCACCAACAGGTTCATGATGCAAAGGAGCAGGGTAAACCCAAAATAGCACCTGAACAGACAGATGCCCCCAGTACATCTCTCATGACCATTCAAGAGCATGAGAAGCAGATGCATGTGTTGATAACTGAGAGGGGGGGGTGAATCAGTTATCCTAATTATTTCTTCTTTTGAACTTTCTTATTAATCAAAGCATCATTGAATCAAACAAACAAACATTACCATGAAATGAGAAACACATGACACAGTATTTTTGACGTGGAAACCCGGTTAAGGGAGAAAACCACAGGGTGATTAACCCAAAGATTATTCTCTGTTAGAAGAATAAGGAATTACAAAAATGACACTTACCAATTAGGGCTCACTGCCCGAGCACACTGCTCACAAAGAGGCACACTGCCTACAAGGAGACACACTGTCTACAAAAGAATGTTTATACAATACTTGAATTGATTGGAAGCATCTACATATGCTGGAGTTCAGTTCTGATTAGGCTCAGTATACTGATCTGCTGCACTTCATCTTCCCTCTGCTCTTTATTCTACTTTCCTTTCACATACCGGATCTTTCTTATTACTTCTGCTCTGCTCTACACTTATCACATATAACATCACACTACACCCCTTCTCACAACAAAATCCATCCTCTATTTATATCCGCACTAGTGATTTCATTATCTTTCTAGTCGGCACCTGGAATAGTCTATCTTCTCACAAACTCTGTTCTATCAGCTGAATCCTTGCATATCAAGTAATGCGGATCAAGCATATACTTGTAGATGTCATTAATCATGTCGGCCAAACATGATTGATGCCTTTCTAACCTTTACCATCAACAGTAGCACATCTGGAAAATAGTCTGATACTCTGTCAGTCGGTTCTTCCTCTGTTCTCACTGTCTTTCAGGAATCCGGTACTCAACTATTCATATCTTCTTCCTTGTCTATTATCGGAGGCTAAATCCTTGGAATATACTACTCAAGGTAGTCCTCTTGACTTCCCCAAATCTGCATTGCACCAAGACACTTCCTCTGAGAGATCCGGACCAATCTGTCGGACCTTGCCACATGCTCTGTTCTTGTTCACCGGACCACAACAATCTTTATTCAAACTTCCGGTAGAGACACATCATGACTTGCGGATATGTGGGATGACCTTTGTTGCCATCAATGACAACAACCATGAATCCATATAGTGTCTCTTGCCAACAATCTCCCCCTTTGGCATTGATGGCAACACTTAGTGAAAAAATGACTAAGTGTTTACACTATGCTCCCCCTTGGCTGATGTTCTAACTTTATATACAATTTCCAGAACTCCCCCTTAGTTGGATTCCTCATTTTTCACTGCTCCTCACTCCCCCTTTGACATCAATGGCAAAGGGTAGGGTCCGCACACCAAAATTTTCAAAAATTTACTATACATAGCCGCATATTTACATACTCACATAAACTGAAGAATGTCTGCAAAGGATGTCTTCAATTGGACCAGTTCTGTAGCCCAACTTTGCTTCATTCTATCCAAAATTGAAATGTGACCACTTAACAAAAATGCAAAGGCTTCTGCCCTTTTGAGATCTGTCGGATCATTTGTTTGGGCGGTAGTCTGAGCATCACTGATGGCCTCATGCATAGTTTCTAACTTAAGGATTATAATCCTTCTAAGTTCTCCCATCCGGTTAGTTATATTCTTCCTTTCCTTCTCAAAGTTCTTTATTGCATTTGTGATTGCAATAGTTTGACATTCTTGATTTACTATGGAGGAAGAGAGAGGATCAAAACTTTGAGACAAACTTTGTAGTTTGTCCTGTTCCGCTTTTATTTTCTTATCAATTTCTACTGTTGCCTTTGACCAGGAGATACAAAATTTGTAAATGTCACCGCCATCCTTAAGAGCATTTTCTAAGCTCTTTATTCCAATACTCATATTTCTCCTATCATTAGAGATTAATCCTAGTACTTCTGAAAATCTTTTATCCAAAAATTCCTTCCGGACCTTTTCTTCAGCTGATTTTTCTAGAGAATCAAAATGTGTATCAACACTGCTGACTAAGGTTTTGAGATTACCGGAAGAGGAGGCTGTCGGATCTATCTGGACTGATGGCATAATCTTTTCAAGCACTCCAGAAGTAGCCTCTATCAACTCACAGTCTTCCATATGAGACTTTAGGAGTTTTTCATTTGCCTTAGCATTTGCAAATGAAGCTATCTTCATTGTCTGTACCAGAGAGAGGGAGTCAAAGTTGAATGGACCTTTTAGAAGCTCCGGTTCATCAATCTCTATTGTTTCTTGGCTCAGAAACTTTTGAACAGTTTGTGCAGTGTCTCTTGCCGAAGACAGATGTTTCTTCTCTTCTGCAGTTTTGTCCTTTGGAGTCTTTACATTCTTCCCACTTTCAGTTGTGGTTTTCTCTGTTGGAATCTTCTCTTTCTCTGCATCCTTGGTGTTGTCAACCTCTTTTTCTTTTACTGCTGCTTCTTTCTCCTGTAATTTCTCTTCTTCTTGGGATCCGGAGACTATAGGAGAAGCCGGAGGAGAGATGTTAGTCTGTTCAAGGGGCACTTCTTCCAGAGTAGATGATTCCAAGTCCACAGCTGTTTCTGCACCTAAGTCCTCTACAACAGGAAGATTAAACCTTTTGAAGGCCTTCCGGAGGATCTCTTCTGTCTCTATGGCCACCTTGTCAGTCTCACCAAGCATGAGTTGATTCATTCTTGCTTTACTCCTGAACTCATCTTTGCAGTCTTTGAATATTATGTTCATTGTCTTGGGATCAATTTGAGGATATAGCTGAATAGCTATCTGCTCCCGGATCTCAAGATCTTTTGCTTGAGCATTATTCTTTCTTATTTCTAATTCCTTTTCTAGGCTTTTAGGAATTAGAGATATGATCTCAATGAAAGCCTTATTGTATATGTTCAGATACTTGATTGTGGCTTCCTGTAGAATCTTTTGGTCAGCCTCATTGTAGTCATCATAGAATTCAGTCATTGGTTGAAGGTTTCCATCTACCGTGACTGACTTGATTACACTCTCTAGAGACAGGGTGGGCTTTTCAACAAATACCTTTGCCATTTCTTCCTTGTCTTGGCCTGTGGAGGGTTTACCGGATCCTTTCTTCTTCTGCTTCTTTATTTCTTTTACTCCCTCATCTGGCTCAGTTTCCTCTTCATCCTTTTGGCTTTCATAAGCTCTTAAGGCTTTTGTCTTAGATCTTTTACCGGATGTCTGGACTTCTAGTTTTGAGCTTTTGGTTCTGACAGGTGTAGATCCTTTTGATGATCTGGTCCGGGTTGAGGTTTCCACTGGAGCACTTTTCTTGCTTTTCTTTTCTGCCTCTTTCTTTTCTTCCTCAACCTTTCTTCTCTTTTACCGGTTGGCATCAAGTGCCTCCTTTGGAATGCATAGGCCTTGAGCAATATGCTCTACTTCTTTTCTCACTTTCCTCTTTATCTCAGGTTCCCTGAGTTCCACATGGATCTTCACACTCAGCTCCTCAAAGGTTCCGAACCTTTCTGCCTTTGGATCTTTGGGCTGACTAAGCATGTGTTGAACATGCAGTTCTACAATCTGTTCATCAACCTCATACCCCATGGGCATGATCCAGACAGTCCTTGGCTCCACTGCCTCCATTAGGCACTAATCAGTATCCACCATAAAGCAAACTGAGTCTTTGTATTTTTCAACAAGAGACTGGGGAATTCTTTCTCTTGCTTGCATCGTGCTCTGGAAGTTTTTGAAGTATCCCCATAGGGCTGTATTTCTTGCTTTGGCATCCCCAAGCCCATGTAAATAATCTCTTATCTGGACTGCAACAGGTTTGTCATTTTGCCATGCCCATCCACTTGATCTGGGCAACTCATTCATGAAGTAGAAAAATAGACATAATATAAGAGTACCATACTTAAAAGAATTCTTTTTGTCCTTCTTGATTTTCTGTATATTTTCCATTAATTGGCTTAAGAGAAGTTCACAGAGATCATAATCTGCATTCTTCCTTAGCATTTCATAGGCAGTATATACTGCAGTTTCGGATACAGAATTCTCCCTATTGGAGTGATAGATCTTGTATCCTATTATCATGGATGCATACTTGATATCTGGATCAGAAATATCTTCAATGGTCATTGCCCTCTTATCAAATTTTGATTCGGTGGCCTCAGTTACAATGTTATTTTTGATAGATTTGAGGATAGGTATCCCTCTGGAAGAGTATAGACCAGTTACTGCCCTAATTGCCTCTTTTGTGATCTTGCAAGGTCTATCCAGCCATAGGAAGTTGTCATGCATCCTGCTCAATACATACCGGACCCATTCATCTTCTTCAAAGCAGGGGAAATGAATGAATTGATCAAACTGTTTCTTCTGGATACCCTTATACTCTGGTTTAAGCTCAAAAGCATTGTCTATCAGTTGTTTGTGATAGAGATCTCTCAATTTGAATTCCCCGAATTCCTCAATGCTTGCATGTATGTAAACCCTAACGTCTTCTGTGTGTAAAACGCCATGAGGAACACTAGAGAATGCTCCTAAGGGATCTACCTCCAATGACTTGTATGGATGTTTCTTAAATTCAGGTCGGGGCCTATCTGAGATTTTTACTATATTTGGAGTAGCCATTTCTCAAAAGATTTGTAGCAAGATATCAAAAATGGAAAATACCTTATGCGTCTTTGGTTACACAGAGTGGTTGGATTGATTTCTGTATGTAATGACTTCGGTAGGAGATCTTTGGTGAGCTTGATGAATCTTCTTGCAGAGCTCCACTTTTCGCTTCTTCTTGAGTGCAGAATGAGCAAGTGATTTTATGAGAAATCCCTTATATTGATCCGCAAACCCTAATATCTGATGGCAATAAATGCTCGACCTACATTATTCTGGTTTGCCTTATCCAGATAGCTTGGAGTACTGGATCAGTCCTGATCTATGAACATCATGCGGATCTTCCAATCATGAACAAATCAAGATGACACATTACAAGAATATCCCAAACACTCTGTCCAATCCGCAGAATAAGACAATGCACTTCTGGATCTCTCCGGACCCTTTTGTAATCCTCTGTCATTCCGGAGCATCTCCCGAAACAAGTCTTACTTGATTGATCACAACTTCTTTACATCTTCATGCGGACCTCTAAAATCTTATCTAGATCATCTCAAGACATATATCTTTAAACCCTTTACTCCGCATCTTGTGCCACATCCGGCACCACTTGATTGGCTGGGGGAACAGGATTTTCTTTGAGTCTCCCCCTGAGCCAAGGCTCACTTTTTAATTTCCGGAAGAAATATCAGCACCAGAGTCTGGTGCGGATCCAACCTCTACATTCTCTGAACTTTTCTTCACCCAAATCTTGTTCATCTGATTCCTAACTTCATTCACATTCATCTTTTGTTTACCCTTGTCTTGATTCTGATTATATACCGGACCTCTTTTGTCCTGATTCTTGCTTCTGTAGACTTTTGCATTATGACTGGACCTATTATAGATTTGACAAATAACATTTCTTTGCATATTTGACTGATAACCTCTTGATATGCATTGATTAGCCATATGACCTACTCTATTGCATGCAAAGCATCTACCATTGAATGACTTGTTTATTTGCATATTTCTGCATTCATGAGACTTGTGTCCATACCTTTTGCAGTTAAAGCACTGTCCAGAGAAGGATGAATTAGTCTGATTCATTCTCTTCCTACACTGATTAGCTTTGTGACCAAAGTGATTGCAGCTGTGGCAGTATCCATTGAAGGATGGATATCTTCGAGCATTGGGCTGTCTTACCGGAGGTCTTCTAGGCCTATTCCTTGGATTTTCTGATCCAAAATTCTTTTGACCGGATCCGGAGCTTTCTCCTTTCTCATATCCCAAACCATACTTGTCATCTGTCCTCTTTTGACTTCCAAGAAGTACTTCAAGTTGGGCAAAACTTATCTTGAATTTTTCTTTATATTCATTTGCTGTTTGAAGATCTCTTTTGAGAGAGACAATTTGATCCTCAAGTTTTTCTTCATTATCTTTGGCATCTTCAAGATCAGATTCAAGATGTCTGATAATCCTGTCCATCTGGTGGCATTCTTCTGATTTCTCTTTAAGAGATTGTCTTAGATTGTCTTCAGCTTTTCTTTTTTCTTCAATCTCTTGAGTAAACTTTATAGTTCCTGATTCCATTTCATATCTTAACATAATGACTTCTTTTGATAACTTTTCACATAACTTGGTTTTCTCAGTCAATTCTTCATTTGTATTGCTTTCTTCACTTTGTCTTGCCAATTGTTGGAGCAGATCCTTTCTCTTTTTCATAGAGAGACTTAATTTGTCCTTTAGTTCTCTCATGAATTCATCAGCCTATTTGAGTCTTTCCTTTAATTCATTGACTTCAGAGTTTGACTGTTCAAGATCCTCAAGGGCAGTCTGGAGTTGCTCCCTTAAACCATATGCATCCATTTGAACTCCCAGATCTTCCTCAAGCTGTTAGGCTCTATTAGGAGGAACTTAGCTCTGATACCAATTGTTGATAACTGAGAGGGGGGGTGAATCAGTTATCCTAATTATTTCTTCTTTTGAACTTTCTTATTAATCAAAGCATCATTGAATCAAACAAACAAACATTACCATGAAATGAGAAACACATGACACAGTATTTTTGACATGGAAACCCGGTTAAGGGAGAAAACCATGGGGTGATTAACCCAAAGATTATTCTCTGTTAGAAGAATAAGGAATTACAAAAATGGCACTTGCCAATTAGGGCTCACTGCCCGAGCACACTGCTCACAAATAGGCACACTGCCTACAAGGAGACACACTGTCTACAAAAGAATGTTTATACAATACTTGAACTGATTGGAAGCATCTACATATGCTAGAGTTCAGTTTCGGTTAGGCTCAGTATACTGATCTGCTGCACTTCATCTTCCCTCTGCTCTTTATTCTGCTTTCCTTTCACATACCGGATCTTTCTTATTACTTCTACTCTGCTCTGCACTTATTCACATATAACATCACACTACACCCCTTCTCACAACAAAATCCATCCTCTATTTATATCCGCACTAGTGATTTCATTATCTTTCTAGTCGGCACCTGGAATAGTCTATCTTCTCACAAACTCTGTTCTGTCGGCTGAATCCTTGCATATCAAGTAATGCGGATCAAGCATATACTTGTAGATTTCATTAATCATGTTGGCCAAACATGATTGATGCCTTTCTAACCTTTACCATCAACAGTAGCACATCCGAAAAATAGTCTGATACTCTGTCAGTTGGTTCTTCCTCTATTCTCACTGTCTTTCAGGAATCCGGTACTCAACTATTCATATCTGCTTCCTTGTCCATTATCGGAGGCTAAATACTTAGAATATACTACTCAAGGTAGTCCTCTTGACTTCCCCAAATCTGCATTGCACCAAGACACTTCCTCTGAGAGATCCGGACCAATCTGTCGGACCTTGCCACATGCTTTGTTCTTGTTCACTGGACCACAACAATCTTTATTCAGACTTCCGGTAGAGACACATCATGACTTGCGGATATGTGGGATGACCTTTGTTGCCATCAATGACAACAACCATGAATCCATATAGTGTGTCTTGCCAACAGCATGTGTTATACCAGTCATGGGTCAAGGAAATCACTAATACAATGCAGAAATTAGCTCCTTTTTCTCATGGTTTGTATTTTACATTCTTTTGCATGAGGACATGCAAAACCCTTAGCTAGGGGGAAATGATGGGGGCAAAATGTCTTTATTTTACCTTTTATTTGCCTCTAAATCATGTCATCTTATAGTGTCTTTTTCTACTCCTGTCACCATTTGTTCATGAATTGAAGAAATTTTATAAAATACAAAGGAAAGATAAAAATCTATGAATATGTCAAAATCCTTTAACCGTTTATTAATTATCTCTGTGATTTTGGTAATAGGAGATGCTTAATGGGTGGCACGTGGACAAAGGCATCAGTGTAATAGGGTTAAGACCATTCAAGGATCATTTGTCATTTTGGTCGAATTAGTGTTGAACTATAATTATCTGTTTTATGGTTGTTATGCCGTTTTGAAATGATGGCAAAAGACTGTAAACTATTTTTTATTATCTTTTAAAGTTGTTGTTGGCGATAGGCCAAAACAACCAAAGACTCTTATATGTTTTATTCAGCGATAGTTATAAGTCTAATCGGTCTATAATATCTAGAAATATGTACACCCAAACTCAGTTTATACAGATGATATAATAATATACTCATAGAGACTTTTTGGTCATAACCAAAAACTATTGTGATGTTATCTGAATGACTATTGATTAGCATGGAATAAACTTTCGTTTCATCACTGGAAAGTCGAAGGAGGCAGGGCCCACTTCTTTCATTGCCTAGTGACTAGCTATAGACTCAGTATGCTATGTGGTAATGAGATTTCTCAGTTCTCAATTTGTTTTAGTCTTTGATTCTCGTGTTAACTATTTAGTGTGTTGTTAACTATTATCTGAAACATTTGATGTGTTCATTGTGAAATCATACTAAAGGTATATTTGGGTTAAAAGATTATTTTGTAATCAGATTGAATTAATGTGTTTACTGGCATGTGTGAGTTGAATTTGGTAGATTATTTCAATAGTATCGATTAGAATGATTAGTAATACACATAGACTTTATTTAGCACTATACATCTTAGTATTGTATTTGCTTCTGATAGTCTAGTTTTAGTAAAGAATCATTACTTCTATTTTTGATATAAACTATTTGGTCCAGGTTCCTGTCACGAGAGTGACAGGAGGTCTAAAAAATAGATTTCCAAACAAATGTAATGTGTGTGTAGTTGCATTCATCCACACTCAACTTTCTAGGTTCAGCCCTTAGGCAAACAACCCCAATATCTTTCATAAGTTCACGACTCTTGGATTGATAGTTAAAGGATAAACTGAGGACACATTTATGAAATTCCTAAAGGTTCATTTAAATGCACTTGTCAATTGAATAGAGCTACAAAGATAAGTTACTCCTAAAAGTTCACCTACAGTTTAATCTAATCACTCCTCTTCTTGGGCTGGAGCAATTGGTTGCTGGTGTATAGGTTTCTTCTATTACTGGGGTGTTGCTTGCTACTATTGTTACTACTGTGTCATATGCTTCAGTGGCTATTGTTACTACTACTACTTGTGCACCGCCTGTAACAAGCGGTGTTTCTACTGATGGGGCTGCTATTGAGTCCTCCCCTGTTATTAGGGAGTTATTTACAACTGAGACTACTGTTGTTGGTACACCGTCTATTGATGGAGCTGATGTTGTTGTGAAGTCTTCCTCCTGTCCTCAAGTTCCACCCCCATCTATGGTTTTGGGGAAAGTCTCACTCCTTTCATCTCCTTTTTCTGTAGATGGGGACAATGATGTTTGTTGGACTGTGGTCCAAAGAAGGAAGCGAGGTCTTCCTAAGCATGTCCCACTGACCCACACTCAGGTCAAGGGTGTTTAATCTGTTAGATCTGGTTATGCTATTGTTTAGTTTTTGGTTGTTCCTCGTAGCCTCGTTGTGTTGTAGTTTGTGTGATGTTAATGGGCTGTCTTTGGCTCATTTAAGGCCTTATTTTGCCTTGGGGGATGCTTTGTAAAGGGTTTTGGACCCTCTTTTCTAGCTAAACTAATCAAAAACATTTGGATCACTGTAATATATTAATATTTGATATTTATAGACAAATATATATCAATATTTTATTTAACTATGTTATAGTAATTAATATTATAATACATATATATAATGAAGAAAAAATAAATAATCTACAAAGCGATGTGAGATATTGGATTGCAAAATAAGACATCTCTCTAAATTTGCAACTTGTAGTGATGCAGGATCATCCCGGGTGAACTAACTATCCCACATCAACCAAAAATAATTTTTAGTTTTCGTCATGGTTTTGTGTTTCAGTTTGGTTGAGTTTTGGTATTTTATGTCAGTGACTTCGGTGGCAGTTGTCGTGGTTGATCTTTCTTCAACATTCCTCTAAAGGATTCGATGGCACATTTGTTTTGAATCATTATTTTTTAAGTACAAGCTAAATCCATGAAAAATTCTCGAGGGTTATGGTAACCATTCATTGCATCGCTTGGTGATATTCTTGGAATGTAAAGAAGAATGATAGTTGAATAATTATGTATATCTTTGCTGAGTATGTTAGAAGAAATCATGAACCAGTCAGTGTCCAAAGGTATATAACAATGTTTCAAGTATGGTGCCAATGATTTGTGCAAGTATAAGAAACTGAAATTTGCAAAATATATGTATTAGCTATGACATCCAATGGAATTGGTATTACCTCCTATGTTGATTTTCCAAGTCAGCATGTATAATTTGAAACCTCAAATCACAATGTGATCAAGTTATATGCGTGGCTATTATGATGTCATGCCCACATTCCCCATGCGGTCATGACACGCATCTCACATGTCATGTCCACATTTGTCATGTGGTGATGACATGAAATATCAAAAATTTTACCACGCTTCCCTAGAAACCCCCTCACATGCGTAAGCGTGCTCGAGGGCAATACGCATAAGGCGTAAACAAGCCAGACGAAGGCGGGGTAATTCGCTCACCTGCGCATTCCTCTACGTGATGAAGGCCACCTAGGGGGTCGATGCGACATGATTAACGTCACTAATAGGGTTAGGATCAGAGATCGAAACCCTAGGTTAACCTAAGTAAATGATGGGATTTTGACATAAGTCAAAATTAAAAGCCAAACTCTAGTGCATGAGAAAATATAATTTAATACCAAAACCTAATGTTGATAACCGGCAAAAATAATAATTTAATCCTAAGCAAGGTTAAATTTCACTAACCTAGCTAAACTCTAAATTCTAGAAAAATCTGGTAGCATAACGCCTCATGGGCGTGATTAGGGTTTATTATAATAAAACTAATTTTGATCGAAAGTTTACTGGGTTGGTTTTAAATTACCTACGTTACACTAGTTAAATTAGTAGAAAAGTTAATTAGATTAATTAAAAACCCCAAAACTCATTAATGAAATCTCTACAAAGATGCCCAGAACATTTTTCAACAAAGCTTGATCAATTTGTTCTCCTTCACGTTTTCTATCAATCAGAGCTATCACTACATCCTTTACGTTATTCCTAATTTCTTGGTAGACTAGATCACGGAAGCATGTTATATTAACTTCATTTAGATAGTTTACTAGGTTTCCAAATTGGATTAAAATGACATCTTTATTAAACTAATAAAATTGCTCTAGATTAATTCAATTAATTACTAAACTAATAACAACTAAATTGCCACTAACCTTGTTTGATAAAGGTTTGCAAGCCATTGATTAATCCTGTTGTTTTAAATTAAAAACATCTCAATAGTTAGATTGGAGTAGAAATAAAATAAACAATAAAATCCCTTTTGCAAGAATCAAATTAAAATCATTAACCTATAAATTCCCTCTAGCCATAAAATATTCTATTTAAATTTTACCATACCTCTAAACAATAAAAAGAACATTTCCAAAGAAATAAAAATTACCCCAATCTATATTATTTATCTCTAAACCCCCATTTTAAAATAAGAACATAAAACAAATGAAATAAAATAAATAAAAGAGTGGGAATTCAAAAGGGCAATTTTAAATTACTAAGCCCTAAGAAGTCCTCACAATAGAAAAATAATTTCCTTAAGGGCAAAAGAAAACCCTAACCCTACTTTGCCTTCACATTCTTTTCTTTCTCCATCTCACAATTCTTTCTTTATTTTTTTTGGCATGGTGTTGCAGGTTGGAGGAGTAAGGCAGCCATTAACACCACTCAGTAAGGGATACACAGAGGTTTCCATGCTTATATATATATTAAAAATAACAGTATTCAAACAATGTTTTGCAGGTATCCGAACAAGGTTTCAAGGTTGGGCAGTCGTCGCAGGTTTCATATGTGGCGGCTGTGAAGAGAGTTCGGCGATGGACTGTGGGCAGCGAAGGCCGGCATGGAGGTTTGGGGATTATGAGCAGTGAAGGGGGAGCTACTAGAGGGGGGCATGGGGAGTCTGCGGAGAGGGGGGTGTTTGGGCTGCGGTGGTGGTAGGAGGTTCACGGGGTAAGGGGGAGTGTGGGGAGGGGCCGAGCCCGTGGGTGGGGCTCGGACCCTCCCCACACTCCAATGTAAATGGCCGATGGTGGGGGGGGTTTGAACCCCCCCAAACCACTTATTTTTTTTAATTAAAAACTGTAACACCAAACAAAACTATAGTTTGCCCTCTCATGCAACGATTCAATTCTTTGCTATTTTTGGCATTTTTTAATAATATATATATGTGTGTGTGTACACATAGTTTGAAAACAAAACTCAATTTTAATATATATCATCTACACAGTTTTAAATATATGACAGCAAATTAAAAAACAATTAGAATATATATATATATATATATATATATATATATATATATATATATATATATATATATAGGCCATTTAAATCCCTTAGAATTTTTTCTGCTCTTTTGAATGCATAATGGCAAAAAGAATTATTTATCTATAATCTAATTTACATTGAGCAAATGAACACAATTTTTTTTTCTAAAACAAAGAACATATATTCTAATAAACATTTCTTCCACTAAAATACTAATACTGACCTAATACAGCCAACATGAAACATCTCTTCAAAGGATTTATTTATTTTTCTTTTAAACAGTACATTTAGTTCATTCCTTCAAAATGACAACAACATCTAATTTTCTTTTCCTAATAGATAGGTAAATTTTTATTTTATTCCACAAAAACAAAATAGCAACTATCCTAATTTTTGAAATTTAACATACAAGTGAAACACCAACTAGACATGATTTTCTTTCAACACTCTATTTTTCTTAAATTCATATGGCATTTAAAATCAGCAACTAAATCTTTCATTTCCAAATATACATAGTTTCATACAACTCAGGTAAAAATGTAAACTCATACAACTTGAGAGAGAGAACAAGGGTCTCCTCTCAAGCAATATCACAATTTTCTCTTATACACATATTGCTTAAATTCACAATTTTGCCCTCAAGGCTAAAACTCCATGAAACCAAGGATGTGACCCCGAGGAGGTTCACTCCTCCCCCACCCCACACATGTTGAGCATGTTCTCCCAAGTAGGAGAGGCTCTCACAACTCCCATACCCAATTTTCCCACAACAACAAAGTAAAAACAACAAAATGAACTCACACACACACACACACACACAACATGCAAGTAAAGAAAATGCATAAGAAAAGGCATTTGCCTTGAATCCTACCTTATAAAACCCAAATGGAAGATAGTTGAGAAGGGCTCCTCTAACTCCTTCTCCAAGTTGAGCCACCAATTTCACCTCTAACTTTTTCCCAAAATAATTAAAATTCAAAAATTGCCAAAAGATTCAACAACCCCCTCCCTCCCTTCAAGAGGGATTAAAAATAGGCTCTTCTCATGAGCCTTGAGGAATGGGGAGGTGACACATGTCACCTCTTCACTCCTCCACCCAACTACTAGCAAGACTCTTGGAATGGGGTGGTGACACATGTCATTCACCCAATCCACCAAGTCTCTCTCCCATCCACTTGTCCTCTCTTAATTAAGTGTGAGAGAAAGGTGGAGCCAAAGAAAGAGTGGGTACCACATGCACCCCAATCATCTCCTCCTAAGAAGGCCCAGTCAACCCCAAGGTACCTTCACCAATTGTGGGAGAGGCTTGGAGTTGAGTCCTCCATAATTAAGGGGTCTTAAAGACTCCCCCAACCTAGGGAAGAGGAAAGGAAAAGGTTGAGTGTTTGACCCACTCATCCTCTCCCTCCCAAGCTTCCATTTTCGTCACTTTACTTCAGGGTGAAGTTAAAGTGACCAAATGAGAGTTTACCTAAGGTTACACAAGCCCAAATGACCCCTAGACCCTAGGGGTACAACCCAGGGTCAAGTTTAACCTATTTTAAGCACCAAAGGTTGAGTAAAACCACATAAAAGGGGTCACAAAAATTATAACTCAAAAATGAAATTCAAATGACACCACAACTTACAACACCAATAAGAAATCAAATAAAAGAAGGGTAGACCTAACCCAACTAACACCATGCAACAACATTACAAAAAATTATCATGCAAACATAGTTGATCTTGGTTCCTCTTGGAACTAGATCGGCTTCACATGTGAAAACAACATAGTGTGTGGGATGATCTCTAAGTATCTGTAGCTTCATTAGAAACACCTGCGCACTCAAATGAAATGTTAATCCCACATGTATATAATAGCCAAAGCAAATTGAAACATACACTCACATCATCACAAGGTCATATAAACATCAAGAAATCTCGTCATAATTAAAACATCTAAATTTTGCATTTCCAAACATCCATCACAAGATAAGGTCTCATAATAGTTTTCTAACTAAAATCACATGAATAGTATCCCAATAGCATCATAATGTAATTCATATGTCTAACATCATCAGTGAATCAATATCAAGGTCTAACCACATCGTAAACATGCTAAACATAATAAATCCACATAAAGCATAAAGTTTAACAATCCTGCAAATCGGGATCAACAATCTCATAAGTCTGATACATGTCATCAACAATAAAATAAAGTAGTCAAATATAAGGGAAT
The DNA here is from genome assembly GCA_027924645.1 of Cunninghamia lanceolata. Lineage (NCBI taxonomy): Eukaryota > Viridiplantae > Streptophyta > Pinopsida > Cupressales > Cupressaceae > Cunninghamia > Cunninghamia lanceolata. The sequence goes on from BSBN01000771.1 coordinate 5,988,066, forward strand.
GAAAAGGTAGGCATCACATATGAGTATAGTGGTATTATTATAGATTTTGACACTATGTGGTAAGCCATCTAAGCTGGCTGTGGGCACATCAGATATTATAATGTTTATTCGATGATCCATGAAGGCGTGGATATCAGCTATTTAGTTCAATTGTTATTGTCAACGTCTATTATTCTCCCCTCATAGGCGTCGATACATCTACCTAGCTATCCAATTGATGGATTTCTAATTAATGCACTATAGAAACAAACTGTTAAGCATTTGAAGAAGCATTGGCCTGCTAAGGAATAAAAGGAATATGAAAGGGTTTGGTTTTTTAATATTCCCAATCAGCACAAGGAAGATTTAAGGGAGGAGTGCAGTCAAAAAGACGTGGGCAGCCAAAGAGAGAGATAAGTGGTCCAACAGAAATGCGTAGAGTGGCATAGCAGGTCAAAAGGACTGTTAAAAGGAAGAGTAAAAACTCCAAGAATGTGTTGCTCTAAACATGGATTGGGATCGTTGCAAACAATAAAAATTGTTATAGAAGGTAACAAGAGAACGTGGATGGAAGGAGAAGGTTGTAGGTTGACTGGGAAGAGGAAGAAAAGGGATGTGGAAGAAGTTGAAATGTTGCAGATCAAAGGAAAGAAATAGTAAAAAAGAAAACTAAAGGATAAGTCACCAAGATGAGAAGTTGAATGAGCAGAAAGGAAGTAACTTCAGTTCAAAGGAAATGAAAAGCTAGTGGATTGCATATTATTTAAAATGATATCTTTGCACGATGAAAGGTAGATTTCTTAGGTAGACTTTGGAGAGGGAAATCCCAGCCTATGGGGAGAAGTAGAACTGTGAGTGAAGGAGGATAATTTTACTGTAGATTTGAGGAGCCATTGAAGGCCAAGTTGTAATTGTTTAGTTGCAAGTGTGGGCAGTTGTTTATTAAATTTGTAAACAAATAAAATTGTGGTAGGTTTTGCTACAATCTGAATTGTGTTCAATCTTGTTGTGAATTTGTGAGTTGTGTGTTGGTAGAGGGGAGAGGTTTCCTCTACGTCACTTGGTATCAAAGCCAAAAGGTCTTGAGAGTGTAGAGTCTACACCAGGACCTGCAGGTGGAAAAGAGAAGTGGTGAAGCTGCGAATAGTAAGTAATGAACTTTGTGTAGGTTGCAGGTTGAGGTTGTATGGAAAGTGTTTGACAAAATGTCTTGGAAGCTAGGAGAATGTTTTATGATGAAGAAATAATTTATGAAGCCACAAAAAGAGAAGCAAGATCCCATCCAGAGGAGTAATGTGTTTCTAACTATTTGCAAGTCAGGTGGAAAGTGTTGCAGAGTGGTTGTGGATAGCAGTAGCACACATTATTTGGTGTTATTAGAGATGGTTGAGAAACTAAAATTGAAGAGAAGAAAGCATCCAAGCCCTTACAATATTTCTTGGTTGCAAGGAGATTGTCAGATATGGGTAAGTGAACAATGTATTGTTGATTTTCAGATTCATAGATATAAGGATGAGATTGTATGTGATATAGTACCTATGGATATATATATGCCATGTTTTGTTGGGTCGACCATGGTTCTATGATAGAGAAGCTATACATAATGGTAGAGAAAATACATATAGCATAATAAAGGATGGGAAAGAGTATGTTTTGAGTCCATTGTAGGTAAACAAGGGGAAGTGGTGAAAGAAGTTACAATAGTATGCCCTGATGGAGGCATAGAGAAAGAGGTTGAAAAAGAAGAGGAAAGTGTAGTAGTGGTTGAGGATAAAGAAGAAAGAGAAGAGGCTATGGCAGAGGTTTATGACAATGAAAGGAAAAAAGATATAGTTGTAGAGGAAGATGGTGAGATCACAGTAGAGAATGAGGAGCAATGTAATGTTGCAACAATTGAAGAGGATAATGTTACAGTAGTTGTGAGTCCTTTGGAGGACACGATGACGGTGGTAGGCGCAGTGGTTGGTGAACATGAAAAAGTTGCAGTAGAGGATGAGCAAGAAGTTGTCACAAGAGCAAAGGAGGAAGATAATGGTGAAGTTGTAGGTGCAGATTTGTATGTGGATGCTGCAAGTTGTGATGAGGGATTTTGGTGGAGGAGGTTAGATGATGGTGGGTTGGATCCCATGAAGGAGGCAAGGAGTGGACATAGTATTTGGAGGAGGTCGGGTTGTGGTGGACATGAGTCCACAAGAGGAAGGAGGAAGCAGGTGCACACTTGGTGGAGGAGGACAGAAAGTGTCCTGGCAAGATGTTGGAAGAGGTGGAAGAAGAAATTCTCTTAGCCTAATACAGGAATGGAATCTACTGTAGGTTGTTTTCAACCTGGAAGAGTAGTCCCAATACTCAACTCCATTTTGTGATTCCTACTCACAAAATCTTTCTACCTAATGTGTCTAATGCAGGAGCATCCCAAGTGAACCAGCTATCCTGCATCAACCAAAAACAATTTTTAGTTTTCGTCATGGTTTTGTGTTTCAGTTTGGTTGAGTTTTAGTAATTTCTATTGGTGACTTCGGTGGCAGTTGTCATGGTTAATCTTTCTTTAGCATTCCTCTAAAGGAGTTGATGGCACATTTGTTTTGAATCATTATTGTTCAAGTACAGGCTAAATCCACAAACAATTCTCGAGGGTTATGGCAACCATTCACTGCACTACTTGTCGATATTCCTGGAATGTAAAGAAGAATGGTATTTGCATAATTATGTATATCTCTGCTGAGTATGTTAGAAGAAATCATGAACCAGTCAGTGTCTAACGGTATATAACAATGTTTCAAGTATGGTGCAATGATTTGTGCAAGTATAAGAAACTGAAGTTTGTAAAATATATGTATTAGCTACGACATCCAATGGAATTGGTATTACCTCCTATGTTGACTATCCAAGTCACCATGTATAATTTGAAGCCTCAAATCACAATGTGATCAAGTTATATGCGTGGCTATTATGAGTATAGTGGTATTATTATAGATTTTGGCACTATGTAGTAAGCCATATAAGTTGGTCATGGGCACATCAAATATTATAATGTTTATTTGATGATCCATGAAGGCGTGGATATCAGCTATTTAGTTCAATTGTTATTGTCAACGTCTATTTTTCTCCCCTCATAGGCATTGATGCATCTACCTGGCTATCCAATCAATGGATTTCTAATTAATGCACTATAAAAACAAATTGTTAAGTGTTTGAAGAAGTATCGGCCTGCTAAGGAATAAAAGGAATACAAAAGGTTTTGGATTTTTAATATTCTGATCAACACAAGGAAGATTGAAGGGAGGAGTGTAGTCAGAAAGGCGTGGGCAGCCAAAGAGAGATAAGAGGTGCAACAGAAATGTGTGGAGTGGCATAGCAAGTCAAAAGGAGTGTGAAAAGGAAGAGTAAAAAATCCAAGAATGCACCGCTCTGAACAGGGATTGGGATTGTTGCAAACAATAAAAATTGTTATAGAAGGTAACAAGAGACCGTGGATGGTAGGAGAAGGTTGCAGATTGACTAGGAAGAGGAAGAAAAGGGACATGGAAGAAGTTGAAACGTTGCAGATCAAAGGAAAGAAATAGTAAAAAGAAAACTAAAGGATAAGTCGACAAGATGAGAAGTTAAACGAGCAGAAAGGAAGTAACTTCAGTTTGAAGGAAATGAAAAGCAAGTGGCATGTATATTATTTAAATGCTATCTTTGCACGATGAGAGGTAGCTTTCTCAGGTAGACTTTGGAGAGGGAAATATCAGCCTGTGGGCAGAAGTAGAATTGTGTGAGTGAAGGAGGATAATTTTATTGTAGATTTGAGGAGCCATTGAAGGCCAAGTTGTAATTGTTTAGTTGTAAGTGTGTGTACAGTTGTTTATTGAATTTGTAAACAAATAAAATTGTGGTTGTAATCTAAATTGTGTTCAATCTTGTTGTGAATTTGTGAGTTGTGTGTTGGCAGAGGGGAGAGGTTTCCTCTGCGTCATGTAGTTTAATAAATGAAAAAGAGACTCAAGAATTGGCAATATTAGACTAAATTCCACATTTTCTAACATTTTTCAATGCAAACTCCATTCTAGTGCATGCTAACCAAACAAATATTAAATCAAACTCAAAATCAACTAATCAATTCAAGAAGAGTATTTAGCAATAAATGAGTTTCACATAAATATTGAACAAATATTTAATCTAAGGAAAAAAAAATCAACTGGAGGTACTACAAAACACATACTATTATTACAAGACTACAAGGTAGGTACTCGCCACTACATGGCACTTATTTAGGTTGTACTAATTTGTTGCCTATAAAAATTTAAAATAAATTTAACCTTATTTAGGTTGTACTAATTTGTTGTCTGCAAAGAAAACATAGTTAGAAAAAACAAAATTATAGGCACCTTTTGGTTTATTAAAAACTTAAAATAAATTTAAAATAAGTTTTTCACACATTTTTTAAGTAAAATAAATGAACTTAAAAAAAATCATTATACAAAATTTCTATACAATCAACCTTAAGTTATAAAATTTTATTATATAAAATTTTATGTAGTTAATGAATAAAGATATAATATAAGCCATGGTAATATTTTTGAAATAATTATTTAATTTAAAAGATTTAAAATTTGTACTTTGTTTTTAAAAGATTTAGAATTTGTATTTTGTTTTTGTTAACATGTTAATAAACACCCTTGTCGCCATTGTAGTTAGGCTTCTCGGTGTAATAACTTTCAAATTGATATCTTTAAAAGAGTTAAACTTTGTATTTTTGTTACACCCCTTGCTGCCATTATAGTTAGGACTCTAGGTGTAATAACTTTCAAATCCATATCTCTCATAGATTTACTTAAGATATCTAGTAATTAACATCATTCTAATATTTTTCTTTATTTATATCAATAATAATTGTAAGGTAAAGGGAATTCACTTTAGGAACAATACTTTTCAAGCATTTGTGAGTAAGGTTGAGAAACATATAAAACATTTATTATTTTGTATTTTTTTCTTTTATAAATAAAATTTTTAAAACATAAATTTAAATCATTTTTATTTTTTAATTTTACAATTTAAATTATATAATATTTTTATAAATAGCTTTTAAAAATTGTATTTGAATATTTTTATAATAAAATTTTAATATAATTATACAAACAATATTGTTATATAATCATTTTATACATTTATCAAAATGATATGAATAATATTACTTTAATACTATTTATTTAAAAATACTTTGTTGTATATAGTTAAAGAATTTACAATTAAAATTTAAAAAAAAGTTGGAAAAATATTAAATTTAGAACTAATTTATATGAATTTTGATGTGAAACAAGTAGATAGAAGAGACCAAAAGAAAAATAAAAGGTTTATGTATCTTTTCAATAGTTAAAAGAGTTGAGTCAATAAATTATTGGTGTAAGCCACCCCCGGATCAACGATGGACTGGTCCAAGAGGGGCTAGTAGCTCAGTGGTAGAGCACTCCAGCAGCAAATGGAAGGTCCTAGGTTCGAGTCCTAGCTGGTCCATGTCTCAACATGGTATCAGAGTCAGGCCATGCTAGAAGCCCCAAGCACACAAGAGGTGTGGCTTAAGGGGGGGTGTTGGTGTAAGCCACACCCGGACCGACGATGGACTGGTCCAAGAGGGGCCAATAGCTCAGTGGTAGAGTACTCCAGCAGCAAATGGAAGGTCCTAGGTTCGAGTCCTAACTGGTCCATATCTCAACAGAAAATACTTTCACAGTTTCTTTACAAAATAAATTGAAAGAAGAAATAATCAACGGAAAAAGAATGATATAAACTTAACTATAATCTTTTTTATCAAAATTTTAACTGCGTTTATTTTAAAGTTAATCTTTTGTCTTCAATTGTTGTGGATTGTGTGCGATAAAACATGCTTACAAGAGGGAAAATGGGGTAAATTTAATTTGAAAAAAACAAAAATAAAGAAAAATATAAAAAGTGAGTTTCCAACTCAGATAACAGACGTCGCTTTGGCCGAGTGGTTAAGGCGTGTGCCTGCTAAGTACATGGGGTTTCCCCGCGAGAGTTCGAATCTCTCAGGCGACGTTATATTTAATTTATACTAGCTTAAACTGGCTGGATCTGCTTGGTGTGTTATTTTTCTTTGGGATATTTCAATGTGCATGTGTGAGACATGTAACCAAATGTAGCAGTTAGGACGACTCCTCTTGGATCTTCAAGTACTCTGTCATTCTATTTCTTTTACTGGTTTGTAACATGGATTAATATAACATCCCCTTCACCTCTCTGGTAGGAACTGTGAATAGTTTCTAATCAGGCCTTGTGCCTCGTTTCCAACAAAAATATTGTCAAAGGAAAAAGGAATGGTATATGGTCTTAGAAATTTAATTTTTCCAATTATTTTGAAATAGATTAAAAAAAAAATTAAGATGTTATGAAGTTGTTGATATCTGGTTATTAAGAAATTGTGGTTAGAAGTAAAAGATATATATTATAACAATAAAGGTAATCTGTTATCTACTTGTTAAGATTTGGTTATTAAGAAATTGTGGTTAAAAGTAAAAGATATATATTAAACAATAAAGGTAATCTGTTATCTACTTGTTAAGATTTAGTAACTAAGAAATTATGACTATTGAGAGAAATCATAAATTTGTCTGTCTTTAGAATTAAGGTTGGGCAAATGAATCTTTAAGCGAAGCTTTACATAAAGAATATTGGGTTGTCTTTAGAATATTTTCATAATCAGTAAGAGCTTTGAACTCTCACAAGACATAATAAAACTTGTTTTAGATCTCATAAAACATTAATAATTTAAATATAAAGTCTTTCTTTTAATTCAAGTTAATTATTGTGAACTATGCAAATACATTGATATTGTAACAAAGTGGTTCCATGCAACATTGATGAAAGTGTTGAGTTAAAAGTGCAGATTGTAAGATCAAACTAAAACAGAACAGCAATTAATAACACAAACAAAGACAACAAAGTACAGTGACACCAAGGGTTACGTGGTTCACCAAAGTATGGCTACATCCACGGGAAAAGTAGGGCAATAACTCTTATTACTTGCAGCAATGAAAATACAATATTTCATCAATCAATCCAAGTGATTGAGAGGAAAATATATGATGTTCTCTTCAGGGCAAATGAAGAGTCATAAGAAGGGGAAGATAAAGAGGTAGTGATGGTTGGACTACACAACCAACAGAAAGTATGTCTATAATTAGCCTAAAGGGATCTCAAATCATATGACAACATGATGTATTTGGGAGGAATAATATGTCTATTTTCAGTTTGAGGATAAATGTTTAAAGTAGTGATGCACTTTTATTGACAATGGTTCTACCAATTCCATCCAAGTCAATTTTATACAAGCTCTAAAAATGCCATCCTTGATGCCCCAATAGATATCTCTTATTATCATTTGAGGAGCACTAATGGAGAAGGCAAAGGAGAAGACAATTTATATCACTACTAATTTGAAAGAAAGACATACATTAGGCATGCCAAGTGTTGTTAATCCCCTAGTCACCAACTTCATGGACAATGGGAGAGTCCTTAATGAATATCTATTATGCCCATTTGTTTGTTGTATTTGTCATACATCTTAGTCTATGAAGAAACATCACTCATTGAAATACAAAGAAGATGAATGTGCAACCAAAATAATTGCAATTGGAACTAACTAGTACATTTATATTTAAAAAAATATATCTAAAGTACGTGGAGGGATATCCTTTATTCCTAGTTTGATTTTCTTACTTTTTTTCATTTGCAATTTTTTTTATTTTTTAAAATTTTGAATTTCTTTTTTGGTTCCATAGTTTTCATGATTTTCTCTACCTTTATCTCCTTCCAACAGTTTCCAATTTATTTTTTAGTTTTTAATTTTTCCAATTTTTTTGGTTCCATAGTTTTTTGATTTAGCTTTTTCTCCTTCAACACTTTTTAAGTTGTTTTTTTCGTTGTTTTCTTTGATTTTCTTAAGTTTTATTTTTATTTCCATTTTGGTATTTTAAATTTTTTCTTTTTATAAATTTAGGCAGAAAAAATGAGTGCTCTCATCCCCACCCTGATGTGACTGTATAACACCTCTCGGCATAATTATTTTTTTGCAAGCTTTTGGATAGGACAGAGATAAGAACTCTACCAACTCGAGCTCAAATGAGTTTTTAAGTCCAAGTCCCTAGATCTCATAGTTCCACAAGATTGTTGGTGTCAATGAAGCTTGAAAAGATAAGCAATTTAGCCTTGCCATCTTAAAATTAGAACTAAAAGCATTTCCTTTCAAGTGTATTCAATGCAACATAGCTATTACATAATTCCTCTTTTGTAGTGGGAAGCATATTGAGGGAAGGTCTTGTGAAAGGCACACCAAGATGAGTATAAGAGAATCATTGAATGAGTAAACCTCCTTCGTAAGTGAGGTTAGTTCTTTGTGCTTCCTTCTTAGTTACATTTAAAACAATGACCTTTGTTTTACTCAATTTCACTTGTAGACCATGAATGACACAAAAATAACTCAAAATATCAAGATGCCATTGTAATCTTGCAACAAAATGTGACATGAGAATGATATTATGTGCAGATAATAAATTGGTGATAATTATATCATATAGAATACAATCATCATCTATTTTTCTTGAATTTGCAATAAAGTTCTCCAATTCATCTAGGTAAAGACCAAAGATAGTGGGTAGAAGCAAACAATCTTGTTTAACACCAATGGTGCTATTAACATCACTTGTAGAGCCAATAAGAGTTTGGACTTGGTCAATAACCCTCTCATTAGGTTTCATCACAAAAAAATGCTTTGGAATTTGTAAGTCACATAGCCACCAAATTAGAAGTTGTCTAGGTACTCTATAAAATGTGTTAAAAAATAAAGAATACAATAGTCAATCTTATGCTTATAAGCTCTTTCATTTCAATTAGATCTTTGAGAGTCAAAATATGATCTATTATTTGATGATTTTGTCTAAACCTTAATTGTCCCTATTCTCCAAGTTCCTTTGAATCAATGAATCTATAAATCAAATCATCTAAGATTATAGAAAATAACTAGCTCAAGTTATGCCCATGCATGATGGTACTATAATTCTTTGCCTCTATTTAATTTCTTGAATTTAATATGGAAAAATGATATGACATGCCCATGTAGGTGAAAATCCATGAGAAACCACTAGATTGAAGAGATTAACAATGTGTTACTTGTAGAGTTGGACTATGAAGAAGGATTTTTTTCTCTTAAATTCTCTATGCCAGGTAGTTTAGCTAACTTGGTTTTGAAGATAGTTGGAAACACCATATGATCTATGAAGAAATGTTTACCTTGCAACATATTCTCTACTAAAATTGAAACTTGGTTTGGGATTTTGTACATAGAAGATGCATAATTGAACCAAGTACTTGTGTTAGATATGGCACATGAGGAGTTCCTTGGTAGAAGAAAGTAACAAAACGATTTAGCATTGACCTTGATCTTGGTGAGTGTTTCCCTGGCTTTGTTATTAGTCACACCTATTCATACAATTAAAAAAAAAAAACATCTCTTTTACATTTAAGATCTTAAATTCTTTATTAAAATTCAATTGAAATATTTGTTGAAACAATTCCATGTCAAGGTCCTACCTCAATTTATATAGCAATTTGAAATTAAATTGATGAAGAACCAAACTCCCAATCAAAATCCTTAAACTTGAATAAAAATACTTTTAATTCTTCAATCTTCAAAACTTGTATTTTCTTACTAGAAAGCAATGCTCCCTCTAATAAATTTTATCTCTTTTTTATAATAATTTCCTTTTCTTATTATAAAACCTTAAAATAAGATAATAAACAATTCAGAGTTAGCTTTTCGAAACTTCTGAAGTTTTAAATTTCATTTATAAATGATACATCTGTTTGAAACGATGGATAACTTTCCTGTGAGCGATTTTCACAGTTTCCCAACGAGGGATTTTCCCAGAGATTGGTTCGGGGGTGATAGTTTTTTAAGATTTTATGCAGCTAGAACAGGGCGTGAAAAGGAATTTCAAGATCCTTCTCTGTCTAGACAGGGGACGTCTCCACAACGGTCATATCCTCGTGCCAGGGATATGGGTTTCCATGGATAGGGCAAGGTAGATCTTTTTGTGCCTGGACTGCAACGCCACAACTCTGGAAACTCTAGAGAGAGTTCAAAACAGTTTCGCAGGAATCGGACCCTCCAAAATAGGGGGGAAAAATCAGAAAGTGGAGCTTCAAATACTCATTACAGATGAGTTGCTTGGGATTAGGGTTAACACCCTCAAGGAAACAATGATTGTTGGTAAAACTTGGAAGATTTCCCCTTCCAAACTTGAGCTATCCAAATGGATCAAATCGAACTGGCCTCAGTGTGAGGACATCATTTGGCTTGATAAAGGGTTTTCACTGTTATTTTTCCCACTAAGAGGGACAAAGATTCTATTTTTAAGAAAAATGATTGGTTTTATGAAGCAGCAGGCGTTTATTTGTAGCCTTGGCAACCAAACTTTGATACCTCCTCTAAGGAAGCGGTACCATGGGAGGGGCTTCCTAAATTATCTCAGGGGTGCTGCTGAAATTTTTTAGGAGCATTTTACAGTGGGTGGTCCCATGAATTTTGTATTTGTGGGTATGCTTAAAATTTTAAGCTCCGAATTTTAAGGAAGCGGGTGGTCTCATGAAATTTTTTAAACAATAATTTATGCTAAATAATTTAACAGAGTTTTTTTAGGAAGCTGGGGTCCCATGATAAATTTGTAAACTGCTGCAATTGTATATGTGTAATTTCAGAAATTGTCAGAAGTTAATATTTTATGGAAGAGGCACACAACCAAGTTACCAGTAGATCTAAAATGTGCACGAGATGTCATACTGCCTGGGACATATTTCAATGTGACAGGCTACAGCTGCCTGAATTCTAAAATTTCTTCCACTGTCATCTCCACATTTGTATTTTGAAAGAAAATGGTACAGAGAAATGAGTCAATTATAATTTATTTTACATGGCAATTGAACCTGAACCATTGAAACCAACCGTGAATTTATTTTTTCAATCATCTTTTTCTTTTATAAAGTAAATTGGTAACTTGTTTCTTTGATTGCTTGATTCCAGGTTTAATGAAATGTTAAAACTGGATTTTCTGAAACATATTGAACATGTAAAAGTGCAAGTGGAGCTCTTTTTAATGCATTTGCTCAAGCAAAATTTGACATTCCATTTTTACATTATTGTGATTAAAACTGGATTTTCTGAAACATGTTGAATATGAAAAGTGCAAGTGGAGCTTTTTTAATGTATTTGCTCAAGCAAAATATGACATTAGATGTTCACATGATTGTGTGACATTTAAATAAACATATGGGATATTCCAAATCAATTCATGCTTTTAAACAAGAGTGATACTAGAAGTATTTCCACATGGTGGTTGCACCGAACTTTTTTATGCAGATTGCACAAATTATGGTTTAATCCGATAAGGATCCTGTATGTTGAGAACTATGTGTGAATATGATATTGGCTTAAATTATTATAAACCGATTCAAAAATCATGAAAACTGAGCATTAGCTTCGTTCATCCTCCATTCGATCTAATAGAAATCGAAACAGCCTATAAAACTGGTTCAAGAAACATTTGCCATTGAAACAACTTTATAACAATATTCTAAATAATACATTAAAGGACTGAAAATGACAAAACCACATCCCCAATCCCCCGTGAATCTATAGCAAATGCTTTTAGAACTACCTGCCTGCAATTATTTTCCGTGATTGAATTAATAATTTCTGTATCTACCCCAATGCTTGGAACACACAAAAATGAAAAGGCAATCATCTTCATATATCACAATCTGATTAACATAAAAACGGAAATCTATTGTATTTAACAGAAAAATACCTGCACTGTTGTTGATCGTTGGTTTTTCCTTTGCCTCCTATGACCTGCTTTTCATTCTGACGAGCTGCTATTGAGGGAAATAAAAATAAAGAAGTGGGAAAATTCCCTCCAAATTTTCTCCTAAATTAACTGGCGGGAATGATAAGACTGTCTGTTAAATTCCTAAGCTGGTGGGGGAAAGTTTCAGCCCCACCCCATCTGCACCAGCTGAAAAACACACACCTAAACAATAGCTGCTCCTATTTTGTAGGAGAAGAATCTGATTTAAACACTAGCAGACTTGTTTAAGTTCCATGGGACCCTTTGCTTCCAAAAAATAGTTCCTCTAGCAGCTCCATGGGACTGCTCCCTAAGGAGCTATTTTATTCACCCTTTTGGATCAAGTTGAGAAATCTGCCTTTAGAATATAAAGAGAATAAAATCCTAAGGCTCATCAGAGATTCTCTTGGTGCTTTTCAATCCATGGATGCAGAGCAATCTTCCCTGGCTGAAGACGTCACAAGGATTTCTGTCCTAGATTTAAAAAAGGGCTTTCCCAAAGTCATTAAACTCCACTCCACAGTAGGGGATTGGATACAAGAGATCTTCTATGAAGGCCCGGTAGCTAAATGCAGTAATTGTGGTGGATTTGGTCATTGTAAGTGCAACAATAACCTTACCCATAAGTCTACTTCTAAAAAGGTGTATTTACAAGAGTTGTTTATCAATTTAATTTCTATTTAATACCTTTTTTTTTTCTTATTCTAAAATTCTAATTTGAAAATCAAGATAAGAAGTATATTTTATTTGGCCGATAGGCCATGCACACATATTTTAGCAATAAAAAAATTTGGTAGTTCCAATTTTTGGTCATCCAATTGTTAAAAATAAATCCTACAATTTTTTGGTAGTCCAACTATGGAACCAAAAAAAAATTGGGAAAAATAAAAATTAAAAATTAAAAAGGAAATTGAAATAAAAAAATAAGAAAATCACAAAAACTATGGAACCAAAATTAAATTGAACAAAATAAATAATAAATAAAAACTAAAAAGGAAATTGAAATAAGAAAATAAGAAAATCACAAAAACTATGGAACCAAAAAAGAAATTGAACAAAATAAATAATAAATAAAAACTAAAAAGGAAATTGAAATAAGAAAATAAGAAATCACAAAAACTATGGAACCAAAAAAGAAATTGGAAAAAAATAAAAACTAAAAAAGAAATTGAAATAAAAAAATAAGAAAATCACAAAACTATGGAACCCAAAAAGAAATTGGACAAAATAAATAATAAATAAAAACTAAAAAGGAAATTGAAATAAGAAAATGAGAAAATCACAAAAGGAATTGGACAAAATAAATAATAAAAATTAAAAAGGAAATTGAAATAAGAAAATAAGAAAATCACAAAAACTATGGAACCCAAAAAGAAATTGGACAAAATAAATAATAAATAAAAACTAAAAAGGAAATTGTAATAAGAAAATAAGAAAATCACAAAAGAAATTGGACAAAATAAATAATAAAAAATAAAAACAAAAAAAATTGGACAAAAAAAATGGAAAAATTACAAAATCCTTTAAAAGTTGCATGAGTAGTCCAAAAAAGAAATTGGAAAAAATTTAAAAAGAAAAAAAGCAAAAAAAGAAATTGAAAATAAGAAAACTAAAAACTAAAAATATTTAGTGATGGTTAATTTTTTTTAATTCTTAAAAAAAATAGTTTAGTTAAGATTTAAATTTAATCTTATTTAGTTTGAAATTGGTTTAATTAATTTATTTAATTTATAATTGATCTTTCCAATTTTTTAAATTTAGCTTTTTCCTCCATCATGTATCTTATCATTATCTTTTTCGTTATTCTTCTAAAATTAAATAATTTTTCTAAATTTATTTAATTTGGTCTTTCCATTATTCTTCTAAAATTAAATAAATTTTCTAAATTTATTTAATTTGGTCTTTTCCATTATTCTTCTAAAATTAAATAAAATTTTTAGATTTATTTAATTTAATCTTTTCCATTATTCTTTTAAAATTAAATAAAATTTCTAGATTTATTTAATTTGATCTTTTCCATTATTCTTCTAAAATTAATAATATTTTTTTTAGATTTATTTAATTTGGTCTTTTCCATTATTCTTCTAAAATTAAATAAAATTTCTAAATTTATTTAATTTAATCTTTTCCATTATTCTTTTAAAATTAAATAAAATTTCTAGATTTATTTAATTTGATATTTTTCATTATTCTTCTAAAATTAATAATAATTTTTTTAGTTCTTTAAAAAACAATTTAATAAGATTTTTATTTAGTTTTAAATTAGTTCTTAAAAAATATAGAAGATTTTACATTGATATATATGAAAATAGTGTTTATTTATATTAACATTATAATTTTTTGAGTCCTTTAAAAAATATATATTTTTTTAGTTCTCTCTTATTTAGTTTAGTTTGAAATTAGTTCTTATTTAATTTTATACACTGAAGTTACTTTTTAAAATTGCAAAACTATGTTAGGTTGATTTATTGAATATATATCTTTTATGTACTAAAGATACTTTTTTAAATTACAAATTTATGTTAGGTTGAAAGATACTTTTTTAAATTACAAATTTGTGTTAGGTTGATTTATTGTATTAGAAAATTTTTTACAGATTTTTTTTTTCAAATATAAAATATAAAATAAATTTTATTATAATTTAAAAAAATTTAATTTTACTTTAGTACTTTTTTAAAATATATCTTTTTTATACATTAAGTTACTTTTTAAAATTGCAAAATTATGTTAGGTTGATTTATTGAATTTTGTGTACTCTCGGGTCACCACAGTTGCCTGCCTCATTAATTTCTATAAATATAGGAGATTTTATATTGATATATATGAAAATAGTGTTTATTTATATTAACATTATAATTTTTTTAATTCTTTAAAAAATAATTTAGTATAAAGAAAGGGAAACCTTTTTGGAGAGATAAGGAACCCTCATATTTAAAAATGACTTCAAATGATAAAAAAAATCATGTGTGTTCATTATCAACTATTTGATCCCTTTTAATGAATGACTTGTTTGAATCTTGCAACAAACTACTTTTATGTTGCTTATTTTTCTCTCAAAAAATTAAAAACCCTTATGATATTATGATTCACTCAATGAATTCTACTATGTCCTAATTAGTGTTAGTTGATAAGAGTTGTAGTCATATGTAAATGTAAAGTACAAATACAAATACACACACTAGACAAAGTGAATGCCCAAATTAAATTTCACACACACAATTCACACAAAATGAATGTGAAAGTTAAAACATACACTTCACACATAGAAAGTGAACATGTGCCAAATTTTAAACATGCTTCATGCACAAAGTTAGTTCAATCACAATGAATGTCAAAGTTAAAGCACACTCTTCACACAAAGTTAGTTCAATCACTTCATACATAGTTGATTCAAACACACACTTCATGCATATTGTTTTTTAAAAGTTATTTTGTGCAAACTTGGTTGATAGGAAATTAGTAACAGAGATTTGTATTATCCTACATTATTTAGGTACTGCATGGTTCACCTAATCTCTTAATTGCTTAGAATTTATTTCGTTCATTTACGATTTACTTCATGTGCTTATTCATTTAATGTCACTCCATTATTTTTATTTGCGAAAAAATAATTGAATTTCTTTTAGTATTTATAGCCTTGTCTACCAACAACTACATGTAATGACTTTCCATAAAAATAAAAATATAAACTATTTAGTGATAGGCCTATAAATATTTGTGCCTATCAGCCATTTGATAGCACCTTTGGTGCTTTTACTAGTCAAAATAAATATGTTAAAATATCATTTATTCCCTTCATGTACATCTTAGAAAAACATCTAATATTAAAATATTAGCTTTTCTATCAATTTAATAATAAAACTCACTCATAAACTAATTTTAGGAACTTATTTACCTTTAATTATCAAATATGATAATTTATTCTCTTAGTTTCTCATTATGCAACTTGCACATTCAATATTTAAAAAAATAAAAATAAATAAAATTGCATCTAATTTATTTTCTTTTAAAACTTAATTAGAAAAACATACAAATAAAGTAAAGTAATTCTATACACTCATAATCTAATCATTATTAATAATTTGTTTGTTTTTAATTAATAAACTTATCTAATTTAATTAAGTATTTAATCTTTTCCATATAATTGTATCATAGGTGAAATACATCAACATGAAAACCTAGTTCACCTTCGCTTAGTATTTGTTCTTGTTGCACAATACAACTCACCACAAATACCTAGTAGAATTGTTAGATAACCATAATAAATCTAATAAATCAACATTTAAATAAAAATGTTTACCTTAATAAAAATATTTAAATAATTAATCATGTCAAAGCAAACTAACACAGTTTAATCCTGAAGCACTCATTTACAACATTATGAACGGCGAAAATCTGATGTCTATTAGCAAATAACTTGTTCAACAAACAAGCACACAAGGAAGTAAACAATGTCCAAACTTGCATAACACATAATCCATCCACTAGTGTTTTGAATAAATATTTATGTATATTTATTGAAATATTTTATTCAAAAGCATCAAGAATGAGGGATGTTACATCCTTTTGGCTACCTTGGTGTCAATTTTGGAGTCCTCGAAAGTCTCTTTGTCCAAAACAAGATGTTTTTCTAGTTTTAAATCACCCATATTAGAAATGGGCAATCTCATTGGTGAATGGGGTGATCCTAGGACAACCAGGGTGATTTGGACTAGAAAAAGAAGTGATTTACCTATGAAAGAGGCATTTTGAAAATGAGTAGTTGCCTATGTTTTCTAAAAATGTTTTCTATCAAAGAGTTGTATTGTGGGGTCTACTCGTCCCTCCCATCTTTTTGGTTTGAGGTGTTTGTGTCTTCTTGTCATATTTTTGATGAGATCAAGATGTTCTTATGCTCTTGAGTGTGCTTGGTCTGTCTCTAGAAAGACCTAGGTGAGATGTTGCATCTCCCTTACTCATGCCTTGTTTGAAAGGAGGTTTGGATGTTATAAAACCATTCCTAAGGTTATTTTTTGTAGGCTTGGATGTGGAAAGGGTGTACTATAGTGTAATGTCCCCATTTCTGGGTCCTCTTGCAACACAGTTGGAGCTGACTTTCTGGGTTGGTGACAACCTGATCAGAGGAGTATTTCTATGTCACCAATTGGTTCAGGTGATTCAGTGGAGCTATATGACACTTTCAGGAGAGATTTCAGACAACTTGTCTGTACTTACTATTTATAGTAAGTGCTTGCATGGCGACAATCTTTCTAGGTTTTTCTAGGTTTGTTCTCTTTGGTCCTCAGAGAACACTGCTATTTATAGTAAGTGTCAGTCTGGCGTTGTTTTGGTGACTTGGCAGACATCCATTGGCTATCTCAGATGTTGCATTGAGCTCAGTGATATCAGATGGTTTGCGGTGATGTCTTTCCAGGCGATTTCAGACTTTTGGGCCATACTTACTATTTTTAGTAAGTTAGGGTTTCTGTCCATTTTGGGAATCTCAGAGTTGGATGTGAAGCGTTTCAGCGAGACCTTTCCAATGGTCTATAGATCTCAGGATTCCTATGTGTTTTGAGCCTCCATTTTAAAGTCCGTAAATTATTAATGTTTATTTAATATGGGACTTTGTTATAAAGGGGATATAAGTGATTTTAAAATATACTTTATAATATAAGTTAAAGTGTCATTTTAAAAGGGGAGATATAAGTGATATTTAAAGTATACTTTATTTTATAAAGCTGTGCACCAAAATTAAAAAGAATGAAAGGTGGGAAATGAAAGTAAATTAAATGAAATGAAAGTCAAATGCAAACTAAGAATTATAAAAGGGCATTTGAAGTTCATTTGATTCATTCTTGATATTACATTTTATAATTCTATTTGCTTTGCAAATGAGGGTTTGGGAGGTTTCTTCCAGCCAGGGCTTTTGGTGATGGAAACCACCATTGGTATCAATCTTCCGTAGGTGTGAAAGATCACCAAGGGGATTTTTGGGCAGCCATACATAGTGGTTGTAATTGTGCTTCAGCTGGATACACTTTGATGGAGTTTCAGAGGGAATTTGTGTTGCATCTTCATAGTTTTTGGTGCAGCTGAGAGAACAAAGAATGGACTGATTTTATCTGCAAATTTGAGAAGGTTTTGCACTATTATTCCTCTTCTTCATGTTGGCCGTATATTCCCTTATGCTGGCCATACATTTCAGACTTGGTCGTACTTCCTTGGAGGCTTGGTTTGTGGTTTCCTTTGCAGTTTTCCTCTGGTATTGAGGTCATTTGGGCCTATGAGGCTATTGTGTTTTTTGTAAATGAGTTACCTCACACTGTTGATAAATTTAATGCAAAACTCCATGTTCATGTTGCTAGTCTGTCAATAGCAGAAATTTGAAGATGCTTATTTTGAAATGGGTATGTGACGATAATTCATTTTATGTCATTTTATGAACTGGGTGTTGATTATTTAGTTCATAGCTATCATAGATTTTTTGGGTTTCAGTTGCATGTTACCTTTCTTTATATTCTGGCATACACATCTCAAGAAAACGAAAACTCCTTTTGCATCTTCTATCTAGTTCTGAAAGATCATAGAAAAACTAAAAAATATAAGATTAAATAAAGATAAATCAAAATAACAACAGGTGCAGGTTATTACAGTGGTATCAGAGCTAGTTTTCCTGCCAGCCTATTGAAGTTCTAACATTTGCCACAGTTTCTTCAGTTACAATCATAAATTTTAGTTGTTAGGAGCAGAGTTAAAAAATGTCTACAGACAAGTCTATATATGAGTTGATGCAAGAACTATATAATCTGATGAGGGAACCAAACATGAAAGAGACATATTTACGGATGGTTGAAAGATGTAAACAAATGGAATCAAGTTCGAGAGAAGATACTGTAAATGTTAATGAGAGCATTGATTCTTTTGTTGAAGAGAAGAATGTTAAAAAATTAGAACATTGTTTGGTAGCCTTTCCAGTTTACACACCAGTAGAGCATGAGAACTTGAATGGTCAAGATAGAAATTCAGAAGTTACCCTTGAAGAAGGGTTAAAGCAGGAAGAAGTTCTAGTTTGTGATTTGCAGCCTACAGGTGATCGTGGGGAAGATAAAAATCAATCATCTATCGCAGCTACATTCGAGGAGGAATTGTCATTTGAGAGTGCAATTTTCAATCATGGGACGGATGTTGCAGTAGGTGATGAGATTGGATTTCAGTGTGATACAGCTCATGGGTCAGGACCTAATGATGGGCATATTGTGAGTAGTTATGACACCTTCAAATCAGTTGATGATGACGGCTCAACATTCAATTTCAGAAATGTTGACACAGTTGGTGTTTGGTTTGAAAACCAAACTAAGCCTATGCATGGGAGTGACAGCCATGATGCCAGTACTAGGGAGTTGGAGAGTGATTTATTCACAGAGGTAACCAATCATGAGGAGTACAGTGAGTACATTTTTTTTAACAGAACAATCAGCCTTTTCGCACTTGGGATCCGGGTGTGATGGCACCTAAGTATGACAAGGATCTGGTTTGGGATGAATTTCCTTTTGACTATAGTGCTAATCTAACCTCATCTCCATAGTTATGCATGAAGGATGGCATTGCCGACATTGGTGGCATTGGTGGTATGGTTATGAATGCTAATAACAAATCTGATTTTGTATTGCATGATGCTGATTTCAAATCAGAAAATTTGGATGAGGTTGATAGGTCTCAGGAGTCCTATCATTTAATAGGGCAACTGAAGGTAAATGAAGACTAGGTTATTACATCCATTAGACACTTTGATGATATTCATAAGTTGATGGCAGATTTGTGTTGGAAGGCACTAAGGGAATGTGAAGGTTCTGAAGGTGGTATATCTCTTGATGACTTGCATGAACTCAAGAAGGCTTTGGTGGGAGTGAAGTCAAACCACCTACACTTGCTAATAGAGATCATCTCCTCACACTTGGTGAGATATACTTAGATGCTTTGAAAAGAGAAGAAGAAGAGGTAGACAAGCTCACCTTTGAGCTTAAGAATACAATGGATTCTTTGAGGAGCACTCAAAGGGCTCTTCAAGAATTAGAAGAGCATGAAGATAAGTTTGGTTGGAGGTTGACAAAGAGTGGAGACATGGAGGTAAGGACTGATTTTCTGTGTAACATCAGTCCCCTACCTTCCCAATACCAGGACATGGCAGCCAAAGGGATAGAGGTTCGATTCAAATTAGAGGCAAGTGATTTTCAGTTAGAACCACCTTTTGGATCTGAACTTGTAGGAGAGCATGGAGCCAAGGAAGAGGATGCGATTGAGGAGCTAGAGGATGGAATGATAAGATGTGACAGTAGGTTAGATTTTCTGATTCATGACAACAGTTTTATTACTTCATTTATAACAGCCACTTCACATGAAGAGAATGAAGAAGAAGAATCTTCCAAGATTGGCACTTGTGATTTGGATGTGGAGCAATTAGGTTTGAAGTATGATTCAGAATTCTTTGTTTGTTCACATTGGTAGTTGGTATCACTTCTTTTGGAGAGCCATTTGAATAGTCGTATCATAAACTTGGATGGCATTTTGGAGCATACACTTTGTGGATCAGCTACTAGTGTTATGACTACATATGTAGATAGAGATATGGGTGGTGTAGATTTGGTTTGGCCTTTGATCATTCATGGAGCACTTGAGGTGTTTGCTTGTGATGAGTCTCATTTTGTTGATGACTCTTTAGTAGGGTATGTAGTTCCTCTAGTTCAGAGTTTTGTGATGCATAGCATGGAAACACTTGCATTTGATGGGCATACTTTTAGATGGCAACTGATTTTTGAGTCAAGGTATGGAGATATTACTATGATTTGTGGTTTTGAGGCACTAATGTTTGCTTTGTGGCTAGACTATGGTGTTGGGCGTAGAGGTGAACATGTTTGCATTGGTGTTCTAGCCTTAGTTCGTAAGAATCTACTCCCTACATTGATAGGAGATGGCTATTCTACTTTTTGGAACATGGGTTTCTTACATAATTTTGGGAGGACAACGGTTGTTCGGGAGTTTGGAGGAGATTTGCATCATCTCCTCACCTTTGGAGAGTGGCATAGGGTTGATACTCTATCATCCTATGGCCTTGGCTGTGTTAGGTGCATCCACATAGGTCTGATTTTCAGTCATGAGGTTGTTGTTTTGCTCTATATTAGCAACTTGGAAGAAGTTGTTATACACTTTCTTGCACCTATGTTGGGTATTCTTCACCTCCATGGGAGATCTACAGGAGTAGGAGATTGGTTTTGTGTCATCAACATTTTGGGATGCTTCCAACTCTTCATGTTTGTCAGATGTGATGACAGGGTGATTTGGGATCCAAGTACAGTTACCTAGGATGTGATGTTGATTCAAAATTAGAGTGGTGGGCAAAACTTTAGAGTTGGTACCGCTGTCAACTTTTCGATTAGCCTACATGGGACATTGAAAGATAGTATACAAATGGATTGGCCTATACCTCCAACCCAACAGTGGAATAATTCTCAGATGGTGTTGATTAGCAGAGGTAATGCGGTTATTGGAGGAGTTCCTTTGGTCATTCCCACATTCACATTTCCTATGCTTTATGGGGTAAATTTTTATGATAGTTGCTGCCCTAGTATTTTAGCGTTGATTATGGCAACCTCAATTTATAGGCATATGGACTTTGAGTACTTATAGGCTTCTTGGCAGCAAGTTGTGGGAGGTTTTACAGAGTTAGAGCCATTATTTTTAGCTTCCACCAGTATGAGTGATGGTTACTGCAATCAGTTCGAGATGTTGATGGATATATCTACAGATGTTATTGTGATGGTTGCAGTCGATTGGATGAGTTGGTATGCTCGATATGGGCATGTTGACACTTGGAGATTAGGTGTCGATGAGGGATTAATAGTCTATGATCGGGATGGCATTGTTAGGATGTATGATTCCAGGGATGGCACTATTGTTATTGGATTCCAATCTTGGACTGACTAGCATCACTTCTGGGATGCTGTGAGGGATTATTCTAAGGGTTATTCTTTGGGGAAGAGTAGTTTATTTTTTTCGTTGACTAGGATCGAGTTAGGCAGTGGGATTTCAGATATGGACCTCACTATGGCACCTTGGCAAAAGACTTTTCATGATATAGATTTTAGCCCTCGTAGATATTTTAGTTTGGATGATGATGATGATTACATTATGGGATTACTATAGGAGAGAGCGCAGACTTGGTGCTATGGATTAATAGTTTTTATCAGAGTAGCGCATCGACAACATGATGGATATGTCCATAGATTGATTTGGGACCCTGAGATCATTCTTGATTCCAATTTGGATCAATGGGTTGATCAGAGGTTGTATTGGCATTGCTTGAGGACAAGCAATCTTTAGGAAGGGCGGACTGTAATGTCCCCATTTCTGGGTCCTCTTGCAGCACAGTTGGAGTTGACTTTCTAGGTTGGTGACAGCCTGATCAGAGGAGTATTTTGATGTCATCAATGTGTTCAGGTGATCTAGTGGAGCTGTATGACACTTTTCAGAGAGATTTTAGACAACTTGTCTGTACTTACTATTTATAGTAAGTGCTTGCATGGTGATAATCTTTCTAGGTTTTTCTAGGTTTGTTCTCTTTGGTCCTCGGAGAACACTGCTATTTATAGCAAGTGTCAGTCTGACATTGTTTTGGTGACTTGGCATATAGCCATTGGCTATCTTAGATGTTGCATTGAGCTCAGTGATATCAGATGGTTTGCGTTGATGTCTTTCCAGGCGATTTCAGACTTTTGGGCCATACTATTTTTAGTAAGTTAGGGTTTCTATCCGTTTTGAGAATCTTAGAGTTGGATGTGAAGCGTTTTAGCAAGACCTTTCCAATGGTCTATAGATCTCAGGATTCCGATGTGTTTTGAGCCTCTATTTTAAAGACTGTAAATTATTAATGTTTATTTAATATAGGACTTTATTATAAAGGGGATATAAGTGATTTTAAAGTATACTTTATAATATAAGTTAAAGTGTCATTTTAAAAGGGGAGATATAAGTACGTTTAAAGTATACTTTATTTTATAAAGTTGTGCACCAAAATTAAAAAGAATGAAAGGTGGGAAATGAAAGTAAATTAAATGAAATGAAATTCAAATGTAAATTGAGAATTATAAAAGGGCATTTGAAGTTCATTTTATTCATTCTTGATATTACATTTTATAATTCTATTTGCTCTATAAATGAGGGTTTGGGGGATTTCTTCCAGCCAGGGCTTTTGGTGACGGAAACCACCATTGGTATCAATCTTCCACAGTTGTGAAAGATCACCCAAGGGGGTTTTTGGGTAGTCATACATA
Organism: Cunninghamia lanceolata; assembly: GCA_027924645.1. Taxonomy (NCBI): domain Eukaryota; kingdom Viridiplantae; phylum Streptophyta; class Pinopsida; order Cupressales; family Cupressaceae; genus Cunninghamia; species Cunninghamia lanceolata. The sequence goes on from BSBN01000771.1 coordinate 6,011,254, forward strand.
GTGGCTGTAATTGTGCTTCAGCTGGATACACTTTGACAGACTTTTAGAGGGAATCTGTGTTGCATCTTCATAGTTTTTGGTGCAGATGAGAGAACAAAGAATGAACTGATTTTATCTGTAGATTTGAGGAGGTTTTGGACTATTATTCCTCTTCTTCATGCTGGTCGTACATTTCAGACTTGGTCGTACTTCCTTGGAGGCTTGGTTTGTGGTTTGCTTTACAGTTTTCCTTTGGTATTGAGGTCGTTTGGGCCTATGAGGCTATTGTGTTATTTGTAGATGAGTTACCTCACACTGTTGATGGATTTAATGCAAAACTCCATGTTCATGTTGCTGGTCCATCAACAACAGAAATTCAAAGATGCTTAGTTTGAAATGGGTATGTGATGATAATTCATTTTATGTCATTCTATGAACTAGGTCTTGATTATTTAGTTCATATCTATCATAGATTTTCTGGGTTTCAATTGCATGTTATCTTTCTTTGTATTTTGGCATACACATCTCAAGAAAACGAAAACCCCTTCTGCATGTTCTATCTAGTTCTAAAAGATCACAGAAAAAACTAAAAAATATAACATTAAATAAAGATAAATCAAAAGAACAACAGGTGTAGGTTATTACATATAGCTTGCTCTTTAGTCCTCTCCATCTCTATCCTCCACTTGTGTCAATGATGAGAGTTGAGCACTCTATCATTGGTTGTGAGGAGACTTGATCTCCTCCATTTCTCATCATGTTGAGGTCATTCCATGATGTTCATGTGTCTTCCACTAGTCTTATTCTATGTTGGTGTGCATTGAGCTTGTGTCTTCATGCATTTCATGGTGTCATCGTGTTCTTTGGTCATGATGTTGTTTAGTTTTGACAACATCATGTGTGTAAGTGTGAGATTGTGACATGTGTTAGTTGCATTTGGAATGCAAAAAAATGTTAGTCCATGTTTTGTTTGCTAATGTCTTGATGTAAAAGTTGGGACATTATAGGATTTCTTATTTACATAACCCATGCTATACTTATTACATCACCTCCTATGTCATCACCTTACTAATGAGCTTAAATATATCATATATATTTCAATCACTTGCATAAACACCACCAAACTATTGTAGACATGATATTTCCACAGTCCATGATGATAGATTCTTGTGTTTCTGGAAAAAACTATGTTGCTTTTTTTTTACTCAACGTTTTGGATCACACTCTGTGATCCATCATTAGGAGGAAAGGAAGAGAATGCAACTGAGTTTGACTTGCAGAGAGGTTTCTTAAAAAGAGAGAGTAGAGGTGGGCACGGATGACAAGAATAGTTTGAGGAGACATTAAGGACAAGCAAAGAGTAGCTAAGTTTCAAAAAGGAAAAATAAACATTAAAGAGCAAAAAAGAGAATAAATAAAGGAAGATAAATAGAGAGATGTCCTAAAAGGTAAATAAAGCATAAATAACTAAAAATCATGGTTATATAACTATATACATGAGCATAAGAATATATATGTCTAAAGATGTATTATATAACTATGAATATGTGTGCAATTAAAAGAATATGAATAAATAGAGAGATAAAAGCGAGAGTACAAATGAGTATTATATAAAGAGAGCAAATAGAGAGATAAAAGTGAGTGGGGGAAGACATGCAAGTGTAAATGAATGTCTTCACTCACTCGCTTTTATCTAAAAATTTGCTCTTTATCTATATATAGTCGTAATTAGATTTTGATTAACTCCTTCATTGGCAGAACGATCTGCAACTAAGTTTAATTGTCTTTTCTAGTGCACAAACCTAATTAACTTGAAATTTTGCATTAGAACTTGAGCCTCCAAACTACATAAAGATTTATTTTCCAGTTCAAACTCCTTCCCTTGATAATGACATTTATCACAATCAATGAATCTTCCTCCACTATCACATTAGTTTGATTTTGTGAGATTACACTAGCTCTTGAACCCATAATTAAAGCTTCTCATTTTGCTTTATTATTTGTACATATTCTAAAATAGAGAGTTGTCATAAATCAATTCTCCACACAAGTTCCTATTAGCAAAGCCTTCACCTATCTCATAGCCCCATCAAAATTTAATTTCAAATAACCTTCTAGGGGAATCAACCAATATTCCTTTCTATTGCTTAGTAGATTAATTATTCTTTTTATTATGTATTTCACTTAACTCTTGAATGGGAGTACTTTTATCTCTTTTATCTCTATGAATAACAACTTTTAATGGAAAAAACAATATTACATAGATATCGACATCTCTTCCTTTATATAATGAATTACAATATTATGAGGGAGCATACATCTAAAACAAAAGTCATCCTTTGGTTACATTGTTATTAGTAGGGAATCTAATCTATCAAAGTCACTATGGGTTGAACCTAGACCAATTGCATCTTTGGGGGATTTGAACCTTGGTAGATGATGTAATTGAGGAACATACTATCGTCCTCACTAATTGGGCTCAACCAGTTAATAATTCTCTTTAGTATAACTCACCAAATTAACATTATGTCAATCCACTAATAAACTACTTACTATTCCATTAGAAAACTAGGGACTTCCTCACCCACAAAATTGATGGATGGTTTTAGGGGTTGCAAACTACACCTAACTATAAGAAGAATTACAATGAGAGTTTTAAACTTTGACTTGGCCCTTCTAAACAAGATGGCTTGTCCTAGATATGATTTAATGTCTCCAAATGTGGTATGAAACAACTTGCTCTTATCTAGCTTGGATACCATCCTTTAAATCATTTATATTGATTAATTTAGTTCTATTAGTTTTTTAAAGATTCTACATAGGATAATTATATTGGTCGTTTCAAAAGTAAAAATAAAAACTATTGAGGCCAACAAATTATGGGAGAGGATATAGTAGTTAAAGTTTTTAACTGGTAAGCTGAATTTCTATGAAATTTTCATTATGTTTTTGTAGGTGAGTTAAGAGCTTAAAGCTATTGTTTAAAGTTCTAGGCATCAATGATATAGCTACATCAGGGGAATCTTCATCGAGTTGTCTAAAGACACCAAAATAAAATTAGATAGAAACATGTACTTCAAAGTATGTATTACTACTATATAATTAGTAGTGTCATTAATATAACTTAAAATAAATAATTTTTATTGATTGTTTAGGTACAAAGATAATGACTACTCATGCTTAACTTTACAAATAATAGATTCCAAAAAAAAACTTAAATCTCCTCCACTAATATAAATTGAATCCATTTAATATATATTTTCAATTTGTTTGTATTTCTAGATGTGTAGGAATTTGTTGATCCTTTCGTCCGAGTGATTAAGGCAGGCACCTGATGAGTACATGGGATATTGTCGCGAGAGTTACAATATCAGGATGACGTCTTGAAAGTTGTGTTTAGTTTGTCATAATATCTCCGTTGTAGTCTAGTTGGTTAGGATACTCGGCTCTCACCCGAGAGACCCGGGTTCGAGTCCCGGCAACGGAAGTCCTTTATCACCCGCGTTTCTCGTTGGAAAATACAATGAGGAAATCCTCTGGTTATGGTAATGAACTTTTCCAGCGATGACAGTATGATAATTTTGAAAGTAACTTTTTGTGATGGTATAACAATTTTGAGAAAGATGTATCCTAAGGCGTTAATCAGGCAAAAAGTTTTGTCAATCTTAAACAGTGTTTTGATTCTAAAGCCGTTTCTGTTTTAGTAATCTCTATCTCTCTTCTAATAAACTTGCCATTGTTGAGGTCATACCTTGTGAACTTTTACTAGATGTGGTGGTTATAATTTATGAGTTTTTAATTGTAACGGTGAAAATTGTGTTATCTTAAATATTTTTTTTGGTATCTTCTTGGTTTTATTTTGGTTAAGGTATTCTTTATGTAATGATAACTGTATAAGTAATGCGATTTTTTTGGTAGAGTTGGTACATACCTTGATCTATATTTACTTTCATTTTTACTTATAGGAACCAATTCTGATCCTCAAGTTTATCAATTTTCTTCTCAAGATTAGGTTTACAGCTAGAAAATGACTTTGATGAGATGTTTCATTGTGTAAATGATCCCAGATCTTTTAAAGTCAAATTCAAATTGTGGGTCTGTTGGTTTTACCTCCACAAGATCATTTTTTGCTAACTTGAAACATTGAATATTTTACCTGCACCCTTGGCATGGTATTTTAACACTAATTCATTTACAACATCTAGTGTATCTATGCAATGAACACCTTTTGCACACATCAAGGAGCATTAAAAGAATTATTTAGTGATATTAACATTCTATAGTATACTACATGATTGCTTGTTGTTTTCGATTATTGTTCAAAGTGTTTACTCGAGATCCTTGCTAGGTTTGGCACAAGGGCGATATTAACCTTGTCAAATGCAAACTCCTAACCATACAACCAAGTTTTTATATAGGTTCATAAACAAAGTTAAAATTTTTCCAAGACTAAGGACTATCATAGATCAAATTCAAGTAGAAGGTCCAATTTTGTGATTGTGGTATCAATTCCACATTTGCATAGGGCATATCTGCATTTATAAAAGTAACCCAGGCATAGAAACAAAATGTTATTACTTTTGATGCACTCAAGTAACATGTCTTAATTTTTTTGTTTTAGGAATGAATCAATTTGGAACACCTAACATGTGAGATTCTACATCAAACTAAAAGTTATGTACCTTGTTTTATTATTAAATTTTGAGCATTTAATGCGATCTCTTCATCCATGCCAACTCTTATTCTTGGGATATTAATCTATCAATACTTATTTAATTTATTTGTCCTAGGATCTACATAAAGATGTAGTTTATTTCCTTACATTTTTGCGAACTTGTATGCTTTTACACCACTCTTGAAATGAAACTAAATTCATAAAAATTACAATCACTTTTTAATGTAGCAAATAATATTTAAAAATTAATTTACGTGTAACATAAATAAAAGGAAATAATTTGTTGACGCTTTTTAGGTTTTAACTATACAAATTATTTAATATACTGTATTGCAACTTTTAAAAAAGACTTATATAGAAGAAATGTAATACATATCTTTTGAATCCGCAATTCCTTCTAGATATCACTCAGGGGACCAAATGAGCAACTCAACCCTCTTCAGCTAGTGAGTACTCCAGGAGGAACTAGTTCTTATTCAAAACCAACCAGTTCTTATTTAGAACCATCCATGCTTTACAACACAATCCATGCTTTACAACACAATAGCCCTGGCCAGGACAATCCCGGGTCTACATTGTACCCCAAGTTAGACACACGCTGTGTGCCCCTTCTCCAATGCTCACTACCCGGTAAGTTACCGATCCATTTCCTTTGTGATTCATTTTCTTCTTTCTCTCCAACAAATAAAATCTATCCCTTTTACCTTATTTTCACGGGTCTAAATAATAACCCAAAGGGTAGTTTCAGTGTTCACACCCTTTCATAACAATATTTACAATTAATATTTAACTACAACTTCTTGTGAATTCTCTCTAATATTATGTCTTTATTTTTCTTTTAACTTTCACATTAATTTTATTTACATCTTCCATGGGAAAAAGTCTTGTAACAATTCTAGGGTTTAATACTTCTACATTAGGGTCTCAAATCTATTTAAAATATAGATTATAACCATTTATTGCATATTTAATTAGGGTTTGGATCCACTCTTTATTGTTTCATCCCTACATTCTTATTAGGTTTTTTTTATCCTTATCTACCTACCCTTTGGCTTGTGCTTTATTCACTGATAATTTGTTATGCACTCTCTATGCCACTACCTTTAGCTTTTGTCCTTGCATGCCTCGATTTTGATGTGCTCCTTTGTTTTATGTCATTAGATCCTTTCATCCTTGATGCACTCATGCCTTTTATCCTATGGATGAGAATGCATTATTTATGGAGGTATTGTTTAGCCATATGTGTGATCTTTTCTCCTTCACAACATTGTTGATTACTCATCCTTCACTTTTGCACCTCACTTATCCAGTAGATCCACTTTGATCTTATCTTTACCATGACTAGCACTAGTGATGAAAATGATTCTATGTTACCTTTGAGCACTTTTCCTTCATATGATTTGGGTAATACTATTGATACATCTTGCATGATGATATTATTGCTTTGGGTGGAGAATTATCGCAAGAGGACTTTGGTGGTTTTAGTGATGCTTCATTACATATCAAGTCATTCTTGTTTACTCATTATGAGTACTTAGATGATGATACTGTATTGATAAGTGAATTTAGACTTACTTTGAGGGATATAATATTGCATTAGTTTGACTCTTGCCTATTTTATCATTCATTTATGGTATTGGACCATTATTTCATACCATATTTGTTTCACTAGCATGCCTAAGTATAGCTTGTACTTTCTAATACCCCTATTAATATATCTTTTAATCCTTATTCATCTTCTTCATTGGATGCCCATATGGATGATATTATTTATACTCCTATAGAACCAAAAGTTATTGTTAAAGGTATACTTAACTTTCCCCAGCATCTACTTATGTCATAAGTAGGACCTAATCACCCTATCCTCTATAGTGGTCCTAAAGAGGGCTCATTTAGATATCATTTTATGCCAACCCCTGGTCTCCCCTGCTTCCCCCACATACATTCCCTAGCCTAGATGCCTAGATAATTCCTTCTTCATAGAATTATCTTGTAATGAGTCATAATTTTTAAAGGATGACTAGGGGTCAAAAGGTTACATCTAACCCTATTATTTTTTCCCTCCTAATCCAAAACTTGTTCATGTACCTATGCTTACGCCTAAGGCATCAAAGGAGTATGATATCATTCATCAATTAAAAAACACACAACCTAAAATATCACTTTAGGATTGAGTATGTACCTTACCTTTGCATAAGAAAATCATACAAAAAGTCTTAGAGAAGATACAAATCCAATAAGACACCTAACCACAAATAGTGACTTCTTTGATTACATCCATTGGATCTCAATCCAATCATGATATTTCATTTGATGACATTGACTAACAATTAGATTAATGTGAGAAAGTTTAAATAAGAAAATTAGAAATCAACAAACACATGATAAAGATGTAACAACAAAATTTACATGGAGAAACCCTTTTAAGAAACAATCCACCACCAAAGAGAGCACACGTCTATTTATAAAGACCACTATAATATAAACAATATAATAATAATAAATCAATTAAATTAATGCAGAAAAGGGAGTTTTTTTTTGCAATAAATACAAAACATGAAAATATAATCATCACATTATCTTACATCAAGTATAATTCAATCTATGAATATTACAAGAGCTAGAAAACAAAGCGTTGAAATACAACTAGGGCTTAGTCCTTAAATCAACATGGCCTTCTAGGCACATTACAATATATTCTACTTGTTTGGTCCCAAAATAGCTTATTATAATCCCTAGAACATTACTCAACCTCCAAAGCTAGGGATGTCATCAAGGAGGTGAAAAAAGGGGGTTCATCAATAAGATAAGGATGATTAAGGGCCAATGGTTAGGAGTGGGTAATCTCCTCTTCTCTTTTGGTTTAGCTAGACCAATGAGGGTGTTCCTAGAGGTATCCCTTAGTTGGTATCAACAACAATACGAAATATGTTCACTAAGACATGGCAACAATACCCAAACTATAGTTTTGAATCCAAAATTGTCACTGAAACAAAACTAACCTACGACACTAAAAACCTTTTTTGAGCTGATGAAAAGAACAGTCTTGCATAAGGGCAAAACATTGGTTTGTATTTAACTATTGAGATTTGTTCATTTAAATGTGTGTGTGTGTGTGTGTGTGTGTGTGTGTGTGTGTGTGTGTGTGTGTTTGGTTACCACCTCCAAGATCAATGCCTATCCAGTGGGTCGCAAAGTCTAGTTTATCAAAGGAAAATGACAAAGTAGTAACAACGGAAAACTAACCTAATAACATAAAATGCATTTGTCATATAATACTAAGCATATAAACATACTTAATAATCCATAACTTCACCATGCAAATCCATATGTAATTCAAAAGATACCATCACCAACCTGGTAATGCTTTAGAATGGAGTCACATTTATTAGCTTCAAAATTATATTCATATCTTGAAATAGAACAAGAGGAAACCCTAGCGCTGGCTTAGTTGTTTTCTTGAAATTGCACCATCAATCTTGGAGACATACAATATACTGGTATTCATAGAAAAATATGATCATTCATCTGCTTTGTCACTTGTTTGAAGAATTGGAATCACAACCCCATAGCTTGGAATAATTTTCCTTTTTAGCATCGTAGCTATCTGGGAGAATAGAATGAATAATGAACCCTTTGAATAATTTTGTTTCTGTAGTGCCCCTCATTTTGCTTTCAGATAGACTGTTAGTTGTTCCTTTATATCTAGACATTATGACATATTGTTGATGATGGATTTACTGTTTTGATGTTAGTGGATGAAACGTATTGATGTAGAACTACTGCTACGATGACACTTATTGATTATTGGTGTTTTATGTTTATGTTGTGATTAGTTATGGACTTAATTGACTTGTGGATCAATCTTACCATGTGCATTTTGCGATTATCTCATAATGTATTTATTTAGTTGTTTAGCTACTGATGAATATGTGTGATGTGTTTTGTGAAAGGGATAGTGTCGCATTACTCATGCGTGAGTACCTTGCTACGCTACGATTCCCTTTCACAGTGTATCTAATTGGATGATTATGTATATATATATATATGTTCGACCCTTTCATTTTTTGTAGGTTGCAGGTACCAAGCATTGACTCCACTTGAATTGACATGTTTGAGTGTGCCTTAAATCTAATGGAGACTTGTTGAATAGAGATGACATAAGGTCCCTCAGATTGTTACCATGCTCGAAGAGGATAATTTTTCTGTCCCGTGTCCTATCTGAAAGGTCGGTTGGGGTATGGTTGTGAGTCTTTGTTGTTCGATAGTGTGTTGTCGTCGAGAAATGTTTGGTATGTAGCTCATTGGGTTGATTATTGTTGGTCTATTGCTTCATTAGATAGAAACTATTAGTCCTCATTAATAAATAAATAAAAATATATTTTGAGATAAATATAATGTTTAAAATAGGAATTTAATTGATAATTTCAATATGGAAAATAATTTCTAATCAAGCAACATATTTTGTTGGTGTCCACAAAATGAATTTATTGTGTGTGTGTTGTCACTAGATATTCTATAATTCAATCTAAATCTATAAATAAATGCTAATTGTGGGTTGCCATATGAAGTAAATAATAAATAAATAAGATAGGGAGAATCTGTTAGTTAGTGGAAAATTTAAGTGGATGTTTGGAATAATGAAATCAATTTTTGGGAGAGAGTGGAAAATTAGTAACGGGTGAATGAGTTTATTGCTTTTATTGCTTTTGAATTTATTATATTTGCTATATTTATGCTTCAGAGCATATATTGGTGGGGGGGATCTCTTTGGTATGGAGGAGGCTGGATGAATTAGTGAAAGGGGAAAAGAGAGCTAGAGAATTGTGGATTCAGAAGGGAAATAGAGAAGAAAAAAGAAACATTTGGGGAAAAAGCTTGAATTTGGTAAGCATTCCCATCTTGTGAAATTTGAAACCTTTTACTTTTTATGTTTATTGAATCATTTTTCATCTATGATCAGAAATTGTTTTGAAAGCCTGTTTCAATACTATTCCATCAAGAAAACACCTCTTGGGTGCAAACAATCTTATTATGCTTGCATTCTCTGTATCCAAATCTACGATATTCCTTGCCTTTCCAAAAGTTCTAGCCTTGTCAATGCCTTCTCATCTCACATATAGAGTTTTTCCAACTAAACATTGCCAAATCGATTCGTTGAACCATACCCTATTCCAAGCTTTCCACAACATTGTGCCGATTGTATCAAAACAATGCTCCTTGTGCATGTTTCCACATCTTGTAAACATAGTTGTTAGAATAATCCCAACTTTATTCAAACTAGCTATTGGTCATTTGAATGAGCTTGGAGGTTTCGATGGCTTTCTCAACAAACTCTTATTATGCTATCTGTCTTAGATCCTCTTTTGTTTTGTATCAAGGGTTGTTGTGTCTTACCATTCCAAGCTCTCACTTTAGCAGTCTGTTAGGAATGTTGTTAGTAGTTTCTAAACTAGACTTAAACCTTCTAAAGTCGTTCGACAAATCTGGTCCATGCATTATGAAAGTGTAATGTTTTCTTCTTTAGAATCATGCTCTGATTAGAGGTCAATACATGATCATAGCTTCGTATTGTGAATACGATCAACGAATTCATTCATTCACTTCACAATCGAATTCATTTAAAAAAAAAGTTTTAAGTTTTGATTAAACATTTCGTTAAGGAAATTACCATATTACACTTCTAGCAATCATCTGAATTCATTTTTTTGTTTGAGCTTGACCGATTTTCTTATTGTGCTGGCTATGTGGAAATCAACCTTAACTTAACCATTGAGATACCTTTTACATCTACACTGAATATGATGTTACGCCTAGTTGATCTCATGTCTTTTGTGTTACGCTTGATAGATTTCTAAGCCTGTAACGAATCCTATATATTCATACCCTGTAACCAATGAAATTCTTGCCATGACCTTTGTTTCTTCCTGGACAAATCATAGTTCTCCTCATTTCATTGGAGCGACACCCTCATGCACAGTATTGGAAGCTTTCAACGCCCTTTTGCCTATCCTTTTGTATTCTATCTGCAATTTATATTTTTGTTTTCCATGGAGCGATCTTTCATTGAGACATATTGTCAAGCAGTTTGCGAGCTTCCACATACTCTTTTGCTTGAAAGTTCCTGATGCTGGCAAAACACAAAGAAAATCATTTTGTGCATTACCTGCAATTATTGAATTCATAACAAATGAGAAACGAATAGGCATAAGAAAATCCATTTTGTTTGTATCCTACAAGCATTCCATCCCATCGAACGACCTTCTTATGAGGTGAGCTGTTAAACGGACTGCCTGCTTATTGAAAGCTTCTAAATCCTTTTCAACAAATCTCATCTGCATTTGTACTTTTATACTCGTAGCCATGTGACCCATGCCAGAATATGTCTCCACATTTCTGTTTGCATCTCAACTTGAACATCTCAACTTGATGCTTCAAATTTCCCCTCTAATTATGCCTGATGGTTGGTCACCCTGTTCCAAGCTTCTATTTTAGCACTCGTAGCCGTCCAACTTCTCTATCTGACATAAATCCATGATATAGGAAAATTTAAATCATTTTTTAGGAAGTTCAATGGATTAGAAGACACACATTAGAAAGTTCTTTTATTACTTTTCATTTATTAGAAGGTTCTCTTCTTTTTAGAAAATTCATGTATAAAGGTTAAAATTATAAATATATATATTGTTAGGTAAGTGCTGCCAAGGGGGCAGCTCCCATTATATAGGATCCAAAAAAAGAAAATAAATGCAGCCCTTGCCACCAGGGGTGCTATAACACAACATTAACTTGTGCTTATTTGAACCTATTCTCCTAATCTGAAAGATCTAGAAACATTTCAAAGCTGGGTGCGCCCTCAAATTACCTCTCCAAATTCCCTAGTTTCTTAGAGGACCTTAAAGACATAGGGTGTTTTTGTTTTGAAGACAGGGATTTCTTTCTCTTCACCTCTGTCCAGGCTTGCTCCACTTCTGGGGAGAGATGCGAATTTATGCACAAATCCTCCTTCAGGGGCTTTCCAAAAATGTTGTTTGCATCAGTGCTCAAAGGAGAAGAAGAGGGCTAAGTGTTGGAATCTTCCAAGGATGGAGAAGGAGTAGCCATACAATCACCTTTTGACTTCAGATCAGACACAAACTCATGTAAACAGTTTTTCTTCTCGGCAAGAGGGGGGGTGGATATCACTTGACTAGTACCTTGAAGAGTGGCAGAAGGAGAAGAAGTGGCCTTTTTAGGAGGAGAGATAGCATAATGATGGGACTCAGCCCCCTCCCACTAGGAGGATTTGTTGAAAGGGACAACATTGGCATGTGCTCCAAGTTGTCTCCTTTCACAATGTGCAGTAACATGACCTGTGGCAAAGCAAATTCTACATCTGAATGCGATCTTTTCATAATCTATTGGTTGGCACCATCTCCTCTTTCCAACTTTGAGAAAAACTTTTGCTGGAAGACCTTTTGATACATCCATTTCTACGCACATGCGAGCAAAAGTCAAATTTTCATAGTTGATTGTTTCTTTAGAGAGGCTGTGAAGTTTCCCCAGGCCATTCCCAATCTCCTTCAGGGAATCTATTTCCCAAAACTGTAATGGGAGATAAGGTAAGCGAACCCACAAGAATGCTATTGAGAAAGTCTCAATTCGCGAATCAAAAGAGGGGAACCATGGCTTCATGCATAAAAAGTAACCTTGGAAAAACCACGGACCAGAGTTGAGCACCATTTCTTTATCTTCCTCAGATTCAAATTCTAGAATAAAAAACCCCTTTGCACAAGGGTAAATGCTGATTTCATCCTCCAGATAATCCTTCCAGTTTGTATCAATCCATGAGTGGAGATCGCATAGTTTAGGCCATACCTTCAAAAATCTATAGATCAAGGCGTGATCCTGCAAAAAGTTTTCTCTATCACAAGCGAAGCTATCCAAACAAATCTCAGGGGTAGAAGATGAGTGACAAATCACAAAGGGAGGGCTCAGTGAGGATCCACCCTGCAGCTTGTGAGGATTGGAATGGGTAGGACCCCTATTGGTGCCAACATTAGTGACGAAACTTGCTGTTGTGATCACGGTGGCAGACTTTCCCACAGCCCGGGCCCCATGGATTTCCACCATCTCTTGGCTACCTTTGCACGAAGAAGAAGATTTCGAGGCAAGCGCTTCTGCGAAGCTTTTCTAATTTGAGACACAACCTGGCTTGCCCTCAATGCCCAAACCTTTAAAGCTACCTTTCGCAGGGAGGAAGTCAAGGTTTGTATCACCCCTATCACCAATTCCCAACTGCCGATCATCATCCTTTTGCCGCGGGGGTATCGGGTTGTCCACATCTCAGAGGGCAGAATCGCTGCAAAAAACTAAGGCAGGCTCGAAAATCTCTAGAGCAGACAGCGCAGAAACCTTCGGAGCAGAGGACATGATCGCCATTATATATATATTATTTATATATATATATATATATTTATATATATATATATGTAATACAATCAGTTTTTTATTTAAAATCAGATATAAATCAATATTGTATTGAGATAACTGCCTTATATTAAAGTCATTATTAATAAAGAAGTTTAGAGTTAAATTATATTTGTTTAGATATGATTTGATTTAAACTAGTATGTTTTGAATTTAAACATTGATAAATTTAAATTTAAATAAGTAGTAATATTGCTACGACTTCCTTATTATGGAATTACTATGTGAAATTTGGTTAATAGATGTGCTTTATAGCATTGTTCTTTTGTTTTACAAGCCTTACATTTAGATAATAAGTTTTACAAATTAAAATTTCCTTATGTAAGTGAATTTGTCGTTGGTTGTAATGGGGTCGTAGTGCAAGTTGCTAAGTCTATTTCCAGAGGCCTAGGATGTATATGATGTCTTGAGATGATGATGAGTGTATGATGCTCCTGGTTTTGTATGAGGTCTTTGGTGATTAGTAATGAGGAAGAATATTGATTTGAGAAATGATATATGAGTTGATTTTAGTGGTTATGTTTGTATGCAAGTAGGGAGATACCTTGCATTGTCCATTTTTACTTGGCATTTGATGTTAATTTTCTTGCTAGATGGATAGGGTCTTTTGGATGTAGGTAGGGGAGTGGCTTTCATTGTGGGGCTGGTGCCCAAAGTGGCTGCCAGGATAACCCTTTGAAAGTTGTTAATCAAGTGATAACCTAATAATTAACCTAGGGGGTCGAGTAGTTTCCTCACTAATTAAGATAATTGGATGCGTTGCCCATGCCTGTATCGCTCATTCAGGCTAAGGATGGGATGAGAAGGCCTGGTTGGCAAGATTGAATTCCTTGTCCTCATGAAAGGAAAGTTGGTTCCGCATGTGTCACCCAATGGGGTCGGTGTCTAGTGAGAGACTGCCAGGATAACCATAGATGGGGGCTAGCATCTAGTGAGAGACTGCCAAGATAACCCATGTCAGGACCATGCAATGACACTCTACCTATTGTAGTCTAGTTTTCCCTCTTTATGTTCCTTCCTCTTTGTTTCGTGACTGCCTCTGGGAGCAATGTTTGAGCTACTTGAGATGTTCTTATTGACTGTGTTTGTTAGAGTCTGATGTAGTCCTTGCACCTGTCAGTTATTGCCTGCTTGACTATTTGTCTTAGTGGGACCTTATTGTCATCTCCTAGCATGGGGGTGGACCTTAGGGTTCCACATGGTCAGGTGGTTGTGCTTATCTCCATTGGTCTCTTTGTTGTTTCTCGTGTGCAAGGATAATATAAATTTTGTAGTAGATCATCGCTCTTGTTAGTTCGAGAAGTTAGATATTTATGCTTTGTATATCAGATGAACCTTGTGCCATTATATTGATGTATACATTCCTTTTAATCAAGAAGCAATATTGTTAGCATTATATTGATGTACCCTGTTGTAAAGGAAATTGTACAAACACTTGAATCATATATGCAAGATCATGATGTTATTTATTTGATGTCGTAATAAAAATATGTTAGTAATGATTCATTTGAGAAAATTAATTATAGAATGTATGATGATTGTTGTTAATTTTTGTTAATATGCAATAGTGCAGCTATGGAATCCCTAGAGGTGATAAGTTTAACTCAATTGTTATTAGACTATGTTTATTCTTCATTACCGTTTCTTCTATAAAAAAATATTTGCACCTTTTTATTGTTTAGTTAAATTTATCTCTAGGGTTTCATGGTGGGGCATTAGATTTGGTATCAGAGCCAAGTTCAAACACTAGGTACTCTGGTTTTATATGAGCCCATTATGTTGTCCTAGTTGTCTAGATTCTCTAGAGTATGTTTTCCCTTTTTGTCATCCCCGCCTAACAATCTGAGGTTGTCTTTTGGTGGTGCGTGTGTGTAGGAAGATGCCTAGAGGTCAAGGTTGAGGTAGGGGTTGGGGTAGATGATGTGAAAGAGGTGGTGGTGTTAGTCCTCCTCTGTGTTCACCTTGTGAGAGTGCTCAGGAAGGTAGGGGTTAGAATGCAGAGAATCAGGGTCAGCCTGAGGGATCTTAGTTACATCACCTACTTGAGGAGGTCCTTGCCCATTTAGGTCCTAGATAGGAGGTTGATCAGCCAGAAGGGAGGTAGGAGGTTGATTAGCCAGAGGTAAGGGAAAGAGAGAGGTCTCCTAGAAGGAGAGAGATGACATCAGAACATGAGGCTATCTTGGTAGGCCACATGAGAGATCTTTTGAGGGCACGCCCTCCTACTTTTGATGGTTCTGGTAGCAGGTTGGAGGTAGAGACTTGGTTGATAGATTTGGGTAGATGTTTTCCCATGCATCCATATGGTAGTAACACCAAGGCGCAATGTGCCATCATGCATCTCAGAGGTTTTGCTTCTACATGGCAGTGAATAGAGGAGCATAAGTTACACTTGGATATTGGAATAGTGTCTTGAGAGTTGTTTTTGGAGAGATTTAGAGCTCATTTCCTATCCGATCGTTGGAAGCAGCGATGTGCAAATGAGTTTCATGACTTCAGGCAGATGGCTATGTCGGTAGAGCAGTATGAGCATAGATTCTATGAGCTCAAGCAATACACAGGTATTGGCGATGATGAGGCTATGTTGGTTCAACACTTCATTAGGGGCTTGAATGCCCGTATCAGTGGAGGAGTCTATTTTTTTGAGCCTAAGACCATGGAGGTGGCAATTGAGAAGGCCCGTTTGGTAGAGGAGAATTTGGCAATGGCTCTTGGAGGTCATATGGGTGTGCATATTGCTGGTGCACCTTCTACAGGCTTCGGGTCTCGTGGTGGTCATCTCAGGCAGCAGGTTCTTTTGGAGGTCATCATGCACCCACGAAGGGTGGACAATAGCAGAAGTATGCCAAGGCAAAACCAAAGAATTCTCAACCTCAGCAGGGTAATAGATTTTAGTCTAAGAAAAATTAGAGTTGGTAGTGTTACCTAAATTTCACTACAGCTCATTTAGGTAGAGCTTTGATTCAAAAGTCTAAAAGGTACATTTTATCTAATCCTTATTACATTACATTCAAGTGCATAAATGAAATAATTTAAAAAATTATGATTATCAAATTACTGCATTTATCCAAGTGCATGTAACATAAGAAAGATTTATACAAATCTTTTCTGAACAAATAAATAATCTTTATTGAATGTAAAATATACATTATCTCACACAAGCTGTGAGATTAACTTTCTTATTCAATGAAATTCAAGAAACAATTTATACATGAATAAGTAAAAGTAAAAGCATGTGCATGTAAGGGTAGAGGCCAGACATTGCCTAAGAATGATTGGTTCTGGTTCAGGTGTGTTGTCCTATTGCCCCGAGTTGTCTTTGTCCTTCCTAGTCCATGCCATCTCTATTTCCTACATCTAGCAAAAGAATGGTGTTAGAGTAATACTCTAAGCAATGAATGGTCCCTAACCTGACATGAACAAGTACCTATGCATGCATAAATTGCTCCACAAATGCATTAAATAAGAAATGTATACTTTGGATGTCCTAGAAAACAAGAAAGTCATCAAACACATCCAAAGTATGCATTCATTTTTCTAACAAGTTTGCTTCATGTGCAGATATAGGTAAAATTGTGTTTCTGAGTGATTCATCAGTTCATTTGATGAGTGGGGAAAATGTGGCTCCCATAAGGGTTGAGCCCAGCTCATATGTTTAAAGAACATTTCATATCTATTTATTAGATGCATGAAGAGATATAATAATAACTAAATGAATGTCCAAGAACTCCATTTGTCAGAGATATACTAGAACAATATGATCAATTGACAAAATAGTCATATGTCTAAAAATCAATCAAATCATGCAAGAAAAATAGTCATGAGAAATACTATCAAGTACAAGGTTTTCTTAAGAGAGACAATAAGGTCATCATGATGGACTTATGGATGACTATCACACAACAATGACATATGTGTCTCAAGCCCACAAATCTACATGTCTTAGATCAATTCATCATTTTACTAAGGGAGAAACAACATGCAGGTTAGCAGATATGAAACATAAAGCTGTGATTCTTCTTTAATGATCAAAAGCTAACATATGAATAGAGAATTATGCAAATAAAAGTACATGTGGGTAGTGTTATGAAATAGTTATCTACAGACAGAGGACAGTGATCAAATACTTTGTTAGGTGTAGTGGTGGAGCATGAGGTCTACTGAAAATGAATGAACAATCAAGTTGGAAATGGCAATGACTGTCCAACAATTAGGATAGTTTGAAGTGTAGTCATAGAGCAACATTTGTAACAGTACTCAAACTAAGTACAGTCACAAGAAACAAATAGTAGGATTAGAACTCTGCCTAAGATGTAGTCTTGCTAAGGAATAACAGTAACATCCTCTTAGTTAATTGTGAAACTCCTACATGCCTATCAACATATGTGAATAAAAAGAGGTTTGGGACAGTCATGCCTTGCAAAGCAGTAAGAGATCTAAAGGGATGGAAAACTATGAGGGTTTCAGAGACTTCCCATAAAACAAAGTGTAGGGAGCCCTCTCATTGTATTAAACCTATCTAAACAGTCATACAAGGACATATTAGGGGTTTGTAGAAAGATTCCCATGACAGTGAGCAAATTAGAGCACCAGGAACAGTCTTCAAGGTCTAGAATTGTATTACTATCAAGAAGATGATAAAAGTAGGATGCAAGAATGACTACAAAAGTTTGTAGTTACAACAGCTAAGAGACTTCATGAGATGTTAAGGCCACTCAAAAATGCAAGGGAATCTATATGAGAACCAAGGAGAGCAGACAATTGCATCAACTACAAGCATTAGGAAGATCTCCCTATTGTGAGAAGGCACATACAAATAAAGGGCATGGACTAAAGAAGAATATTGTAGGTTTATTGCCCACATCCAATCCATTGTGAAGGCTATTGGAGGTCCCTCTCCAAGGTAGTAGGACTGTCCAAAGATAGTAAATAGAGTTTGTAGCAGTGGCAGTATGATTGCAGACATTGTTTGACAAGGATATGATAGTCACAAGAATATTAAACATCTTTGTTGACTATGTTGAGTAGTCTTATGACTGTATATAGGCTAAGTAGCAAATGTGATAGTATAATGGTAAAGTTGGAAGGATGTATGAGTGAACCTACATGCATACAAGTTTTGTTGACAGTCATGGAAACAGAGATAAAGGCTGGAGGTCTTTTAGGGTACAGTCTAAGAGAATAGTCAACATATTAAAAGCACAAGGAGCAGTAAGAAACCATCATCTTGAATAGTCCTAACCAAGGACTGGTATAGTATGCATGTGAACAACTATGACAACAGAGATCAAATGGGAACAGACAAGCTGGAATAGTAGGAACAATTTTTATTACTGTTATATATTCAATAGAGAAGGTCCTCAGTGATTGTTATACCCAACAGTAGCAGTCCTAGAAGGTAGTGGTCAGTATGAAGAGAGTCTTGATCTCAGAGACAAGGAAGGAGACTGTGTTTGATAGTCACATATAATAAAGGAATGACAGTCATAATGATAGTGAAATACCTTGTCCTGAGTCAATGTATGCAGAGATGAAAGACTGTTTTCATGCTTGAAGGAACATTCCTAATCAAGGATGACAGAGTACATAGAAAATGAGAATGCTATGAGTAATATACATAAGTCATTGTTAGAATACCCATACAACATGTCCAGATTTTATGCATTGTGTCCATTATTGAATAGCTACAGGAACAATATTGGTACTACAAGAGCATATACCAGAAATATTTCCAAGTTCATGACATGTAAAGGAAAATATGCTCAGAAAGAGTAAGAAGTGCAAAAGTATATAGCTAATAGTAACTGTCAAAATGCCTTCTTCTGAAAACATAAGTTAGAGAATCTCATGCAGGAGAGATATATATGGAAAAAGTAAACACAGTAAGGGTTTTATGTCTTCAAAACCTTGAGTTTAAAAGATCTTCATTCTTCACTAACAGAAAAGAAAGTAAAGAAACCGGTAAGAGCTTCACAATTGCCGTTATTTTTCATGGAATATCTCAAAAGGTATTGAGGGTTTGGTTTTTGTAGAAACCCTAGCTCAGAAAGGAAGCCCTAGTGTTTTGTTTGAAATGCTTTTTCTGTCAACAAAAAATTGAGAATAGTTTCAACTAGCAAAGCCATATACAAGAAAATGAAGACAAAGTGATGTTTCTAGGCAGAAACGACACATTTTACCACTTTCTATAACAACATATCTTAAAGGGAAATAGTCATATATACTTAAAAAATGTCTTTCTCATCACGGACTTGACAGAGATAACAGAGAGCATCATATACAATAAGAAGAAATGACAGAGAAAAGGCAAATTTTCATTACTTTCTATAGCTTATGCCTTGAAAATACTTTCATTTGTGTATAAAACGAAATCTTCTATCTTAGACATGAAGGGATACAAAGAGATTCATTAGATACAATGAATAGAAACTACAGAAAATCATGAAAATTGCCTTTCTTGTTCTAGAAAGATGAAATATTCATGTTTACCTTTAGCATTTGAGCAGAAAACAACAAAAGGGCCAATGAAAATGCCTCAACTCACCTACAAAAGCTCCAAACATGAAACCCTTGTCGGTGGTGAGGAAATAGCAGAGCAAGTTTTCAAGAGTGCAATATGCAAAAATGAGGGCAAAAGTTTCTTTTTTGTCTATAGGGTTTCAAAACCCTAAATGCCCAATGAGTCTTTTCTCTTGCATTTTTTGTATTTCTTTTGCATATCATTTATATGATCTGTGGTCCAAGACATTGAAAGTGAAATGCCTAGATGGTGCCATAAGGTGGTGATGATACATGCTAAGACTTTGTTAAGTCTTTTATGTTTTTTGTTTCCCTTTGTATTAGGCAGCACTTCGGTGATTTTTGACTTCTATTTATTTTCCTTGCATACCATGAAATGTAAAACAATGACCTCAAAATAGTGACATTATGAATCATTTGAGGGATATTGTTAAATTTTAATGCAAAGGAGAGTATGATGGAGAGTGTTGAAGGATTTTATTATCTTTGAGAGAATATAGTTGAGTTGTGAAGATGTGGCATACACATGCCAAGGATCTAGCATTTTGTTTTGCCAAGGAGGAGAGAAGGTTTGACTACGTCTTGAGAGCAGTTAGAAGTTGTTTTGTTTAGAGAGGGTATCTAGGAGTTTTTATTACTCTTAGAGTCCTTTTTAGACTTGTTTTCATGAGCCATCATGTTTGGCTAAGTCCTAATGGACTTTTTCTTGCATTATGGACACTTTTGGAGAGGATATAGGCCCTAGATTTTAGGCTTTTTGGGGGCATCCGACCTCAATCAGTTTGGTTTTCCTTCTATTGTGGGACCACTTGGATAGTGGTGGATATAGTCACTTTTGTGACTCTTTTTGTACTTAGTTCTTACATGCAGATTTCAAAGACTTATGATTTTTATCCTTGCTTAGATTTTGTAAGTTTGTATCTCATTTGCTTTTGTATATGTTTACCAGTGATTACCTTGGAAATCAATACAAGATAAGTTATTTACCTTCTCAATTTTTTGTTTCATTGTGTGCACTTGAATTGATTGATGCAATTACTTGTGAAATTATCTTTTTCCTTGTAGTTCTGTCTCAGTTTCAAGATTTTTTGCGGAAGAATATGCAATTTACAAGTTATAGGTTGTGTTAAAAATGTGAACATCTCAGTTGTGAAGATACATTTTCCTGCTAGGAGTAAAGCATATAACCTTCTTATAAATTATTTATGTAAAAGCATGTCATTTCGGGCTGTGTATGTCAAATTACTTTGTTGAAACCAAGTGTATACAAGCTATGCTTGCAAGTCCTAGTTAGTTTTGGTACATCACCTTAGTCCTAGATTTCATATTTCTACAATCTTTTCTTACCCTTTTCCTCATCAAAGCAATAGTTTTTTAGGTGATAACCATAGGAAGTTGGCCTTCTCCAGAGGTTGACCTCTGCTTTTAAAGATACCCACAGCTTTAGAGGTCTTCCCATGTTTCAGTAGATTGTTAAACTTCACGTTTAACGGGGTGCAAATCTCATTGATAACAGGTAGTGATCTAGATGTGATCGTATTGATCAACCAGCTCAGAGGACACAGTCTGCAGTTAGCAGAGGGAGTTTTCAGTAGTTCAATGCTTTTCTGAGTGGCAGAGGTACATGATGTTTCTCTTGCGGCCAATAGGGTCACATAGCCAGGCAATGTCCACAAAAGAATGATGCAGGATTTGGTCAGAGGCTGACAGCTTCAGAGCTGACTGTAGGTGATGCAGGCAGGTCGCACAGGGTGTTTGCAGCAGTTGATAACCGCTAGGTAGAGCATCAGGGCACAATTGTGGAGACTTCTAGTATGTTGTGAGGTATTGGTATTTCCATTCTTTTCAACTTTGGTGCTTCTGATTCATTCATTTCTCCTTCTTTAGTGGAGTGCTGTGGATTGGTGGCAGTAACGCAGGATGTCAGGTGCCAGGTTGAATTGGCCTCTGAGACTAAAGTAGTGGTAGAATCCCTAGTATATGGTTTTGATTTGAGGATTGGTTCCCTTTGTACTTTAGTAGATCTCCGCATCATACCCCTTGGATCATATGATATAGTGTTGGGTATGGATTGGTTAGATGCTCATCAAGCAGTGATAGATTGTTAGCGTAAGTTAGTGAGGTGTATGGATTATTTTGGCAGTGAGGTGGAAGTAGTTGGCATATAAAGACCCATTTCCATACGTATGATCTCTGCCATGCAATTAAAGAGATGTATGCGTATGGGTTGCCAGTTGTTTTTCGTGACAATTAATGACTTGGAGTTAGGGGAGAGTCGAGAGACATCCCTTGACGATCATCCTATCCTTAAGGAGTATGCTGATGTTTTTCCCAGTGAGATTCTGTGGATACACCTAAGTGTGACATTGACTTCAAGATAGATCTTGTCGTCGGAGCAAAGCCCATTTTACGAGCTCCATATCAGATAACCACTCAAGAGCTTAAGGAGCTTTGATTGCAGTTAGAGGAGTTGTTAGCAAAGGGGTTCATTCATCCTAGTGTATCTCCTTGGGGAGCACCTATTATTTTTGTGAAGAAAAAGGATGGATCCCTTTGGCTATGTATAGACTATCGACAGCTAAATAAGATGACTGTGAAGAACAAGTACCCCTTGCCGTGGATTGATGATCTTTTTTATCAGATTAAGGGAGCTAACGAGTTTTCAAAGATTGACCTTAAGTCAGGATATCATCAGTTGCGTATCTTTGAGATGGACATTCATAAGACAACATTTCTCACCCGCTATAGGCACTATGAGTTTACTGTTGTGCCATTCAGGTTGACGAATGCACCTTCTGTGTTTATGAGCCTGATGAATGGTGTATTTCACACCTATCTCGATAGATTTGTCCTTGTGTTCTTGAATGACATATTGATTTATTTGAGGTCTATGGAGGAGCATGAGAAGCATTTGCGACAGGTATTACAGTGTCTAAGAGAGAATCAATTATATGCAAATTTGGAAAAATGTGAATTCTTTTAGATAGAGGTGAGATATTTAGGTCATGTCATTTCTGGTGAGGGTATTGCTATGGATCCTTTGAAGATCCAAGCCATTTTAGATTGGCCTGCACCCACTAATGTTTCAGAGGTTCATAGTTTTATGGGTTTGGTAGGCTATTATCGACAGTTTGTGCAAGGTTTTTCAAGGATAGCTCACCCCATTACTTCTCTTCAAAGGAAAGGGAAGAAGTTCATTTGGTCAGAACAGTGTCAGGCAGCCTTTTAGACCCTCAAGGAGCAGTTGACTAGTGCACCCATTTTGGTAGTCCCTAACCCTACCAGAGACTTTGTAGTGTGTACTGATACATATTTAGAGGGTCTAGGAGTAGTTTTGATGCAGGATGGTTGTGTGATAGCCTATGAGTCTCATAAACTCAAGGATCACGAGTTGAACTATCCCACACATGATCTAGAGTTAGCCGTCATTGTGCATGCTTTGGTGAGATGGAGGCATTTTCTTTTGGGAAATTAGTTTGAGTTGCATAGTGATCACTGCAGTTTATAGTATATATTTATGCAGCCAAACCTGAATGCTAGGCAGAGGCGGTGGATGGAGTTCTTGTGTGAGTATGATTTTGAGGTGAAGTATATCCAAGGTAAGGAGAATGTAGTGGCAGATGCTCTTAGCCGGTGGAGACATAAGCTTTCAACAGTCACTCTTGCAGTGGATTTGAGAGGTTAGATTCTTGGAGCACTTCCTACCGAGAGTTGG
This sequence comes from Cunninghamia lanceolata, assembly GCA_027924645.1. Classification (NCBI taxonomy): domain Eukaryota; kingdom Viridiplantae; phylum Streptophyta; class Pinopsida; order Cupressales; family Cupressaceae; genus Cunninghamia; species Cunninghamia lanceolata. The sequence continues at coordinate 6,034,611 of BSBN01000771.1, forward strand.
TTTCAGGAAGTGAATTCAGAGGTTGAGTCAGGTAGACCCTTGGAGGGGAGATTTGCTGGTTACTCTCTTGAGTCGGATGGTCTCTTGCAGCACTTGGGTCGTACCTATGTTCCCAGTTCAAAGGGTCTTCGTACCCTAATTATGTCAAAGGCACATTGGGCACCCTACTCAGCACATTTGGGTGTCAAGAAGATGTGCGTAGATCTTTGTCAGTTGTATTTTTGAAGTGGAATGAAGAGGGACATTGCTCATTTTGTCTCGAGGTGTCTCGAGTGTCAGAGGGTTAAGGCGGAGCACCAACATCTCACAGGTCTTTTACAGCCGCATCTGGTCCCAGAATGGAAATGGGACATTATTTCTTTAGACTTTATAGTTAATTTGCCTATATCCTCTCATCATCATGATGCCATTATGGTCACTGTGGATAGGTTGACAAAAGTGGCACACTTTTCTCCTGTTCGGTCTTCATATAATGCTTCTTTTGTGGCTAGAATTTTCATGGAGGACATAGTTAGATTACATGTGATTCCTCGCAGGATCATTTCTGATAGGGATCCATTGTTTACTTTAGCTCTTTGGACATCCTTATAGCATGCATTGGGGACTCAGTTGAACTTCAGTTCAGCTTACCATTCAGAGATTGATGGGTAGATCGAGAGGATTAATCAGGTTCTCGAGGATATGCTCAAGATGTATGTCATGGATCAGCATAACAGTTGGGAGGATTATTTGTACTTGGTGGAGTTTGCATACAATAATGGATATCACAGTTCTATCGATATGTCTCCATTTCAAGCTTTGTATGGCCATCTTTGTCAAACCCCACTGAGTTGGGATCCCCTTGAGGATAGAGTCCTCCTAGGACCGGATATGCTTAAGGAGATGGAGTAGTAGGTTGAGCGTATTAGAGAACATTTGGTGGCAACATAGGATAGACAGAAGAAGTATACAGATGCTCATAGGGTGGATCGTTAGTTTTCGGTTGGAGATCGGGTATTCTTGCAAGTACATTCGTGAAAGAGTCTGAGCCGTTATGGAAAAGGCTCTAAGCTCGCACTATGCTTTGTTGGACCATTTGAGGTGTTGGAGAGGATTCGTCCTGTTGCTTACCATCTTTCTTTGCCACCCAGCTTATCACACATCCATGATGTGTTTCATGTTTATGTTCTTAGGCCATATTATCTAGATATTTCTCATGTTCTTGATTGGAATGCCTTACAGGTAGAGGACGGGCAGCTGGCTTTGGAGCCCGTAGGCATTTTGCAGCATAGGAGACTCGCACTCAGGGGCAGAGACATGGAGCAGGTCAGGGTCCAGTGGGATCCTAATGATGAGACTTTAGCTACCTGGGAGGATGCATCTAGGATGAGGGAGTTATATCCATACTTGTTTGTAGGCTTCTAGGAGTAAGCCTGATTCTAGGGGGAAGGATGTAGTGCCCCTCATTTTGCTTTCAGATAGACTATTAATTGTTCCTTTATATCTAGACATTATGACGTATTGTTGATGATGGATTTACTGTTTTGATGTTAGTGGATGAAACTTATTGTTGTAGAACTACAACTACGATGACACTTGTTGATGCTTTATTATTGGTGTTTTATGTTTATGTTGTGATCAGTTATGGACTTAATTGATTTGTGGATCAATCTTACCACGTACATTTTGCAATTATCTGATAATGTATTTATTTAGTTTTTTAGCTACTGATGAATATGTGTGATGTGAATACTTGTTGATGTGTTTTGGGAAAGGGACAGTGTCACATTACTCATGTGTGAGTACCCTGCTTCCCTTTCATAGTGTATCTGATTGGATGATTATATATATATATATGTTCGACCCTTTCGTTTTCTGCAGGTTGTAGGTACCAGGCATCGACTCCACCTGAATCGACAGGTTTGAGCGTGCCTTAAATCCAATGGAGAATTGTTGAACGGAGATGACATAAGGTCCCTTAGCTTGTCACCATCCTTGAAGAGGATGAATTTTCTATCCCGTGTCCTCTCTGCAAGGTTAGTTGGGGCATGGTTGTGAGTCTTTGTTGTTCGATAGTGTGTTGCCGTCAGGAAATGTTCGGTATGTATCTCATTGGATTGATTATTGTTGGTCTATTGCTTCATTAGATAGAAACTATTCATCCTCATAAATAAATAAATAATAATATATTTTGAGGTAAATATAAGTTTAAAATAAGAATTTAATTGATAATTTCAATATGGAAAATAATTTCTAATCAAGCAAAATATTTTGTTGGTGTCCACAAAATGAATTTATTGTGTGTGTGTGTGTTGTCACTAGATATTCTATATTTCAATTTAAATCTATAAATAAATGATAATTGTGGGTTGTCATATGAAGTAAATAATAAATAAATAAGATAGGGAGAATCTGTCAGTTAGTGGAAAATTTAAGTGGATGTTTGGAATAATGAAATCAATTTTTGGGAGAGAGTGGAAAATCAGCAACGGGTGAATGAGTTTATTGCTTTTGAATTTATTATATTTGCTATATTTATGCTTCGGAGCATATATTAGTTGGGGGGATTTCTCTGGTATGGAGGAGGCTGGACTAATTAGTGAAAGGGGAAAAGAGAGCCAGAGAATTGTGGATTCAGAAGGGAAATAGAGAAGACAAAAGAAACATTTGGGGAAAAAGCTTGAATCTGGAAAGCATTCCCATCTTGTGAAATTTGAAGCCTTTTACTTTTTATGTTTATTGAATCATTTTACATCTATGATCAGAAATTGTTTTGAAAGCCTATTTCAATACTATTCCATCAAGAAAACACCTCTTGGGTGCAACCAATCTTATTATGCAAATCTATGGCAATCCTTGCCTTTTTGAAAGTTCTAGCCTTATTAATGCCTTCTCATCTCGCATACAAAGTTTTTCCAACTAAACATTGCCAAATCGATTCATTGAACCATACCTTATTCCAAGCTTTCCACAACGCTGTGCCGATTGTATCAAAACGATGCTCCTTGTGCATGTTTCCACATCTTGTAAACATAGCTATTAGAATAGTCCCAACTTTATTCAAGCCAGCTATTGGTCATTTGAATGAGCCTGGAGGTTTCAATGGCTTTCTCAACAAACTCTTATTATGCTATCTATCTTAGATCCTCTTTTGTTTTGCATCAAGGGTTGTTGTGTCTTACCATTCCAAGCTCTCACTTTAGCAGTCTGTTAGGAATGTTGTTAGTAGTTTCTAAACTAGACTTAAACCTTCTAAAGTTGTTTGGCAAATCTGATCCATGCATTATGAAAATGTAATGTTTTCTTCTTTAGACTCATGCTCTGATTAGAGGTCGATACATGATCATAGCTTCGTATTGTCAATACGATCAGCGAATTCATTCATTCACTTCACAATCAAATTCATTTAATTTTTTTTTTAAAGTTTTGATTAAACATTTCATTAAGGCAATTACCATATTACACTTCTAGCAATCATCTGAAGTCATTTTTTTGTTTGCACTTGACCGATTTTCTTGCCGTGCTGGCTATGTGGAATCAACCTTAACTTAACGTGTATATTCATACCCTACAACCAATGAAATTATTGCCATGACCTTTGTTTCTGCTTGGAGAAATCACAGTTCTCCTCATTTCATTGGAGCGACACCCTCATGCATAGTAGTGGAAGCTTTCAATGCCCTTTTGCCTATCCTTTTGTATTCTATCTGCAATTTATATTTTTGTTTTCCATGGAGCAATCTTTCATTGAGACATATTGTCAAGCAGTTCGTGGGCTTCCACATACTCTTTTGCTTGAAAGTTCCTGATGCTGGCAAAACACAAAGAAAATCATTTTGTGCATTACCTAGAATCATTGCATTCATAACAAATGAGAAATGAATATGCATAAGCAAATCCATTTTGTTCATATCTTGCAAGCATTCCATCCCATCGAACGACCTCCTTATGAGGTGAGCTGTTAAGCGGACTGCCTACCTATTGAAAGCTTCTAAAGCCTTTTCAATGAATCTCATCTGCATTTGTACTTTTATACTCGTAGCCATGCAGCCTGTGCCAGAATATGTCTACAAATTTTTGTTTGTATCTCAACTTGAACGTCTGAACTTGATGCTTCAAATTTCCCCTCTAATTATGCCTGATGGTCAGTCGCCCTATTCCAAGCTTCCATTTTAGCACTCGCAGCCATCCAACTTCTCTATCTGACATAAATCCATGATATAGGAAAGTTTAAAACAATTTTTAGGAAGTTTTAGGGATTAGAAGACACAAATTAGAAAGTTCTTTTATTACTTTTCATTTATTAGAAAGTTCTCTTCTTTTAAGAAAATTCATGTATAAAGGATAAAATTATATATATATATATATATATATATATATATATATATATATATATATATATATATATATGTATTGCAATCAATTTTTTTATTTAAAATCAGATATGAATCAATATTGTATTGAGATAACTGCCTTATATTAAAGTCATTATTAATAAAGAAGTTTAGAGTTAAATTATATTTGTTTAGACATGATTTGATTTAAACTAATATGTTTTGAATTTAAACATTGATAAATTTAAATTTAAATAAGTAATAATATTGCTATGACATCCTTATTATGGAATTACTATGTGGAATTTGGTTAATAGATGTGCTTTATAGCATTGTTCTTTTGTTTTACAAGCCTTACATTTAGATAATAAGTTTTACAAGTTAAAATTTCCTTATGTAAGTGAATTTTCCATTGGTTGTAATGGGGTCGTAGTGCAAGTTGCTAAGTCTATTTCCAGAGGCCTAGGATGTATATGATGTTTTGAGATGATGATGAGTGTATGATGCTCCTAGTTTTGTATGAGGTCTTTAGTGATTAGTAATGAGGAAGAATCTTGATTTGAGCAATGATATATGAGTTGATTTTAGTGGTTATGTTTGTATGCAAGTAGGGAGATACCTTGCATTGTCCATTTTTACTTGGCATTTGATGTTAATTTTATTGCTAGATGGATAGGGTCTTTTGGATGTAGGTAGGGGAGTGGCTTTCATTGTGGGGCTGGTGCCCAAAGTGGCTGCCAGGATAACCCTTTGAAAGTTGTTAATCAAGTGATAACCTAATAATTAACCTAGGAGGTCGGGTAGTTTCCTCACTAATTAAGATAATTGGATGCGTTGCCCATGCCTGTATCGCTCATTCAGGCTAAGGATGGGATGAGAAGGCCTGGTTGGCAAGATCGAATTCCTTGTCCTCACAAAAGGAAAGTTGGTTCCACATGTGTCACCCTATGGGGCCGGTGTTTAGTGAGAGACTGCCAGGATAACCATAGATGGGGGCCAGCATCTAGTGAGAGACTGCCAAGATAACCCATGTCAGGACCATGCAATGACACTCTACCTATTGTAGTCTAGTTTTCCCTCTTTATGTTCCTTCCTCTTTGTTTCGTGATTGCCTCTGGGAGCAATGTTTGAGTTACTTGAGATGTTCTTATTGACTATGTTTGTTAGAGTCTGATGTATTCCTTGCTCCTGTCAGTTATTGCCTGCTTGATTGTTTGTCTTAGTGGGACCTTATTGTCATCTCCCAGCACAGGGGGTGGACCTCAGGGTTGCACATGGTTGGGTGGTTGTGCTTATCTCCATTGGTCTCTTTCCTATTGCTCGTGTGCAAGGAGGATATAACTTTTGTAGCAGATCATCACTCTTGTTAGTTCGAGAAGTCTGATATTTATGCTTTGTATATCAGATGAACCTTGTGCCATTATATTGATGTATACATTCCTTTTAATTAGGAAGGAATATTGTTAGCATTGTATTGATGTACCCTGTTGTAAAGGAAATTGTACAAACACTTGAATCATATATGCAAGATCATGATGTTATTTATTTGATGTCGTAATAAAAAGATGTTAGTAATGATTCATTTGAGAAAATTGATTATAGAATGTACTATGATTGTTGTTAATTTTTATTAATATGCAATAGTGCAGCTATGGAATCCCTAGAGGTGATAAGTTTAACTCAATTGTTATTAGACTATGTTTATTCTTCATTACCGTTTCTTCTATAAATAAAAATTTGCCCCTTTTTATTGTTTAGTTAAACTTATCTCTAGGGTTTCATGGCGGGGCATTATAGTTTCTTCTATTTATAGCTTTTGCAATTCATATATGATGAAGGAATGGGTGATAAAACCCTAAAATGTCCACCAACTGCCATAAATTCACCAACTTTAGCGACTCAATTCGCATTAATGGTGACATGCACGGGTTTTGAGTCCATCTGTAAGTCATGGAGAACTATCACTTTTCATTTTTTACACCTTTTTGAGAATTACAGAAATCCGAGGGGGTACTAGATGCTAAACTTTTGGGGGGTCCCAAACATTGTGTAACGTTTGGGGATCCTAGACATTTTTGAGTTTTCACTAGAAACCCAACAGGAAAGACATGAAGAGGGAGGCAGAGAAACAAGGGAGGAAGGGAAAAAATGAGGATTCCAGGGAGACATGGAAACATCCACATCCATGGAAAACCTTTGCTTTTTCCATTAGGGGGCACAAGTTCCACCCAAGGTAAAAAGACCAAGGAATGTTTTTTCAGGATTTCCTTCAGGATTTGAATAGAGTTTGAATAGAGTTTAAACATTTTCCAATGCACACAAAGGAAGGAAAACACAAGGGGTGCATTAGGATAATTTTGATGCATTAGGCATGATTTTGCAATTTCGAGGCATGGAAAATAGAGGTCCTAACACTACCAACAAGGTAATTCATGTAGTGAATATTACATATAAAATCTTGCACATCTAGTGTCTTCACCTCAATTGTTAGAGGTAACTCCTCAATTGTTAGAGGAAAGAGAGAGTATCATCAAGGCATTTTTCCACCCATCCACAAAGCATTAAGATTCCCTGGCCTTACTCCCAAACTGGAGAAGCCCACCCTTCACAAAAGGTCTAGCAAACTAAAGCCACTATGCATGATGGAATGTAGTGCACCATGTGAATCACTAACAATCTAGAGCATTCTTATATGCTCATGCAACATACATCTAATACTCATGTCCTTTTATAAACATGATATGGGAGAGAATATATAAATCAATCTATGTATAATACCTATAATTTATTTTTAAGCTAAGGCCATAGCATCTTTTGTATGTTGATCATAGCAACATATAATTGTAGGCTAGAAATAACCTACGATTCTCTAATTTTCCATAAAGGGCATCCCTCCATAATCTCTTAGATCCTACTTACAAAATAAAATAAAATTTTAAGTAGAACCATCAACTTACAATTTAATCATACTATTCAATATGATTAACAAATCATTCATTAAGACAATATGTACCACAATCCACTATTGGGCACCAAGTTTGATAAGTACAATCAACAACAATATAACTAAGGTCCCTAAGACTAATTTAATTTTATTACAAAACTTAGTACCATCATTCTTAAACTTCTAGGTTGACCCATCAAAGGATATCATACTATCATTCTGATAACATCTTTATATTCTTAGGTCACTATTCTAGGTATTTCACAGGCACTAAAAAGCAGAGACAAAATCAACCACTAACATGGTCTTTAGTTTTTTAAAGGAAAGCCTAAAAATTTGAATGACTAACGTTGACATTGGTTTATAGACATGTCTTAGGTTATACAACCTTCAAATATGATAATATAATATCAATGGAAAAATACCCAATTTGCATCCATCAGAAACTTCATGAATGAATGCACCAAACAAGCTTATTATTGACACTATCTATAATTCCATAAACTAGACATAACAAATCTAATAATAATTTTACAACACAGAGAATTGAAGCCTTACAACACTCACAATCAAAGAAAATTCTTGCATGCTTCTCCTTAGTGGTTCTTATTAAGAGCATGTGAAAAGATTCATCAAAAGACCCTTCACAGTCATAATGTTAAGGTTCTTCACTAAATCCTATAAAGCCATAATACTCCACCAATACCATTCAGGCCCATGGTTACGATAGTGAAAATAATCATTTTGAATAATCGTATAGTTTTCATCCTAGATGTTTCATAAGTAACACTAGGTATCTTCAATCCATTCATTAATGAGTCAGGCTCTGCCATATCAACTGACATCATTTCAATTGAGAGTAACCATTTATAAGGTATAAGGGCCAACTTTGATATCATCTTAAACAATTTCAATATCAAGTGTTGAGTATAGTACCCTGGTAACCCTTCTATACTTGAAAGTACCTCACTCAAATTCTAAGAATGAACCACTATAATAGCATGGTAACATTCCATTATAATACAAATAATCTACACAAGGATAATTGATTAAGGAAAATATGTTATAAAACATGCATGAAGAAGGTTTATATTGCTTAGAATTGAACTCTAACTGTATTCTATATACAGTTAAATTCATGGATAGACTCCTACATATTTTTAATATTTATACAATTCTTCTAAGAATTGAAATATGACATCATTGGTGAGATAAAAATTTGTAACCTATTAAGCATACCCCGAATAAGAATTAAGTTAACCTAAATAAAGTTTTATAATACAACCTTAAACCAAGTATAGGTACTTTACCAAATTCAAGACTTATTTCCTTCTATTACAGGAAAAAATTCTCCTTTCAAGAAGATTGCAATTCCCCCCCAAAAAGAGAGAGGCATGCACAACTTACTCTTCATGCCCTATGTTAGGGTTCAGGTAGATCAGAGCAATAAACACTAACAATTATATGCAGATTAAATAACCCAAATATAACAATGAAGAATAACACAAAATAGATCAACACAAATTTTAATGTGGTTCACCCAAATGGGCTACATCCACAGAAAATTAGCCATCCAATGATTTTATTATCTAGTGCAAAACAAATTGCAATCTCGCGAATTCCACACCCACAACATACATCCTAGTCACTTATAACAAGCTTTTGGAAGCTTCTAGAATTAAGGTTTTACAAAGTCATTTTTTATTTTGTTGGTTAACAAAAACTAACAACCGACCCCGAACGTGCAAAAAAGGGGAATTTGTTTTTTGGGGGCTGTGCCCCCGAACCTTGGCAAGGATACGTTACGAGTGTATAGTATTTGCATGATCAGTCACCACATACCAACACCCTACAAATCTACTCTTTTACGTCTGATCTTCTTACCTATCTTATCCTATTCTCTAACTAATTTGTTCCTTAAAAAAAAAAAAAAATTAAATTCGTACTTATCTCAAAATAATGATATTCTTATCTAAATACATTTCAAAATTATCTAAACTTTTTAATATTTAATCTATTATTTAAAGATGATATAAACCAAAATAGTTATGATAGAATAATTATTAGTCCCCGCCTTAGCAGAGGACTATTGTTTTTACTCAACAAAAAGAGCATTAGTTTGCTTCGAGCTATGTGCAACATGGAAAATATTGAACCCAAAGCTAAGGTTTGGAATCTTTTATTCTTTTTCCCTTGATGGTTGTCATTTTTCATTAGGGCATTATTTTACCCCTAGTATTTTATTCTCTACTGTTTGTGGTTTGAAATATTTTATTTTTTTCTGTTGTGTGCAATGGCATGTGGCCTGCAAATGGATGCGTGTTGTGTTTGGTGGGAAAAATGTGTTGTGCTGTAGAGGTCTTCAAAACAGGTGTTCGAAGTCTGTGAGTGGGCGTCTTCCAAAAAATGGCAGAAAAAAGTATTTTTACAAAATGGGTCTAGGAAAGAATTTTACGTGGCTGTTGTTGTTGGGCAGAGAAGATATCCCTGAGTTTTTTTCCCTTTTCATTTCTTCCATACATTTTTGAGGATTTTTTTTCTCTAGAAATGGTGAGTGTCAAACTTTCAGGGTATTAGAGGTGTCGATGGTAGTCAAACTTGAAATTTTCCATTTCGCTATATTTGTTGTTAGTGCATAAATCTGCATGTATTTTGCATTTTTGTTACTGGTTCGTTAGCAGTTTGTTGATCCATTTTCCTTTGTGTAGAGTTAAATAGTTCACCTTGCATTTTCCTTGAAAATCCTTTATAAATGACCCTACAGGCTTAAATCCTTCAAATATTTATGCTATGCCTTGTCAAAAAATCCCAAAAATGTCACTAAATGAATCTTTGCTGAAAACCCATAAAAACCCAGAAATCTTTTAGCTTCAAGTATTTTTCTATCGCAAGGATTTCTGAATTTCATGTTTGGCATTTCTGTGTACATTTTTCAATGTACATTTGCATATACATTTGCCTTTGTATGTTCATATTTACAAGGCCGCACATGCAAGGAAAACATACAGGGGCCAAACATACAAGCAAAATATGCATCGAGCACATACAAGGTCATATACAAATTAGTTTGTATATGCGATACAAAAGAGATGCATACAAAAGCCTTTGTATGTTTATATATACAAGGCCGAATATACAAAGGAATGTGGGGCCCACGCATTGTATGTATATCGCTATTGTATATTTGCATATACAATGCGATACACAAGGAAGGAGATGCAAGCAATATACAAGGGGGCCATATACAAAGGATAATGTATCACGGGCACATACAAGAAAAGTTTGCAAGAAAGATACAATTGGTGGGGCCTGCCAATTGTATATAAGGTGATTGTATATTTGCTATATACAAGCCAATATACCAAGTGAAACATACAAGGTAGACCCGACATGGAACTCAAATATAGTTAATGATCTTTTTAGATCTGCAACTTGTATGTATATAGCGTTTGTATATGCCGATATGCAAAAGAAAAGATACAAAGGCTAGACTCGATGTCACATTTAGATTTGCTTCATAATCTTTTTGAGTTCCATATGGTTTGTATATTTTGAATTGTATGTTTGCATATACAAGCCGATATATAAGGAGTCATATACAAAGGTCATCAGCTAGACAGGATGCATTGGCAGCTCAGTTCGTAGTCATTCCGATCGCCGATAAACAGATACAGTTTTTCAGCGATGCTTCTTAGACTAGCTCAGCGACCAATTAGGTGGTGACATGTGGCAGGGGAGATACAAAGGCCAATTCAAAAGAGAAAGACCCACGTTGTATGCAGGCGCATGGATATTCAAATGCATATACAAGGACACTTCAAGGCTATTTTTAGATACCGATTCAGGCGGCAGATTCAAGCGATATATACACAGATGCAAAGCGATATACACAGGTAGTTGACCAAAGCTTTGACCACCTGTATCTTCTTCGTCTTGGTAAATTTTGACATGATTCAAAAGGCAAAAGTGCTTGTTTTTGCCTCTTTCATTTGGCGGGGGTTTCAGGAGTTTTTTCTATCTTTCAAATTTTGGATCTGGGTTTGTATGCTCGATCGACTAGATGTCTCAGCGACCAGTTTGAGTGATGCAAACACAAATATTTGTTGCATTCATTGTTGTAGGAGGATGCTCAGCTGCTCTCATTCAATGCCCAAATATCTTCCACCATTTCAGGAGTGTAGATCGATGAATAAGCTGCTTGCATTAAAGACTGAAAATATCTCTCACCTGCTCGATTCCAGATATTCTCCCACCATAACTTCTACAGATGGATGTCCCTTCATGGAGATATTTTTGGATGCAGCTCTTGGAGCGAATTTTAGAGCCGACTTGGGGCATGGTGGAATGCTATATATACATTATAATAAGATGTAAATAAGGTTGGAAAATTTTAGCATTGAGGCTTTTCTGTTTCCAAATAGAGCTTTTTCTGCTATTGTAACCTTGCCTTCCTACTGAATATATGCAAGTTATCATTCCTCTTTTACTGATTTTCTAGTTCTGTGTAAATTTGCATGTGACTGTCTATGAACATCTTTGTTCCTCTCAATCATATTGCTTCTTACCTTTGCTAAAATAATCTAATCTGTGTACACCTACTTGCTATATCTGGTTGTGTTGTGTATTTTTCTTAATGCTGTGAAAGTTTCTTTTAATCTGTTTGGTGCATAACCTTCACTTTTAGTTTTATTGTTTTTCATCTTTTCATTTAAAAGCATTCCTTCTCCCCTTTTCCTCCCAAATTCTGTAGTTTTTAGGTGATAATCAGTCAAGGAAGCCGGCCTTCTCCGGAGGTATGATCTCTTTGAGCAAGGTCCCACACTTCGAGATCATTCCCATTGTGTTATTGGAATGCTTGGAATCCTTCCAAGTAGGGTGCAATTTCACGTGACAATAGTTTCTGGCACGCCCGGTGGGACTCAGTTCGATGAACTTCTCATCAAGATACTGAGAGATTTGGTGTTTCTCCTAGTATTACCAGCCTTTGGAGGCAATACAAACAATCACATGGTGACTCTACTGAAAGAATCAGCTAGTTTCAGTAGTCCAAATACCTAAAATTTCATCAAAGATCAAGATTTTGGTGGTTTTCCTGGTCTATTCGGCTTCCAGAAGAATTTCAATCACTTGGCGATTCCTTCTCTGCATTCAGATGCTATAAATGTTAGAATTTTATGGGAATCATGGCTATTCCCCTGCCCCTAATCCAAATACAGGCTATTGGTCCTGATATCAGTAATATGAGGTCCCCTATGCCTCTGATTTTATGCCATATAGCCCTATCGTTGCAGAATATCAACATCCTTATGATGCTTACCCTCTGAATCCAACTCAAGTTGTTGCCCTTAAGAATATTGAAGCTTTCAATGAGCTCATGAGTGGTTTCCTAAAGCTTGACAACAATTTAGATAAAGCCAAAAGAACAACAGGGTACAGCTGGCATCAACATTTTTATGATCTCAGCATCATAAGCATGTATGGTCTCAAGAAGCTGTCTCTAAATCTAAATAGGGAGGCTGATGAATTTATAGAAATGTTAAAATGTGACCAACAGTGAGAGGCAGAAGAAGGGGTTTTTTAGGAAAACCTTGCTATAAGAATGACACCTGTTCAACCTGCTGTGAAAGAAGCCCCAAAATTTAAGATTCCAAGCTTCAGGCAGGATAATCCATCTGTGCCTCTAAAGCTGCTTCCCAATTTTAAAATTCTAAGTTTTAGAGGCCCTCAGCCTTCATAGGAGCATATTGCTAGCTTCAAACAAGTCCAACCTTCAAACCAAAGTGAATCTATGAAAGTGGCTCAAACTTCTCTATCATGGCAGCCTTCTTGGATCAAACATCCTAGTTACAAAATACCAAACCTTGTAAAGGCTAGTCCTCTCATACCAATTCAAAATCAGGTAGAGGAAACAGTTGTACAATCCAAGCTCGCCATAATTCCAAGTTTTAGGAATGCTTCTTTAACCCAACAACCAATTCACAAGCATGAGCAACCTAGATTACACAAGTTTCCAGGCTTCAAAGCCTATATCCCTCCGCAATTCTCTATTCCTATGCAAACTTAAATTATCAATCCCGAGGAACAAATTTGTCTAGTACCCTCTCCCCTCCAAGAAATTCAAAAAGATATTCAGGACTCTTTCCCTAATGCTATTTCAATCCTCAAAGGTGGAGCTTTTGTCTACCAAGATAATTGGAAAGATGAGCCAAACGAGGAGGTGGAAGAAGATAAAACTAATGAGGAACCATTTGTTCCTACACTCACAAAGATAAAATTGTTTGAATATATTGCACCTGTGAGTATTGTTAAGGTCACTTCAGAAGTGGATGATGCTGCCCTACTTTAGAAGCTGCCTGATTATGTTGAAGAGGAAGAATATGAGCAGCTGGTTGTGGACAATATGTAGCAACAAGAAAACACTCAAAATAATGACAAATTGTTGTAGGTTGAGGCTGAGCATGATAGTGAGGTCCCAAACCATAAAGAGTGGCAAGCATGTTGCTCTATTCAAGATTATGCAGAGGCTGATTATGCTGATATGCTTGAGGACCTTCCATGCTTTATTGAAAATAATGAGGAGACTAAATATGATCAAAAGCAAATTGCAGATTTGTTCTTTATTATCCAACAGGGATATTAGCTTCTTAGTGGGGAGGTTTTCTCTTTTGAACATGTGCATGGCTCATTTTCTAAGCCTAAGTTAGAAAATCATGAACATCTTGTTCATAAGGTGGAGGCAGCTATATTTGTAGTAGAATCACATGAGCTAGAGTATTCAGATCAGCAAAAAGAGGAGGAATTCAACCATGATGACATTATATTAATCTTTTGGAGTTCCTTGAAGCAAGAAGGAGAAAGCCATGAAGTCCCAAGTCAACTTTTTCACACACAAGAGCAACATGAGAGAAAGGTGGAGGTCACCATCATACCAAATGAAGAACAAGAGGTAATCAATCCAAAACCTTCAAGGGGATGCCCAATCAGGCACCTAGCTCAGTTGGAGACACATCAAGAGAAGTCACCACTTGTCATGCTTACCTCTAAGCATGAAGTTGAACATCAAAATGAGTGGGATCAGTCCATTTATTCACCACAAGTTAGCAACATCAGCAATCAGTCCAGGTGGATAGGTGAGTTCATCTCCATTTTGTGGGGGATGCTTTATCAATTTGTCATATGTACATTTCCCTCTCACCTCTTTTTAACTGCCCACATGCATGAGAAACATTGTAAATTGTTAAGGAAGGGCAGTTACTTTCAAGAACTAGTTAATGGCTTTGTTTAAGGTCATGTTTGACTGTTTAGTTTAGAATTAGAGTAGGTTTCATTTCTGCTTTAGTTTTCCCTTTCCCTAAGTGCTTTGGCACTAGCTGCATTGTCATTAGGAGAATGCAGGCCTTTTCTCCTTTTTGTGTTTTGGAGGCAGGTTTGAGTTTTCCATCATGTTTTAGACTTGACTCCATGCCCATGGATGTATAAGGCCACTGATCTTATGTTTAGTAGGCAAACATCCCATAGAGGTCACCAAATTGTTGACCTATTTTCCTCTGTGCAGAGTTAAATAGTTCACCTTGCATTTTCTTTGACAATCCTTTAGAAATGACCCTTCAGGCTTAAATCCTTCAAATATTTATGCTATGCCTTGTCAAAAAATCCCAAAAATGTTACTAAATGAATCTTTGCTGAAAACCCAGAAAAACCCAGAAATCTTTTAGTTTCAAGTATTTTTCTATCACAAGGATTTCTAAATTTCATGTTTGGTATTTCTGTGTACATTTTTCAATGTACATTTGCATATACATTCACCTTTGTATGTTCATATATACAAGGCCGCACATGCAAGGAAAACATACAGGGGCCAAACATACAAGCAAAATATGCATCGGGCACATACAAGGTCATATACAAATTAGTTTGTATATGCGGTACAAAAGAGATGCATACAAAAGCCTTTGTATGTTTATATATAGAAGGCTGAATATACAAAGGAATGTGGGGCCCACACATTGTATGTATATCGCTATTGTATATCCGCATATACAATGCGATACACAAGGAAGGAGATGCAAACAATATACAAGGGGGGCATATACAAAGGAGAATTTATCTTGGGCACATACAAGAAAAGTTCGAAAGAAAGATACAATTGGTGGGACCTGCCAATTGTATATAAGGTGAATGTATATTTTCTATATACAAGCCGATATACCAAGTGAAACATACAAGGTGAACCCAACATGGAACTCAAATACAGTTAATGATCTTTTCAGATTCGCAACTTGTATGTATATAGCGTTTGTATATGCCGATATGCAAAAGAAAAGATACAAAGGCTGGACCTGATGTCACATTCAGATTTGCTTCAAAATCTTTTTGAGTTCCATATGGTTTGTATATTTTCAAATTGTATGTTTGCATATACAAGACGATATACAAGGAGTCAGATACAAAGGTCATCGGCCAGACAGGATGCGTCGGCAGCTCAGTTCATAGTCATTCCGATCGTCGATAAATAGATACAATTTTTTAGCGATGCTTCTCAGACTAGCTCAGCGACCAATCAGGTGGTGACATGTGGCATGGGAGATACAAAGGCCAATTCAAAAGAGAAAGACCTGCGTTGTATGTAGGTGCATGGATATTCAAATGCATATATAAGGACACTTCAACGCCATTTTTAGATGCTGATTCAGGGGACAGATTCAAGCGATATATACACAGATGCAAAGCAATATACATAGGCAGTTGACCAAAGCTTTGACCACCTGTATCTTCTTCGTCTTGGTGAATTTTGACATGATTCAAAAGGCAAAAGTGCTTGTTTTTGCCTCCTCTTTCATTTGGTGGTGGTTTTAGGGTTTTTTTCTAGCTTTCAAATTTTGGATCTGGGTTTGTATGCTCGGTCGACTAGACGTCTCAACGACTAGTTTGAGTCATGCAAACACAAATATTTGTTGCATTCATTGCTGTAGGAGGATGGTCGGCTGCTCTCATTGCCCAAATATCTTCCACCATTTCAGGAGTGCAGATCGATGAATAAGCTGCAGACTGAAAATATCTCTCACCTACCTGATTTCAGATATTCTCCCACCATAACTTCTGCAGATGGAGGTCCCTTCATGGAGATATTTTTGGATGCAACTCTTGGAGCAAATTTTAGAGCTGACTTGGGGCATGGTGGAATGCTATATATACATTGTAATAAGATGTAAATAGGGTTGGAAAATTTTAGCATTGAGGCTTTTCTGTTTCCAAACAGAGCTTTTTCTACTACTGTAGCCTTGCTTTCCTACTGAATATATGCAAGTTATCATACCTCTTTTATTGATTTTCTAGTTCTGTGTAAATCTGCATGTGACTATTTGTGAACATCTTTGTTCCTCTCAATCATATTGCTTCTTACTTTTGCTAAAATAATCTAATCTGTGTACACCTACTTGCTATATCTGGTTGTGTTGTGTATTTTTCTCAGTGTTGTGAAAGTTTCTTTTAATTTGTCTAGTGCATCACCTTCACTTTTAGTTTTATTGTTTTTCATCTTTTCATTTAAAAACATTCCTTCTCCCCTTTTCCTCCCAAATTCAGTAGTTTTTAGGTGATAATCGGTCAAGGAAGCTGGCCTTCTTTGGAGGTATGATCTCTTTGACCAAGTTCCCACATATCGAGATCATTCCCATTGTGTCATTGGAATGCTTGGAATCCTTCCAAGTAGGGTGCAATTTCACGTGACAACAGTTTCTGGCACGCCCGGTGGGACTTAGTTCAATGAACTTCTCATCAAGATACTGAGAGATTTGATGTTTCTCCTAGTATTACTAGCCTTTGGAGGCAATACAAACAATCACATGGCGACTCTACTGAAAGAATCAGCTGGTCTCAGTAGTCCAAATACCTAAAATTTCATCAAAGATCAGGATTTTGGTTTTCCTGGTCTATTTAGCTTCTAGAAGCATTTCAATCACCTGGTGACTCCTCTGCATTTAGATGCTATAAATGTCAGAATTTTATGGGAATCATGGCTATTCCCCTACCCCTAATCCAAATACAGGCTATTGGCCCCATATCAGCAATATGAGGTCTCCTATGCCTCCGATTTTATGCCATATAGCCCTGCCACTGCAGAATATCAGCATCCTTATGATGCTTACCCTCTGAATCCAACTCAAGTTGTTGCCCCTAAGAATATTGATGCTTTCAATGAGCTCATGAGTGGTTTCCTAAAGCTTGACAGAAATTTAGATAAAGCCAAAAGAGTAGCAGGGTACAACCGGCATCAACGTTTTTATGATCTCAGCATCATAAGCATGTATGGTCTCAATACGCTGTCTCTAAATCTAAATAAGGAGGCTGATGAATTTATAGAAATGTTAAAACATGACCAGCAGTGAGAGGCACAAGAGGGGGTTTTTCAGGAAAACCTTGCTATAAGAACGACACCTGTTCATCCTACTGCGGAAGAAGCCCCAAAATTTAAGATTCTAAGCTTCAGGCAAGATAATCCATTTGTGCCTCCAAAGCCGCTTCCTAGTTTTAAAATTCTAAGTTTTAGAGGCCCTTAGCCTTCACAAGAGCCTATTCCTAGCTTCAAACAAGTCCATCCTTCAAACCAAAGTGAATCTATGAAAGTGGCTCAAACTTCTCTATCATGACAGCCTTCTTGGATCAAGCATCCTGGTTACAAAATACCAAACCTTGTAGAGGCCAGTCCTCTCATACCAATTCAAAATCAGGCAGAGGAAACAATTGTATAATCCAAGCCCGCCATAATTCTAAGTTTTAGGAATGCTTCTTCAACCTAACAACCAATTCACAAGCATGAGCAGCTTAGACTCCACAAGTTTCTAGGCTTCAAAGCCTATATCCCTCCACAAGTTTCTGTTCCTGTGCAAACTCAAATTATCATTCCCCAGGAACAAATTTGTCTAGAACCCTCTCCCCTCCAAGAAATTCAAAAAGATATTCAGGACTCTTTCCCTGATGCTATTTCAATCCTTAAAGGTGGACCTTTTGTCTACCAAGATAATTGGAAAGATGAGCCAAAAGAGGAGGTGGAAGAAGATAAAACTAATGAGGAACAATTTGTTCCTACACTCACAGAGATAAAATTGTTTGAACATATTACCCCTGTGAGTATTGTTAAAGTCACTTCAAAAGTGGATGATGCTGCCCTACTTTAGGAGCTACCTAATTATGTTGAAGAGGAAGAATATGAGCAGCTGGTTGTGGACAATATGCAGCAACAAGAAAACACTCAAAATAGTGACAAATTGTTGTAGGTTGAGGCTGAGCATGATAGTGAGGTCCCAAACCATAAAGAGTGGCAAGCATGTTGCCCTATGCAAGATTATGCAGAGGTTGATTATGCTGATATGCTTGAGGACCTTCCATGCTTTATTGAAAATAATGAGGAGACTGAATATAGTCAAAAGCAAGTTGCAGATTTGTTCTTTATTATCCAGTAGGGATATCAACTTCTTAGTGGGGAGGTTTTCTCTTTTGAACATGTGCATGGCTCATTTTCTGAGCCTAAGTTAGAATATCATGAACATCTTGTTCATAAGGTGGAGGTAGCTATATTTGTAGTAGAATCACAGGAGCTAGAGTATTTAGACCGGCAAGAAGAGGAGGAATGCAACCATGATGACATTATATTAATCTTCTTGAGCTCCTTGAAGCAAGAAGGAGAAAGCCATGAAGTCCCAAGTCAACTTTTTCACACACAAGAGCAACATGAGAGAAAGGTGGAGGTCACCATCATACCAAATGAAGAACAAGAGGCAATCAATCCAAAACCTTCAAGGGGATGCCCAATCAGGCACCTAGCTCAGCTGGAGACACATCAAGAGAAGTCACCACTTGTCATGCTTACCTCTAAGCATGAAGTTGAGCATCAAAATGAGTGGGATCAGCCCATTTATTCACAACAAGTTAGCAACATCAGCAATCAGTCCAGGTGGATAGGTGAGTTCATCTCCATTTTGTGGGGGGTGCTTTATCAATTTGTCATATGTACATTTCCCCCTCACCTCTTTTTAACTGCCCAAATGCATGAGAAACATTGTAAATTGTTAAGGAAGGGCAGTTACTTTCAAGAACTAGTTAATGGCTTTGTTTAAGGTCATGTTTGACTGGTTAGTTTAGAATTAGAGTAGGTTTCATTTCTATTTTAGTTTTTCCCTTTGCCTAAGTGCTTCTACACTGGCTGCATTGTCATTAGGAGAATGCAGGCCTTTTCCCCTTTTTGTGTTTTGGAGGCAAGTTTGAGTTTTCCATCATGTTTTAGACTTGACTCCATGCCCATGGATGCATAAGGCCACTGATCTCATGTTTAGCAGGCAAACATCCCATAGAGGTCACCAAATTGTTGACCCATTTTCCTCTGTGCAGAGTTAAATAGTTCACCTTGCATTTTCCTTGAAAAGCCTTTAGTAATGACCCTACAGGGTTAAATCCTTCAAATATTTATGCTATGCCTTGTCAAAAAATCCCAAAAATGTCACTAAATGAATCTTTACTAAAAACCCAGAAGAAACTGAGAAATCTTTTAGCTTCAAGTATTTTTCTATCGTAGGGATTTCTGAATTGCATGTTTGGTATTTCTGTGTACATTTTTCAATGTACATTTGCATATACATTCGCCTTTGTATGTTCATATATACAAGGCCGTACATGCAAGGAAAACATACAGGGGCCAAACATACAAGCAAAATATGCATCGGGCACATACAAGGTCATATACAAATCAGTTTGTATATGCGGTACAAAAGAGATGCATACAAAAGCCTTTGTATGTTCATATATACAAGGCCGAATATACAAAGGAATGTGGGGCCCACACATTGTATGTGTATTGGTATTGTATATCCACATATACAATGCGATATACAAGGAAGGAGATGCAAGCAATATACAAGGGGGCCATATACAAAGGAGAATGCATCTCGGGCACATATAAGAAAAGTTCGCAAGAAAGATACAATTGGTGGGGCCCGCCAAATGTATATAAGGTGATTGTATATTTGCTATATACAAGTCGATATACCAAGTGAAACATACAAGGCGGACCCAACATGGAACTCAAATACAGTTAATGATCTTTTCAGATCCGCGACTTGTATGTATATAGCGTTTGTATATGCCGATATGCAAAAGAAAAGATACAAAGGCTGGACCCAATGTCACATTCAGATTTGCTTCATAATCTTTTTGAGTTCCATATGGTTTGTATATTTTCAAATTGTATGTTTGCATATACAAGCTGATATACAAGGAGTCATATACAAAGGTCATTGGCCATATAGGATGCATCGGCAGCTCAGTTGTAGTCATTCTAACTGCCGATAAACATATACAGTTTTTCAGCGATGCTTCTCAGACCAGCTCAGCGACCAATCAGGTGGTGACACGTGGCAGGGGAGATACAAAGGCCAATTCAAAAGAGAGAGACCTGCATTGTATGCAGGTGCATGCATATTCAAATGCATATACAAGGACACTTCAAGGCCATTTTTAGATGCCGATTTAGGGGGCAGATTCAAGCGATATATACACAAATGCAAAGCGATATACATAGGCAGTTGACCAAAGCTTTGACCGCCTGTATTTTCTTCGTCTTGGCAAATTTTGACATGATTCAAAAGGCAAAAGTGATTGTTTTTGCCTCCTCTTTCATTTGGCAGGGGTTTCAAGGGGTTTTTCTAACTTTCAAATTTTGGATCTGGGTTTGTATGCTCGGTCGACTAGACGTCTCAGCGACCAATTTGAGTGATGCAAACACAGATATTTGTTGCATTCATTGCTGCAGGAGGATGCTCAGCTGCTCTCATTCAATGCCCAAACATCTTCTACCATTTCAGGAGTGTAGATCGATGAATAAACTGCTTGCATTAAAGACTGAAAATATCTCTCACCTGCCCGATTCTAGATATTCTCCCAGCATAACTTCTACAGATGGAGGTCCCTTCATGGAGATATTTTTGGATGCAGCTCTTGGAGTGAATTTTAGAGCTGACTTGGGGCATGGTGGAATGCTATATATACATTGTAATAAGATGTAAATAGGGTTGGAAATTTTTAGCATTGAAACTTTTTTGTTTCCAAATAGAGCTTTTTTTGCTACTGTAACCTTGCCTTTCTACTAAATGTATGTAAGTTATCATACCTCTTTTACTAATTTTTCTAGTTCTGTGTAAATCTGCATGTGACTGTCTGTGAACATCTTTGTTCCTCTCAATCATATTGCTTCTTACCTTTGCTAAAATAATCTAATCTATGTACACGTACTTTCTATATCTGGTTTTGTTGTGTATTTTTCTCAGTGATGTGAAAGTTTCTTTTAATTTGTTTGGTGCATCACCTTCACTTTCAGTTTTATTGTTTTTCATCTTTTCATTTAAAAGCATTCCTTCTCCCCTTTTCCTCCCAAATTTAGTAGTTTTTAGGTGATAATCAATCAAGGAAGCCAGCCTTCTCCGGAGTTCTGTTCTCTTTGAGCAAGGTCCCACACTTTGAGATCATTCCCATTGTGTCATTGGAATGCTTGGAATCCTCCCAAGCAGGGTGCAATTTCACATGACAACACATTTATTACCTAAAAAAATGAAGCTGTTGAAGCCAAGCAATTTTTTTCCCCAGCTATTGTAGCAGTTGGAGTTACCTTGGCTTTAGAGGCTTTACCTGCAATTTCTCAAACTTATTGTCTTGTAACAACAATTCAAATTTTGTGAAAGGAGCTCCTCTTGCTACTTATGATGTCTCCATTAGGGCACATCACTTGCCACAAATTGCGAATGATGTATCAAATCGCAATTGTTTGGCAACACATTTTCCCTTAAATTGTCAAATGTGTTGACACACATTCTCAAAAGCATTAGATTTCTAGGCATTGTGTTTGCAGCAATAGTGACAGAGAAAAGCATTCACGATTTTACCATCAAGGTTATTGTAATCCATTTCATTTTTCTTGCCTTTGGAAATTCTATCACTGTGACGATTTTAGTCATTTAATCTCAACATTATAAAATTGTTGGTGGGAGGTTTACTATGATGTTCAATACCTAGCTTCCATCTATCCTCTTCCAAATGGACGGTTACAGGGGCAGCTCCTAATCCTTCACCGATAACTTAAACAATGGAGAGATTTTCCCTTGGATGTGATGTTTAACCTAATTTGAGCATTTAGGATTTTCTTGGTTTTTAATTTTTTAATTTTGGTAATTCAACCCCTACTAATCTAGTTCTAGGGTGGGTCTCATCTTATATTTCATCCATTCAAGCTAGGATGCAGACCTTGCTTGCTGGGGTTTTTGAGCCTTGTGGGAAAGTTTCAAAGCTCTTAATTCTGTAAAAGAAATCTAGCTATACTAGAGCCTGACACATTCTCCTAGAATTTGAACATGAGGCTCCATATGAAAGTCTGGCACTTTTAGCACTTGATTTAACAACATTTAATGTGAATACAGTAGTGTTATTTTGGGATAATTTAATTTATTTTACCTAACATACATAATGACATGTTATGTGGGGAATTTGAGTGCAGGATATTGATGGGAGTGAGGTTGCTCTGAGCAAGTTCAAGGGAAAGTTTCTCTTGGCTATTAACATCGCTTCTGCATGGTAATCTCACCAGAAATTCAATTACCTATAAATCTATTAAGGGCCAATCAAAATAAGCATTTTTTAAATAAAATTTATCATTTATTTGTTCTCATAACTCAATTGGGGCAACTTCTTTTCCAGTGGGCCTGGTTTGAAGAATCATTGTTTAGAGAGTTAAAACTTTGGCAATCTGTGATAGTTGTTAGAAGCAAGCTTCACAAAATAAATTGTGTAGACACAAGATTAATTGATGTTTTAGGCCGTGCTCTATGTAACCCATCAGCAATCAGCATGATGACTGGTAAAGACTACAAATTATAGGTCCTTGTGCAAATAGCTCTGGTTTGCCATCCTTATCATTAGTGCTATGGTGTGTCACAAAGAATGGCTCGAAACATTGATTTAATCCTTTATATTCACAAAATTTTCCTAAAGCTTGTTTTTGATAAATTGTTATTTGATTAAGTTTTTTAAGGTTAGGGTTTCACTGTCTTCATTTGCTTGTAAGAAGTTATTTGTTATTTGTACAAGGAACCATAAACTGTAATTTTTAATTTGTTATTCATTTTAATGATGGATGATCTGAAATTTGGTTCTTAAAATTTTTGTATACAATTTTAATTTTAATCCATTTCTTAAAAGAATGATGGACTGTGTAAGTTTGAAGTTTTTAACAAAATAAGCTTATTTGTTAACACAATTGTTTTCTTCAACAATTTATGGATGGTAGAAGATTGAAATTAAGAATAATTTGTTTTTTATTTTAGCTCAATTGTTTTCAACAATTTATGGATGGTAGAATATTGAAATTAAGAATAATCTATTTTTTCTTTAGCTCAATTGTTTTCTTCAACAATTTATTGACTGTGGATACTTGAAGTCTCCAACAAAATTAACCTATTTGTTATCCCATTTGTTTTCTTCAACAATTTATTGACTATGGAAGCTTAAAGTCTTTAACAAAATAAACTTATTTATTGGTCCAATTGTAAATTGACTATTGACTTGCATTAGGCAAGTTAGTAGAATTGATTTGGTTTTTTAAAAAGAAAATCAAACTTTTGTTGCAATTTTGGTTACCACAAAATGGTCTAAATTGAATCACATATTTGTGGTATCGATTTACATAAGTTAAACAATTTGCTTGATGTAATTTTTGAGTTCCAGGGATTTCAGAGCGTTTTAGTTGGGGTTAGTTACAACTGAGCTTAACACATTTGAATGCAATAATGCAATACAATATTTAAAAGATAGATTAAGGTTTCAGTTTAGTCTCTATTTTATTCTTCTACCTATTGAAAGTGGATTCTTGTCTTCACCTTGTGGGCTTTAAAAAAGGTTGCAGCCTGCTTAACTACTTGAAATTAACAGTGGTCTGTGTGTATTGTGTAGTGGTTTAAATAGTTTCAATTACATAGAGCTATCACATCTCTATGAGAAGTACAAAACCCAAGGTATGTCCAACTTGGGTTCAAAATTTTTTAGAATAACATAATCAAGGTGTAATTGATGAATCGTGGTTAGTAAATCTATATAGACTATTATTAGCACAGACCCATACAATCCTTTCCATTGGGCCTTTGATAGGATAGCGATTATGTTGATTGATGATAAATCATGTCCTCCTTCCTCCCTCAAAGTAGATTAGCCTATGAGAGCATATGTAGCCTGATGTTCTTTTGGTGATAGGTGGTACTTTCAAACTTCTAAATGGTGTGAAATATCCCAAGAATAACATTATCAAGAATAACCATTAGTGAATAACATGCACTAACCCATATTGTGGATTGGTCAACAAAAATGATATGAACTCGAAGGGCTGTTGTTTATACTTGGACTACAACTGAAATTTATAAAATCTTCCCCTACACACTGTATGACCCTTGTATCAACATCATCATTGGTTGTGCCCAAATTCTAAGCTGATAAATAAGCACTAGAGTGGTGCGGCTGGGTTGTAGGGTCATGAAGCCCTTACAAAACTATTGCGTCTACTCCTAAACACCAAACACCCTTCCTCCATGTCTATAAGGCCTTTCAACAACAAACTAGAAGGTGTTTTAGTGGTTGCACCTCCCTCAACTCAATTGCCTCTCCTAATGCAAATCATGTTTGCACAGTTTAGAGAAAATATCATCATTTGTGATTATATTTTATTAAAGGTTATCAATTTACCATAGTCCATAATTGTTAGAGCCAAATGGCTTTGGGAGTAGATACTGCATTATGTTTTTGATAAAACATTGATGTTTTTATATTTTTCTTTATTTTGTGAGAGTATTTGGGTAGCTTATTATGTTTTTGTTTCCTTCCAAGATTTCTTCTTATGATTTCTTGTTTGTGTGGGAGGTGCATCAGATAGCATTTTGGTTAGATGTCTGGTGTTAACTCCATTTTCCATCATAGAATTAATTACATTCCGCAACCTTAGATCATAATAGTTCAATCTTTTTTGATGTAGATACCTTAAAATTTCCTTATGTCCAGATGCACCAGAGCAAATTTTGAGGTACATAATTCTCTCCCTTCAAACACTCTTTCTGCTAGTTTAAATTCATTTCATGCTTTAATTTGCAATCCTCATATTCTACATACACAATTTCCCTGGATTAAAAAGCTACTTTATATTGCTTTACTGATGTCTTTGTATGTTTGGATTTAACAACACAAAGACATGTTATTCTATTGATTATCTCATTTATGCCATAACACATGGTCTATCATGTATTGTATTTGTTATAGATGTTGTTGAAGGAGCCGAGTGAAGAAAGAGGGAAGGTTGCCCTAGACAATGTCCAAATGATTGGGAACAAATCTGGTTCATTGGCCTATGTATAGATTGTGCAGCTACAGAAATCCAACAATAGTGATACATTGATAATTGGACAAATAAAATGCTAAGAGTGTCATACCAAAAATAAATCTATAGCCTTTAGGGAAATTGGATTAGCAGTTCCATCAAACAGTATCCAAATCCAAAATTAGAGATAAATTTGCTGTCTTGATAAATTGTTACGAGGTAGATATTACTTGGCTTCTCAAATTAGAATTGGTTATTACTATCTAACACTATACCTACCAATGGATATGATTTCTTGTCATAAGCATATGCTACATTTAATAAGATCTATTGTTAATATCTTTATAGTGATAAGGGTTAATTTGTAAAAAGTGACATCATGGTATTAATAATCATTATGTAATGCTGCTTCTTGAATCTATATTTCATCAATTTTGTTTACAAGCAACTATAGTTCATTTGTCAATTGGTTTGTTAACATTAATATTTAAAATTTACATAAATACAAATTGTGTTTGGATATTAGTCTTTATTCTTGATTTGCCCTTTAGTACTGCTAAACCTCCTCTATGCATTTTCCTTATATCTGATATAACCCACTCAGCATCAACAACAGAAACTAAGAACAAATGCTAAGTTCAGTGTGATTAATTAGATGTGCATAATCTCAACAAGAAATGTAAACAACTAGAATTTAACCCTATAACTACATGTATGGCTATGTAGCTAAGCATGGGATGTTATTGTAGAGCACTGTCTTTAGTTCATTCTCTAGGTGTCAAACAATCACTTCAATACACACTTTAGTTGTCAAAGCATTACCCTTTTGTGTTGTTAAATAGGTTTGAACAATTGCTTCTTCAATGAACGCTCATGCACTCAAAAATAAATTCCAAGCATTATAAGGTTGCACTATTATAAAAATGTTGAATTGAAAGAAGCGCTTTAGCTTATACACATCACTGAGGGTCTGCATGGTTTCATTGCTAGTAGACCATGTGCATCTGCTATCACCATGACTATTACTCTTATCTGGTCTTACTTTCCACAACTTAAATCACCCATCCTCAAGGAGTGCTCATCAAAAGTGCATGTATATGAACTTGGTGCAAAGCCCACCATTGGAGTATTTGTACACTCTAATTTACAAGAATCATCATGTCTACTCTCTCTTCCTATTGATCTTGAACATGTAGAGATTTTCTCTAGAAATTTAAGACCCCATCCCCCTGAATCTGTTGAGAAATTATCTTTACAGTTTCATCCTTCTACACTTTTTGATTGTGTAAAAGGGGTTGTGATCACTATACCTTGCAGCTCTACAATGGGTAACAAACACCATTCTTCCTCTAACACATTTGAATTCCTTATCTTTTCCTCTATCTGTGCATGCCTGTTCTTAGATCTTGATTTTAACTGATGTACCAATATTTGCCCATGAATCAATTTTGTTTACTTACCATATTCAATTAAATCCAATACTTTTTCTCTAAATTACATCCCTTCATTCTAAGCGGGCTTTGTAACCATGTACATTTCCTCCAAACACTGCTTTCGATACAGTTGCTTTAATTTTTCAAATCTGCTTAGCTTTTACACATCTATTTTTTCCCCATGTTCTTCTCTGGCTCTATTCCGGCAACATTTGGTAGGGACTCTTGTTGCTACATAGCTCTTATTCTTATAAAGTTTTATAAAATATATAAAATAGGAATATATGATTATAAGGAAAAAAAATTAGTAATATTCTTAATAATAATTAAGCTATTCTATTAATTCTTATAATAGAAATATATACATATAATTCTAAAAGGAATAACTAAATCCTTTATTACAATTATATGAACGAATCTAAATGGGTTCAATCTATGAAAAAGACAAAATCAATCAATTCGTTAATTGTCGCCTTTATGCAATTGAATTTAAACATCTACTCTATCACAATTAAATGAGGAAGTAGAGACTATTTTAACATCTACCTTCAACATGCACATTTTTCTATGAGATTTTCTAGGTGTAGTGTGTGAAAGATTCCATTATAATCATTTGCCTTTAATCAGCTAGATATCTTCTCCTCAATGATACTCTCTCTATGTCCTCAAGAGAGTGTCAGTCTTGTCACACTTACAAAATTGTGAGTATGCAATTAAGAAAAATCATTATTAATTTTTTTTAAATAATCATCCAACAATAATAATCTTTCTTGATTATTTCTCAATCGTAAATTAATTGTATTAATCTAATATTATAATTAGGGAATAATCTAGGGTTGTGACAATATTAATCCAATAGTGATGTAGATCAAGGTATAGGGGCTTTGACAAGCTACTGAACTAGGTAGCAAAATAAAACAACACATGACAATAGAACAAAAATCTCTTTATTCATTTGCAACTGGAGTGTATAACAGGAGTAAAATGATATTACAGTCTTACATGCCTTGACCTAAGTCTTACAATCATTCTAATAGCCAAATCAAAGTATCTTAGCCTCCTTGTGAAAAACCCAAAACAATTTGCCTTTAAATCTGAAACTTGTAGAAGAAGCTACAACATAAGTCAAAAACTCACTAGGGAGAAGATCCCCTTCAAAAGAAAGAAATTCCCCTTTTATATGCAAAAGAGGTAGTTACCATATATCTTCACTTGAAAAGACATGTGTCATCCGCTTACTGACTCTTTTGATTGGTATCCTCTTATTGGCTCTTAGATTGACCAAAAAAGGCTATTAAAAACCATTTTACATCACTTTCTGAGCACTTTAAGGCATTAAAAAACCATTTCCGTCACTTTCTAGGTGTTACCGAGCATTTTTTGCAAAAAACTGTAGGTCAACATGACATGCAGGGCAACAGGACATCAGGTTGGAAAACATTCGGTTGCAACAGGACATCCAGTTGGAAAACATCCAGTTGCAACAAGACATCTAGCTGAAAAACCTCTGGTTGGAAGCAAAACGCATTTGGACATCTTGTTGGAGGCCAAGTGCATCTGGACATCATGTTGGAAAGGAAATCACATCTGGACATCCTATTGGAAGATAAAGGCATTTGGACATCCTGTTGGAAGGCAAAGTGCATATGGACATCCTATTGGAAGGAAAAGTACATCTGGACATCCTGTTGGAAGGTAAAGGCATCTAAACATCATGTTAGAAGGTAAAGCACATTTGGACATCATATTGGAAGGTAAAGGCATCTGGACATCATGTTGGAATAAAAGTGCATTAGGACATCCTGTTGGAGGTAAAGTGCATTAGGACATTCTGTTGAAGGCAAAGTACATCAGGAACCTGTTGGAGCCAGAAACATCCACACAAGCAAAACTCACTCAATCTTGACAAGATCTTCTCCCAACTTGAACTGTAGACACCCATTGGGCTCTTCTTCAAGGTGAAGCCATCACTTGGCCTTGAACCAATTGAAATTACTAGAAATTTGATCACCAACTCTTGCAAGCAAAAACAAGAAGAAAAATAACAAACAAAGCAAAGAAATATTACCTAGGATGCTCCTCCATCAGACATGCCAGGTAATTGAAATGTTCCATGAGTTGGAAACTCATGAAAATTTAGGTATGTCTAGAATAGGTATCCCATACTTAACCAACTCTAAAACTTGCATCTAAGAGACTTCATCTGCGGGTCTATCCTTCCAATGAACAAGATACGCCATATATTCCCCCCTTGTTCTTTTAGCCACTTGAGAATCAATCCCCTTGTCAACCTACTCAAACTTATTCCCAAGCAACTGATGTTCCACTCATATGCATCTTGAAAATCTAAAATTGAATTCCCCTATGTACTTGATTCTCTTTCTAATATTTATACAAATCAACCACATTGAAGATGGGAGAAATATCAATACCTGTTGGAAGCTCAATTTCATAAGAATTGGATGAAATTTTCCTCAATACCTTACAAGGTCCAATATTTTTCCACTTCAGTTTATTATATGTTCCCTATGGGAACCTCTCATTTCACAAATGTGCCAACACCAAATCACCAATGTGAAACTCTTGCTCTCTCCTATGCATATCAACATTTTTTTGGTATTTGGTGGCACTCTTCTCCAACTTTTCCTTCACCTCCTTCTGAACCTCATTAATGTATTCTACAAAATCTTCTACTACAACACTCTTTGTGTTCAAATTTGCACTATCTCTCAGCTCATCAACACCTCTTGGGCTGTACCCATAAAATATTTGGAACATGCTCCTTCCTACACTTTTGTTCACTAAATTATTTTAAGCAAATTCTACTTGTGCCAAGATAAGATCCCATTGATGTGGTTTGTCTCCCACTAAACATCTCAACAAGTTTCTCAAACTTCTATTCACAACCTCAGTTTGTCCATCAGTTTGGGGATGATAGGCTGAACTGAATCCTAATTTAGTGCCCATCTTCTTCCATAATGTACACCAAAAATAGCCAACAAACTATGTCCTTGTTTGAGACTATGCTCTTAGGTATTCCATGTAGCTTGGCTACCTCTTTGAAAAATAATGTAGCTATGTGGGATGCATCGCTAGTCTTCTGACATGGTATGAAATGAACCATCTTTAAAAATCTATCCACTACAACAAAAATGTAATCATTACCTCACTGTGTTTTAGGTAACCCCAAAACAAAATCCATACTTAGGTGCTCCCATGGTATTTTTGGTATAGGAAATGGCTAATATAGTCCAGTGTTTTGTCTTGCTCCTTTAGCATGCTGGGATTCACTTAGTTGTGTCAATGTCTTATCTTTCCCAAAATGTCCACTCAAGCCTCCACTATGATTTCTCTTATTAGATTCTCCCTTATTGAACCTCTAGGTATACATAATTTATGTCTTTGGAACAACAAGCCATCTTGGATGAAATATTCCAATCATGGAGTCCTATCTCCCTCCATTGGACTTCTACTATTTGTCCAAGCTTCCCTAAAATTAGGATCATCAGGATATAAATCCTTCATTGCATAAAAGCCAACAACACTGACCCTAAACTCACTCATCAATAACCACCTTCTGCTAAGTGCATCTACTACCCTATTTGACTTACCACTCCTATGTTTCAAGACAAAAGAATGACTTTGTAGAAACTCCACCCATTTCATATGCCTCTGGTTTAACTTACCCTGACTGTTGAAGTACTGCAAGGCATGGTGGTCTATGTACAATACAAATTCATTTGACAACAAGTAATTCCTCCACCTCTTCAAGGCCTGCACTATATCATAGAATTCTTGGTCATAAACTGAATATTTCCTCTTTGCTTCATTGAGTTTCCCACCAAAGTAGGGAATGGGTCTACCTTTTTGACTTAACACTCCACCAATTGCACTACCAATGACATCACAATCCACTTAAAACACTTTGGCAAAGTGTGGCAATACCAATACTGGCTATTCTGTCACCTTCTTTTTCAACAACTGAAAGTTCTTTTTTACTATAGCTATCCATTGGAACTCTTTCCTAACACCGTTCATTGTCTTAGTGATTGGTGCACATATTCCACTAAAATTTCTAATGAACTTCCTATAGAAGCTCACCAAGCCATGGAAACTTCTAGCCTCAAACATGTTTTTGGGTCAAGGCCAATCCATTATTGTCTTAGCCTTCTCGGGGTCCATTTTCAACCCTTCTTTAGACACTACAAAACCCATATATACTAGTTCCCTCTGCCTAAAACTACATTTATCCAAATCTACTAGCAACTTTTCTTTTTTTTACCTTTGCAAAATTGCTTTTAGGTGCAACGGGTGTTCCTTTTTTTTTTTTAATAAAAATTAGAATGTCATCCAAATAAACAATGAAAAATTTACCAAGGGGAAAGGCTTCATTACCTCATTCATCAATCTCATAAAAGTACTAGGTGTATTTGTCATCCTAAATGGCATCACTAGCCACTCATACAATCCATTGTTGGTCTTGAATGGTGTCTTCCTTTCATCCCCTTCTCGAATTCGGATTTGGTGGTATCCACTCTTCAAATCAATCTTGTTGAAGTACTTTTCTCCACTCAAATAGTTCATCAAGTCATCCATACGAGGTATTGGAAACTTGTACTTAATGGTTATCTTTTTTATAGCCTTTGAATTAGTGCACATTTGTCATTTCCCATCTTTCTTAGGTGCCAGTATAGTAGGTACAACACATGAACTGAGGCTCTTTCTAATCAACCCCTCATCCAATAGCTCTTGCACTTGTCTATTCACCTCTTCATTTTCCATGGGTGTCATTCTATATGATGCCTTATTTGGTAGGCTTGCACTCGGTATCAAGTCCATGCAGTGACTTATGCTTCTAGTTGGAGGTAATCCATCAGGTAAGTCCATTAGAATGTCAGTGGATTCATTCATAATTTCTTGGACTTCTATGAGAATTTCTACCCCTTTCTCTGTTGTCATAATTTCTGCAACCTAATGTAGGAAGACATAACATACCTTCTCCTTTATGATTTCCTTTAGGAACTATTTTAAGTCACTAGACAAACCCTATTGGTTTTCTCAACTTACTCATCCTTATCCTTCAAAGGATTCAACACATACTCAACCCCATCCTTCTTGATTTTAATGCAATTACTCTTTCCATCACGAATGGCCTACCTATATATTGCCAAGGTCTACCTAACAGAATGTGGCATGCATCCATTGGCATAGCATCACAAATTATCTCATCTTTGTAATTACCAATGTGAAATTTAACAAGCCATTGTTCACTTACCAATAACTAATGTCCCTTTTGTAGCTATTGTAGGGAGTTGGGTGTTTCAGCCTCTTCAATTTCAACTTCTCCATCATCTCTTCTCACACTAAATTGTTAGTGCTGCCACTATCCACAATGACTTTGTAACATTTTCCTCCAAACTTACATTAGTTTCTAAACATATTTCTTCATTGTTATGGTTCCTCTTGTACCTTCTCTAGTGTTAGAAGAACTTTCCTCAACATCAAGGATTCACCATCCTCGGGTTCTTCTCAAATTTTGGTGAGGCTGCACTTGCCATACTCTCCTCCTCAGATTGTGCTATATGGAATTTAGTCTCTTTTCCTTTGCCACTACTCTATTGTACTTGAGGACATTTAAATGCCCTATGTCCAACCTATCCACACTAGAAACATGTTCCACTAAATCTTCTTCCTTTTCCAGAATTTCCTCTACCTTGCGAGTAATCACCCCTTCCTCTATCTCCTTGGGTACTGGTTTGAGAAGAACTTGTTTATCCTTGCTTATCCTGAGAACCACATCCATTATTTGACTTCCCTCTTCCTTTGGAGGATTAACCTCTTCCCCTAGAACTATTCTACCTTCTAGAGATCTTTTTTTTTTTGCCTTCAATGCAAATTGATAGGCTTCTCCTATGTTGGTAATTCTAACCATGCTAATTTCATCTTGGATAGAATAATGCAAACCATTTACATACCTAGAGACCTTCTCAGCATCATCTTCAATATGACTAACCCTAATATTCAATCTATAAAACTCTTCGGTGTAGTCCTGCACACTTTTCTCCCTTTGCTTGAGGTTTTGCAACATCTTAAACATAGCGATTTGATGGTTTGTAGGCAAAATTTTTGCCTTCAACTTAGTTAACATCTTCTCCCAGATTTTAATCTTTTCCTTTTCTTTTCTATGTCTCTCAACTTGCACATGATCCCACCACAAAGATGCATGTCCCTTCAGCTTTGTAGTTGTAAGTTTTACCCTCTTAGGGTCTTTAGTAGATTCCAACTCAAAATACTTTTCCATAACTAAAATATAGTCTATCAACTCATCTAGTTTCAAACTACCATTGTAACTGGGTAACTCTACATGGGGTTTGCTAGTAATATTTGTCATTGCACTCAGAAACCTCCTCTCATATCCATCTTCTCCTTCTTCTACTTCTCTTTCATTGACTTCTTCCTTATCATCACTCACATCCTCTATAGGTACTCCTCTACATTGTGTTCTTTCCATTGCATCCAACCTAGTTGTGATGCCTCTTGAGTCTCAACATCTCTACCAATGTTTCATCTCCAACTCTTGGAACTGCTCCTCTTCTACCTCTAGCTCAGTGTGCCATGTTTGCACATCCACATCCACAAGGATTAGAATGCTCTAATACCACTTGATGTAGTAAGGTCCAGGGGCTTTGACAAGCTACTAAACCAGGCAGAAAAATAAAACAACACATAATAATAGAACAAAATTCTCTTTATTCATTTGCAATTGGAGTGTACACCAGGAGTAAAATGGCATTATAGTCTTACATGCCTTGGCCTAAGCCTTACAACTATTCCAATAGCCAAATCAAAATATCCCAGCCTCCCTATGAAAAACCCAAAACAATTTGCCTTTAAATATGAAATTTGCACAAGAAGCTACAATAGAAGTCAAAAACTCACTACGGAGAATATCCCCTTCAAAATGAAGAAATTCCCCTTTTATATGCAAAAGAGACGATTACCACACATATTCACGTGAAAAGACATGTCATCCTCTTACTAACTCTTTTGTTCAAAATCCTCTTACTAGCTCTTAGATTTGCCAAAAAAGACGGTTAAAAATAATTTTTGTCACTTTCTAGGTGGTTTCACGAAATCAAAAACCATTTTTGTCACTTTTTGGGTGTTGCAAGACATTTTTTGCAAAAATCCATAGGTCAACATGAAATGCAAGGCAACAAGACAACTAGTTAGAAAACATCTGGTTGCAACAAGACATCCAATTGGAAAACATCCAGTTGCAATAGGAAATCTGGTTGGAAAACATCTAGTTGGAAAATCTGGTTGGAAAACATCCGATTGATAGGCATCTAGACATCCTATTGGAAGGCAAAGTGCATATGGACATCCTATTAGAAGGTAAAGGCATCTAGACATCTTGTTGGAAGGCAAAGACATCTAGACATCCTGTTGGAAGGCAAAGTGCATCTGGACATCCTTTTGGAAGGCAAAGGCATCTGGACATCCTGTTGGAAGGCAAAGCACATATAGACATCTTGTTGGAAGGATAAGGCACCTGGACATCTTAGGAAGGCAAAGGCATATGGACATCTTGTTGGAAGCAAAGTGCATCTAGACATCTTGTTGGAGGCAAAGTGCATTAGGACATCTTGTTGGAGCTAGAAACATCGACACAAGAATACTCACTCAATTTTGATAAGATCTTCTCCCAACTTGAACTGTAGACACCCACTTGGCTCCTCTTCAAGGTGAAGCCATCACTTGGCCTTGAACCAATTGAAATTACCATAAATTTGATCACCAACTCCTGCAAGCAAAAATAAGAAGATAAAACTATTATGTCGTAAAATGTCCCCTAGGACTTTTACCTCCTAAGTTTAGCTCCTAGGTGCCTTAGATTTAATCATTCATGTTAAAAATGAATCTCGGAGTAAAATCCCCTGAAACCCATGTCAATTGGGGCCTAGGGGTGTATCCTAAAGCTTAATTAAGTGTCAAAATAGGACCCTAGACTTGGGCATCCACGCCCTAGTCTAGACCTATTTTGTTGAGACCCAAATTTTAAATGTCGACAAAGTGACCATTAAAAGGTTTCCCTTTGTCAGCCTATTCAATTTAATTTATGAAAGTTTAGTGGGAATGCATATTTAAGTAGATTAATGACTTCATTTTACACCTACATGGATAATGCAAACTTGTGATCTTATGCTAAGGGTATTCAAGGCTTTCATTGTGTTGCAGAGTAGTATTGTGTTGTGTTTGTACTTGTTTGTTGCAGATTTGTCTTTATCAATCCATCTCCTCATGGCATGAAAGATCTTCATCTCCCTGTGAGAGTTTACACCTACTAAGGTGATGTGGAGCCTCCGTCGATAAGACTTAGATCATCGGTGAACTCCTTGTGTGTTCTCCTGATATGTCGATATGCCAACTTAGTATGTGCTTGGCATGACTTACTATTACCGATGGACTAAAGTTTCTTTGCCCTGATTTCACCGTTATGACCGGTCACCATTTGTATTTGACGAAAGATACATTCTCCACATACATTCTCCACATACATTCTCAACATGCTTTTGCGATATGCATTCGCAATATACATTCGCAACCGTTAGTGTGACGAATGCCTTCGGCCAAACCCTAAGATCTCTTGCCACCGACTGGTTCCTCCTGATGGATCTCTGTCGGTATCACTTGGCTCTTATCACCCCGATAAAAATCTTTAGACCGCAATTTCCTTTCAATGTCTTGAACCCCTCTTTGGACAGACTATCCTCATCACTCTGAGCAAGGAATGTTTCATTGATGGCCTCTATCTCATCGATATTAGCTCCAACTCCTCCGATCAAACCCTAGCACATGGGGATGCTAGGCTATCTACTGTGCACCTTGCACTATCTGGATCCTTTGTGCCGCCAAACCATGCAACAAAATAGGAAACAAATGAATATTGTATAATGAAGTCATTCCACTAATTTTGACAAAAATCTCACCAGTGGAATGCTTCACATTGCCATATTGCAACAACGGGAAACCACACAAAATGGAAATCTACAACTAAACGATTTGTAATTACAGAGAATAGAAAATAAATTGACAACACAGAATAGTTCAATTTCTCCTTAACAAAATGCATGATTACATTCAATTCTTCTTCTCTTCGACCTGATCATAATATCTAATCTATATGCCTTTGATTCATCTCTCTGGGGTTTATAAGCTTGCCCAGAAGAATGCCAACCCTATTCCAAGCAGCTGGGAGACTGATTCCAAGCGGCTGGGAGAAAACTAACTGATTCCAAGCGGTTGGGAGAAAACTAACTGATTCCAACTGTCTAAAAATAACAACTTGACAAAAGTGACCTAAGTCACTAGGGACTTACAAATAGAAAGGAAAAAATGCATTGGTCGTATAGACCTTATTACAACACAAAACTTGTTTTAAAATAGAACATGAACTTAAATGCCTCATGGAGGCCACCTTGTGTTAGGTGCTCTTGCACCATACACCCCACCTAGAAAAGAACTCATGTCCCATGAGTTGATTCTTTGTCATGCTCCATCTGTATCCTTTGCTGTATCATGCCTTCCCCATGATCACTAGACTGCAACTTGCTTCCATGGAATCAAAAACTCATGCCTAGCATTCTAGGCTCTACTCACATCTTGCCATGAGTGACTGCTTGCAACCAAACCCATACTTTGCTCACCATTCTTCCTTACTGTCACCTCTTCCTGAACACCTACATTCAAAACCTTGTTTGATGCTTCTTGTACTGCTGCTATGGTAGAATATGATTATCTTTCAACTCTTGTTGGTCCCTACTATGATAGCATCCGTTTCTTTCCAATCAACCTATGGCTGCTTGCAGACCTATTCTTTGACCTTCATCTGATCTATTTCAGACATTGCCATCTAATCTCCATCATTCAAAACTGAAATCACCTTCAAACTATGATATTTGGTAACCCCACTCCTTGAGGTATCATCAACTGTCCTTGTCGCTTCTTCATTGCTGTTTACAAACTCTTTCTTACCCACCAAAATAATCTTGGCTGCCTTCTTTGCTTCAGCATCCTCCTGCAATGGTGTCATCACAAAATTCTTTCCATCCTTCTCGATGGTGTATGTGTTAGCATATCCATCATATAATGCTTGCCTATCAAATTGCCATGGTCTACCTAAAAGTAGGTGACAACACTCCAGGGCAAAATGTCACATAAAATTCTCTCCTTATATTCTCCAATTTGAAAATCAACATATGCATGTTCATCTACCAAAACTGATTGACTATCACTTACCCAAGATGCTCTGTAAGGAGTTTGATGAGGAATCTTTTCTATGTTCAATTTATCCACCATTTCCCTAGACACCATATTATCTATTGAACCAAAATCTATGACTACCTTGCATATTTTACCTTTGCTTTTGCAATTGATCCCAAAAAGTGCTCTCCTCTGTGATGGTTCAGTCTTCACTGGTTCTTTGAGCAACGTCCTCTTGATCATCAGATTCTCTCCCACTTCTGATGTCAAATTCACTTCAGGAGATATCACACTCCCTCCATCCTCTTGAGTCAATGTGGTTCTTCTCTCATTACCATGAGAAGTTGAGGCCTTTTCTGGACACTTATAGGCCGGGTGCCCTATCTGATTGCAATTATAACATCTCATGTTGGAGAACTTGGATCCTCTATCTGATCCATTTGTCCCACCTCTTTCATTTGGCCTTTTTTCTCGGTAGCTTCCTCTGCTACTTGAGTCTCCAACTTGCTCCTCTTGGCTGGACTCACCACTAGGCCTCTGGTTAGGACTTCTACCTCCAAAACTACCTCTAAAATTTCTATCACCTCTTCCTCTACTTTGCTGTTCACCCTTCCTCTTCAGCTCTTAATGCTACTTGAAAGCATTTTTCCATGGTTTCAGGGGTAAACAAACTTATCTCATCTTGAATATTGATCCTCAGACCATTTAGATACCTTGCTACCTTGGCTTTTTCATCCTCCATGTACCCACAATGAAGAGTGTATTTGTGAAACTCCTCGGTGTAAGTAGCCACATCCATATCTTTTTGCTTAAGGTTCTACATTTTCCTATAAATCTGCACCTCGTAGTCAGATGGAAGGAACTGGGACTTGAACTTCTCCAGCATTCTGCTCCATGAAGATATCATACTCTTCCCATTCTTTACCCTTTCTCCTTGGGTGTAATTCCTCCATGTAAGGGCAACACCTTTGAGTTTAGTTTTTGCGAACTTAACTCTCTTCCTGTCGGGAACTTCTTTATACTCAAAGTAGTTGTTTAGATCCTCAATCCACTCCATGACTTCCTCAGCATTCATCTTTCCATTGAACATGGGAACATCTATCCGAGCCTCCAAAGAGTCCTTGCCAATAGCCTTAATGGCTTCCAGGAATTGCTTTTGTTTAGCCGGTATCTTTGCCTCTTCTTGTTCCTCTTTCTCTTCTTCTCCATCTGAATCTTCCTCTATCCTTTTTCCTATCTTCATTACCTTCAATTCTGCTTGGAGTGCTTCCCTGACTCCAGTTTTGATAATCTCTTCCATCTCTTTAAATTTCTTGACCACTTCGGTGGTCATCTGCTTTGGAGGCATATTTCTAACCTCTCCTTCACTCTCTTTGTTTGACATAAACTATTCACAGACAACACCAACACTTCTGTAAATCCTCAATTCGACTACAACACAATGCTCAATCAGCTGTCTATCCTACACGCTGCTTCACAGACCCATTCCTCTCATCCAACAACAGATCCTGGAGATGCACTACCACTCTCTCTCATAGTGGCCTCACTCTGTACCCTCTTCCAGCCAAATCTCTATTGGTGAATGGTCTTGATAGACCTCATCATCGTCTACCCACACACTACAGGAATTCTATTCCTTCTCGCAACTAGATGGCATGAGCAACTCTTCATCTAACTTCTCAGTGACGGAAATCAAATACACAACACCTCTGCCCAGAGCTTTCGCTAGCTCTGATACCAATATGATGTGGAGCCTCAGTCGGTAAGACTTAGATCATCGGTGAACTCCTTGTGTGTTCTCTCGATATGTCGATATGCCATCTTAGTATATGCTTGGTGTGACTTACTATTACCGGTGGACTAAAGTTTCTTTGCCCTGATTTCACCGTTATGACCGGTCACCATTTGTATCTGATGAAAGATACATTCTCCACATACATTCTCAACATGCTTTTGTGATATGCATTCACAATATACATTCGCAACCGTTGGTGTGACGAATGCCTTTGGCCAAACCTTAAGATCTCTTTTGGCTAACTGGTTCCTCTTGATGGATCTCCGTCAGTATCACTTGCTCTTATCACCCCGATAAAAATTTTTAGACCATGATTTCCTTTCAATGGCTTGAACCCCTCTTCAGCTAGACTATCCTTGTCGCTCTGAGTGAGGAATGTTTTGTCGATGGCCTCTGTCTCACCAATATCAGCTCCAACTCCTCTGATCAAACCCTAGTACATGGGGATGCTAGGCCATCTACTGTGCACCTCGCACTATCTGGATCCTCTGCGCTGCTAAACCATGCAACAAAACATGAAACAAATGAATATTGTACAACGAAGCCATTCCACTGATTTCAACAGAAATCTCACCAGTGGAATGCTTCACATTGCCATATTGTAACAACGGGAAAACACAAAAAAATGGAAATCTACAACTAAACGATTTGTAATTACAGAGAACGGAAAACAAATTGACAACACATAATAGTTCAATTTCTCCTTAACAAAATGCATGATTACATTCAACTCTTCTTTGCTTCAACCTGATCATAATATCTAATCTATATGCCTTTGATTCATCTCTCTAGGGTTTATAAGCTTGCCCAGAAGAATGCCAACCCTATTCCAAGTGGTTGGGAGATCAATTCCAAGTGGCTGGGAGACCGATTCCAAGCGGCTAGGAGAAAACTTACTGATTCCAAGCGGGTGGGAGAAAACTAACTGATTCCAACTGTCTAA
This sequence comes from Cunninghamia lanceolata, assembly GCA_027924645.1. NCBI lineage: Eukaryota > Viridiplantae > Streptophyta > Pinopsida > Cupressales > Cupressaceae > Cunninghamia > Cunninghamia lanceolata. The sequence continues at coordinate 6,074,702 of BSBN01000771.1, forward strand.
AACTAACAACTTGAGAAAAGTGACCTAAGTCACTAGGGACTTACAAATAGAAAGGAAAAAATGCATTGGTTGTATAGACCTTATTACAACACAAAACCTATTTTAAAACAGAACATGAACTTAAATGCCTCACGGAGGCCACCTTGTGTTAGGTGCTCTTGCACCATAAGGTGACATCTACTTTGTGTTTCAATCAATTTATCATATCATTTGATTTTGCCTTTGTCCACCAAGGACATGCACTCTCTCTAACAATGGTGTTGGAAGGCTTGAATGCCATTCTAGGGCTTGATCAAGGCAAGCTCCTAAACACCACAACCCCCAACCCCCCTCTTGTGATTGTAGGTGATAGGTGTCGAATCTTGCAGAGAGGAGTTGCAGGAGATCAAAGCAGAGCATAAATATTTATGATCTGAAGAAAACAATAGAAAACACCCCTAATTAGACACATGTGCGCACTCTAGTGTCCTCCAGTTTAGCCTTGCCAAAAATCTTTGAGCAGGTTACAATCTAAAGCATATTTTGGTTCCAAGCCCTCAGAAAAAGTGCCATATTGGACACAGGTGCTTGCTTTTTTGTCCCCAAAGTTTCCGCTTCTCAAAATTCAAATCCTAGTATGTTTCTAAGCTACATTTAGTGCCTCATGTGTGAGCATTTGTCAGGTTTCATCCATTTGTTTACGATTTTGCATAATTAAGGTTTTAGGCCTAATCGGATTAAGGTTTTAACAAAATATCAATCTATTCTATCTTTCCACGCATCTCATAGTGACATCAAACCTGTAGCTAAGTCCTCTATCATAGTAGTGACTTAGCTTAGTCTATGTCCTTGAATGTATGTGTGAAAGAGGGGTTTGATTGAATCTAATTAACACACAATTTTATCATCCCCATTTTCATACATAACAAAAACAACAAATAAAGCAAAGAAATATTTTTGGTTGATGAGGATTGCTCATTGTCCTAGAATGCTCTTGCATCAAATAACATGTTACAATAATACATCAAACTTCTCCATTCATTTTGATAGCATTTCAATAACTCAACCTTACTTCACTTGTAAAAAAACCATGAAACAACTATCCAAGGCATCCAATTTATAGAGAATCAGAAAGGGAAAACCATGAATGTTTTCTCAAAACCAAAACTATCAAAACCCATGGTATGGTCCAATGCCCAGGTATGACTAATCAATTAATGCTCCATGAATAGAAACCAAAACTAACTATATCTTTGACCCATGTGAAGAGGGCACACATTCCCAAGTATGGAACTCCAAAATGGAGTGGCCAACTAATGTGGACCCCACCTATCATAACAAGATGCTTCACTTTCTCTCCTAACACCTAGGATTCAAAAAGTAGTATAAATGAAGTCAAATTACTTTGTAACTATCATGGTCATAAGTAACCTTCCTTCTTAATTCCAATATAACTAATATTCCAAGTTATAGGGAGAATTAATAAAATAATTATATCTCTCAATCATCTATATAGGTGTCCAAGCATATATTCCTAAGTTGTTGGAGATCCAACATTGATATGTAGGATTTGCAAGGTTAATATATCACGTTAATAATAACATTCTCCCACTTGATATTATACATTACAATGACATAAACATGAAACATAAAATGAATCAAGTACATGATACTAGGCCCATGGCCTTCCTACACCAAGAGAACTTACCCATGGGCCTTTTATCATGTACTTGATTCATTTTATGATTTCATATTTATGTCATTGTAATGTATATGGGAGAATGTTTTGATTAAGGTGATATTAACCTTACAAATCCTATGTACAAATGTTGGATCTCCAACATTCTAGGAATAGATACTTGGATGCCTATGTAGATGGTTGGGATATTATTATTTTATTAATTCTCCTTATAACTTGAAATATTAGTTATAGTGGAATTAAGAAGGAAAGTTACTTATGATGGTAATGGTCACAAAATGATTTGACTTCTTTTCTACTAGTTTCCCAATCCTAGGAGCTAGGATAGAGAGTGAAGCATCTTGTTATGATAGATAGGGTCCACATTATTTGGCCACTCCATTTTGGAGTTCCATACTTGAGAATGTGTGCCCTCTTCATGCATGGGTCAAAGAAATAGTTAGTTATGGTTTCTATAAATGGAGCATTGATTATTGATCATAGGGGCGTTGGACCATACCATGGGTTTTAATAGTTTTAGTTTTTACAAACAATTCATGGTTTTCCCTCTCCAATTCTCTATAAGTTAGATTCCTTGGATAGTTGTTTCATAGTTTTTTTGCAAGTGAAGTAAGGTTATGCTGTCGAAATGCTATCAAAATGAAGGGAGAACTTTGATGTATTATTATAACACATTGTTATTGGATTAATATAGAATTGTTCTCTCTTTGGTGATGGATTTTTTCTCAAAAGAATTTCTCCATGTAAATTCTATTGTTACATGTTTATCATGTGTTTGTTGATTTCTAATTTCCTTATTTAAACTTTCTCACATTAATCTAATGGTTAATCACATCATATCTTAATTATTATTTTATATTTCTATACTAAGTGTTTAATTTTTTACTATATTAATTTACTCTAATACATCAACAGGTAGTAGATTAGTTTTATGTAATAAAAACCTTAGATTTATCAACCATTTAATAATAACTATATGGATGAGGATCAACATCTATTTGACATTACTTATTATTAGAAATACATTTGATAACCCTATGATGTGTAGATGGTATAGTGCCCATGACATGGATCTAGAGGGGATCGAATATTAGATTATAATATAACTTTCCATGCATCACATAAAATGGTTAATAGTAAGCTAACTAGTCATGATAGGAAGTCAAACAATGCCTATAGATTGTCAATCGGTATTATCAAAACCCTTAATGGTACAAGATTAGATTTTTATAACTTTTCCATATCCACATTTAAATGTTTGAAACAATATTAACTACCTATATGCAAGCTAGAATCATTATCAACCAAGGCATGCTTGAAGTTGATATGTCCAAACTTCACCACAATGCATACAGGGAAATGTAGTGTCATAAATTATGCTCCTTGATGGTGCAAGCACAATTTCACACTTTACTTACCACCCACCTTGGTATTCACTCCATTAATCCATTTTTAGGACCATTTTCTAGCCTTGGCCTTACCCTCGACTTGAGAGAAGTGCTTCACTTTCCTAAACCTTCCTAAACCTTCCTAAAACCTTACTAAACTATTACCGTTAACCAAATGCTAGAACATAGGGCAATGTTTTGATTTTGGTAATGTATTGAATCAATGCTAACTTGCTAGGAGGATTTAGCCAGGACCCTAGCACCCAAGTGCTAGTATCCTCCCATATCTCGCAGAGTTTTAAATCCCTTGATGGTGTCAAATTTTTCTTGGGTGATGTGACCTTGAATTTGACATTTTGGTCTCATTCTTTGTCAACCTCTAATATTCAAATATTTTCCCTCCTTAGGCCTCATATTTAAACACAAGACTTTGAAAAGACTCTAGAACTCTTGGCTATAACCATGTGATTGTAGACTTGTGAATTATTGTAGGATATTTACTATTTGAATACTAATTTGCATGCACTTGGAAAGGATTTTGGTGAATTTGGAAGCCAACTATTGAGTCTATCGTTGTTCTCCTAGGTTGGAGATCTTTGCATGTTTGAGAGAAGGGTTGGAACCACCAACTTGAGATTGGCTTGAGTACCTACATCATCACGATTGGGTATGGTTGCAGCGCTTTCTTATTCTACAGACTTCAATCAGTCCACACTTCTCTTGAGTTGATCATTCTATATTCTTTGGTCATATAGGGTTAGGCTTTTGTTATAAATCCTTTTAGTTTTCTACTCATTACAATCTTAGATGCAAATAAGATTAGGAGCACACACTCTTTGATCTTCTCTAATCTAGCTATCTGTGAGGTAGGAATACCAAAATGGGGTTTTGACTACAGTAAACTCCTATATAGCCACAACCCTTCTACCTCATTTTTTTGCAAGTTAGTGATGATCATAAACAAGTATCACAAATCAGAGAGTAGATAGATGATCACATATCCTGACACTCGAAAACCACTTTTAGAAGACCTTGAAGATCAGGACTACAACGCCCAAGTGCCATTGTCCTCACCAGTTTGGCCTAAATCTTAGTGATATGTTCCAGTTTGCATTCTAGTTACTATTCTACTTTAGTTTCCTATTTTCTGTGACTACACTCGTATCTTAGGTCAGATTCTTCATTTTAGCCTATTGTTGCATGATATAATTAAATCTTTAGTAATCAATCCACATTCATATGACAAAGGGACATAACCCCTATAGCTTGGCTCTCCTTCTAAGACTATAACCAAGCTCGGTTTGTGTTCCAATGTTTATGTGGAGGAAGATTGACCTAGTTTTGATGTATTAGACTAGATCCCCTTTTTCCCATATAACAATAAATACTCATGAATAGATAATTTTAGTGAAAGATCAACATCATCAAATGAAATATCATGATTGGATTGAGATCTAATGAATGTAATAAAAGAAGTCACTATTTTCGTTAGGTGTCTAATTGGATTTTTATCTTCTCTAAGGTTTTTTTGCATGATTTTCTTATACAAAGACAATGTACATGTACTCAATCCTAAAGTGATATTTTAGGTTGTGTGTTTTATAATTGATGGATGATATCATACTCCTTTGATGCCTTATGGGTAAACATAGGTACTATATGTTCTAAAATCACGTCAAGCCAATATGGCGGTCCCATTATGAGATGGTGGTCATAGCTCACAACTCGTTAAGGCATGATTTTACCTCTCCTGATAATTTCATGCTTTGATGACTTCCCTTTTTATTTTGACATCTTTTGTCCCTCTTTCTTTGCATTTCATTCAAACTTTTTTCTTTCCTATTTCCTAAATAACATCTCCTTTTCACTTGTCTAGGGTCACCCCTAGCGTTTTTAGGGTCGCCCCTAGTGTTCCTGGGTCACCCCTAGTTCTTGGGTCACCTAGGTGACCTTGACTAGCAAAAGCGGTGACCTTGTCATTATTAAATCCGCTTGTCAATTCATATTTTTGTCTTTTTGACTTGATTTTTATCCCATTTTAACTCCTATTCTTTCATGCCAACTCACTCCTTGTCTCATTTTCTCTTCATTATGAATTTATGATTGAACTTTATCTCTTTAATTTATTTGAATTATCTCTTTAATTTTCTTCTTTATCTCTTCATCTTTTTGTCTTTTTGACTTGATTTTTAGCCTATCTTAACTCCTATTTTTTCATGCCAACTCACTCCTTGTATCATTTTCTTTCCATTATGAACTTAGGATTGAATTTTATCTCTTTAATTTGTTTGAGTTATTTTTTTAATTTTCTTATTTATCTCTTCAACTATTTATGGATTGTTTCTATTTTCTTCTTGAGCTGCACTTTCCTTTTGATCTGGTCTCTTCTCCCATTCTCTCCCATTTTCACCTATAAATACTTCTATTCTCTTAATTATTTTTTCATGCTTGGATGCCTTCACTTGTTTTCGAGTTCTCTCACAAAGCTTCTCAATTTCTTCAAGCTTTTTGCAAGATTCTATACAGGCCTTGAGCCTTTTGCTAATTATTCTTAGATTAGTTATCCTTTAAGATAGATATCTCTAGAAGCCTTAGCCCAACCAAGCTTCTCATATAGGCCTCAAGCCTCTTTTTCTTTTTAGCCTCACAATCCATAGAGCTTCTTTTATTTTTCTTTCCCATACAAGCAACCAAGCTTCTTGATATTTCTATTTCTTTGCATCTTGTTCTTTCTTCCCATCATCAAGTGGAGTACCCCACTATTGCGGAAGAGGACATTCAGATAAAAACTGGAGTTCTAAGGATCATTTTCCTAGCATTGGCATGATTGAGTATAGGTTCATTTATATATTTCATTATTAATTACAAAATGCTTTGCATGTGTGGAAGTAAATTTGCATCTTAAAAAAAATTTCTTTATATTATAAGAAAAAAGATTGCTTTTTCATTTCCATTTATATTCTTAGATTAGTTGCATTTCTTCTTCTGTTTAATCACTTTTCATTTAGGGAAGTAAGTTCGCATGTATTCAAAGTCTTAAAAAAGAAAGTTCCTAATATAAAGAAAATTTTACTTCATTTCTTTTTCCACCCCTGCAAAGGATTACTTCTTTTTGCATTCATAGATTAGTTTGCATTGAACAACTTGCATTTAAGGAAGTAGATTTGCATCTTATAAAAAGAAAAGTTATTTTTGTTGGTGTGATGGTTCTGCAGCCCAATCCTCGTAGTGTAACGGTTCTGCTTTTACTCCCACTACTCCCTCTTTTGGTATCGACCATTGCATGCTCTCTTCCACGATGAAGTTAATGCCTTTTGCATGCAGCTCGTGTATTGACTATTTTTATTCTTGGAGTGGAGTTAATTGTATATAGCTGTAGGAACAGCAGTGTGATTGAGAATATAGATAGTGAGCTGCAGATATATTGTAAGAATATAATTTTGATTCTGGATTTTAATATAGAGAGCAATCCCCTGCTCAAAGTGGATGTAGCCATTTGGTGAACCACGTTAAAAAATTTGTTGTTTCTCTTTTGCATCAATTCTGTGTTTATGTGTTTTGATTTATTTATCTGCTATTGTCTTTATTGTTTATTTCTTTGCTTAACAATTTTCAGTGTGTACCCAAATTTTAATCCTGAAAAATTTTAAATTTTGTCGTATGAAGTCATCCATTTTCTGTACTCATAAAATGCCATTGTTATCCACTAGTTGTCTCAATCTCATAGCTCTTTGTAGAGAAAGTTGGTTGAAGGAAATGCTACACATTCTACTTACTCCACAATCTCCCTAATTATTCCTCTGCATATCTTTAAGTGTGATAGAACTACATTGTCAAGAAAACAATTCCACAATAAAAGCCCTTTCTTCCATCGTTCACTGGTTACTCGCATTTGTTACACACTTCTTTTCATATTAAGCTATTTTTCCATGTATGTCAAGTGTGGAGGTTTAGTGTTTAATCACATGGAAGAATAGGACAGGCTTATCATCAATTGCTCAAATGCCTCAGTGTTTTGACATCCTACCGGTCCAGTCATTAAAATTTATGCTGAGATGTGGACATTGGGAGCAACAGTTCAAATCATAAAACATCACAAAGAATTGGTCACACATTTTTCAGTAGCAACAGATGGAAGTAATATGGTCATTGGCAGTCATGATACAATGGTTATGATATGGGAAGTGTTGTCATCTACTAGAATTGTCAACACAAAATTTGCCTCACCATATGATGATGTTGTCACTTACATAGGCATTTCTGACGAGTTTGATTTTATTGTGAGTGGATTGAAAGGTTTAAGTTGCAGGACAGGTGGATAGCTAAAGATTTGCAAAGGCAATGCTGTTAGGTGGAAAGAAATTTGAGGGATATGGCAACGAGGGTGAACAATATAAGCTCTTCTAGCCTGAAAAGGCAAAATTTGTTTCAAATGGCAGCCCAGTTTAGTGCCACTATTGTACCATTTAGCATTGTGGGGGAAGATGATGTTGTAGAGGTTCTTCTTGATTACAGGGACGTGATTGATGTACCATTTTATAGTGACATGATAAAAGATGTGAATAAAGAAATTAGTAATGCAAAGAGCAATGGATTTGGTGAAGCACTAGCCAATTTCTAACTTAACAGTTGGGAGACATTTCAAACAGTAAATGAACTCCTTCCTCAGCCTATGTGGACTGCTTGGGACCAGACAATAGAATATTAGGCTTCTGCATATCAACACTATATTGTGATTGCTTCATTGTGACCTAAATTTCAATTTCTTGGAGATGTAGCTATTCCTTCTACGACAGGAAGTGTCTGGCATCACCGACATTTATTTATACCAACATATGAATGTGTCTTTGTGGATGTTAGAGTGAGCGGTTAACCTTAACCAGCTGGTGCGTTGCAAATGATTGGAAATTTGTACGGTACCCACCAACAGTTGAAACAGAGTGTACGGTAGTTCGAATATTGGATGGTCGACAAGAACCGAGTTGAAATAGTAATTAAGTTTGGTCGACTGGTGCACTCAACAAAGAAGCCGTATAACCGGTCGTTTACAATGCACAGACTGTTTACGGCTGACTTGGCGACAAAGAAGAAAAGGGAGGAAATGAAAGCCTAGACCAAAGCCGCGACCTGTTTTGCAAGAGTTAAGTATTCAAAGCATTTTATTTAAAAAGAAGGAAGAGTGTTATCATCTAGAAAACAATGATTGCGGGATATGTATGAAATGAGTTGGTCGAAAGGGTTTTAAACTTTCAGTAAAGGAAATTGGAATTTGGTATATATAACGCAAAATCAGAATCCTATATCTTTGCTAGCATTCTCCTTGCCAGTGTCGGAATAGAAACGTTGAGAAGGTGAAATGTTGTCAGAAATTATAGTTGGAAATACTATGGTGGACATGTATGCTGAAAGCACAGACAAGGCCATGGCATTTTAAAATTAGAGATATCGTTCAACCCATACTAAGATTGCAAGATATGTACAAAAGTGCATCCGTTGAAAATATTTCAGAGAATTATTTAATTTGGCAAATTTAAAATTCTAAAAATCATGACTAAGGCAAAGACTTCAAAAAAGAGGCCATGAACTGCTGCAAAATGCCAACAAGAACGGTTATTTTTAGAATGCAATGATTGTAGGATTTGCATAGAATGGATTTGTTGAAAAGCTGTTTTTAGAAACTTTTAAGGAAAAGGAAATTGGCAAATATAACACCAAATCCCTCGAATTCTGGGTTAACCTTAACAAGTCGGTGCGTTGCAAACGACCGGGTGGTCGATAATTGTACGGACTGTTGAAGACGTTGAAATATCTTGTACGGCAGGCAGCAGATTGGTTGGTCAAAAAAATTTGAGTCGAAACAATCTGTAGTTTGAGTCGACTGGGTCTCTCAACTGAAATGCTGTACAGCCGGTGAGTTGCAACTCACCGACTGTTTACGTGAGGCAGAATTCTGCCAGCACACTCCTAGCCTGTATTAGTCAGAGATGGCATATTAAAATCCAATATAAAGAAATGCTCAGGTGGATACATTTTGATATATGCATGCAAAATGTGAGATCGTAGACAAAAGTTGTGGCCAAAGAATAAAAGGCAAATCCTCCAAATAAATGTATCTCGTGTAATGCAATAGGTGCGGGATCTTTAAAAAAAGGTAGATTTGTCGAAAAGGATTGAAGCTTTCAAGTATGCAATTGGAATATGTTATAATGCTCTCAGATATGCATGTAAGGCATTAAATCAGAGACAAAGGCAGCGGTCTCTTAAAATAGACAAAACACTTTAAATACTAGCAGTTGCACCAAATTTATGCACAACTAAGTAGCTGATAGGTGAATCAATCTCTCATATATAATATTCATTTGGGCATATGCGTGGGCAGCCGTGACTACCACGGCTACCCACAGTGGCATTGTGGGTGCTGTGAGAGCCACAACTCCCACAAGGCTGAGAATGACCGGCTGTGGTCGGCCTTTGGCTGCCACAGTCTGGCCACCTACTCATTAACTCTATCATTTATTATTGTATCTTCATGCAGTGTGTTACTATGAAACGGTTGCTTTCCATATTATTCAATATTCACTACCTAACTCTGTCGCCCCTAAAACTAACACTAGTAAATAAATAACAATATATTACTAAAAAAACTACTAAAAACTGCTTATAAATGACGAAACATGGTCACGTGACCATTAGTAGTTTATTACCAGTCGACCAAATTGATGACTAAACTATTTTTAGTCATTTATTGGTTGTTTTGATTGATCGATTTGGTAGTATATTTAGTCGTTGATTTAGTCATTGATTGTTGTAATCTGGTTACTTATTTAGTCATTTTCTATTCACTGATATATATAGTCGTTAATTTAGTCATTGATTGTTGTTAACTGGTCACTTATTTAGTCATTTTTATTCACCGATTTCCTTCCATTGGTAGTTTATTTAGTCATTAATTTTAATCATCATTTTGATCAATTTGGTAATTTATTTAATTGTTTTTGTTCACCAGTTTATGTCAACTAGTAGTATATTGATACATTGTTTATTAAACATCATATCATTAGTTGCAAAGAGAAACACAAGTCTTGAAAAAGGAATACTATTGTCTTTATTAATTTGAAAAGAGTTGTTGTTACATAAAATCTCTTGAAAAAGAGTTACAAGGCAACTATTGCTGTGGCAAAAGAAGCAATAACTAAAGAATAAAAGTCCTTTGAGAAGACTTTCAATAGAGAACCCTTCAAATAGAAAACTTTCCATGAAGAGAAGGCTGCAATTCCTTGCAATCTGCTATAAACGCCTTGTAATCTTTGACAATATATCATAACAAGTCCATATTCTACCTTTTGCAATTCACAGTCAAAACTACTTCCCTCAAAACCCTATGTCACCATGGTTTAAACCTCAATGAAGCCTTAATTGCAATCTTGACTATGCAGGGTTTGGATTTCACTGCCTTGCTATTTGCTGCCATATTTATACATTGCAAACTTTACCTTGAAAGTGTTTGAAACCTCCAATGTATACCTCAGTTCAAAAATCCCATAATGAGACAAATACACAACAAGAAGTCACTGTCTCAAAACCTTTAAGATTGCAAACTATCAAGTGAAACAAGGAACACACTAGGCACCTCCAACATTCCTCTCAAGGTCCAACAAAATAGATAAAAAGATAAGAAACAAAACACAATTACTAAGCATTTATTGTGCATTTGAGACTTGACTGCCACCTATGCGAAAATTGCACTTGAGACTGTCCTCCTTGATCACTGTCTTTACAACCCTGCTGCTTCTGTGCTCTTTATTGTCACTGATAATTAGTATTGTGTTTCCCTGCCACCATACTTGGAGACAATATGCACTAGTCACTGCACTATCTAGGGTTTAAATGAAGACTAGTCTTCATATATTATGGTTGTAATTCCTCCTAACCACTGCCCCATTTTGAACGTACCCTGCTAATACAAAAAGGAAACTTTTAATTAATGTAACAAGTAAACAAACATAACTTTTGAAATGAAGCCTGGTATAAGAAGATTTTGAAACAAGCATTGTAGGATGCCAAATTGAGTAGGAAGATTGCTTTATAAACACACTCCAGACACGTAAAAAATTTTAGGAGTCTGTAATACATACTTCATACATAGTGCAGCTAAATTTCCTAAAAAATCCAATAAGAGTATTTAAAGTATGGAGAATAAAGCCATCTTGGAAAGATGAAAATCTTGGAAAAATAAAGTAGAAACAAAAAGCACTCTTACCAGTTATGATATATCCCAATCAAGCCTCGTTCATAAATCACACCAAGTGTATTTTCCTTGGCAATATTAGGGACAACATTCATAACCCAAGCTTTGTTGGATGTGAGTGCTGCTACAAAGCCACCAAGACCTACATTCATGTCCATAATATTGCGATATCTAGTCTCACCAATATATTTGTTGATTCTTTTGTATGCCTTAACATGTTTCTTCCACATACTTGTATCAACATCATATGTCTCAGTTGTACCCCTGGTAACGAACTGCTAAGAACTCTTGGAGGAACAACATTCAAGCATGTTGGGAACTTCTCCCAAACTCCTCCAGCTACCTCATTGGGATCATTCACTTTAGGCACATGTGTAATGCATCGTTCCATTTTCTTAGACCTGTAGGTAAATAGTAATAATTCATGGTATTTCTTATATAGGATAAAATTAGTATCATATGACAGGATAATAAAAATTGACAAAGCACTTTGGAAAAAAAATTTCTTTTGTTCTATACTACAATGCAACACAAATGCAATAATAGAAACTTCATCCAAAGTTTGCTATGACTACCAAGAAAATGGTCTGCAAACAAGATCAATATTCATTGAAATGGAATACAGACAGGAAATAACACAAGCTGATATACAAATTAATTGTAATGTGAAATCCAAAATTTTTTAGTGAATTGGCTGGGGATATCCTTATAAATATCACAAATGCAAGTACTAGCCATTATATTACTTTTTTAGAAAAAAATCCTCCAAATGTCTAACTCAACTCAAAGCTAGAATTTTGGACAACATGACTTTAAGCTATTTAGTTGTCACTAGCTGAAAGGTAAGAAATCCATACCAGGGTAGTTGCAACTACAACAAATGACAAAATTCCTCTATCCTTCATGCTTTGATGGATGTCCATACCCTGTTCCAAAGCTCCCATTTTAGCACAAGCAGGGAGTATGCTGGAAAAGGTTGTCGAATTTGGATTTACACCTACTAATTGCATTTGCTTGAAAGTTTCTAAAGCCTTTTCAACAAATCCATTTTGTGCATATCCCGCAACCATTACATTCCATGAGATGACATCTCTTTGAGGCATTCTGCCAAATAGTTCACATGCCTTGTCAATGCTTCCACATTTTGCATACATGTCTACCAAGGCAGTTGCAACTACAACAAATGACAAAATTCATCTATCCTTCATACTTTGATGGATGTCCATACCCTGTTCCAAAGCTCTCATTTTGGCACAGGCAGGGAGTATGCTGGCAAAGGTTGTCAAATTTGGCTTTACACCTCCTAATTGCATTTTCTTGAAAGTTTCTAAATCCTTTTCATCAAATCCATTTTGTGCATATCTTGGAACCATTGCATTCCATGAGGTGACATCTCTTTGAGGAATTCTACCAAATAGTTCACATGCCTTGTCAATGCTTCCACATTTTGCATACATGTCTACAAGGGCAGTTGTGTAGAAGACCACCGCAACACCGCAAGGTGGTTGTTGGGTCTTCGCGGTGATGCGGGGAAACTCCATGCATCACTGCGAAGGCCCAACAACTAGCTTGCGATGTTGCGGTGACCCGGGCATAAGAGTGGATGTGCCTTCCATTGAAAGTTTGGATCGACAATGCCATTCTTCCTCCAATCTGTAAATGTAAGTAAGTAGTCCTCCTCACCTCCTTTACACCAACCAATGCAAAGAAGGGTGAACAAAGCCAACCAAAATATGGGTCTCTCCATCCCCATTATGAATTGAATTGTATCTATTCTTAGTGAATATGGCCATGGAAATTGAAATTTTATATATTTTTGGATATTGAAATTTTGATACCCACTCTCCCGCAAGCATTTCAAGTCATGCCTGTGGTGATGTGGGAAAGCCCTGGATCACCACATGCATGACTTGAAGTGCTTGCGGGAGAGAAGGTATCCATGAATGCAAAGGAAACATTACTAAAGGAGTTTCTTATGACAACTCTTCAACCTATGCAAGAGGGAAGAGATGTTTGTAGAAGGTTGAAGGCTAAGATGAAGGCATAGATGACTGTCAAGCATGACTAATAGAGTCAAAGTCTTCAAAAAATAAGAGATAGTAATGATAGTGATAGTAGCCTTTATCTAAGAGCAATAACAATCATTATGGCCATGGTGTTAAGAGGTAAAGAGTGAAAGTGGGAAATAATGAAGAAATATTTACAAAGGACAGTTAATAGACATGATTTAATATGAATATGTGATCAAGTGATCAAAATCATAATGTGAAAAGCCAATGAAAAAGATGACAGTCATTATAATAAAAGGATAGAGTTAATGCATTTGTGGGACCATTGTATAAAGTTTCAATTTAGAGGATTTGAAGGCATAGGCTACTTTGATTCAAGATGATGATGAAGTTCCTTTTTTGAAGGAACATCTAAGAGAATCAAAACCCATAGGAAAACTTTTTTGGGGTCAATGGGAGTAGTATCAAACTCTGACTCTTTATTGACCATTCATTCTCACAAAATGGAGTCTACTACCCAAATTGGAAGGAGTCTACTGCCCAAATTGGAAGGAGTCTATGGCACATTAGCATACAAGACTTTAAGCTATGTAGTGGGAAAAGAGAAAAAGGAGACCCCAAGCCCTAGGATAGGAGCAACGAGCAAAGAACAAAGATTTAAGGAAATGAACTTCAAAGTAAGGCATGACACTTTCCTATAGATTCCCAAAAGGAGATCATAGTCATGACTATTCAAATAAACAATGATAGTCCATGGAATAACCATGAAGGGGGCATTGAAATTAATAATAACAGTGATAGGGTAGTATGACGGACTTTAAAAGATACATAAAGACAAGTAATTGAGTACTCAAGAGGGCTTTTAAAACATCATAAATCTTGTCAAGGGTTCATTGTCTTCAAAGAAGTATGGTAAACTAATAAATATTTCCATCTCATAAAGTTTCAAAAGAGGACAACCTACAAGTGTATTAAGGAGTGCATGGACTATATCTCAAGGAGCTACCACAATCAATTTCAAGGTGTTGATCATGGGAAAGAGAGGTTTGCATGAAGTGGGATAGTCCTTGAGAATATAGTTAGATGGTAAAGAGGATAGTCCATAAGATAATATTCAACCAAATACACAGTATGGACCTAGAGGATAGTCCTTATGGCGCATTTATATAATCACACCTATAGGTCTTATCAAAGATCATGACTCCATTAGGATATGAAAATGAGCACAAAACAAAATACCTCACTATGAGCTTAGTGTGAATGACCTTAAAGACACACAAGATAGTGAGTTGTTAGTAGACAAGTCATGATCAACAAGGATAGAGTTAAATAAGATGGACTGCAATAATCACAAGTGATAGTAGCCATTCATATGACAATGACAAGGGGTTTAATCACATTTGACAAGACAGTCATAAAACAATAAATTCAAAACTCAATAGATGACAATTCCAAGGCATTATTAGAGTCTTCCAGAAGAACAATGTTGATGGAAATGCTTATGACCCAGGGTAAGAATAATTCATGACAATAGGGAACTTTTAAAGAGTGGAATGCATGACCAAACCACAATGACAATGCACTATTAGAAGTTTCATGATATAGAGGATAGTAATCTTCAAACGACAGTAGCACCAAAGGAGAGATCACAATGATAAGAAAGGCACACTGGAAGGTGAAAATTTTCTTCAAAACATATAGTTTCATTATTGATTGAGAGGGCAGTATCATCCTAGAGAAGATAGTGTTGAGGACAGTCATAAAGGCTGTCATAGTATTGTCACAAAAGACATCCTTGTAGAAGGGTAGTACTAGCTAAAAGGGACATGCATATTCTAATGACAACATGGCAGGAGCATAGACAAGGCAGTGAACTATTTGAAAAAATAATAATGGTAGGAGCATGCATATTCTAATGACAACATGGCAGGAGCATAGACAAGGCAGTGAACTGTTTGAAAAAATGCCTCAAAGAAATGTGGTCTCATGGTGATGGAATGCTATGACAAGCACATTGAGACCACATTTCTTTGAGGCATTTTTTTGAATAGTTCACCACCTTGTCTCATGGCGATGGAATGCCATCACAATCCATAGCAATTTGCTTGTAATAGCCCTCATGAGCTTGGAGATGTATCCCCTCCCTATTATATATGAACATATGTGCATTCTAAACCTAGCTTTACCGATCCACCTACACCCAAAGTAGCTTAAGTGTTGAATTGGTAGCAAAATTGCAATGTTCAAGATGTCAACTAACAAAATGACCATAGATAGGCATTTTATCAAAACACATAATGCTTGTGTTAATTATGATATATAAAATATCAAAAAACCGTTGCAAAACTCTTTTTTCTTGATTATTTTGGAGGTTCCGTTTCTTTCAGCATCATGCATAAGAGACTTTTTAAGACAACTTTTAAAATAATATTTTCAAACCTTAACTAATACCATGATATGTGAATTTATCATTTCTGATCCCCCAAATAAATATTCTCATAAAATTAAGCTTATCACATGAACATCATGAAACAATAGAAATGAAAAATGAATATGACAAGTAGAGAGTGTTAAGGAGTTGAGTTACTTTACATCAAGAGGATCAAACTTGGCACCAAGGTTACTAAGTTTTGCATCAGCCTCTACATAGTCCTTGAAAAATGCATCCTGATCAACTACATATTTATCAGCATATACCTGTAAAAAAATTTAAAATCCAATCAACACTTTATATGTTGAAACTTTATACCCAAATGTCAACCTTTTTTACAAGTGCAGAAGTAAGAAAACTACCCCAATCAACCTACACCCAAAGTACTATATTCATTTATATTTACCTACTAAGGGTTATATCAAAATGCCCTTGGAGCATATGAAGTGGTATTAGTCTATCAGAGCATCTACTAATTTCTTGGCTTGTATTTTCCTTCGAAGGCAATAATGTGTGGCCATAATTATTTGATTTCTTAGACCCGTGGCTATCCTATTATTGAATTGTATCAGTGAGAGCCATTTCTCTATTTGTCTGAGTTTGACATTATATATGGCCATTGGTTTTGTCAGTAACACATGACAGTTTAGTTATTTATCCAAATATTATAGCCAGTCATATGGAAATATGGCATATGGAGACAGGGGTGTCATTTTAAAATAGGATATAGGAATACATGATTAATGGTATAGATTATATCCCATTTAAATATAAGACTCTAGAGCTGTAGGTAGAGGTACAGGGGTAGAACTGATGTTTCCTGGTGACTATACTTTAGAAGATTTCTTGAAATAGATAATAACTGCCCTAGAATATTTATCTAGGAACTTCATCATCAATATCCAACACCAGGATTGACTCTAAAAGAAAAAATGCTCTAGATTTATTAGGTTACCAAGATAAAGATTAAAGAAAAGATTGAGATCTATTTAAAAGCCACTGTCATGAAGATATTAAAGATGTCACATGCAAAACCCTAGCAGTTGGAGTAAGGAATACATTGCCAAAGAGGATAGTGAGCTAGGGTAGATTTAGGAGATCTCCACATTATCTAATCACATGAAAATACATCATTTATTTATTTTTTAAATTAAAAGAAATCATTCTAAACCCTATATAGGATACATTGATACTTCAAAAGCATCTAAAGGAATTTGAAATTATGCAAATATCATGTCAATTAAATACCTAGATTACAAACAGTAGCGTGAACAATGTAACTCTTGTTGAGCAGAGCAGGAATGAGATAAGTAGCAATGAATCATATGCCTTCTGACACGCACATCTCCTTACCATTCCCTGTCATTCTTTACTGAAACACTTCTCCATTTTAGCGGGCTACGCCTGAAAATAAGGTTTCGACAAAGGTTTTAGAGTATGTTTATTAAAATGAAAACTCCGTTTTGGCAAGCTACACCTAAAAATAAGATTTGGACGAAAGTTTTGAAGTATGTTTATTAAAGTTTTAGAGTATTTTGGCAGGCTATTGATTCCTTAAATGATTTATTAAAATGGATTGTGACTAAATAAATGACTAACTATTTCATCATTTTTATGTGTGACTAAATAATTTTTTAGTCAATGACCAAATTAGTCATTTATTTACTCATTTATAGCCGAGTTGCAAAAATTAGTAGAATTTAGTCATTTTTAGTTGTTGTGACTAAAAGTTTTAGTCACATAGTCATTTATTTGCCAAAATTCTACTAGTGTGAATTGGAGCCTTCCATGAAGCACATTGAAAAATAAAATCAGCAAAAAACATGATTGTTTTAAAAATTGTGGACCGTTTAAACTGAAAAACTAAAATGTTTATGTATTTCTTAGTCCAAGACATAGAAGTTTCAAAATAGAAAAATGATAATTCAAAAAAAAAATATCTACACAATAGGAAATTTGGAAGTTTATTGAAAGTAGATTGTTTCTACCATCAACTACTGTTGAAAGAGAAGTTAAATTATGTACAAGGGTTTAGGAAAAAAATTAGCTCTAGATCTAACAATTCTTTCAGAGTTATTTTGTCCATGAAATATTTGAAGATTTAACAGTGTAGAGTTAGTTCAACTTTGAATAGATCTAGTTTAACAGTGGGAAAACTTAATAAAAAATAAATGCAATTACAGATGGCAAGTAGCAACAGCTGGTTCCCATTTGTTGTTGCTATTTAAAAAAAAATGCATGTAGTGTCAATTAAAGAAGAATGTATTATGTAGAATGTCTGCTCATATGTGAAAATAATATTCACTTAACCAGATAATCTCCACATAATTTGTAGGCAAAGCAAGTGTTTGAGTTTGCCTTTTAAAATTCAACAAAAATAAAATTAAAAATAAACTGTAAAACCAAAAAATTTGAACATTTTGACTTGACTACATAACTAAGATAAATTCTAAACTTTGAATAGTTTTGCATCAGAATATTGTTGATTTTTTGGGATCAGAAATTGGCCCAAAATAAATGAATGCTATCCATTACCAGAAAAAGTAAATAAGCACAAAATCAAAAGGGTTAGATGCAGACTCACAATTAACAACATAAAAAGGTAATAAAACAAAATTCAAGGCAAAGGGCTTAGCCATGGGAAATGCCTCAAACTGGCCTCCTACATCTATGGTGCCAAATTTCTGCCCAAAGAAAAGTAATGACTCCCACATCAATAACTTCAGAAGGTCAAGGCATATATGTTAGGCAATTGAAAAGGGAAGGAATACATAAGCTGGCTATATATAAACCCACTTTTTATTACCTATATAAACAATATATATTAATAACTTTAATTAATTATTCATAGTTAATTACAATAAGTACATTAAATATCAATAAATTAAAATCAATCTTAAAAATAATTTATATTAATATTCTATATATAATTAATTATTATACACAATAATACTTTAATAGTATATAATCACAAATATCAATTTTATTTAGATAAGAAAAGAAGAGTGCCTACTTGGTTAAGAGCAAAAGAAAAAAACAACACTACAAAGCAATACATAAATTCATTTGTGTTGGCGTGCACTCTAATTTACTCAAAATTCCACATGTCAGTTAAAATTAATTATCTACCAAAAAAAAACTGTAGTTGTGAATGAGAGATTGATAATAATAATAAAATGATAATAATATTTTAATATTAAAATTAATTTGTATAAACAAATAAAACCCATCTCCTAAGCTAAGAACTGAGAACTCTTCAAAATAGATGTATTTAAGATATATATGCCAGTATTATATGTAACTTTTGGTTTGCTTTTCCAAAAGTAGTCTTATTACTTATTAATGTTAATATATTTTAAAATTTAGGTATCTTTATATTTACAATTATTAACATTGGTAAACCCTTTAAACATATTTGAACTGAAACAAAATTTTAATAATAAAACAAGAAGCAGAACCCAATATTGATGTATGTCATCGTCTTTGGGAAACTGAGCATCATAGACAGAGATTGAAATTATTAGAAGTGAAGGGGGATTCCAAACTTAATTAAAAAAAAACATAGGGTGAAATTTTAAAACTTCAATTCACTGGATAATTAAAATTTATGTTTGAACAATGGACTTCTCTTCCTTCCTATATATGTACAAAGTTACTTATATGTATCATCTTTATCTTGATTAAGGACTACAAGTGGCAATAAACGTTCATTTCTAAGTTTCCTTCACAGTAAATTAAATAAAATCTTTAAAAATAAAACTTTGAATTGTAATTTTTTCAAAATTAGAACACAACGGTATCCAGATAAATGTACCATAAACTCCAAAAAAGAACTAGAAAAAATATCATACTAAATTTACTTGAATCTGTCTATGAGAGGAGGGTTGGAGTTGTCTTGGCCATGATAAAGCTATGTTGCATCACACAGTAGAGATAAATTCCACTTCCTGATGGATGCCACTATGACTTTTGCAAATCTAGTGAAAGGACTGCCTTTTGGAATATCATGGTGGAAAACGGGAGCTCCAACAATCAAGATAAGTGTGGATATGAACATAAGCAGCGTACAGATACCAAACCCCAAACCCCAACTCACATTGCTCTGAATATAAATAATAAGAGTGAGAGCCACAAGGAGAGCTCCGAATGCTATGGAACAGGGTTTTATCCCTGCAGACCCAACACATTTGAATAAGAAAACCAACAGCAAAAGTAAAAGGCGTTGTGTGCAATAAAAGCAACAAATACACATATATGCCCTTTGCGATGTAATCAACTACAGACTTAAGCGTAGAAGAATATTGTTTTATTACCCGATATCACTTAAATAACAATGAAAACATAAAATCCAGCAGAGAAAAAAACAACAAAAAAAATGACAAAAAGGAAAAAAAAATGGTGGAATTTTCCGGGGACAGCAGGCAGGCAGGATGACGATTTTCTGGGAGCAAAATCTCCCACTAAGAAGCCTATCGGATAATGAATAGAGTCTCCAAATTAATTGGTCATTTCATCCAAGCAAGGAAAACTATAATCATCCAAGGAAGAGCTTGATGGAACATGATTTTCTACCAACGCTTGTTCGCTAAATGAGTGATTTCAGCAACAAGGGCATGGGAATATAATCATATTTAAAGTTAAATGAACAAACAATTTAATAAATTATTTGAGCACAGGGTATGAACATTGCAAGACCTTATCACCATTATAACTAGCAGTTGCACGAAATTTATGCGCAACGGAATAGCTGATAGGGTCTATCAATATGTCATCTGTAATTGTAAAGCTGAAATGCAAAAATATTCAGAAAGAACATATTTGTAATTGTATATGATTAGGGTGTATCAATTTGTAATGATAAATTTGAAATGTAGACTTGCATGAAGGACATTGGAAAATAAATTGTAGAAATATTGAGAAATATATCGACCAAAAAATTGTTGGCATGGCTTCAAGTGCCTTTTTTAATGTGTTTATTGCATTAAGTTGGATACCATCTTAAAAAAATAAATGAAATTATAGGTGGTAAGCAGTTGGTTCCCATTGTCACTGCTCTTTAAAAAACCTACTTTGTTTTTACTCAAATTAAAACAATAAAAAAAAAATTGTGATTATATTCGACTAATATAAATGTTTAAAATTTTTAAATATAAAATAAATCCATAAAATTATAAAAATAAATAAATATATTAAACATATTGATGATTAAAGATCTAAATTAAATATTTTAAATTAAATTTAATATTTTTATAATAAAAATTGTTAAATTAGAAGGAAATACTGAAAGTATAATAATTTAGATTTCGATTAAACATAAATTTAAAATCATTCATTGTAGGTGAAAATTTAAGATACAATCTCTTCTTATACAATTATAATCAGCGACAGTAGTTGCCATTTCATCTTCCACTCGCAAAGATGGAAAAATTCTTCCTTAGTTTCAGTATCCTGCTTGATAACAGACTTGTAACTGCACAACTATTTGTAGACATCAGTTCCACAAAATCCATCAATAAACATATCAGATAGCAATACACTAGCCTAAGGCCCTAAGGGCCAACCTAATGTCTCGACGACTCATACATGATGGCCTTGCCTACGTACGTGTAATGCAGAGACATCGTAGTTCGAGATAACTTGACAAGCAACCATATGATCGACTAGAAGAAAATAATACTTATTTCAAAATATTCAAGTCAATTACATACATATACCTAGTTACAGTAGATCTGCTTACCTCATCTGATACCTCAAAACAACAAGTCAAATTCTCATCATTTCATATATGCAACTTTCTAACTTCTACCTTAGATTAGCACATAACATTTAGCCGAAATGGCATTTATCCTTCTAAACTGGATTCTAAGATCTTATGAGGACGTGATGTTGTATAATACTAAGTAGTCGCCATAATTCCAAATGTTTCCACCATTGACTAAGCCTTGTTCCTAACAAAGAATGATCAATTCCCCTATAATCTTAAAACATAAACAAAGAATATTTCATTCAAACACTTGTCTTAAGTAAATCTACTTTATTGTAACACTTCTAACTTCAACTAAAATGGAAGCAGATCATAAGTTATCTTTATACTAACCAATCATTCTCTGGAACTCAAAAACAAAGCTTTGTCTGATCATTGCCGATTGAACTCAAAAAAAATAGAACGTTCAGCTCTTCCAAGAAAGCTAAGACATAGAACAGCAACAGTGGTGGAATCAGCTATGATTTAAAGAACAGACACATACCTTGTGTAACCGACAGCAAACATGACTCGGTAGTCAAATAATTTGGCCATTATTATAATATGATAACGAGTTATCCCCTCGATATCAATAGAGCATACGAAATAATTTTTGAAGCTGAAATTTATGTAAAGAGGTATTGTTATTCATAAATGCACTGATCCTTCACAAATCAAACAATAAATTCTTCACAAGATGCCACATAAATGCACGTTGAACACAAGCCCTACAAAACAAAACACGGAACCCTTAACGTGAAGTAAAACCAATACTTTTCCTTATCCAGATTGACACTGGCAGAAAACAAATACTAAACCGCCAAGTTTCCAAACCAAAAATCCTCACAGACCATCAAAATCATAACAGTAACATCAAGAATTAACACCCTGATAACAACCATTAAGAAACATAAAATTTAAATGAAACAAGGTTTATAGTCATATATAAAGGTTCTGTAAAAACAAACTTTCAAACAATGAAATGATCACAAAATATCTATGAATAGAAGCTTCAAGAATATGCATTTAGCAGGCGTAAATGTGAAAGCACAGACAATGCAGCGAACTAAATGGAAATACACTTTAACGCATTGGCCTAGTGCCCATTTTCATCCTTACAACATTTAAACATAAAGACAAGTCTATATAATACATTACTGATTATCAACGTATATTTGAGCACGGGACAATTAAACAGAATAAGCAAAGACTTGTGTTTAGATCTCTCTTAATAAAATTTCATTATCACCACTATGACAATACGGTCTCCTAATCATACCTTCCAAACCCAAATCAGCTCAGAATAACGAAATACATAACGCTCAATACAGTCCAGCAGCCATAATTTGGCAAAATTTATCAAAAGAACAATTAATAATGATCGTTACAAAAGAAAGGAATCGGGGTTAATTTACTTATGCTGCAAACGAAGTTTATTATTAATTTCTAATAAAGATTGAAATCAAGAAGTAACACCAATACTAGAAATATGGCAAACACTACAGCATTAAATGATTTTCTAGAACCTAGACAACGTTACTCCTTACCTTGGCCGCCTACTTCTGAGCAGCAGAAAGAAATATATCTCCAAGATTGGTATTATCACTTAACTTGTAACATCCCGCTACGTAACCCAGAAGGGTAAGAGCCAAAAGGGGACAAGATATTTTTTTTTTGACATAAATAAACAACATACACAGATTTAGCTGTCAATGCAATAGATTGATACCATTCATTTTAAACACCAAAACAAATGTTCCAAATCACATATGATAAAAACGTGAATCCATAAACATAAAATACAGGTGGATCCGATACCCACACCGGAATCCATAAAGTAATAAATGAACATCACATTTCTTCTCATTAATTACAACGATTACAACTTCTCTCCTAAGAGAGTTCAATTACATAACTACATATACAATTACAATGATATATTCCAGAATATGATACAAGTATAATAACATAGTCTTGAGTATGGTACAAGGACTGAATTGTTACAATAGCTGAATGAAGTAATGGAAAGAGAGATCATCTCCAACTGGTGCTCCAAAACCTGTTCACCAGTCCCCAATGGTGGTGGTAACGCCTCCCAACCATGTGGACTCCTAAGAGACCACCCCACCATGCTCAAAGATAGTCACAAGGCCCAAACAGATGAACAACAACAAGGGGATACAAGATGGCCAACACTCACATTAGACATAGAGCAGACATGGAGAACAGTGCTCACAATCAAAGTTATAATATAGGTGTACTCATCCAAGTCATAGGTCGGGTACTACTCACGACTCCTAAGGTGCTAAATACTAGAGTGTCATCATATGTGCTCGAAGGGATGGCACACATGGGACCAAGTACCTCTCATACAAACGAGGAGACTCAATCATGCTTGTATCCACGCCTCGCAGACGGATGACTCAACGCCCCATAGATGGATAAGACTTCTCATTGCATCCTTAACTTTTACAAGTGCTCAAGGCTATGCACGAGGTTTAATTATCTTAGTAGTGTTTTTACCCCAATATTTTAGTTTTAGTTATCACTTATTAATGTAACTCTGCTACTAGTTCCCCTGGCAGTCACTTGTGGGCCCGGGCCCGTAGAGAGCCACTCCAGATGACCACTCTAATGCCTAGACCTTGTTCATCTTGTTTGACTAAACGAGGCATACAAAAAGACTAAAATCACTGAGTTATAAATTTAAAATAGTAAAGGTGAAAAATATGATCTACAAGACCCAAACTCTCGTGGACAGTGTAATTTGTTGAACATGGCCTTCTACCAATTAGATCAGTTTAAAATCACTTCCGAGACCCCCAATTTAATTACTCTTCACAAAGGCATGCAAGGATAATATAAGAAAAGCATGGCAGATGGCATTGCCAGTCTACTCACACCCTAGAAATATATATAATTTCTACCATATTTAATATAACCCAAAAGAAACGTTAGAGGAATAACAAAATGGAGATCTTAGTTTTCCTTCCTTTAGTGTTTTCCCCTTTTGCATGACAGATACTCATAACTAGGTTATACTCATAACTAGAAATTAAATATACATACATAGATCATTGACTCAAGGGTATTTTAGTGCCATAACATTATTTAACTTAAATACAACAGTTTCCACATAGCTGGAGATTTAGTAGAAAATGACTATGTGACCAAAGCAAAGCCACTCGGTTTTCTTAAGAAGATCTGTAATGAATATCTATCAGAGAAGTCATCGTGTAATAATCAAGTTTCATGGGACTAAGATCTCTTCAATCTCTATCATATGTCCCAGTCTTGTATGGCTGTCCCGTTAATATCTATTGACCCTCTTTTGTTTACCTAATATATTAACTCAGAAAACCTATGATCTTTCCTTGGAAACCCATTAATCTAAAGACTAAGGGAATCGATTTGGTAATGAGAATAACTTCAAGGACAAGAAATATATAAATATCTTGCGTTGAATAAATTCTGCAGTAATAAAATATTTAGGAAAAGAGGCAGTGTAAATATCTTGCATTGAAATAAATTCTACAGTAATAAAATATTTAGGAAAAGACGCAGTGTAAATATCTTGCATTGAATAAATTCTACAGTAATAAAATATTTAGGAAAAGAGGCAGTGTAAATATCTTGCATTGAATTAAACTTTAGCATTATTTAAACGTAGAGATGGGGTTTAAGATTTCTGTGATTGAGAAATACGTAGCAACTAATTTTAGTTTTTGTGATGGAAAAACAAATACGAATGATGTAAATACCTCCAGTATAAATGCACTCCCCTTTAGCGTACCTCAAATCTTGCAACTAGATTTGCTGGACTGAAAAGAGAGACTCCCCACAAGACATCAATTCGCTCTCCAGGATTTCATGATTTTAGGCTAGGAGGATAGAGATCTGAGTGACTCCACAATGAATATAGTCTTCTCTGTGAAAAAAATGTTCCACTTACTAATATCTCCAGATCCCTAAGGCTCGATACAAGAAAAACCTAGATATCTTTTTTTTAAATCAGATATTTTCCTCCTATATTTAATGAACTCAACTGCCCACCAGATATTTCTCTCCCCATGCGTTGATTGATGTTTTCCATTATCCTCCTTCCGTCGGTCACCCACTCGGCAGATATTTCTCATTTAAAAAAAAAATACTCTGACACCTGCACATGCCACGACCCCCCCCCCCCCCCCCCCCCCCAACTATGTTGACTCCCTGATTTACTCCTCTACGCCGCCCTCAAGGAGATATTTTCTCCATTAATTCCACCGACTTTCCACGGCCAAATCGGTAGGGTTGTTACATAACTTCACCCAACACTAATCTTAAAAGCATATTCTAAACATACTCATCTTACATACATACTCCTTAAGCTATTACTTCGTTCACTAGACATTTCATTAATATAATCCAATTTATTTGGCTTATTAAGCCAAAGGTTCTAAATTCTAATGGTGAGTTCACGATTACTGGAATTGAAAAAAAATTCTCCTACAAAAGTGATAGCCTCATCCACTAAGGCGTAATGTAATTCAGGCAAAAGTGAAAACACAGACAAGTCTTAGAACTGTTTGAAAGGAAACATCCATTTCATGAAAGCAGTGGTCAAAGAAAGTGTGACTTGGAACTTAGATAGGTTTCTCAAGAGACGTCATGAAATGATCATAGGATGGCACAAGCATTAGAAGGGTGCGCTAACAAAGCACTTAAAGCACAAGGTCTGAAAAAGATATTGGATAGGAAATTAATAGTATGCTTGTCCAATTAAGAAACATTACACTAGTTTGCTAGCCGATTGCTAAGTATATACAGGCCACTAATGGGGTTTACTCAGGCCACCAATATCCATGGCCAAATTAAATGAGAAGAAACAAATGGTCAATCAAAATATGATAAGGTTGAAAGTGTAACAGGGATTAGAAGTTACCAGGTAAATGGTTAGAAATAAGATAAGATGTGTCGCCATTGGACATAGCGCTCAGAGAAGTGCAGATAAAATAAGAAGGTTGAAAGGAAAGTAAAGAAAGATAATAATACTCCTTCTAATATGCCATTCTAGCTAAGGATCTCAAACAAACAGGAATAAGCTAGATTTTCAATTAAGAAAGGTAAAAGAAAACATTTAAGAGGACGGTGTCGACAAAGTAAGAGAAATAGTGAATTTCTCAATAATGTTATCCAGAGCAAAACTAGAAAGGCCGGGAGGGGTTCCGACAAGCCAAAAAGAGATATGCCAAAATAATTCATGCAGATTGCCTTGGAAAAGAATTTGATTATAAAGTGAATGCAGATTAAATCAAAGTTGAAAAGGAGGAATTGGTTTGCATATTCCAATCTAATGAAATGGGCGTTACGTATTAAACCCAAGTTTTTCCTGGATCAATTAAATCTTTCAGACTCTCGTAACAAATCTAAACCAAGTTATCTTAGAAGATAAGAATTCAAAACAAGTTTAGGAATTGAGTTTCAACATCAAAGGAAAAGCTCAAATAAACAATTCCTATAAATTTCTTATCACAGAAACATGAATAATTTTAATATAAAATGCATACTCAGGTTTTTCCCTAAAATTTATCCCCCCTATTTTTTTTCAAACTTACCAAATCCTTCATAATTCCATAAGAAAACGATATCCTCCACATCTATAATGGCATCCTCCTTGCAGGCCGCAAGGTAAAGAAAGCAGGCCCTAAGATTCGAATTGGGAGCATCAACGCTGAGTCGGAGCCTATGAAACACTCGCCCTTCCTATTTAGACAATTCCTTGAATCCGCTACAACTCTGAGAAAGTGATTTTCCAAGTTCGAATAGGATGGAATTGATACTATATCAATCATGCAAAAACTGTACAATCTATAAACCCAAACAGAAGCCTCCCAAATATGCCTCCCGTTCCCAGGCTAAACATGAAAATATCTAAAAAAAGAACATTCTATTATCTCTCCTTCTTGTAACATCTAAGATAACTTTTCCATTTCCATTTCCATCTTCCAACTCCTCATAAATTAAAATTAGCTCCACTAAATAAATATCAATCCCATTTCTTATATAAAGTATATAAATACAGAATATAATTATTTCCATAAACAATATAACTAATTAATTATTTCAAATAAAATATGATTATAATTAAATAATTTTCAGATATACCTTATAGAGGGCCGTATGGAGTCAAACAAGAGGAGCTTAAGGCAATGGACTCTGTTACTCGTAAATTGTGGGCTTTGTGCATTGGCACAAACGCATGCCCCTTTTACTTTGCTTCTATTTCCTACATGGGGATCAAAACATATAGCTGTTTGCGTGGCTAGAGACTGGAGGGTGGCCTCTTCTCATTTTGCCCATCTGGTTTCTTCCCGCAATAAACTCCTTTCATGGTACGGATGTGTTAGTAAATCTTATTGTTTATAATATATTGACTAATAATTACTAATATATTAAATTATTTAATATATATAATAAAATTATTAACATGTATACATTTATATTTATTTATTTATGAAAATATATAATAAAAATTGTTATATAAATTTAAATTAAAATAAATTATTTATAAATACTGAAGTAAGGTAACGAAGTTAATGATATACTATATTGACAAGTTTTAAAAACGTCCGAATGTCACATGGCCCTTTAACAAAGTTATGGCTTTCGCTTAATCCATTCTACACAAGAATTTGGACATGATTATTCCTAGATGGGCAAAGGGTTTAGTTCCTCATTGGCAGCTTTGAAATGTGCTAGCGGTTTAGGCATGATTGGAGCATTGATCAAAGAAGTTTATAAAATTAAATGAATACGCGTAAATGTAAATTCACACCAACAGATTAATCCTGTGTTCAATAAAACACTTACAATTTTATTAATTTATTGTAACCTTTCTAAGGCCGTGAAATTTAAATGAACAATTCCTCATTAACTTATTGTCCTGTAAAACCTCGAGTATACTGAACACCTGTAGATGGCAACCACGAATCTCCTTGTAAGAATTGTTTCACGGTAAATTGGTTTGCCTCATTCGAACTCTGAATGACACGGTAGCCCCGCCATTTCACCCGATTTGCAGTAATTCGCCATAATAGAGCGTATTTAATGCGAAGTTTCCGTCCCACTCATGCCAACCGGCAGGATGGATGAGATCGTCTAAGTGCGACTCCATTATTACAGTGCGAGAATATTGCTTCCATGGCCTTCCTAGATAAACCTGGAATGAGCTTTTTGCGGCAACCAAGTCAGAGGTTGCCCACAATCTGCAATTTTGAATGGAGATGCCTGTGTTTTGATTGGGATCCTCCCTGCCCTAAGCAGTGTACATTTTTATTGGTTTGCTGAGGGCTTTAGGGCCATGAGATTACAATTCTGCAAAACCACTGCAGCGTTTCCGAAGATGAAATCTACAGTGCCGTAGACGTCGCATTGTCAGTAGAACTGGTGAAGGGTGTCCTGATACCCCTCAAAGCTGCACCTGTAGAATGCCGACAGATCTGATCCCACGCGAAGGCCACGGCCTGGTGCTTTGGCAATGGTGACCACCAAAACAGAAAAAACGGCGAAACCGCAAAAACGAAAAACCGAACGGCGAAAATGTTTTCCAGCATCCGACGATTTTCCGACATCCGACATTTTCCGATGTCCAACGATTTTCAGGGAGCAAAAGCTTCCACTAATAGCCTATCGGCTAATTAAAAAGAAAATGTTATCCTTTTAATACAGATCACAGGATATGCACAAAATGGATTTGTTGGAAAAGGTTTGAAATTTTCAAGCAAATGGATCTGAATGGTGTAAATCCAATTTCTACAACCTTTGCCAATACAGGCCATCGAAATGCACTTGACATATACTTTTGTTAGTGTACAGAGATATGTTATGAGCATCTGAACCCTGCCGCTTGGATGGAATTTGCGCCAAATGATTATGTATGTCATGTCTCGATATTAAAACATAGTAATTACGATTTCATAGGAGACAAAAATTAAAGACAAACCATCAAATTATTTAGGAGATGACGGTGGAAAGATTAAAGTAATATTTTTAGCGATTACCATGAAACAAATCCTTAGTCAGCGTAGTAGATAATGAAGATCCCCTAAAGAGAGGCGTCAGTTAAGGGAAGACAATCGCAGTAGGATATAAAAGAATCATTAATATAGTCTCAGGTATTGGCGGCGATCAGGAGATTAATCTCTAAAGCAGGCACCTCATTAGCATTCAGCATGATTATGTATGTCATGTCTTGATATTAAGACATAGTAATTACGATTTCATAGGAGACAAAAATTAAAGACAAACCATCAAATTATTCAGGAGGTGACGATGGAAAGATTAAAGTAATATTTTTAGCGATTACCATGAAACAAATCCTTAGTCAGCGTAGTAGATAATGAAGATACCCTAAAGAGAGGCGTCAGTTAAGGGAAGACAATCGCAGTAGGATATAAAAGAATCATTAATATAGTCTCAGGTATTGGCGGCGATCAGGAGATTAATCTCTAAAGCAGGCACCTCATTAGCATTCAGCATGATTATGTATGTCATGTCTCGATATTAAGACATAGTAATTATGATTTCATAGGAGACAAAAATTAAAGACAAACCATCAAATTATTCAGGAGGTGACGGTGGAAAGATTAAAGTAATATTTTTAGCGATTACCATGAAACAAATCCTTAGTCAGCATAGTAGATAATGAAGATCCCCTAAAGAGAGGCGTCAGTTAAGGGAAGACAATCGTAGTAGGATATAAAAGAATCATTAATATAGTCTCAGGTATTGGCGGCGATCAGGAGATTAATCTCTAAAGCAGGCACCTCATTAGCATTCAACATGATTATGTATGTCATGTCTCGATATTAAGACATAGTAATTACGATTTCATAGGAGACAAAAATTAAAGACAAACCATCAAATTATTCAGGAGGTGACGGTGGAAAGATTAAAGTAATATTTTTAGCGATTACCATGAAACAAATCCTTAGTCAGTGTAGTAGATAATGAAGATCCCCTAAAGAGAGGCGTCAGTTAAGGGAAGACAATCGCAGTAGGATATAAAAGAATCATTAATATAGTCTTAGGTATTGGCGGCAATCAGGAGATTAATCTCTAAAACAGGCACCTCATTAGCATTCAGCATGAACCAATCAGACAATCATCAGCATCTTATCATATGATCATTAACAATCTCATCATGGATCTCAATCACAAACAATAATATTAGCACTGATCAAGAGGAATACATTTAGATAGTAACCAATTATCAAACATAGTATTATAAGGCAAGGTAAATCCTTTTACTTAGTTTAATATTTATGTTTTCATCCGTCACATATCATATCTGCAGATGATCGTTTCCATCCTGTTATATATGTAATTCATGACTGTCTGATATGGCACGTTAACATAGGCCCGAATCAGGGGTATGGAACCCAGTCTGATATGTTGGCAGTTGGGTGGGAAAATACTATACCATTTGTCTTTGGCAATATCACTGTTCTTCATAGACTTATCATATTGACTAAGATGATTATGTTTGATATGTGTTAGATAAGCCAAACTAAATGTTGTGTTATATTTCTATAGATCATAATGTATATATTGCTGTAGATCATAATGTAGGATTGGACTCTATTTCTATAGATCATGATGTGTATTGGATTATATTTCTCTGTATATGCTGAACTGTGTTTATAATGACTGCATAGAAAATTCTAATGTCTTTCTCCCTATTCTTTGGAATACACCATGTTGTAAATCATTGTATGATTCCATCAAATAATGAAGACAAAATGGTATATTTTTGAATTGCGTGAAATTGTATTTGTGAATTCAACTAGGAGGGGAGAATGCATAAACCTTAGTAGATTGCCTATAAACCCCATCTAAGGTTCCGTCCCCATAGGCCCGAGATCAAGAATGGGCGTTATGCCCCGTAGGCCTGAGTCAAGGGTTTGGATCATGGAGGGATGGGGGTCCCACATTGGAATATGCCCCCATAGGCCCAGACGAGGGATTGGGCAAAAGGACTAGCCCCCATAGGCCCTCATCAAGGGTTCGGGCAATAGGACTGTGGTAGGCCTTAGGCTTCTAAGAGCTTATGTATTTTCCTCCCCTGGCGTGATGAATGTTTTCTTTTACCTATGTGTTTCAAAATGCAAGTATGATTGTGTTGGACTAATGAATACTAGATATTAAACTAACATGTAGCAATATGGACTTGAATGTATATGATGATGTAGGTACTAGTTCAAAGAATGAGTGATTTAGCAACTAAAGAGAAGAAACCCAAAGAATCTAATTCCCAAGCGAATTCTAGGGAAAATTGGGTAAGGGACATTACAGTGGTATCAGAGCATCTTTCTTGCCATCCCATGGGAAATAATGCAAACCTACCACCCAAGAGGCTCTAACACCCAAGGAAACAACTCCATGGATAACCCATTGAGAGATGAACTTAGGGCCTTCATGGAGAATAGTGATAAAAAAACCCAAGCCTTATTGGAACAAAGTAAAAAAACTAACCAAGCTTTACTTCAAGCCCTCCAAACCCTAAACAATATCAACAGCAAAGAAGCCACCTCTAACCACTCCGAGAACAACCATCCTACACCCTTTCAAGAGACAAGCTCGACCCACCTGACCCAATTTCTTGTCAAATGAAGAAAGCAATAATAATAGGCCTCCCGTAGAGGATGTGGATGAGATAGCTGCATCCTATTATAAATTAGAATCTGAATTGAGGGAACTTGTGCCTTTCAAAGACTACTGTGAAGCCAAACAAAGAGTCATACCTAGGAGAGAGGGAAGGGACCCAATAGATAGAGATCTTGAGAACAAGGTAAATAAAATAACTTTCCCTAACTTTGATGGAGAAAGCAAGACCACAACCCGATCATGGGTTCAAAAACTAGATACCTGTCTATCCTTAAGCCCAACAACCGAAGCAAAAGCCATCAAGTTCGCTGTCTTACACCTAACTAGAATGGCCCATGATTGGTGGCATCACGACCTCATCACTCAAGACCATCAACAAGTCACTACCTACGATGACTTTACCCAAAGAGTGATAAAAAGGTTTGATCAAAAGCACCCGGAATGGTACTTTACGGAATTAACACAATTAAGGCAGCAAGGCACTATAGAAGATTACGCGACTGAATTTCAAAAGTTGGCAATCATGATCCCACAAATTTTCCAAGAAAGACTCACATATTTATTCATAGAGGGCCTAAGAGGATCGATCCGAAGCATGGTAAGTACACTAGAGCCTACCCGCCTAGATGAAGCCATTCAAAAGGCAATGAAATATGAGAATAGTTGGTCAAGAGACCAGTCCAAGAAATTCTCCTCCTCCTCTAAACCCCCTCAAAGAGAAGAAAGAGATAGAAGGGAAGAAGTAACTAGAACTTGCCAATGGTGCAAGGGGAAAAAGGACAAAGATCACTGGTGTAAAAATATGGAAGAGCTGAAGAAAAAAGGATTATGTTTTAGATGCCAACAACCATGGGGGCAAGGTCACAAATGTAGTGGCAAAGCCCACCAACTTGAAGCACATCCAAATGATGAGTATCCCAACAAGAGGGCCAGAATCGAAGAGTAGAATCTAGCAATGTAGCATAATGATATGCTATTATCTTATCTTCAAGTTCAATACAAATGAATAAGTACCAAAATCATACAAATCAATAATAATAGGTTTAATCCAGTTATGTTAGTGTAGGTTTTTATTTTCCTAGAGGGTTATTTATTTTTCCCTATATTCCTAGGTTTTTCTTACACTTCTATTAATCTCGCTTAGGTTAATAAAGCATGTCTTATTAGGTGAGTGGTTGCGAGGTGTCACCTTCCTACATGTGAGCATCCATTAGCTATCTTGGGAAGATACTTTGCTATCTTTAGTCCAATAGATGGTTGCTCCTCATTGGTCGGTGTTGCCACCTCCTCTCTCTTCCTAGTCTATATAAGCATGCTACCTGGCTTGTATTTGGCATCTTTTGCTTTTGCATCCTCTTAATGCTATTTTGCTTCTAACATTTGCATTACTCTCTTGGAGACTAACTCTGTGTTGCTATTTTGATTTCATATCATTTGCATTCATAGTTTTAATATCTATTCTTTGCACTAGTTTTCTAGGTTATTAATCTTTTTAGATTCTAACATGGTATCAGAGCTATTCTATGTGCAAGAGTAGATTTTAGTTTCCATATTTGAGAGATTCGAGGGGGGGCTAATAAATCTTATTATAGTTTTTTGAAGAACCCAGTATGCTCTTCTCT
Organism: Cunninghamia lanceolata; assembly: GCA_027924645.1. Lineage (NCBI taxonomy): Eukaryota > Viridiplantae > Streptophyta > Pinopsida > Cupressales > Cupressaceae > Cunninghamia > Cunninghamia lanceolata. Next base: position 6,108,468 of record BSBN01000771.1, read on the forward strand.
TGCATCTTCGGATGATCTTGAGAATCAGAAAAGTTTGACGAAAACTTTTTTAATTTTTGGGGTTTGCACATGTGTTTTATGAAATCTGGGTGATTGTAGCATTTCTGGTCATATTGGCAGCACTTCCAGCTATTCCAACGCATCCAGAAGGCTTGAGAAAGTCAGATTTGGCTTTCGTTTCACCGAAATCGGAGATCATCATACACAGCTGCGGAACCAGGGTTTCAAGCTCAAATCTGACAACCAGCTTGCATATTTGGTCTTTTGAATCAATATTGCAGGTTTCAGCATCTGATTCAGCCTTTGCATGTCATTTTTTGGTTGCTGGGGTCATTTTTTGTAGCTAAAGGCATTCTATTTACACTGGAGCAACATCTTCTGTGCATTTGCAAGAAAAACACCTTCTGGGTTTTGTTCGCAGCACAGAAAAACCATCTAGGTATCTTTCTATTTTTGCATGCAGTCTGTATATTTTACAAAAACACGCTTAGAAAGCTACAGAAGGACCCCTCTCCGTTGGCAGTTGCAGTTTTGAAGACAGTTTTCAAATGCTCCGTTCTTGCTCATACGGACTCCTTTTCCCACATTTTTTTTTTGATTTTGGCTATTTTTTCATGCTCTATGCACTAGTGTAGACTTTTTTGATTTTGATGCAAAGATTTTTAGAAATTACAGATTCTCAGTCGTGACATTGCACGGTTCTCATTTTAGAAACTTCGGAGGATCATAACTTTCACATACGACCTCGTATCGAGGTGTTTCTTTTTTTGAAAGTGCATGATTTTTTGAGTAGATCGTAGTGGTGCTGTTTATTTCTCTGAATATTATGCCAAAGTTGTATTTTCAGCATATGCTCTTCATGAGGGTTTTGTAAATGCATTGAAATCAAAACCACTTAGTATTTATTGCTAGTGGTAGTTGTAAACGCACTAATATAAAGTGCCAAATCATATTTTCTCGGGGGGGTTCTTTGATTGAGTGAAAAGGGGGGGTTGTCTTGGTTGGGTTCTCTTCTTTTCAACACTTCTTCTCTGCATTTCTTCATCATGGATCAAATAAATCTGCCCATCCTAACTCCATACAATTACTTTGAGTGGAAATCACGCATGACAATTCACTTAAGGAAAGCTGGATTAAATAGGATAACTATGGGACTTGAAACTGAACCTGCTAAAGATGAAGATAAGCCTAAGTGGTTTAACAAATGTGATGAGGCATATGGAACATTGTGTTTGTCTATTTCTCCTGATTTGCTCTTTCACATTTAGTCTTTGAATACGCCAAATAAAATTTGGACAAAGCTAGAAACACTATTTGGTACACAAGATTCAATGAGGGGTCATATGTTGAAAAATGAACTAATTAGTTTAAGTCCAGGCAATTTCAACACAATTCAGGATTTCTTCACTAAATTGAAATCACTAAGGCTGCAGTTAAAACAACGTGGAATTGAAAAAAAAGATGAACAACTGATTCTTAGTATTCTCTCTAAGCTAAGTTCAGAATATTTTGTGTTTGTTTCTACTTTCTATGCTACTAAGGGTGCACTTGGTACTCAATTCACCATGCTATCTTTAGATGATTTTGCTGTCAATCTCACTCGGGAATAGGACAAGTTAATTCAGATGGGCACTCTTATGTCCTCTAAGTCACATGCCTTGGCTGCCAACCAAGGCACAAAAGAACAAAAAGGACAAAGTAGTAACAACAATAGTAAGGATAAGAAACAAAAGAATAGCAAGGAGAAGAAGGATCAGATATCGGTTGCTTCAAAAGCAACTAATGAGACCCAATATTCCAAGGGCGAAAAGCCTAAGAAAGAGAGGGTCCAATGTGCCTATTGTAAAAGACCTGATAATGATGAACATAAATGTCTGAAGAAACAAATTGATCACTTGACACACATTCTTGAGAAGAATAATATCAGTTTTCCTGAGTCTATCAAACAGAGTTCTAATGAGGGGTCTAATAAGGCAAAAGAAAACAACAAGGGGAAAGGAAAGGGCAAGGCCCTTGTTGCAGTTGCTTCTTCACCATCCACTTGGGTTCTTGATTTGGGTGCTTCGCACCACATGGCTTCATCTAAGGAAGAACTTACATCTTTGGAGCCATGTACTATGCCTTCTATTTTGATGGGTGATAACACTCTTGTTGAGGTGTGTGGGAGAGGGTCTGTTGATGTGGGGGATGGCACATTCCATGATGTTCTTTGTGTGCCCTCATTATCAACTAATCTCCTATCGGTATACCAGATCACTCACACAGGTTCAGGCAAGCGGGCTGAGTTCACTCCTGATTCAGTGGAGATTCGTGAGTTGCATAGTGGTTCTACAGTTGCAGTTGGGAGAGCAGATCATCAGTCACGGCTCTATCTATTTTCTCACTTTGTTCCTGATCCTCCTTCGACTATTTTGCTCACTCATTCTAATGATGTGAGTAGATTATGGCATGAGCGGTTTGGCCATTTTAACTTCCGCTACTTGCAACAGCTCAACCAGCAGAGCATGGTCACAAGGTTGCCTTCAGTTCAGTTTTCAGGTGGTGTTTGCCAAGGTTGCATTCTTGGTAAGCATCCTAAGGAAAAGTTTGACAAAGGTAAGGCATGGAGAGCTTCACAGATACTAGAGTTAGTTCACAGTCATTTGGCTGGTCCATTTCAGCATCCTTCTTTTAGTAGGGCTAGATATGTCCTCACATTCATTGATGACTTTTCTCGATATACTTGGGTGTACTTTCTCAAACAGAAGTCTGAGGTATTTGATCACTTTCAAGACTTCAAAAATTTTGTAGAGAAGCAATCCGAGATAGCCATCAAGGTTTTGCGCACTGACAATGGTGGTGAGTATGTCAACCATCGGTTTGATATGTTTTACACTTCAGAGGGGATTGATTTGCAGTATTCAGTTCCATACAATCCTCAGCAGAACGGTGTTGCAGAATGGAAGAATAGGTCCTTGAAGGAAATGGCGAACTGCATGATTCACTCCAGATCTCTTGCACCACAGTATTGGGCAGAGGCCATTAACTGTGCTTGTTATATCCAGAACCGTGTTCCTCATCGAGCCTTGAAGGGAGTCACTCCTTTTGAAGCTTGGAGTGGTTGGAAACCATCAGTTAAGCACTTTCGAGTTTTTGGTTCTCCTGTATGGGCCCACATTCCTACAGAGAAACGCAAGGCCTTGGATCCGCAGAGTAGACCTTGCATATTTGTAGGTTATCCTGATGGTGTGAAGGGTTATCGGTTGCTCCACCCTACTACACATGAGTTGTTCATTGAGAGGAGTGTTCAGTTTGAGGAGGGCTCTTCGAGCTCACTTTCTATCACTTCTCCAACTCCTTCTACTTTGACATTAGAGTCACTTGGGATACATAACAGATCTTCTGATGAGTCAGATTCACCTGAGCAGTCTTCTACCTCCACTTCTGATGCAGAGAGCGATTCAGAGGATTCACCTCCTTCCTCTCCTAGTCATCATTCAGAGGTTGATGATTCTCCTCCAGATTCTCCATCTTCCGGTCCACTTTGGGCTAGACAGACCTTGCAGTATGCAGGTGATTGGGTTGGGGATCCATCAGACACCAGGTGGACTTGTTCACAGTTCTAGGATGCTCCACATGTCTTCATTGCTACTGCCTCAGATCCACAGTCTTTTCATGAGGCTTCTGGTATTCCTGAGTGGGATACAGCTATGCAAGAGGAGTATACTTCCTTGATGAGGAACCACACTTGGGATCTTGTCCCTCTTCCTAAGGGAAGAAAACTTGTTCGATGTAAGTGGATCTATTGGACAAAATTTACAGTAGATGGGTCAGTTGACAAGCATAAGGCTTGCTTGGTCGCCAAAGGATTCTCCCAAGTTCCTGTGATTGACTACTCTGAGACTTTTGCGCCAGTTGCCCGAATGAATTCCATCTGACTTGTTCTTGCCATTGCTGCAGCTAATCGTTGGGAAGTACACTAGATGGATGTGAAGAGTGCTTTTCTTCACAGTGACCTTCAGGAGGAGATATACGTGGAGCAGCCACAGGGGTTCCTTCAGGATTCTTCACTTGTGTGCCGTCTTTGGAAGTCTCTCTATGGCCTCAAACAGGCTCCTCAGGCCTGGTATGCCAAGATGGACTCATTCCTTCTATCAGTTGGGTTTACTCGGTGCCATTCTGATTCCAATGTCTACATTTTGCAGCAGGATGATTCATTCCTATTTCTGGTTCTGTATGTTGATGACTTGCTGATCACAGGGAGTTCTTCATCCACCATTGGGGCTGTCAAAACTGCCCTTCATGATCGGTTTTTAATGACTGACTTGGGCTTGTTGCATTACTTTCTTGGGATTGAGATCTACCAGTCTGCTTCCGGGATCACCATCAACCAGTCCAAGTATGCTCTAGATTTGCTCTCGAGGTTTCATATGGCTGACTGCAAGCCTGCTTTGACTCCCTTTCTTTCTAGAGTCAAACTTGAGGCTCAGTGTTCTTCTCCACTTGTTGATGGCACTTTGTACTGACAACTTGTTGGGAGTCTCATTTATCTGACTCATACGAGACCCGACATTTCATATGCTGTAGGCATTGTTTCACGATTCATGCAGGAGCCTCATGAGCTGCACTGGAAAGCAGCCAAACGGATCCTTCACTACTTTCAGGGTTCTCACAGTTTTGGGATTCACTACGCAGCGGGTATTGAGCTTGACTTGGTGGGCTACACAGATTCTGATTGGGCAAGCGATTCTTAGGATTGCAAGTCTACTTCAGGTTACAGCTTCTCACTGGGTTCAGGTCCTGTTTGTTGGTCGAGCAAGAAGCAGTCTGCTATTGCTCTATCTTCTACTGAGGCCGAGTATCGGGGGGCTGTGAATGCCGCCACTGAGGCCATTTGGCTTTAGAATCTTCTCACTGAGTTTGGTATCCAGATCAGACGGCCATCAGTCATATTTTATGACAACCAGAGTGCCATTTAGATCTCACGGAATCCGGTCCATCATCAGTGGACCAAACACATAGAGGTCCACATGCACTACATCCGGGAGCTCATCCATGGCCACGTCATCGACCTTCTCTACTGTCCAACTTCTGAGCAGGTTGCTGATATCTTCACCAAACCCTTCACTGAGAGCAAGTTCCTTCATTTGCGAGCTTTGCTGGGGGTGCGGGATGCTTCATCTTCTGGGGGGGCTTCTTCCTCTCACTCGGAGTCTTGACTCTCTCTACTTTTGGGGGGGTCTCTTCTCTCTCTCTTTGGGGGGGAATTTTATGTACATGGGTACCTCATCAGGCTTGATTTGTCGGGACCCATTTCTACATCCACCTAAGCTTCGCTTATGGGGGGGTGTTAGTGTAGGTTTTTATTTTCCTAGAGGGTTATTTATTTTTCCCTATATTCCTAGGTTTTTCTTACACTTCTATTAATCTCGCTTAGGTTAATAAAGCATGTCTTATTAGGTGAGTGGTTGTGAGGTGTCACCTTCCTACATGTGAGCATCCATTAGCTATCTTGGGAAGATACTTTTCTATCTTTAGTCCGATAGATGGTTGCTCCTCATTGGTCGGTGTTGCCACCTCCTCTCTCTTCCTAGTCTATATAAGCATGCTACCTGGCTTGTATTTGACATCTTTTACTTTTGCATCCTCTTAATGCTATTTTGCTTCTAGCATTTGTATTACTCTCTTGGAGACTAACTCTGTGTTGCTATTTTGATTTCGTATCATTTGCATTCATAGTTATAATATCTATTCTTTGCACTAGTTTTTTGGGTTATTAATCTTTTCAGATTCTAACAAGTTATACTCCATATTCTTCATGTGGATACCAAATATCTTCATTCAAAGCTAAATACTACAGATCAGTCACATTTCTGTTGATTTGATATAAGATTTCACGACAATCCAGTCCATCAAAGTACAAAGATTATGCCATATTACATAAGGCAAAGCTAAGTGCCAACCTTAAAGAACCAAAAGCTATAACAAATCCTAGGATCAATTATCGGTCATCTAAAACCAAAATTGCTTGAGGACAAGCAATCTTGGGCGGCGAGGACTATCATGTCCCGATATTAAGACATAGTAATTACGATTTCATAGGAGACAAAAATTAAAGACAAACCATCAAATTATTTAGGAGGTGATGGTGGAAAGATTAAAGTAATATTTTTAGCGATTACCATGAAACAAATCCTTAGTCAGTGTAGTAGATAATGAAGATCCCATAAAGAGAGGCATCGGTTAAGGGAAGACAATCGTAGTAGGATATAAAAGAATCATTAATATAGTCTCAGGTATTGGCGGCGATTAGGAGATTAATCTTTAAACCAGGCATCTCATTAGCATTTAGCACGGACCAATCAGACAATCATCAGCATCTTATCATATGATCATTAACAATCTCATCATGGATCTCAATCACAAACAATAATATTAGCACTGATCAAGAGGAATACATTTAGATAGCAACCTATTATCAAACACAGTATTATAAGGCAAGGTAAATCCCTTTACTTAGTTTAATATTTATGTCTTCATCTGTCACATATCATATCTGTAGATGATCGTTTCCATCCTGTTATATATGTAATCCATGACTGTCTAATATGGCACATTAACATAGGCCCGAATCAGGGGTATGGAACCCAGTCTGATATGCTAGCAGCTGGGTGGGAAAATACTATATCGTTTGTCTTTGGCAATATCACTGTTCTTCATAGACTTATCGTATTGACTGAGATGATTATGTTTGATATGTGTTAGATAAGCCAAACTAAATGTTGTGATATATTTCTGTAGATCATAATGTATATATTGCTGTAGATCATAATGTAGGATTGGACTCTATTTTTGTAGATCATGATGTGTATTGGATTATATTTCTCTGTATATGCTGAACTGTGTTTATAATGACTGCATAGCAAATTCTAATGTCTTTCTCCCTGTTCTTTGGAATACACCATGTTGTAAATCATTGTATGATTCCATCAAATAATGAAGGCAAAATGGCATATTTTTGAATTGCGTGAAACTATATTTGTGAATTCAACTAGGAGGGGAGAATGCATAAACCTTAGTAGATTGCCTATAAACCCCATCTAAGGTTATGTCCCCATAGGCCTGAGATCAGGAATGGGCGTTATGCCCCGTAGGCCTGAGTCAAGGGTTTGGATCATGGAGGGATGGGGGTCCCACATTGGAATATGCCCCCATAGGCCCGGACGAGGGATTGGGCAAAATGACCAGCCCCCATAGGCCCTCGTCAAGGGCTTGGGCAATAGGACTGTGGTAGGCCTTAGGCTACTAAGAGCTTATGTATTTCCCTCCCCTGGCGTGATGAATGTTTTCTTTTACCTATGTGTTTCAAAATGCAAGTATGATTGTGTTGGACTAATGAATACTAGATATTAAACTAACATGTAGCAATATGGACTTGAATGTATATGATGCTGTAGGTACTAGTTCAAAGAACAAGTGATTTAGCAACTAAAGAGAAGAAACCCAAAGAATCTAATTCCCAAGCGAACTCTAGGGCAAACCGGGTAAAGGACATTACAATTTATGGAAAGGGTGAAAACATAGAATATAAGGCGTGGAAGCTATTTGCCAAGACCCATTACAAAATGTTATTGCAACTAGTTTTTGGAAGAGCTTGAGTAATAATAAAACCTTCGCCTGACTTTTCAAATCGTAAGAGGAGAATAAAGGAGGGTATTAGCGTTTTTTCCAGTTTCAAAGATTTAATGCAAAAGGAGTCTACTCGGAAGGAATATACTGAGCAGCCTACTGCAGATTTCGAACACTTGATGGAGAACGTGAGATACAGAACCTTGATAAACCAATTGATCTTGCAAGACAGTATTAAAAAAAGGGAGTCGATAAGACTTGCCGACGCTTGAGATTTCAACATGTCTGATATTCAATAGGAACATGCCTTGGCTATTGAATGCCTAGCCCCAATACTAGCCACTCTCAGAATTGAACTTTGTCCGAGCTATATGAGTAAAGGTCGCTTCTGGAATTTATATTTTGTCTTATTACATTCTTGACTTAATAAGCAAGATACACTTTTGTTGTCTACTCAGATAGTGGAGGCAAGGGGAATGCTTATGCAAGAATTGCAAAATAGGACTAAAGGCCTGCTTGGACATATTGCGAGTGATATTGCATATTCTTAAAAAAAAAGTACATTCCTGCCTCAGGAGCATACATTTTCAAAACAATCAAATATTTTGGAAAAGAATGAGGAGGCAGAATCTTTCAAGATTGTTTCTCTTCAAGCTGCATCCTCAGTGGCTGCCAAGGATTTTTAAACTGAAGGCTAGACTGCAGTAACATATAATCAAAGAGGAATTTTCAGTGATCAGGTACGTAATGAAGATTTCAGAATAAGACTGTGTTGTCTGGAACAGTGAAGATTTCAGAATATATATATGAAGATGAAGAGGAAGAGGTAGATGACTGGCTAGAGGAAGAACCTGCAAGAGTTAGTCTTGTGCAAATTCTTGGAAGGGAAGAACTAAGACAGAAAATCTCTTCAGCATAAGAAATTGCAAGATGTATTGGCAAAGCAATAGAGACTACCATGCAATAAAAGTGGACCGGTATACAAAAACCAAGAAACCATCAAAACTTTTTGTATATGATTTTAAAGATAGAGATGACATGATGGCTAATGGTCTCAAAGGTGAAGGCAGATGGAAAGACTATTGAAGATGAAGGTACACGTGTAACTACCATATAACATTTTTGAATTCATGAAAATGGAATTCGAAGAGGTGCCTTTTGGGGGGATTTTTTTTTTTCTTCTTTTTGAGAGTTTTTACGAGCGGATGGCTTTTGGGTTTTCCATCTAGGGAGGGTCTATAAAAATTCATTGGTTCATTTGAATGATCTTTTGTTGCCTTTTATAGTGTGAGAGCTTTGTAAGGAGTAATAAGGAGACTTTGTGCTTCTGTTATTTGAAATATGGAAGAGCTATTGTTCTTATGTCATCAATTTCTTCTTGGGTGCTAGTTATTCTTATGTCTAATTAGTTCCTTTCATGTTTACAACCTCAGTTATTTTTTTCTTGACATACAAGTTCTTGGGAGACTTTGTGTTCCTCTTTTCAATCCATTTTTACTTTCCTCGAATTTCTGTTGTGTTCTTATACATTCATAACTGGAATTCTTTTCCTTTTTCTCCTTCTTTCTCTTCCGGTTACCTTTTTGTACCTTTTTGTTAAAAGTACTCAAAACCCCAAAAACCCCCATCATACGAGGGAGCTGCCTCTCTCAAACGCAGAGGAGAATCGTTGAATTCACAATGATTTCTCCATTTGTTAGTACTTTTTTTTTCTTCCTGTTGGGTGAGTCTGTGATTTCCGTAGCGACAAAACTATTTACTAACACAGTGTAGGGAAAGGATTGCTTTTTCATTCCTAGATTAAATTGCATTGTTCTTTCTTTTCAATTATTATGATATCAAAATTGAAGACACAAAAAAATAGTTAAATTGTATAAAGGAAAAATCATTTACTTTTCATACATATTTCTTCTTTGTAGTAATCAGACAATATTGAAAATTTAGAAAAAAAAATAAAAAGAATCACATGCATGCATATAGTTTAGATTGCATTTAAAAACTTCATACTAAATCACGCATAACTTTCACATTTGGTAATTCAAGCCCTTGTTTTTGTCACAAGGAAATCAACCCAAAACATAGGAAACTTAAGCCCTTGTTTTAATCACGAGGCATAGAGAAACCACACCATACAAAAAAAACTTTTAAAACAATCACATTCTCTCCGCTAAGCACCCAATGTGCATTGGTGTAAGAGATAATTGGGTAGAACAAGAATTAGAGGAGATAAGAAAAAATTTCCTTGAAACCCAAAATCTAGAGAACACAAAAAATCAAGAACAAGAAGAATCAATCGAAGAACAAATTCAAGAACAAGAAAACATCCTTAGAAAAATTCATTAAAAAAATGAAAGGAGATGTTTAGAAGAACATAGAAATTGAGAACATAGACTGCTTGAGGATATCCTTGAGTTAGAGCAAAGAATACTTGAGATCTTCTGTCTTTACATGGCCAACAAACTTAATCATTTCAGGGTAATCTATACTCTTGGACACAATAATTACAACAACTACAATTTTTAAAGAGTCCAACAAACAAAAAAATAATAAGAAGAAGAAGGAGAAGAAGAAATCGATGTCAATGATCACAATGAGGGTCATGAGTATGCCCCACCAATAGATGTGATCACCACGATTGAGGCCCATGAAGTTCCACTCCCGAGGGAGATAGATAGCCCACAATGTCATATTTGCTTTATTGGCTACTACCACTAGAGTAGAAATGACTAGAGGGTCACCTTTGCAAGGGTTCCTAGTCCCTTGTGTGTTGCCTGAAGGCTCGACCCTTTTGTGTTGCGCTAGGGTTTAGTTCTGAATATCACATATTTTGGTGAACCTGATGTTAACAACAAAAGATTTTGCTAGAGTTGTTTGTGTCCTCGTTGCTTAGATGTCAATTTCAAAATTTCTTTTAAATTTTCTTCTTTCCATTTACCTTTTTTCTTTATCTCACCTTCTGGTCACTTTTTCACATCCAATCCATTTATTCTAATGTATTTCATAATACCCCAAAGATGATAGATTTGGATAGATCTTAGGGGAGTATCCCACAAGTGCCTCGATCACTCCTTCCTTTGAAAGATACATATTGTGACAAACTATTTTAATTATGAGGACTAAGAATATGAAGCTCCTCTTCAAGAGTCTCTAAGATCACTAACTTTCAACAATCCAACTTGGGACCAAGATTTTCCCAATCAAAATTAACTGCATCGATTAAGATCAAAAGTTCATCTAGATGGCCATCCTACAAAAACATATAGAGAAGCTGCCATGCAAATTGATGATGAAGCTGGTTATCTAGAAAAGAACTTGCAAGAAGCACATGAGGCATGAGAATCCCTTCATGTGGATTATCAAGCATAAAGATTTGTAGCATGACAAGTGTTAGAAGAACATGAAATAAATAGGGCCACTCAAAATTAAATTCAAGATGAGCCATTGCAAAGTAATGAAAATCATAGAATACAAAGAGCCACTCCTATCGACATTATAGATACATTAGTTCAAAGAATTAGGACACTAGAAGCAGGAGCTCTCAGACAATCACAACTAGAAAGACTAAAAATATGAAGAAAACCATTTATAGAACAAAGCCAGGAGGCAAGCCAACTTCCCTCCTACTTAAATTTTTATGTGTGAAACATTGGAAATGAGGCTTTCATGTTGTCCCAAAATCAAAACCACCAATTAAGTGGTGTCAATGTAACACAAAAATTTGCAATACACAAAACTTTCAACCAACATATCAACAAAATTAGACCTCTGCTCCCACAGGGCTAATGTTTATTGGTATAAACCCAACATTCTAAAATTAATTCATCGGAACATACCGCTAATATCTCAAAGAGCCTTTGGAATATAACATTCCTAATGTCCTGCTACCTCATACTCTCCTAGACATGCCTAAATTCAAATGAGAGGGAAACCCACATTCCCATATAAAAGCATGCACTGTAGTGATAAGAGAAATCCTCCCATGGGATGGAGTCGTGACAAGAATATTTCTATAAATGCTTAAAGGAATATCCCTTTATTGGTATTATCAACTCCTTGAGGCATCCGTTCATTCCTTCACACAACTTATTAGGGAATTTGTAGAATCATTCTAGATGAACAAGTTAGTTAAAACTAGGATCAAGGAGTTTTTAGACATGAAACAAGAAAACAATGACTCTATAGCTCACTTTGTAACAAGGTGGAGGCAAGTCCTCTATTCTTCAACCAATGCATTAAACATGGATCATAGGGAGCTTTGTGACCTCTTCTTGCATGCCCTTAACAAGGACACTAGGGAAGAAGTTCACAAGATGCCCTATAAGTCATATGAAGAAGCCTTGTAAAGTTCCCTGAGGATAGATCAAGTTTCCATAGGTAGTGAGTTAAAGACTTATGAAGAAAATAGAAGACTTGTAGTGTCAAATGACATTAGTGGGAACAACCAACCCGCTACTAAAATTTTGAAAAACAATAGAAACACCACAACTGATGGGGTGACTGATCAACATCTCATAAGGAGTAGGGTAAAATATGATTATAATGGAAGAGATTATTACCCTTAGAATGTTAATGCTATAGAATAGCCTCAAAACAACAATTTACCTTAAACAAAACAATCAACAACAAGGTAACATAAATGAAAATAGATATGAACCTTACTATTGATCATACAACCCAAATCATTTCTATGAATTTCACAAAGCAAAAGAGCATAATATAGAAACATGTAGGGAATACAATAGGTTAATTTTTAGGTTCCCTAAGGAACAACAATGCATGTTTATAGAAATGTTCCTAAACCCATAAGAAGTAACACCAAAAAATGAGAACAATTCTAGATAGACACCTATTACTCCCCAAAATGTAAACATGAGGATTTTTCAAAAACCTTTTCCTCCACACAAAATGATGAAACAAATACACCGACACAAATAAATACAATGAGTATATGAGAACCCGCAACATTGGCCCAACTAGGTCACAAAGGTGAGATGAAAATGCTAGGTGTGGTGGAGGTTATCCATGATGAAGTCAAAATAGAAAATGATGTGGTCCAAGAGATAGATTATTATGGAAGGGCTATATCAATAGTGGATCCCACCCCACCAATTAGACCATATGATTTGATAGATGGTCTTACAACAATATACACTAAGATTCCCTTTATAGACCTCCTAAGAAACTCACCTTTGCATCATGTAACACTTTTAGAAGATATCGGTTTAAAGCATCTTGACAAGATCACACTCCCTCCAAACAAATAGATAAACCAAGTGGACCAAGACCTAGATCCTCCTAAAACCAAATTATAGGATCATGGGTTCTTCTTTGATATCATGTAAATGTCGATAGAGGTAGAGTTAACAAAGAAGGGGGATCCAACCTTGTATCTACAAGTTTGGATCTATGAAACATGTAACAAGAGAACCCTAGTTGATGATGGTGTGGTTGTCAATATAGTGTCATTCTCCCTCCTCGAAATCTAATAGGATATGGACACGTGAATATCACAACCTATCAAGACATGCTAAGAGGCTATGATAATTTGAAAGCTTATATAATTGGAAAGATTACCCTTCTAATTTCCCTAGGTCCAAAGATAATTTCAACAGTGTTCTATATTATTGACAAAGACACTAGATACAACTTACTACTTAGAAGACCTTGGATTCATAAAATGAAGGCAATCCCATTGAAATTATATTTTCTCCACCTCAAAAGAGTCTACATCGCAAAGGAAGACCTGTGCCATTCAATATGCTTAAAACATACCAAAATAAAAAGAAAATTTATATCCCAATTAACTATGAATTATCAACAAATAAGGTTGTGATAATGTTGCAAGTTTTACTACTAAAACAAAACAACAATCAAAGACAATGAATGTGAAAATCAAGAATATTTAAAAAGAGGAACTGTCAAGATATAAATCAATAGCCTCCAATGAAATGATGGCTAAGATCATGGAATTACTTGAAAAAGACAATCCTTTACAAATTCCCCTTGATATCTTTACAATTGGAATAACAAAAAAAGGAGCAAAACCCAAAACAAATAGGTCAATCATGAGAAGCTCCCCCTCATATTCAATTTGAAATAATAGATTTAACAAGGATCAACCATAGTTCTTTCACTGACACTGACGAAGACACAACAGAAGGGTACACTCCTTTAACACCACCAGGGGAAGTAATGTTGAGAGAGTCCTACAACCCTTTAGAACCTAAAGACTTGTATACACCACTCACACCCCCTAGTGAGTCTTACACCCCTTTGACTCTGCCTGTGCAAGTAAACTCAAAATATCATCTCTATACAAATTCCATATCAACCAGCAATCTAGAGGTTTCGTAAGGGCCTTTAGAACTCATAATAATCAACCCTTGTCAGCTACCTTAGTATAATCTAGCAATATCTAGCACCCCCGGTAGGGGCTTCCCCCAAATGTAGATTTCAATTAAATAAACAGATAATGCCACTGGACTAAGCCTGATCCTGTAATCGACCTGTACTCAGACGAGCAGATTTCTGCTTGATAGACAAATCTCTGCACGGAAGAGGGATAAGAATGAGACACGACACAGTGGAAAGACACGGAGAAAACATAGGTAGGTACTCAGACCCAAATGAACAATTATCAGTTTAGGGGATTAAAAAGGACCATTTCTCCATCAGCGGGGCTTTACAGGCTTAGCAATCGCCTTAGATCCAAATAGAACTAGTTAAAAAATTACCAGATGAAGATGAAGTGAGTAAGGGAAGATTCAAGAAAGAGAATAAGTTTGTAAGTAATTATTGGAGAAGAGCATCCCACAATTCTTGAATCTCATGAAACATACATAGGGTACTTAATAGATCTAAGACCATAACTCAATGGAAGGACAAATCTAACCTTTGGCCCTCCCTCCCTTCGAGTTATTTTTATTTCTGTAAAGGATTCAAGAAAGACCTGAAGTAAGAGTTTATATATAGGATGAATTTTATCTTCTAACTAAGTTTTTATCAAATGAAGGAACCTTGTATTGGACTCCATATCATCATCATGCATACCAATTCCTATCTTGCCTGATAACTTCTTAGCCTATGCAAGAAGATATTCTTGTAGCATAGCAAGAACTGATAGGTCCTTTTTAGAATTGGAGAACTAGTTCTTGGAAGGGGAAGCATTAAGAAAAAAAGACGTAGGAAAAAGAGAAAGTTTTAAGAGGATTGGAAGTCCGTATGTAATCAAAGAAGATGCTGGAAACAATGGACACCTTCTTACAACTATGGAAGGGAAAGAATTTGGTGAAATGGTTAATGCCATTCACCTTAAAAAGTATTACATTCAGAAAAATCCATAAAAATCATAAAACAATAAAAATCCAAAAAAATTCAAAACATAAAATCTCAAAAACATGCATCTTCATTCTATCCATCATGCATCTTTGTTTGTGATGTGCTCTTGTTAGATTTTTCAACTAACAAAACATAAGTTCATAATTAGCCATTTTCCCTTTTGCATTCTCAATAAATTCAAGAAAAGTTGAACTTTTAGCTTTACATTGATCCCAATATTAACAAACCATGCTATCCAAGTCAAAACATAGAAAGTATAGTATCCAATAAAAGCTTGCGAGTAGACCTTCCCTAATCCTCCTTAACTAAGGGGAAGTCCTACGAGATAGAGAAAACTCTTGGTGGCAGGCAACCCCTTATATTTCCTAGCCAAAAACATCAAGGGGATCATAACTTTGCAAAGCAATAAAAAAAGAGAGTCAATTTTTTTAAAAAAATCAAAAGAATAAATTTAAAAAAAGTGCAAAAGAAAGAGAGTTAGAGAAATTACAACAAAAACATTCAAAAAAAAGAAGAGAGAAAAAAAAGAAACAATTCCAAAAAAAATGAAAAAGAGAGAAAAAGAAAAGAAAAAATGAAAAGAGAGGATTGTTGATGTCCATTCTCTTAGGTGGAGATAAATCTAAGCTCAAAGCTACGAGGGTGGCATCTATTAGAGAAAAAAAAGAGGTACAAAGCACACACATGCACTAGATGGACAAAGCCAAGAGTTTAGCTATCTTTTAGGAGCTTCTATGGCTTTGGAGACTTTTCTTTTACCCTAGGTTTATCTTGTTGGCCATCTTTGATCTAAGTCTAAAAGGTACCCACAAAGTTTGTTACTCATCTAAGTGGAAAACTAGTTAAATTGTTTTGTCTAGATAAGGATTAGTATTTTTCCTTCTACAAAACCAAGTTTTGAAGTTGTTCCATCTCCTTCATGAATCCCATCTGATTCCCTTATCTTATCTCAAAAAGTTTAAGTAGGTCATCGTAGACTAGGTCAACTCACAATCCCTTAAGTCAAAAATCCTACTTAAGAGCATTCACATTGTTAGTCTCATTTTTCATACATACATACTGTTAACATTGTAAAATGTGTACACTAGTATTATACACTTAGTTTAGCTCCTAGGTTGGACCTATTTTGTTGCCTTTGTTAATCCGGACCTATTTTAAACACCTCTTTGAGCTTATAATGATGCAATCCTGATCCCGACAAATAAACCCGACATAATCAACTTAGGACTGGACTAAGCCCGCTATGTGGGACACTTTCTAGAGTTTGTGGGCTAAAAGTCCAAGGCACCCAAGTGCCTTGGTCCCACTAGGACCTTTAGCCCTACAAGTGTAGTGTTGGCTTAAGACACTTCCCTAGTATGCATTTGTCGGCCTAATTGTGTTTTATTTGTCATGAGTGAGTGGGAATGCATTTTGAAGTGTGTGTTTTAGTTTATTTCATATACTAGATGATCCTAAGAAGATTAATGTGAAGTTTTCTCTCATATTGTGTTCTATGCTAAAGTGTTCTTCATGCTTGAAGTGTTATCTACTTGTGGATGCCACTGAATTTTTTTGCAGGCTTTGAAGGAAGTTTGAAGCCCTCTTCATCACTCTCCTTTGTTGGTGTAGGATATTGAGTCATCTTCATCAACTAAGGTTACTTATCTTGTGGAAATTATCATTATCATTCATTATCTATCATAGTATTGTAGATCTGCCCTTTGCCCTCCTAGGGAATGCACTCTTGGATCTAATCATTTGCTGTAGTGAGGTGGGAACACCAACATGGGGTTTGATTGAGGCAATCCATTATGCACAACACAACCTTTTCCTCTTTCCTTGTGTCCAGGTTAGAGAAACAGGTTTCGAGAGCTAATTTCTAGGAAGAAGGCAGAGTAGGCAGATACAGGTTTGGTGATCCTTGAGATTTAACAAAACCCTAGAAAAGGCGTAGAACGCTCGAGCACCCTAGTCCTGGAATTTCTACTACAAAATCCAAGTTCTGTATCCTCCTTTGACCTAGTTTAACTTCTTAGGCTAGATCACTCTTTTCTACACTACATTTTGGTGAACTTGTTGTTTCTTATACTTTTTCATCCTTCTTCTTTTAGATCTAAGTTATTTATCACTCTAGCTTTGTTTGGGAGTGAGTTCATTAATCATTTTGCATACATACTATTTAAGTGTTAAAAGGGGGTGAAATGTTTTTGGTTTAATTTTTAAAGGAAGTCCTCCCTTCACCCCAAACATTCAAGGGCATATCAACCGAGTTGAATCTCCACTAGTAGGAGCATTCATCTATCAAGTTAGGTTGCCACTTGGAACGATGCGGAAGCTCAGATGTATCAAACAATATCTCTATTTAATTCTCAAATGCTTTCAAAACCCTAATTAAGAAAAACAGTAAGCAAATTGACGAATTACGACAAATCCTTTTAAGACAAGGTGAAGGACATAGATTCTTAACTCACTATTTTTCAAAGTTCAGAAGGCAGAAAAGTCAGGGACACTGGGACTAGTGCCTAAGTCCAAGGTACTATTTTAGCTATGGAATCCAGATCTTCTCCCAACACTGATCTTCCCTATAACTTCAATTTCTATGTGTGCAACTTCAAAGGACATAGGGACTAGCACCTCTGTCTTGAAAAAGCTCCAATGTCCCACTTTCTTTCAAATCCTGAATCCTTGTTGTCTGCTAACCTCCTCTACAACTCCACTCTGCGAAACTTAGTACCTATAACCTGCAATCACAAGGAGTGTCAGAGGGGGTTGTGGTGTTTAGAGGCTTGCCTCGGTCAAGCCCTGGAGAGACATTCAAGTCATCCAAACACCATTGTGAGATAAGATTGCGTATCCTGGTGGGATAAAGGCAAAAATTCAAAATGATAAATGATTGAAAACATAATAGATATCACCTTGAAGTGTCGATCTCATGGAAGGAAGATGCTCTTCATTGCCATGAGGAGATGGAGTCAAATTTGCAAATACAAACATAATAACAATGCTCTGCTTTGCAACACAATAAATATTTTGAATGCTCTATAATCACAAGTATGCATAAAGTCCATCTAGTTTGCAAATGAAACCTAATCATGCTTATATATGCAACTACAAACATTCCTGCTAAGAATTTCATAATTCAAACTTGAGATGTTAGCATAGGACCTAAGTAATGGTCATAAAACTGACATAAACGTTTAGGGCAAACCTAAAATAGGGTACGACTAGGGCACTAGAGCCTAAGTCCACCCTCCCATTTTAGGTTAGGACTCATTAATATAGCACCCCCTAGGTCCTATTTTACATAACACTTAGGGGTTTTCTCACGGGAGTAAAAAATTTTCATACAAGATGCTTATAGTGCATTCTAAAGATCCGGGAGCTAAACCTTAAGAGGGAAAAGCGCCCAAGGGGACATTTTCTAACATAACATTTATCCCCCACTTTAATGTATGTATAAACACAAGGCTAATACATGCATTAAAGTAAGGTCAACAAACACAACAAACACGCCAAACACATTGAGTACAGTAACATGGACGCAAAACATAGAGAAGACAATTACAGTCATGCAAGACATGGAGAAGACATCATTGAAGACATAGTGAATATAGTGAATGCAGTGATTATTTCTTTTTCATTTTCTCATATATATATGAAGGCAAATACATGGAAAGTAACAATGCAACATACAACCCCAAAGGGAAAACTTGCCATACAAAACCTCAAGTGTAAGTGGAGCACATCACTACACATACATGAGAGGGGAAAGAAAGCCATACAAAGCCCAAGTGGGGGTTAGCCACACAAGGGAGAAAACACACAGAAGACACATGGAAGACATGGATGAAACACAACAAATAAGGTGATGGAAGGAACTTATTTCTAAGCCCTCACCATCTCAGGCACATTACAGGTACACACCGACAATTGGGCTTTGTCACAACAATCTCTGAAGACACGCTTAAGGGTTAGGATAGTCTCAGATCCACCCCACCTCTTCGGAGGACTTTTAAAAAATGACAGGATGTGCAATCTCCTTGAGAAAAACACCATCCCCGCCTTCCATAGAAGGGCTTAAAGTAAAAGAATATGCACAATATCCCACCTCTGCAGAGGGCTTAATGATTGCAAGATAGAAAAGAAAGATGTGCATTCACTCAAAGATACAACATCTCACCTCCGCAGAGGGCTTACAAACATGCTTTGTTAGTACAAACAATTTACCTTATATATACCCCCACCTTAAGGTGGTTGATATCATGTACTGATACCAAGCACATTAAGGTAGGAAGAAAACACACAAGGGAACACAAGCTCTCACAAAGCCCATGCCCCCAGGAGGTGACATGCACATTACAATCACCAAATGTTCCCACAAACACACAATTTCCTACAAGAAAAGGTGTTAGCATCCATATAATCATGATAAACAACAATGCAAGGCTAGATCTTAGATAGACAAAGTGCTTAGAGCAGCAGTATTGTTATGTTTTGTAAGTGTGATAAGACAACATCAAGATATCACACGGAATGATTCTACTAGCCAAGCGTCTGATAATATATATCAACCACATCGTCATGTATGGACTAGGTCCATTTTTTGATTTCTCACCAAAGGGACACTAGGTTCGTATCGGTATAATATGTTTTTAATCATCCACCAGCTAGATAGAACCACTATAGGAAGGTAAACAATAAATCGAGAGAGGAGAAACACATGTCTTATGGACAGTCACGTAGGAATGTGCCCCCAAGTCACCAACCACAATGCTATGTCCATAAGACACAACACACAACAATGAAAATAGAGGAGACACAATATAGAAGAATGATGATACAAATAGAAGAAGGGTCACAATAGAGGCGGTCTCCAAGTATCCTTGACCTTACAAGAGTATCAAGGGTCATCCTAGGAGGCCTAAACAACACATAACACATCATGGGGGAAACACATCACAGAGGTAAAGGGTTAGAAATACTTACCTGATTCAACCTAATGTTAAGAGCATACATATCTAGGATATCTCTCATGTTGTTTTGGTCTTGTTGATATTGCATTAACATTGAGCTTAGGATGACAAGAGGCTTTCTTCTCTTTAAAAGGATTATATCCAATGCTGCTTGAGTAATGTCTTGAATCCAATTCTATAGGTACTCGAATCCCTTGTTGATTTACACCACATCCCTTACCAACATAGTCACAGTTGTTATAAAGGATTGTAAATCCTTGACCATAGAGGGATGTCAATTCTTTAGAAGATGGTGAAGCCTCATAGGTCTTGTAATTTGTAATATAAGTAAGATTATTATCGTTGTTTTCTATCAAGGAGACTTTAAGTTTCATAGGTGCTTCCACAGATTATTTAGATGAGATCGATGTAACTTTTGATGTGTTAGAGTTATTAAATTTATATTCCTCTATACTGTAAGGATTAAAATCTAATGAACCCCAATCATCACCAAATAGTGCAGTAGATAGTGTAGAGTCTTGCACAACATTATTCGTGGCAAGAGGCATTGATGAATCAACTCGTGAATTGTTTAAGCTCATATGATTGTAAACTTGCTTTTGCATTTCAATATGTGAACAATTATTTGGGTCAGGATCAACTAGCCAAGTGCAGAGTCTACCTCAATAAATGAACTTAATTGATCGATGAAGGGTAGACAGAACTGCCCCCATGGCATGAATCCATGGTCTACCAAGAATCATATTATATGAAAGTGATCCGGGCATAACATGAAAAAGAGTATCTAATGTCACGGGTCCAACCATTACAGGTAGGGTTATAGTACCTACAGATTGGCTACCTTTATTATCGAAGCCACAAATACTAGTCTTATCCAGTTTGATTTTTGATCTGTCAATCTTGATTTTGTGTAGTAGGTCAATGTTACAAACATTAAGAGCCGAACCATTGTCAATCATAATGCGCTTTATCAACTTTTTATTTATTGTGACAAAGACCATAAGTGGATCATATTCATCTTTTGTCGATGGTATTTCATGTGGCTGAAAGAGGATATCCATTTTTGTCGCATTCATACAATCTAATAGAGCTAGTACATCATTTAGCTTAGCAGTAGGTGGGACAGTCACCTTTTGTAAAGCTTCTTGGAGCATTCCATGGTATGTAGGTGAAGTTTGTATTAAATCCCAAAGAGAGATCTTACCCAGAGTAGCACGAATTTGTTTGACAAGATCATATTCTTGACCACTTTTATGAGTAAGACGAGGTGGTGGAGGGAGCATAGGTTGATAACATGGAAGAGAGATAGGCACATGTGGTGCTTTCTTACTTTGCTTGTTATTACGGGTGTTGTATGTGTGAGCAATTATGAGATGTTGCAACACATTTTGAACACCTTGACTTCTTTGAGTAATTTGTTGTGCATAGTGGAAAATGCAATCGAGGTGTCTACCTTGAACTGTAATCACTGGTTTTAAGCAAGAGGGTGCACTAGGTGCCCCCCGCACAATCATCTTAGGAATATTGCTACAAAGTCTATTAGTGAAGATTGAATTAACATTGTTTTCCTCTTGATTATACCTGTATACACCTAAAAATGGCTAAGTCAAATTAAATAAATATTTAATATTTATTTTATTCTCATTCCTCTATCAATAAATAAATTCAATAATTTATTTATATGATTCACATCATCGTAATTCTACAACAAACCAATTTATCAATTCTTCTAATGTTGAATCCCTAATTAAATAATTCTAAATTATTTAATCAATCATCTTATCATAAAGTCTTCATTCCATAATTCCACATCATCTTATCCACATCATCCAATCCATCTCACTTTACACCTCACCATGTTGCACACATAATTAAATATTTTAATATTTAATTAGCTAATTACCCTCACCGACATGTCCTATTTATCCTCTAGTCATCTCTATTTCTTCTTCACATGTGTCCTATCATTTCTCAATCATCTCCAGGGACTGAGACACTTTTCTTTCACATCCTAGTTTATCTCTCACATTCCCACAAGTCAAGAGTCCTTCCACAATCTGCTCATAGTTCTTCCACTTTTAACTCACAGGTCTTTATGAGCACAATGACATGTGGCTTATGGATCCACATATTCCTCTACCTTGTAAACATAGTAGGAACATTTCCCATGATTATCTCCTTCAGCTCCATCTCAGTCGTACACGTCACCAGACAACTCCCCCAATCGTGGATCTTATGACACTTGGAATGGGTTCATCCTTAGCTTATAAAAGCAAGGTTCTCACTCATTTTCATATATCAAGTTTTAATAATCATACTCTGTAGAAATCCTACCAGCGTGCCCTTGGCAAAGTATACTCATTGCACTTGCATTATCTCATTATCATCACAAATCCAACCATGTCTCCATATCTCCATTATTCATCACCATAGAGTTGCATTGTTAGTTTAATCTTCATTGCACAATCCAATCATAGCCATTCTCCTATTGTCATCTTCAACAACAAGGAATTACTTCTGAGAGCTCAAATCATACATAAGATCAATACGAGATAGGAAACAATGGAAGTTACAAGGTGAATCAGTTCAACAAGGTATATCTTTGTTTATTGTATTGGCATCAATTTCATTGAGTTATTGGATAGTAAGTAGAAAAGAAAATGCAAGTAGTGAAAACCTGAAAACAGGCGCTATTTGTGATCGTGCAAATAAAAGCAAGTAGTGAAAACCTAGAAATAGGTGCTATTTGTGATAAACTGATCCCTCCATCTCTTAGGACTTCAATCCTCATCCAATCTTTTCTTACCACATTTATCAAAATCACATAAAGATGCCTATCATGGCTTGGGTTTGCTCACTCTTATTGCCTTGTCCCATTAGACTTTCAATCCAGTCCTTCATCCATATTGTCATCCATTGTGACCCTATCATTGGTATCATTGTCGAACTACGTCGCCTCTGAGCTATCATGTAGGCAAGGCCATCATTGATGAGCCCCTGAGGCTTCCCATTAATTCTTTATCACCCATCCTTTTGTCCATCCAATTCCACCCAATTCCCACCCTCTAGGTCTTAGTTCCACATGGTCCACACCCCAAACTATGTTGCCTCTGCGTCATCATGTAGGCAAGGCCATCATCCATGAGCCCCCAACGCACTAGGTCAATCCCTTAGGGACCATTTCTTCATGTCTATCATCAGTTCATCCATAATAAATTGATCCATTACTTGACTGGGGGCAAAATCCTTGACCTAGTTAGTGAATTGGATTTTTGAATGCTACAACTTAGAGGATAACAAATCGGATCATGGTTTTATCACTAGACGATAAGCAACACAACAAGCAAGATTTAAACATCATCTTGACAAAGAGACATCAAACTAAACCTAACAACACCAACCTATCTAAAACTATCAAACATGACTCAATCATTTATTGCAAGAAAAATATATCTATGGAAAGAAGGTTTAATGGTTGTTTAAGTCTTATATCTTGATTTTTATTATTATGTTTCCTATATTATGCTACTCAAAGATGTCAAAAACTAGGGGAACTATGATAGGAGCATAATTATTTTTATTTATTTGTTGTTTGTGGGTTTATCTTTAGTAATGTGAAGCTTTGTCTAAGACATGATCAACATAATGATCATCGAGGACATTCGAGGTCTAAACATGAAACATGTGTGATCCTTGTTTGTTGATATGCAAGTAATGCTTAGGTCATCTTGGTTCAATTATACTTAGATGCTTTTATTAACTTGCTAAATCAAAACCCTTGTAAGTAATACTTAGGTCATCATGGTTTAATTATACCTAAATGCTTGTATTTTCTTACAACATTTTAAAAGCTCAATGATGAAACAAAGTACTTCAGAAATTTGTACAAGAAGATGACAAGAATCTACATCCATACATATCATATTGCATTCTATTTCATTATAAGCATTTCATCATTATCAAAATTCCAAGTGTCTCAAGATCTACGTTATCCCTTTATCCATTTATCCAAATCATTTCATACATTAACCAAATCATTCTTCTAAATTATCTTTCATTATCCAAATCAATTCTTCTAAAGTGTCTTGTTATTTTATGATTGAGTATACTTGGCATTAACAAAAACAAACCATTTTTGCATATCATAAACATGTCCATAATCATAGAGGCATATCACAAACATGATAAACCATAAATGCATATCATTTTAGGTCATTAGGTTACATAAACATTGTAAATCATAATTGTCCATAACAAGTATCATATAGTCATGTCATCCATCCATATGAGTCTCATGCATAACATTTATCATCAAGAAAATACAAAAACATAGATGTCATTTGCATATTAGATCATCATACATAGGAAAAGTACAAATCATGTAGTACATTTAGAAAATCATCCACATATTCATTAGGTTGTTGTAAACTATAAACATATAGAATCATTGCACACAACATCACATAGATAACATCATGTAACATCATAAAAACATCATATCATAAGTGTCATAAACATCATTGCATCAACATGATAGAAACATCAAAATAGAGCATAATCATACCATTAATCATTTAGATAACATCCATCACATGCAAATGAAATCCATCCATACAAACATCATAACATAGTCCATCAAACACTAGATCATATATATCATCATCATCAAAAGAATAATAATGTCCAAGTGTACAATGATATCAAATAATAATACATCTCGAAATGTCCACAATGTGGTGTATACAAAATGATGCTACAAAATGATACATGTCTAGTAACACCTAGGAGTGGTTGCCTCTTGAAGGTACTGGCTTCTGTGGCTGACCATCTCCACCACCACCTGATGTCCCTACACCTGGCGGTCCCCTAGGTGGCCCCATAACTTTGTCACTCTCCATGAATGTCCGTTGAGACCTACTGCGGGAACTTAGGTGGAAGCTACATGCTCGTCGCTTTGGAGGCACTTCCTACTCATAGAGTGACCACCAGTAGAATATCTCCTGGCTAGCCCTCACCATCTTAGCCACTGTCTAGCCTATAGGACCCTATCCTATAGTCTGATGTACCTACTCAAGTAGCCCCTTTGTCCTAGTATACCGCAGGATAGTGGTATCTCTCTCCAACCTAGCAGTCTGTAGCTCACCCTATAACCAGGTGATCTGTCCCTACATCTGACCCAGCTAAATTTGTTACTAAGCTAGCTGAGCCTACTATTTCCCTAACTGTGTCTACTACTGAGCCACCTAGGCTCGTAACCCTATAATCACCCCATCATCCTGTCCTTGTACAGGAGGCTGTAGAATATCTCCTGGCCAGCCCTCACCATCTCAGCCACTGTCCAGCCTGTAGGACCCTATCCTGTAGTCTGATGTACCTACTCAAGCAGCCCCTTTGTCCTGGTATACTGCAGGATAGTGGTATCTCTCTCCAACCTAGCAGTCTGCAGCCCACCCTGTAACCAGGTGATCTATCCCTGCATCTGACCCAGCTGAATTTGCTGCTGAGCCTACTATTTCCCTAACTGTGTCTACTACTGAGCCACCTAGGCTCGTAACCCTGTAATCACCCCATCATCCTGTTCCTGTACAGGAGGTTGTATCTATCCTGGTACTACCAACTGTGCCTGCTGGGTGGGATCTCTATCTACCCACTGTCTAACCCTCCTGCCATCTCCATCATCTCTATCAGTCCCACCTCCACCTCCACCTCTACCATCATCACCTCCACCTCCACCTCCTCCACCACCTCTACCATCATCACCCCCACCCTTGCCACCCTGGCCACCTCATCCTCCTCATTGCCTCCATCGCCACCGAGGCCCCTCATCATCCTCCTCCCGATCATCTAGTCTCGAGGCCCACTCCCCAGGTCCTGAGTAGTGCAGGAATGGGTGTACAACAAAGTAATCAGCATAATCATGTGTCATACCAGCATCTACAACTGCTCCCCTCATCGGCCACGACTGGTAAGGAATCTGCAAGATCTCTACCCTGAGTGCCTATACCAATTGGATGCGTAACTGCAATGTGGCACCATGCCCAAATCTATAGACGAGACACTCCACATGACAAACTAGAGGATCCATCATATACAAACTGATGTAAATCATGGTAAAGGTGTGCTAGCAGGCACACACCCTAGGCATATTGGGTCCCCTCTGTCGTGATCCACTCCAGGACCCCCCCATCCAACAACAAACCTGTGTGACCTCCTATTAGGGCACACTATCCCTCCAATCAACCCAACAATAATTGACAGAAGAGGTTCGTAGTAGGTAACCATGTCTGCCCAACTGATCTCTTTGCCATCAATCATCTCGTCATCAAAGACTCGGTGACACTCATCCAACCCAGCCCCAGTCTAAGACTCGTACTCCATGAGCTCTTCATCAATTAGAATCTGCAGAATCTGATTTACATCCTCCAAAGTCACAATGATCTCCCTAGTAGGAAGATGGAATGTCCCATCCTTGCTATGAAATTGCTCAACAAGCACAGTCAACATACCAAGATTAGCCTGAATCTTAGGCATAAAGCAAACAAAAGATAAACCAGCTGATCCGAGAATCAGGCAATCAGTCTCTATCAAGTATGGTCTAAGCAACTGTGTCACCGAAAATCACTTCCGAGACATAAGCACATCATTAAGCTTCTCCTGCAATTAGCCAAACACACATTAATCAAGCAAAATTAGCTAAACTGCAAATCTATCTAACAAACATCAAGAACTTAGCTATTTTTAATAGGAAATCTATCCTATCATCTCTCCTAAGATTCTATCAATCTTAGAGATGACCTATCAGTTGGCAAACTTCTATAACGATGCCGACTTTATCAAATTGCTAAGTATTTTGACTATATGAAACAGATGCACAATTCTGTTAATCATATGTGCAGATTCAGGGTGAATGTGCAGCATCCCCTTCTAATTGCGTAGGAAAATTCAAATGCACAGCTTTTGGAGTCAGTTGCGCATATTTACAATGTTTGCATAGAATCATTATAAATGCACAAGAACTCCCTTTATTTGCGCATCTTTTTCATGGATGCGCAGATCCATAACATTTGCGCAGCATTATCACAAATGCACAACATCCCCTTATGAATGTGCAACATTACAACGAATGTCCAGTTCTATCCTATGTTTGTGAAATTAAGGTGTTTATGTAGATTCCTGAGGCATTTGCACAGAATCATGTCATTTGTGCCAATTTGTGGGGCAAATGCATAGGATCATCCTTTCGGTGCATTTACAAAACCTAAGTTTGACGTAGCTTTTTAACCACAATAAATGCACCTAAGCTAAAATTGAAGGTGTACTTACCGCTGGGCCGTACTCTACTGGATAGTTGAACTGTTAGATCCTCTCGAAGCAGTGCAACTCGACTGGAATCTGTTGCATCATGGCTAACTACTCTTAGCAACTGGGCTTTGATCTCCTATAAACTCTCTAGCAAAGACAAGTGTGCAAATGACTAGGAATATGACCCCATACTCCTATTTATAATGCATTGAACCCTAATTGGAGGTGTTTTACCTTGTGCATGCTGGGGCATGTTTTTCATCCAATTTTTCTTCCATGTCAACTAATTTCTTTGAACGCGTAACCTGTCATTCAACCTATCTCATCTTGAGATCGTCTGTCATCTTGTCATCACATTCTTCCTGTCCAATCTCCCGAGGGGACATCCTATCATCATTAACCTGTACCAGGGGCAAACTGGGGCATGTATCAAATTGCAAGAAAACTTATTCTTTGAAACAACGAGATAAAACACATTGCATCAAAGAGGGGAAAAATGTATACACCTAAAAATAGTTAAGTCGAATTAAATAAATATTTAATATTTATTTTATTCTCATTCCTCTATCAATAAATAAATTCAATAGTTTAGTTATATGATTCACATCATCATAATTCTACAACAAATCAATTTATCAATTCTTCTAATGTCATCCCTAATTAAATAACTCTAAATTATTTAATCAATCATCTTATCCTAAAGTCTTCATTCCATAATTCCACATCATCTTATCCACATCATCCAATCCACCTCACTTTACACCTCACCATGTTGCACACATAATTAAATATTTTAATATTTAATTAGCTAATTACCCTCACCCACATGTCCTATTTATCCTCTATTCATCCCTATTTCTTCTCCACATGTGTCCTATCATTTCTCAATCATCTCCAGGGTCTGAGACACTTGTCTTTCAAATCCTAGTTTATCTCTCACATTCCCACAAGTCAAGAGTCCTTCTTCCACAATCTGCTCATAGTTCTTCCACTTTTAACTCACAGGTCTTTGTGAGCACAATGACATGTGGCTTATGGATCCACATATTCCTCTACCTTGTAAATGTAGTAGGAACATTTCCCATGATTATCTCCCTCATCTCCATCTCAACCGTACACGTCACTAGACAACTCCCCCAATCATGGATCTTATGACACTTGGAATGGGTTCATCCTTAGCCTATAAAAGCAAGGTTCTCACACTCATTTTCATATCTCAAGCTTTAGTAATCTTACACTATAGAAATCCTACCAATGTGCCTTTGGCAAAGTATCCTCATTGCACTTGCATAATCTCATTATCATCACAATCATCCAACCATGTCTCCATATCTCCATTATTCATCACCATAGAGTTACATTATTAGTTTAATCTTCATTGGACAATCCAATCATAGCCATTCCCCTATTGTCATCTTCAATAGCAAGGAAGTACAACTTCTGAGAGTTCAAATCATACATAAGATCAATATGAGATAGGCAACAATGGAAGTTACGAGGTGAATCAATTCAACAAGGTATATTTTTGTTTTAGTGCATTTATCTTATTTTCATGGAGGTATTGAATATTTTAGTAGTGTTTACTGCATTTCAAATAATCAATCACAATACCCAACATCTATCCCTAAAGGATTTAATGTGAGAGACCTTTTCTCATCCACTAATGTTACATCTTGGCCAGGGAGAGCATTGGAATGAGAGGAAGGTATAGTGTTGTTAGGAAGGTTAGGTGTTGTATCATTAATAGAGCTATCCATAGTCTTCGCATCTAAGGTTTTTGGACATTCAACTGTAGGAGAAGTAGGATGACTTATGGAATCATCATCATCATCATCATCATATGTTTTAGCTATTAGTTCCAAAGCATTAAGAGAACTTTCACATTCATCATTCACAATTTGTTTTGTCAGATTTTCTACTATCGAAGGGTATGTATTCGTGAGAGATGTAAAGTTGTTGATATCAGATACATAGTCACAGATTTCAAATGAAGAGAATTTAAATATGTCCTTGTGATACATAGCTTGTATATAAGTGAGAACATGAGGATTCATATTAAGGAATTTGTAGAAACTCTCAAAGTTTTTGATGTATGCATGTAAAGATACCAAAGAGCGATGAGATGAAGATACCATAATAAAATGTCTTGTACTATCAATTTCCAATGAAAATTTATCAAATTTATGTTTTAAAATCAATGTAAAATCATATTTTAAAATCTTTCCAGAACTTATGCAAGGAACAAGTGCAAAACTGTATGTGAAAGTGACCTAAAATGCTTGATTTTTCAACTTTTTTCAATGAAACTGAGTGAAAGAAGAGGTGTTGTGAAGAATTTAAAGAGGGAAAGAAATTAATATGCCTAATAAAAGTCTAATTATGTAAAAAATTTCCCCAAAACATGTTTGTAATGCAAATTTAAAGAGTCGATAAGTCAAAACCTAGTGAAAATATGCTAAAATATGCAAATTTTCACCAATTTTCAATGTAAATGCCTAATAGAAAGGGTGTTGTAAGGAATTTGAGGAGGGGAATAATATTATAACCCTAATATTAGTAAAATAATGAAGCAAAATCCTTTACAACACACATATGATGCAAGTCTAGAGAGACGATAAGGCCAAATCTAGTGAAAGATGCAAAATTTTCAAACCCTAATTGTGAAATTAAGACATGAAATTATGCAAAATGATATGTAAATGAGCTATAATCAGAATTATGATGTAAATCGAACTCATCTTAGATCTTAAAATGATTTAAAACCCTACAATGCTCAATGCAAGTGCAATTTTTATGAAAAATGCTAGTTTTTGTTGAAATTTTCTATGTGAAAATACAAAATGAATGCAAAAACACACTAAAATGTAATACTACATACAAAATCAGATTTTAATGAGTGCCTAAGATGAGTAGTAAAATTTGAAACTAAATTTTAGCTACAAACCCTAGTTTTTGAAATTACTAGGTTATAAGAAAAATTCAAAATTTCAAGCAAACCCTAGCAATTTTAATATGGAAAATATAATGTAAAAGATTAAAATATGATGAATTTCTGTAATTTATATTAGATCTAATTTAAAAATTAGAATTTAAATTAAATTAAATTAAAATTAATTCAAATTAAATGAAAATTAATCAAATTAAATGAAAATTAATTCAAATTATTTGAAAAATGACAATTTTTTAAAAATTTCCAAATTTTTTAATTTTTTTTGTAAATTTTCAAATGCAATGAGATGAAAATTAAATAAATGAATGAAATGAATTTCAAATCTAATGCAAAAATCAGAAAATAAATGAAAATTAATTCAAATTAAATCAAAATGCAAGCTAAAAATGCCAATTTATTTCAAAATTTTCAAAATTTTTGATTTTTTGTAAATTTTCAAATGCAATATGAAAATTATAAATTAAATGAAAGTGACTATGAGATCTAATGTAAAAATCAGAAATTAAATGAAAATTAATTCAAATTAAATAAAAATGCAAGCTAAAAATGCCATTTTTTTCAAATTTTTTTGATTTTTTTGTAATTTCTCAAATGTAATATGAAATTGATGAATGAAAGAAATGCAAATCTGAAGTACAACACTCAGCAAGGTGCAAAATTCATTAAAAACATGGGTTCACCAAAATGTTTGTGTTAAAAGGGGGGGAAATGTTTTTGGTTTAAGTTTTAAAAGCAAATCCTTCCTTCACACCAAACATTCAAGGCATATCAACCAAGTTGAATCTCCACTAGTAGGAGCATTCACCTATCAGGTTAGGCTGCCACTTAGAATGATGTGGAAGCTCATATGTATCAAACAATATCTCTATTTAATGCTCAAATGCTTTCAAAAACCTAATTAAGCAAAACAGTAAACAAATTGACGAATTATGACAAATCCTTTTAAGACAAGGTGAAGGACAGAGATTCTTAACTCACTATTTTTGGAAGTTTGGAAGGAGAAAAAGTTAAGGACACTGGGACTAGCATCCAAGTCCAAGGTACTATTTTCTCTGTGGAATCTAGATCTTCTCCCGACACTGATCCTCCCTGTAGCTTCAGTTTCTATGTGTGCAACTTCAGAGGACATAGGGACTAGCGCCTATGTCCTAGAAAATCTCCAATGTCCCACTTTCTTTCAAATCCCAAATCCTTGTTGTCTGCCAACCTCCTCTATAACTCCACTCCATAAAACTTGGTACCTATAACCTGCAATCACAAGGAGTGTGGGAGGGGGTTGTGGTGTTTAGAGGCTTGCCTCGGTCAAGCCCCGGAGAGACATTCAAGTCTTTTGAACACTATTGTCAGATAAGAGTGCATATCCTGACAGGATAGAGGCAAAAATTCAAATGATAAATGATTGAAAACATAATAGATATCACCTTGAAGTGTCAATCTCATGGAAGGAAGATGTTATTCATTGCCATGAGGAGATGGAGTCAAATCTACAAATACAAACACAATAACAATGCCTACTCTAGAACACAATGAATATTTTGAATGCTCTATAATCACAAGTATGCATAAAGTCCATCTAGTTTGCAAATGAAACCTAATCATGCTTATATATGCAACTACAAACATTCCAGCTAAGAATTTCATAATTCAAACTTGAGATGTCGGCATAGGACCTAAGTAACGATTATAAACTGACATAAAAGTTTAGGGCTGACCTAAAATAGGGCAGGACTAGGGCACTAGCGCCCAAGTCCACCCTCCTATTTTAGGTCAAGACTCATTAATATAGCACCTCCTAGGTCCTATTTGCCATAACACTTAGGGGTTTTCTCATCGAGAGTCAAAAATTATCATACAAGATGCTTATAATGCATTCTAAAGACCCAGGAGCTAAACCTTAAGAGGGAAAAGTCCCCAAGGGGACATTTTCTGACATAACACATACATACTTAAGTCTTGCATAAATTTTAGAACTAGGGTTTGGAAAACCTTGCATTCATAGAAAATCTCGCTAGTTTTGAACCTAAGGTTTGTAGCTTGTGAGTTGTTTTGGATATTGTTGCATTGATTAGTTTGCTTAGAGCATTTGCATTTATTGTACCTTGTCATCATTGGTGTTCAAAGAAACTTTACATCTTTGCATTCAAAATTTCAAAAAGAAAAGCTTCACTTTAGAATTTAAAAAAGTATAGTTGTCACTTTGTTTGCACTTAGAAAGGATAAATCATCATAACATAAGTTAATTTTCTAATTTTTGCATTAGATCTGATTGGAATTACAATAGTTAATGATTTCATAGTGTTGCATTGTGCATTTAAATCATTGTTATTACAAAAAGTTGTTAAAAAACTTGCATTTTGTGAAACCTAGTTAGTGTTGCATTCTAGGGCTTATGATTGATAGTTTAATTTCAGATTTTTCCACTGTCATTTGAATTCCAAATCTGATCTTGCATTGCTATATAACATTACAATTGTCATCTTGCATTTAAAATTGAAGATAGGAACAATTTTTGAATTGTTGAATTTTTAAAAAAATCATTGAAATTTGTGCTATTATTGTTGATATTTAAGTGGATTTAAATGGACTTGAATTTAATTAAGGGTATATTATTTCTTCACTTAAACAAAAATCTCAAACCCTTCTTTTTCTACATCATTAATTTCATCTATTTAAGAATCTTGTGTATTACTAAAGCTCGTGGTCACTTTATGAGCTTTGTGACTTGATGCCCTTTTTTTTCCAACACCCTTGTGCAAAGAAGTCTTTGAATTATGGGTTCTAATATTAATGTTGATACATCATAATCTAAAATTCTTAATCAAGTCACACAACCTCCTACTGTACTTATCCCTAAAAGATCAACTTCTCAAGAATCCATTGACATCGATGACCTTGTCACTCATGTTCCTGAATCCCAAATTCAAAAGTTAGACACGGAGTTGGCTAACTTTCAACAATTTGTAAGCTCAGAGCATATAGATGAGGAGGCCATCCCTATCATTGAGAGTCTTAGAAGGTTGTTTCTTGAAGGACAAGAGGGAGTATAAGTCTTGTGTGGCCTAGCTCACATAGTGCATAACAACATTATGTCGACAACTAGTTGTGTTGAAATCATCACCAATGTGACTTCTCCTAATCAAATAGGGACTTAAGTGTTAGTACCAATACCTACACTCCTTATTCCTACTTATTCTTCTACTATTCTTACCACTACCACATGTGTTGGGTTGTCCACTAGGAATCATGTTCGTCATTATAGTGTTGTTCCTTACAATTACACAAATTCCACACCTAATGTTACTCCACCTACATTTAAACCTCCCATTACATTCCAAAAGGCTACTCATACATCATCACCTAGTAATTCCAATTCATTACAATCTCTACCTAATTTAGCTTTTGTTCATACCATAAATCAATTGTTCAAAAATATGATCTCCATCCAACAACAATTGGCTAGCATGAGTAATAGCCAGCCTAAAACCAATATGACAACACATTACATCCATATCCCTTTGTCTTATGCAATCATAAGAACTCCTATGCCTGACAAGTTTGAGACCCCTCGCTTTGAAAAACATAATGGGAGACCATAACAACCATGTGGTAGTTTTTACCACTATGTGTAGTGATTTCCTCTTTGAGGATGCGATCATAGCAAAACTTTTTCCTAGCTCACTCAAGGACATAGCCTTGGATTGATTTTGCTCGCTACCTCCTAATTCTTTAACTATATTTTCATAATTAGTTAATAAGTTCCTTGAGCATTTTCAAGTGAACCTTGGACCTCAAGTCTCTTTGACGGACTTGATTCATTGTAAACAAGGAATGAAAGAGAAAATAATAGACTTTATGGGTTGTTATTAAGCCCTCTTTTCATAAATCCAATATTCTCATCTGGATGTTGTTGTGCAAAGAATCTTTATAGGAAACTTACAACCTCACATCTGTGATAAGATATTGTTGATGCGACATGATTAATTCACCCATCTTTGCATGGCTCTTCGTGATTATCAACTTTTGGTTAGTCAGTATGAACATAATCCCTCATCAGATCTAGTTGGTCAATTTGAGGCCTCTCACAATCATTCATTCAAAAGAAATAACAAGAACTTCATCAAAATAAATACAAATTCAGCTAGTAACATAAGAAAACATGTGGCGGTAGCGTCATCTCCTGCTGTCGTCCCTTATAAATTGAAACCAAAGACAATAAACTTTACACCATTATCAGAATCTCTTCATGCTATCATGACACAACTTTTTCAAAATAATCTCATCAAGATTCCACCTATTAGACTCCTCGATCCAAATAAGATGCAATCATCTTCCTTTGATGAAAAGGCCTTTTGTCCATTTCACCATTCCATTGGCCATGACACTGAAAGATATATGCATCTTAAACATGAAGTTTAAGACCTCATTGACTCCAATGTCATCCAGATTGTTGGTGTAAATGATAAAGAGAATAAATTGGCAGTGACTCCTAATCAAAATCTTCAATTATATACTGATCCTTTACCTAATCATGAACCTAATATTGTTGATATTTGCATAGTGGATGCTTGCCCTCACAAAGAGCGAGTGGATTTAGAACCTAATGCATCTTTCACTCCACATGATGCTACTATCAAAGGTCTTGATGGGCCTCTTTACATTATTATTTGAATCAATGATAAACCTATTTGAGGTTCTATGATAGATCCTATAAGCATGGTGAATGTAGTAACTGAAGAGTTTCTCAACATGCATGGTTTACACAGAGATACACATGATGTATCAGAGATGGCTATTAAAGCACACGATGGGTATATCCTTCCAAATCTTGGTGCTTTAAACCTCAAAGTTAAGGCTAGGCCAAGAGCTTTGGATGTTCATTTTTTCATCATTCCTACATCAGACTTATTTCATGTGAAGTTGGGCTACCAATGGCTCTGCTCCATGAAGGCAGTCCCCTCTATGGTTGATGCAAGAGCATCCAGTGGTGTAAGGGCAATCTTACATCACCCAAAAAAAGATGATGTAAATCAAAATCGTTGATGTTGTTTCCATTTCTTTTCAAAATTCATATTTCTGGTTCCATAATCACTTGAATAATGATGTAGAACTTTTAGTTTTTTCAAACTGCTAAAAATAGAAAACTACCATTTTAGGAAAGTTTGCATTTGGGCACGGATTGAAGAAAAAATTTACAGGAAGCTTCGTAAATAAAAAATAAGACCTTTGGTGAAGGAATCACGCAAAGATCATTTGTGAGCTGAAAGACATTAAAGTTTTTGTTTCTCAAAAAAATGCTTGAAAATTATTCAAATTCAGGTTTGAGGCACTAAACGGTCCTGTACTAGCCCAAAAATGGCCAGAACTAGAAAATTAGCTTCTTAGCACGTAGAGCACTCCATGAGCTTTCCAACGCTTTAAACAACGCATCAATCAGACACTCGGATCAAAAGTTATGGCTCCCGAAAGTTGACCTATTTTTGGAGGGAGATGCAAAATTCAAAATTTGGTTGTTGGCCACCAAAAAGGGGCTATTTATGACTATTTTGGGAACCCTGGGAGGTGTAGAGATAAGGGGGAAAGTGTAGAGTCAAGAATAGGTGGGAAAACAAAAACCTTAGTTGATTTGGGGTTATAGAAGGCAGAAGATTCCATAGTCTTGATATAAGTAGTTGTAATGTGTTGCAGCTTGTGGAGGATTGATTCATCTGATTGTATTTAAGCTTCTGTAATGTAATGAGTTGTCCAAATCAATAAAATAACATTCTATTTTATGTGTACAATTTTTTTTGTTGAGTGTTTTATGATTTACCCCTTTCATCAAGTGGTATTAAAGCCATGTTCTTGAGTGTGTAGATAGATCGCCGACTGTGAGGCAGTTTGCACCAGGACTTGAGGTTGTGGGTTTGCTGTGAAGATCAATATGCCTCCACAAATAAATTGTATTGGGAGGAATGCTTTGATGGAAGAGATTTTTAAATCCATGCAAAGGCAAATCAATGCATTGCAAGAGGAGATGCGAAGTGGGTTTGAGCCAAGAACAAGAGAAGAAAGCGAAGATGAAGCTGAAGAAGAGCTATTTGAGGAAGAACAAGAAGTTGCAGGAGATCCTACATAAGTTAGGTTGTTAAGGGCCATTTCGAAGATCGAAAAGAGGCCCAATATCAAAGTTTCTACCTATTATGGAGATTTGAATCTAGAACAACTTATTGACTGGATCAGTGATATGGAAGAATATTTCGAGTATGAAGATGTGGAGGACCCAGATCGGGTCAAGTTTGCAAAAACAAAGTTGAAGGGCCATGCCAATATTTGGTGGAAGGAGGTCCAGTTGGAGAGAAATAGAAGAGGAAAGGGAAAGATTACCAAATGGGATCAGATGGTGGAAAAACTAAAGAAGTAATTCATTCCTATGGACTATGAGATGGAGTTGCTGAAGAAGCTACAAGGATTGAATCAAGGTAACAAGTCTGTCAAGGAGTATGCAGAAGAGTTTTACAAGATTACTATCAGGACAGGCCATGTAGAGGCTAACCAGGAGAAGGTAGCCCATTACATTAATGGGTTGAGGCCAAGTATTCAAGAGGAGCTAAGCCTGGTCAAAATGACCAACATAGAATATGCATACCAGTTTTCCTTAAAGGTGGAAGAGAAGTTGAAGAAAAGATTTGAAAGAAAGAAGAAGGGAAGAGGTGAAGGTGGAAGGACTAGTGGAAGATCCTATGGAGGCTGAAATGAAGATCCAAAGAAAAGTGAAGAAGCTGGCACCAGTCAAAATCAGAGAGGAGATAATGCATACCGCCCTCGTGACCAGAACAATGATGAGTAAAGAGGAAGAGGAAGAGGCTGACCTGGGAAAGGACCTGGAAGAGGAGGTTTTAGAGGAACCTATTTCCAATGTGGAGAAGATGGGCATTGAGCATACAAGTGTCTGCAACATCAAGGAAGAATGAATGGAAGACCTGAAGGTAATGCACAAGTTACACTTGTAGATGAAGATGTGTAGTCTGAGAATTTTGAAGATGCTGAAAGGGGAGAGACCCTAGTTGTTAGAAGAACCTTGTTGAATGAGGAGAAAGAACCAAATCAAAGGAAGAACTTATTTTGTACAAGATGCTAGTGTGAAGGTAAGTGTTGTGATATTATTATTGAAAGTGGAAGCACTCG
Source organism: Cunninghamia lanceolata (assembly GCA_027924645.1). NCBI lineage: Eukaryota > Viridiplantae > Streptophyta > Pinopsida > Cupressales > Cupressaceae > Cunninghamia > Cunninghamia lanceolata. The sequence continues at coordinate 6,145,785 of BSBN01000771.1, forward strand.
CAATCTTGTTTTAGAGGAGATGGTTAAAATGTTGAAGTTGACAAGAAGAAAGCATCCACATTCATATCAGATCGCATGGTTGCAGAAGGACCATAGAGCTTTGGTCAATGAGCAGTGTTTAATCAAGTTTAAAATTGGTGACTACCATGATGAGGTGTTGTGTGACATCATACCGATGGATGCATGTCATATGTTATTGGGAAGGCAGTGGCAGTATGATAGGTGCGATGTCCATGATAGCCATGCAAACACATATTCCCTAACAAAGGATGGAGTTCATCATAAGTTGAAGCCCTTGAAGGAGGTGGAAGAAAAGGTATGTAGTACTACTAGAATTTTCTTGGTAGATGGTAGAAAAATTTTGGAGGGTATGAAGCATGAGCATTATTGCTTTGCATTGATTCCTAAGATTAGTCAAGAGAAATGTGAAGATGTCCCAGCAGAAGTCTCAAATTTGTTAGAAGAATTTTAGGATATTATCTCTGATAATGTACCAGAAGGTTTACCACCAGTGAGGAAGATAAGTCATCAAATGGATTTGATAATAGGAGCTAGTTTGTTAAATAAGGCAGCCCATAGAATGACCCATGTAGAGACTGAAGAGATGAACAGACAAGTTCAGGAGTTGTTGAGGAAGGGACTGATAAGGGAGAGCCTAAGTCCATGTGTGGTACCTATAGTACTAGCACCGAAGAAAGATGGAGAGTGGAGGATGTGTACATACTCCCGAGCCATCAATAAGATCATGATCAAGTACATATTTCCATTGCCTAGAATAGATGACATAATGGATTGTTTGAGTGGAGCCAAGTACTTCACGAAGATTGACATGAAGAGTGGGTATCACCAAATCCAAATAAGAGAAGGAGATGAATGGAAGACAACCTTCAAGACAAAGGAAGGTTTGTATGAGTGGTTAGTCATGCCATTTGGGCTAACCAATGCACCAAGCACATTCATGTAGCTCATGAATGAGGTATTGAAAGAATTTTTGGGAAGTTTTGTTATTGTTTATTTAGATGATATTTTGATTTTTAGTCAGACTTGGGATGAGCATCTGATGCATATCAGAAGAGTTTTAGAGAAGCTGAGGGAGGAGAAGTTGGTGATTAATCTAAAGAAATGTAGTTTTGCAAAGGAGTTGGTATACTTGGGATTTGTTGTCTCAGAGGAAGGTCTTAAGATGGACCTAGAAAAAGTAAGGGCTATCATTGAATGACATATGCCAAGGAGTGCTACAGAGGTATGATCTTTTCATGGTTTGGCAAGTTTTTACAAAAAGTTTATCAGGAATTTTAGTAGCATTTGTGCACCCCTGACTGAGACAATGAGAGGGGATAGAAAAGAGTTTAGATGGACTCCAGGAGCAAACAAGAGTTTTGATACATTGAAGCAGAAAGTCACAGAGCAACCTATATTGGCACTTCCATATTTTAATAAGGTATTTCAGGTAGATTGTGATGCTATTGGTAGTGCTAGGAGCTATTTTGAGTCAAGAAGGTAAGCCCATTGCCTATTTTAGTGAGAAGCTTAATGATGCCAAGAAAAACTATTTTGTTTATGATTAGGAATTTTATGCAATAGTTTAGGCTTTGAAGAAATGGAGACATTATGTGTTGCCAAAAGAGTTTGTTTTATATACTGATCATCAGGCTTTGTAGTATCTTAATAGTCAAGGAAAGTTGAACCAGAGGCACTTAAAATGGGTTGAGATTTTGCAGAGCTATACTTTTGTTTTGAAGCATACGAGTGGGAAGTCCAACAAAGTTGCAGATGCCATGAGTAGAAGGCAAAATTTGTTTACAGAAATGAAAATAGAGGTTGTTGGGTTTGATGAGCTCAAAAGTGTGTATCCTAAAGATCTAGATTTTGCAGAGGCTTGGAAAGCTTGTTCAGAATCTGTTACTTTGGACAGGACAAAATGGTTGGATTTCATAATCCAAGATAGCATGTTGTTTAGGGGAAGCCAATTGTGCATTCCAAGGAGTTCCATGAGAGAGAACTTGATAAAGGAGAAGCATAGTGGGGAATTAGCTGGACACTTTGTTCGAGATAAGACCATTGCTATTGTTGGTGATCATTATTATTGGCCACAGTTACAACATGATGTGAGGAAATTTGTGCAGAGTTGCAAAGTGTGTCAGATGGAAAAAGGAACAAGTCAGAATATAGGTTATATCATCCATTACCTGTACCAGAGAAGCCATGGGATGATATTAGTATGGATTTTGTTCTTGGTTTACCAAGGACACAGAGAGGACATGATTCCATTTTTGTGATAGTAGACATATTCTTGAAGATGACACATTTTATTCCTTGTAAGAAGACTAATGATTCTTTTCATATTGTAGAGTTATTTTTTAAGAGGTGGTAAGACTACATGGTCTACCTAAGAGCATAGTTTCAGATCGAAATACCAAGTTTGTTGGCTATTTCTAGAGGACACTGTGGAAGAAGTTGAAGACAGATTTGAAGTTTAGTTTTGCACACCATCCACAGACTGATGGACAAACAGAAGTGGTGAATAGGAGTTTGGGTAACCTACTACAGTGCTTAGTAGGAGATAAGCCCAAGGGATCGGATTTGATTTTACCACAGACATAATTTTCTTACAACACTTCTGTCAATAGGAGTACTGGTAAATCACCATTCCAGATTGTATATGGAAATAGTCCAAGAAATGCTTCAGAGTTAAGGAAGCTAGACAAGGGAGAAAAGACAAGTGCCAAAGGTGAAGACTTTGCAGAACACCTGAAGAATTTACATGAAGATGTGAGAAAGCACATTAATAAGATGAATATTCAGTACAAGGCTAAGGTAGATCAGAAGAGGAGATATAAGGAATTCCAGGTAGGAGATGAAGTCATGGTTCACTTGAGAAAAGAAAGGTTTCTAGTTGGAACATATAATAAGTTGAAAATGAATAAGTTTGGACCATGCAGAAATATGAAGAAGCATGACTCAGGAAATGCATATGAGGTAGAGCTATCAAGTGGGATCAACATTTCCCCTGTTTTCAACATTATTGATTTATTAGAATCTCATGAAGGTGGAATAGAGAATGAACCAATAGAAGAATAGTGGAGTATTCCGGCATCTACTTCAAAGGAGGAGATAGAAGAGATCTTGGATATCCATGTGGGAAGGAGTACTCAGAATAGGCAATATGAAGAATATCTGGTGAAGTGGAAAGGAAGTCCTGTTGAAGATTCTTCTTGGTTATCTAAGGCAGAAGTGGACCATTTGGGGTTTTCCTCAAACACCTGAGATGTGACAAGGTCACTTCTCAAAATTACCCTAGGTGTCTGATGCAAGAGCATCTAGTGGTATAAGGGAAATCTTGCATCACCCAAAAAAAGATAATGTTTCAAAATCATTGATGTTGTTCCCATTTCTTTTCAAAATTAGTATTTCTGGTTCCATAATCGCTTGAATAATGATACATAGAACTTTCAATTTTTCCAAACTGCTAAAAATAGAAAACTGTAATTTTAGGAAAGTTTACATTTGGACATGGATTGAAGCAAAAATTTATAGGAAGCTTCGTAAATTAAAAATAAGACCTTTGGTGAAGGAATCATGCAAAGATCATTTGTGAGCTGAAAGATATTAAAGTTTCTCTTTCCTGAAAAATGCATAAAAATTATTCAAATTCAGGTTTGAGGCACTAAATGGTCCTGTATAGGCCCAAAAATGGTTAGAACTAGCAGAGTGGGTTCTTAGCGCATAGAGTACTCCATGAGCTTTCTAATTCTTCAAACGACACGTCAATCGGTCACCCGGATCAAAAGTTATGGCTCTCGGAAGTTGACCTATTTTTGGAGGGAGATGCAAAATTTAAACCTTAGCTATTGGCTGCCAAAAAGGGGCTATTTATGACTATTTTGGGAACCCTAGGAGGTGTAGAGATAAGGGGGAAAGTGTAGAGTTAAGAATAGGTGGGAAAATAGAAATCCTAGCTAATTTGGGGTTACAAAAGGCAGAAGATTCCATAGTCTTAAGATAAGTAGTTGTAATGTGTTACAACATGTGGATGATTGATTCCTCTGATTGTATTTGAGCTTCTGTAATGTAATGAGTTGTCTAAATCAATAAAATAACTTTCTATTTTCTATGTGCAATTTCTATTGTTGAGTGTTTTATGATTTACCCCCTTCATCAATGGTTCGTAAGTGCTTAAAATTTCCATTTGAGGGATGTGTGCATATTGTACATCACAGTTAGTATCACCCCATTGCTCACAATGGACATTTTACACTTGACTACTTCTGGCCACAACTAGTTGGAGATGCTCAACCTAGAGAGGATATATTTTTCTTATCATATCAAAAGTTTACAACAAAGAAAATAATAGAGTTATCACTTAGTAATATTCCTCCTTGTGATGTTCCCAAACCTCCTTGATCTTTTGAGGCTATGACAGTAGTTCCTCCTGTCCCGTAGGTAGTGAATGAAGCTAAGCCAAAATCAAAGGTTCTTCCCTATTCCTGAGAATTTGGTAGATATGCCGAGGTTCCCCATCTACCATCCCTCAAAGGACAATTCGGAAACCTTCGTGCACAAAACAGACCTCCCCGCAATCGCAATATAAATTTTGTACCACCTGCCTCTATGGAGACTAGTGCAAATTAGTCGGTTGTGTGTATTATTTTTCCTAAGGTTTCTCAACCACTTAGGGATGCTCATGTACTTCCACTTATTTCACAAGTTGAGAAGGAAGAGCAGCCCACATTGAGAAACACTTCTCCCGTAGTCTCCTAGCCTTCGGTGGTTCCTCCTATTTCTTCTAATGTTCTTGAAGCAAAGGAAGAAAAGGAGCACACATTGGAAGATACTACAGTTCCCCTCATGAAGATCACAAATAAAGCTAATCAAAATAAGATTGTGATAGAAAGAAAGACACACGTCATTCTATGGCTCGCCTTGCCGTAGAAGAAGAGAATCTCCCTCCTCATAAGCGTTTATCACCGACAGATGTGAAACATACATCTTCTACTGCTTCGTCTACTATAGAGAAGGATAAAGATCTGTGACCCACTATGGAACCTATTGTAATGTATTCTGATAGGGAATATGAAGATAACAATGTTACAAGTATGACTCTTATTCCTTATACCTCAACATGATATAGTTCCTCTTGCATCTTGTCCACTTTCCCAAATTGGTGATGAGCAAGATGGGGAGGAGGATGATTTTCTTTAGGTTGACTCACAAGTGAGGTACCTTTCTTTTTTATTTTTATGTTATGAGTGTATGTGATTGTTTTCCTCTGTGATGTGTTGCTTGGTATATTACTTGTATTGTTGTTTTTGTTGTTAATCTCTCTTTGGATGACCCTTTTCAGCCTTGTAGGTGCAAGGATACAAAGGGACCAAAATCCGTTGTGGCATTCTCTCTATGTGTATCATCATTCTAATTCTATATGTTGTAACTTGTGTTGTTTTTGTGTCATTTGGGGATGATGCAAGGCGTAGGATGCTTTGACATTCTCCCTTGTTGACCCAAGGGATGTTTGTTTCTTGACTTTATGTGATACTTCTTCCTTTGTCTTCATAGTTCTACTAACTGGTGGATGATGACAGTTCTATATATATAGTCTCAAGATATCTCCTATTATACAACCATTTATATAATGACGCCAGTTAAGTAGATCCCTTTGTGTTATTTTTTTTGTTGGTTAAGGTGACACCTTGTTGCCATGCTCAGTGTCTTACCATGACTACACAAGCCATTATGTATCATGCCTGTAGCATTGCCTTAGTTTGCCTTTTGTGGGTGCAACCCCTTTGTGTGATGTAGTTTTTGGAAACACATATCTTATGGGCATGTGCTTCCAGAAAGCTCTCGTGTTTGCTTTGTGGTTTGTTCTACCTTACAACAATTGCTCCCTGATAGGAGTTAGTAATCACTTTAAGGTGGGGGCATGCATCATTCTATGCTATCTATTTGGTTACATACTTGTTGATGTGGAACTCACCTAGTGATTCGTTGGTCCTCACTAGCCCATGATTTTTCCTCCTTGGTCCATGAGCCACCAAGTGCAACGAAGTTGGCTAACCCATGTTTTTGCACATGAGTTGTTGCAGTCACCTAGTAATTCAGCGATCCTTACTAGTGTGTGATCCACATTATCACTTCTCTTCACATGAACTCTAGCATCGGATTCATGTGCCTTGTGTGTTTTTCCTATGTGTGTTCCTTTGTTTGTCTCCTTTACGTATTATGTTTAGCTTATGCTTTCATATAGTTTCCATGTGCCTTATATGTATGCTTCATGTCAAGCATGTATGCATTGTGTATGGCATGTATTACCTTTGTGTATTGCGTGTCTTTCACATGTATTCCTATGTATGCTTTTACTACTCCATGTATGTGTCAATTGTGTTACAATGTCTTGCGTACTTATGTGTTTGCAACCTTAGAATCCTAAGTTTGGGGGTTACTCATAGACCACAACTTGGTGGAATTATTTGGCTTCTATGTTCGTGTGTTGTGTTTAGGTCAGAGAAACAGGTTTCTAAAGTTGATTTTTGGGAAGAAGGTAGAGTAGGAAGATACAAGTCTGGTGATCCCTGAGATTTTGTAAAACCCTAGAAAAGGCCTAGGGTACCCAAGTGCCCTGGTCTTGGGCATTTATGCTACAATATCCAAGTTCTAAATCCTCCTTTGACCTAGTTTAACTTCTTAGGCTAGATCACTCTTTTCTACATTACACATACAATAAAACATGTCATTTCATCATGGCATCCATAAGCATCAATTAGAACATAGTACTTTGCATTTTTATATATGTGAATCACATCCATTGCATATATCATAAACATAAAAAATAACAAAAATAATATCACTTGCATTATCATATGTGATCAGCATAGGTGTGCATAGACATAATTTTTTTTATCAAACATACATAATTAAAAGTCCTGTCCAACCATATGCACCAAAAAGGAAGAAAAGTAGATAACATCAACTAAGAGAACATATAGATCGATACAGTTCTAGTTTGGCAAGTTAAAGAAGCTTTAAGTACAACTTACTCCATCAAGAAAGCTCAAAATTGAGTAAGAACTATGCACACATGAGTGTTAAATCTTCCCCATGCAATGGGGCAACTATCTCATAAATGAAGCAATAAGGAAGGTCACTTAAGGACATCTTGACTAACAGAGTCACCAAGGCTCCTACTTTAATGTTGTCTCCTGCTATCTACAACATCTGAAGGTGTAGAGGCCCTATGCGTGTGACTTGCTGAAGGAATGTGACTATGTATCTATGAACCCAATGGTTCTACAAAAGAATGAGCTTTATAAATTGAAGAGTGTCTCTGAACATAGAAACTGGCCATTTGTCAAAGCAAGGCATTTTAGCCTCCAATGTAGCAACTCTAGTGCACTAAGAAGCTAGGTCCTGACCAACATGGTAAGTTGGAGCAAGAACATTAGTTTGATGACTTGCAATGATAGGTTGTCTAACATCAACCAAAATGGCTTCCTTGGTGCATCCACTAGTAGGAACTAAGACATTCGATGAAGCATCTTTGATAAAGTATCTCCACTAATCAATAATCCATAAAAAGAGAAGCAAAAAGAAGTTAGTCCACATTAGAGTGAAAGTATCAAAAGGAAGTGCTAAGGATTAGATTAGTTAGTACTCACAAGGATCTCTAGGTTGCTATGATGAATCTCCAATCCTCATTTCTTCCTCTCTCAGCTCTACAAAGGGGATCATCTAATGTCTAGGAGTGGCATTTGCTATCACTACCTCCTCATCCTCCCCAATATTAATAATTTGATGTAGCCTCATTTGTCTCCTCTTTAGGTATGTAGTCCTCTTCAAACTCATCCTCAAGCTCCTTAGCTTCCTCATCTTGCCTACCTTCTCGTTGTCTCTACAGTGGTCATGACATCAAAATCCCTCATATAAATATGACCCACTAAAGTCTCCCACACCGAGAATCAATTGTCTCTTAAATAGACATATAACAAATGGGCACTAGAGAGAAGTCCACTAGAATCTCTCCACCAAACTATTGAGGCACTCATGCTGCAGGATGCTCCTTTATCATGTCATTTTGATCTATCAAGTGGGAAACATCTCAGTAATAGATTCAAGCAGCTCTATCACCTAGCCATAATCCCTCCATCTCTCTGTAGGGATCTATAATGAAGTCATTATCTATCAAAGTAGCCACTGCTCATGTAGTCACATCAAAAGGATCCATCATGCCCCATTGCATAGCTCTAGGAAGTGTTTGATCCGAAGGGGCATCTTACACTAGAACAAAATGATGTGCTAAAAAATCCATAACATGATGAGAGAAGGGAAATTAAAATCTAAAACTCCCCATTGTGTTATTTTATACAAGTCTTGATAAACTAAGGCCAATATGTCAACACGCCATACAAAGACTATGCCTTGCTCTAAACATTGTATGATTGGTACACAATACCATCGAAGCATAGGCATCTTCTTGCATCCCAACAAGCATGAAGTAATCCAACCTATCAAGACCTTCCATACAATTGGAATTTCAAGTCTAGGAACATAAGTGAGATGGACCCTGAGATAACCTCCAGGATGGATCACTCCCATCACCGCATGGACCCTTTTTACCTTTCCCATTGCTTAGCTGACCCCTCCTTTTTGCTTATTGAGGGTCATCCCTAATGTTTTTCAGGGTTGCCCCTAGTGTTCCTAGGTACCTCTTGGGGCTACCCCTAGTGTTCTTGGATCACTCAGGTGACCTTGACTGGAAAAAGGCATGACTCTATCATTTTTAAATCTACGTATCATTTCATCTTTTTAGCTTTTTGACTTGATTTTTACCCTGTTTGAACTTAATTTTTTTTGTGCCAACTCACTCCTTGTCTCACTTTATTTCCATTATGAATTTATGATTGAATTTTATATATTTAATTTTTTGAATGATCTCTTTAAATTTTCTTTTTTTTCTCTTTGACTATTCATGGATTGTCTCTATTTTCTTCTTGAACTTTGCACTTTTTTGATCTTATCTCCTCTCCCATTTTATCCTAGATTTTCACCTATAAATACTTCTATTCTCTTCATTATTTTTCATGCTTGGATGCCTTCACTTCTTTTCAAGTGCTCTCATAATGCTTCTCAATTTCTTCAAGCTTCTATATAGACCTTGACCATTTTTCTTATTATTCTTAGATTAGATATTTCCTTTAGGATAGATATCTTTGGAAGCCTTAGCCCAACAAGCTTCTCATACAAGTTCTGATCCTCTTTTTCTTTTCAGCCTCACAAGAAATAGAGCTTCTTTTATTTTGATTTCCCATACAAGCCATAGAGATTCTTGATATTTTGATTTCTTTGCATCTTGTTCCTTCTTCTCATTATCAGGTGGAGTACCCCATTGTTGCGGAAGAGGGCATTTAGATAAAAGATGGACCTCTAAGGAGTATTTTCCTAGCATTAGCATGATCAAGTAAAGGTTCATTTTTATATTTCATTAGTAATTATAAAACACTTTGTATGTGTGGAAGTAAATTTTCATCTTCAAAAATAAAGTTCTTAATATTATAAGAAAAAGATTGCTTCTTCATTTCCCTTTATATTCTTAGATTAGTTACATTTCTTCTTTTGTTTAATCACTTTGCATTTAGGGAAGTAAGTTTACATGTCTTCAAATTCTTAAAAAAGAAAGTTCTTAATATAAAGAAAAGTTTATACTTATTCATTTATTTTTCCATTCCTACAAAGGATTACTTCTTTTTGCATTCATAGATCAATTTGTATTGAACAACTTGTATTTAAGTAGATCTGCATCTCATAAAAATAAAAGTTATTTTTCAATGTAGGGAAAATATTGCTTTTTCATTCCTAGGTTAAATTGAATTGTTCTTTCTTTTCAATTATTGTGATATCAAAATTAAAAACACAAAAAACATAGTTAAATTGTATCCAGGAAAAATCATTTAGTTTGCATACATATTTCTTCATAGTATTAGACAATATTGAAAATTCAAAAAAAGAACAAAAAGAATCACATACATGCATATAGTTTAAATTGCATTTAGAAACTTCATAATCAACCATGTGTAACTTTCACATTTGGACATTCAAGCCCTCATTTTCATCATGAGGCAATCAACCCAAAAACATAGGCAACTTAAGCCCTCATTTTTATCATGAGGCATAGAGAAACTAGATCATACAACACAAACTTTTGAGCACTCACATTCTCTTTGCTAAGCACTTGATGTGCCCTAATGTGAGAGAGAATTGGGTAGAAAAAGAATTAGAGGAGATAAGAGAAATATTCCTGAAACACAAAATCTAGGGAACACAAAAAATCAGGAAAAAGAAGAATCAAGAAAATAAAAAATTCAAGAATAGGAAAACATCCTTAGCCAACTTCACTTATAAAAAAGGAGATGTTTAGAAGAACATAGAAACTGAGGATACTAACTTCTCGACGAGATCCTTGAGTTAGAATGAAGAGGACTTGAGATCTTTCATCTTTATGCTACCGACAAACTTGATCATCTTAGGGAAAGCTATACTCTAGGACAAGTAGTAATTACAACAACTACAATTTCAGAAAGCATCCAAAAAACACAAAAACAAAAATAAGAGGAAGAAGGAGAAGAAGAAACTGATGAAAATGATTGCAATGAGGATGCCTTGCCAAAAGATGTGATTGCAACAACCAAGGCCCATGAAGTCCCACTCCTGAGGGAGACAAACATCTCCTTAGTGTCGCCTCTACTTCACTAGCTATTGTTGCCAGAGTGGAAGTGACTGGAGGATCAACTTTACTGTAAGGGTTCTCAATCCTCCCATGTGTCACTTCAGGGCTTGACTCTTCACATAATGCTTGGGCTTGGTTCAAAATGTCACACGTACATGAACAAGTTTTGGATTAGGAGTAAAAAATTTAGATTTTAGTGTTTCATCATAGTGTTTTTTTTGCATTTGCATTCCAATCTTTACATTTACATATTGTATATTTTAACAAATATACCTTCATCCTAGGGTTTGTTCTATTAGTTTGTACATTGAGTGCTGTATGCTTTTGCATGAGTCTTATAACCTGCTGCCCTAATAGAAATATTTTTTAAGGAGAAGTATTAGATTGATGGATTCTAGTGCACCTAAAACCAACGGTGTTCCTACATCCAAACATCCATTGAACACTTTCTTTACAAAAGGAGAAACACAAATTTTGAAAGATGTCATTCCTCCTACAACTACAATGGAAGAACAAATATTTCATGATGTTGAGGACCCTATTGAGGTGATAACACATGTACCTGATGCTCAAAAAATAAACAAACTTGATAAAGAACTAGCCAATTTTCAAGCATTTATGGAAAATGAAAGGATAGCAGAAGAAGCTATACCTACAATTCATAACATAAGAGAGTTGTTAAAAGAAGGACAAGATGGTGTTATTGAAATTCAAGTTTTAGTGTATATAGTGCATAATAATGTTATACCAGTGACTGAATGTGTGAATGTTATTAATAACATGTCATCATTGTCTCATACACAAGTATCGACACCTATACCAACTACTGGAATGTCTACATTTACATCAACAGTTCTAACTACTAATGCACATACTTGTAGTAATGCTACCACTGGTATTGGAGTATCTACTGGAACTAATTCACAAAACTACAAGGTTGTGGGATTCAACTATCAAAACAAAACCACCTAGGGTGACTTCTTTTATGAATAATCACTCTCAACCACCACTCAATCTCACTTATTCTCAACCACCTCTTACCTACAACTATTCTCAACCACCTTCCACTAACAATTACTCTCAACCACCTTTCATTACCACTCACAATCAATCTCCTCAAAATTTCATGACCACAACTTCAAATTCTCAAACCGCATCTCCTAATGATGCCCTCTTAAACCAACTCTTGCAAGGGATGACCTCTTTACAACAAAAGGTGACAAGCTTGACAAATTCTTTACAACCTAATATACCAACTTATCATGCCCATAATCTTCTATCTTATGCAATCTTGAGAACTCATATGCCTGAGAAGTTCAAAACTCCTCACTTTGAAAAATATGTTGGAAAAGGTGATCCTAATACTCATGTGGCAGCATTCATGGCTATGTGCAGTGATTTCTACTTTGAAGAGGACTTATTAGCAAAAAAATTCCCACGATCTCTCAAAGGTACTTCTTTAGAGTGGTTTTGCTCTTTACCTCCGAATTCTATACATTTTTTCTCTCATCTAGTTGATCAATTTTTACAACACTTTCAAGAAGACATTAGACCTCAAGTCTCATTGATTGATTTAGTTCATTGCAAACAAGGTCTGTAAGAAAAGTTAACTAAGTTTATTAGTCTGTATCAAGCTCTTTATGCACAAATTCAATACCAAATGAATGATGAGGATGTTTAGAAGGTATTTATTACAAATATATAGCCTAACATCTGCAATAAGATCCTCTTGATGAAGTATAACTCTTTTCAACATTTATGCACAACCCTTCGTGATTACCAACTTTTGTCTAGTCAGTATGAAAACCAAAACTCATCAACTCAAGTTGGTCAATCCATGGGTGGATCTTCACAAAAAAAATTAAGAGGAATAATAAGAGTTTCATCAAGGTTAATGGGTAAATTCAAACAATTTTTCACAAGTGTTCGCTATCACTAATCTGAAAAGGACATCGTTTCAGAATGGACAACAACAAAGACAATTCACTCCGATATCTGCCTCCTTACATTCTATCATGAATCAAGCAGTGAGTAAAAATCTCTTGAAGCTTCCTCCAATCAAACCATTGGATAGTAGTAGAATGCAAGGACCTTAATTCGATGCTAATTTTTTTTCATTATCATCGAAAACAAGGGCATGATACTGAATGGTGTATGCATCTTAAACATGAAATTCAAGACCTCATCGACTTGAATGTTCTACAAGTAATTGGTGTGAATGACAATGGAAATAAGTCAGTTACTCCTCTAAATCAGAATTTATAGATCTTTACTAATCCATTACCTAGACATAATCATAACGATATGATGGAACAAAATACAGTAGAGCAGTAAGATGACTATTAGGGTTATGATGAAATAGTGGGCATGATAGAAGTGGATAAGGAGAAAATTGAAAATTCACCTCGTCCATGAAGAAATGGTATTTATGCTGAGGTTCCTCCTCCATTATCCCTCCAAGGATCGGGAGTCAACCAAAATGCATTGGAAAGACAAATTGAACAACCGAAATAAGAGATTTTGGTATAGGAAAAGGTTGATACGGTGAAATATAGTCCATTTCACTACAAAAGACTGACTCATTGGAATAAGAAATCAAAGGATCAAAAAAGAATAAGGCAGTTATCATCAATGGGAAATAGTACATTTGATTCTCATCCTCGCAAAAAATAGAAGGTTCGAATGTACAATGATTTGACAAACAAACACCAATTGATCATCCTAAAAATACAAATCAAACAAATGCAAACTGTTCACACTTTTTACAAAACTAGATGGAGCACCTTTCTAAGATGCTCACAAGTTTGATCCTTTCTTAGCAAGAGGTAAGTATTTCTATCCTTGGTGGTCACCTATGTCGTAGCATTATTTGCTCGTTTATTTGACCTCCCCTCCTGTGTTCCCCCTGTAATGTGCTATGTGTTGTTTAGGCCTCCTTGGATGACCCTTGATCTCTTGTAACGTCAAGGATACCAGGAGATTGCCTTTGTTGTGACCATTCTTCTATTTGTATCATCATTCTTCTATCTTTCTTCTCCTTTATTTGCATTATTGTGTGTTCTATCTTAGGCGCATAGCGTTGCAGTTGATGACCCAGGGGCATCATCCTACATGATTGTTCCTAAGACACTTCCTCTCCTCTCTCATATTATTGTTTACCTTCTTCTAGTGATTCTATCTAGTCGGTGGACAACGAAAAACAAACATATACTGATACAGACCATGTGTCCCTTCAGCAAGCAAAGCAAAAATGGACCTAGTCCATATATGACGATGAGGTTGATATATATATCTTATGCTTGGCTAGTAGAATCACTCCGTGTGATATTTGATGTTGTCTTATCTTTGCTAAAAAATCATAACAATACATCAGCTTCGTGCACTTTGATTGTTTTCGGTGTCTCGCCTTGTTGTTACACTCAGTTCTGAGATGCCTGCAGTATAAGCCCAATGGCTATATTCAGACTCGAACCCATTTGTGTAGTCTTTACTTCTTTTTTTTCATGCATAGCTTTCATGTTTTTCTTAGATTAAGATGTGTTTGTGGGAACATTCAGCGATCATGAGAACATGTAACCTTTGGGGGAATGGGCTTTGGGAGAGCTCTTGTTCCCTTGTGTGTTTTCCCTCTACCTTAACGTGCTTGATATTGGTACATGATATCAACCACCTTTAGGTGGAGGAATATAAGGTAAGTTGTTTGATGATTTTGGTACTAACGAAGCATGTTTGTAAGCCCTCTACAGAGGTGGGATGTTGTATCTCCAGCGCAAGTGCACATCTTTATTCTATATTGCAATCAAAAAGCTCTTTGCGGAGGTGGGATATCGTGCATATATTTTTATTCAAAATCCCTCTGCGGAGGTAGGGATGGTGTATCTCTTGAGCTAGTGCACATCCTTTTTTATTTCAAAAGTCCTCTAAGTAGGCGGAGTTGGATCTAAGAATATCTTCCCTTCAGTGTCTCTTTGGTGTTTTTTGTGGCATAAGCCCAACCATTAGGTGTGTCTACATAGTGTTTTTGAGATGGTGGGAACATAGCAATAAGCTCCTTCCATCACCTTGTTTGTCATGTTTAAGATGTATAGTATGTCTTTGGCATGCTATAAGGCACTTGTGTTTTCCATGTGTCTTCCGTGTGTTTTCCCTCATGTGTAGTTTCAAGGGTGTGGTGAGATGCCCCTCCTACACTCAGGTTTTGTATGGCATGTTTTCTCCCAAGCATACTCTCAAGGGTGTGGCCAAATGACCCTCCTATGCTTTGGGTGTTGTATGGTGTGCTTGTTCTCAAGTGTAGTCTCAAGCGTATGGTGAAATGCCCCTCCTACACTTTGGGATTTGTTTGGTGTGTCTTCTCCCCCATATGTAGTCTCAAGGGTGTGGTGAAATGCCCCTCCTACATAAATTAGGGTTGTGTGTTGCATTTTTACTTTCCATGTATCTACATTCATTTATATATGAGAAAATGAAAAAGAAATAATCACTGCATTCGTTGTATTCGTTGTGTTTTGCATGTCTTCAATACTTTATTCTCTGTGTCTTGCATGATTGTTACTGTCTTCTCCATGTTTTGCGTGCTTGTTACTATCTTTATTGTGTTTGGTGTGTCTACGGCATGTTTTCTCTAATGTCTACATGAGACTACAGTCTAGAAATAGTTCCTCAATCTTTGCATATGCATTAGCTTCAAGTGCCTAGCATGTTTGCTATGTGTTTGACCATAATTTAATGCATGTATGGCTTGTAAGATCATACATACATTAAAGTGGGGGCTAAATGTTCTATCATAAAATGTCCCCCTAGGACTTTTACCTCTTAAATTTAGCTCTTGGGTCCCTTATTTTTCATCATGCATGTTAAATTTAACTCCTAAGACAATGGCCTGAAACCCATGTCAAACGAGGCTTGAGGGACATTGTTTAGATTAACCCTGCCTTAAAATAGGACCCAAGGGCTTGGGTGCCCACGCCCTTGTCATGCCTTGTTTTAGGTGGGTCCCAAATTTGAATGTCAGTTTTGTGACCATTAAAAGGTTCTATTGCCGACATCTTAAGTTTGAATTATGAAATTTGTAGTCGGAATGCATATATAAGAATGTTTAGGGTTTCATTTGTAAACTAGAAGATGACTAGAAGATGATTTTGATATTTTGGCGAACTTATGATTTTAAAGCATTCAAAGCATTCATTATTGTAGAGCGGAATATTGTTGTTGTGCTTGTTATGTAGATTTGGCTTCATCTTCTCATGTGTTGAAGGATCTTCATCTATATGCGAACTACACCTTCGAGGTGATATCTATTTGTGTTGAATCAATCATTTATCAATTTCTTTTTTCCTCTATCCTGCAAGGATACACACTCTTTATCAAACAACGACATTGGAAGTCTTGAATGCCATTCCAGGGCCTGACTAAGGCAAGCTCCTAAACACCACAACCCCTAACCCCATTCCTTGTGATTGCAGGTGATAAGTGTTGTATCTTGCAGAGTGGAGTTGCAAAGGTTTGTGACAGAGTGTATAGATTCTAAATCTGAGAAGAAGAGTACTCCAAGGGCTTGGGCACCTACCCCGAAGCCCTCTGGATTTGCAGGCTTGAAAACCTCTGGGACAGTGGTGAACAGTAGCAGACAACTTTTGAAAATCCCTAAGGAAATTCCTACCTTGGGCTTGGGTGCCTTCTCTTTAGCCCCTAACTTTTCTGCATCTTGAATCTCAAAATCTGGTATATATCTACTCTGAATATAACATTTCTATGTGTGAGCATTTGTTGGAATTCATCTGTTTACTTACGATTTTGCATAATTAGGGTTTTAAGCATAATTGGGCATTAAATTAATGCATTAATCAGTAAATTCCAAATTTCCCTATCATTACAAGTGATAACCAACCTGTAGGTGAATCCTCCTGAAAAAGTTGTGATTCAACTCCGTTAACTATCCTTGAATGTGTGTATTGAAGGGAGGATCTAGGCATATCATAAAATCAACCTTATTCCTAGTTTTCCTACATAACACAAGCTATAATGATTGGCACTTTATACATAGTGCATTGAACAACTTGTTTATAATTGCATCTAGTTGTTACAATTTCAATAAAGTGATACAAAGATAAAAGTATAATCTTAGAGAAAAGTTATATCAAAAAAATAACACTCTCAAACTTTCCAAAAATTGCTCATTGATTGGAGTCTATATGATAAATTTACACACATTTGAAGTTGCAAAAATTGAATATTTGAGAAACTATAAATTTTAGACAATTTGGATGTGATCAATAAAAAATTTCTACATCAATTCATAGTACACAAAATCTTCATTCATTTTAAAATTACAAGAATAAATACCTCCATATGGTTGAGAAAAGGCCTCCTAAACATTTCCTATAAATTTAAAACAACCATTAGAGAGGGGTAGAATTTCTTGTGACAAGAGGTTGGCACCCAAGTAGTGAGCTAGTGGTGCCACTAGTGGAGTTGGCATCCTAGTAATAAATCTAGGTAGTGCTACTTGGGTAGTTAAGTGAAGGTGACCACGGTCAATCACAGTGCTATGGTGGGGAATTGGTGGGGCATGGGCTACAAGGCAATAAAGACACCTATGTAGGGGTAATAGATCCATTGGCTGGGTAAAGTTGAAGGCTAGCTAGAATAATGTTGTGTGGAACTAGGAGTCTTTAAAATTATCAATAATTTCAAAATATATTAGAATGCTTAAAAACCCACTAGTGAACATATGGGAAGCAATGAGGGGCTGACCACCCTTGATACATATGATAGGGGTCATGCCTTACCATGGTAGGGGTATGAGGGGTACCCTCGTTCATAGTGCTTTAAGTGCATAAAATAATTTTCATATACTTTCTACAAAAATTAAATAAAAACATAGAACAATAAAAAATATTTCTTATACCTATGCTAGACATGTGCAAGTTGTTGGTGAATTATTTTATTTTCTTGCATCTAGTTAATTAATTTTTTGCATAATATGCACCTTGGATATGATAATCTTGGTTAGGTAGGTATCTACTTAGGTAGGTTATATTGCATTGAATGTGACTTGTACTTTAAATACTAGTTTGGTGGAGATATTTTGCACACACATGTGACTATTATCCCACATTGGTTGTACATTCGCATCTCTTGGTGGTGTGTCATATATGTACCCATGTGTAGCTCTCTGTTTGAGCAATCCAATCTAGAATCATCATTATATATGTGTATCCTTTGATAGAATAGAATTATTTTCTCATTTTGGGTATCTCTATCATTCTTTCATTAAATCTATTTGATTTTAGGTGGACATCTTTATAGCCACACATTACATGGTATCAAAGCATTTTGTACTAACTCTTACATGGTATTAGAGCTTGTGGAATTGCTTCTTGTTAACCTTTATAGAGATCTAGATTGTAGATCTTGTTTTTTCTTGAAAAGTTGAGTATGCTTTTCTCTTATAGTGAATGATGATTTGGAGAATAAAAAAGCTTGATAGAAATACCAAATTCTAGGGTAGTTTCTTTTGTGTCTTTGAATTATAAATGCATTTTGGAGATTGATAGAGTAAATCTAAGTTCATCATTATGTCAAGAGCATTTGATGAAGCTAAGTTTGCCTTTTGTTGCATCCAAATTGAACATAGGAGGCTAGATTTACAAGGGTTTAAAGGAAGGGTGCTTTGTTAGGTATCTTAAGATCACTCATCATTTGAAGCATTTTGAGAAAAAAATAACTTTTCCATTGCATCTAAAAGGCCCAAAAGTATATAGAATGACTATTAATTCATCAAAATTCAGACATCTTTGCCCCAAGCCATCAGGGAAAAATTCCCCCTCCCCTATCATACAAATTGTGTAGTAGAGAATATTCTTTGTCATAGGAGAGAATATTCTTTGTCATAGGAATATTCTATGATATCATTTGGCATATTCTAGTGCATGCACTATGCAAGAAAATCTAGGTTTTGACATAGATTGACGCAATGAATTTGTATGCATTTTGCAGAAATTAAGGGTTTTATTAAATTTTTTGCATAATCTTTTTCGTACTTTGTAAGGTAATGACAATCTACAAACCTAACCCATTGTTGGGAATGAAACACTAATAGGCATAATCCCCTATACCGACTAACACTCATAGGGTTCATTGGTGGGATTTTACCATTGAAACTTCATTTCCCATTGACAACAACCCCCTAATCACCGGTGATGGCTCCTATACTCTTGGAGGCAACATAATCTAAGGAATATTACCCTACAATTATTTTCTACCCTTACAAATATTGTACCACTCAAAACTTGTTTCATGTTGTACAAGTAGTTTCTCCCTTCTAGATAGTAGTTTTACATGCCCAGGGTGGTTTTAAGACAAACTAATGACAATTTTGAGATCTAGAGGAATATTTTGTCCAAATACAGTATATTATGTTAGTGAAATTATATGACATCATGCTAGCATAAGAAAGATCTTAACCCCACCTTACCTCCTACTCCATTTGTATTATGATTTTGGTACCTAATCTTCATGAGTCTTGTTCATGCTCATTTTGGCTTCTTTTTTCAAGCAATTTTATCTAGGCTATTTTTTTGAGAGATTCATCGTGTTGTATATGGTTCTTAATTTTTATGTTTATATTTGTCAAAAAAATATCAATTCTCATAGGTGATTTTGAGCAATTCTCATTTTGAAAACTGAACTAGGGATTCATTTGAGCTCATTTGACAATATTTTTTGGGTGCAATTTTTTGCAAGAGCATATTTTCATGTATTTCTCATTGGTGTAGTTTGATTTATCGCATTTTGTCAAAAAATATTCTTTGAAACACTATGGCCTAATTAGATTTTTTAATATATTAAGATCAAGAGCACATCATTGTTTTGACAAGTGGCAACTATAATTACACTAAATATAAAGTCCAATCATCATAATTTACTAGGGGTTCTCTTGATTATGAATATTTTAGGGGGTATGATCTTTTGATTTACTTGTCTTTGTTTGTTTGATCTCTATTTACATCATTTGAGGAAATAATCATCATTATAAAAAAGCATCCCACTATTATCAACTAGAAAAGAGAACTACAAGTCTCGGTGAGACAAAATTTTGAAGCTATTCAGAGGGCTAAATCTCTTGCCTTATCTATATGTACTTTTTCCTAAACCAAGTACTCCACATGGACATATTGTATGGAAAGAAAAGATTGATCATATGCTAAGATTGATTCTAACTTATGTTGACCTCAACACCATGATGGTCACCATTCACATTGAGTGCCCTTGTGATCTTTGGATCAAAATATGGGAGATGTTTGGAGACTCAAATGAATCTTCATTCCCAAAGGATCCTACTATGGATTGTCTTGTATCTCTTGATGTTTTTGATCATATAATCATGATACAACTAATGTGCTTGCTAAATGGAAAGAGCTTGAATTTCGTGATGACATAGAGACTTCTATTGATGCCTCTTCTCCTCCTATAGAGACTCCTATTGATTCTTCAACTTCTATTACTCCTATTACAAATTTAAAGGGTTCTTATTCTTCTTTATCTTTGAGTCAACACATCAAGGTTGAATAATATTGTATTCCATCATTGGTGGATACATCTAGTGTTCATACTTAGGCATCTTGTGTGGACACATCATCTAGGGATGATCAATGTATCTAGATGATAGGCACTAAGATCTCATCTCCATCTTCTCCTACTTCTTATGAGTTTAGTGTTGCTTCTTATGTGGCTTCCAATGATTTAATGGAGTAGGATAATGTTAATAGTCTTCTAGATTTAGCTCCGTGGAATGAGTTCTTGATTGACCTTCTAGGTTTGTTTTGTCAGTCCCTTCTTGTAGAATTGGAGGACAACATTGAGGACATTCATATCCTCTTTGATGATAGCTCCATAGTACCTATATTATCTCACCATCTTATTCATGGGATCTTGTTATGCATTTATTTCCATAAGGTTGTGGATTGTCACTTTCTTTAGTTAGGCTTGTGACTCTTGATTTGATTGTGGCACCTCACAACACCAACATAGCAGCATTTGAGCAATTTATAGAGACTGTATATTCTATTACTCTTCCTTCATATTCCTTTTAGGAATGGGAAGATATCAGGTACATAAACCTTTGTGTTTGTTTCTTCCTAAGGTAAAGAATGCTGGTCAACATTCATGGATCATTTTCAACATTCACAGTTTCACATCTTCCATTAGCATAGAAGACTACACATTAGAGGGGGGGTCGTATGGTCTCTCTTATTTTCTCTATTCTAGGGTTTTTTTTTCCTCACATGGAGTTTTATCCTTCTCATTTCTTTCGAGTGTGGTCACCTAGCCCTGGTCTCTTCATCTTCTCTTGGGGAGGGAGTTTTTTCCTATAGATTTTCTCCTCTAAAGGGGATCATTTTGCATAAATACTTTATATGGCTACACATTTGTATAGACCCATTTATGATCACCTAAACTAGCTTATGGTCCGGTATTGGTGCATTACTTTATTTTCTTTCATATTTTAATTACTTTATTGCGTAATATGCACCTATGATAGGGGGTAAATGCAAGAAGTTGTGTCCACTTAAGGTGGAAGTTTCGGAGTTAGAAAAAAATCCGAAATCGTGTTAACCAAAACGGGATCCCGCTTTTTATGAAATGGGATCCCGTTTTGCTTCGGGAACCCGAGCCAAAAGCGGGATCCCATTTTCTAGAAACGAGATCCCGTTTTGAGTTTCATAAAAGGTTAATATTTTAAACTTTATGAAACGGGATCCCGTTTCATAAAGGTTAAAATATTTACCTTTTATGAAACGGGATCCCATTTTAAAATGGGATCCCGTTATTTAAAATTTAAATTTTAAGCTCAGGTTTTGCTTTGTAACCCAATTCGGGAAATGCTTTGGGGACCCGAACCTGACCTCTGGACCTGGTTTGACCTGCAACTTGAAGGTCCTGTCAATGTCACAACAAAATAGTGACTTTGGGCATATATCTGAAGGTCTATTTTGTAGAATATTTTGACGAAATTAAAACCCATTATAGATGAGACAGTCTAGATTCCAAATATATATTTTTTTTTACAATTAGATTAATTTTTCTATTTTTTAATCAATTTCTGATGAAATAGGTCCATAAACTTGAATTATCATGGTTTTTAAGTATTTTAATAACTTTTTATTAAAATATTTTTTTGTAAAAAAAATTGTAGGAAAACGTACTTTAGACAATTCTTTTCAATTTTAAAAAAAAAATTCAAAAAATGTTAAGTTTAGGTCATCTTATGCGTGACGTACACGATGATTTTTTAAAAGACCAAAAATGGCCAATAAAAAATTAATAAAAAAAAATATTCAATAAAAAATTACAAAAAAATATGGAAAACATGCTTCAGTGAGTTACAAATCTTTTCCCAAAAGGATTTTTAAAAATATGATTATTTAGGTCAAAATATAGATGATGTACACGTACATGGTATAGTAAAAAAAAGTGACTTTTAAATAGTAGTTTTTAGAAACGCCTATTCAAAATCAATTTCTATCATCTGGGTATTGAAAAAAATTACATATTTAGAAACTAGACTCCGAGTACTACATTTCATATTTAGTGACTTTTTCCAAGATTCCACCTTTAAGTGCTTCAAATTTTTAGGTCAAATGTGACAAATTCTAAAAATCAGGGAAAACACTTCCACTTTTTGGCCAATAAGTGGACACAACTTGCACACACCCTAGGATAAACTTGTTTATGTAGGTATCTACTTAGGTAGGTTGTACTTGCATCATATGACTTGTACTTTCCTAGTTTGGTGGAGATATTGTACACACGTGACTATTATCCTACATTGGTTTAATATTTATAGATATCTTGGTGGTGCATCTTTTATATACCCACTTGTAGCTCACATTTGAGTAATTCAATCTAGATTCGTCATTGTATATTTGCATCCTTTAATAGAATAGAATTATTTTGGGTCCATTTTATTATTTTATTGAAGTTCCTTGATCTTGGGTAGCTATCTCCATAGCTAAATCTTACACAAGCAAGTCATACAACTTAGCTATTTTTTTAGTTTTGGTCAGCTTGCTCTAAATTTGACAAATTTATAGTTGATTTATAGGTTTTTGGCTACTTTAAACACAATGGTGAGGTCCTTTTGTATCAAAGTATTTTGAAAATTGAGCTATTCACCAAAGACAAAATCCAACCTTATAGGAAAATATAGTAAGTTGACTTTATGATGTTCAATAGGGATGAAATAAAAGCCTAACCTAATCATTTTGAACATTCTAAATGCAATGAAATAGTCTATTCATTTTTTGGAGGTCTCATATAATGATTGATCTAAAAACATCCAATTTGCAAGACTATAAACCTTAGGTAAAAGAAGCATTTAAATAATATCTAGATTAAATTAACTGACACATAAATTGCTCTTCTTGATACCATGTTAGATTTAATAAAGAACTATCAATAATTAAATCTCCCTAGAAAGAAAAATAATAAGATGACACTAATTTAAATGCAAACATGATGAGAAAAAAAACATTCCAATAACTATATTCATGATTCAAGATGTGTAAAACAAAAGTTCTAAATGGACTACAATATATAGACTCTAGGATGGACAAATCAACATGACAATTGTCCCAAAGATTTTGAGTTAGCCATAGTAATATGTTGGCTAGATCAACATGTAGAAGTAGAGGTGTCAAGTGAACTCACTTAATGACTTCAGAAGTGATGACACCTAACTCTTATCAATCAAGTAGACAATGAGGTAGAGATGACACAAGATTCCCATCAATCAAGGAGTTGATATGCTCTTATTTCCTAATTTACCTAAGTAAATAAAATAAATTCCCTAAGTAAACTTGATATAAAGTTCAATTATATAACTACACCAATAGAGCTCAAGATGGGAATGATCCTTCATCCTCCTAGTGGGTTCTCCAAGCTCCTCTTTGACTTCATAGAGCCTATCTGTCAATAACACCATCAAGTTCTCCAATGATAATTTTTAAAGTACACTTGTACTAAGTAGCATGGAGAAAATGATATATGTACCCATGTGTAAATCAAGAGGAAACATTGGGGCATCAGATTTCATAGTATTACACCCATTAGAATAAAATATATTTCTATTTGACAAAACAATATTCTCAAAAACATGTAGGGAAGTCTTTGGAATAAAAAACTAACCTTTTGAGTAGATATAGAATGTGCAAAGACAAACATCCAAAATGAGTGGTCATATGCCTATGCTAACCAAAAGTGAAAAACACAAAAAATGATAGCTATAAGCATTCAAAATGTGTTTTTTTGGACTTTAAGAAAAATAAGCAATCTATATAATGTTTTGAATTTATGACCCTAACAAAATGAACTCTTAAACACACAATCACCAACTTGCCTAAACATCAAATACAATTTTTTTTGCATGCCCCTATACATAGATTTTTTTTTCTTTATACCATAGTTCGCTGCCTCTCCAAAACAAACACTTGCTTGTACCTATTTATTGCTTTGTCTATTTTAATATGCTATACAAATCTCTGAAAAGAAGAAATGAGAATAAAAGTTTTTTTTTTTTGTTTTGTTTTGCAAATAACCAAATTCTTTTCCAGGCTTCATGATTGATTGTGAAATGGTTTTTGAGCCTATAAAGCTAAGCTGTCCACACAAGCGCCATGCCCACCACCAACCTCTTCAAACAATACATCTAGAGATGCTGGAACATCTTTAATCTCATCAACAAATATTGCATCAAGTCTAGCCTGTCAAGGAATGAATGGAGTTATAGTGAGCCATATGAAGCAAGATAATATGATGACAAAAAGACTCACTATAAAAGGATAAAAAATGTGCCTAAGTACATTGTGCAATTTAACATGTACAACTCATATATGCAATGCTTGTTGGATATGTTACATTGGCTTCTGCTTACAAATCTTTAAACATCTTTTCTAATAGCAAGATAATATGATGACAAAAAGACTCACTATAAAAGGATAAAAAATGTGCCTAAGTACATTGTGCAATTTAACATGTACAACTCATATATGCAATGCTTGTTGGATATGTTACATTGGCTTCTGCTTACAAATCTTTAAACATCTTTTCTAATAGCTATCCCATCATACAACCCATTGATTGTGATTTACATTAAAAGAAAAAATAAATAAAAAATTTATCAGCCTGCTAAAGTTGTGCACCTCCAGAATAAAGTAGACCACCTCCATTTATCAGCAACAAAACCAATAGACACTACACAAAAAACCAGACCACATATAATAGGGTGAAAATAAAAATAAATAAAACTAGATTTTTAATGGAAATTAACATACGTGAGATAACAAAGAAAGGAAGGAATGATTACTTGCAGGCTATTAAAAAACATTAACTTCAAAACCATGAGCATGAACTTTCTCAAGTGATTTCTTCCATTATGTCAATGCCCATTCTGATACCATTTGTGCGATACCATTTTGTTCTAACTTCTCTTTACCTCAAGAAGTTTGGCCCCAAGCTGTTTGAAGGATAACAACATCTGCACTTTGTCAATGTCAGACACAACTTCTGGTCTGAATAAAATATAAGTAGGATGGCCAAGTACTATGCTGGCCTTGACAATTCTTTTACCTACATAACCAGTACCCCCACTATTAGAACTCTGCTCTTCTTATCCATATTCTATGTGGATCAACTTTCAGAGATAAATTTTGGTCTTGTTGCTCCTTATATATATGAATATGCTGTTCCTCCTTGTTTTGTTGCCAGATATTTGTGCAAATATGCCTGTAATGGAACTTGTGGGCTTGAACAGCCAAGCAAAACTTATCTGCTGTTTACCCTAACAAAGATCTAAATTATAGCATTCTGAAATTAAGATCTCAGTTTTACCCATGTCATGATAAATGCATAAACAATGCATTTATAGCCTGAGAGCCTCTAAACAAATTATCATGACAATTTTAGAGAATGTTTTATTATAATATTAAATCCGATATTGACTAATCTCTAACCTTCTTCCATACTAAATATCAAGTTGTGTAAAACATAATATTATCATTTTGTTTCAAATTTCGATCAATCTTGCTTTGATCTTATCCTTTACTTACCTTACATGACAAAGTTGTTCAGTACACAAGCAAATGAAAATTACTTGGAAAGATAAGTGCAACTTGGAAAAGAAAAAAATAGTACGTGAAAGAGTGGTTGGTCATTCTATAGCTTTTAACAGTGGTAAATGATGGACATGACACCAAATTTAGTACATTGCTCTTAAAGAAAGATATCATCTTAATGACATTACACCCAATTTATCATAATGTGTGATCGAAATTATACCAAATTTATCACCAGTGGAATTGATTCGATTGAATACAGTCTCTCAAGCATAATGCACAAAGAATAATTATATTAACTACAAAAGATAATTTGATAATGTTCTGAGTATTGATTTTGCCGAACTTCATGTCGTATGCCCGTACAGTTTGTTATTTGTCTTATATGTAGAGATTCAAATGTAGGTTGAAGAAATTTTCTTTTATTTCACACCTGGTTGATCATGTTTGTGCATTCATTATGTTTCTTCGTTGACTTGACAATGATGGTGATTCATTTCTTTATGTGGGTGACCGATCATTAAATTTGTGTAGTTCTGTGAACCGGTTGGCTGGGTAATATAATCTTCTCTTAATCCATTGCAAATGGACACATCATTGCCTGGGTAATATAATCTTCTCCTTATATATGAACTTTTTAGTACCATGTACTGAATATACTTGAACCATGATAAATCCTTGTATATTAAAAATGTTGTGTGGTAAAATCTTGATAAGCGATTTGAAAACAAGGTCCAAGATTTGGAGATTTTAGCTATACAATTTCTGAAAGAAAAGTACCATCAAAATTATTCTTCTTTATTGTCAACACTTGTAGCTTTGTAAAGTTTCCTATTGACTTGAGAATGTAGTCTTTCAATAAATTTTGCTGGATATCCAGAAAAGATAATTCTGTGCAGTTTGATAGAAATGCAAATTAATTACATGTGCCCTGTCTTACCCTGTTTTTGAACGACCTAGTTTCCTAAAATTCTCGATCTTGTTTCTTCAACCCTGCTAGATTTAACAATAAAAAGTCTGCAATTTGAAGTATGCATATACACATAGAGAGAATATTAATATGATTCCATATATTAAAAAACATTACAAATACTGCTCTGCTGCATACAATCTCTGTTTTTGCTGCTGCTGCAACTCTCTGCTTTTTTTAACTCCTGCTACATACCTCTCTAGAAATACACACAGCTGCTAACAAAAGTAAACACATACCAATATAAAAAAGGGAGTCTAGAGGCTTCCTCCCTAGAAAATTCTAAACACATAATATTTCCACTATTGAAACGGTAGTTACAGTTGCTGTGTAAAGGGAAGTAAAGGAGAAGTCCACATTAATTTATTGATCTCCCTATTCCCAAGCTCTATTGTCAAAGCCAAATATTCAAGGAAAGTTTTACATTAAACATGGTGAAGGTTTTTTGTTACAAATTCTATACCAGAAGATAGAGCATTGAAGTTTGTACTGGGATGTGAGAAGAGGGAAGACTGTTGTGGAAGCAAGCTTATTGCAAACAGTTTGATAAAGAGGGAGGGAATGATCCACTCAGCTAGTTATTCTTTTATCACTAGTAACCGTAGCTGACTTAGCTTACCAAATTTAGACAAAAACAATCCCCCAAATTTAACATTTTATCACTTGAAAATTTGTATAAAACATCAAAATATTTGAGCAAGGATATGTTGTGTAAAGAAGAGGGAATACTTCCTATGAGTTGATTTCTAGAAATATCTAGCCAATTTAGAGAAGAGATATTAGAGAGAAGAGGGAATGCTTCTTGTGAGTTTGATTATTAAAAAAAGCTAGTATAGTTAGAGAAGAGAGACTAAAGAGAGGAGGGAATGCTTTCTCTGAGTTAATTTTTAGAAAGATCAAGATAACTTAGAGAAGAGAGACTACCCAAATAGGAGGGTATGATTCTATTCAATTGGTTTTAGGAAAGTTAAAATTCACTAAGGTTGGTGAGACTACTGAACATACAAATAGTGTTGATAATGGCTTACAAGGAAACAAAAAACATGTTGGAAAAGGACAATGGAATGTTCTACTCAACCTATTCCCACCTAAGGATAGTTGTGTAAGAAAATGTTTTTCTCAAGTAGAGAGGAAGGGTACCTATTAATATGTTGTAAGAGAGTCTATGCTTATAAGAAATGTGAGTTTGCACAAGCTATGAGATATGAGCCCCTTTCAACTAAGTGATATGAACATTGATTGTATATGGCATCCCAAAGATAACAATCTATTCCCATCTCCCATGAAATTTGATAGTGATAGGAGACATTTAAGTGAGCTTTGAGGAGAAGAAAAGCTTGGGCTTCCTCCTCAATAAAACTATAGTAGAAGTAAAGAAGAAACAATTGGATCTAAGAAAGTAAGAATAGATTGTCCATGAGAGTTTGGGTGTATCAGCTTGTGATTTGGTAGAGTAATGAGAAGGAAAAAATTATAAAGAAGAGGTGTTGACATAGGCTACATGGCTGTGAAACAACCATAATCATGCAATATACTTTAGATACATTTCTCATTACTTTCTAAAAAAGTGGGGTCCAACATGCGCACATTTATCTCCCATCTTATCTACATGGACACACATACAACTGATATATTCACCCATACTATGCATTTATATGCATATCTATGCACTCATTGCCATAGATTCATTATCCACCCTAATCTCACCATTCCCATATCAGGGACCAAATCTAGGGGTGCAGGATCAATCCTACACCAGCAAATTAGATGCCTTTTTTTAAATTCTAAATTCAAATTTTAGCCCTCACCCATTCTTTTCTCACTTAGAGCCAACTAAGCATATGTTTCACCAATTAACTACTATGTACTTCCAAATTTAAAGGCATTAGATTGCATTCATTTATCATCATGGGACATCAAGGAAATATATTATTCACATTGAAGAAGGATCATGTAAGGTACATTTCTATTGGTGACTTAAAATGAATCTAGTTTTGCATACTCATCCTAGGAGTATTTGCACAGTTGAAACCTACTATTTTTAATCATTGACAAGACTTTGAAGATTATCCTTTTCTGAGGTTTGACCTCAGAGAACTTGTTCCCCAATGAGTAGAAAACCCTCTAAAGGCATTCATAAATACCACCAGTCTTCTAAGTAGAGCAAAGAGTAGGAGCTCAAAGAACTAGTGAGGTTAGATTTGTGGATGTAGAAAAGACCCAATCTTGTGGACTTGACCTAGGATATAGCACAGCTCTTGAACAAAATCTAAGGAGTTACACAAATAGAGAGGTATCATTTTTAGATCAAGGGTAGTTAATAAGGGATTCAATATATATATGGCCTATGATGTTCATTCATAGGGTACTAAATAATAACTCTATTTTCATTTCTATCTCCAAATATTCTATTATTGATGTCCTTCCCTATTACCTTTCTAATTTTAAAATACCCCTTATTTTACCACATATTACCCATTTTTTGTGATATCTTTTATACCCTTTCTTATTTTTACCTATTTTATGCATTTTCACAATGAGCAAAAGCACCAAAATTAAAGTAATTTATCAACATAATTGACAATGAAATGCCTATGGTTTTACATCTCATTACAACCATGGCCATATGGAAGTTTTACAACTCTCACATTACCACAAAACAAAAAAAAAAACTCAAAACTCTAATGATGCATACAAAAGAAACAAAATCTATACATATTATAATTCTAGTGTAGGTTTATGCAAAAAAAAAAATCTAGTGTAGGTTTATGCAAATAGTTCTGCCACAAGAATTCCCATAGCTGTTCAAATTAGAGACTCCATAGAGAGCAATATATTTATCTAGTGTCGTAGGTGTTCAATCTCGTCATTGCTTTGTAGCATTAGTGGTTGGGCAAGAAGTAAGGCACCCGTTCTCCCTATAGAAAGTTCCTTTATGCAACCAAACATGAACAATAATTTTTTAGGGGTTTATGCTCCTCTCTCCTATTTACCATCCATGTAGACGACCCCCAATATCTAATCTTGTACATCCTTATTACTTTATCCCCTCGACCCCTTGATAGCAAGTGTTATAAACCTTGTGATTTTGAGTGATCATTAAACCCCCTTTATGAATGGATGTGGTATGGTACCCATTAATTAGTGAATCCCCATGGATTAGTCTAGATTCTAGAGTCTTCATGGAAGCCTTTCATCCTCAATCATTAAGCTAAGTATCCCTATTTATCACATTTAATTTCCTTGAATAACATTTAATCTAGAATTACATATACCTAAAACTCACAATTACTTAATTTAGGTTAATTTATACTTACACGGATGCATCTTATTTGATTAGCCTTAGATTAAACTTAGGGAAAGTATGTTTTTCCTTTACAACAATACATTTAGATATAACAAATAACATTTAAATTTTAATACAATACATTTATATAAATAGAAAAGATTTAAATTTAAACAAAATATATAGAAATTGATATAAATTAAAGGTTATTTAATGTTTCTAATTTCATTTAAAAACAAGTATTTCAAACAAAAACTATGAATACAATTAATTAATTACAATAGAAATTTCACAATAATAATAATAATTAATGATGAAATGTTCACTCAACAACTTATTGATATATTACTAGAAATAGAAAAACATTACAATAACTTCAAAATCTACTTAACACAAATAAAAAGAAAATAATTTGTATTAAATAAAAAATTATATGAATTTTCAAACTCAAAAAATAATAAATAAAGCAAGATATGTAAGAGCTAGAGTATGACTGACCTCATTAGAAGAAATAACCCTTCATATTGTCAAATTGCGCATCCATGGAAATAAAAATTTCAATATCAAATCAACTCCCTCAAAGTATTTGTCTCCCCACTTCTTTCTTATTACAATAAAAGCCACCATAGCTGCAAAACCTGCTCCATAAGACAATCCCACTCCAATCTCATACCACATACTTTCCTCATTCTTCTCTTCATCATTGGTAGATGTTGAAATGGGGGGAGGAGCAGGAACAAATTCTGGCCAGGAGCAGTTCTTTGGAAGTGGACATCCCCATAAATTTGGATTTCCTGAATATGATGATTCTGTAAATGTTGTCATGTGTCCTCCTTGTGGTATGATGCCTGAAAGGTTGTTGTTGGAAAAGTTGAGGACCCCCAAATAGCTCAAAGATCCAAGGTCCCATGGAATTTGTCCAGAAAAATTATTTGTAGAAAAGTCTAATGATTCCAGCCAACTCATTTGTACAATACTATTTGGAATAATACCATTCAGATTGTTCATAGAAAGGTTGAGCACCTTCAACGCCTTTAAATTTCCCAAATCAGAAGAAACATTTCCATTCAATTGATTGTTTGAGAGGTCTATAGCTGCCATGGTGGGGAAAATATATGTGTAGTGCTCATCTCTGTCTTTTGAATTCATATCCAATTCATTGTTATAATTGAAGCCATTGCCTGAATAAAATATAAACTTCTCTTGTTGCTCTACCAACATTGCTTGTAAACTGAAAATGCTGTGGGGTATAAACCCTGATAGGCGATTTGAAGAAAGGTCCAAGATTTGGAGGTGCTTTAGCTGCCCAATTTCTGCTGGAATACTACCTTCAAGATTATTCTTCCTCATTGTTAGCACTTGCAGCTCTGAAAGGTTTCCTATTGACTTTGGAATCCGGCCTTTCAATAGGTTTTGCCCGATATCCAGAAAAGTTAATTTTGTGCAGTTTAATATTGAGGGAGGGAATTCTCCACTCAGCTGGTTATTCTTTATCACTAGTAACTGAAGTTGACTTAGCATACCAAACTCAGACGGCACTCTACCTCCCAAATTATTATCCCCTAAATTCAGCATTTCAAGCATGGAATAATTGGCTAAGTTTGGAGGGATGATTCCATTCAAACTGTTATTTGCTAAATTTAATATATTGAGGGAAGAGCTAAACTCCAAGTTTGGAGAAATATTTCCCGTCAGCAAATTGTCGTTGAGCAACAATAGTACCATTTCAGGAGGCCAAATTGATGGTATCTGACCACATAATGCATTTTTAGACACATCCAAGAATGCCATACTCTTCCAAGCTGAAGTATTTAGCAAAAGGCGACCTTGCAGATGATTTGCTGTGAGATTGATGGACTGAAGCCTCATATCCAGTAGCCAAGAGGGAATTTCTCCAACAAGATTGCTGTCAGCTAATTGCAAATCTGTAAGGTTGAACTGAGTAGAAATCCACAAAGGGATTTGACCATTTATGTTACATGATGTCAATGATAATTCTGTTAACTGGAATGGGGGAATCCAGGTGGTGCTGATATTAAGTAAACAATTGGATAAGGACAGCCTCTCTAATTTGCTAAGGTTTTGAAAGAAAGCATCTGAAATAATCTGATGGCTGTTTAGTGAGAAAGAGAGATATTCAAGGGAAGAGGGTAGCACTGAGGAAACACTACTCTGGTTGAATGCATTCCCATAGGCATTGAGCATCCAAAGGGAGGAGAGCCTTGAAAATGAGGAGGGAAGAGTTCCATTCAGTTGGTTGTAATACAGATCCATCTCTACCAGTGAAGAGAGATTGCCCAAGGAATCTGGGATACTACCACTTAAAGCGTTATAAGACAGACCCATCCGTTCTAGTGAAGAGAGATTGCCCAAGGAATATGGGATACTACCACTTAAAGCGTTATGAGACAGATCCATATATTTCAGTGAAGAGAGATTGCCCAAGGAATCTGGGATACTACCACTTAAAGCGTTATCTTCTAAGATCAGGTATGTGAGAGAAGAGAGGTTTCCCAAGCAGGGAGGAAGAGTACCTGTTAGTCCGTTCTCAGAGAGGCCAATCCATGTAAGAGAAGTGAGTGTGCACAAGCTCTCAGATATGACGCCTCCTCCAAGTCCGGTGATAATCACAGCGGCTACATGATGGGTGGTGACATCACACTCAATGCCGTCCCAGAGGCAGCAATTTGTTCCCTTTTCCCACGTACTCAGATCGGAAGAGTAATTTAAGGTGGCTTTGAAGAGAAGAAGAGCATGGGCTTCCTCCTGAGTACATCCGCAGCAGAAGCGGAGAAGAAAGAGTGAAATAATACAAAACATAAATAGCTTGTTAGCCATGGTGATGGGAGAATGGGAAATTAGGCGTATCAAACTTGCGATTTAATGGTAAGAATGGGAGATTGAACAAGAGGTGTTGACTGAGGTCAACAAAGGCTCTCTTGTGATGTTTAAAACAGCCGTGAATCACGCGTTACGATGTCGTGCGTTATATTTTCTCATTACTTTCTACGGAAGCGAGACTCAAGAGTATTCTTTACGTACTTTTCTCATTACTTTCCACAGCCTTGCATAAAAGCAGAACAAAGATTGCATAGAGTTAATTTCTTCCCTTCTCCCACGAACTCAGAATAGTAATCAGAAAAGTAATTTCTTCCCTTCTCCCACGAACTCAGATTGGTATAGGTAGGATGAGAAGAGTAATTTAAGGAAGCTCTGAAGCGAAGAAGAGCATGGGCTTCCTCCTGAAAACATCCGCAGCAGAAGCGGAGAAGAAAGAGTGTAATAATAATAATACAAAACATAAATAGCTTGTTAGCCATGGTAATGGAAGAATGAGAGTTTGGGCGTATCAACTTGCGCTTGCGATTTAGCAGGGTAATGAAATTGAGAGGGCAACAAATTATAATGAACAAGAGCAAGAGGTCAACAAAGGCCGCGAGTATTGACTGGGTCAACAAAGGCTATGATGTTGCTAAACAGCCATGACTTTTTTTTTACATGCTTTTACCCTTGCTTTGTACGGAAGCGAGACACTGGGCATTCTTTACTTACTTTTCTCATTACTTTCTATAGAAGTGGGACTCAGAGTATTCTTTTGTCTACTTTCCTCATTACTTTTTAGAGAAGTGGGGCTCATTGTACTCTTTTACTTGCTTTTCTCATTACTTTCTATGAATAAACAGTACTGTTTACGTATTACTTTCCAGTTTCCACAGCCACGCATTATAAAAATATCTACTTTTCTCGTTGCTTTCCAGATAAGTGGGACACATCGTATTGTTTACAAATTATAATGAGCAAGACGTGTTGACCGTGGTCAACTTGCGAAACAATCGCGGTATATTTTATTACTTCTCTTTTTTTTTACTTTCTTTGGAAGTGGGACTCACGAAATTATAATGATGAAGAGCTGTTGATTTGGAGACTGGAATCAATAGAGGCATTATAAAAATAGAAAAGTACAATAAAGTAAACGGGATGTTTATCTAATTATAAGAATGAATTTAGATTTTGATAGAAAAAATAAGATATCACTTTTCTACTGATTGGATTTTTCTATTGATTAAACTTGCCATTTAAAATTAAAGATTTAAAATATATTTTTTCTATTGATAAGATTTTTAAGAATTTACAAGAAGATTATTCATTTATCCAATTATATAAAGTTTTAAATGGAATTGATTTAAATGTTATTTTTTCATATTTTTACATAAATGTGAAAAGGTATGCTTTTTTAATTGACATATTCTTTTATCAAGTAAGATGGAGATTATTTAATTTTGGAACCATACAAAGAGTAAAATGGAATTGATAGTAAATGTTATATTTGTATACTTCTTTAAAAATATGACAAGATATTCTTTTCATATTGACTAAACTTCTAATAAAATCTCTAGAACATTATTCACTTCTTTGATTATATAAAGTTGTGAACAAATTTGTTTGTAAATTTTATCTTTTAGTACACTTGAAATTTGATTGTAAATAATGTCTTTTCATACATTTGGATGGTCACTCCTTGCTTTGGCATATTTAGTTGGACAATTTTTGATTCTATTAATCATAATTTAAAAGGAATATACTTTTTATACATTCATTCATCCTATAGATATAGATAGATAGATAATGGTGAAATTTACATACCCATGCATTTCCCATTTAGTTTTGTGTTCATTTTGAGGAGTGCTTTAATACATAGACATATTGACAAATGGCATAATTTTCTATAAAGTCAAGTCTTTTGTCCTATGCCACCTACTTATCCATTATAGTTATTCCCATACACTTACCACTCACCCCATCCATATGTTTACCCATCCCTATACATTCTCCCTATGCACTTATTTATTACACATGCATGCACATATTTATATACTTATGTTATCCACAATTTTGATTTAGACCCCTTCATGTTCTAGGACAAGTTTTTAATCATAGACTTGTCCTTCCCAAATTCAAAATTTAAAACTCAAATTTCGTTGATTCCTACCAAAACTTTTCCCTCCAAGAGCCAACTAAACAAAAATTTACATGATGTGTTGCTAGATGTCCTACATTTAAAGGCATTCAATGAATTCATTTTAGACGTCCATGATTTCAGAGAATTATTTGATTATCATTCACTTCACACACTTCAATTGGTGTGCTAAAATAAACCTAGTTCTACATGAACATTCCTAGAAGCATATGGATGATTGAAGGGTGTCATTTTCAACCATTTATGTGGTTTGTCCTAGGAGAACATGTCCTCTTATGACATAATGACAACCCTACCAATTTTATGTACCTAGGGATATGGTATTCTAATGTATATAAGTGGATGGAGATGCCGACATGTGACACACATCCCTTAAGTTAGTTATATTGGGTCATGTGGGCAACTTGTGTAATTAATTATATTAGGTGATTAGTAGGCCTTCATTGGGATGACCCCTCCATTATGTTATTAGGAGGAGGTCTATTTGAAAGAGGTGATCACCAATGTAAGGATGAATGTTGATTATGATATTGTATTTGGGATAGCTTGAAGATATAGCATGGAGTGGCTTCTTCCATAAGGAATCTTGTACGATTTTAACCTACCTTAAGGGTTTATTCTATTTCTACATATGTTGGATATTAAGGCATCTTACCCCACAAATATCTCTTTTTTAGATATGATATATCTTCTATATCATTGTTGTATTTCTATTATTATATGTGTGAATCTTATCAAATGGTGACGAAGCTATAATTTAGGCAAAGTTAAGGATAAAACTTTAATTTTTGAAAATTTATCTATATCTTCCAAATTGATGCAAATATTTTTGAATTTTTTACTGGAATGGCAGGATGTGATAAGGAAGCCACAATCCAAAATTTATCTTTTTATCATCAAAATTAAGGGAGTTATTATGAAACCCTAATTTTGAAGATTTGTCTATTATTGCCTTCAATTCTAAACTGGTTCTAAATTTTTATTATTTCCAATCTTATGCAATTATCTTTAGTCTCCTGGTCTTAATTGCTCAAACCTGGCCTTGTGTCCCCCGAAGCCTATTAAAGTCTGTCTTATTGAAAGTCCCCCTATTGTGTCGCCTTCTTCCTCCAAAGGTAAGCTTAAGAACCGTGTTGATGAGAGGGACAGTACCTCGTTGGACCCCTCGATGAAGATGGAAAATGTTGGTCAGCCCAAGGATTCAGGATCTAAAACCCTGAAGCCTGGTGGCCCTAAAGCCTCTAAGTCTGATGGCTCTAAGTGCAAATCCCACAAAGAGGTAGCGACTAGCCTTTGTGCCCTCAAGAAGACCCCTTAGAAGGAGGAAGACTCCAAACCTTCCACTAAAAGAAATTAGGAGGAGGCTTTGAATGCTGAAAACAGAAAAACCAAAAGGATCATGTAGTATGAAGAAGGGGAGTGTAGGTTTATTGATGTTGGAATTTTTAACCTGAAGTAGAAAAACCATACTGAATGAGTTCAGACGAGGACTGAGAAATTAGGGTGTGATAAGGATTTTGGTCAATTTGAGAAACCTGGGTTTCTAATCAGATGGTGAAAGGGGACCTGGATAATATTGGGGAGGAGGATTAAGAGGCCTAGCATTAGAAGGTCTAGCAAGCTTGTTGGCATGCCTACCACTATTCTACATGATACTGTTGAGACTAGTGATTCTCAATATAGTGAGGAAATTGAGGAATGTGGGGGGGAAAAAGAGAATGTGAACATTGAAGATTCCTAATTAGATAATTCTAAACAAGGTGGGAGAATCCTAGTCTATTTTCTGAAATTAATGCCCCCGATTTGGATTCTAAGGTTGATGATCACCCTATTGATACTCAAACTTATGTTAAGGACTGTGCTACCTGTTCCTAGACTACAATTGAAGTTGTTGGTATAAAGAGTAATCTGGCTAAGTTGGAGTAGTTCAGGATATTGACTCACTTCACCATGAAGATTATGCATCTTCTACTCTACTACCACCCTGGTTGTTCTACAAGATTTCAAGCTGGGAAAGAAGGGAACTAGAGTGGATAGTGTGAAGAATTATGAGGAAATGTACAATTTCCTCACTGATGGCTATGAGCAACTATTTAATTAGTTTCCTCTTTTTTGTGTTCTTCTTTTGTTGTTGGTTTTTAATCATGTTTGGTATCATCTGCTATTGTTAATGTGTTGTTAATGTTTTGTCAGTGTGTTGTCTGTGCATTAGTTTTGGCCAGTTTTGGGCCTATTTTGGTTTCCCTCTGGGCTATTTTGTAAAGGGATCAACACCCTAGTTTTGTTTCTTACCATAATAAAAAACAACAACCTTACACCACTTATCTCCTGATTTGCATATTGTTCTAAACAAATTCTTCATTTGTATTGGTTATTCTTCATTATCATACTACAATAAATCTCTCCCCATGACAAGTGACTCACCATTTTCTAGTTCATCTTCTAAATTAGGTGATCTTTTGGGCTCTTCAATCACATATGCAATTCTTGTGTTACCTTTTGATCTCTTGTTTGTGATTCCTTGACTATGTCAACACTCAAATACTCGATGACCTTCTCCTCTAGACACTTGAAACAAGTTCCCTTGAAAGATCTTCCATCATTTCTACCATATCCTCCTTCACCTCTTTGATATCCATCTTTCCTATCATTTTGATATGAATTTTTATCATCTTTGTCTCAATAGTAAGAACTATTGCTTCATCCTTCATTGTGGTATGTAAAACTATCATTGCAGTATGTGTTACTACATTTTCTTGCCTCTACTCTTCATTGTAGGATCTTCTATCATCATACTACTCATATTTGTTTCTTTGGAAACTTCTTCCCCTTCCTCTCTCTTAGTTTTGTTTTCTCTCAAATCTTCTATTTAGTTTTTCTTCTACCTTCATTACAAATCGAAATGCTTTTTCTATCAAGTTGTCAACCTCACCAAGTTCAATTCTTCCTGAATAATCCCTCATAGTCCATTGACATATTTTTCAACATTTTCCTCACTTGTTTCACTATGTCTAGTCCTAATGATCATCTTGTAAATTTTTTTAGTATTCTTTCACTATCATATCCTTCTGCTATAGATTTTGGAACTAATTCAACAATTCTAACTCATAGTAAATGGGTATACATTAATTTTTCAACTTTACTACCATCTTGTCCCATTTTTTATCTTTTCATTTTCCCTTCCAATTATTTCTAATTATACTTCTTTCCACCAAATAGAAACATGTCCCTTCAACTTATTTTTATAAAATCTAACCCTATCCAAATCTATGATTTCCCTATACTCAAAATATTTTTCTAGATCACTTATCCAATCAATCAACTCCTCCATATTTAAATCAACAAAATAATTATAAATCCCAATTCTAGGTCTTTTAACAATTTTAGAAATGGCCTTCAACATCTTCATTTGAGTGGTCTATTCTTCTAGGTATTCCACATTTTACTTGGTAGCTTGTACATTTTATCATCTTTTGCTTTCCTCTTCATCGCTTTCATCATCATTTCTAAGGTTTAGACCTTTTCTTCTATCCTCTTCCATAGCATCTAATTAGACTTTCATCACCCTCAGCATTTCAAACATTTCTCCCATTCTTCTAGCAATGTTAGAAACACCTTGAACTCTTCATAGAGGCATCTTTCCCTAGGATTTGATGCAAACTCCATCAAGTTAGCAATCAGTCTACAATCATTCCTTGTAAAAGTATCTCAATCAATGCTCTATTGTTAAGCTTCTTGTAGACTACCTTAGTTTGATGATCTTTTCATAGGTAAAACCTTTAGGATACCAAACCTTATGATTTGATACCACTTGACATAGTAATGGGTAGAGGATCCAATGAAGGATTATCCAACCATGCAACTAAATGAAACAACACACAATAAAATTTAATGAAAAACAAAACACAACAATTTGAAATTTATTCATTCATAGTCAAAATTAGATTATAATTTGGCACAATGGGCTTCGAACATGTTAGGACATAGTCATTTGATTAAACAATGTGTGGATTATATAATTTGAATGATATTACAATACAATCCAATGCTAAGATCCTAAAACCAAACTATCATTTCTCTATTATCTTGACTTCTAACTGAACTAACTTCAAATGATCAAGAGTCATGTTTATATATAGAAACTTTTAACATTAGGAGTGACCCCAATCAACTGAGCAATGAGGTGCAAAGATCAATGCCAAGTGAAACATGCGGTCAACCAAATGTGTGAAAGAATCTTCTAGAATGAATATGGTGATGATGGATCAATGAAACTTGATGTGGTTCACACCATGAGCTCTCCTAGGTCCATTTCCCATGGAAACACATTCTTTATTGTCGTATGCTTCAGAAAGTTGCTATACAAACTATGAACAATGAAACTACTTGTCTTCCCATTATGCAAATAGTGAGTCTAGACGTGAATCATGCCTTTGAGGTGATCAAAATCTCGTAAGAATTGAATATGATATTGAAGGATTAATGTAGAATATGTATTCCCAACTACAAAGTGAAATGTGCAAATGTAGTGAAATGTGCAAATGCAGTGAAATGTTGTAGGATCTACAATGACTAACTGATGAATAGAATGTTATTGAAAAACCTACAAATAAACAAACAAGTAAATGAAAATATTTTTGGGTGATGCAAGATTTCTCTTACACTTGGGATGCTCTTGTATTGAAATAACAAAAGTCATTCCTAGTGTCTCAGTTAGGTTATTTAGATCTCCATGGCATCTAATCTAGGCATCAACTAATCTATTACTTGACTCTCTTCTTTCATATTATTCGAGAAATATTTATATCCTCAAATGCAACAACAAATCCCCAAAATGGTGTTCAAATGGCCACCATTTTCTTCCTATCTTCCCATTTTCATGAAAATGAATCTCCTTTTTAAACCAAGTTAGGTATATTTCAAAATATATTGATGGGAATTAGTATTTATATTAATTCCCATTAATATATTTTTTCTCTTAAATCTATGCTCTAACTCCTGTGTTCACTAAGGGCTGAGATTTCTAAATGTGTAGGGTGCAAACTCATTCTAGAAAGCTTGGAGTGCCATACACAACCCCAAATATTATGTTCGACAAGAAAATTCACTTTTATTTTATTTTGGTAGTTCTATCTTTTCTTTTTCCCTTTTTGAAGAGCTCACATAGATATGTTTAAATTGTCAATTAGTTGATGATAATTTATTCTATATAATTCTTACATGATATACTTATTTAGTTATATTATCTATCGAAGTAAATATTGTGTACTCATATTATTTATAATTTAGATTATTGTTATTATAATGATAGATTATATAATAAATATAACCAACAAATATGTATCAAAGATAATATATTCAAGTGGACCTTCTAGATGTTGAACATATATACTAATAGGCCCTTTGCACTTGAGCTAATTAGATGAATGGAATTGTTGCTAATTATCACAATAGCATACATGGTACTTAAATCTTGGTCAAATCTATAGTCGAGATAAGATACACACTCAATTGGTTTTGACATTAAGTTGGCATTAGGTCCTTTCCTCTTTGATAAAGCTATAGAATTTGCATCACCCTTAGATATATCATAACAAAATCAAAATATCACAATGCAAGTTACAAACTTTAGATTCAATTACATTTACTTGAGAGCAATGATTAAGACCTATTTACAACAAGTTAAAATTGAGTGCCTTTGAGGGATGCAACAAGAATTTAGTGCTTTACCTTGTAATATAGGGTTAAGTATAAGCAACTTGCCCTGCAATGGCAAGTATGTGCCTTGTTTTTTAACTGTGAAGAAGAGAATACTTACTAATGAGCAAGTTCACTTTATTATTGCCTTTGATTATTTGGTATTGAAATTGAGTATTCTAAAAATGTTTGAAGTATTTGGTAAAGAATAAAATGGTAATATTTGATAAATAATTTGAATTGAAATGTCAGTAACAAAATTTGAAGATTTTTCATATTTTTGTTATAGATAGAAAATGTTCTTTGAGTTTAGTAACTAAAGCTATTTGAGTAAATATACATGATTTATATCAAACAAATGGAAATCAAAATTTATAACAATTCAATCATAGAGGGCATAATATGTTGATAATGAGAGGAAGGAAGACATTGCTTTGTAATGTAGAAGGCACTGTAAAGAAATGAAAACATAACAATTAGTTTAAGTCATACGTTGTTTGTAATATGTAAGAAATGTTTACAAGAACAAAGCAACTATTGTACCTTTCAATTTATTTTTTAATGTAAGTTGGTGTTTGTATTATCAATTTCGTAGATTACATTTTCCTAGTTTGTTGTAAAAGTCACTTGAATTTCAAAGTCTTACAACATGTATATGATTGTGGACGTGTTTTCTCTATGCTCTTCATACTATACTTGTGCTAATGCATGGAAGATGTTGTTTAGCATATTTTTTTAATGATGCATGTAAAGACTATGTTGTTTAGTGTCTTTAATGTGCAAGAAAGATGGTTTGTATAAGTGGTTGTACATAACTTCTTACATCAAAACTATTGTACTACACCAATGGGGAATATACTCTACCTAGGAAGCTCCTCATAGATGTTTGTAAACACCACCAATCTATTTTCTAATACTAAAAAGCAAGGTGAATTAGTTTTTAGATTATCAAATCTAATAGGTCAATTTTGTGCATAGAAGATCAGTTTTGTGCCATGCAATCAACCTAAAACAATTCCACAATACAATTTCTCCCTAGATTGAAAAAAACTTCAGTTAAAATATTATAAAGTAATATATAATATCATAACATTATTTTTGGATCACACAACAACAATGTGCAATCCAACAACATCAAACGACACATATAAATAAATAACACTAAATAATCCATCTCTATTATTTCAAAAAATATACTTATCTATTTACACTTTATTATCTCAAATCATAAATTCTAAGATTAAATCTGTTAAAGTGAAAAAATGTTGCATCCACGCTGTGGAAGCTATATGATTTGCAGAGAAATTTTCTCTGTGTTGGACGAACTTTAAAAATTATTTAAATTCCATCGTAAGTCTTAAGTTGAAGTATTGACTCCGTACAAAAACAATGCTCTTCTTGGTAAACATGTCTTTGGCTTTAATTTCGCCGTGTAAGAGAGAACGAGTTTACATGTCTCTGCCTTTAATTTCGCCGTGCAAGGGAGAATGAGAAAGACTGCCATTAATCAACTAAGACTGACTTAATTTCGCCGTGTAAGAGAGAACGAGTTAACATGTCTCTGCCTTTAATTTCGCCGTGTAAGGGAGAATGAGAAAGACTGCCATTAATCAACTAAGACTGACTCTACGGACTTGACGTGTTCTCGCCATGCAAATGAAGAGTTAATGCGAAATTTGATGCGCTTTTGCCGGAGAAATGAGGATGACTTTGGAGCTCCAAAATTCCAAACGTGTATGGTGAAGATTCATTCAAGTGACTCACTACAAGTTCATGTGAATAATTTGATGTTTTTTTTTTTTTTTTTGAAAACAAGCTGGAATGTGTTGTGGGCAACAAGCTTTTGAATAGGATTGTTATGTGACTTCCATAATCAATATGTTCTATTTTTTAATGTGTTGTGGGCAACAAGCTTTTGAATAGGATTGTTATGTGACTTCCTTAATTAATATGTTCTATTTTTTAATTTTCCTATTGATATTTATGTTTTTTAAATTGTGGAACTAAGTTAAATTTAATAATAGTGTTGACTTTATAACCTTCCCAATCTATGATAATGGCAACAATTTTATGACACAAACTTATTCTCTTGCACTAAATAGGGTAAGCTCTCTATATCATGAAATTTCCCTAGGCCCAGACTTATTCCTTGGGAAACCAAATCTTTGGCCTTACCTATGTATCCCATTAAGGGAATCAAAGGCTTTGAAGTTCATACACACAAGTTTACAACACATATCACCAATGCCTTGTTAAACCAACATTAGTAAAATTTCAATTCAAACAAGTTTATTTAATCATTAAAGAATACAGATACAAGACTGTATATTCTATATTAGATATTATTTACCATGTTTTCATATAATGCTAGTTATAGACACCTTGTACTCCTCGAAACATGACACATGCACAATCATGGATGAGTTAGCTCTGACGCAACACATGAACCCTCTCCTTGCTTCTGGTGACCTCCAAGTCACTCTTGCTCTCGTGACATAAGCTAATTGAGTAGGGGCAAGACCCAGGGGTTGTTTTGTTTGTGTGGGAGT
The DNA here is from genome assembly GCA_027924645.1 of Cunninghamia lanceolata. Taxonomy (NCBI): domain Eukaryota; kingdom Viridiplantae; phylum Streptophyta; class Pinopsida; order Cupressales; family Cupressaceae; genus Cunninghamia; species Cunninghamia lanceolata. The sequence goes on from BSBN01000771.1 coordinate 6,189,101, forward strand.
AGAACTTTGCGAAGAGTGGTTGGCTTGATCTGGAGCCTATCATTGTTTTGGAGTTGTCTTGTTCTCTCTATGGTAGTTGTTGAAATGATAATATGACCCAAAGGGTCACTTGTGATTTATCTCCTATTGGAGTTTCTCTAATTCCAATGCCTAGATGGTTGTCTATTTGCTTTGTTTATGTTCCTAGCATGTTGTAACCTAGCTTCATAGTTTTGGAGGCATTGTTGAATTTGTATGTCTTGTTCTACAATTATAATGATGTGTTGTTTCTCTTGTGTGAGTTGTGGCCTAGGGTTTATTTCCTCTAGTTCTTCTAGAATTGCTTTGACCCACTCCCCTCTAAGTCCTGGGCACATTCATTTGTTATTCTAATAGAGTTGACATGCTTTGACTTATTTTGACCAAGGTTGAACTAGGGTTTCAAGTTGACTTGGGGTTGACTTTTGATTGCTTTGATTGTTTACCTTGTGATGTTATCAAAGGTTTGTGCCTAGCATGAATGTGACTACCTCGTGATGAGATCGAGGGTTTGGATGCTTTGATTTTTCCTAATATTTTTGTGTTTTTTTTTAATTTGTGTATGAATGCAACTATATGATATGCAATCTATATTTTTGTATTTTTTCTTGAATAAATAAATCAATTTTATATGAATGCACTTTATAATAAAGTTTACCTAATGCAATTATATTCTATGTTTTTGCATTTTTGATGATTTTTGATAATTTTGAAATCTACTGTAAGAGAGAGAGAGTAAAGATCTAACTAATGAAAGCAAATGAATTAATCTACAAAAAGTAAATTTCTCTCTAATCTATTAAAAGGAAATGAAAGTAAACTAACAATTCCTATCAAGAGCAAAATAACAAGTTACTTTCCTCAAGAGCAAATTTTCATTATCTAATTACTACAAAAACATGAAAAAGAATTTAGAATAACTTATTGCACAAGCTTTGCACTACTCTCAAGAATCTCCTTTGTTTGGCAACCTCCTCATCCTCTTGTGGCAGCAAGGTTCTCCTCTTGGCAGCAAGTGAGAAGATGGAAATTGATTAGCAATGATGTGAGCTTTTGAAAGCTTGGAAGAAATAGAGCTCGATTGTGAGCTTATGAGTGCTATGAGAGCACTAGTTGAGCACTATGGCTATGGCTTGTGAGAAATATGAGAGTATGAAAATACTCTGATGAATCTTTTGAAAGCTTGAATGGCAAAACAATGTAAAACAAAAGGCAAGTGCATCTTACATGAGCACCTAAGATGTAAATGGAGAGAAAACTAAAAGCTATGAATGACTACAATTCTTCAATTTGCCTCCTCTAATGCTTGGAGGGGGTAATTTATAGGTTCGATTGGCATAAGAGGGATGGGGATGATTGAGTAATTAACTCTCATGATTGAAGAGTTAACTTGCTTGATGATCAGTCAAACTCACTCTATTTGCTTGTGAACTCAATTGAGTGAAGAGTGATATGAGCTTAAAAGCTTATCACTCATGGAGGAATGGCTATTAGGAAGAGTTAGAGAGAAATTAAAAATAGATCACATGGGCAAAAATTAGTTGATTAGGAGTGTTAAATGAGTTAATTATGGTCTCCTCTATGTTTAGCTCAAAATTTCATGCAAATTGGGTGAAAACAAGGCTTTTTTTGCTCAAATCAAAGGAGAAACTCATGTTTAAAATCTGCAAGGGTCGCCATTGGTTTGCCCCTTTTACTAGGTCAGGTCACCTGGGGGTGACCCATGGTGACCCTAAAAGGAGGGTATCTATGTGAATTTTGATAGCAATGTAAGCTTATTAGAAGGTTGAGAAGATGATCTAGCACTTGAGTTGAGTTGTAGGATGTAAAAAGGAAAGGTTGCTTGGGAGAGATCAAAAAATAAAAGGGGGCAACCCAAATAGGAGGCAACCTAGTCAAAAAATAAAATAGGGATTTAGTTTGCTAGGTTGTTTAGAAGCTTTCTAGGATCATAAACCTCAAGAATGGGGTGTGAAAAGGTAGAATTAGCATGAAAAGGTAGAAACAAGCATGTAGGAAAGGAAAAGAATGTGACAAAAGAAGAATTAGATTGATTTGAGCATAGATGATATAGAGAGTAGACAGTCAGATTTAGCAGAGAAAGATTGTAAATCAATTCTGTGAAGAAATAAAAGAAGTTTGTGTTCTGGTGTAATCGCAGGGGATATTGTTTGGGGTCATTCCACTGGTGGATTTCTTTGAAATCAATGGAATGGCCTCCATGTTATTAGTTAGTTTTTTGTTCTGTTAAATTCAAAATCATTTCGGTGTATTCTGTACGCTTACAGTCAGTGCAAAGGAAGTTGTCGGCATAAGGTTCATGTTTATGCGAATTGTGAATATATCGCAAATGTATGTGAAGACATTTTATGTGTATTTGTCATTTGTATAAAAGAGAAACAATCTGTGAGTATATTGCAGTTGTATATCGTAGACAAAGCAAATGAATGCTTAGAGTTAGGGGAATGTAGACAAGGGGTTTGGTTCTGCATCAAATTGGTATCAGAGCTTAGAAGATTCTGAGCGTGTAGATAGAGCACCGAAGGAGGCAATCTACACTAGGATTTTGGGATGAGTAGTTGCAAGTTCGCTAGCTACAGTAGACGGACAGGAAGGTCTATCAAGAGGGCCAGAGAAGATGGTCCATTGGTTGTCACCAAAACTCTAAGCATTCATTTGCTTAAGCTGCACTTATACTATCAGCAAAATAAAATAATCTCCTTTGATTGCATATGTTTTCCCGATGTATTTACCATCAAACTGTACCCTCAATAAACTGTCTTCCAACGACACTTTCAGTTGTCACCCTGCTGCGTGTCTTATGCCCTCTTTGCACCATCTTATTGAACCGTCGATATCGCGAACACGTCGACTGCACTTAACCAAAACCCTTCGTGATTTCACTGAGTCTCCGCCCAACAACCAAACAAAATTCAACAACTTATCAGCCTAGCAAATGTCGATGCTAGGTTTGAATCTAGCTTACTACTAAACAATCCTGTGAATGTAGAATTTGAACAAACAAAAAATAAAACAAAACCTAAACAGCTATTTACTACCATTCCACTGATTACGGAGTAATCAACCAGTGGAATGGGCTTAACCATCCATCTCGACAACAAAACAGAAAAGATCGACTGCCAGGAAAATAACACAAACAAGATCTCTTATTGCTTTCATAAATGCTTACAACTATTACATCTCCAGAGTTTCTCAAACTGTCTCTGTCTATCTCTCCCTATCGCTGTTCTTTTTTTTGAGATCAATCAGATCTCACATATTTATCCCCTCACGGGGTAGTATAGAAAATGACTCCCAGTGGCTGGGAGTTACAGCTGTCTTAACAAACTAACAGACTTTCTAACAAACTCTTAACAAACTATCTAAAAAATAGCAAAGCACGGTCAATTCAAACCTTATTACATTTAATGTCCATTTAGGACTTCATTGAAAACATAAAAACAAACTTTAAGACAGTTAATACCTCATGGAGGCCACTGTAGATTGGGTACCTCCGCACCATACTCCTCAATTTGAAAAAAAAACTCTTGTCCCAAGAGTTATGTGGTCTGCTGCAAACAACTTCATTATGTCTTCAACTATGACTCCTATCAATGGAGTTTGACTGGCTGCTTCCAAAATGCATCTCTATCATCTGAAGTCCACTTCTCCTTGCTACACCAACACTTCTATCCCTCACCTGGGAGTCCTCTCTTGCCTCTCTCCCCAAGACTTTTGGTGACAACCAATGGACCATCTTCTCTGGCCCTCTTGACAGACCTTCCTGTCCATCTACTGTAGCGAGTGAACTTGCAATTGCTCATCCCAAAATCCTGGTGTAGATTGCCTCCTTCAGTGCTCTATCTACATGCTCAGAATCTTGTAAGCTCTAATACCAATTTGATGCAGAGCCAAACCCCTTGTCTGCATTCCCCTAACACTAAGCATTCATTTGCTTTGTCTGTGATATACAATTGCAGTATACTCATAGATTGTTTCTCTTTTATACAAATGACAGATACACATAAAATGTCTTCGCATACATTTGCGATATATTCACAATTCGCATAAACATGAACCTTATGCCAACAACTTCCATTGCACCAACTGTAAGCATACAGAATACACCGAAATGATTTCGAATTTAACATAATAGAAAACTAACTAATAACACGGAGGTCATTCCACTGATTTCAAAGAAATCCACCAGTGGAATGACCCCAAACGATATCCCCTATGATTACACCAGAACACAAACTTCTTTTATTTCTTCACAGAATTGATTTACAATCTTTCTCTGCTAAATCTGACTATCTACTCTCTATACAATCTATGCTCAAATCAATCTGAGCTGCTCTATTTAACTACACAACAGCGGTAGTACAGACTTCTCTCCCAGCAGCTGGGAGATGTAACCGCCTAACCAACTAACAGCTGTTCAACAAACTATCCTAAAAATAGCAAAGCACGGTCAATTCAGACCTTATTACATTTAATGTCCATTTAGGACTTCATTGAAAACATAAAAACAAACTTTAAGACAGCTAATGCCTCATGGAAGCCACTATAGATTGGGTGCCTCCACACCATGGGGCATGGGATAGGGTCTCCCATGGCTTACCCCTTTCACTAGGGTAGGTTTCTTAGGGGTGACCCAAATGTTTCAACAGGGTCACCTGGGGAGATCCAATTTGACAACATGGTCACCTAGGGGAGATTCAATCTGCTAAAAGGGATGACCTAGCTAGTTTAATTTTGACTAAAATATAATGTTTTGTGATGTTTCCATGACTCTATTTTTTACTAATATTGACACTAATCTTGTCATTTTATTGCAATTTTGTGAAGAATATGTTTTTTAAATTTAATTTTCCAAGTTTAATGAGATCTAACAAATGGTTCTTTATTCTTCGTAGGATGCATGCATTTGATGAAATGCTAGCCTGAACAACTATGGCTTTTAGATGCTCACAAGGCCCTCTCTTTAGGAGATCATACTATTTTGAAGAGGATAGGGCTTGGCATGATATGTCATGTTCCAGTTGTTCATCCTGCCTCTCGTATCTGATGTGACATTTTGACTTACTGGGACACTAACAAGAACACTTTTAGATTTCTACAGGTTTCAAGGGAGTGGACCATTAAATCTCTTTATGATGTTTATCACATCCTAAGAGTTCTTGTGATGGGACAGCTACTTGTTCTTCTCGAGTGCAACTTGTTTGCTGAGAAATGAACATGAGCTTCCATCATGGGAGTATCTTATTCTGAGACACACACAAGGGTCTAGCTCACTTCAGTTCCTTGTCTTCCTATTTCTCCTTTAAGGAAATACCTCATTGGTCTGATTGCTTCAAAGTTTTCAAGACATAAGGGATCATCCAATCCTAGATGTTGGTGGCCACCAATCATCCAGTGCATAGAGCATACTACTATATTTGTATGGGGCGTTGACATCTTAGCTATGCTCTACCAATATTTTAACCATATTGGACATGAAGGGGCTTTTGCCTTTATTCATCCCTCCTTGATCATGACATCGATCTATGAGCACATTCGACCATTTCAGAGGGAGATACCACTTCTTGATCCTAGGCTTCCAAAGGATACACAATGGGGTTAGCTTGGCCATTTTGACTCTAGTTTACATTTAGTGGCCACTTTGATTGACACTAACATGATTTTTTATCCTTACATTGACATGAAGGGTACATGGTCTGGTGACACACAAATTACAAAATTTTTCAAGGATGTGATTCAACTTTAAGATCAAAATGGTTTTGTCGAGCTACACCATATCAAGTGAGTCCTTCAATAGCTAGGTAATGACTCTCTAGAGGACTTGCCCCTAGTTGATGTAGGTCAAGGTTCAGGGACTTTATCAAGCTATTGAACTAGGCAACAATATGTCAAATGATAAATCACAATAATGAAACAACAAATGCTTTATTCATATGTATAGAAGTATTATAATAGGAGTACAATGGGTTTCACACATACCCTGGATGAAGCCTTACAATCAATTTGGTGTGAAGATCAAGTTAACCTTAGATCTTCCATGAAAACCCAAAAAATCTTTCAATAGAAGCTCAAAAACATACTATGGAGAGGTCCCTCTATAAGCGTGAAATTCCCCTTTGTATAGGAATTTAAGGTAGCCACCACAATCATCACATGCATAGGACATATGTCAACCTTGAAATTGCTCTTGGATCGACCATCCATGCATTTAAAACTGATTTTGTCACTTTCTATGCATTTTTTGGGGATTTTCAGGTTGATTGGACATTGCAGGAGAAATAGGGTTGACAAGATAAGCAGGGAAAAGGGCTCCTATAGGACAAGCGGGACTTTTAGCCATCACATGATATTGTCCTACATCTAGTGATTTTGGCGCTAAAGTTAATCTTAGCCAAAAGCGGGTGAAAGACGAGTCATATGACATGCAAGAAAAATAGGCCTTACAGAATATGTCAAGTGACCAGTGATATAAGTAAAAATAGGCTTTCAATGATCTAAATAGTGAAAGCAGAAAAAGTGGAATTCACCAAACAAGCAGAGGATTCAGGGTTCACTGGACATGTCTAGTGAAGCAAGAAATTTGTGCAAAGCTCTTTGATAGTTTAAAAGGTGAAGCAGGGAAAAGGCACTTCACCAGACATGTGGGGTTTTGAAGGGTCAATAGATATGTTTGGAAGCATTTGAAATTAATGCAATGTCACGTGATAGCTAGAAGGCCTGCCAGTGGGGTTTATGAGGACATCTAGATGGGTGTCAAAGGCTTGCTAGTGTAGTGACAAGCAAAAGACCCGCATTGGTAAAACTTCCCCAATTTTCATCAGATTTCCTCTATATTTGAGATGCAGATACCCATTTGGACCTTCTACAAGATCAAGCCATCACCTGGCCAAAATCTTTAAGAAAATTCTTTGAAAAATGATCAACAACTCCTACAGCAAAACAAAAGGCAAAAACAAACAAGCAAGAAAATAAAAGAAAATATTTTTGGTTGATGAGGATTGCTCAGAACCTAGATGCTCCTGCATCAGACACGCTAGGTAATTGAAATGTTCCATGAGTTGGAAACTCATGAACATTTTGGCAAGTCTAGAATTAGAATCCCATACTTGACTAGCTTTGCAGCACTCAGCCAAGAGGCTTCATCTGCAACTCTATTCTTTCATCGGACCAAGTATTCCATATAATCCTTTCCCCTAGTCTTCTTAGCCACTCAGGAGTCAATTACCTTATCTACTTGTTCCATCTTCTTTTTAGGTAACTGATCTAACCATCCTTGTGCATTAGACAAATGTGAGTGTGTACCCCCTTGTAAACTTGTCTCTCCTTCATGGAACTTGAATAGATCAGAAACATTAAAAATAGGAGATATGTTTATCCTTTTTGGTAACTCAATCTCATAGGCATTGGATGAGAACTTCCTCAACACCTTGCATGGGCCTATCTTTTTGAATTTCAACTTATTATATGTTCCCTATGGAAACCTTTCTTTCCTTAAAATGTGTCAAACTATCTTTTTGAATTTTAACTTATTATATGTTCCCTATGGAAACCTTTCTTTCCTTAAATATGCCAAAACTAAGTCTCCTACCTAGAATTCGTGTTCCCTCTTATGCACATCAGCATACTCCTATTTGATAGCACTTTTCTCCAACTTTTCCTTCACTTCCTTGTGAACCTGATGAAAATATTTTGCAAAATATTTTTCTACAATGCTCTTCCTTTTCAAATATGCATTATCTCTTAGCTCATCAACACCTCTTGGTCTGTACCCATAAACTATTTGGAATAGACTCCTTCCTGCACTTTTGTTCACCAAATTGTTGTAAGAAAATTTTTCTTTTGCCAAGATAAGATCTCATTGATGCGGTTTCTCTCCCACAAAACATCTTAATAAGTTTCCCAAACTTCTGTTCACAACCTCGATTTGTCAATGTTTGGGGATAATAGGATGAACTGACTCCTAATTCAATGCCCATCTTCTTTGATAATGTATGCCAAAAATAGCCAACAAACTTCGTGTCCCTATCAGAAACTATGCTCTTAGGTAGTCCATGTAGCCTAACTACCTCTTTGAAAAAAAATGTAGCTATGTGGGATGCATCACTAGTTTTCTAACATGGTATGAAATGAACCATCTTTGAAAGTCTATCCACAACAAAAAAATGGAATCATTACCTCTCTGCATTTGAGGTAGTCCCAAAATAAAATCCATACTTATATGCTCCCACGGTCTCTTTGGTATAGGTAATGGCTAATATAGTCTTGTGTTTTGTCATGCTCCTTTAGCATGCTAACAAATCCTACAACCTTGTACCAATCTCTTCACATCTGCACTCATCCCAGGCCAAAAATAAATTTCACTCAACTATGCTAATGTCTTATCCACTCCAAAATGTCCACTCAAGCCTCCACTATGTTTTTCTCTGATTAAGTTCTCTCTCATTGACCCTCTAGGTATACACAATTTCTATCCTTTGAACAACAAGCCATCTTGGATGAAATACTCCAACCATGGCATCTTATCTCCGTCCACTGGACTTCTAATAATTATCCATGTTTCCTTAAAATTAGGATCATCAGAATACAGATCCTTCATTGCATCAAAGCCAACAACATTGACCCTTAAATCTCTAATCAATAAACACCTTATGCTAAGTGCATCAGCCACCCTATTTGACTTACCACTCCTATGTTTCAAGATAAAATAATAGCTTTGCAAGGACTCTACCCACTTCATATGCCACTGGTTTAACTTACCTTAACTTTTGATGTACTACAAGGCATGGTGGTCTGTGTACAATACAAACTCATTTGCCAACAAATAATGCCTCTAATTCTTTAAGGCCTGTACTATAGCATAGAATTCTTGGTCATACACTAAGTATTTCCTCTTTTCTTTATTTAGTTTCTCACTAAAGTAGGTAGTGGGTCTCCTTCTTGACTTAACACTCCCCCAATTGCACTACCACTAGCATCATAATCTACTTGAAACACTTTACCAAAGTCTGGCAATGCCAACACTGGCTGTTCTGTCACCTTCTTCTTCAACAACTGAAAAATCTTCTCTACTGCAGCTATCCATTGGAACTCTTTCCTAACTCCCTCCATTGTCTTGGTGATTGGTGCACATATTCCACTAAAATTTATGATGAACTTCCTATAGAATCTCATCAAGCCATGAAAATGTCTAGCCTCAAATAGGTTTATGGGTGAAGGCCAATCCACTATTGCCTTAACCTTCTCTGGGTCCATCTTCAATCCTTCTTCAGACATTACAAAAACCTAGATAAGCTAGTTCCCTCTACATAAAACTACACTTATCCATGTTCACCAGCAACTTCTCTTCTTTTAACCTCTACAAAACTACCCTAAGGTGCAACAGATGTTCCTCCTTTGTCTTACTAAAAGCCAATATATCATCCAAATAAATAATAATAAAATTTCCAAGGAAAGGCTTCATTAGCTCATTCATCAATGTCATAAAGGTGTTGGGTGCATTTGTCAACCCAAATGGCATTACTAACCACTCATACAATCCATCATTGGTTTTGAATGTTCTCTTCCATTCATCCCCTTCTCTAATTCTAATTTGGTGGTATTCACTTTTCAAATCAATCTTGTTGAAGTACTTTGCTCCACTTAAATAGTCCATCAAGTCATCCATACAAGGCAATGGAAATGTATACTTAATGGTTATCTTGTTTATAACCCTTGAATCAGTGCACATCCACCATTTCCCATCTTTCTTAGGTGCTAATATTGCACGTACAACACATGGACTAAGCTTTTTCTAATCAACCCCTTATCCAATAGCTCTTGCACATGTCTATTCACCTCTTCATTTTCCATAGGTGTCATTCTATATGGTGCCTTGTTTGGTAGGTTTGCACCCATATAAAATCCATGCAATGAATTACACTTCTAGTTGGAGGTAATCCATCAGGCAAATCCTTCATTAGAATGTCATTAAATTCACTCAGGATTTCTTGAATCTTTGTAGTCTCTATAGGAACTTTTGCCCTCTTCTCTGCTGTCATAATTTCTGTAACTTGAGGTAGGAAGGCATATCATATCTTCTCCTTTCTGATTTCCTTTAGGAACTATTTTCCAGTTACTAGATAAACCCTATTTCTTCTCTCAACTTCCTCATCCTTATTCTTCAAAGGATTCAACACATACTCAACCCCATCCTTCTTGATTTTAATACAATTACTCTTACCATCATGAATGGCCTACCTATCATATTGCCAAGGTCTACCTAACAGAATGTGGCATGTGTCCATTGGCATAACATCACACATTATCTCATCTTTGTAATTCCCAATGTGAAATTTAACAAGGCATTGTTCACTTACCAATAACTAATGTCCCTTTTGTAGCCATGAAACCTTGTAGGGAGTTGGGTGTTTCAACCTCTTTAGTTTTAGCTTCTCCACCATCTCTTTTGACACTAAGTTGTCAGTGCTACTGTTGTCCACAATGACCTTGCAGCATTTTCCTCTAGGCTTATATCTCATTCTAAACAAATTTCTTCATTGTTTCGGTTCCTCTTGTACCTTCTCTGGTGCTAGGATAAATTTGCTTAGCATCAAGGATTCCCCATCCTCAGGTTCTTCTCTAAATTTTGGTGAGGCTACACTAGCCACACTTTCTTCCTCAACTTTTGCTATATGAACTCTAGTCTCTTTTCTTTTGCCACTACTTTTTTGTACTTGAGGACATTCAGATGCCCTATGTCCAGCCTACCCAAACTGGAAACATGTTCCACTAAATCCTCTTCCTCTTCCAAAATTTCATCTACCTTAGGAGTAATCACCCCTTCCTCTACCTCCTTGGGTATTGGTATGAGAAGAACTTGTTTCTCCTTGCTTATCCTAAGAACCATGTCCAGGATTTGATTGCCCTCTTTCTTTAGAGGGTTTACCTCTTCCCCTAGAGCTATTCTACCTTCTAGAGATCTTTTCTTCTGCCTTCAATACAAGTTGATAGGATTTCTCTATGTTGGTAATTCTGAATATGCTAATTTCCTTGGATCGAATAATGCGAAACATTTACATACCTAGAGATCTTCTTAGCATCATCTTCAATGTGACCAGCCCTGACGTTTAATCTATAAAACTCTTGGGTATAGTCTTGCACACTTTTCTCCCTCTGCTTGAGGTTCTGCAACATCTTAAACATGGCAATATGATGGTCTATAGGCAGAAATTTTCCCTTCAACTTAGTTAACATCCTCTCCTAGGTTTTAATATTTTCCTTTCCTTTTCTCTATCTCTCTACTTGCACAAGATCCTACCACAGAGATGCATGTCCCTTCAATTTTGCATCTGTAAGTTTTACCCTCTTAGGGTCTTCAATAGATTCAAACTGGAAATACTTCTCCATCTCTGAAACCCATTCTATCAACTCATCTAGTTTCAGACTACCATTGTAACTAGGTAACTCCACATGGGGTTCACCGACAATCTTTGTCATTACAGTCAAGAATTTCCTCTCAAATCTATCTTCTCCTGCTTGTATGTCTTCTTCACTAACCCCTTCCTCATTATCACTCACATCTGTTATGGGTACTCCTCATTGTTGTGTTCTCTCCATTGCATCTAGCCTAGCTGTGATGTCTCTTAGCATCTCTACCAATGCTGCATCTCCAGCTCCTAGAGCAGCTCCTCTTCTTCCTCTTGCTTGATGTGCCATGTTTGCATACACTCTGCAGTTGTCAATCTCTTCTTCACTCATCCTACAACAATCTTCTTAGGATCTCTTGTGTACCAATACCACAGCCTCAAGGAATCCAAACCTGAGCTTTGATACCATTTGATGCAGGTTAATGTTCAGGGACTTTATCAAGCTACTGAACCAGGCAACAATATGTCAAATGACAAATCACAATAATGAAATAATAAATGCTTTATTCATATGCATAGAAGTATTACAAAAGGAGTGCAATGGGCTTCACACATGCCCTGGCTAAATCCTTACAATAAATTTGGTGTGTAGATCAAGCTAATACTAGCTCTTCCATGAAAACCAAAAAAAATTTTAAATAGAAGCTCAAAAATGTACTATGGAGAGGTCCCTTTGTAAGAGTGAAATTCCCCTATTTATAGGAATTTAAGGTAGCCACCACAATTATAACATGCATAGGACACATGTCAACCTTGAAATTGCTCTTGGATCAACCATCCACATGTTTAAAACTAATTGTCACTTTCTGTGCATTTTGCGGGGATTTGCAGGTTGATCGAACATTGTGAGAGAAATAGGGTTGATAGGATAAGTAGAGAAAGGGCTTATAGGACAAGCAAGACTTTTAGCCTTTATAGGATATTGTCCTACATCTAGCAGTTTTAGCGCTAAAGTTAATCTTAGCCAAAAGCGGGTGAAAGACGAGTCACAGGACATGCAGGAAAAATAGGCCTTATATGATATGTCAAGTGACTAGTGATATTAGTGCAAATAAGCTTTCAATGATCTAAATAGTGAAAGTAGAAAAAGTGGACTTCACCAGACAAGTGGAGGATTCAGGGTTCACTGGACATGTCTAGTGAAGTGAGAAATTTGCACAATGCTCTTCGATAGTTTAAAAGGTAAGGCAAAGAAAAGGCACTTCACTGGACATGAGGGCTTTTGGAGGTCAGCGGATATGTCCAGAAACCTTCAAAATTAGTGCAATGTCACGTGTTAGCTAGAAGGCCCACTAGTGGGGTTTATGAGGACATTCAGATGGGTATCAAAGGCCTGCTAGTGTAGTGACAAGAAAAAGATCCGCATTGGCATAAATTCCCCAATTTTTATCATATTTCCTCCAAACTTGAGATGTAGATACCCATTTGGACCTTCTACAAGATCAAGCCATCACTTGGCCAAAATCTTTAAGAAAATTCTCTAAAAAATTATCAACAACTCCTGTAGCAAAACAAAAGGTGAAAACCAACAAGCAAGAAAGCAAAAGAAATTATTTTTGGTTGATGAGGATTTCTCGTGAACGTGAATGCTCATGCATCACTAGTTCCCGTTCACTACAGGTCTATTTAGGAGATGGGAGGTGATGAAAATAGGATGATCACATGGACTCCCCTAACTCCTGAAGTATTGATTACTAGACCAGTTCATACCATTCGTAGCTCGAGTTCTAGCCATAGGGGAAGGAGAGGGTCTACTCCTCATAGATTGATTGCTCTTGATGATTATGATTCTTCCAATAAGGATTATGATCCTGAGGGAGAGGATCATGATGATGTCAATTAAAGAGAGTACAAGGAGATTCCTTGTGAGGACAAAGCTTCCATACCTCCTATTCGTGATAATGCACTAGATGATCCCTATTGGGAAGAGGGTGACCCTCATATGTACTCCATCCTTTGCTCTTATTTTGTTGTTTTTATGCACTAGGATTGTTTGACTAACTCTTTCTTCTTTAGGTACTGCTACGAGGTGGAAGGAACTATTTTGCAACTCTAGCTTAGATCTTTTGGTTCTAGTCATGGGTTGTTCTTGTGAGTCTCTACTTGTTGATTCCCATCTTCCTTCTTGGGTCGATCATCACACATACATTATTACACCTACATATTATGCCAGTCAGAAGATTACTTCTCTACGAAGTGAGAACATGGAACTTAGAGTTGGGAATGTTATCCTTTAGGGGATGGAAAGTTTTGGAATTTGCAGATAGGCTTCATGAGAAAACACATTGGATCCTTCACATACTCCTAGCAGAGTTCTCTCTCTTTCTCATAGGACCCATAGGGGTTCTAATGCTACTAGTCATAGGAGACCTAGGAGTCAGAGCCTTGGTGGCTCTACTGGTCAAAATCATTGTTGAGGTTCACCTAGGCTTTGATTATTTCTATTTTTCCCCCTTGCATGAGGAGACAGAGTTTTGTACTCATTGGTGATTCAGAACCTTTGTAATATGATCTCTAAGATTTTGAAACAAATGCAGAAATGATTATGATATACTTTTTTGGTCTTTTTTAGAATATATATGAATGAATGCAATTTATGAAATGCAGGGGCACAAGAAGGAATGCAACACATCTTAATCCTATGGAGTGTCATGAGTTATGACATAAACTTATTGATTTTTATTTTTTTTTATTTTTGGTATGATGATGTATGATGGAACAAACAATGTGACAAATCTGTAGTAAGATTTTTGACAAGGGGATTGCAAATTACCTTGGTATAGGAGATTTATTTGAGTTTTTGAGATAAGATTTAGAAATCAAGTGGGAACAAGGGGAGATAGAATGATTAGATGAATTTTGGGCTTCACTAAAGGTTGAACACTGATCCTTATCTAAATAACTTTTTGGCAAGACTTCAACTTAGACAAGCAACAAATTTTATTATCACTTGCTAGACTTAGATAAAAAATGGCTAGAAATATAGACATGGGGTAAAGAAAAAGGCTTCAGAGTCGAAGATGGCCCTAAAGATAGCTAGACTCCTAGTGTTGATAAGTTGGTGTGAGTGCTTTGTACCTTACTTTCTCAAATAGATTGTCACTCTCATAGATTTGAGCTTAGATTTATCTCCACTCGAGAGTACGAATAATCAACAACCTTCTCTCTTTCACTCTTTTTTATCTCTCTCTCTTTTTTCTTTTTCTTTTTTTTGTGTATTTTGTAGTAGCTCACTTTTCTCTCATTTTTTTGATAATTTTGATCTTTTTGATGGGATGCTTTGAAACTTTATCGATGCTTTGGATATTTAGTTGTTTCGGTGCTTTCCTTTCCTATAATCTCACTTTTCTCTCAGACTCTTATTTTTTTATCACTTATTTTTATTCACTCGTATTTGAGATTGCTTTCTTTAGAGTTATGATCTTCCTAAAGTTTTCAGCCAAGCGAGATAAGGGGCTGAGCACCATGAAAAGTTTTAACTATCTAGTTAGACTTCCCTTCTACTAAGAAGAAATGGTGAAGGTCTACTTTCAAGATTCTATTGAGTACTACAGGTTTGAAGACTAACTTTTCTTAGACTTAACAACATGGATTGTTAAGACCAGGATCAGTGTAGAGCTAAGAGCTAGTCTTTGATTAGAATCATTAGGGAATGTGAATAGGGGAATGATACATGGCAATTATGAATAGAAGGGATCTCAAAATTTAAAAGGATCAACCTATACCTAAGTAATATTAGATTCCTTACTGAAACAAAAAATCCAACAAGAGAATGTCACTCACAAAGATGCATGATGAAATAGAAATGCATGAAATATTTGGTTTTTTATGATTTTATAAATTTTTTTGGAATATTTGAATTTTTTGGGTGTTTTTATCTTTTATGATTTTTTTAATTTTTAGACATAATATTTATTGAGGTGAAAGGTGTTGATCGTCTCACTAAATTCTTCACCTTCCATCGTGCACAAAAGATAAGCAACATTTTTGACATCTTCTTTGACCATATAAGGACCTTTCCAATCTTCATAAAACTTCCTACTTTTCCTAATATTCTTATTTTTAGTGATCCCCTTCGAAGGACAAGCTTACCTATTCTATAGGGTCTTGAAGGTTGACTTTGTATCGGTTGACTCGATTGAGGGACTACTCCTGTTAATGTTATATGCAATAGGCCATGAAAGACTTGTTGATGAGAGGGAGTCCAATACAAGACCATCTCAATTTAAGAGTTTATTGAGTAAGTCAAATTCGTCTTACATGTAGATCTTCACTTCTAGGCATTCTTGAATACTTTGTAAGAATTAAAACAATTCAATGAGTGTTTGCAACTCCCTTCGTACATCTAGGGGAATGAAGCTTATGCTTGTTTTATCATTGGTTCTGGCCACATATCCATCAAATAATCCATGTAATTTTTGGGAAATTAAAAAATGATGGGATCTTCCGTTCCTATGGTTACTTGCATCTTAAGTTCCTTTCAAAATTCTCCCTCCCTCACCTCCTCTTTGTTTGGGATTCTTTCTACCATTTCTATATACATTAAGGGTACTTCCCACTCACCTATATCATTAGATTGTATTATGGTCATGGTAGAAGGTTGCTCATGGTTTTGAGGGGCCACAAAGGATTTTTGTGAACTTTCTAGAATATTTGTTGATTCATTGTTTATCGAGTTTGTGTTTTCTTGATCTTAAGCCTTTACTTCCATGGGAGGTGTCAATAGTGTGTAAGAATCTTTGAACAGTGAGAGTGGTGTGTAAGAATCAATTTTCTCTTGTGTTTCTAATATGTATGTCTTAGTAGACATTTTTTCCTTTGGTGACATTAAAGGGGTATAACTTTTAGAAGTATCCTCCTCAAGATCTGGGAAGGCATGTGGGTCTACTCTATTTAAGTCCAATGTCTTTGTTTCAAATTTAGGCCATTTTGTTTGATGGGGTTTTTCTCCTATGCAAGGGAAAACATGATTAACTCGCTCATCTTTTGGGGATACTTTGATAGTGAGAATCTTTAGAGGAAATTGTAAAGGTCCATCTTTCTCCAACCACTCCAAGATTTTTATCGTTGTTTCTTTTGGGACCATTTCCTTATGTTTTGATGATTCTCCTTTCTCAGAGGTTCTTATATACACATTGTTTACAGTTTTGATAGGTGTTTCTATCCTTTTAATTCGTATCGATTGAGGTGTAGGTTCTGGGACATAAATATCTTTTTTTTTTTGAAACTCATAATCGAGTAGGATCCCTATGTTTTTGGTTGCTTTAGTTTTAACCATACTAAATGGTTTGGGGTCCCCTTTTGCAACATACACTTTTTTGAAGTGCAAGAATATGACTTCCTAGAATAATATGGAAGGCACGACTTTCATTCAGTGTATCTATGGTCTTTCAAGTAGTAACTTATACCTGATATCCTTGTCAATGACATAAAATGTTGTAGGAATCATTTTCAACCCTAAAGAAATAGGTAATATGATCTTCCCTATCGTGGCAGATTTTAAGTTGTCATATCCTCTCAATGTGTCCTAGGATATAGTGATATTAGTATGTCGATATCCCATCCTTTCCAAGAGGGAAAATGGAACTATGTTCATGGAAACCCCATCATCAATTAAATTCATTTTTGTGGATGTATCATAGATTCATATTTGCAAGTAAAGAACAAGATCTCCCTTCTCAGTTAGATCTACTTTATAAGGCATTTTCTTAAGACCAAAGAATAATCTTGGGTCTTTTAGCTTAGTGTTGGGTGGAGCTACATCAAAGTTAATTTGATTTATTTGTTGAGTGTGCAGAGGAGTGAACTAGTCTAGGTACTTTAATCCTATTTCTTTTAGAAGAGATGAACAATGAGATAGAGAATTCTTGAAAATATCTCTAAATGATATGTGAGCATATGTCTTCTTCAAATCCTCAATCAATTCATAAGGTCCAATTGGAGCAAGGATCATTTCTACAACTGACGCTACTCCATCACGAGTTTCTTCTTTCCATTTATTGTTGAGCTCATTTTCTTCATCATGCAATATTTTGACTAATCCTAACATTCTCATTTCCTCTTTTGGTCATAGTTGGGTGGGAATGTTTCGATTGATCTCATATAACTAGTCGTTGTATCTCGATTATTTGTTTTAATATTTCCATGAGAGGGAAAAGGATCCTAGAAGATATTCATGTATACATTATTTGGAGAAATAGGATCTTGTGTCTATTTTTAATGCTACATTATTATTTGTTGTGGCTTCCTATGGATTTAGGAACATTTCAATGAACAAATGCTATTGGTCCTCAGGAAACGTAGTGATGAATCTATTGTATTCCCAATATGACTTTGTACTATGCCCCCTAGTCCTATGAAAGGAACAAAAATGATTGTACTCATAAGAAGGCTGCTCATACATATTATCAGTTAGATTCCATGTTTGATGATTATCTCTAGGATAATATTTATTGTTTCGATATTGATCAATCACATTGCCATTTGGAGGATAGTAATCCCTACCATCATAATCATCTCTAACTTTGTTCCTAATCAAGGATTGATCTATTACCCCATCTATCATTGTGTTTCTATTATTTTTGAGTATCCTTATGGTGGAGGTGTTGTTTCCACCATTATCTCCTACTACTAGCCTTCCATTTGTATTGCAATTCTTGTGGCCACTATCTATTTCAGCTTGATTGATTCTTAAAGCACTTTCTAAAGCTTCTTCATATGATTTATATGGCAACTTTTGCACCTCCTCTTGAGTATCCGTATTGAGGGCATACAAGAAGAGGTCACATAATTCATGATGATCCATGTTTGGGGAACTTATGGATGAGTAGAGAACATGTCTCCATCTTGTGACAAAGTGTGTCACTAATTCATTTGATTCTCATTTCATGGTTAGGAACCTGTGAATCCTTATTTTAACAAGTTTGTTCATGTTGAAATCCATGAAAAACTCCCCTATAGTTGTTGAAATGAGTGAATAGAAGCTTTAGGGAGGCGATAGTACTAGTCCAAGGTAATCCCTTCTAACATCTTGGGGAAAATTTTAGCAACAACCCCATCCTAGAGGAGTTATCTTACTATTGTAGTGTAGACCTTTATATGGGAATTTAGATCTCCTTCTCCCTTGAACATAGGCAATTTGGGAAAGGGACATGGCAACATTACATTTCTTATAGCATGGTCAAGAGGCTCTTTCAAGTACTTGAGGTATGTTCCTAGAAAAGAACTTTGAGATTGTGGGGTTGATAACATTAATCCCATAGGTAGACTTTGACATCTAAGTGCTGGGGTTTGATATGTTTGATTGATTTTCTAATTTTTCATAGTTTGATTCTCATTTCGGAAAACATCAGTACTCCCATTTCATAGTATAATTTTAGGTATGGAGGGTTTTGAGATGACCCCTAGTCTTTCTCTACTTTTTTGTTGTCATGAGGTCTTATTCTATTGTCTTGAATAGATTGTTCTACCTCGAGAGTCCTAATTCTCTGTACTAGCATTGGAATGAGGTTGGTAGGTGTCACACCCCTTTACTTCTCATCATTTATTAGGATTTCAATTAGAATGTTTTCCATCTACTCTCATTCTTTTTGAAGAGTGACACACAAGACCTCTTAAGCATCTTTGGACTCTTGAAAATGTCCCTCTAAGCATCTTATCTCATCATCTAGATGAGTGTTTTGATTGCTTGTTGAAGGTTGGTCTATTTGATGAGTCTTCGATCTCACTTGCACTCTTTGTGCTCTAGGTTAAATTGTTGAGTTTTGTTCCCACATGGGGTTGTTGAATGTTAACGAATGCCTAGGCTCTCTTCTGTCACCTTCCTAGTCTAAATTCTCATAATCGTAACAATTTGAGATAGCTTCCAATGGGTAAGAAGACACGTACCTATTGAAGAACAAAGTTTCATGATCCTTTTTCTTGAGGGAAAACTCCCTAGGTTGAGTTCTAGTTCTGTCATATTCGGGAATGCTGTAGACACCTTAGAATAAATGGAACAAATGAAGTGAAATATAGCAAAGAAGATGGATGTATTGATGGAAAAAAAAGGTGATGAATGTGAATGTGAACGTGATTGTGATGGAAATGTTAAAATATCATGAAATTAAATTGGATCATTTAACGGAAATGCAAAAAGCTCCACCAAAAAGGTTTTTCTCTTCACATCAAGTTCACCAAAATATGTACTCCTCGAAATGTGCCAAAGGCATAATTATGGATGAGTCAACTCTGAGGCAACACATGGACCCTCTCCTTGCTTCTAGAAACCTCCATGTCACTCTCTCTCTCTCTCATGGAAAAATCCAATCGAGTGACTATAAGACTCAGTGGTTGTTTTGTTCATGTGGGAGCAAAACTTCATGAAGAGCGATTGGCCTAATCCTATGCCTATAGTTGTTTTGGAATTGCCTTGTTCTCTCTATGGTAGTTGTTCTTGAAATGATAATATGACCCAAAGGGTCACTTGTGATTTTTCTCCTAGTGCAGTTTCTCTTATTCTAACACCTAGATGGATGTCTATTTGCTTCGTTTATGTTCCTAGCACATTGTAGCCTAGTTTCGTGGTTTTGGAGGCATTGTTGAATTTGTCTATCTTTTTCTACAATTCTAATGATGTTTTGTTGCTCTTGCATGAGTTGTGGTCTAGGGTTTATTTCCTCTAGTTCTTCTAGAATTGCTTTTACCCACTCTCCTGTACATTCGTTTGTTATTCTAAGAGAGTTGGCATGCTTTGACTTATTTTGACCAAGGTTGACCTAGGGTTTCAAATTGACATAGGGTTTACTTTTGATTTCTTTGATTACTTACCTTGTGATGTTATCAAGTATTTGAGCCTAGCATGAATGTGACTACCTCATGATGAGATCGAGGGTTTGGGCACTTTGAGTTTCCTAATATTTTTGTGTTTTTTTATTTTTCTGTATGAGTGCAACTATATGATATGCAATCTGTATTTTTTTATTTTTCTTGAATAAATAAATCAATTCTATATGAATGCACTTTATAATAAAGTTTACCTAATGCAATTCTATCCTATGTTTTTTGTGTTTTTGATGATTTTTTAAATCTACTCTAAGAAAGAAAGTAAAGATCTAAATAATGAAAGCAAATGAATTAATCTACAAAAAGTAAAATTCTCTCTAATATATTACAATGAAATGAAAGTAAACTAACAAATCCTATCAAGAGAAAAATAACAAGTTACTTTCCTCAAGAGAAAATTTCATTATCTAAGTACTATAAAAACATGAAAAATAACCTCGAATAGCTTGACACACGAGCTTTGCACTACCCTCAAGAATAGTTTTTATTCGACAACCTCCTCATCCTCTTGTGGTGGTGGGGTCCTTCTCTTAGCAGCAATTGAAAAGATGGAAGTTGATTGGCAATGATGTAAGCTTTGAAAGCTTGGAATAAATAGAGCTCAATTATGAGCTTATGAGTGCTATAGAGAACTAATTGAGCACTATGGTTATGGCTTGTGAGAAGTATGAGAGTATGAGAATCCTCTAATGAATCTTTTGAAAGCTTAAATTGAAAAACAATGGAAAACAAAAGGCATGTGCATCCTACTAAGCACCTAAGATGCTAATGGAGAGCAAACTAAAAGCTACGAATGGCTACAATTCTTCAATTTGCCTCCTCTAATGCTTGGAGTAGGGGAGTATTTATAGGTTGGATTGGCACAAGGGGGATGGGGATGATTGATGAATTAACTCTCATGATTGAAGAGCTAACTTGCTTGATTGATTAGTCAAAATCATTCATTTTCTTGTGAACTCAATTGTGTGAAGAGTGATATGAGCTTAAAAGATTATCACTCATGGAGGGATGACCCTTAGGAGGAGTTAGAGAGAAGTTAAAAATAGATTATATGTGCTAAAATTAGTTGATTTGGAGTGTTAAATGAGTTAATTATCATCTCCTCTATGTTTATCTCAAAATTGCATGTAAACTAGGTGAAAATAGAACTTTTTTTTGGCTCAAATTGATGGATAAAATCACGTTCAAAATATTCAAGGGTCAGAACTGGGTCACCCCTTTTACCAGGTCTAGTCGCCCAGGGGAAACCCTTAAAGGAGGGCACTTGGATGAGTTTTGATAGCTATGTATGCTTATTGGAAGGCTGAGAAGATGATCTAACACTTGAGTTAGGCTATAGGATTTAAAAAAGTAGGGTCACCCGAGGGAGACTGACAAATAAAATGGGACAACCCAAAAAGGAGGCAAGTTGGTCAATAACTAAAACATGGGTTTAGTCTTCTAGGTTGTTTAGAAGCTTCCTAAGTCAGCAACCTTAAGAATAGGTTGTTGAAAGGTGGAATTAGCATGAAAAGGAAGAAACTAAGCATGTAGGAAAGGAAATAATGTGACAAAAGAAGAATCAACAAAGGGGAAATGAAGAATGGTTAGAAACTTGAAGAATTAATGGAGGAAAATTCAAACAACACGTGCCGCCAAGAGGAGTACTATTGAGGGGGCATTATTATTCATGCTTCCATGTATGTAACTAGGATTATACATCATCATAGGGTCATCTGCAAGCTCATGCATGTTTTTAGTGCTTACACAACCCAAAGTTACCAATTTCTCACAATTATTTCCAAATTAACCACTTTCCACCATTTAATCCCATTTCTTGTAATTAATTAATATGACTAATTTAATACCAAAATTAATTAATTCTACCCTCACATTGCAATTAATCTGACTATCCTAATTCAACTAATTCTATTTCCATCGTAATTAACCACCTTTCTCCTCCTTAAGGTTAATTAAATACACAATTAATTAATCTTAGCCCAAATTATTCCTCCAACTTAATCAATTAATTAATCCATGATTATTTAATTAATTAAAACTAATTAATCCCTCTTACATATCTTCTAATTTAATAATCCACGTCACCATCAATCCATTATTCTTTTCATTCTAACCTTATCTCATCATCCTTACATTATCCCATGCTTACAAACATTTTTGTCCTAATCACCTCATCCATATTACACATTAGTCTATTACTTAGTCCATCCATATCAAACTTAAACCTACACATGACCTTAGCCTATCCTTTGATCCATCCATCATTCAAATCATGTCTTTTCCCTCATCCAAACATTAATCCAATCCAAACCTTGTCCTCACTCATCCAATCCAAAACTTATCCTTGGGTCTCCAACATTATCTCAATCCTAGGGTCATCCTAAATCCAAATTATCCAAGTCAAATCTAAAACCATTCATAATCCAAATCATCTAAAATCTCAAACATCCAAACAATCAAAATCCTAGGACCTAACCAACATAATGGACACATATATCTCACACAAACAAAGCCAAAAATTAAAATCAATGTCATATTTAAGATCATAGTCAAGGGTAAAGAAAACACCATAAACTCCCTAGATCAACTCCTCTTCTCAAATCAAGCTAAGCATAATAACTATAACAATCTTGCTGGTTGAGCTCTACTAGGGTTTGTTGTTTTTGAATTCTGTGTTTCGGCAACATGATTGGTGAGTGCTCGAGGAGCATGAAGGTGGCTCCCTCTAGTTTGGGTGGTTCTAACAGCTTAGTTGTTGATCCTGATCTGACATGTGCATTTAGGAGGCCTCATATGACCCCTTTTGTCAAGGGTTATTCTTCACATTCTATACTAAAAAAATTAGGTTTAAAGGATCAACCATCTTGGGCTAATCATGCCAGAGGATCTAGAGTTTTAAAGAGTATTGATGTGGGTTCTATTATTGTTGAAAGGACTGATGAAGTTATTTCTCTAAATCTTCTAGATTCAATGATGGATGAAGCCATTTTATCCATGCATAATACTCTTGTGGGTCAGTTCTTTTCTTTCATACCTAATGTTGATATGGTTTACATATAGGTCAAATGAATATGGAGTATTAAAGGAAATGTTTCCACCAGTGCAATGGTGGGAGGGTTGTTTTTTTTAATTTTTCTCTCAAGAAAGCTTTGATAACCATTTTGATAGGGGGCCATGGTTTTTTGACAAAAATCATAGAAATAACCTAGCTTTGTGTAAATGAAAGCCAAGTTTAGATCCAAATACATATTTGTGTGTTGTGGCCCCTACCTAGGTTTGGTTACCAAGTTTGTCCTTGGAGTTTTTGAATCCATGGATTCTCCAGATATAGTGAACTCCTTCAGCCAATTCCTTTCCATTTATAAAATCACCATGCAAAAAACATGGTTAGTTTTTGCAAGAATTTGTGTAAATGTGGAAATGAATATTATGTTGCCTCCTCAAATTACTCTCTAGTCCAGATATGGTAAGTGGGTCTAACCCATAGAGTATGAAAACTCCAGTCCTTTTTGTTAAAACTGTAGCATTTTTGGTAACCTTATTAATGAGTGTAAAAACCCATTGTTTAGAGAGAAGAACCTAAAGATAAGGAATGTTTATAAAGATACAAAAGTTTATCAGAGGGAGAATATCCTTTTTAAAGGAAATCCTTAATATTCTTGAGGATACCACAAAATAAGGGGAAGCTACAATATCTCTTACTCTTGTTCTAGAAGATCAGATATAGAAAAACATGGTTGAAGGATAGGAACATAACAACACAACTCAAGAACAACAACAAAATAACAAAGAGAATGGATTTCTTCAAAAGGATATCCGAAAGGAGCAGGATCAGGAAGAGGTTGTGAAAGGTTATGAGAATGTCAAACAAAAGGGAGAATTTTTAATTAATGAACTCCCTGTTGAAACAAATGTTACTCTAGATCAAGGGGAAAATGGCATAGCTTTTGTTCACAATATATCAACAAATGACAGTCTTGGAATTCCTCAAGGAAGTATGGGAGTAACACCAAGTAAAGGAGAGAGCATATTAAAGAAGGAGGATAGTTTAATTACAACAAAGACAAATATTTCATCAATAGGAAAACAAGCTCTTGAAAGTTTCATTGTTGAGGAAGAATGGATTCTAGTGGGAAAAGGAATGAAAAATAATTCAAGAAAGAAAGCAAATGTAGGAAATGCATACAAAAAAGGAAGACCTTCTCAAAGAGAGACTAGATCTAGGGAGGAAACAAAGGAAGTTTCAATTGGAAGATAGAAAAGTCTGGAGACATTTCAGTCTCTAGAAAAATGAAAAAATGAGAGTTAAATCACGATTTTGGGCCTTATTGGCTAGAAGAGGTAGTTGTTACCTTTTGTGTTTGATTTCCTTTTTTGTTTTTTTTCTATTTTTGGGTGGTGGTTGGTCTTAATGAGGATTATATATCAGAATATAAGGGGGTTGAATAGTCTCCATAAACAATTTCTTATTAAGAGTTGTATTTTGGATAACAAGGTGGATATTATGATGTTGTAAGAAACTAAAATGACTAAGGATACTTTTTCTACTGTTGTAAACTCTATATGGCTTGGGGCTGGGTATTTTATTAGTCCATCTCAAGGTGTCTCTGGTAGCATTATGACTTTCTGGAATCCTACTATTTTGGTGGGTAACTTAATAGAAAATAATAAGAATTTTATTTTCCTTTCTTTCTCTAGTAAGTAGTTTAATGAACAATGGTTGTTAGTGAATGTCTATGATCCTAATTCCAAGTATAAGAGGAAAATTCTATGGAAGGCTCTATCTACAAATATGGGTAGAGATCCTTATTCTAACCGGATGATAGCTAGAGATTTCAATACTTCTCTCTATCCTTCAAAGAAATTGGGTGGATTGAAAGATTATTCAGATAGTATGGTGGATCTGGCTGAGTTTCTCTCTTCTATAGGTTTAATTGATATTGATATAGAATGTATTCATTTTAGTTAAGCTTGATAGATTGATGATATCCAATTCCTAGAATATCCTTTCTTTTTTGCATTGTTATAACCTTCCAAGGGTAGGCTCAGATGATAATCCAAATTTATTTCACTAGACTACATAGCAAAGAAAAATGGATTATCCTTTCAGATATGAGATTATGTAGACATCTCATCTTGATTTTATAGATATTGTCAAAGGATGGTGGAATAAATTGGTTAAAGGGACTACAATGTTTTGTGTTGCTCAAAAAATAAATTTTGTTAAAAATAATGTAAGAGGTTGGAACAAGTATAATTTTGGTAATATTTTCAAACAGAAGGAGTGAATTGCTTCAAAACTCAAGGAAATCTAGGATAAAATGGTAGAAGGCTTCCATGCTCTTGAAACTTGCAATCAGGAGAGAAGTATTAGGGAAGATTGGCACAGGCTCAATCTTAGGGAGGAAAGTTTCTGGAAACAAAAATCTATAATCCAATGGATGACTAAGGGAGAAAAGAACACTAAGTTCTTTCACCAATCCACTCTTAAACATAGAAGGATAAATACTATCACCAGGATTCAAAATGAAGATGGTATGGTTATAACTAAACATGATCAAATTGGTTCCACTACTATAATTTTTTTTAAAACTATTCTACAAATTAATGATGAAAACTCAGAGATTCTTGATGTTCTTTTAGAGGTTATTCCTCTTGTTCTTTTTGAGATAGATAATGTAGAGTTGGTGAAATATATTATTGAAGAAGAGGTGAGGACTGTTGCTTTCTTCTTTGGGCCTTTTAAAGCTCCAGGACCTGATGGGTTCCCCCTTGCTTTTTTTCAAGAATTCTGGGATATAGTTGGAAAAGACTTAATTGTTGTAGCTAGGGACTTTTTAAAATTTGGTCAATTATTGAAGCAATTTAATTCTACTTTTATTTTTCTGGTTCCTAAGAAAGGAAATTCTATTTCTTTTAATGACTATAGACCTATAATTTTATGCAATGTACTATGTATAAAATATTCTCTAAACTCATAGCATATAGAATAAAACCTTTCTTGTAAGACCTTATATCTCAGAATCAAAAAGGGTTTGTCCCTAAAAGAGAGATCCTGGATGTTGTTCTTGCCACCCATGAGATAATGCATTATATGGATAATAACAAGAAAGAAGGTATGGTCTTGAAGATTGATATTTTAGAAGCTTATGATAGAGTTTCTTGGTACTTTCTCTTTGTTGTTTTGAATAAGTTTGGCTTTCAAGGAAGATTTATCAATTTGATAAAGGAATATGTTACTACCCCTAAGTACTCCATGTTGGTTAATGAAGCCCCTAGAGGGTATTTCAATAGTGGAAGATTGTTGGCAAGAGACACTGTGTGGCTTCATTAATGTTGTCATTGATGGCAACATAGTCCATCCCACACATCCACATGACATGGTGTCTCCTTACCGGAAGTCAGATTGAAAAAGTGTTGTGATCTAGTAAGCAAGAATAGAGCAGGCAGCAAGGTTTGACAGTCAAGTCCGGATCTCTTAGAGGAAGTATCTCAGTAAAGTGTGGCTTTGGGGAAGTAAAGAGGAGTACCTTAACTGATAGATTCCAAGGATTTAGCCTCTGGTGATAGAAGAGTGAAGAGATATGAGCACTTGAGTGTTGGGTTCCTGATTGGTAGAGTAGACAGAGGAAGAACTAAACGATAGAGCATCAAACCTAAATCCGAATGAGATATTGATGGTGATCAAGCTTCCTAAGGTATCATTCATGATTGGCCGACATGATTGATGACTTCTATAAGCATCTCCTTGATACACATCACTTGGTAAGCAAGGATTCAGCTGACAGATCAAAGTTTGGGAAAATATTGACTATTCTAGATGCCGACTAGAAAGGTGTTGAAATCACTTGTGCAGATATATATACTAGATGGATTTAGATGTGAAGGTGTGTGTTTGGTAATGGTGGTGTGCGAAGAAAAGTAGAGAGCAGTGTGGAAGTAGCTTTATAGGTCTGGAATGTGACATGATAGCAGCTTCAAGGAAGAGAAAGAATGAAGTGTAGCAGATCAGTTTATTGAGCCTAATCGGAATTGAACCTTTGCATGTGTAGATGCTTCTTATCAGTTCAAGTATTGTGTTACCTTCTTGTAGACAGTGAGTCTCTTGTAGGCAGTGAGCCTCTTGTGAGCAGTGTGCCCTAATTGGCATGTGCCATTTTGTTCTTTCTATTCTTCTAACAGAGAATACAATCTTGGGTTAATCACCCCATGGTTTTTCTCTTAACAGGGCTTTCCACATCAAAATCATTGTGTCATGTGTATTGATGTTATGTCTGTTTTCATGGTTATGTTTGATTTGATGCTGCACTAATTGCTAAAGAAGATTAGAAAGTTAAAGTATTTAAGATAACTGATTCACCCCCCCTCTCAGTTATCAACAATTGGTATCAGAGCTAAGTTCCTCCAAACAGAGCCTAACATCTTGAGGAAGATCTAGGAATCTCAAAATGGATATGTATGGTATGAGGGAACAACTTTAGTCTACCCTAGATGATCTTGATCAATCTCACTCTGAAGTCAACAACTTGAAGGAAAGACTCCAAAAGGCTGATGATTTCATAAATGAGCTAAAAGAGAAACTGATTATCTTTATGAAAAAGAGAAAGGAACTACTTCAGTAATTGGCAAATCAAGGTGAAGACAATGATACAAATGAAGATCTAAAGGAGAAAACCAAGTTATGTGAAAAGTTATCAAAAGAGGTCATTATGATAAGACATGAAATGGAATCAGGAGCTATAAAATTCACCCAAGAAATTGTAGAGAAAAGGAAAACTGAAGATGATCTAAGACAATCTCTCAAGGAGAAGTCAGAAGACTGCCACAAAATGGATAGAATAATTAGGCATCTAGAATCTGATCTTGAAGAAGATAGAGACAATGAAGAACAACTTGAGAATCAAATTGACACTCTTAAAAGGGATCTTCAAACAACAAATGAATACAAAGAAAAATTCAAGATAAGCTCTGCTCAACTTGAAGTTCTTCTTCAAAGCCAAAAGAGGGTAGATGACAAGTAAGGCTTAGGGTATGAAAAAGGTGAAAGCTCTGAATCCAGTCAGAAGAACTCCAAATTAGAAAATCCAAGAAACAGGCCTAGAAGACCTCCGATAAGGCAACCAAATGCTCAAAGATACCCATCTTTCAATGGATACTGCCACAACTACAATAACTTTGGTCATAAAGCAAATCATTGCAGAAGAAGAATAAATCAAACTAATACATCCTTCTCTGGACAGTGCTTCAATTGCAAAAGGTATGGTCACAAATCCCATGAATGTAGAAACATGCAAATGAATAATTCATTCAATAGTAGATGCTTTGCATGTAATAGAATGGGACATATTGATAATCAGTGTAGATCAAAAGGATATCAGTCAAATATGCAAAGAAATGTTGTTTTCTACAATTACAATAGATCCGGTCATATTGCCAAATTCTATAGAAGTAAGAATCAAGACAAAAAGGGTCTGAAACAACATAATCATAACCAAGACAAAAGAAATGGAAAAGTGAACACAGATGAAATTCAAAGGGAGATGACTAAGATTTGGGTGAAGAGAAGCACAGAGAATGTTGGGGATGGATCCGCACTAGAATCTGGTGCTGATAATCCTTTCAGAAATTGAATAGATGAGCTCTGGCTCAGGGGGAGTCACTAAGAAAAACCAATTCCCCCAGCCAGTCAATTGGTGCCTGAAATTGGCACATGGGAAATTGTGGATTAAAGGGTTCTTAGAGAAACATCTAAAGTAGGTTTGGTAAAGATATGAAAGATCCACAATAAAAATTTGAAGAGTCTAATCTACCAAGATTGATCTGGTTTAACAGTCATCTGGTAAAAATAGGGTTCTCACAGTTAGATCTAACTTGATTCAAAAATTGTGGAATCTTGATCCACAGATACATCAAATGAATAAGGAAAGGAAGATAGATTGTCACTATTTACTGAGAATAACTCTAAGTATATCTCAGTGATCCAAAAAATTTCTATCTCAGAATAAGAACAAGGCAACTAAAATGACTTATGCTGCACATTTATTGCAGTATGAAATTAGGGCTTTCCTAGAAATAAAAGGGTTCATTCGTTCGTCATTTGCACATTTGCATTCAAGAAGAAAAGAGAAGGAGCTCTATAACAAATTGTTTCAAATTTCTCAAAGATCAACCGTTGAAGTCAATTCATCTAGCAAATCAATCTGGCTCACTCCGCGAACCCTAGAAGCGTAAAAGGTATTTTCTGTTATTGAATATCTCTCTGTAAATCTTTTGAAGATGGCTACACCAAATGTTGTAAAGATTTCTGATAGGCCATGCCCCAAATTTAAGAAACATCCATACAAATCTCTAGAAGTGGATCCCTTAGGCGCATTTTCCAGCATTCCGCATGGGGTTTTGCATGTTGAAGATGTTAGGGCATACATTCATGTGAACATTGAAGAATTTGGGGAATCCAAGTTGATAGATATCTACCACAAACAATTAATAGATGATTCATTTAAAATCAAACCTCAGTATAAGGCTATCCAGGATAAACATTTTGCACAATGCATTCATTTCCCCTATTTTGTAGAAGATGAATGGGTCCGGTATGTGCTAAGTAGAATGCATGATAACTTTATATGGTTGATGAGGCCATTCAAGATAACCAAGGAAGCCATTAGGGCAATTACCGGATTGCACTCATCCGGTGGGATACCTGCTCTCAAATCTGTCAAGAATCAGACCGTGAGTGAGGCTACTAGATCTAAATTTGATAAAAGAGCAATGACAGTTGAGGATATCACAGATCCAGAAATCAAGTTTGCCTCCATGATTATTGGCTACAAGATATATCACTCTAGCAAAGAAAATTTTATATCTGGAACAACAATCTACACTGCTTATGAAATGTTGAGAAAAAATGTAGATTATGATCTTTGTGAACTCCTTCTAAACCAACTGATGGAAAACCTACAAAAGATCAAGAAGGAAAAGAAGAACTCTTTCAAGTATGGTGGGCTGATACTGTGTTTGTTCTTCTACTTTATGAATGAACTGCTCAGATCTAATGGTTGGGTATGGCAGAATGACAAACTTGTTGCAATTCAAATCAGAGATTACTTGCATGGACTTGGTGATGCCAAGGCACAAAACACAGCACTCTGGGGCTACTTCAAGAACTTTTAGAATATGATGCAAGCCAGAGAGAGAATCCCCCAATCTCTAGTTGAAAAGTATAAGGATACAATCTGCTTTATGGTAGAAACTGATCAGTGCCTAATGGAGGCAGTGCAGCCAAGGGTAGTCTAGATCATGCCAATGGGGTATGAAGTAGATGAGAAAATAGTAGAGCTACATGTTCAACACATGCTCAGTCAACCCAAGGATCCTAAGGCAAAAAGGTTTGGAACCTTTGAAGAGCTGAGTGTGAAAATTCATGTGGAGCTAAGGCAACCAGGGATGAAGAAAAAGGTGAGAAAAGAAGTAGAGAACGTTGCCAAAAGGTATGGCATCTCAAAAGAGGCACTTGATGCAAACAGAGAAAAGATGGAAAGGGCAGAAAAAGAAAAGGAAGAGGAAGAAAAAGAAAGTGCTCTAGTAGAAGCCCCCTCCCGGACCAGATCCTCTAAGAGCTCTACATCTGCCACTACCAAGTGCTCAAAGGCATCAAAACCAGAAGCAAAATCATCTAGTAAAGGAGAAAAGAGAACAAAGACAAAGGCAACAAGATCTTATATTAGTCAAAAGGATGAAGAAGAGATAGAATCTAATAAAGAGATCAAGAAGATGATGAAGAAGAAGAAAGTATCTAGTGAAGACAAGGAGGCAGAGGTAGAAGAGTTTGTTGAAAGGCCCACTCTATCCTTAGATGATGTAGTTAAAGTAGTTACTGTGGATGGGAACCTACAACCAATAACAAAATTCTATGATGCATATAATGATGTAGATAGAAAGATCTTGGAGGAAGCCACAGTTAAGTACCTGAACATATACAATAAAACATTTATTGAAATAATTTCTCTAATTCCTAAAAGTTTAGAGAAGGTACTTGAAATGAGAAAAGAAAATACCAAGGCTAAGGACTTAGAGATTAGAGAATAGATAGCTATTCAGCTCTATCCTTCAATTACTCTGAAACAAATGAATATGATCTTCAAAGACTGCAAGGATGAGTTCCAGAGTAAGGCTAGAATGAATCAGCTTATGCTTGGAGAAACTGATAAGGTGGCAAAAGAAATAGAAGAAATCCTCTGGAATGCCTATAAAAGATTCAGTATTCCTATTATAGAGGATTTAGGTGATGATCCCTCAGGAATGGATAACAAAGAAGAATCTACTGAGACTGCAATAGAAGAGGTAAAGGAGACAGGTGAAGAAAAAGATAAGGACTTAGAATCCTCTGCTCTGGAAGAGGAGGTCCATGATCAAGCAAACATCTCTCCTCTAGTTTCCCCTGCAGACTCCAGATCTAAAGAAGGAAGAGTAGAAGAGAAGATTAGTCAAGAAGCAGAGGAGAAGGAAAAAGAAGATGACAGTAGTAAGGCTGCAAAAGGGGACAAAACCCTATCTCCAGAAAGAGACATAGTAGAGGCAATCGAAGAATTCTTAACCAAAGAGATGATGGAATTTGATGAACTAGAACTTCTTCAAGGACCATTCAATTTTGACTCCCTCTCCCCTGTTCAAACCATGAAGCTAGCATCCTTTACTTCAGCAAAGGCAAAAGAAAAACTTCTGAAGTCTCACATGGAAGACTACAAGCTCATAGAAACTGCATCCGGTGTATTGGAGAAGATTATGCAATCTTTTCAAAAGGATCCCTCAGCCTCTTCATCCGGTAATCTCAAATCTCTAGTTAATAGTGTTAGCACATATTTTGATTCCCTAGAGAAGTCAATAGAAGATAAAGTATGGAAGGAGTTCTTGGAAAAGAGATTCTCTGAAGTACAAGGACTAATAACCAATGATAGGAGAAATATGGATATAGGGATAAAGAGCTTAGAAAATGCTCTTAAAGATGGTGAGGAAATGTATAAATTTTGTCTATCATGGTCCAAAGTAATAGTGGAGATTGAGAAGAAAGTGAAAGAATAGGAGCATAAACTAACAAGACTATCTCAAAATTTTGATCCTCTTACCACTTCCATAATAAATCAAGAATGTCAGACTATTGCAGTCTTGAATGAAATTAAGAAGCTTGAGAAGGAGAAGAAAAATAGAATAAGTAGGTTGAGTGAACTTAGAGGGATAATTATCCCTAAGTTAGAGGCCATGCATGAAGCCCTAAATGATGCTCAAACCACAGCCCGGACCAGTGATCCGATAGATCTGAAGAGGGCAGAAGCTTTTGCATTCCTGTTGAGTGGTCACATCTCAATTTTGGATAGGATGAAGCTGAGTTAGGCGATAGAAGTTGTACAATTAAAGAATACTTTTGCAGATATACTAAAGTATATGTAAAGTATAACCAGATAATATACTTATGTGATTAAGTATAGATTTAGTTTTGCAAATTTTGGTGTATAGACCCCACCCTTTGCCATTGATGTCAAAAGGGGAGTGAGGCGTAGTGAAAAATGAGGAATCTAGCTAAGGGGGAGCTCCAGAAAATGTACATATGAACAGAGCATCAGACAAGGGGGAGTGCAGTGTGACACTTAGTCATTTTTCACTAAGTGTTGCCATTAATGCCAAAGGAGGAGATTATTGGCAAGAGACAATGTGTGACTTCATTAATGTTGTCATTGATGGCAACAAAGTCCATCCCACACATCCGCAGGACATGGTGTGTCCTTATCGGAAGTCAGATTGAAGAAGTGTTGTGATCCGGTAAGCAAGAACAGAGCAGGCAGCAAGGTCTGACAGTCAGGTCCAAAATCTCTCAGAGGAAGTATCTCAGTAAAGTGTGGATTTGGGGAAGTCAAGAGGAGTACCTTGACTGATAGATTCCAAGGATTTAGCCTCCGGTGATAGAAGAGTGAAGAGATATGAGCACTTGAGTGTTGGGTTCCTGATTGGCAGAGTAGATAGAGGAAAAACTGAATGGGAGAGCATCAGACCTAAATCTAGATGAGATATTGATGGTGATCAAGCTTCCTAAGGTATCATTCATGATTGGTTGACATGATTGATTACTTCTATAAGCATCTCCTTGATACACATCACTTGGTAAGCAAGGATTCAGCTGACAGATCAAAGTTTGGGAAAATATTGACTATTCTGGATGCCGACTAGAAAAGTGTTGAAATCACTTGTGCGGATATATATACTAGATGGATTTAGATGTGAAGGTGTGTGTTTGGTAATGGTGGTGTGTGAATAAAAGTAGAGAGCAGTGTGGAAGTAGCTTTATAGGCCTAGAATGTGATAAGATAGCAGCTTCAAGGAAGAGAAAGAATGAAGTGTAGCAGATCAGTTTATTGAGCCTAACCGGAACTGAACCTTTGCATGTGTAGATGCTTCTTATTAGTTCAAGTATTGTGTTACCTTCTTGTATCTTGTAGACAGTGAGTCTCTTGTAGGCAGTGAGCCTCTTGTGAGCAGTGTGCTCAAGTAGTGAGCCCTAATTGGCATGTGCCATTTTGTTCTTTCTATTCTTCTAACAGAGAATACAATCTTGGGTTAATCACCCCATGGTTTTTCCCTTAACAAGGCTTTCCACATCAAAATCATTATGTCATGTGTATTGACGTTATGTCTATTTTCATGGTTATGTTTGATTTGATGCTACACTAATTCCTAAAGAAGATTAGAAAGTTAAAATATTTAAGATAACTGATTCACCCCCCTCTCAGTTATCAGCAGTCTGAGATAGGCTTATCCTATCTCTCCTTACCTTTTCATTATAGTGGCAGAGGTGCTAGGAAAAAATATTACAAGGTTGAAAAATTCTAGGAATCTTACAGGAGTTAAACCATCTTCTTCTATTCCCCTTCCTCTCATCAATAGTTTGTTGATGATACAATTTTGTTTGGTGTTTCTTCTATTATGGAAGCTAAACAATAGAAATTATTGTTTAATGATTATGCTAAAGTTTCTAGAGATCACACAAATTATGACAAAAGTAAGATTTACTTCTTCAATACTATTGATTCTCTACAAAACAAAATTGTTGGTACCCTTGGATGCCAAAAAGCTTCTTTCCCAGATACTTACCTAGGTTTGACTCTATCCACTAAGAAAATTTCTAATTCTTATTGGTTCAGCATATTGGAAAGAATCCAAAAAAAGATGGATGGATGGAAAGGAAAATTGTTAAGCTAAGCTAGAAAATATCAACTTCTCAAGGATTCACTTTAGAATATCCCTATTTATTACCTTTTGTTGTTTAATATTCTTGCATTCATGGAAAAAAAAATTAAGCAAATTTAGAAAAGGTTTTTGTAGTCAAGAGTATAGGAAAGGAAACATCTAGCCCTCATTAGTTGAGATACTGTGTGTAATACTAAAAACAAAGGTGATTTGGGGATAAGAAAACTAAGGGTTTTCAACAAAGTCCTCATGGCTAAGGTGGGTTGGTGTATCCTCAAAGAGGAAAAGGATTGGGTCACTATTGTTAAAGCTAAACATCTCTAAGAACATGAGGATCTTAGTTTCCTCCATAGTCATAACTTGCCTACAATATTTGTTATTTGGAATGCCTTACTCAAAGTATCCTATCTCAGGGTATGAGGTGGAGGGTGGGTAATGGTCACATAATTCATTTTTGTAATGATGTTTGGAAGCATAATTCATCTCTATCTACTCATCCAACTTTTTTGTTCTTAAAGATACTTTCATGAGACTCTTTGGTAAAAATTTATATGATTATGTTTTCTTTATGGGTAAAGATGCTCATTGAAAGAACTTTAGTGATTTCAATGAGTATTTTAATAAGATGGAGAATATTGTAACTCAATTTCAAAACTATTCAGGGAGCTGTTAGTTTTTCAAATTCTACAAACAAGATGAGATGATTTGGTCTCCTCATTCTTTAGGGAACTTCATTGTTGCCTCTGCTTATTCTTTGATCTCTAACACTGCCTAGTAAATTTTTGATTGGAGGCTAATTTGAAACCATAGGTGTATCCCTAAAATAAATTTCTTTTGGTGGGTGGTTAATCATATTAAAGTGTTGACTCTTGATAACCTTAAAAAAATAAATTTTCAATTTCCTAATAGATGCCAACTTTGTTGTTCAACAAAATAAAATATTACTCATTTGTTATTGCATTGTACTTTCACTAGAGAAATATGGGAAATGATATTCCATAAATTTGAAGATCTTTGGATAATGACAAGGTTTTTCTTCTCTGGTGCCAGCTTGGTTCAGATTTTCTCCTTCCATCATCCTATTTTGAAGGATCTTTTGAATCAAACTCCCCTTCACATTGTTTGGAGAATCTAGAAGGAAATAAATAACAAAATTTTTAGGGATACTTCTACTACTTCTCATCTGGTGTTTCAATCTATATGTTGTACTATTCAAGAAAATGTGAATGTGGAAAAAATTTATAAATCCAAGTCTCCCACATAGCACAAGAGAGGACAATTTGTCCAAATTGGGATATATCACATGACCTAAATGACATGGATTGACAAAAAGATTACATAAGAAAACACACAAGATGGAGAACTCCCCCTATAGGTTCGGTAAAGCTCAACTTTGAAGGGTGTTCTAAAGGAATTCCTGACCCTTTGACAATTGGTAGAATAATAAAGGATGATCAAGGTCGTCTAATAGAATGTTATGCTAAGGCTATAGGGTAGGCCACTAATAATGTTGTAGAGGTTTATGCCTTATGGTGGGGACTAAACATAATTAAATCTCATATTTTTAGTATGTTGAGATAGAAGGGGATTCTAAGGTTATTTTAGATCTTGTAATAAAAACTTCTAAAACCCCTTGGCAATTAAAAGATTATGTGGAAGATATAAGAAATACCCTAAGGAACCTTAATAACCTAAAAATCCAACATATATACCGTGAGAGAAATTCTATAGCTGACATGATAGCCAATCATGGTCTTCAATTTCAAGAGTAGTGGTATTGCTCCAAAGTTAATGATCTACATAGGGGAGTCCGCAAAATTATAGAACATGAAGAAATCAAAAGGTAATCAACATTATTTTAATATGATTAGTTTGTTCATATTAAATCTCTATAGTTTGACCTTCAGGGACAAGGACAATGAAATAAAGGGGGTTAAGATTCATGATTACCATCCTCTCATTCCTTACAATTCTTGTGTGGAATAGAGAGTTCAAGTGTGTCAATTTAATGATATCGATCTTGGTGGTAGAAAGGACGATTGTGTCATTATTTCATGCTTCATGATTTATCCTTCGACTATTATGCATTTGAAGATTTGCTCTCAACCTCTTCTCTACATTTTGTCTAAAACAGTGAGAATGCGAGGCTAGAAAAGGTCTATCATAAGAGAACGGATTGCACTACATGCTAAGACAATTGGGTCAATATGTTTGATATGATGCAAATGTATCA
Organism: Cunninghamia lanceolata; assembly: GCA_027924645.1. Taxonomy (NCBI): domain Eukaryota; kingdom Viridiplantae; phylum Streptophyta; class Pinopsida; order Cupressales; family Cupressaceae; genus Cunninghamia; species Cunninghamia lanceolata. Next base: position 6,225,836 of record BSBN01000771.1, read on the forward strand.
ACAAAGGGTGGTTAAGTTGGAGAAGGATCTAGCCTAGTTTACTAATAAAATCATGAAGAAAACAACTTCATATGTGATGGAAATTTGAGCACAGATGGATACAAGAAAGGTACAACAAGATATAATGTAGGATTAAAAAAAAAGCAAAAAAGGAGCATCAGATGATAGTTTCTTCATGAGAGCAGACGATGGTTCACGTGAGAAAGGATTGGGATGATCTAATCAACAAAACTAGTCTCTGATTTGCTTGATTGTCATTTTTTTGGTTTTTTTGTTATTCTTTGTGTTTTTCTATTGACTATGTTTTAGTTGTGTCTTCCCTAACCTTTAGGTTTATTTTTAGGGATTTTTATGGATGTATATTGCTATGTTGTTGGACTTGTTTATTTAAACTTATGGTTATAAGGGACTAGGACCCTTTTTCCTAGCTAAAATTAATCAGAAACATCCTTGTTAATCAACCAAGATATGTTCCATATGATGATGATGGTGATGATAGTCTTGTCGACCTACAAAAATATGAGCCCTTTGAGCATGATGATGATGATGTCAACCAGCCTGAAGATGATCCCTATGATGATAATGATAGTATTGACCAAAACATCATTAATAATATAGTCATGAGAAAGCTTCCCATACATCCCCCATGGTTAACCATAAATACCCATATCCTCTAAAACCTAGGACACCCTAGTCACAGCTACTTCATAAACCAAAAGCAAAGGTCTAGGACTCATCCTAATCCCATCCATGGAAAGAGAAATACCCTCCTAGAGTCATCTCCCTCATCTCCTACATCCAACTCATCGAAACCCTACCAATCATTATCATTGAAGTCCTTCAACTCCACCACCTCCACTAAATCTCTCAAATCATTCACATCCACCTCCTCCCAATAACCGTCACCCAAATTTTTTGAATCCTTCAAATCCTTTATGTCTACCAAGTAGGGATAATTTTAAGGAAGTCCTCTAAAAACCTATAAAATCCTGGAAAATCCTAGCTAAGTGCTATAATTTTCTTGGTGAATCGTTCCTTTTTTTGAAAAAAATATTAATTTTCTTACTGAATTTAGGCCCATTCTTAGAAATTTTTATAAAATCGTGGTGAATTCTAATGAATAATTGGTAAAAAAAATAATTTCGTTTGTAAATTATACTTGTATTCAAAAAATTAAGATAAGTTTGGTGGCAAATTATATAAGTATTCAAAAATATAAAATTAATTATTTGGTGAATGCGCTTGCAAGTTTTTGAAAAAAATCATGTGGTTGGTGAAAATATCAAATGCTAAAGGATAATGATTAAGTTACTTGGTGAATAGGCCGAAGTTCTGTCAAACCCAAATTTGTACATAAAGTCTTCGGAATAGAGACAAGTGTTAATGAGTGAATGATTTAGATTAATGAAAATTAATAGATAATAAAACTAAAATTCAAAAGGATGGATAGAATTATGATTTACATCGATGTATTTTAAAATACTATAATATATTTTGATCATCAAATCATCATAGATTGATGACATAAGTTTTATTTCAAGCCGAAGTTTTGACACATGCAAATTTCTACATAAAGTCTCTAGAATAGAGACAAGTGTCATCGAGTGAATGATTTAGATTAATGAAAAATAATAGATAATGAAACAAAAATTCAAATTTCTATTCTGGGCCAAATTTCTAACACACCAAAATTTCTACATAAAGTCTCAACAAGTGAATGATTTAGATTACTCTTATTTTTTATCTATATTCTAAATTATGATAGTAGATACATCCATAATTAACCAATAGCTACAATCATAAATAAAAATTTTTTAGATTATGTTATTAACAAAAAATAATATATAATAAGACAAAACTTTAAAAGGATGACAATAATTACAATTTACTTCGATAACCGATATTATAATATTGTATTAAATGAAAGAGTTTATAAAGCATTTTTTAAATAACGCTAAGCCAAGGTGCCCTAACATGAACCTTGGATAAAGGTGTATGTGGAAAAGGGATAATTCAAAAGATACAAAATTTTTTAAAATTCAAAATAAATTTGTTAATGGCCACCATTGATGTGTCGCCTAACAACTGCCACTTGAAGAAGAAATTTTTTAGCATAAACAATAGACCTTGCCCTTCTGTGAGGCCCACCCGTGTGTGACTGTTTTAGTGGTATTATTAGACCTAATTGTATTTCTTTTACCTAGGCTTATGTTTTTGTATATGGTATGGTGACCTTGTCCAAGAGTCATTATGGTGTTGTTGTGGGTCTATTTATAAGGTAGTTGTGTTGATTGTATATGCAAGATACATGTCTTGCCTTGATAAATCATATATTGTTCGACTCTGATGAATTAATTAGAAGTAATTATGCTAATTCTTGATTTTTAGATGAAATATGATGTTCCTTGCCATTGATTGTTTCAATTATGAATGTGAATGGATTTTAGTGATATAGGAAAATTGGAAAGGATTATATCTTTGAACATAGAGATAATTTTGTAATGTGATTGATTATGTTACTTCTTGATTTTTGTGAAATGAATGGTAATTAAAGTATAATATTCTAAGTGAGATTGAATTGTTGCAATGGTTATTAGAACACTTGATTTTGATGATTAGAAAATGAATTGTGAAAAGGTCAAAATAAGCTATACATTGATATTTGAAAGTGACCATATTGTGTTTGAAACACTTGGTTATTGACTGACTCTATGTGTGTTTAATTCTTGTCACTTCGACTATTTATATGTTGGACATATTAATGTGTGTGTTGAAGTGTGCAGGCATTTTCATAGCCAATAGAATTTTAGAGGTCTACTAAGTAACTCATGTATTTAACCAATTGTTAAGGGAAAATTGGAGTAAACATGAATAATCATTATATTAATATCAGTGATACCCAAAACTTAATGAAATAATGAACAAAAGAGATCAATCAAACAATGAACAATACAAAGCAAACCTCCTTTAATTATCAGCTTCCATTGATCGCCTATCACAAATGATCTTGTCTATGACTATGGCCCTTGGAAGGTGCACTTCCTTGCTATGATTCCAAGATGTCAAATGGGAATGGCTATGATAGTTTTGCCATAAAGATGAGCTTCACAATAATGATAATAGTGTGGTAATGAGTGTGATTGCAAGCAATGAAGGAATTGGTGCCAAAGGCACGCTGTAATTCCTATAGAGTAACAATACTTAAAGCTTGGATGAATGAAATGGAAGAAGAGGGTTCAATTTACAGACTTGAGAGAAAGAAGATCAATGGTATAGAAGAAATAAGAAGATTAACGGTTGAGAATGGTTGAGGAATGTGCACGAATAAGAAGAAGACAAGTGTCACCCAAAAGCTATTTTATTTGAGTTAACTACTTTCTTTTCTAAAGATAAGACATGCTTTTCATAAATTAGAAAGCTTTTTTCTAATTTAAGAGATATTGATAAAAACAAGGTTGATTGAGTCAGTTAACTCAACTTGAGATTTTCTTTTGCATGATTTGAGAGAAATTAAATAATAAATTATTTAATTTTGTGTACATGAAGAATACGACTTATTTTTAGAATATTTGGAAGATATTTGAAGAATTTGAAGATAAGAAAGCAAATTAAATAAATAAATTTATTTAATTGTTATGCATGATTTGGAAGAATAAATAAAATATTTGATTGTATTTTATTTTTGGAGATTGAGAGGATTTAAATAAATTGAATTGATTTATTTAAATTTGGAAGAAGAATGATTTTGACTTAATTAAATAATTAAGAATTATTTAATTGTTTGGAAGAATTTAATTAAATAAAAGATTTTATTTAATTTTGACTTTAGAAGAGGTAATTAAATATTTCGATATTTAATTAACTTAGAAGAATATGAATCAAATAAATAAATTTATTTACTTATTTATTGATAAAAGAATTAGAAGGGAATAAATATTAAGAATATTTATTTAGACTGAGTCATGTCATTTTTAGGCATATACATTTTGCCCCTCTTTGATGCAATGCAGTATATGCCGTTGCTTCAAAGAATAAGAATTTTTCGATAATGATACATGCCCCAGTTTGCCCCTAGTACAAATTATGATGATAGGATGCCCCCTTGGGAGATTGGAAGGGAAGAAGGCAGAAGGTGTGAGATGAACAATCTCATGAAGATGAAGGGAAAACTTGGTTAGGATTGAAGAAAACAGGATGCATTTCTGAGCAATGGGAAGAAAATAGGAAGAAATAGGTGCGGGAAGTAGTCATAGTCACCACATAGCTAGTTTAGGGTTTGCATGCTATATATAGGAGCTGGGTCCACAAGACAAGTCATTTGCACACTTGGCTTTTGTTGGATTGCCTTTGAGAGCTTAGGAGAGCATAGAGCATAGAGCAGTCAGCACCAGGATGGATATTCCATGTGAGGAGCATTGCTTCGAGTGAGTCTCATGATTCGAATAGCTAGCAGAGGTAGGACCCCCGGTATGTATCTCAAAAAATTTCACCTAGGGTCAATTTTGAATGTAATAAATGCTAGGTAAAATTAGGCTAGATAAATGCGCCAAATCATAGTTTGGTACATCCGACATGTGGAACTATGCATCTGTCATTCTATGGCACATATAGGATATAGAATGATGCATGCATGAAACTTGTACATGCACGAGTAAGGTCAGCGCGTGCATAATTTGGTGGCACTTTTACGGTATGAGTCGGCGCATGCAACTAGGCGGCACATTTACAGTATGAGATGGTGCATGCATGAAATGTTGCAGCATATGTGTTAGAAGTGGCGCATTTGCTAAGAAATGGTGCATGTACCTTCTATTCTGGCACATATGATATAGATAGTCAGTTTACTTAACAGAATTGACTTGATTGGCATCTTGTTTGATGCGTCAATCGATAAGCTATCTCTGAGATTGTAGGAATCTAGTCAAGAGATGTAGTGTGCTGTTTTGATCAATTTGATATGTTAAGTTAGTTGATATGTTTCTATAGATATGTTGAGCATGGTACTTGCAGCTCTAGGTTGACACCTTGCTTTGCGTGCTTGTAGGAGGACATACGAGATACATTGATGTTGAGAGAGCAGTTTCCCATGCTGATGTTGCATCGTTACATGTTGAGAGAGAGAGATGAGGCACTTGGGGCGATGGGATTAGATTACGTGTGTTTTATGCCTAAGGTTTGAGTGAACCACAGCTTACTGACTGCAGCAGTATAGAGGTTTCACAGCAAGGATGGGACCTTTCACTTCCTGAAAGGTGAGATGACGGTGACTTTGGAGGACGTATACAGGATACTCCACTTGTCAATTCAGGGAGAGCTCGTGGAGTATGATCCATAGTGGGATGTAGGACTCGTAGAGTGCAGGCAAGTATTTGATGACCCTGAGCTGGTAGGACAGGTTATCTCCTAGCAGGATATACATGATTACTATGACTATTTCCCTGGGATAGTTGTAGGATTGATTGGAGGCATTTAATGCCCTGATAGGAGATTGCATAGGTTCCTGATTGGATAGGGATGGATCATGGAGAGGATGGTCACATAGGGCACCTGTTATGCTTGGGGTGTCTACGTTTTGGCACACCTATACCATGATATGCATCAAGTGGTATACCACAAGGGTACTAGTTTATCAACAGGTGTCTCACTATTGCAGTTTTAGCTATGGGAGCACATTACCATCACTAGACTGACATGTGTTTTTCAAAGATAGAGGGGAGAGCCTTACAGCTATGGCTACATAGGAGTGATTTCCCAGCATAGACTAGGGAAGCTCAAGTACTAGAGGCATGCACTAGATGGGGTAGATGTGGTCGTCTGGCGACCATATCTAGACTGCGACCCTTGGGATGACGAGGTGGACGAGCTGCCATACTACTATCAGACTCGGTGGCTTATAGGCCAGATTTGGTTCATCATGGAGAGATAGATTGTCAGCTGGGTTCGGAGATAGTTTGGGAGGAGACAGGGCATGCCACAGGGGTAGGCTCTGTTTGCACAAATGCATGCGGAGAGATTTAGATGGGGTCCAGTGGCATCCTATGAGGAGGTAGTGGCAGAGTTCTGACAGATTCCTTATACTTCCTGGCCGATGAGGAGAGAGATTGTAGATGTAGGGATGATACCAAACTATGAGGAGTGGTTTGCAGAGCATCCATTTCTAAGATACTCTAGGCCTAGAGAGCTGGTTCATCACATAGACAAGGCAGATTTAGAGGATGAGGGCCAGGTTGGCAGGAGGAGGCAGAGGAGGAGGAGAGGAGGATGGGGAGATGGAGGAGATGGTGCAGGTGGAAGAGGAGATGATGGAGATGGGGGAGATGGAGGTGATGGAGGCAGACTTAGGCAGAGGAGGAGAGCCGGGGAGGGAGCCTCCCATGCTCAGCAGGCAGTGCAGCCACAAGTTGCACAACAAGCATAGATACCATCACCTCAGCCACAGGGGCAGGGATAGGCACAAGCCTCTCAAGATCTAGCATAGCCAGATGTCTAGGGGAGAGCCATTGCCATGTTGAGAGGACAGGTTTGGCAGTTGTGGGCACAACTTAGGATGGCCGAGGCTCGGCGGGAGACAGATGTAGGTGTTATCTCGGGGTTCACTAGAGAGTGAGATATGGTAGAGGTGAGGATATGAGCTATCTGAGTAGAGAGGGACACAGTAGTGGTAGCCCTTGGGACAAATGCTATGAGCACATTTTTGGTTGGACAGGTGTAGTAGGCACATGCATAGCTAGCACAGACACATGCACAATTAGCACAAGTGTAGGGGTAGTTAGTATAGGTGCAAGGTGAGCTTGCCAGAGTGCAGGCTCAGACACAGTACTATCGGGGACTATACCATGGTGCTGTTCCAGTTGATTAGAGGGCTTTGAGCTACAGGAGCCAATCCATGGCCTAGCAAAGAGTAGGTGGATTGTGGTCAGGAGCCTCTGTGATGGGCCCGCAATAGTCTAGGGCTAGTAGAGGTGGGGATTCAGAGGACACTACTGGGAGCAGTGGTTCACAGTAGCATGGTTAGCAGACACCTACATAGATTTTGGCTCCTACATACACCTTTTGATGGCTTAGATAGCTGGATATGTACATGTACCACTTTTGTATTTTGAGACATGTATCATTATCTTTGAGATGTATACATTGTATATGACATTTGACTCAGAGATGGACCTTTTGATATTGTACACTTGGACATGTTTATGATATGTATATGTTGATGCAACTATTTGATGCTTTCTATACTTATGAGTTATGGATGCATTTCTATTACATGATGGTGCTCATGTGATGCATATTTTGACTATGTCTATATGATGTTTATCTAATGCTGACTTTTATATGATGCTATGTGATGCTTTGTGACCTAATGCAAACTTAGATGTTTTACTTGATATGCCTCTAATGTGTAAATACAAATGGTATCTATATGATTATGCGGTTTATGCGATGCACTTATCTCTGTTTTTGATTTTTTCTATTGACACTATGTGATGATTGCAAAAATGTATATGGATGACCTAATGCACTTTATTATGTATGCAATTGATATAATCATGTAAATGATTATCTCATGTGATATGATATGCAACTGTATGCTATGTTTTTGTGATGTCCAAATGTACTCTATAGACATAGAAATGACATAATGGTAGATAGAATTTTGATTGAAAGAATGACTCGATAGAAAGACTCACAAACTTCATTTTGTATTGTTACTTTGCATTGTTTGGATCTTTTATTGCATGGAATACGGATCTATGGGTGCTTTTATGGATGTATGATGGATGCTTTGCTTTTGATATCTTGATGGTGCAAGTATTTTGAAGTGCTTATTTCATCATTGGGTGATTTTTTTGGTACTTTTTTTTGAATGTTGTAAATTAATACAAGCACCTAGGTATAATTGAATCGAGATGACCTGAGTACTGCTTACATGGATTTTGATTTAGCAAGTTAATACAAGCATCAAGGTATAATTGAACTGAGATGACCTGAGTATTTCTTGCATATCAATAGACAAGGATTGTCCCCATTCATGTTAGACCTTTTGATGTCCTCGATGATCCCGATCATGTCATTAGACAAGGCTTCACATTACTAAAGTTTAATCCACAAACAACAAACAAAGAAAATAATCATGCCCCCATCATAGCATCTCTAGCTTTTGGCATCCTCAAGTAGCATAGAAAGACATGATAACATAAATCAAGGCGCTGTAACTTAGCCATGATTCCAACCACAAAACAATTTTGCATTTAGATGTGTTTGTTTCTTGCCATAATTTAGGTAAAGTCATTTAGAATGCCTTAGGTGTTTGCTTTCTTTGCTTTGGATAGGTTAATGCCTTGCATCAAGGTTTCTACTTGAAAAGAGTAGGTTTTGTTTGTGCTTTCTTGCCTGGTGAAAGATTCCACAATCCTTATTGGTGAGACGGACCCTAAGGGACTGACCTAGTGCCTTGAGGGCTCATTGCGAAATAACCTTGCCTACATGACGATGCAGAGGTAACGTAGTTCGGGGTGAACCCTAATGGACCTAAGACATAGGTGATAGAAAGTGGTGTGGACTCAGATAGATAGAAGGACTAGACATGCGATGGATGGGATAGTGGAGCCTCAAGGGCGCATTTGAAGAAATGACCTTGCCTATGTGACAATGCAGAGGCAACGTAGTTCATGGACTTGGATCATGGATGGACTAGAGGATAGACTAGGATGGATGGGAAGTGGAGCCTTGGGGGCACATTGAAAAATGGCCTTGCCTATGCGACGATGCAGAGGCAACGTAGTTCATGGACTTGGACCATGTGGATACTGACGAGAGACACTAAGCTAGGCTGACACTATGGATACGCTATGGGATAAAACTTTGGTTTACAAGGCAACACAAGAGATAGAGTATCAAGCCATAATAGGTTATCGTTAGGATTTTATTATGGAATAGATATGGATCAAATGGGACACAAGTGAAGGAAGAATGGACACAAGGTGATTGGTTTCCCAAAGATGGAGGAAGCGGTTTATCACAAGTAATGCCTATTTACTAGGTTTTCACCACTTGCTTTTATTTGCACAAAAGCTAGAAAGAACACATGATGCCTTTTTTATAGGTTTTCATCATGATACCTATCCAAGGCACCTGTTGGCTAGGTTTTCACCAAAGGATGATTTTTTTCTATTTTTCTATTTTTGTATTTTTTTAATTTTTTTTGGTATTTTTCTGATTTTTTTTTAATTTTATGCCCCCCTTACATTGGGGTTCTCTTAGGTATAGAACTGACAAAGATGTATTCTGTTGATTAGGTCATCAAACAGCTCACCCTCTGATATTGCTAACCGATATGCCCTTGATCCATAAGGAGCTACGATCATATAAGGACCAAGCCAATTGGGTTTGAACTTGCCTTTCTTTTCTCGATCCTATTGATTGTAGGGGTTCTCTTTAAGTACTAGATCTCCAACTTTAAAGACTCTTGGGCAGACTCTGTGGTTGTATCTTCATGACATCATTTGCTGGTATTCTTTAAGATGATCAAAGGCTTTCTGTCTCTTTTCCTCTAGCAACTCTAGTTCTTGCAATCTAGAAACTCTGTATTCTTCATCTGTTATGAGACCTTTTAATGACACCCTGAGAGATGGTAACTCGACTTCGATGGGGAGAATAGCTTCTGAGCCATAGACAAGGGCATAGGGGGTAGCACCTATGGGAGTGTGTATACTAGTTTTGTAGGCCCACAGAGTGGGATTGAGTTGGATGTGCTAATCACGGCCAACATCATTGACTATCTTCTTGAGGAGTTTCAAGATGGTCTTGTTGGATGCTTCTACTTGGCCGTTTCCTTGGGGGTAATAGGGTGTGGAGAAACGGTGTTGGATTTTGAATCGGTCACAGAGTTCTTCGACATCCTAGTTTTTGAAGGGTCTTCCATTATCCATGATAATGGATGAGGGAATTCTGTATCTGCAGATGAGGTAATTAAGGATGAATAAGGAGATTTTTTTACCTATGATGGTGGTGAGAGGGATGGGTTCAATCCACTTGGTAAAGTACTCAGTGGTGGTTATGATGAATTTGTGGCCATTGGATGAGGGTGGATGGATTTTGCCTACAAGGTCAAGTCCCCATTGATAAAAGGGCCAAGGTGTCGTTAAAGGTCTCAACTCTTGAGCTGGTGCATGTATTAGGTTCACGTGTATCTGGCATTGCTTACACTTCTTCACAAACTAATATGAACCTATTTCCATGTTTGACCAATAATAAACCAAATGCATGAGTTTCTTAGCTAAGGAAGGACTGCTAGAGTGTGTTCTGTAGATCCCTTTGTGTACATCTCATAAGGTGGTTTGGGATTCTTCTCATTTTAAGCAACGGACTAAAGTACCATCTAGACCACGTTGGTATAGGGTGTCGGCAATAATGGTATAATGAGAGGTTTGGCATATAAAGGTTTGTCGTTGGTTTGAAGATAAGTCAAGTGGGAGGGTATTGTCCTTGAGGTAAGTGTAAACCTTACCATACCAAGGTGAATCAGATCCAACTAATAGGCATATGGAGTGGGTTTTAGGAAGATCATAAGCTGGTGTGTATGAGAAAAAATTGATTAAATCTAAACTAATAAAACCAAAAACCAATCACATAAAGAGAACCAATCTAAGTAAAAGCCATTATCATAAAATCAAAGACAAATGAAAGCTCTTACCAAAACCTATATTGTTCCCTTTTGGAGAAGTGTGGATTGCTCAATCAAGTTGCGAAACCATAGCTGCAACAAGCAAGTAGTGTGCTCAATGTGCTCAAAGATCAATGTTAAGAGATTGTAAGGTTGCTCAATCGACGCGTTTTGTATGCTCAAAGCTCTATTAAGTATGCCTAAGAATACGATCGAAGAGAGAGACTCAATGAAGGAGATGAGGGGGGTTTATATAGATTTCAAAGAAGATCGATCAACGGTCCAGATAATTTAGAAGAATCAATAGAGGAGAACAGTTGAGGAACGTGCAACGAATAAGAAGAAGCCAAGTGTCTTGCTTTCTTTTGCATGAGAGGAGTTATCAAGAATAGAAGAATGAGTTAAAGCAATTAACAGAATATAATAGTCAGTTAAGTGTTTTAAAACAAGAAGAAGAGATTTGCATGAGAATTAGAAGATATTTTACTTTATTAAATATAGAAATCTTGAGTTATATTAGAGATAACTCAAATTTAGAAGAAAAAGCAATTTAAATAAATATTTGATTTATTTAAATTTAGAGAAGATATTTTTGGAAGAAATAATTAAATAATTAGAATTATTTAATTTAGAAGATTTGAAAGCAAATTAAATAAATAAATTTATTTAATTGTTTGTGCATGATTTTGAAAAAATAGAAGATTATAAATAAAATATTTGATTTTATTTATTTTTAGAGGATTGAGATAATTTAAATAAATTTGCATGATTTATTTAAATTTAGAAGAACAATTAATTTAATTAAATAATGTAAATTATTTAATTGTAGATAAGATAGAATTGTGATGAATTAATTAAATAATTGGATTTATTTAATTAATGTAGACTTGAATTTTGAAAAAGGATGATGATTTGATTAAATAATTAAAATTATTTAATTTTGGAAGAATAACAGAGGAATTTAATTTAATTAATTAAATAAAGAGAATTTATTTAATTAATGTCGAAAGTATGTGATTTAGAAGAATTTGGTAAAATTAATTAAATAATTAGATTATTTAATTAACGTTGAAATGCAGGTGATTAGATAGATTATGAAATGCCAGTGATGTGACAACTTGGTCATTTTAGGGTGTCTACATTTTGCCCCTCTTTGATGCGATGCAATTTATAGCGTTGCGTCAAAGAAAATGATTTGTTGAAGATGTGATACAATTTTTTGATGTCCCAGTGTAGGTAGTTGCCCCAGCATATCTGGCGTAGGGTGCCCCCTCGAGAGGAAAGATAGGGAAGCGACAGAAGAACTGTGTTGACGCGCAACTAGAAGATTTGTTGGAGATAGGCGAGGTTTGAATAGAAGAAAGTGGAGATAGAAAAGAACATAAGAGAAAGACTGTTGATTGATCTTTGCGGGAAAACTAGATAAGGCCATAGAAAATGGATGGTGTAAATGTATGAGCTTGTTGCAATGGTTTCACATTTGTTTATAAAGAGCAATCCTTATTTTTTATATAGCACGTGGATAGTTTGCCACCAAGGTATAAAAGACCAAGGTGCTGTGATATCCGAGTGCGTGGACATTGACTCTGCAAGCAAGCAGTTTGAACTTAGATCCCTTAGACATAATATGACCTTGTTGGTATATGTGAATGAGCCATAGTCTTGAACATAAAATAAACTTCAATACATGTAAATGCAAGAAGTGTATTAATATGTAAGATGATAGGTCATAACACACACAAGATAAATATGATGTTAAGAAATATACTAAAGATCATTCCTCAAACACGGCATACAAAAAGCAATGACTATGCCCCCAATCCGTACTGCATCGCAACATACCAAGATTATAGATAAATCAAGGTAGCCTTGAATAGGTAAAGGATAAGGAACAAAAGATAAACCATAACATAAATTAACTAACTTACAAAGTAAACATACAGCCAACATATTCTCTTGCCAAAGAGGTTGCTCAGGATAGATTGGATAGGAAAGATAACAGCCTTATCGTAGGAACTGTGTCCGTTAAAGGGGGCTATCTACCTAAAAAGACAATGTCTTACTGCAGGAAATGTCACATGTCGCAGGAGACGCGTGTGTTGGTCTCGACAATGGAACACTTCATAGAAGACAAGCTTGTTGATCTAGAGCTTGGGTTAAGCGGTAACTAGCTGATGCTGGCAATCGGTATGTAGGACAGTAGATGACTCCGGAAGGAAGCTGCTTTGCTTCAGGTTTGTTTAAGGACTTTTTGCTTTGAAAGGATGCACTAGCTTACTGCTTGAGTTAGTCAAGTCGAGGCGAATGGATTTTGACAAACAGAAGACTAGAAGGACGACAGTGCTAATGGATTGGGGTGGGTGGAGAATGATGGATTGTGTGTGCCTGAGTACTGGATACATCCTTTGTATTCCAGACTACCTACATACCCTGTATCCATGGGATCAAGGCACACGACGATGAAAGATGAAAGTGATAAATATGTAGTTCTGGACAGAGTGATGAGATGGGTCAAGATGAAGAGGAGGGGATCTTATGTACCTGAGTACTGGAAACTTCCTTCGTATTCCAGACTGCCTACATACCCATATCCATGGGATCAAGGTACTTTAAGATTTGAGAAGAAATGATATGTAGTTCTGGTAAGTGTGATGATGTGAGAAAAGTGCTGAGAAGATAACATCCTAATCGTAGGAGTGATGTGTCCGTTAAAGGGTGTTACCTGTGGAAATGAGAAAAGATTGAAGTATGCGCTACGAACCACGAACAAGGAACCTCCCCTAGACCTAAGTTAAGGAAAGAGTTGCCCCCATTCTGGTAGAGGAAACTGTAGGGGTGACTGCCGAAGAAGACACCAAAAGCTTTGACCTAGGACAAGACAGTGTTAACTACTGACATAGATCAAGATGTGGGATGACGACGAGGGACATTGACAAATTTCCAAGCTATACTAGATAGGGAGATGGAAATGCAAACAAGGTCAATGGTTTTATTATGGATGGATGAAAAGGTGTGCTTTGTGCACTGGACATGGAGTGGACAGGACTTGATAGACGATGGATGCTGACTCTACACATAGCACCTGTTTGCCAGGTTTTCACTATGGTACTTATCCAAGGTGCCTGTTTGCCAGGTTTTCACCAGAGGACGGATTTTTTTGGATTTTTTTTTTTTTTTGGAATACTCTGAGGATCAGGCATAAAACTTCTTGAGATGGACACTGTTAAGTGGCTCATCTAGAGGAATGCCGTCAGGTGTAGCTAAAGTATAAGCTCCTAATCCATATGCTGCGGTGACAATGAAGGGACCTAACCAGTTAGGCTCAAACTTGCCCTTCTTTTCTCGATCTGCTTGATTTCTCTGATTCTCCTTAAGTACAAGATCACCAACTTGAAACTGTCTTTCTTTGATCTTTTTGTTGTAATTATGCTGGAGGCAGTTTTGATAGACATGGAGATGATTAAGTGTGGCAAGGTGCCTCTCATCTAGTAGTTCAAGCTCAGCTAATCTGGAAGTGCGATACTTGTCTCCACCGATCAGGTCCTGCATGGATACTCTGAGGGATGGGATCTCGACCTCTATAGGTAGGATGGCTTCAGAGCCAAAGACCAAGGCATATGGTGTGGCACCAGTTGGTGTTCTGATACTAGTGCGGTAGGCCCATAGGGCGGGATTGAGTTGCAAGTGCCAATCACGACCAGCTTCATTGACTGTTTTCTTGAGGATTTTGAGAATGGTTTTATTGGAAGCCTCAGCTTGGCCATTACTCTGTGGATAGTAGGGAGTTGAAAAGCGATGTTGGATATTGTATTGTGTGCACAAGGCACGGACATCTTGGTTCTTGAATGGTCTCCCATTATCAGTGACAATGGCTTGGGGAATACCATACTGGCATATGAGGTAGTTTAGGATAAACTTGGCTATTTGCTTACCGGTGATATAGGTCATAGGAATGGCTTCCACCCACTTCGTGAAGTACTCAGTGGCAGTAATGATAAACTTATGGCCATTGGAGGAGGAAGGGTGGATTTGTCCTACGAGGTCGAGACCCCATTGAGAAAAAGGCCATAGAGTTGTCACAGGTTGTAATTCATGAGCTGGTATGTGAATCAAATCTCCATGCTGCTGGCATTGTAGACACTTCTTAGCAAACTGTGCAGCATCTTGCTCTATTGTAGGCCAGTAATAACCTATTCTGAGTATCTTCTTAGCAAGATTAGGACCGGTAGAATGTGCACCACAGACACCTTCGTGTATGTCTCGTAAGGTAGCCTCGGCTTCTTCCGTGTTAAGACATCGTAAGAGGATACCATCGAGACTCCGGCGATATAGTGTATCACCCAGAATGATGTAATGAGAGGATCGACGGATAAAGGTTTTGCGTTGGGTGGATGATAGGTCAGGGGGAAAGGTTTTGTTCTTGAGGTATTCATAAATATCTTCGTACCATGGGGCATTGGGACCAACAAGTTCACAGATGATTTTAGTAATAGGAACATCGACGGCTGGTATCAACAATTGCTCAATCAAAAATTCACACTTCTGTGTATTTGCAGGCATGTCAATCAGTGACCCTATAGAAGCCATCGAATCCACAGCTTTGTTATGCTCTCTTGGAATTTACTCAAATGTGATGCTAGAAAAATGTGGTTTGTAGGCATCCACTAGTTGCTTGTAAGGGACCAACTTTTCATCTTTTGTTTGGTACTCATCTGTGACTTGGCGAATGACTAGCTGTGAGTCTCCATATACTTGTAATTCTGTGATGTCCCATTGAACTGCTGTATTGAGACCTATGAGGAGTGCTTCATACTCGGCTATATTGTTGGTGCAAGGGAATGCAAGCCGATATGACTTAGGAATATACTCATTTTGAGGTGTAACAAATAAGATGCCGGCTCCTGATCCATGTTGTGTGTAAGAACCATCAAAATACAACTTCCACATTATGGAGTTAGCAAGAGTGAAGAGATTTTCATTAGAAAAGTCAACTACCATAGGATGTGTATCTTTCATAGGTGCTTCTGCTAGTTGATCCATGAGGGCTTGTCCTTTGATTGCTTATGATCCGTGTACTCAATATCGAACTCACTACGGATCATGACCCATTTAGCTAGTCTGCCTATGAGAGCTGCTTTTGCTAGTAGATACTTCAAGGGATCAATCTTGGCTATCAGATTTGTGTGTTGGTTCAGCATGTAATGCCGCAACTTTTGGGAGGCGAACACTACTGCTAAACAAGCCCTTTCCATTGGTGAATAATTGAGCTCATATCCCACCAAGGTTCTACTAATGTAATAAATTGCATGCTCCTTTCCCGATTCATCATTTTGTGCTAGCAGGGCCCCTAGGGCCGAGTTTGTAGTAGAGATATATAATATCAAAGGTTTATCTGCGACTGGTGGAACCAATACAGGGGGTGTAGCTAGATACTCTTTAAGTTGATCAAACACTTCCTGACACTTGTTGTCCCATCAAAATGAGACATCCTTTCGGAGCAAGTGTTGAAAGGGTTTAAATTTATCTACTAGCTATGATATGAAATGCCGAATGGACTGCAACCTTCCTTGAAGGCTCCTTAGTGCTTTAAGGTTCTTGGGTGGAGGCATCTCCACTATAGCCTTCACTTTCACTGGATCAACTTCGATGCCTCTACGAGATACAATGTATCCCAACAGCTTCCCTGATGTTACACCGAATACACACTTCTTTGGATTGAGTCTTACTTGGTATTTTTTGAGCCTGTCGAAGATCTGTCCTAGAACCTGTATGTGATCTGCAATAGAAGATTTAGCCAGTATATCATCAACATAGTCTTCCATGATGTGATGAAAGAGGTCATGGAATATCACTGTCATTACTCTCTGATAGGTTGCTCCTGCATTCTTCAGACCAAATGACATGACGCACCGACAATAATTGCCCCAAGGACAAGTAAAGGTTGTTTTATGTTGATCTTCCTCTGCTATCCTTATCTGATTGTAGCCAGAGAATCCATCCATGAGAGAAAGCATCTCGTGACCTGCTGTCAAGTCCACTATAATGTCAATGTTTGGTAGTGGAAAGTCATCTTTAGGACATGCTTTGTTCAGATCTCTAAAGTCATTACACATGCGGATGCGCCCATTAGGTTTAGACACAGGTACAATGTTTGAGACCCAATTTGAATAATTGATTGGTCGTATAAACTTTGCATCTAACAGCTTCTGTATTTCCACTTTTACTAAGAGCGCTATCTGTGGGTG
The DNA here is from genome assembly GCA_027924645.1 of Cunninghamia lanceolata. Lineage (NCBI taxonomy): Eukaryota > Viridiplantae > Streptophyta > Pinopsida > Cupressales > Cupressaceae > Cunninghamia > Cunninghamia lanceolata. The sequence goes on from BSBN01000771.1 coordinate 6,242,744, forward strand.
CATCTTTCTTAGCTTTTGCTTGACTGGTTTTACTTTCAGATCAACTGTGAGATAATGAACAACTAGCTTAGGGTCTAACCCTGGCATATCAGCATAGGTCCATGCAAAGTTGATGGTTCTCTGTAAGAAGAATGTGTTAAGGTTCCTGTGCTCTGTTTCTGATAATGATGCTGCTAGGAATGTGGTCTTTGGATTTTGCTCTGTGCCCAGGTTTATCTCTGTAGAATCTTCCACTAGGAGAGCTGATTTCTCTTGATACTTAGATGGTAGGGGAAGGTCAAATCCTCCATCCTCAGGTGCCACAGTTGGGTTTTCACCTTTGGATACGTCCTTTGTTTTTACTATTTTGTGATCGGGAGGTGCCACAGTGTGGTTTTCACCTAGAGATTTTTCTTTATGTTCACTTTTGCGACTGGAGGATTTGGCATTCTCACCAAAATAAGCTGTTGGCTCTAGTTCCATTACAAAACCTGCTTTATGATCGCCAAGAGGGATACCTTCCCGAAGTCCCATGAACTTAGCTAGAGCTTCATCATTATGAAATACATCTATAATGGGGGACCCTTGTTGGTCCCAATTGATAAGTTCAGGGTAGACAAGTGTGACATTCTGGGTGCTGGTGGTGAAAGTTAAGGATACGGAGGACAGTGTAAAAATGGAGGATTCTGCGAATAGGTTGGTCATATGGAGGGACAAGTCATCGATGATATCCTCTGTAGACGTCGAATCGGCAGGAAAAGTGTCAGCTACCTTGTTGAGGATATACTCGATGTCCAAGGCGTGTGGTACCTTCTTACCAAATCCTAATCCCTTCTTGTCTAGCTTCTTTGTTACAACAATGGGTTCCATAGTTCCTTGATTCTGTTTCCCAAGGCCACCTTTGCCTTTATAGCCCATGTTTTTTACTATCCTTAAGCCATTGCCGTATTGCTTGACTGGTATTGTGACTGGTTCTTTCTCCTTATAGAGCCAAGAAGAAATATCCTCAATAGTTTCCTCTTCCAATAACCGTCCATTTTGGAATTGGGTTAGGAATATTGGGGGAGGAATAGCTGCTTTTTTGGTTACTTTGGCAATGGGTGGTTGGCCGTAAGATTTTGGAGATAAAGGCATCTGCCCTACACAACAAGATTCTGAGATATCATAAGTGCCAAAGCCTATATCTCAGATGCGAGCTGTAATTTTAGGGAGGGCTGTAGATTCACTTGTAGAGGCTTGCGTCAGAGTTTCAGGATCAACATATAGTGGGGATTTAAGGGCTTTGTCATTTTTAGGCACTTGGTTGCAATTCTTATAGCTTCCTTGTAAGACACGACAGAATTCAAAAGGATTAGGGTCTCCTGGGATGGTGATCTCTGTACCATTGTATGGGAACTTTAGAGACTGATGGTACATGGAGGGAACAGCTTTCATTGCATGGATCCATGGGCGGCCTAGGATAATGTTGTAAGGTAGCTCAATATCAAGGACTTGACACCTAGTTTTAAGCATGACAGGGCCTAGTTGTATAGGCAAGTGGATAACACCTTCTAAGTGGCGTTTAGCATCATCATACCCCTTGATTGTAATACTATGATTAGTGTTGATGTGATCCTCAGAATATCCCAATTGCTTTAGTAACTTTAAAGAACATATGTTGAGACCAGCACCACCGTCTATGAGTATACGTTTGATTTTGCGCTTATGGATGAGAACTTCAATATGTAGGGCATCATTGTGACATGGATCATGGGAGGGGAGGTCTTTCTCAAAGAAGACCACATTGTAGGGCAAAGCAATGTTACCTACTATAGCTTGGAAATCCGCGACCGCTATGTTGTTAGGAACGGAAGACTCTTGGAGGGCTTTTTCTAGCACCACTCTATGTGCAGGTGATGACCGTAGAAGGTCCAAAATAGAGATTTGTGCTGGTGTTTTCCCTAAATGTTTGACAAGATTATAATCAGATTGAACTGGAAGCCTAGGTGTAGGACCCCGAATGGTGACATGACCATGACAAGTAGTAACAGCACAATCCGTAGATTTGCCTTTGATTGTGAGGGTAGACACTCGACTCTCTTCAAAATGACCTATAATGGAATCGAAGGACGTGGAAGCATGATTGATACCTTTACCTCTATCCTGAGGAGGAGGTGGACCATGATGAGGGAATGGTTCCTTGTACATGTCGAGATCTTTGTTCGTGTGTTGAACTGGTGATTCATTCTCAAAAGTGATTTGATTACCGTCGATGAGGTTTTGGATGAGGTGCTTAAGTTTCATGCAAGATGCAGTTCGATGCCCTTTGCTCTTATGGAACTCACAATATTCATTGTCTCTGTAACGTGCAGTTTTGTAAACAGGCTCGCCATATGGGGGAGCATCAGGTAAGGTGATGAGCCCTTTTTGCAAAGCTTGCTGTAAGACTGATTCGATGGGCACTCCCAAGGGAGTGAATTGACATCGCAGAGGGTAATCTTGTTGAGGCCACTCTTGTTGTCGTTGCTGTTGGTTTTGATAAGGCTACCTTTGTTGCTGCTGTTGTTGAGGTGGAGCTTGACTTGGTTTGGAGAGCTGCAGCAGTGTTTGCAACGTTTGGACATGTTTAGTATTGACCACCCCATCGTTGACCACGTTTTTGTTTTTGTTCCAATATTTGGGTTTATCATTCGATTGTTGATGAGGAGCGCTATCTTTCGTTTCTTTAAAGATTTTGACCACACCCTTAGCAATGAGGGCCTTTTCAATGTTGATTCCCTTATATGTAATTTCATCGAAGATTGTAGCACTAAGAATTTGCAAATGGAAACCTAACTCTTGGTTGAGGTTTTGCACAAATATGCTAACAAGCTGTTTCTCTGGAATCTTGAAAGGGAATTTGTTAGCCATTTGTCTCCATCGTTGAAGGAAAGAAATGAAAGTTTCACCATTTTTCTATTTATTGTTGCATAGATCAGTCATGGAAATCTCATGCTCTGCGTTTTAAGAAAAGTGGGTGGCAAACTTCTCTGCTAGCTCGTTGAAAGACTTGATACTCGTGGGTAAGTGTGAGAACCATTCTATTGCTTGACCTCCAAGACTGCGAGGAAAGAGACGCATAAGATATGTGTCGTTATGTGAGACCTCGAAGCAAGCAAGATAGAATTCCCTAAGATGGTCTTTTGGGTCACCTTTTCCTTTGTATTTATCAAAGTTGGGAATAGTGAAATTTTGAGGAAAAGGGATCATTGGTAATGACCGATCAAAAGGATAAGGACACACTTCCTCTAAAGAGAAGGTCTTCTTGGTGTGGCCAAACGTAAGATCAGATAGCTGTTGTTGCACTTCCACAATTTTTAGCTCCATCACTGTGGGAGGAGTTGGAAGCATCTCTTGTTGTCCAAGAAGTGGTTGTTGATGCCCATATGGAGGATTATAATGTAAGCCATGCATACTAGTGTTATAAGGGTTGTAAGATTGGTTGGGATTATACGGGTTGTACGATTGGTTCAGATTGGGTTGGAATTGGAGGTTTTAATTTGGCAGAGGTGGAGGTGGCGCTAGGTAAGAATGTTGGCTTTGTGATTGTTGAAGAAAAGAGTTGGGTGGAGGAAAGCTAAAGTGCGTTTGATTAGGTTGTGATGGAAGCACATAGCTTTGGGAAACTTGATGTTGGAAATGTTGAGAGTGGCTAGGCAATGTGTGAAAGAAATTGAGTGAGGATGAACGTTGTGGAGGAGGGGCATAGGTAGAAGTGATTTGCGATGGTTGGGGTTGACTGAGGATGAGAGTAGAAGAATGTTGTGGTTGGGGTTGATTGAGGATGAGAGTAGAAGAATGTTGTGGTTGGGGTTGCATGACTCTAATTGGTTGAGAGACATGAAGGTGTGATGATATAGGAGGTGGCATTTGTTGAGACCCTTGTTGCATGGCTACATAATTGTTCCCCAGATTGTAATTTGGTGGGAAACCTAGTCATGATGGGGTAACCAAGATTCCACTTGTGATTGGTGTGGACACTTTAGGAGGTGGTTGCATATTCGATCGAGCTAATGTGGCTTGCTTAGCTAACTCTGCTTGACGTTGGAGAGTTTCTTGTTGGTTGTTATAGATCTCCATAGGAGTCAGAAGCGGTGATACAGCCCTCTCTCCTGTTCAGTTTTGAAAAAGGGGATTCCTATACTGTGAGCCTTGTGCAGGTAAGGGTGTAGTCACCGTAGACATAGTTTGAACTGCTTGTATGGTATCTTGGGTGTTGTTGTCCTCCTTGAGTGTGGATAAATCAAAATCTTGAGGTAACTTGGCGCCTTGCTCTGCAAGCAAGCGAAAGAAATGATCTTGGTTCTCACTAAGGATTTTGTCAAAGGCGGCCACAATTCTAGGCTCTTGTATGATTTCATCAAGATCTTGCCCATCTACTTGAGAGGATTGACCTATTTCAAAGTGTTGCTCTTCTTGAGATGGGGCTAGATCTGCAGTATAACCTTGTGGGACAAAATCTGGAGGCAAGCTCGTGGTGTATTGAGGTGCACTTATCAAAGGGACCCTATCCTCTTGGGAATTGCTTGGTTGGTCGACGTGCGGCATGCTAGGAGAATTGGTAGATCTTTCCAAGGGTGTTCTAGGAGTGACCTTGGGAGTAATGTTGAGATGACCCGATTGCGGTGTGTGAGGAGGCGACTTGCACTTCTTAGGGACAACTTGCTTGGACTTCATAGTTTGCTGGAGCCTAGTGGTTACCATGGAATACACTAGGACAAGAAAGGTAATGCTGGGTTTCTGTGAGGTGCTTTGAGAAATGGACAAACTCAGATGCACAAAGTACTGGACCAAAAGCGCTATACTATTTGACCAAAGGCGCAGGACTGTGCAACCAAAAGCGTGCTACTATGATGCCAAAGGTGATGGACTAAGCTACCAGAAGTGAGATACTGCTATGCCAAAGGTGAGCTACAGTGACCAAAAGCGAGCTACTATTATACCAAGGGCACTGAAGTAGAGTTTTGCCAGAGGCGAGTTACTGCTATGCCAAAGGCGATCTACTGTACTACCAAAGGCGTGCTACTGTAATACCAGGGGCGTTGGAGTAGTGTCTGATGTTTCTAAAAGGCAAAATTTTGATAGATTATTTCTATTTCTGATTGGATTTGTTGGCAAGAGAAAACACAGCAAACAATGTTGGCACACACAAGGGACTGACACAACAGATAGTGTATGTTCGAGGCTCCAAACAAGCCCAATGTTTCCATAGGTATAAGACAATTGCAATCAATAACAAGCACTTTTTATCCCTAGAGACAAGGTTTCATTGCAGTAGATCAGCTCATAGCTTAATACTCTGTCGATAGAAATATCATTCCATAAAGGTGTCAGATATTTAGTATCTTTGCGAGAGACGATAGGTAGGGATATCTCACCCTCCCCTTGGAAAGCTCAAGTAGGTCACAACAGCTTTATGGCCAATGGAATACTATCTCTTCTCAAGGGAGCCAATGGTGAGTATCTTAAGGGCTTAAATTGATTCCCCTTTCACTGATGATTACCGCAATGTTCGGAGGTAGGTTGGGTAGTCTCTATCTAAAATGGTTCTTAGTGACTTTGAGGGACCAATGCCTTACGAGCAATGCGACAAGCTACTAAAATCTTTAACCAATCCTACTAAGAGTATCAAACACTTCGCTCAATGTGAAAATCATTTCCACAAAGAGCTAGTACACCTCTTTTCAGTTTGGCATCACAAGGTAAGGCTGACGTCGGTTAGGACTTGGCTTTTGCCTTATCCCTTTTATATAGTGGTTCAAAGGAAAACTCCGCTTAGGGTCATCCCTTTTGGATGAAGCACAATCCAAAAATAGGCCCTTCTAAAGGAAGTATAGAAATGTAAGAGCAAGTACGTCAAACAAAGGTTTAATTGTCCCGTTATAAGAAAAATAAGGTGCAACTAAACTAGGCACACACACGTTTGTAGTTGTCAATTGTCCCTTATAAAATTGAAGTGTTTGGCATTCATGTCCATTGTCCCTTAGAGAATTGAGGTGTTTGTGCATACATGTCCATTGTCCCTTAAGAAAAGCAGTATGTTCCTAAGACTTAGATTGCAAGAAAAATGATTTGATCGATTATCCTTTTAAGCATGCAATGTGTTTCTAAGACTTAGTAAGATAAATCAAAAGTTCTTCAACACTCGTCCTACATGAACATGTTAAAACACCTATTTGCTCTATGTGAGTAATAAGAAGCTGCAACAAGTTAGTCAGTTCCACCAAAAATTCACAAGTTAGCAAAAATAAATCAATTTTGACCAAAAGCGCTGCACTATCTTACCGGAAGCGACTTACTGTATTTCAAAAAGCGCTCTAACACAGACTCGAAGTGTCATAGAATATTACCGAAAGTGCTAAACAATATCCAGAAGCGCTGTACTGTGCATCCAGAAGCGCTGTACTGTGCATCCAGAAGCGTGATACTGTTATGCCAAAAGAGATGTAGTGTATACCAGAAGCGTTGCAGGATACTACCAGAAGTGTTGAACAAGGTCCAGAGGCGCTGTACTTTGTATCCGGAAGCGCGATACTGTTATGCCGAATGCACTGCACGGTCTCAGATCATAAAAAGATTAGCTTTTGTCAAAATAACCAGATCAAAATGGGATTTCATGGTTGATCTACTATTCTGAGCAATAATATCTGATAGATCTGAATCATGAAATCCAAAAAAAACTCAGAAAGTGTAGCAATACAATAGATTAACGCAAATATCGAAGATACCCCCAAATAAATCAACTTAGGAAGTATCAAAAGGTGGGTTTGAAAGACAAATACAACAGCTTGTCAGACAAATCAAACAGATATGTAACGAGAAAACCCTGCAACAACACCAAACGAAGTCAAAAACCTAATTTAGCCAAAAGCGCTTAACGATGCTACCGGTCGCGCCGTTCTGTGATACTGAAAGCACCGCTCTGTGCTACCAGAAGCACCGTAGTGCCCCCAAAGGCACTATAATGTGCCTCCAATAGCGCTTAATGATCTACCAGAAGCGCTTTGCAATGTCGTTTGCGCTGTACCGTACTGTAACTTCAAAAAAATAATTTCTCAAAGAAACAAAGGGATTAGTGGGTCCCACCGGGCGTGCCAGAATGTGTATGAGAAAAAATTGATTAAATCTAAACTAATAAAACCAAAAACCAATCACATAAAGTGAACCAATCTAAGTAAAAGCCATTATCATAAAATCAAAGACAAATGAAAGCTCTTACCAAAACTTGTATTGTTCCCTTTTGAAGAAGTGTGGATTGCTCAATCAAGTTGCGAAACCATAGCTGCAACAAGCAAGTAGTGTGCTCAATGTACTCAAAGATCAATGTTAAGAGATCGTAAGGTTGCTCAATCGACGCGTTTTGTATGCTCAAAGCTTTGTTAAGTATGCCTGAGAATGCGATCGAAGAGAGAGACTCAATGAAGGAGATGAGGGGGGTTTATATAGATTTCAAGGAAGATCGATCAACGGTCCAGATAATTTAGAAGAATCAATAGAGGAGAACAGTTGAAGAACGTGCAAGGAATAAGAAGAAGCCAAGTGTCTTGCTTTCTTTTGCATGAGAGGAGTTATCAAGAATAGAAGAATGAGTTAAAGCAATTAACAGAATATAATAGTCAGTTAAGTGTTTTAAAACAAGAAGAGATTTGCATGAGAATTAGAAGATATTTTTCTTTATTAAATATAGAAATCTTGAGTTATATTAGAGATAACTCAAATTTGGAAGAAAAAACAATTTAAATAAATATTTGATTTATTTAAATTTAGAGAAGATATTTTTGGAAGAAATAATTAAATAATTAGAATTATTTAATTTAGAAGATTTGAAAGCAAATTAAATAAATAAATTTATTTAATTGTTTGTGCATGATTTTAAAAAAATAGAAGATTATAAATAAAATATTTGATTTTATTTATTTTTAGAGAATTGAGATAATTTAAATAAATTTGCATGAATTATTTAAATTTAGAAGAACAATTGATTTAATTAAATAATGTAAATTATTTAATTGTAGATAAGATAGAATTGTGATGAATTAATTAAATAATTGGATTTATTTAATTAATGTAGACTTGAATTTTGAAAAAGGATGATGATTTGATTAAATAATTAAAATTATTTAATTTTGGAAGAATAACAGAGGAATTTAATCTAATTAATTAAATAAAGAGAATTTATTTAATTAATGTCGAAAGTATGTGATTTAGAAGAATTTGGTGAAATTAATTAAATAATTAGATTATTTAATTAACGTTGAAATGCAGGTGATTAGACAGATTATGAAATGCCAGTGATGTGACAACTTGGTCATTTTAGGGTGTCTACAGCTGGATGCTGAATTGATTCCACTAAGAATTCATACTATGACTCATTCTCTAGAATTTTGAGAAGAGAGGCAATGATTTCCATGGCATCTGCTACTTTATTTTCAATGTGAGGCATTTTCTCAAAAGAGATGATCACAAAGTATTCCTTAAAGTCCTCGACCATTCGTTTGTATGGGACAAGCTTCTCATCTTTGGTTTGGTAGTCATCATTGACCTGATTGATTACTAGTTGAGAATCACCATAGACATGTAGCTCTTTAATTTTCCACTCTATTACTATTTTGAGGCCAATGACCAAGGCTTCATATTCTGCTATGGTGTTTGTGCATGGAAATAATAGACAGTAAGACTTCGGTATGGTGTCACCATGAGGAGTCACAAACAAGATTCCTACCCCAGATCCATGGCTTGTGTAGGACCCATCAAAGTAAAGTTTCTAGGAATGTGTTGATATATTGAATAAGGATTCATCTGGAAATTCAAATTGCATTGGTGTGGTGTCCTGTAGTGGTGCATCTACTAATTGATCAGCAATGACTTGCCCTTTGATAGCTTTTTTGTCTACATACTCAATGTCGTATTTACTTAGGAGCATTATCTACTTGGCTAGGTAGCCTATTAGAGCTGCTTTGCTTAGTAGGTACTTCAGTGGATCTATTTTTGCAATAAGTTTGATTGGATGTGCTAGCATACAATGTCAGAGTTTTTGGGAAGAAAAAACTACCGCAAGACATGATCTTTCTATCTAAGAGTATTGCAACTCATAGCCCACCAATGTGCGACTGATGTAGTAGACGACTCTTTCTTTACCTTCATAATCTTGTTGTGCTAGAACGGCCCCAAGAGCTGTTCGTGTAGCAGATATGTATAGTAACAATGGATTTCCTTGGATAGGAGGCATGAGAATAGGTGGATTCATTAGATACTCTTTTAGTTTTTTGAATGCCTCTTCGCATTTCTCATCCCACCTAAATGTAATGTTCTTATGTAGGAGATGGCTGAAGGGTTGACACTTGTCTACCAGTTGTGATATGAACTTATGGATTGCTTGTAGCTCACCCTGTAGAGATCTTAGTTAAGTAAGATTCTTGGGTGGTGGCATGTCCATAATAACCTTGACATTGGCGGGGTCCACCTCTATTCCATTTGCCGATACAATGAAACCTAAGAGCTTGCCTGAGGTGACCCCAAACACACATTTCTTTGGATTCAACCTGACTTTGAATTGTTCTAGTCTCTAAAAGACTTTCTCTAACACATACAGGTGTGATTCTCTTGTGAGTGACTTTGCAAGGATATCATCTACATAGTCTTCCATGGTGACGTGCATCATATCATGGAATATAGTGGTCATAGCACATTGATATGTGGCCCATGCATTCTTTAGCCAAATGGAATGACATTCCAGTAGAAACTACCCCATGGATAGGTAAAAACTGTCTTATGCTATTCTTCTGGTGCTATCCTGATCTAATTGTATCCTGAGAAGCCATCCATGAGAGATAACACGGTATGTCCCACTGTTAAGTCGACTATGATGTCTATATGTGGCAACAAAAAATCATCCTTGTGGTAAGCTTTTTTTATATCTCTAAAATCATTGCATAGTCTAACTCGGCCATCAAGTTTGGATATTGTACTATGTTGGAGACCCATTCTTGATAGTCTATAGCTCTGATGAACCCCATATCCAGTAGTTTCTTGAGTTCCTCTTTTACTAGTAGTACAATGTGTGGATGCATCTTTCTAAGCTTCTGTTTCACTGGTTTAACTCCTGGATCTAATGGAAGATGATGTAGAATCAAATCTGGGTCCAGTCCTAGCATATCTGCGTATGACCAAGCAAAGTTGACCTACTTTTCCTTGAAGAATGGTATAAACTTAGTCTTCTCTGGTGGAGTTAGAGATTTTGCAAAGTGAATGATCTTAGGTTGTTCCTCTATTCTAATGTTAACAGGTTTTGTAGGTTCCACTACAATCTGAGACTTCTCCTAGTGCATGTTGTCGAGGAGAGTGTCAAGCCTTCCATCGTCAGGTGCCACAGTTGGGTTTTCACCATTGGATGCATCCTTTCTTTTTACTATTTTTGGATTTGACACTGCCACAGAGCAGTTTTCACCATCAAATCCAGTTTTTATTTTGATATTTTTGTGACTGGAAGGCTTGGCACCCTCTCCAAAATAAGCCACAGTATTAAGTTCAATGTGAAGCTAGATTTATGATCTCCTTTAGGTAGGTGGTCCCTAATTTCCATGTAGTCAATATATGCATCATATTTTTGGAACATATCTAGTTGTGGGGTTCCTTGTAGATCCTAGTCAATAATTTCAAGATGCACAAGGGCGAGGGAGTCTAAGGATAGATCTGATTTGTTGATAGTTTGAATGGATATGCTAGGAGTATTGGTATGGGGAGTGTTTGGGATGGTACTTTCCTCCAAATTGTTTATTGCAATAGAACTCAAACCTTTGGCGAAAGTCATATTCTCAGGGATAGGCAATTCACACTCTAACAGCGTATGCTGTAGCGTTTGTCCCTCATGGTAGGGGATATAAGTTTAAATGGTATCAACCTCTTTGTCATCATAGGAATGCTCTATCAGCTCATCCACCTCATATTCATTGGAATCTGTGTCATTGTCCTCTTGAATGGTATGGATCATTTCCACAAGACAAGCATTTGCTTTAGCTTTGCCCTTATCTTTATATCCTAGACCTTTTGTAGTTCTAGCCAATGAGGATGAAGAAGGTTGAATGGGTTCTATAATTCCTTCTTTTCTTAGGCCGATGGGGCCTTGTCCTTCATAACCCATTCTATGTAGGATAGATTCACCTCATCCATAGATTTTCGTCGGGAGCTTAGGTGGTTCTTGTTGTGTGCTCTCTTCTTCTTCTGTGTAGAGCCATTGTAAGATATCTCTTTCCTCTATTTCATCTGATAGGGTCCCCCATTTTACAAAGGGAGCTGTGGGAGGTACAGGAGGAACAGATGGCTTTGGAAAATGCTTGGGTTGCCCAAAGGATCTAGGAGATAGAGGCAATTTGACTAGATTGAGGTTGTGCTCGATGGAGTATTCCCCAACTCTCATTTCTTTGATGGTAATTTTCTGCTCTTTGGGCTTGGATGAGGAAGCTTCGGAGGTAGAATCATGCTATGGGGTAGGGGATGTAGATGCTCTATTGTTGGGTATGATGCAATTAGGTTTTGAGAGAACATAGTTACAATACTAAAAGGGGTTAGAGTCACCTTGGATGGTGACTTTCTTGGTGTTATGAGGGAATTTTATGCATTGGTGATAGGTAGAAGGCACAAATTTCATGGCATGAATCGATGGTCTACCTAGGAGAATATTATAGGCTAGCTCCCTATCTAGGACTTGGCACACAACGTATTTTATCACCAGTCCCACTTGTATGGGTAATATCATTGTTCCCTTGGTAGTTCTCTCCTCTTCATCATAGGCTTTGATAGTTATCTTCTTCCTTAGATCGACTACATTTTCAGAGAACCCCAATGTAAGGACTAGCTTTAGCGTGCAAATATTTAAACTAGCTCCCCCATCAATAAGAACTCTCTTGATGTAGTGCTTATGGATGAAGGTGACAATATGTAAAGGGGTGTTATGAGGTTGAGACACTAAGAGGTCATCTTGTTTGGTAAATGATATGGTACTTGAGGAGGTCAGATTACCTACCATGGCTTGAAACTTCTCTTGGGCCAAGTTAGTGGGTACAGTGGTTTCCACTAAGGCTTTATTGAGAATCTCCTTGTGGAAAGGAGATAGACGCAACAACTCTAAGATAGAAATGTGGGCAGGAGTCTTCTGTAGTTGGTCTATGACACTATACTGATGGGAGTTGGACTGAGAAGGTGATGACCTTGGAGGGAGGGTATTCAACGTGACCTTACCACTACAGGTGATGATGCCGCAATTGGTTTTGTTGGGTCCTGATTATTGGTTGGACATAACCACATTGATTTGTGGAACATGCTCTGATATGCAATTGATGGTATAATTGAATGGCACACTTGTGTAATTGGCATTACTATTCCCATTATTCTAATTTTGCATGTTGTAGTTGTTGTTGTTGTTGCCATTATTGTATGACCTGTCATGATTGAGAAGTGAATCTTTGTAAGCCACATGCATCTCATTGGAAGTATGTTGTTGAGAACCTCCTTGATTTTGATCAAGTATGTCTTGAATAACATGTTTGAGATAGATACAATTGTTGGTTATATGTCCTCTTCCTCTACGATACTCACAAAAGTCGGCGTCTTTCCAA